>OX371191.1:23035340-24473011 GCA_947310845.1 Yponomeuta plumbellus | reverse complement strand
CCCATTATGTCCCCACCGAGGGGCATGGGTCTCTTCCCTGAGGAAGGTATAGGCCATACACCACCACGGGGACCAAGTCCGGATTGGTGGAGGCTTGTAAGACTAGTGGCTGGTCTTACTGTCCGAAGTTTTCAAGCCGCCCGAAGTTTTCAAGTCAGCCGAATTCTGACTTGGCTTAACGTGCCTTGCGAAGCACAGAACCGCTCGAAAAAATGCCACTAGCGTTAGTCATAGACGGTGACCCATCCATGGATGAACGCGCCGTATGTTGCTTAACCTTAGTGATCGTTTAAAATCACTCAGGCAGCCCAGCCTACGAGCAATTTAGTAACACAATATACGTGGGCAAAGCCCCTGCACCTCAACTGTTATGACAATAAGGAAAGTTTGCCGTGTGCCGGGATATGAGGCGCAGAATAGTTTCAGTCGACGGACGCCCTCATATCCGTAGGTGTGATTGCGGATGCGAATCTCAAGAGAACTTACTTTAAGAGTATCCTTCGGGCTAACTAACTAACCAATGAAAAAAACATCTAAGCTTCTTTTGTACATTGTTTATTTATGTTTATTTAACACAGAGATATTAACATAAACATACAACTAGTAACTATACTAGTAATATACAACAAGAAGTTTTCAAGCCGCCCTAAGGTCTCTGACTGGCTTAACGACTGCCATCTATCGACGGCAGCTGGCACCAACTGCTTAACGTGCCTTGCAAAGCACGGAACCGTTTGGAAAAATGCTACTAGCGTTAGTCATAGACGGTCACCCATCCATGCACGGAACGCGCCCGTGTTGCTTAGCCTTCGTGACCGTTTAAGATCACTCAGGCGGCCGGGGCTACGAGCGGTACGAGCGGTATTGCGTCTAAGTTACTGTTATTAGAATTCGCAAAAACCCCGCGTGATTCATCACGGTTAGGACAGCGGATTGGATGTCCGAATGGTTATGTATTGTGAGTGATTGTGTCGTGTGGATGTTATCTGATATATGGAAATCTCGTGTTTGTTACTGAACTACTTTGTTCGTTTGGTAGGTCTGAGAGTAGTTCGAAGGCTTGTTATGGCAAAACAACGTTTGCTGAGTCAGCTAGTTACTATTAACTTTATTCCGATTACAATTAGGTAATTGATTTTTTGTCATAAGTCAGAGGCCTCAGGGTGGCTTAAGCCACTAGTCTTACAAGCCTCCACAAATCCGGACTTGGCCCCCGTGGTGGAGTATGGCCTATAGGCTATTCTCCTCAGGGAAGAGACTCGCGCCCCTCGGTTGAGACATAATGGGTTGATGATGATGACTTTTTATTGGAAGTCGAGACGGGCAACCGACGACGCGAGCTCCGTCTCTGCTCACCACGACTAAGCTCTGCGAATCAGACCGAAACCTAGTCTTACTCTTCCGACGAAAAGTCAAGGAAGTGTACCCGAAATAAACTTAATAGTGTGTTGTGTTAAGAAAGTTTTAGCTAAAAAAGAGGCAGCTGGTTATATGAATCCAGAAGTTGCAAAAAACGTGTAAAATCCGCTACATCCAAGATGTTCCCTCAATTCCAATCTCCGTATAGATAATCTTATAAGTTCATCGGTAACCCTAAGCCGGAGTTCGTGCCTTAAGCAGTATCAGTTTCAAACTACGTAATTTACAACATTGTCGTATAATATCACGATCGTGTTCAAAGTGCAGCAGACAGATTTAGTGATGCGCCTAGCTGCTGCGCTAAGGTGTTATCCCAGGCTTAGTAACTCGTTATGGATAAGTAAAACACGCGAACGCGGTCGCGGTGGATACAAATTACTACTACCGTTCGCCGAATCGCTCGTAGCCCCGGCTGCCTGAGTGATCTTTAACGATCACTGAGGGTAGGGCGCGTTCAGTGCATGAATGGGTCACCGTCTATGACTAACGCTAGTGGCATTTCTCCGAACGGTTCCGTCCTTCGCAAGGCACGTCAAGCAGTTGGTGCTGGCTGCCGTCGATAGATGGCAGTCGTTAATCCAAGTCAGAGGCCTTAGAGCGGCTTGAAAACTTCTGACAGTAAGACCAGCCACTAGTCTTGCAAGCCTCCACCAATCCGGACTTGGCCCCCGTGGCGGAGTATGGCCTATACCTTCCTGAGGGAAGAGATCCGTGCCCCTCGGTGGGGACATAACGGGTTAATGATGACTTGTGCCGTAAATGACGTATGTGTCCACCGGTGGTCCACCACCGCCAGTTATCCCGGGCTTAGTAACTCGTTAAAGATAAAACGCACCAACGCAATCGCAGTCGCGATCGATGCCTGCTAAACTAAACCTGCTGGGCAAAATGTATGAAATACCTGATATTTTTAAAGTTTTTAGAGTTTCCCCTAGTAAAAAATTCTTAACAAATCAACTCCTTGTATAGTACAATACATTATTGTAAGTGGGACGCGCTACCTTCCCCTCACATTAGTGATAGACTGTACGTCTACGACAATAAAAAACGAACTCAAAAGGAAAACTATCACCGCTAAGTGGGCTTACAAATTAACGAGTTTTTTTTATTACGTTCTTACCACCAAAGATGAAAGCACCGAATGTCACTGACTCCTCCGTCAAATCTGGACAGTGAAAAGGAAACTTTTTCTTCTCAACTGAAGGTGATTATCCGGGCCTGCCTTTGTCCCTGCCCTCCTTTTAAAATCGAACAAGAGTGACATTGAACTGAGAATCTTTTCACCGAATCGAATTGAGAGTCAGCGAACTTGGCGAAAACTCTGTTGTACATATGATACGATTCGTCGCCATTTTAACCCACTATCGGTGAAATGGCGACTGTAAGTTGGAATCGGCGACCAGTCACAATTTAAAAGTATCTCAAACTCCGATTCGGTGACTTTTTATTTACTTGGGAAATTACAACAAATGTTAAGATTTTCTTCATTAACCCTAGATCACTAAACATATTTTCAAGTTACACAAGAACTAAACATTAGCAATTTTGACTAACAAAAGGAAATGTAAATATTTTTCTTGAAATGACATTTATTAAATTAAAAAAGTAGGTAACATGAGAATACATACATTAAGACTTCTTAAAAACTGTTAGGAACTTCAAAAATGTTATTCCTGGCAGTCTGAACAGACAGGAATAGTATGTTCGCCACAAATGGCCTTCCTCCAAGAGTGGCATGACACTTTAGACATCCTGTGCTTCTGATATGGGCAAAATGCGCAAAGTTTTCGTTTATTTGGCTCGGCTTGAGAAGTACTAGCGACGACTTTTTTAATTTGTAGAATATCTTTGATACTGGCCTTGATATTCTTTCTCAAAGTTACCGTTCCCGCAAACACGGCTCTATAAGATCGTCAGCCAATTTTTGCTCAAATGCTCTTCGTTTTAACGGTTTTTGTCGTTGCTGTACCATGTTTGATACATAAACGACATACGTATTGATGATGCATAAGTTCATGCCAACATGTTCATGTTCATGCATGTTTTGCCTATTTATATTTATTTTTTCCATAAATGTAGGCTTTAAAATAAATAAATAATAAACTCACGCCCGTTATCCCCGAAGGGGTAGGCAGAGGCACCAGTCTCTAGAACTGGACCCACGTTTTGCCGAGTTTATTAGGTTTTTAAATGTAGGCTTTACTTGGATATTATACCGGATTTTGAACTGAAGTCGCTGGTTGGTGTGGCTGCGACCGCTCGGGAGAGTCATCATCAGAGTGAAAAATCAAATGTAGGTTTCGATTACCTCTGACTATGTTTAGCTCCTCATCAGAAGAAACCAAGGATTATTCGTCACTTGTGTCGGTGTTTACGCAGAGATCTTCCTCTAAGTTATATTCTTGCTCAGAGTCTGATAGCTCATCAGGTAGTTTGACAGGCGAGTTCTTGGTCATCACTCTCATTGTCAGTCATTAAAAAACTGCAGAATTGTATCTTGTTCCCGTATCAAATCCATCAAAAATAGAATAAACATCTTTACATATTTTGAAATACATATTTTTTCTATAAGCACACACAAAAGTAATGACACCTTGATTTATACTATATTACAAAAGTAATAAAATTTACAGAAATCAATAAAAGGTCACTTTATTTATACAAGAAGTCAAAAATAAACAAAATTTTTCAAAACTTACCTTGAGTAACTTTACACGCGTAATCACTAAACATTAGTCCGTGAGACTAGCAATCCGCCAAAACTCCAGAAGTAAAATATTTGTGGATGCTGTGCATGCACACGGGGCATTAAAACATTGAATTAGGAGTTTACTGAGCGCGGTGGGGCCGGGGAGAGTCAGGAACCTACGTCGACAGCGAATACGTCGGGGCCGTGTCGCCTGTGAGACTAATGTTTAGTGATCTAGGGTTAATAGTGATATACAGTGAATAGTATACATACTAATAATATACATACATAGAACTGAGAGTCTTTTCACCGGGTTGACTTGAGACTTAGCGAACTTGACGAAAACTCAGTGTAGCCAGATGATACGATTCCTTGCCATTTCAGTTCATTATCGCGGAAGGTGAAATGGCATCTGAAAGTTGGAATCGGTAACCAGTCACAATTTAAGCTATCTCAATTTCTGATTCGGTGACTTTTGATTTACTTGGGAATTTACAACAAATGTTAAGATTTTCTTGATATATAGTGACGTTCAACTGAGAGTATTTTCTCCGCATTGACTTGGGAGTTACTGGACAGATGATGCCATTTGGCGCTATTTTAGCCTACTATCGCGAAGGGTAAAATGACGACCAAAAGTTGAAATCGACGACCAGTCACATTTTAAGCTATCTCAATTTCTGATTCAGTGTCTTTTGAGCTACTTGGGTAATAAGAAGAAATCTTACGATTATCTTGTTAAATAATGTCTTCATTTATCAATTAGCCTTTTAACGCTCACTGCAGATATAAAAGCGGCAATAATTGACCTGCCCTTTTCCAAACTTTTTGGTCTAAATCTCTGACAATTTAGGTGATTTGGGCTACAAGAACTTAGTAATCATGTTTGTTTTATTTCTGTGATGTGTCTTGTTGGTACTTTTTATTTTTTTTCTTCTTCTTCATATAGCCGATGATTTCAGAGTTGGTAACATAATTAATACAATTGACTTGTACTTCGAACTACAATACTCGTTATAAACACTTACAGTCTGTTTTTTCATTCAATGCAAAAAAAAATATTGTCGCGTTGACATCTCCATACAATTCTTAGGCTGTCAATGTCTGAATGTTGCTAGTACGTAAAAACCAAATAACCCCATTTTACTTCCAAGTTAAATTGAGTATGCTACGCAGGTGTTTTTTTTTAGACTTTGCTCTTACGAGTAATTCAATTTTAATGTCTTTGATGTGATAAGGATTTGGTCACATGAGTCTTCTATTCACGGTAAAAAAAATCTACCGAGTTAACCTATAGCTTTTATAGCGGTAACACCGCGTCATTTTTTTTGCATAGAATTAAAAAACGGACTATAGGTTTCTTCAGCCCTTGCCATGTAGCTCGATTATGTTCGCAGTGAAGAACGTCTAACAAACAAAAGCTGTGCATAGTAAACAAAATCAACAAACACTAGGTCCTAACAGTTCAACAGCTCCACAATCCCAGAGGTTTCGCAAAAAAAAAGTCCCTCGCTCGCTCGTTACCGAGCGGCGGACTTCCGGCCGGATGTGACGTCATTGTTCCGCCGCCATATTGAAAAGGCGATGTGCACGTTGTCACGGCGAACGTCAGTCGACGAGAAGTTTGTATGCGTTACGACGTCCTGTCACGTGATTTTTTAGTACAGAAGCGCAGTTTAGTCTTGAAACTACTTACATTCATAATAAGCTCACACCTGTATCGCAGAGGGGTTAGCAAAGACTAGGGACTGCCACTTGCCACGATCTTGACAGATCATTTTGCTTTATCAACATTGCAAGTCGTTGCACGCATGCCGGTTACGTGTACTTTTTATCTTGCCCTTTCCTAATATATCCCCTATTTGGTCGAAGTACATTCGCCTGGGGCGTCCCTTACCGGCCCTTCTACACACATTCGGTCTGTATATTTATTTCATCAGTCTTTCGTCCTTCATCCTCTCTACATGTCCAAACCAACGCAACGTACGTACCCAAATTGAAGTTCTCTAGATGTACAGTTTATAGACGACAACTGCAGGTCAACCTTTACGTTTTTGTGGTAAAGTCACCCGTAACTTGAGTAAGTAAATTACACGCGTGTAATTTTAAAAGAAATCTTTACAGCAATATACAATCGACAGCAGGTCAACTGCAACTGTTTATTGCAAAAGCGTCCTTAATTAACGTCATTTAGAGCACGTATTTGAAAGTTAATGTGTTGTCGCCTGCACCAATGACTTTGTTTTTACAATGAGTGAATTTGTGCAATAGATATCACTCGCTAAAGGTGAAGGGTAATATGTTTCGTTGCAAAGTCACCCGTAACGTAACCAAATAAGGTGCATGTGCGTAAACTTTGCTATAATGTCGACTGCACGCCGCACTTCTGTCTTCTTACATCTTACACTCCGAATGGGATTTGGGGGACGTTGATTCTAATGCACTTTTGAATTGGAGATGATTTTTAACGCGTTTTATTTTTCCGAGGGGGCCTAAGCTTCTTAGAGATTCTCTTTATATTAAAAAGAAAGACGATATTATGAAAATCGGAAGCGCAATTGTGAAAAATGCTGACTGGCTGATTGTCTGATGTAAGGTCTATCCCATCAAACGCTAATGCAAAAATGGAAAAGTTCTATTAGAGAAGGAAATGCTGGACCTTCGAATTTTCGTACGAAAAATCGTGGCTAGGGTCCTGTATGAATGACAAGTCTATAATTTCCTTCACTCTTTTTAAAAGCAATCTCATGCGCTTCGTAGAGGTTAGATAGATAGTAAAAGGAATTTGAGCAATCGAGGAACTAATTAATATTGAGCAAATAATCAACCAAAAGTAACTCGAAATTGTTCGAAAATGTGATGTTACAAAATAGATTAACAAAAAATAATTATTACTGTTATTGGCGAATAGTCCTACTTATTATAAATTCAAAAGTTTGTAAGTATGGATGGATGGATGGATGTTTGTCACTCTTTCACGTAAAAATTACTGAATGGATTTTAATGAAAGTTTACAATAATATATTTTATACATCAGACTAACACATAGGCTATAATGTTTAAAGATACTGTGTCAATTGTCCAAAACATGACGATAAGTGAGGAAGTAGGAAATAATCTACCATCTGCGAGCTATTCTGGCACGCGCTGCCAAAACCGCTAGGGTTAAACATATTATGTAATGTATGATGAAAATGTTTATCCTACTAATATTAAAAACGCGACGCTAATTTAAGCTACTCGAAATAATAATCCTGCGCAGACAAAGTCGCGGGCACCAGCTAGTGTAGTAATATGTTTTTTATGAATCATGATGCCGACACATAGTAGTAATATACCAAACTAGATCTAGCCGCGATTATGTTTTTAGGTAAAATGACGACTACTAACCTAACCTCCCGGAACATACTCATCAGCTTATGTATGTACTGAGCTACGAAAATTAAAATAGTCCCTTTCTTCTGTCCAACAGAGATCTGCGAAGAGTCAGAGTTTCCTCGGCCCTACATGATGAAGCGTTCAGACCCTAACGAGAGTTACTACGCGGCAACGGACATCATACACCACGTGAGTGATAGCTTATAGAACGACTAGACATTGTTTTTATTAAGAACTAGCTGTACCGGCAAACTTTGTACCGCCCCAAAGCTTTTTCTCACCATTCAAACCTTCCCTGGAACTCTACGAATACAAAAAACCAAAATTAGCCAAATCGGTCCAACCGTTCTCGAGTTTTAGCGAGACTAACGAACTGCAATTCATTTTTATTTATAAGAAGACTAGCTGTCCCGGCAAACTTCGTACTGCCAAAGCTTTTTTTCTCACCATTTAAACCTTTCCTGGACTTCCACAAATATAAAAAACCAGTGGCGACAGGCCAAGGTAAATAATTTATAACATAACATTTACATACAGGCACATACCTACATTGCTTCTGGCCCCACACTAGGATGCCCTGATTCTAGCATAACTTTATTTACTAGGAAAGCCCTTATTAATAGGTAATAATGTTAAATATATAGAACAGAATATTTACATACAGGCACATACATTGTTTCTGGCCTCACACTAGGATACCCTGTGTCGTGGGAAACAGCGACGTCACAAACATGTAAACATCTAAGACCTGGGTTTCTTTTTTTTGTCCCCTGCCGGGATTTGAACCCGGGTCCATTGAAGATTGTTCATTTGCCGTCTTATTTATGACTTGGAGTGGCTGCGACCACGTGCGCGTAGTAAACGGATCAATCTATAGCCTATGTACATTGTACAATACATGCACTACTATGCACAGAGTGCACGTCAAGATACCATTATTGAATGTGTGATGTATGGCCGCCGGTGGTCGGGCCTTCAGCTCATCTCGTTTCGCATCTAGATCGAATAATCTTTCCTTCTTTTTTTATTTATTGATAGGAAAATCAACAGCGAGACTAAATATTACTTACAAAGTAACTATAGTAAGAACAATTATACATAGATTTCCACGGAGTTACTACAGAATAGGACATAAATAACTTAATATTATGTTTCTTAATACTTAATATTATATATAAACATAAACATTTCCATATATTGCTTCTGGGCCCGCACTATGATACCCTGTGTCGTGGGAACCGAAAACAGCGACATTATCATCATGATCAACCCATTATGTCCCCACCGAGGGGCACAGCTCTCTTCCCTGAGGAAGGTAGTGACATTATATTTATTAATATTCTTAAGCTCGTCTATATTGCTCTGCACTAAGAGCCTCCAGGCTGGCTATACGACATTCACGGGGTCATCTACGAGTAGTACGCATCTAAGAATCTAATTTCAACACGCATCATTATAATCTCTCGTTACACCATTTACGAAACTCAGTATGTAATGGGCTAGTTGCCGTTAGTGTGCCTTAGTTTTGAATAATCCAAAAGACGGACTAATTACATTTTTTAGGCCGACTAGCCTATTCTATATAGTCTGAACACTACACTGCTCTAGGCTGCTGTAAGCTCACTAAGCCAACTGTATAGACCGCTATTTGTATTCGCGTCTAATGCACCGTGGGGAACTCCATGCGATGGTGATTTCCCTCGAGACCTGGGGGGACACCTGCGTTGAGCAACCACCTAGGAGGATCCAGAAGAACCGTTCCAGCTTCTAGTTAGAGGAACTTGAGTTTTCCGTTCTTATAGTTGGAGAAGTCGGCTCAAAAACTTCTGACAGTAAGACCAGCCACTAGTCTTACAAGCCTCCACCAATCCGGACTTGGCCCCCGTGGTGGAGTATGGCCTATAACTTCCTCAGGGAAGAGACCCATGCCCTTCGATGGGGACAAAATCGGTTGATGATGATGATTTTGATAGTTGGAGTATTACATACAAGTGTGGCGCAGCGGTTAGTGTATCTGCCTAACATGCGAGAGGTCCCGGATTCGAACGGAGGATAAAAAACCCCAGGTCTTGGATGTTTACTTGTTTGTGATGTCGCTGTTTCTGATTTCCTCGACACAGAGTATCCTAGTGTGGGGCCAGAAGCAATTTATGTGCCTGAATATAATTTTTTAAGTTTAAATGTTTAAATTAAAGCTTAGAAAACAAAATCATTGGTACATTCGGGATTCTCTACGCTACCTCGCTACCTATTCTTCATTATTATTTAAAGAGACACTTACTATCTTATCCACTTTCACACCGTGGATGGGAGGTAGTTCAGTTTGGGCACCCGCCTAAATAGCACCTGCACAATTAGCACATGGCCTAGTCCAGATTTGGCACCTGTTGATATTCTTGGCAGAATAAATACACTTGAATTCACTAACAGCACCTGCCAAAAATATCAATAGGTGCCCAATCTGGACTTTGTCAGGTGCTATTTGTGCAGGTGCTCTGGACTACCTCGTGGATGGATCCTTCTGTCTTCGTACAGCTGCGAAGCCTTATCGACGAAAGTAATGTAACAGTTAACTGGGAGCGACGGCTTTTGGATAGCTTTTTTAGTTTTAGCGGTTTTATGGCCTTTTGCCGACAGGGGAGAGCAAAACCTAATTGATACGTGGCCCAGCGCCGTGGTTCACTAATGAGATTGGCCATAGTGGCGTATGCATGACTTCCGTAAAAATATTTCGAATGAAACTATGCTGTGTCAGCTGCCATTTGCAGCAGCAGAGGCACACTGCGACAAAGTTTGTAAAGTGTTTTTATTGTTTTTTGTACTGTACAAATTTTGTTATTTTTTAAGTTTTAACTAATGTGTGTTGTCTGTTATTGCAATAAACGTGTATCTTTCTTTCTTTTCTCAGTTTTGAATTGCGATACCTACATAAAATTCCGGAAAATGTTATATCCCTGCCTACAAGTAAGTTTAAAGATTGTTTTAAAAAGACGATTTTAATAATGATTTAAACTTTAAGCCTTTGGCAGTAAACCGATTGCACAATAAGCTAGTCCAATGACTATAGTACCAATGTACTTCATTGGCAATTACGTACCTACAAAAGGCTTAACTGCATACCAAAAACATTTAAACATTATACATTTAAACAGGCACATAAACTTTACTATGCTACTATTAATGTTCTGACATTGCAAGTGTTGATTGCAACACTTTTTGATTGTTGATTGACGATAGGCTTCTTAGGTAGATATTCGTACCAATTTGATAATGATGATGATGATTATCACATAAGGGCGACTATAGTGTGTCAAATAAATAAATAAATAAATAGGAACTTTAGGACTAAGGAAATACAGGACCATAGGTAGTGTTTATTAACAGTAACTGTAATACAGTTTCTGGAGTATTATTAAGGCTCGCCTAGTGTTTATACCAGTAAATTTCTAGGAAGCAATTTGATGGCAATAACAACAGCCTTTCATCGAACGCTCCGGTGCTCTATTTTAAGCAACATCCAATCTGCGGTCATAGCTTTCCCGGCGCTAAAGGCTGTGTGTATCAAAACATCCTGAGAGAGTTTGGAGTGCTTTCAAACCGCTTCGAACTCCTCTAGAGGTGGTGCAAATTTGTATCGTATCAATCTTGGCTTGGCGTGCTTAGGAGCGGACTACACTCGGAGTTAGGCCCTTTCTGCACTGCTCCGGTCCGGCGTCGGAACCGGAATCAATCATGAGAAAAATATCTGATGCCGGATTATGCTTCTCCACTTCATCCGATTATAATCGGCAATGGACGTGACGCAGTGCTTTATTCAAATTCCTCGGTTTTTCTATTTGAGGCAGGGGACGTTTTCCACACATTCTATTAATGTAAATAAAATAGTATGGGAACAGTGCAAAAAAGGGTATTGTTTTTGTACGTCGATCACTTCGGCCCGGTAAAATACCGTTCCGATCTAGCAAATTATCGGACCGCTAAAAACCGGATGCCGGAGTAGTGGAGAAGCTTACTAGTATTCTTGTGTGTTTCTAAATCGGACCGGTAATTAACGTTTGCCGGACCGTAGAAGTGGAGAAAGGCCCTTACTCTGATCAATCGTATCGTAGATAGGTATTATTTTTTTACAGTTTATCGCGCAAAATACTAAAATACTTCAGCACTTATAAAACAGGATTGTCTTAGTCTTAGCAGTGGCAGACTTATTTCTAGAGAAAATTCTTCCGGCTAGTCTTGATTGTGGAAAGTGGTTGTGGGTTTGATTCCCCGTGGGAGCCGCTATACTTTTGTACAACCGGCCTCAGTCTGGATGTTTTTCGATGTTTGTAATGTCCTTGCCCGGTTACCAAAGCCCCCTTTGGTAACCAGGTTTGAGAAAAGGCGGCTAACCACCTTTTCTCAAATCCCTGTGGAGTGGAAATTTTTTTCCCCTGCCTTTTCCTCCACTACATTCGGCCCAAAGCAGCGTCTAACATTATAAGTACACACATTGAACAAACATAATATAAATCCCATAAGTTAAAATAAATTTTTGATACCGGACGGGCTTAATCAAAATCAAACAATCAATTCTCGAATCACACAAAGAGAAGGATGCAACTGATAGATTTATCCAGCCAACGATTCTGATTTTATAAGCGCTTAACATATTTAAAAAATAATTATACCGTCACATTTAAAAACCAGCGTCGTTCCTCCCCCAATCCGGACTTGGCCCTCCCCCAATCCGGACTTGGCCCCCGTGGTGGAGTATGGCCTATACCTTCCTCAGGGAAGAGACCCGTGTCCCTTGTAGGGGACATAATGGGTTGATGATGTAGTTCCAACTCCCGATTTTTGATCCACTATTCAAACTTGCTCGTTGGTTTAGCGGTGTTATGACTGATTAACATGCTGGATATGGGAAACAAACAGAATGTAAATTCTTTACGTTGAAATAAATTTATGATTTATCCGAAAACTTCGTGGGGCCAAAAAGGCTATCAGCCAGCATTCTGGAGCTCTAGCCTCTGCATATCGAACTAACTAACACTAACCTGTATGTCGCTAACAGCGTCTCCAAAGTATTCAATACAATACTGACGAGGGAATGCACATGACCGCGAGTAAACCAGCGTAGTGGCTGTTTGTGTGTGCGTGTACGCTAAATTGATTTTGAACCCCCGATACGATAGTCAGGGATGGCGAACCTTTTCTGGAGTACGCGCCATTATTTTATACAATTAAAAAAATGTCGTGTCAAAAGTAAAGTTCAAAAGAGGCTTATCTAAAAAAATGTGTAAAGGTTAAGTAAAATAAAAAATTGCCACAATACAGACTGTTATTGAATTCTAAATTGAAATTCAAATGTTTTTATTCAAAATTCAAACAAAATGTTTACTTTTTAAGACAGCAAAAAATTATGAAATAAACTGATTTACCAAAGTTACAATTTAAATTAGGGCTTGATTTTTTCTTGTTGACTTTTATAAACAGTTAGGCCGCTCTGGCTCTCATGGCCTAAATTATGAAATGAAATTAAAAATCTTCTCGAAATCATTTAATATGACTCTACTCTGTAACACCAGACGACATACTTGTCTCCCAAATAATCGTTGATTTTATAATAAGCTTTTTTGCACAGACTGTGCATAAGACATTTCTTACACCGCGTCGGAGGTAACTCTAATATATCTTGGGAAATACTGTTGTAGAACCACATACAGTGCCCGATAAAAGAAGTATTGTAACCTTTTGCAAGTCTTAACCGTGTACCGTCTATTATTGAAACCGTCTAAACCGTCTACGTTTATATAAATCATTACAGATTTAAAAGTCACTATGACCTCGACTGGAAGTGACACACTTCCTTTCAATTTGCAATATAAGTAAACTAGCTGTTGCCCGCGACTACGTCCGCGTGGGCTTTAGTTGAGTAAAGTGTTTGCAAATAAGGTAGGGATACTTTTGGCGCATGCGAAGAGCTTTCATACTAACTTCGCAACCCCCTCTTACCCCTTAAGGGATGATTTTCGAAAAACTACTTTACACGTCTTTCATGATTTTCAAAGAAGGACCTTCATGCTGACTTTCATTCGTATAACTTCTAAAACGGCAAAGTTTCATAGTAACTTTGCACCCCCCTCTTACGCCCTTAAGGGATGATTTTCGAAAAACTATTTTACATGTGTTTCATGACTTTCAATGAAAGACCTTCATATTGAATCTCATTTGAATAACTTCAAAAACGGCAAAGTTTCATACTAAGTTTGCACCCCTCTTTTGCCCCCTTAAGGGATGATTTAAAAAAACTATTTACACGTGTTTCATAGTTTTAAATGAAGAACCTTCGGACCAAATTTCATTTGGATAACTTCAAAAACGGCAAAGTTTCATACTAACTTTGAACCCCCATTTTACCCCCTTAGGGGGTGAATTTTCAAAAATTCTTTCTTAGTGCTCCCCTACGTTACAAAAGAAACCCCTGTGCAAAATTTCAAGTTTCTAACCCTTATAGTTTAGGCCCTGCGTTGATATGTCAGTCAGTCAGTCTGTCAGTCAGTCAGTCAGCTTCTCCTTTTATATATATAGATTGACACATTCAACAAACAGAATGTAAGTTCAACTCACAAACTCCCAAGTAACCAAATTTGGGCATTTAATATAATTGGCTTGGTGTGACACACGCGCCATTGTTTCACCATCCCTGCAATTGGTTCTTAGTCCACTATCTCCACGTAGATCAGTCGACAGGCAACTAAGTCGACGTGATAGGCCCGGCTTATCGGCCGCCGGTCATGTCAAACGTAATGGCATTACGTGCACTGAGGCGGAATCTGCCCTGCGGTAGATACACCGACCACAAGCTTGTGACAATCAATTAGTCAATACAACACGGCCTGCTACCTGCGCAGTGGGCTGACTTCGGACAGGGAATGATTGAGAGCGGCAAATGGATGGGCAAATCTATCAAGTAATATCCATCAATACAAAACATGTATTTGAAAATCATTACTTAATTGAAGACGATCGATCTCTGTGGCGCAGCGGTTAGGGCATCTGCCTTTCATGCGAGAGTTTCCCGGGCTCTAATCCCAGCTGGGGGACAAAAAAGCCTCTATATAGTCTTGCATGTTTACATGTTTGTGATGTCGCTGTTTCTGGTTCCCACCACTCAGGGCATTCTAGTGTGAGGCCTGAAGCAATGTATGTACCTGTATGTAAATCTTTATGTTTGATGCCTCCCGCCCAGCCAACCTTAGCGTAGGGTGTATAAGCTTGAGAAATATTTAAAGCTTGGTACATTTTTACAAATGTACTTGCCTTGTTACCACAGCACAGGGTATCCTAGTTTGGGACCAGATCAAGTGATTGTGTTATGTGGAAATTATTATTATTATATCATCATCAACCAATAATGTCCCCACCGAGGGGTACGGGTCTCTTCCCTGAGGAAGGTATAGGCCGTACTCCACCACGGGGGCCAAGTCCGGATTGCTGGATATATTATTATATACCTAGGTCTAACTAAGTAAGTAGTATATTTAATATTCTAAGATTAGATTAAATTAAAAATCTTTATTGTACACACCAGAAAAATTAATACAAATGGCAGTCTTTTCGCTAAAAGCGATCCTGACAACCTCGGGATGGATATTCCATTACAGCAGCCTCTATGCAATTCTATGTTAGGAGGGAAGAGTGATTTTGTTCAGCGCCTCGATTCTATTAGTGCATTACAGTTCGATGACAGATACACGGTCGGGTCAAGTGACGTGTTTTTTCATACCATTGACCCCTAGATTGCTGATATGCCTGCGCGCGTAGATTTAAAGCGGCAATGAAACTAAATCGCCATGTTCATGCAGTTGTCATTGAACTGCAATTCATTAACAGAATCTAGATCCAGGTCTCCCACCTTCCGCTGGTTTGTTTTGTCACACATTGCATAGGTCTGATATTACCTACTGCCCGGCGTTCTGCCAACACATTGCACGACCATTCCAATTACGTGCCACACGATCTGCCGCGACTGAGGATTGAGTACAGTACTTCACCACCCTACATCGCCCGAAATTCGGTTCGTCGGACAGTCGACCCGAACCACTGTTTAAATACGAAGCAGTTACAGATCGCGGCCAAAATGGCGGTCGTCCACGCAGCTATAATTCCGGACACAAGCCTTCGACAGAATGCTCCGCGGTTGACCGGGAAATTAAAAAATCTTAAACGAAACACTATATTCTACTTCCTACTATCCTATTTACTTCTACTTTCCCCACTCTATGGAAAACAGCTCTCATCACACCAGTCCCCAAAATCTCTAACCCTAAAGTACTGAAGGATCTCAGACCCATAAGCATCCTGCCTTGTCTCTCAAAGGTGCTGGAGAAAATTGTCCATCTGCAGCTCTCAGAGTATCTTGAAGGAAACAATATCTTGCCAGCAGTTCAGTCCGGTTTCAGGAGAGGTGTCGGTACGGCCACGGCCTTACTTGATGTAACTGACAATATATTGGCGGCTGCAGATGATGGTTTGAGTACGATCTTAACACTCTTGGACTTCTCTCGCGCATTTGACTGCATCAACATAAAATTGCTTCTCTCTAAATTGAATTATTACGGCTTAGGTGCATCTGCTGTGGAGTGGTTTAGGAGTTATCTCTGTAACAGATCCCAGATAGTTAAACTACGACGAAGCGATGGAACCACTGTGCTTTCTTCTGCGCGTGGAGTCACAAGAGGAGTGCCCCAAGGTTCAATTCTTGGCCCTCTTTTATTTATTTTGTACACCTCTGACATGGCGAAACAGATTCAGGACTGTAAGTTTCATCTCTATGCCGATGATGTCCAGGTTTACATTACTGCAGACCCTAAAAACGTAGCGCCTTCTATATCTAGGTTAAACTCAGATTTGAATCGAATAGCCGACTGGGCAATGCAGAATGCCCCCGTTCTTAATCCCAGTAAATCGAAATTTATGGTCTTGGGAACTAAAATGCAAGTTCAATCAAGCCTTTCTCATGGACTTTATCCAGCAATAGCTGGAGCTAATATCGAACAAGTAGAGGAGGCTAGGAATCTTGGTGTTTTAATGGATGGTAAACTCCGCTTCGAAAACCATGTTCTTAACGCTGTCAAGTCCTGTTTTAGTCGTCTCAGGGTACTGTACCGGATACGCCATTTATTGTGTGTAAGAGTACGTTTAATGCTATGTGAGTCCCTGGTTCTCTCCCTGCTGAATTATTGTGATGTTGTGACAGGTCCTCGTCTACTGGCACGATCAAAAAAACTGATACAGCGGGTACAGAATGCCTGTATTAGATACTGTTACAAAATTCCCCCGCGTAGTCACATCACTCCGTACCTTAATAAAGCTAGGTTGTTGAACATGGACTCCAGACGTGAGCTGCACTTGGCTGGCCTTGTCCATAGCGTAGTAAAATTTAAAAAACCCAAATACCTCTACGACAAACTTAGCTGGTACACCTTCCATAACTCTTTTAATTCGCGCCGGGCACAAAGACCGATTTTAGCAACGCCTTATCACAAAACAAGAGCTTTTGAGGGTAGTTTTCGCTATCAGGCAACTAAATGTTGGAATAATCTCCCGCCGCCGCTTCAAAAACCCATTTCAAAGGCAACCTTAAAGTTCAAATATAAAATGTTACTGTTCGACAAACAGTCCTCACTATAGTTGCCTATAGTTGCCTAGCTACTTGAGGTGTTACCTGTATGTACCCGTCTTGTGTCAGCACATCCACGCACGCAAGCACGCACGCTCGCAAGCACGCACGCACCCATATACACACACGCTCGCACCCTCACACACACACACACACACACATACACACTCACACACACACACACCCTCTCACACACACACACACACACACACACACACACACGCCGAAATGTATTAAATTTGCTTTATTTTTATTGCTGGCATTTGGGCCATTACTTTATTCGATTTTATGCTTATTTCTATAAAAAAGTTTTTTTATATCCAATTATTGTATGTATTCGTCTATTCTTTCTATTTATAGTCAAATTTTGTTCATAGTTCAGCGAATTAGGTGCAGCAGAAAACCAGCGCTAGTCGCCTCTGGCTAGCATTTTGCTGAGCTGCAGCCTTTTTCTGTTGTAGCACATTTCGTTCAACATAATTGTATGAGGTACCTTTATTTTTATGTTTTTGGTTTACTACAAATATTGTTTATAAATTGTGTTATGGTGTTACAATCGAAATAAATGCTTTTCACTTTCACTTTCACTTTCACTATATTAAAAATATTACCTATTTTTTTTAATCAGATCCTTGAGACGCAATTGTACCTGCGCGGACGACCGCCATTTTCTGCCGCGATCTATACCAATCTTCCTACTAAAACGCGCTCCTACTCCGAAACGCGCCTACATAATACACATAGCAACGAAACGCGAGATCTCGGTGAACTTCGGGTCACACGCAGTCCGGTGTTCACCGAGCGTGAGTGTACAGCGCCACCAAGTTATCTGTTCAGATGGCCAAAATTGTAACTAACTACCTAACTAATAGTAAATTATGTTCCCCATGTTTTGTTTCATTTATTCACTTACTAAGATTTATAGATAGCTACACGTTCATTAAAATTTAAAGACGGGTTAAAATAATCACATTTCTCTGAGTAAATTTCTTAAATGTTACTACTAAATTCTCCACTAGCGCCGCTATCAACTGAACAGGTAAGATGGTGGCACTTGTAACTCGTCCACCTCGTCGGATCGGCTAGGGAAACGAAAATAAGAATGTAATACAAACATTAGACAATCTTCTGTCATCAATCATTCTGTTACATTGGGAGTAGGAGTACGTAAAATATCTATTAATTTGTATGGCAAATAAACCATTTATCTATCTATCTTACTAATTAATAGGAAATCACCCAATCATTTAGAAGCAGTAGTTAAATTATTGTCGTTTTTTTTTTTCAATATGCACTTTCGTTTCAACACCAACGACCGCACTCAGAGACGTCATTTAACGTAATGTTCATTAAAAATTATAATTATCGTCTTTATGCGTATTGATATAAGTGCTATTTTTCTTCCTTAACTAACCATTAAAGTTAATGAATGTCTCTGAGTACGGCAGTTACTCGAATCAACACCACGTTTGTTTATTTTGACAGAAGGAGCTGTAATAATTGTCAGCGAATTTGTGAAACTATTTTTTTTAAACTAACATAAACCAAAGGTCAAAGAACAAAAGTATGTATTAGCGAAGGGCAAGATAGAAGTACCCGGAACCGGCGTGCGTGCATGAAACAACTAATTAAACTCGATGAAGCGAAAGTGTACCCCTCTAGGATACAGGCGTGAGCTTATGTATGTATGTGTACTAATATAAAAGCACCTAATAGTCAAAGTAGATGTCACCACAAACCACTCAGATTTCAGCGTGTGCGGAATATAACTTCGCCTGTATGGATGGGACGTACTGTGCCAAGGGGCGGGCCAATGACAGCTGATATTAGGATGTCAGCCGGGGAGTTCCAGTGTAGAAGTGGTTTGAATATAGACTCTTATCCCGGCAACGATATTGGCCGGTATTACATCGGACGATAACTGCAACGACACAGCGACGTCGGACAGACAGTCCCAGACATTTCAGAATCAGAATCATTTATTCATGAACATAGGTTATTTGTTACCTATGTTTCTATGATTCTATATTTTTTTAAAAGGTCTTAAGGGTTAAACTAGTTCATTTTATGTTTTACCCTTTGAAAAAATATGAATTTTCATGTAAACATGCAATGGTAATCGTAGAGACAATAATGAGTTATTTTAAGTTTACAAGAGACAATAATAATAAAATGTCTAAAATTAATTAAATATTTTTGTCACACAAGAACTCGTTCATTAGTATTGTAATAGCACTTGCCAATTAATAACATAAATAATTTAGTTTCAAATTCCCTAAACTCATGGTCTTTCATTATTGGGAATTTTATTGTATATCAACTTAGCCATTTAATGATAGACCGAGAGATAGTGACACAAATTACTTGGTCATTAGTAACAGTATGGCGGTTCTTCAGGGGTCTTAGTACGCAATGACAAAAAGAAAAATGATGGTCAAAGCGCTGGTACCGGCGGCCCAATCGCGTGCGCGTCAGTCGAACTCGTCGGATAAATTACGAGTGTCAAACGATTTGTACCACAAACATTTTTGTATTTTCCGATAGTCCATAAAAAACCAAGTAGGCGGTAGTGTCATGCTATACTTCTCGGGTGTGACTTACAGCCCGCCATACCGACGCGAATGCGTTAATTAAAAAAATAAAAATTCAACCATTTGTACCAGGCTAATTTTGGCACAGTTAATTATCGTCGTGCAGCCATTTACGAAAATCACCATGCCATACTTTTCGGACGGTTCCAAATGGTCGCCATACCGCCGAAAATCAGCAAATTTTGTTTTCGCCAAACAATTTGTAACAGTATTGCATTTGGATTTTTGGAAAGTATTTGATAAAATGTGACCGTTATTATATTTGCCATACTTCTAGTAGGGGGAAAAAGTGCTGCCATACTTGAAAAACTTATTAATTCGGCACGTTTCAAAAATACGACTGTACAATACGTAAAATATTTTTTTACAGCATGGGATCATTATATTCTGTTTGTTTGGATACAATTCTACCTACAAAAAAATATCCCGGATTGTAACCATGGGGCGGACAACTGTGAGACTTAAGCCAAGACGTAAAAAAAAAATTAAAAAATTTGACGATTTGTACTAGTATGGCATTTGGATTTTTGGAAATGATATGATGCAATGTGACCATTATTATATTGGCCATACTTCTAATAGAGGGAAAAAGGGGCAACATACTTGAAAAACTTGATTTTTCAACTGGTTTTTAAGGTGGAAGACATAAAATCATTTGTTACAGTATGGCATCATTGTATTCGGTTGGTTTGGGTGAAATTCAGCCTTATATTATATAAGGTTGAATTTTAAATATTATACGATATAAACATCTGGTTATACGTGAAGATTGCCGCCACCTAAGTCTTTGAAATTTTGTATTTATGTTCGTTGACCCTCAAACTTACAGGAAAAATTAGTGCCATACTGTTACAAATCGTTCAAAATACGAATAAAATCTTACAATTAAAAATAAATATTATACACATTCGCCACCTCCCACAGGTATGGCATTATCACACTTCTATTTTTAATCATTTAGGAGCTGTTGAAAAAAAAATTTAGGGTGGTACAATTCGTTTGGCGAAAAAAAAAATTGGCAGATTTTCGGCGGTATGGCGACCATTTGGAACCGTCCGAAAAGTATGGCATGGTGATTTTCGTAAATGGCTGCACGACGATAATTACCTGTGCAAAAATTAGCCTGGTACAAATGGTAGTTTTTTTTTTTAATTAATGCATTCGCGTCGGTATGGCGGGCTGTAAGTCACACCGGAGAAGTATGGCACGACACTACCGCCTACTTTGTTTTTTATGGACTATCGGAAAATACTAAATTTTTTGTGGTACATATCGTTTGACACTCGTAATTTATCCGACGAGTTCGACTAACGCGCACGCGATTGGGCCGCCGGTACCAGCGCTATGACCATCATTTTTCTTTTTGTCATTGCGTACTAAGACCCCTGAAGAACCGCCATACTGTTACTAATGACCAAGTAATTTGTGTCACTATCTCTCGATCTATGACGTCTTGCGAACGATTCATAAACCGGAAATGTAATTTATATTTAATAAATAAATTGCGACCGACTGTGTTCCGCAAAACGGACACCGACGTTCAGGCAGACATCAATTACTTGGTCATTTGTAACAGTATGGCGGTTCTTCAGGGGTCTTAGTACGCAATGACAAAAAAAAAATGTCACACCGGAGAAGTATGGCATGACACTACCGCCTACTTGTTTTTTATAGACTATCGGAAAATACTAAAATTTTTGTGGTACACATCGTTTGACGCTCGTAATTTATCCGACGAGTTCGACTAACGCCCACGCGATTGGGCCGCCGGTACCAGCGCTATGACCATCATTTTTCTTTTTGTCATTGCGTACTAAGACCCATGAAGAACCGCCATGTACTGTTACAAATGACCAAGTAATTTGTGTCACTATCTCCCGGTCTAAAAGATGGCGGGATCTTTAGGGACTAGTCATAGAAAGCGCCCGGGGCGCGCGCCCGGAACGCTGCGTGTTGGGCGCGCACCACGGACGCGGACGCTTGATATAATCCGTTGCATAGAACTTCATACAATTTTAAAGAGCGTCCGATACGCAGCGTATCGTACGCGCGCCTCGGGCGCTTTCTATGACTAGTCCCTAAAAGTCGCGACTGTTGACATTTACGAGTACAACACATGACTTGCGTTGTCGTACAACTCATGCTAGACAACTCCATCTATTTCTCGCTTAGAGATACACTGCGCTGCATCCATAGCACAGTTTAAATAAGAATCAGTACCTAACCAATCTTCCTACTAATGTCCGAAATGAACGTATACAATATACCTACATAAACAACGAAACGCAAGATCTCGGTGTGCTTCGGGTCACACGCAGTGCGGTTTTCAACGCGCGTGAGTGCAGACGGACACGTTGGATCGGCTAACTAGACGAAAATAGAATGTATTACGAGTACAAACTTCGTTCTTCTGTTACATTTTGAGTAGAAACTAGAAACATTATTATTATTTTGCCATACAAGGTTGCCTACTGGTGTTCACTATACTGTGTCCATAGGTAACCCTCTCGATATCATTGAGTAGCGGTTTAGTTTAATGTCTTAGCCTATTAGCTTCTATTGTGGTCGAGACTACCGGCGGCTGACCACTGCATTATGCTCTTGCACTACTATTAACTTTGCACTACTATTAACTTTGAGCACTGCAAGTTGTTGATTACACTTATGGATAGTGAAAGTGAAAGTGAAAATAATTTAATACTTGTACCAACAACTACCAACAACTTATTAATAGTTATTACTAGATGACCACATGAACTTCGTATCACTTTATTTTCGTACTTAACTTCTAAACCTTCTCTGGACTCTGGACTTCCACAGACGTAAGAAAAAATAAAATACCAAATCGGTCAAGCCATTTTCAAATTCTTGTGGATTTAGCAGGTAGTTCGATAACAGTATCTGTTATCATATACCTACATATTTACATAAACTCACGCCTGCATCCCAGAGGGGTAGGCAGAGACCAGGGAGTCCCACTTGTCACGATCCTGACAAAGCTTTCTCTTCATCGACATTAATTGGTCGTTGCATGCACGCACGACGTGCTGCTCAAGGTACTTTTTGTCTTGCCCTTTGCTAATACATCCCTTGTATGGTCGAAGTATGTCCGCATGGGGCGTTCGTCTGGGGGTATTAGATTTATTATATTTTTATTTGAGGTACATGGCTTTCACGCCAAGTCGCCTTAGGGGGCGGCTTGAGAACTTCTGACAGTAAGACCAGCCACTGGTCTTACAAGCCTCCACCAATCCGGACTTAGCCCCCTTGTTGGAGAATGGCCTATACCTTCCTCAGGGAAGAGACCCGTGTCCCTCGGTGGGGACATAATGGGTTGATGATGAACATGACTTTCGTATTATGTTAGTAGTATGTACGTAGTGAATCTATATTTTTGTTACAAAAAGTCGTAAAAAACACATACTTCTTACATTATAACAGATTGTTATCACTGCTGCCTAATCCCATAGGATTTGAGTTCACTTCTAAATAAAAAAAAATGTGTTGACCCTACAAGTTTGAAGAGTGCTTGCAATCACAAAAAGCAATCAGTGGCCCAGAGACCATTCACCACATGACGTCACGGCTCCCCTTGATTCCATTTCCGGCCGTCTCGATGACGTCACTTGCAGACTTGTCCACGGTGACATATCGTCCCATTGCTGGTAGTAGTTTTGGATACTGCCCGGGCTATACATTATCATTTCCATTTTGTGAACATTATTAATTCATAATTAAATCGCTCGTAGCCCCGGCTGCCTAAGTGATCTTAAACGATCACGAAGGTTAAGCAACATAGGGCGCGTTCATTGCATGGATGGGTGACCATCTATGACTAACGCTAGTGGCATTTTTCCGAGCGGCTCCGTGCTTCGCAAGGCACATTAAGCAGTTGGTGCTGGCTGCCGTCGATAGATGGCAGTCGTTAAGCCATGTCACTCGCCTTAGGGCGGCTTGAAAACATCTGACAGTAAGACCAGCCACTAGTCTTACAAGCCTCCACCAATCCGGACTAGGCCCCCGTGGTGGATCAATAAATAATACAGACCTTTAACGTTGGGACTATACCATATTTACCATTAAATGGTTAAAACAGTTACCAGTTACCTTACTTGGTGGTGGTGCCTCAGATAGGCTGGTAAGCTTTCAAATTGGACTGTATCTATCCTCTTGGTTGCGGGCACAGACACGTGAACCTGAGCTGCTATGAAAAGGGGGTATGAAGCTGCTCAGGGGGGAGGGGTGGAAAAAGGATAGCACGCACCTGGTGAAACTCCTGGACAGCATGAGCAGGGGGTACTCCAAGGTGTTGGTGGCAGGTAGCCAGGTGGTAGCCAAATGCTGCAAGGGCGGCGGCGGCCAGCAGTAGCTGACGTCGGCGGTAGTTCAGACACTCCACAATAGTCTTTTGTTTCCAATCCAATGTTCACAACACAAAATAACAAGAAAAATATGGGGTTTGAAGTGTTTCTCTAGCTTCCGATATTTTTGCGTGCGGTGCGGGCGCGGCGGCAAAAACCAACTGCCAATCGTTGCGCTCTTCTGTTATTGGTGCGTGCGGGCTAAGGAGGGGGTGAGGAAGGATCACGTGACTGTGCTTGCTATTTGGTGGAACCACTTGGTATAACGGATTTTTTACTGTTTTCATCTCCAACAGAATTTTGCGCCGGCGATTTATCCACTTTATTTTGACTTAATACTAAGCTTTACATTTTTCTCGACCGTGCATTACTAAGTTTTACTTGATTTTGTAGTAAATATTGCCCAAAATAATCTTTAAATCTAAAATCGTAATGGTAACAATCGCGCATTCATCTTTTGGCCGAACATAGATGCGACTGATCATAGAACACCTCGTGCGCGCGGGTACTCGTACCGGCAAAAAACAATAGCTCTTGTGATCATGGAACGTGGGCTGCGCTGAAAATCAGCGCTTTTTAGGATAGATCTATCCAACAGCATTATGCTGAGCGTATGTCCGATTGTCATGCATTACGACTGATAGGACCTTGTGTAAACCATATTAGTTTTAAGTTTGTTACAGTCGAGTCCTGTGTACGAGCTGTAATATAATCACTATATTTCTTGCATGACAATAAATTATTTTCTTTCAACGTTGTTTTACGGAGGAAAAATTTAAATGGGACGTTGTTCTACCGATATCTCCTAAGTTACTAAGCCATTTTTTTAAAATAATTACATATGATAGCAGGGGTCAATCTAAACGTAAATCACGAATAAAAAGAGTTTTGGTTTATGTTCACATATAACATTGTTCTACCAATAGGTCGAGATTTTTTGGATAGAATAAAACCTTTAAAACTTTCAATTAATCAATCAATATTTTAACGATTCTAAGCATGTTCGTTTACTATATACCCACAAAGTCAGATATGAGAATACATAATATCTATCTATATAAATAAAATTCAAAGTCCTGACTGACTGACTGACTCACTCATCAACGCCCAGCCCAAGCCGTTGGACCTAGGAAGCTGTAATTTTCCACGGAGGGTCTATATATATAATGTAGGCAAGGAATAAGACCGGATTTTTGAAAATTCCACCCCTAAGAGGGCGAAAAGCGTTGCCGAAATTCGTATGGGAGGTATAAAGAATGTTGTCTAATTTTCTTGAAACTTAAAATAAATACTCTTCAACACAACGGTGAGTGAACGGGTTGCAAAATTTTGAACTATAGCCCACGCGGACGGAGTCGCAGGCGAAAGCTAGTAACCGATAAAGCTACAAGTACATTTACGGCTCGATACACCGAGGCGCACGCGTATCATTATGTTCTCTCGGAGCGTTTCTTTCCGCATTGGTGAGCCGACGCCTTTATGCTCGTTTGAATCACTCCCCCTACAACGGACGTGGCTTGGTAAGTGAGCCTTTATCGAAGATGCCCGATTTATCATCAAATTTTATTTATTGTACCACTAAAATTGTACTAAATATTATTCTATTTTAGCCTAGAGTGGAGTGATATTTTGATGTGATTCATAATATATTAACAATTTAAAAAAATCAAATATTAGCATGTACAAAAATTTTATAATTGTACGGTCAGTACCGTGACCGTACATGAAAAATGATAAAACTTTAAGAGATAAGTAATTAATAATAAAGTGTTTATTGTTACTAAAGTCTTAGGTGCATGCAGCATGCAGCATGAGAAGTAGCGAGGGAAGGCATGTGAACGGACTCAAACCACGTGGCACCCAGGCATTACTCCACAACACGGTTCCTCCTAAAGCTGTGTTGTCGCAGTAATTAACCGCAGTAACTCACCGTGAAACTCCGCTATTGTTTATGCTCCATATCGCCACCGTTTGAACAAGTTGTATTTTGGGATGTTCCCATACACACACGCGGCAGCTATACACGCGGCAGAATCTCGTGCGTGACCAAAACAAATGAAGAAAAAAAACATTTATTGTACCAATAAAACGCATCACAGAAATAAAATTAACAGACAAGTAACATAATTTGTACATATATGTAACGCAACAGACAAAAAAAAAACAAATAAATTAAAACAAAACCTTAGAGGCAGTAGGTACTCCCTACTTTGTGTGTGAGGAGTGGTAGTGAAACGGTCCAAGGCTCACAAACATAATGAAAAGTGAAATTAAAATTAAAAGTGGGCAATATTTTTAAGTATTTTTGTCTTAAAAGTAAAGATTGGTGGCAATAGGATTTTTAATTTTTTTTTTAAATGCCCATAATTTTGTATACATGCAATTTTTATTTTTGTATTTTTCTGATAACCATTTATCCACCCATCATGTCCCCACCAAGGGGCACGGCTCTCTTCCCTGAGGAAGGTATAGGCCATACTCCACCACGGTGGCCAAGTCCGGTTTAGTGATAACCAATATGACATGCCTTTTCACCCGATTCCGGTTTGACGTTGAGTTTTGGGACACCCGATATAGCGCTTGAAATTGAAAGAAAGAAAGAAAGGAAAAAAGAAAAAAAAACACTTGCGTAAGCACTGGACTTTATTAACTTTATTCCGGATACACTTACTTGACTTTTTGTCGGAAGAGTCCGACCAGGTCCAGGTGAGATCTGCGAATCAGAGCGAAACCTGGTCGGATTCTTCCAACAAAGACTCAAGTAAACACTTACTTGACTTTTTGTTGGAAGAATCCGAATTCTCATTATAAATTTTATCCCGGAGACACATCCGGGATAAAATTAATAATGAGAAAGAAAAATATATTTATTTGACTACACGATTCTCAAAAAGAAAACATGATGCAACAAAATACAACAGTCAAAAGAGAGCACAAAATCAGCTGAAAAGTGGGTAGCGGCAGAATATAAGTAACATAAAGACAAACAATGATAATAAAATATCGGAAAGTTCAAAATATTAGTCCCCAAGATGGGCCCGGCTCAGCCTAATATTGCAACCAAGAGCTAATTGCCAGTTTGCGGCGGACACCAGCTGTGGTGATCAACTCTCCCTCTCTCTGAGAGAAGACCTGTGTCAGTGGGATTTGTATAAACTACAGTGCTAAGTATTCTTCTTTAATTACAAAAGATGGAAAAGTTAAAGCAAAACACCGTACAAACAAAAACAAATCCAATACAAAATCTATCCGCAGGTTTTGTCAAAGAAATTTTTTTACAAGCACATTTATTAAGTACAAGAAACACGATTAAAAAAATATAGCCCCAAAAGTCAAGTAAGTCTATCCGTAATAACGTTCATAACGTGCAGAGATTACGAAAGTTTTACTTCAAAAAATGTCTTGATACTCAAAGTATCAACTATGTGTCATCAAGCCATTTAGCGCTCGCGTTGTAAATCTCTATAAGGAGAACGTGACGTCATAGGACCTATGTACATAAGTTTGTTATTAACTTTTATGGCCCCATTTCGCGCGAGGAATGTAATTTACAGCCAGTCATGCCGAGAGCTTATTAAGCGTCGAAGAGCTATAATTCTGAACTCCGTTACAGGTTTCTAGTCGACGCATCGTCGAGGCCCAAGTAAAATAGCTTATGAAACATACAAGTTGTTGATTTGTAAAGAAACGCCCGATTCGTCGTATATTCTATTCATCTCTCAATCTCTCAACTTTTACTGTGGGACCAACTCGAAATCTTTATTATGAGGAATAAGATGACGAAATATCCCACACCCTCTCTCTAAGAGAAGACCTGTGCCAAACAGTGAGACGTATATAGGCTGCTTACAAATACGGTTAAGGTTGTTCCATTTACACTATTCGTGGTCTAGTAATAAATTGCGAAATAAAAAGCCTCATTTACATACGTTTTATTTTCATGCTTTTGATGCATGCTTTAAATAGAGGTAGATGATGGTTGTTTTCCTTCACGATTAGCGAGTGGTATTGCTACTATACTACGAATCGCTCGTAGCCTGGGCTGCCTGAGTGATCTTGAACGATCACTAAGGTTAAGCAACATACGGCGCGTTCAGTCCATGGATGCGTCACCGTCTATGACTAACGCTAGTGGCATTTTTTCCGTGCGATTCCGTGCTTCGCAAGGTACGTTAAGCAGTTGGTGCCGGCTGCTCGATAGATGGCAGTCGTTAAGCCAAGCCAGAGGCCTTTAGGGGCAGCTTGAAAACTTCTGACAGTAAGACCAGCCACTAGTCTTACAAGCCTCCACCAATCCGGACTTGGCCCCCGTGGTGGAGTATGGCCTATACCTTCCTCAGGGAAGAGACCCGTGCCCCTCGGTGGGGACATAATGGGTTGATGATGATGATTGCTACTATAATTTCACAAACGTATATAACATCATCGTCGGCCTATGCTTGTCCACTGCTGGACATAGGCCTCTCCCGAAGCACGCCACTAAGCACGGTCCTATTTGTTATCGAACTCCGAAGTTGATCCACCGATTTTTAAGAAGCTTTTCTGAAGGCATATTTGGAAGACCTGAGAATAGGTCGTAAACTAATTAACATTTTTTTTGCATACATTTATATACAGGCACATACATTGCTTCTGGCCCCACACTAGGATACCCTGTGTCGTGGGAACCAGAAACAGCGACGTAACATACATGTAAACATCCAAGACCTGGGTTTCTTTTTTTTCTGTCTCCAGCCGGGATTTGAATCCGGGACCTCTCGCATGATAGTCAGATGAGCTAACCGCTGCGCCACAGAGGTTGTCAATAGCATAGTATAGCAAAACAACGTTTTAACTAGTCAACTAGTCTTTTTATACTTCCGCCTAGTGCAACGCACAGCAGTTCTCAACTACGTGCAGTTAATGAAAATATTTTCCTACCTGACCACATGACGTTAAATAGAACTTTTAACATGATTAAAACATACCTCGGAGCTTTTAGATTCCTGCTCGCAGCGAGGCACGTAACTTTGTTAAACTTATTTCCAAGCCCTACCAACTCCACCTATTCAGGAGCAAAATTCATCATCCAACCGCAAAAAAACGACGCCAATGTCTGAAAACAACTACACGCGCTCCTAGTCACGTTGAATGCGCGTTCACACGAGAGAGTTCCAAGCTTATTGATTAGCGAAGGAGAGATTAGCAGGTAACTGACTTTCATCATCAACCCATTATGTCCCTACCGAGGGGCACGGGTCCCCTCCCCTGAGGAAGGTATAGGCCATACTCCACCACGGGGGCCAAGTCCAGATTGGTGGAGGCTTGTAAGACTAGTGGCTTGTCTTACTGTCAGAAGTTTTCAAGCCGCCCTAAGGCCTCTGATTTGGCTTAACGACTGCATCTATCGACGGCAGCTGGCACCAACTGCTTAACGTGCCTTGCAAAGCACGGAACCGCTCGGAAAAATGCCACTAGCGTTAGTCATAGACGGTGACCCATCCATGGACTGAACGCGCCGTATATTGCTTAATGACTGACTTTAATGAACTAAAATATTAATGACACTGTCATTCTTTCAAATTGTTTGATATACTAATGGATTCACGCTTAATCTAGAATCCAACAACATGTAAACACAATGTATTGTAACAATTCCAAAAATAAGAAAGTTATTATCTTCCAATGCATAAAAATCTCGCGTCAGAGAGTTTGTTATCAAACACCTCCGAAGTGACTTCGGTGAAAGAAAACATCGTGAGAAAATCCGTGACTTGGTTGGCTCCGAATTTTGGCAAAAACTAAAACTTCCATGCGATAATAAATGCATATATCGAAGGTCACGAGTAGTTTCTTAAATAAAATGTCATTATTAGCCATACTCAGTCCATATAATTGTCGGTCAGAAATTCAATGATTGTATAATAGCATTTTTCAGTCAGTATTTTCAATACTGATCATAAATTTAGTCGCTCAATCTTTCCACGAACAACTCTCCCATAGTAAACGAGCCTCGACATTAAATCTCACATTTTGTTTTGTGTTATGCCACTCGTGTCGGGGCGCAGGTGTGTTAGGAGCCGCGCATCCATTTCTCAAAGTGGAGGTGCCAAGCCGCGCCGGGGACGAACTCAGGGATTCCTAGGTAAAACATAGTGTCGCCATATATAAATGCAGTCAATAAATACTTAGGCCATACTGAAAGTTTCTGGAACGGACTAGTTACAAAAGGAAAATAAAAAAACCACTGATAGGGTTTGAACAAGGAACTCTCTGTCAGTACATTTATTTTAAAATTGTGAGTCTGTCATTTGTTTTTTCATCGTGGCGTTGTTTTGAAATTAGTGCGTCGCTATTACAATGAATTTAAGTCGAGAAAATTTCCGTACTATGATTTTTTAAGATTTTCGCTATGGCTTAAGTCAGCAAGAGAGTTGTCAAAGACTTCAGTTAGCATTTGGTGATGAAGTCCCATGTCGTTGCTCTATTTATTCGTGCTTTGGTGAATGTAGACGAGGACGTGATCATCTCTATGACGTTAAACGTGAACGCCGGCCGGCGATCGCGGTTACCGATTTTAATATTGATACTGTGCGACAACTAATTGAAACGGATAAAAAAATTACCTGTCAGCAAATCCGCACTACCTTAGGCATTGGAATGAGCCAAGTGCAAAAGTTATTGCATGAGCATCTGAAGGTTCGGAAACTTTGCACTCGATGGATACCGGATGATTTGTCCTAAGATCAGAAACGACTGCGTGTAGAGTGGTGCCGTAAAATGATAAAAAATTATGACGGAGAACAATCAATGGCTGTGTATAACATTGTAACAGGTGATGAAACTTGGGTGTGCTGCTTTGAACCAGAAAGGAAAAGTTAATCGGTGGAATGGGTCTTTCCTTTTGAAGAGTAGCCAACGAAAGTCAAAAAAAGCCGCAGCACTGGCAAGAAAATGTTTCTTCGTTTTTCGGCAAATCAGGCCATTACATCACTTGAAAACCAAAGAACCGTAACTACAGATTGGTATGTTAATACGTGTTTGCTTGAAGTGTTTGACAAAATACGCCAAAAGCGTCCCCTGAGCAAAATAGTCCTTCATCATGACAACGCGTCGGCACATTCCGCTAAGGCAACGAATGCGTATTTGAAGGCTTTAAAAGTAGAATTAATGACTTATCCGCCATACAGTCCAGATCTAGCACCCTGTGATTTCTTTCTGCTCCCGAATATTAAAGGTAAACTCAGAGGTTTACGTTTTACAAGCCCGGAAATGGCGGTGAATGCTTTTCACAAAGCCATCGAAGAGGTCCCTAAGGAAGACTGGACCCACTGCTTTTCACAATAGTTCCAGCGAATGCAAAAATGCGTAAATAGTGAGGGTATATACTCTGAAAAACAATAAATGTGTTATAAAGATAATAGGTAGTCTTATTTACCAGAATCCAGAAACTTTCAGTATGGCCCACGTATGACCAAACAAGATCCTTCATCATCAACCCATCATGTCCCCACCTATGGGGACGGCTCTCTTTCCTGAGGAAGGTATAGGCCATACTCCACCACGGGGGCCAAGTCCGGATTGGTGGAGGCTTGTAAGACCAGTGGCTGGTCTTACTGTCAGAAGTTTTCAAGCAGCCCTAAGGCCTCTGATTTGGCTTAACGACTGCCATCTATCGACGGCAGCCGGCACCAACTGCTTTGTGAAGCACTGAACTGCTCTCGGAAAAATGCCACTAGCTTTAGTCATAGACGGTCATAATAGACATAACCCATCCATAGACTGAACGCACCGTATGTTGCTTAACCTTAGTGATCGTTTGAGATCACTCAGGCAGCCCAGGCTACGAGCGATTCGAGTGATTACGAAGATCTTTAAGACCATAATAATAAAAGCCAAAATTCATTCACTCATGGGTCATCTTTCGTGGCACGAAATATTTACCTTACAATCGTCATCATCACCATCCCGGCTCTGTCAACTGCTGAGCTTTTCCCTCATTACGAAATCTTACAATCGGGCCGCGAAAAGGCACCGTTCAACCTTTTCAACCGTTTGTTGTTGAGAATATTTTACCTTGCTGTATTTCGTGGAAACTTGTCGCTGGATGCCTTAATACGGACTTAAGGCATGGCTTGGCAATAAAGACTTAACTATACTTTCAAGTTATTACAATTTATCTTTCTTAAAGTGTTCAGGCGCTTGGAAAAACCGACAAACATAAAATGCTAACTATTAAGGAGAAATTAAAAAAAAATCGTAGTAAGAAGTCTTTCCTCGAAAGTTAAAATGCAGAAAATTGTAGAAACACACTATGACATTATTACCCTTTATTTTCCCACTTCTTCATTTTAAGTTTCAAGCTAGCCAGCTTGAAATGGGGTTGACAGGCGCGTCGGATTAAGAAAATACCAAAAATCTCATTTTATTTCTTTATTTAGAGATCTATGGTGAACCAACAGCTATTACAATAAAATAGAATATAGTGTAGGGATACAGAAAGCCAATTACAGGTTCACTTTGGTTCATTTTGTTACAAAAATATTATCAGATTTTCCAGGCGCAGCGACATGCTTGTCACATCCCGGGTCCCGGGTTTGAATCCCTGCTGGGGACAGAAAAAAAGAAAACCAGGTCTTGGATGTTTACATGTTTGTGACGTCGCTGTTTCTGGTTTACACGACACAGGGTATCCTATTGTAAAAGTAAAGATTATCATTATCCATGCAAAATAGATCTGTAAGAATTTTGCGACTTTTGTTACGGTATGAAGCCTCTTAAGCCATTGAGAGCTTTCTCGCTACGAAACTGCTACGCCTCAGCTACGGCGCATGCTACGCGGCTACGGTCGTAGCACAAGCATGCAATAGCATTCAATAAACAAAGTTCAATTAAGACAATACTTGCCTCTCATTCAAGAGATAGTGGGTTTGAACCCAATGACATCGTTTTTGTAAGTAATGTTGTGAATTTAATGTAGCAATACCACTGTGAAGGAAAATATTGTGAGCAAACTTCAGTGGCAAAGGTGTTCACGTAAATCAGTGCTCGAAATTGTCTAAACGTATAATCGAAAACGAAACAGATCTGTCAGGATCGTAACATGTAGCAGATAAGTGGTAGGTCTCTGTCTATCACTTCGGTATACGGGTGTGAGTTTACGCACATAATTATTTATTTTATAATTTTTAAAAGTGACACAAATTGGTTTAATTATGTCCGTACAAGCACCAATCTTAACACTTTTTAGTATTAAGCTCGCCTTTGTGTAGATTTTTTCTGGTCCAATAAAGAATGTTCAATCAATCAATCACAGTAATTTATTTGCATTTTTTTTTACTCCGGATACCGTAGACCCCGTTCAAGTTTTATTATATTTTTTATCAAAGACCAGACTTGATCTGGAAAAATATCTTTACTCTTCCGACATAAAGTGAAATAAGTATTATCGGAAGAGTCCTACCAGGTTTCACCTTGATTCGCAGAGCTTAATCATAGTGAACGGAGCTCGCGTCGTCGGTTCCTCGTCTCTGAAAGTTAATAATGTCTAGTGTAATCGATCTAACTGTCGAAACTAACCGATCGACATAAGCCTCTTTCCTGTGACAGCATCTTTTCTGATAGGAACATTGAATGATGAAATTAGTCATAGCATAGCACAGGCTAGGTGCTTAGTAGGACCATAAACGTGGGTAGCTACGCCAAATAGTAAGTTAAAGTTAAGATAGGCTGGGCATGCGTTCAAGCAATAGGAAAGTCGGCAGACTGAGGTAGGTACAGATTGGTCAGCTAAGGAAGGAAAGCTCCAATAGCTCCATTATATTACTAACCCACGGTTTCGCGTACTCTAACAGTCTATTAATCTACTGTTGATAGTTGTCAAATGTTTTTTTCGTACGCACTTCTTCCACTTCCGAACACTTCCTTGTTTGGAGGTCACGACACAATTTTCTATAAACATAAACATTTACATACAGGAACATACATTGCTTCTGGCCCCACATTAGGATACGCTGTGTTGTGGAAACCAGAAAACGCGACATCGCAAACACGTAAACATCCAAGACCTGGGGTTTTTTTTGTCCCCAGCCGGGATTCGAACCCGGGACCTCTCGCATTTCGATGCCCCACAGACTAGGACGTCGCCTACCTTGTGTAGAATAAAGTATAAAGTAAAGTAAGTAACGAACCACTAGTACCTGAGTACGACCCTGGCTACAGGGCCCTTTGGGTGGTTATTTTATAATGGTGTAGCGCAGCCAGCGTGGACATATGCCCGCTTTTCATAAGATTACATTGGCTCGTACGTACATGAATCTACACTCAGGCGTGTAACGGGTCGGCTTTGTATGGAGAATATTGGAATCCAGTCAAGTTCCAAAAATATGCCTCAGCAACCCTTAGTAATATTGAATGCTTTGAGGCATGTAACTTTCTCTAAAGCACAAATGAACGTGACGTGTGCTTTTGACCTCTTGACAATAGAAGTGACAACAAATGTTTTCCTGAGTTCTACGGGGCCCTAAAAAAGGTGACGTTAGAGAATACGGATAATGAAGGATAAATTACATGACACATTCATTACTTCTGGCCCCACACTGGGATACCCTGTGTCGTGGGAACCAGAAACAGCGACATCACAAACATGTAAACATCCAGGAGCCGGGTTTTCTTTAAAACAATGTCCTCTGCCTTGCTTATCCGAAGTTGAAGTTTGCATTATGTTATAAATATTTATTAAAATATTTTATTGCTCCACGTAAATGTTTTTTACCCGAGCAGTGTGAGAGCAAAAAACTATGATTATGTCTATTATCTGTTCTTTTTATTAATTTTTCTTTCATCATTAATCCTTATTGAAGCAGTCTAAATATCAACGTGACTAGTCTAATTAATTTGTTTTATTCGTTCAATATTGCTTGATTCCTAAAACCAATTCTCTCAATATTTACTATGAACTGTCTAAGGATCTCATAGAGTTTGATAAGAATGTTATTTGATGAAGACATAAAAATGTTCCAAATATAATCTAATAGGCATTCTCTTAGTATGTCTCCTTTAGACTCTCTCCAAAGGACGGTGTATACGCTGCAGCGAGGTGCAGGTGGATGATTTATATCTGCATCGTATTTTGTCGCCACTTGTGTACCGACCGGTCGAGCGCCAAAGTGCTCTGACCTCGTGAAATATCGCGCTGAAGTTTTATTGAATTTTTGATCCGCTTGCCTTTACACGCGGCGACTTATCGCCGTAATTTGTGTCGCAAACTTTGATCAAATGTACAGTCGACAGCTGCGAAGTTTGTTGTAGAATGTTTGTCTACTGTGCTTGGAGTGTTTGTTTAACAACCCATATAATATGTTCTTAGGGGCTTCTCTCAGAGAGAGAGTATGGGCTTAATCTTGACGCGTGCCCACCGCGGATTGGCGATTTCAAGTACTGAGTATATGAATAGCTCAGACGGTCAGGTTTCTTCACGATGTTATCCTTCAGGATTAGCGAGCGCCATCGCTACTAACTTCACAAATTAATCTACAAAACTTAGAGAGCAAACTCACAGGTACATGCCCCCACTTGGAATCGAACTCTCGCTTCCGAGTCCATTATTGAACTCGTCGGGCTATCACCTCTTTTGGGGTGTTTATTAGAGAAAGAAGAAGACCAAACATACTTTTGAAAAATACAAATTATGTAATGTGCGATTTTCCGTTATGCATGCGAAGACACGGGATTTTAGCTTGTCTAGGACGTATCCTATGCCATCTAGGTGTTAAATGGTCGAAAAAGTAAACTGTGAACTTATAAGATAATGACTTCGTAATTCATAGAAGCCCTGTCCTTTTATGGGGAAAGTTTTGTGCCCATACCGAGTGTAGTGGAGCAAATCTAATAGGGCATTTGTTTCTAAAGGAGCGTCTGCCCGCACAATATTTGCGATCAAAGATGCGGCTTCGCCTCTGGCCTGTTTAAACACAATACAGTTTCGCGAACCCCCAGGCCCGTTGGCGAATTGAAAGAACTCGTTGGATACAAATCGTTAGTCGAAAGGAAAAGAAAGGAACTGGCTGGAAAAGCCGAAGCTTCAAGCATTGACTTATTTGAACCAAATCCTTCTAAATTCTTTAAAATGTCTAGTTCTATAATTTATAACTCATCTTTATCTAACACTTCACCCAATAATTGAATAATTAATTACACTTATTTGTGATCTTATTCACGCTAAATTTTTTAATGTTCTAGATTAAGTTATTACTGCATGGATATGCTTCCAATTTGGTAAACTTCTATGTTTACATACTTTGGACTGCAGTCTAGAACACAAACAGTTTATTTTTAAGTTGAATTTGTAACGACTGTATTCTTAATAAAAAAAAAGCCTGAGAGCGTGGTGGTAGGTTGAAGAAGTGGAGAGCTTACAAATCGGGCTCGCATTGCCTCAAGATAAGATAAGATGAGATAAGAATATTTTATTAGACAACGTTTAGAATTCGAATATTATTATATCTCGGTCCAATAAGTTTTTTATTGTTAGTGTCACCTGATTTTTCACACTTTTTGACCCAATAGACCATAAAAAATATAGTTCCACGTGTAGAATTTTTAATAGGCTGATTGGCTCACCGTAACAATGATTTATAATTGTTATTTTCAAAGTCATAACGCAACTGATTAATCTTCAACATTATCGATACCTGTTATGTTCGGGAGCGACATCAATCAAACACGAGCGCTCAGCTGAGACTGATTTTATTATGGTACCCACATTCATAAAATACTAACAATTCCCTTTTTAATAAAAATAGAAATAACAACGTAAATACATACTTGAAAATTACTTTCTTTTTCCTTCCTTATAAGTAGTTCATTAACATGCTTTACATAATAAAGTTTACACATGCTTGATGATATAATAAATTGTATTTAATTTTTATTAATATAATTATTGTTATCTTATAATTCTCATTTTGAATTAACATGCTTAGAGATTAATTATTAAAATAATTATGTATTCATGTATATTAATAATGTAGCCTAATTAAAATAGTTAATTTATTTTATTGTACATTTGTATACTAGTATTTTATATGACAAGTCACATTACTTAAATTGTTCTCGAAATGAAACGGTTTTGGCGGTTGCAGTACGGACTCCATTGTTATTATATTACACTTTTACCGGCTGCGCCATGTTATGTTCGGGAGCGACATCAATCAAACACGAGCGCTCAGCTGAGACTGATTTTATTATGGTACCCACATTCATACAATACTAACAATACCAACATTTATGGCTGGGGCTCGTAAATAAGCCTCTTAAGTCTAGTTAGATAGATGATAAATTCATTTATTTACATAAAATACACACACGTATCCAAAACAAAGCAAAAAAATCTAACTACAAGTCACACCACTAAGAAAGCATAGAACATACCGTAACATACATAAGAAGCGGAGGAAAGACATAGAAAATTAACAGTGCATGGTACGGTAATGTAGGTACCTGGACAGTAAGTGACCAACGCAAGTGTGGCAAAATGCAAATTGGCTCCAACTCAGCATGTGCTGAAAGTTCCGGAAGAACTTCAGCGCTGATATTCCGCCTGAGTTCGGCTCCGTAAATCCCCCGTTAAAGTATTTATACTCTAGGTACCAACACTGATCGCAGATTTATTTACAAACCGCAGATTTTAACAGCCTTACCCGCCTCACCCGCCCTACCCCGTGCTGCCCGATTCGCCCATTCTCCCCCGCTAATGGCGTTAACCCTGACACCTGGGGCTTGTTAGTTTTAATCATTACTTACAGTCTGGTGAAAAGCGCACCAAACTACTTATTATTCTGTACAAAATGCAGACGTGGGTACACAAACTCGCATACCGCCAGCGGTGTTACTGTGATGTTACTAGAATAAAATTGTTCGAAAACTCTCAGTGCCAGCGACGCAATTATGCTTAATTATAAAGCTACAAGACTAGAGAATATGATGCTACTAGACGAGAATCCAGCTCCGCTTGGGTCATGATTTCCTATGTATCGATATTTCACCACCAGATATTTCTCTTAAATCGTATTTATCCAAATAACTCTCACGTCTCCGTCTCAGAATTGAAGAACTTAGACTAAGCTGTAAGCAGGTCACAATGGATAACAGAATAAGTTTACTAAGGTTTTATGAAAAGCGACCGAGCGAGCAAAATAGCTAGGTAAGTTTACTAAGGTTTTATGAAAAGCGAGCAACACTTTCTCGATAAATAATCCTTAAAAACTTGTTTGAATCACTTCAGATGAGGCCACTGTTTCATGCACCATAATACGAGTATCTGTCAAACTCCATAGTTTTTCCTAAACATAATTATAAAACAATTTCGAGATTTTAATATGTACACAATGACGCTATGTTCAGTGACAAATTGCAAAAACAAGGTTGATCATCTATTACCTAAATGCTTTGCGAAGAAAAAAATGGCAGCCTAATTAAGTAGCTCTTCTAGCTTCTCTGAACATTCCTTTCTTTTAACACTAATTATTGTATGTATTGTTCTATATTTTGATGCCTCAGACAGTGGTGCCACCAATCGCACCCTTTTTGTTTATGACCCCATTGAGACTCTTGATACTCGTATATAACTTAAATAGAGCTTCTAATCAGCCCGTAAATAGGGGTTAGGGAGTCACTCGTCATTTTCCCTAATTCGTCAATTTCACTAATTGCTCCCTTTCCCTATTCGTCAATTTCTTAAAAATCTTTAACTCGTCAATATCCCTAACTCGTCATTTTCGCTAAGAGCCCACTGTTGGGCATAGGGCTCTTCTCTTTCACGCCAACCCATCCGGTCCAGCGCAGCTAGTCTCGTCCAATGTTTCCCAGCCGCTTTCACAATGTTTTATTCAGAGCTTATGAGCCCGTAAGTGCGTTCAGGCTTTACAGGGAACTATGATGAGGGTTTAAAATGGAGGGCTTAAAGCAGAGGTTGAAAATGCATAACAATATTTAATCCTGCACTAATTATGCTTCACATAGTACTCGTGCGGTCGTTACCGTTATCATTGCCGGCTTAGGACTATTTCCCATTGAGCGGTAACATTAATGACTCTACATCATACATACATAAGCTCACGCCTGTATCCCAGCGGGGTAGGCAGAGACCAGAGACTGTCCTTTGCCATGATCCTGACACATCGTTTTCGCTTCATCGATATTCATTAGTCGTTGCATACAGGCACGCCGGCTTCGGGTACTTTTTTTTTGTCAAGATAATCCAGAGTCTATATCATAGAGTAACAATTAATTGCTTACCAAAATTGTATTTGGATTCTAATTATTACAATAGGCTATTTTCCAAAAAAAAATGTAATTAGTCCGTCTTTTAGATTATTAAAAAATAAGGGACACGTATTTTTTTATTTGTAAATTAGACCAAAAATGACAAAGATATAGCCCATTAAAGTTACGTGTGACGTCACGCAGTGCTGCATTTTTTAGCACTGGGTCACGTCACACGTAACTTTAATGGGCTATATCTTTGTTATTTTTTGTTTAATAGAAAAAAGAAAAAATACGTGTCCAATATTTTTTTATAATCTAAAATACGGACTAAATAGAATTTAATTGTTTTGACCCTGAAAACTACCCTATTCATGTTTAGACTGAGATTGGGGTCAATCGTTGGTCAGTTATTAATAAAAAAAAAGACTTCTGGTCACGTAAGTAAATACTTAAGTAACGTTTTGTCACGCTCTTTTCAGAAAAAAATGACGTAACAGCATTAGAGTTAAGTGGTTACTTAGCGAGATTCTCAATTCAGGAATCGGCCGTAAGTTTTTAACTTAAACAATGCATTGAACCTTATGAAAGAGGTGAGAAAACAAAAATATTTTTACGCTATTTCGACGCTGAAAATTATTTTTTACTCTCGACGAGAATGATATCACTACATTGTTTATGCTGTATATTCCAACGGCAAGTATGCAGACCAAACTCGCTCATACCGGGCTCGAGGGACATATTCGGAAGGCTGTACGTAGAGCATACAGCCATTATAGGTAAACAGTGGCGGCCGACCGCCACGGGCCATGCGGTATTCGTAGACTGCGCTGAGACGAGGGCAGTAGAGAGACTGACTATGAAATGGGAGAAACAGTAACCTCCTGAGTCCTGGCCTTGTAATTAACGAGCCGACTGCGGGCCTCCAAAAATGAGATTCTGTCGTGTCTGAGTGAAGATGTGGGTAGTTCACTGTACCAACATTGGCATTCCGTTCAGCGTGAGACAAATCGAAAATGATTTGTAGTTATACTGATTCCTTCTATTTTATTTCTGTATAGCATTACTAGCTGACCCGGCAAACGTTGTTTTGTCAGATAGGGATATGAAAAATAGATAACAACCTATTCTAAGACCTACCGATTGTATAAAATTTCATCGAAATCGGCCAAGCCGTTTCGGAGAAGTATGCGCACTAACATTGAGACACGAGAATTTTATATCTTAGATTATGATATATTTTGTAAGCTTTAACTGTGTATTCTGAAATAAAAGCATTTAATTTTATTATCATTAATAACAATTTAAGTCTATATTGTATGGGGCCTATGATTTACAATAAAATACCAAGAGATAATAATATACGGGAATTTGACATGGGCCAATTCAAATTTAAATTTAAAAAATGCAGTAGTCATTATATGACCTCATGTGTACTGATTCTTGTAAACACAAAGTAAACACAAAATATTTACTTTACGAACGTTGTTAGTTTTACAATGAATGGATTAAGTCGAGAAGAATCTAACAAAGCAACTCCACATGTATTCTTTTCAAAAGGGTTTTAGCCTAATTAACAAACTTTCAAAATTAAAAAATATTACTCTTGGATGTGTTGAACACTAGACACAGATATCCTCTGATGAAATTTAATATTAAACTACTGTTTAATGCCAGGCATCCTTGTCTTCTAAATAATCGTTGATTTTATAATAAGATTTTTTGCAAAGATTGTGCGTAACCAAGCTTAACACAATTCTTAATCCACGTTGGAGGTGACTCTAATATATTTTATTGTAGAACCTTATACAGTGCCCCATACAGGAAGTATTAAATCTTCTGTTTAACACGCACCCATACATTCGCTTAAGTGTATGCTGTCAGAACTAAAGAAAGCGTGTGTAACTCGACTCTGTCGCACAGCAAAAGGTGTAGGTAGCAGGCTGGTGATATATGAAGAAGGTATATTGCTGATGCAAGATCTTCATGAAGTTTATTTAATTTTGTTACTATGCACAGTTACATGTTTTAAGACGTACGATGTTAAGGAGAGGCAAAAGCCAATTGTCTGGCGCAGTAACAGGGCCCGTGAGCCCGACTTTGCACGGCGCACAGTCAGCAATACGGCGACCTAGAAAAGTGTACGGGAGTGCTAGCCCGTACACATGCAGAAGTTCGTACCTTGCTCCACCAACGCTACGCTAGTTACATCCATAGCTTGTATAGCTTTAGTGTGATCTGTGAGGATCGTGGCAAGTGGCAGTCCATGGTCTCTGCCTACCCCTCTGAGATACTATCGTGAGTTTATGTATGCAGTACAACACTGCTGATTGAAGAATGGGCTGGATAACTATTTGCTTCCCATACAACAATGCCGTTGTGTATTATGTTAGCGAGTTATCCGAAAAAAGGAAAGGCATTGATCATTGATTAAGACCAAACGAAAAGGCCCCTTCATTCAGATGAACGTTGAGTCACTTCTCCTTCCCTTTCGGTATCTATTTTCCTAGAACAAACAGCTATGATTGCCAACCCTATTTGCACAGGCTGATGTTTGCCTGTGAGAGTAGCCCCTCCATGTTGCACCGCATTGTTTATTTACTCTTCGTTAGTTCTTGCGGTTCACACCCCTGCCCCACTTGCGGGGGCAGGAGCGTGGGACTAAGAACTCTAAGACCTAGGAGCGTAAGGTGTACAGTTGGATGATCAAACGAAAAAATTGCTCACTCGTCATGAAATTAAGGTAGATATTGATCATTTAACCTCACGGTCTCTTTTTCACGGCACTGGCTGTCAATGGGGCATTAAGTAGGATTTCGTACTATCGTACTCCAGATTCGCCGTAATACAGTCCACAATAGAAGCGTACTTGCAATAAAATAAAAAATAGTATACATTGTTACTTATTTTTATTAACAAAAATAAAAGCAATGGAACAAAAAACTCTCTAAAAAAAAGAGTTATTTTTTGAGATTGTACAGTCACATGTGAAATTATGTAATTACCTACTAAGTGCCTGCTCTAGAATATGACAAATCTGGAGTACGACAGGTCTGGAACACGACAAGTCCGTTACAAATCACGTAGGGAATAGAAACAATTGCGGATCGTTAAAATAATTGAAGAGGTTTCTGTCTTTGTTCAAACAAAGTGTGAACAAACAAGGTGTACATTTATTGTGGAAAATTCAAAAGGCGTGAAAATTTAATGAAGACAGATCTTGTGACGAGAAGTGGGCTTCCCGCGTGAATAACACACCACACCTCACCATAACATATATATTTAACACACTTTAAAAAAATAATCATATAAGCACTGAACACCTTAGGCATACATATTTTTTTAGCATTTTTGAGCTTAGTGGATCATTGAATAATCGTTGAAATTCCAGTATAGATCTCAAGTTCGGGTACATACGGACAATATTGTTTGCATAACCCTTTATTAAGCATAGAAATTAAATTAATTTAAAAAAAAAATATTTTGTAAGACAATATAGTTATAGGATTAGTCGATAAACGGCATTCTCACGTGCCCTCAGTGTGCACGGAGTTTCGCCGTGAAGATAGGCTACATAAGCCATCTTCGAGCGCACCAGCGCCACATATCTGATTAGGGGTCAGAGTGGTCGCCATGGCCGAAATCGGTCGGAACCATCATCATCAAATGGCAGTCGTTAAGCCAAGCCAAGCCTTAGGGCGGCTTGAAAATTTCTGACAGTAAGACCAGCCACTAGTCTTTCAAGCCTCCACCAATCCGGGCTTGACCCCCGTGGTGTGCCTTTCTCAGAGAAGAGACCCTTGCCCCACGGTGGGGACATAATGAGTTGATGATGATGATGATACGATTCTCAGTATCTCGCAGCTCAGCCTTAGCGATAAGCCTCAGGCTTATCTGAATGCCAAGTACCTTTATTTGAGTCAGCTCTAAGAAATGTATGCAATTTCTTGTTTTTATTATGTTCATAAATATAAATGTTAGTGTGTTTCTTGGTTCTTGACGATTTTTTTTTTATTTTTTTTTGTTTATAAATGTTTGACTGCATCATTGGTGTAGCCGTGAGGCCGCTATTGCACTTTAATGTACAAAATGATGTCACGTCCCCTGGTCTTCAATGACGAATATTCTCATAATTTCCTATATTATCTAAAAGTCCACCTCTCGACAAAAGAATGTGTAGCGCTCGACCGCGTCGCTCCCGGTTAGTCGCTGCATTTTTCAATAACTCCCGTCTGAATTGCCCGTGTTGTGTAGAAAAGTTATATGGCTGAGCGGAAGAGAGCTTGGTAAAGTGTTGAGTTTATCACAACATGGCAATTTTTCAGTTAAATATACCACAATGATCACTATGCTCTAAAGTTTAAGAATCAAAGACTTGCATAGCGATACGATGAGTATGTGAAAAGTTATGGCACATGGTACTCAACCCAAATGTATGGAGAGCGTAAATCCGCTTAAACCTAAAAATTCAAATATCTCAAAACTCACTTTGTTTGAGTTGGAACCTTTTTGCTAAACTACGTCCAATTGAGAGATGTATAATGCATAATACACAAATACAAATTATTTATCTACCAAACAGGATACAAAGTTACATTATTTTTACTTAATGTAGGTAATGAGGGCACACCAAAATTAATTAATTACGCTTCCTCGACCCTTGATTCTTTTAGTGCGTTATAGTACGATGACAGATACACGGTTGGGTCACGTGACGTGTTTTTTCATACCATTGACGCCGAGAATCAATGATATACGGGCTCGGGTTGACTTGAAGCGGCTATGAAACTAAATCGCAATTTTCATGCAGTCGTCATAGTACTACAATTCATTTGTAGAATGTAGGCTGATGTATGTACCTTGACATTCAACAAACAACAACGAATGTAAATTCTTTACGTTGAAATAATAATGTTTTGTTGTTTGTTTTTTTGTTTGTTTTGTATTATATTGTTTAATATTGTTTTGAAGTAAAACACAGAACTGTGTAGCAGGTGCAAAACGAGTCAAAAGAGGAGACAGGCGGCCGATATTTATTGTGCCTCTATCGGGGAAGGTATGTCCGGATTTCACTCATTACGGGTATTACCCGGGAACGTTCGCTATACCCGGGTATGATAAATGACCCGGCAAGCCTCACAATGCCGGGGACCGTTTTGTTTATGGGGAGAGTATAGAAAACATCCGAGGTGACCCGCGTTTTACCCACAATTTGAGATAAGCTTGCGCTTACCTAATGGCTGCTTGAGTGTTATTTTGGTGCCAGATTAGGCACACCCGCAGGACGGGTAAATAATCTATTATTCACGAAATTATTCACTAAGATTAGTGAGTCTCAGACAATAAGCCGCGCATAGGTTAGGCGCTAGGCGCGCATAGGCTAGCATACACTAGGCGACACGCCATCGACAGTGACAGTTCGGCGACTAAAGTCCGTTTTTAATTCGATGCAAAAAAAAATTACGCGGTGTTACCGTTATAAAATACATAGGTTTACTCAGTAGATTTTTTTACCGTGAATAGAAGACTCGTGTGAACAAAATCCTTATCACATCAAAGACATTAAAGTTCAATTCCTCCCAAGAGCAAAGTCTAAAAAAAAACACCTACGTAGCACAAACAATTTTTACTTGGAAGTAAAATGGTGTAATTTGGTTTTTGCGTACTAGCAACATTCAGACATTGGATTGTATTGAGATGTCAACGTCACTGTTTTAGTTTTTTGCATTTAACTAAAAAACAGACTTTAGACGTGACGACAGGCTACGGCCGTCAAAGTCGTTGAGTCGCGACGACAAGACGCCAGAAGCAAATGACAACGTAGCGTCTGACGCGGCGACTAGACGCGGCGACAAGTCGCACTGTTTGCGATAGCTCTATATACCCGAGTGATTGAGTAGTAGTTAATAAATTAATTTCTCTGGGGTTTTTTTATTGTGAAGATACAGAGGCACAGATGACTTGAAATCGACAATCCGCTAAGTTTTTTATTGTGGAGATACAGATGCGTAGGTTAATTGAAATCGACAATCCGCAAAAGGTACGTAGAAATGAAGCCCATGCCTTTATTACCTTTCCCTGTCTCTCTCTTATGGAGAGTATTTAAGCCCATCCCTATTGGGATGTTAGGAGGATTTTATTTTAGTATTTTATGCAATTTTACTGTTTTTTTCTGCTTTATAATAATTATTTTTGATAGGCAAGGATTAAAACTATAGTCTGTTAGCTTTTAGAATATACCTCGGGCTCTAGAGTAGGCTTCGGTTTTCACCGAAAACACGCGAGTGTAATACCACTTCCTGCTCTGTATAAGACTTTTCTTGACTAATTTGAAAAGTTATGTAAAATTAAGTGTCATATTAATTCCGATATTTCTATTACACAAATATATCCGATTCTATCCGATAGTAGCCGAGGAATATTCTAAAAGCTAACAGACTGTATGCGTCTTAAAGGAAATGAACCCTGTTTACAACAATGAATCAGCCGAGGCTTCGATATTACTTTTGTACTACTTTTCGTACTTGAAGTTGTTGGACAAACTAGGGAAACTCTAATAAAAGGGAGGAGTGTCTGGAAGAGCGCATTTAAATAATAAGCTTATGCTTTTTAGTCACTCAAAAAAATGTGAAAGCCTTAGGCACTGCTTGACTCGTCTGTAACGGACGTGTAGGCCTATGATGATGGTTAGAAAACTTAGTAAGGCGAAACTACGCACTACGAGTATACTCGTATACATTTCAGAGATTTAAAACAAAATCGCATTCAGAAACTCCACCAATCCGGACTTGGCCCCCGTGGTGGAGTATGGCCTATACCTTCCTCAGGGAAGAGACCCGTGCCCCTCGGTGGGGACATAATGGGTTGATGATGATGATTCAGAAACTAGTCAACTAGATACAAAAGACATTTTAGAATTAACAGAAGCCCAGCAGGGCCAGCAATAAATAATTAGCTAACTTCTCTAATACGTAAATCTCAATTATAGCTCTGAATAGCTTAATGACCGCTGGTGGCGCGGAGGTATGTTCCGTTTACGCACGCATACGTTTCATCTCGAAACCAATAATGCGCCTAGATATCTAGGCGCATTATTGGCGATTTTGATAATGTTTTTACTTTGATAATTCTTATTTACTTACCATAATAATATGCTTTAAATATATATATGTTTTTTTATTTACGCTTTACAACAGTCAAATATTACAAACACAAAAATTAAAACTACGAATACACCCAGAACAAAAAAAAAACTAATCAAAATAAATTAATTGACATGTCACATTATATTATAACTAATAACTAACCACGCATGTACCAATGACTTTTAGTTACGTACATTTGTTTGTACAGCAACACCATTCGCTGATAAATTGTGCCCGGATAACGGCGACAGGCTTGCCACTTGTCACGTTTGGGACCTAATAAACTCGGCAAAACGTGGGTCCAGTTCTAGAGACTGATGCCTCTGCCAACCCCTTCGGGGATAACAGGCGTGAGTTTATTATTATTATATATACTAACTAATAAAAATGCGAATTATAACTTGTTAATTACAAGTTATAATTAGCATTTTTATATGTAATAAAATTAATTTGAGGGACCAATTTAATTTCCTCAGTTCAATTAATTGACTACACACGAAATAAAATAAATGCCACTTCTATAGTCTAATGAATTAATACAAATTTAAGCAATATTTTATTCCTTTTTATAAATATTTCCTGTAAACCTCTTTATGTCGCGTTCTCTCATGAAGTAGTCAATATACTTAATGCTACTCGTAACTCGTAAAAAAACCGAATTGCTATTGCTTACATACATATATAATTATTCTTATTAGCATTACAACTTAAACTGCTTAATTATTTAGGTGATATGAACAATTTCTGCAGCTAGTGACCTCTTTTTAGCGCTTAAACTTTAACAATGTTATGTCTAAAGTGTGAATTTTTGATTGTCTTCAATGTTATTGTAACAGATGTTGGTCCATTATAGATTTATAATGGACCAACCAATAATGGAAGATAAGTAAATCAATAAAAAATAATATCCTGTTACGAAATTAGCGTTGCTTGACTCTATGTCTAGAGATGAATCAGCGGGCGTAGCACGAATGCCAATTTGTCTATTCTTGACTGTCATTTTAAACCCTCCCATAGTATTAAAATGACGAAACAGGCGCGTAATAAATCTAGTACATTTTCTCTCGAATCGCTCGTAGCCTGGGCTGCCTGAGTGATCTTAAACGATCACTAAGGTTAAGCAACATACGGCGCGTTCAGTCCATGGATGGGTCACCGTCAATGACTAACGCTAGTGGCATTTTTCCGAGCGGTTCCGTGCTTCGCAAGGTACGTTAAGCAGTTGGTGCCGGCTGCCGTCGATAGATGGGAGTCGTGAAGCCAAGTCAGAGGCCTTAGGGCGGCTTGAAAACTTCTGACAGTATGACCAGCCACTAGTCTTGCAAGCCTCCACCAATCCGGACTTGGCCCCCGTGGTGGAGTATGGCCTATATATTCTTCAGGGAAGAGACCCGTGCCCCTCGGTGGGGACATGATGGGTTGATGATGATGATGATTTTCTCTCGGGTATGTCTACGCCGTGAACACGAAGGCCTTTTTTCTCGCCAAATGGCCGCTTAGCGCGGGAAATATCTCTGCTAGTATCGGAGGTGCACACAAAGCTTTTATGGGTTCCTATTTTTTTTATTTCTTCGTACTGCATGCCTTTTTATTTTAATTTAAGTTTTGACATATAAGATAAATTAGTATAGGATAGGATAGGATGAGATAAGATGAAATGAGATGAGACGAGAGATGAGATGAGATGACATGGGATGAGATGAGATGAGATGAGAATATTCTTTTAAGTTTTTTTAGGTCCTTATTTTGTTTTATTTCTGCGTACTGCACACGTATTATTTTTTATCTCAATTTAAATTAAAAAAATAATTAATTATGTAATAATTAATTAATTAATTTATGTATTGATATATACCTAAGATATGAAAAGATAAGACGAGATCAGAATATTTTTTACCGTACACAAGGAAAAAAAAGAACACAAACAAAATATTTACAAGGTAACAGTACAATGACATATTAACATAAAATATTATGTAATATCATGTCGTCTAAAAGTTTTAAGATGACTGAGGGCTGTACGGGATGCATTCCATTCCGATGATATGAGAAATTATTGATTTGACATATTATCATTTTTCATGATCGGTTAAGCCGTATAGTTCTACCGTGCTTTCATTTCAAATTCAAATACCTAATTGTAAACTGTCTCTAAAATTATTTTTCGCTCGCACCCGCCGCGCGCCTCGTCATTTTTATGACGAGGCCATAAATCATGCTATTGTATTATTGCCTTACCCAATCTTTCTCGCAACGGCTACAAAAAAAATTTAAACCACTAGTGTGTTTTGTCTGCGGCCACTTTCATGCTCGAACATATGATAATACTATTGACCGTGTAGACAAAGAAGCGACAAAGTTTATTGCGCGTCGCGTCGCGAGCGAGATATCACGAGAAAGCTTATGCTGAGCCCGCAGATAATGTCCTCCCAAGACAAGATCATTAATTATAGTTTTCGCTGTAGTGAAGAACTCTAGTAGCGTCCCTGTTATCGGGAGCAAAATAAATGGTTTGGACGAAAGCAGTCCAAAGCGGAACAGCACGGTCGGTGCTCAGAATGTAATCAGCCGACACTGTACCTACTATATCGCGGAGCAGTATGTTCTAGGAAGATATTCAGCTGTATTCTCCGGCTAAGTTACGATTTCAAGCAGACTAATTACTCGTATTAATTATGGAGCTGTAATTGCTCGCAGCAAGTTAGGGGCATTGCAGGGTAAGGACAAAAGGAAAGATAAAAAATAGCTAAAATCAAACCGTTTGCAAGACACATTTTTAAGTGTACGTTATGTATCACATAGTTAAATTTGTGATGCAGATTTGGGGTTAATCCTCCTGGAGGTACAAATTTCCCAGCACAAAAAGGACAATCATTTTGAAAATCGTGTAGTTCATCAGGTACATTTCAAAATATTCTGTTTTGAGTTTTGACGATTAAGCATGTCAAAAAATTTCTTGTTACAGTTAAATCACTGTTTCTCTACTGGAATTAGTCTTTTTGTGATGGATAAAAAAATAATTTGATTTGTACCGTTAGTGATTGGGAAATATCTTCAAAATTTCCACCATTCTGCAAACTTAACTCAAAAATCGTATTTTTGGAAATGTTCCGGTAACGGCGACAGGCTTGCCACTTGTCAAGTTGGAACCTAATAAACTCGGCAAAACGTGGGCCCAGTTCTAGTGATTGGTGCCTCTGCCTACCCCCTCGGGGATAACGGGCGTGAGTTTATTTATTTATTTTCCGGTAATGATTCCGACCGAGTATATTATAAAAATAATACTTTTTTTTCACACTGTCAAATAGCCTATTCCATGGAAGTGTCGGTTAGTGCAGAGTAGGTACACCAGCCCGTATAAAACATGCAGCCGCCCGGATTATTGTCGTCTCCGCTTAATTACCGAAAGGAGCGAGCAAATATGGCCCGCCCGGCTCCAAATCTTTATTAATATCATGCTTACCAGCTTGACAATTTACGTAGTTTCGCCCAGGGAAATTCTGTGTTAACAATTATTATTAACGGCACGGATTCTCCATGGATAAGAGAAACGGTGCAGTTGAACAATAAACGGTTGATGAGACTTTTTAGCAGTCTGTTAGATAGAGTCTATTGAGACTATCTTCATCTTGCAGAAGAGCGAGATCCGTTTTATTTACAGGCTAGGTAGTAGAGACTCTCCAGAGATTTTCTCAAAGAAACCAACATCTTAACAGTTGAAAGCCAATCATCATCAACCCATAATGTCCCCACCGAGGGGCACGGATATCTTATCTGAGGAAGGTATAGGCCATACTCCACCACGGGGGCCAAGTCCGGATTGGTGGAGGTCAATACATTGTTGTAAATATTATGTACCTAGGTACGTTCGAAAAAATATCAAAGACTTCGAAACTTTTTGTAGCCGTCATGACGTTAATACTAGAGTAGTGGGAAAAAAGGAAATTATTACTCACGCATGCTGCTTGTCACCAGATGTACCCAGAGGAGAGAGTGTACCGGCGCGAGCGGCCCGTCCCCGGGCTCTTCACCTCCATCAAACTTCCGGAGGCAGAGCCACCAAATGGCGTGGCTCCCTTGCTGGACTTCCCCCGGGGCCGAATGCGGCCAGTCTCTTTCCTCGGCGACGGACCATACGGCACTGTAAGTCTTGACTGCTTTTATGCTGGCTTCACATTGGAAACTATTAATACATTTGAACAAGAAGGACGGTTGGTGGTGCAACATCTTGGGTGTAAAAACGCTCTGAAGAGCTGATAGTTTTAGAGACTAGGTATGTTATGTCCAGCTGATGTTCTAAGACTGAATAACCCAATTTGTTCTAGATTCTTCTCACTTTGAATTTTACTTTCGCGCTGTCCATTGATTGTTCGGTTCGAGTTAATATTGGGGAGGAATTTAAATTCAACAAATCGAGGGTATACTGCGAGAACCGAATAAGTGCAAAAATTAGAAAAATTAGTTAATTACACAGGCATACATAATTTTTGATGCTTTTTTATCTGGCAAAACCTCAAATCTGTAGGAGCAGTTTTGACGGTTATTTTCTTGTTGAGAAACGGCTATTTGACAATATTTTGTATAAAATTACGGGCAAACTATGTTATTGTCCTTTAAATTGGAAACTAACGAAATATTCTACAAGGAGAACAAAGTAAGGAAATATATTATTTTATCGTTGAAAAACAATCATTAGGGAATGCCGTAATACGTAGCAGGTAGATCAATGCATATGCTTTTATTTGGTTTTACCTGTCAAACAGATGCCAAATTTTCCGTTATCATTGACAGGTAAAACAGAATATCAGTGCTTTGTTTTGTTTTGCGAGTCTTCGAAATTATGAAATTCGACGATACCCGTCAATGTCAAAAGCGGCTAAGGTCCCATACTATGTTCTGTTTTAAAGTGATTTTATGTTTCTATTACCTGGGATTCATTCGAAAAAGAAGAAAAGTGATATTCTACGATGCATTGTCGTCTGGAGGAAAGAAGATAGTGTCATTAATAATAGTGACAAACCAGGTAGTAATCACGGATGTTAAAAAAAGACGGATGCCTTCTTTCATTGAAACGGTGTGAAGCATAGTTACTCCTACACTTTTCGTGTGCATACTCGAGCTAAAACAATCACACAGATATACCAAGTCGGACAATCGCCGCCATTCCGCCAATTACGCTCACGTATGGCACGCACACATCAATAGACGGCGGCCATTTGTATGCTTCACTCGTGGTTAGAGGAGGTTCCATCCGTCTTTTTTTACATCCGTGGTAGTAATGCACCATTTACTACTTTTTACGTTATCATTTTATAACATTTTAAGATTAGACTTTTTTGCTATTTAGAAGTGAGTGAATAGTGGATTCTTCTAGCCTTTGCTGAAGTGCATGATATCACAAAACGTGCACCTTCAAAGCGTTCACTGTTGGGTATGTAGTACCTATGTGATAATAAAAATAAGTATAATAGGTACTTAGACGCATTTTAGTACGATGATTATAGGATCCAATGCTATGGCGTGACATGAATACCTAAGGCCTACGTTCAGCAGTGGGCTTGGTTTCATGCACCTCATGAAACCAAGAAACTGGAAATTCCTCAGAAATTTTCTTAGTTATATAGATAAAAGTAATGCTTAGTAGGCCATACAGATCTCCGACCATACTACTATAACAATACTGCGGTTTCCTTACTGTTAGTTACTGGCTCCTTAGTCTTGACTACCCAAAAACGGTAGGATCCACTGAAAACTATGGGAGTCAAACACCGGGAGTGTTTGTGTTTCTATACCTACATCTCACAAAACTTACCAAATTGTATAAATAATTTAATTTGTATTTTTATTTATCCAATTTATGCTACATTAATTATTTAAATAATGCATACAAGTGTACAATTGAAAGCTAGCGGTAGTTGGCGTTGACATCTGAAATACAGTGCTTACCACTAGTTCAGATGTTGTCGTTTTTCCTTGAATGTACATAATTTGGACTGTAAATGAAGAATGAATAAATGATACAGAAGAAGTTGAGGAGGAAGCTTTGTCTTCTGATGAAAATTTATTTTTTATTGCTAATTTTGTTTTCTTGTTTAGTATTCATGCTGCAGTTATTGCTTTGTTTCGTTTTTGTGCTGAATAAAATATAATTGAAAATATAATAACACTAAAATATAATAACACTAAAGCGGTTATATCGTTTTATCATGACAAACTTTGAAAAAACTTATACAGGCAAAAACGATTAACTGTGGGAAATTGAGCTAATTTCCCTCTTAATATTTGTATAATTTGAATTTTTTCATGACAAATATATTTAATAATTCGCTATGCACCAAAATTAGTATTCCAGTATACTAAATTAGGGTTTCTAGAGGAGTTATAGCGTATTGAGAATATACGGGCAAAACCAGATATCTTCACCACCACCCTTCCCGTTTTTTTATGACTTTACGACTATTTTATAAACTTTTAATAGTGCCAAAATATTGTCAAATGACATAGTTACTTACAGAAATTAATATCTTTTTCATTATAATGTTACATGATGTAACTAATATGTTTCAAATTTTCAAATCCCTTTTTCTCATTTTGACAAATCATGCACTTATCCGGTTCTCGCAGTATCATCATCAACCCATCTTGTCCCCACCGAGGGGCACGGGTCTCTTCCCTGAGGAAGGTATAGGCCATACTCCACCACGGGGGCCAAGTCCGGATTGGTGGAGGCTTGTAAGACTAGTGGCTGGTCTTACTGTCAGAAGTTTTCAAGCCGCCCTAAGGCCTCTGACTTGGCTTAACGACTGCCATCTATCGACGGCAGCCGGCACCAACTGCTTAACGTGCCTTGCGAAGCACGGAATCGCTCGGAAAAATGTCACTAGCGTTAGTCATAGACGGTGACCCATCCATGGACTGAACGCGCCGTATGTTGCTTAACCTTAGTGATCGTTTAAGATCACTCAGGCAGCCCAGGCTACGAGCGATTCGCGAGTTCTCGCAGTATACCCTATGTCTTTTATGGTAGGGGAGCCCTAGGGGGGATTTCGGGAGTTACTACAGCGCGGCAGATTAACATACAGGGAGATACCTTGTACCAGGTAAAGTACCTCCACCAAATATGAGCCCCATATATATGGTCGCCTGTCAAGGATAAAGGATCAGATTAGTAAAAAAAAATTGATCATCAGAAATTCTCGAGCGCGTCAGATTAAGGTAGGGTGAGTTAATTACATGCTAAAAAGTGTATATTCCACTAATCTGACAATTTTCGAGTGACGTAGAGAAGTAGGAGGGTTACAAACTTGTAAAAAAAAACGTCATCTCGACTTTCTCGAGCGTGGCTAAATTTTTTTTTATTTTAAAGAAAAAATTCAAGGATAACGAAAAATATATAATTTGACGATTTCCATAAGCCGAAGTAAGAAAAAATAATAGGTCGAGTTTAATGCGTGCAGCTATGCGATGCCTGTACGCAATCTGAGGATGGAATCGAGCCAGAGGAGGAAGATGAATCTATCGATGAAGAAGATGATGACTAAAAATAACTACGCAAAATAAATTTAATTTTTTATAATTATTTTCTTATAAATACAAGCATTAACTTTACTTTTTTTATTTGCATGCTATTTCTTCAGTTCAATGATTTGAAAAAATAAAAATAAAATTTTTTTTAATTGTCAGATTAGGCGAATTCCTCTAGATACAGCGCCACCAATTTATCTGTTCAGGTGGGCAAAATTGTAACTAACTAATTGATTGCAAATCATGTTCCCCATTTTTGTTTTATTTATTCACTTACTGAGATTTATAGATATATTTTCATTAAAATTGAAAGACGGGTTAAAAGATTCTCATAGTTCTAGGTAAATTTCTGAAATGTTTCTACTAAATTCTCGGCTCTCGGAAAACGGTTTGAAGATGGCACAATCATTCAAATTTAAGTAGATATTTTTTGTGAGTTCACAAATCAGTCTTTTGTACATCATCCATTTGCAGGGCCGATACTTCCAAATAAGTCATGCCTTGATTCGGTACCGATTCATACTGTTTACCTTGCCCATCCATTTTGGTTTCATCCTCTTCCCTTCTCTCTGTCTTGTTGGATGCAGTATTGGTGTTGAAATCATGATCTTGCTTCTCAATAATTTCCGGCTTAGGTACTCCGGCGCAATGAATGTCGGGGGCAACCTCAGCTTTGCTCAAAAGTTTGAACATGTTGAAGTCATTGAAACTATCTTTGGCATACGTGATGATCTTAGTAGATTGTTCCTGAAGGTCTTTCAAAGTGTCTTTGGATTGCTGAGCGACGTTCTGGGCTTTTTTCTTGATCTCTTCTACATCGACGTATTTATTTATGTCCATTTTGCTGAGGGTTTTGCGGACATCTTCTTCTTTTAGGCGCTTGTCGTCTATTACTTTTACTGTGGAGAGAAAAAGGACATCATTATCATCACCATCACACATAGCATCTTCAATCCCATAGTCTTTAGGTACGTTTGGTTAAGCAACACAAGAAAGACATTGCAGTCTGGATGCACTATTGTAATCGCTACAGTACCTTTTTCTACCGGGTAAACCTAAACCACGTACATGTATGTATATAAGCACCACCCAAGTTTAGTAAGTATAGAAGCGGCATTGCTACTTCCTGTTACTAGTTGGTTGGTTTGGGAGTTCAATTCAATTCTGTTTTATGACTCAATGCACTGATTGTCCAGTACAACTTCGCCAATGTCCCGTATTAGATAAGTCTATGTTTGGAACTTCTACTAATCTAAGACGACAGTCATTCAACCCACCGTCTTTCATCAGCGAAACAATATTATCGACGGTCACTGTCTCCTTGACGCTTTTGATCACTTTGTTTATGTCTTCCATGTTTTTTGTTTAGTGTTTGTTATGGAACGCTAATAGGTTTGTTTTTGTTTGGATGGACGTTCTTTGGCGGATTTTCACGTGAAAATTTTGCTGGTCGGATCTTGTGGTGTGAGTTGTCGACAGATGAAATTGTCAAGATTGACTTTTGTTTGTTTTTATATTTTTGTCAGTCTGTTTTTCTTTTGAGCTTATCACAAAGAAAAAAACAACGAGGTCTACTATTGAATACCTCTCCCTAAAAAAAGTCTCGTCTGCGAGGTGAGTCTTTTTGGATTCATAAATAAATGGATCCAAAATGTAGAATTTTAGGTTTCCTTCCTCATTGCTGCTGAAGTTAGAAGGTAGTCAGCAACCGTCTTTTTTTATGGTTTCCTTTGTGGCTTTTGCAAATCTGATGAATAGAAATTGTACTGAAAGCATTATTCTTGAAATCGTTCTGAGATTTCCGTTCATGTTCCAAAATGTAGCGTGGCCTGTCCTGTCCCGTCAATACAGGACTCCGCTTTTATTTTGCGCCCTCGTCTCATGTCTCAAAGCCAGGTTCTAGAGGACCTCAGTAGGAAGTTGGAGCGGAAAGTTATAGAGTAAAATTTTTGTTCTTGATTCACCAGTTCGTCACGATCTGAGAGCTAGACCGGTATATGCACAATAGAAATTATATAATTTGTGAGCCCGAAACCCGAAAGAAAATTTAATTTATATTTTAATTAAGAGCCAACGAAGACTTCCTTCCGCGTAGTAAATTAATCCCAGCGGTAGGTAAGTACTTCTTTTGTCCTATGCCCGGGACAGAAATCGTTGTAAATTTCCAACATTTATCGTTTACTAGCTGTCCCGGCGAACTCTTCACCGCCAAATTATTCGTAACTTTTCCACAATATAAACATTTCATGGACTTCAACGAGAGGTACGGGTCTCTTCCCTGAGGAAGGTATAGGCTATACTCCACCACGGGGGCTAAGTCCGGATTGGTGGAGGCTTATAAGACTAGTGGCTGGTATAGTATAGAAGTTTTCACGCCGCCCTAAGGCCTCTGACTTGGCTTAACGACTGCCATCTATCGACGGCAGCCGGCACCAACTGCTTAGCGAGCCTTGCGAAGCACGGAACCGCTCGGGAAAATGCCACTAGCTTTAGTCATGAAACGGTCACCCATCCATGCACTGAAATCGCCCTATGTTAAATAAATAAATGTTGCTTAACCTACGTGATCGTGTAAGATCACTCAGGCGGCCGGGGATACGAGCGAAGTGTAAGTGATACGTTAGAATTAATTAAAAGCGCTTTCAATGGGTATGATGCTCGACAGGCATGACGGAAAGGGGTGCCAAAGCAGCCCGGTGAAGGTTCAGCCATTATTTCGATACTGATTGGCGGTTGCACAAGGCATAAAAGAGGAGAGCACGGAAATTGAAAATGTTCGCTTAACACAGTATCAATTAAACGCCTTTGCTTAGAAGAATGATAGAAGTTCTGATGCTTAGGCCGGAGTATTTTGATTTTGTTGTTATGGGGAACTTCCACAGAAATATTTGTCCATGCTACATTTTTGAACATGAACGGGTCTCTAAACCAGTTCAAGAATTATGCTTTCAGTACAATTTCTGATTTTCTGATTTATAAATAAGTCTATATTTCTTAAGATATTCTATAAAAAAAACCTTGGCCTTAAATAACGTATATATGACGTCAGCTACAAGTGTGAGTATTAAACATTTGCCTTACAAAAAAATAAAAAACCAAATCTAATCACCTGACGTTAATGACATTGGTTTTTTTTCTTGTAGGCAAAGGCTGTCTCCTTAATCATCCTCTGATGACGTCACAAACTCCAAATCTTCATAAAAATGGTCAATATTTTGAAAATCTCTAATATACCAATAAAATTTTCGTGTCACCACTCACCGTGTTTAGTGCGCATACTCCTCCGTAACAGCTTGGCTGATTTCAATGAAATTTTATATAGGTATACAATCAGTAGGTTTGAGAATAGGTTGTGGTTTTTCATACCCGTATCGTTTGCTTACGTTTGTCCTGTCAGCTAGTAAGTTATATAAAACATATATATCAAAAATAAGCAGGTACCATGTACCAATAGAGAATTATCTATGTGCCAATTTTTATCCAATATTTATTCAATACCACGCGAGACAAGGTACTGTTGCACCGTTCAACCAACCAACCAACCAACCAACGTACTAGAGCCGCGGTTCCCAAACATACTTAACTCATCCCTTTTGTTCCATAAAACACCACAAAAACCAATGTTAACCTACGAATAAAAGGCACTGCAAATAATAATAAAAATAGAAATAAAAATAGCAATAACAAAAGCGCGGGCGCTTGTCGCACATCTTACGCTTAGGACCGAACTGTCGCAATCTTAAGTAGATTGCGAGGCTTACGTGGTAAACGGAATAATACCTGTGGATATTACTCAACTTAAAAAAAATTGATCTAGAGATTAAATGTCAAATGAAATTTCGCCCAACCATATTTACTTCTTCAATTCTTATGTTGAAGCCTCCTTGGAACAATATTTTGTTTTTTTTTTATGTTTCTTTTTATTGACCTTTAGTTCTATCTCATGTCACCCATCTTGTAATACTCTTGTTAAATAAAATAATATATAATGAAATAAAGTAAAATTTATTTGTAGGCAAACATGTACAATAAGTTCTGAAACGGTTTACAAATCGATCGTTCATACATGTCTGCGCCAATTTTCGCACTAACGTGTTTACTTCTTCAGTCCACGGGGTCCGAGGAACAGACTTTGAGCACCACTGCGAGGGATGAAATTCCATGTCGCGGCAACATATTGGTCGGTACAAGTTGTTCAGATATTGGTGGCGCGTCCATTCACTGCATGATTTAGACTCGCCGGGGTCGCAGGTGACCGTAACCGCACTCTATACAAGTATACAAGCTCCTACCAGTTAAGGGAGGATCGACCTTAGTTTTGTTGATGATATAACTAAATACTATCGTGATTATTTTATTAGATAAAATCGCGATATGATCCGTTTAACATGTTACTATGGATGAGCATGGCGAGTTTTTTTTTTTTTTTTGAGGATACGGGAAATGAGTGGTTGTTGTTGTCTTTAGTTCTGTAACGATTTGGTGTATACTGTTAAGCTACAAGAACTTTGTAAGTAAATAAATAAACAAATAAATGAGATGCTAGAAGCACACACCGGGTATCATAGTGTGGGATTGTTAGGTGTGGGAGTTATTTATTTTATTTACAACTCTTTTGTTGGTCACGTGTATTATGAAAGTAATTATTATATACCTATTATAAATAATTTATTAACAAAAGAGTTTGTTTTTCGTAGTGATTGTACATTTTAACATGTTATAAAAAATATTTAATATAGAATAATCGCGTACGATAATTAATAATCAATAGACACATGTTTTTTTGTGGAAATGCCTTTAAGCGCTTGATGTATTTGGATCCAATTTCGAATTTTCACATTCACTTACACTTTTATCGTGCATTTTTAATATAAACTAAAACCCAGCCTTTATGAATTGAGGTAGAAGGTACCTTAACACGCGCGACGGCCGATTTTACATTATCGATTTTCCATTAAGCCACCGTTAGGTAATGCCTGGACAAAGTATAAATGTAATCCTACCTTTCATAATCTCTCTACAGGCGTGGGCAACCCGATGGCATCCATGCCTTTTTTTGTATATTTATTCAACTTAAGTTGCCTTGTAACGACGTGCAAGTCGCCTCGTTGCTTTTTATTATTTTTGGCCATCTACTGTCCTAAAAATTACTTTTTGACATTTGCCACCGTGGACGGACTTATCTGGAGCCAGATAACCCTGAGCTTCCAAACTGAGTGGACCAACGTCATTATTTTACCACGACTTATTTAATCATGACTTGGATTGCTCTATTCTATTATAATCTACAACAATCATTTCATAAAATGTTTTGAAAGGCACATAATTACTATGTAAGTGTTCCTACCTTTTTTTCATATTCCATAATGTATTGTTAATACGGTATTTGACACTATCAACAATAAATTATTTGAGATGCTCGATTAAAACAAAAATTACAAAATGATTCGGAAAATGTATTTCTTTTAATAATTTACTAATTAGGACAATAATTAAATAGATGAAACATAAAAAGAGTGCTCTAAAATGTGACGTCACAAGCAAGTATTTTCATACAAAATTCCGTTTTAAAAGTAACTCATTTGACATCCTGTCAAATACCCAATTTCCCTTTTTTAGACCTATAGTTAAGATTTCGTTATTTTATTGTTCTCAGGTTTACCTTTTAAATAAATTATATACTTTTGCTGCCTGGATACCCCTCTTTACTTCTATCGTCCGCATTCCTGAATCTCTAACTGCGACAGCCTGAAAATTGTTGAAAAACTTAACTGCAAACTTTGTCTACTAAAATACACACTAATAATTAAGTAAGTGGATCTGGACTTAAGTCAATAAAGTCTTAGCTGAGTGTGTACATTTCGAAATATAACCAAGGAAACTTCGGCTGACGCTTCAGCGCATCAAGTTTGTATGCCCTGTTTCATTTTGTATACAAACATTTTACTAAGTATAGGATAAAATATTGCAATAGAAAATCTTGTTTATTTACTCTTTTCATTTGATATTTGAGTTTGTCCATAGATATGCAACGTCAGCGCCATCTTACGCTTATTTTCTAAATACTTTACTAGTATTATTTACAATGTATCTGAAGTGTGACCACGTAAGCGCACGGAAGTACTCCACTGTGTGTTACTTGTAACCTTTTTGGTAAATAAATAATTTGTATTTGTATGAAATGGTCTGATTTTGCCTACTCCTAACTCTTAAATACAAACATATCGTGCCACTTTGAAGACGTCTAAATACTTAACTCGGTAATGCCCGATAGAATGGAAAATTACGTGATATGTCATCTATTCGGTGTTAATTAATAACAGAGTTTTTACCGTTGCCTTTTTCTCCAGTACGAAATCGGTTCAAAAGCAGTAAGCAAAATTGTGCATCTATTTTCTTTAGATACAATGTGAATTCTTTACGTTGGTAAAATGTTTTGACTTGGAATTAGATTTAAAAATAATCGTATTAAAGATTCATCTTAAAAATTAATCTAAATGTAGAATATTTAAATTTCTACAATCAAAAACATAAAATCACTCCAAATGTGCTTTTATAGTATCGCAAGTACCAGCTACGAAATAAACACACCCTATGACCATTTTACAGAACAAAGTATGTAACTATTTGAAGGTGTTTTCGTAGTAGAAAAATACAACAAAATAAAAGAATATGAAGAGAAATAAGCCCGCCCACATACTCATTTGTATCGTTTGTATGACGCTTTTATTTATTTTGAGCTGTCAAACTGGTTTCAGTACTCCTCAGACGAAACATTTTTAATTGAAGAGGCTACTCTCAAAATTATGAAAAAATAGACTTAACTCAAAAATTATGAGTTCACAAGTGAAATTTGCTTCTTTCATCAAAATGTTTCTTCTGAGGAGTACTGAATACAGTTGACATTTATGATTGGAGAGAACTATGATGCCTTCGATCGGGAATGAACGCACTTATTGCAATATGGACAAGTGGATAGTAACTTCGTTGTTCTACTACGCGCATAGTCATCCCCCGACAGATGCGGGTACCTACAATGCATTCGCTAGCTGCGGGTAATCAATTTTTACGACCTGACGTCGGACGTGCTAAGAGTCCGGCTCGAAATTCTGACTTTATTTTGCCAGTTTCATACTGGGTCTTACTGAAGCCGGCTTTTTACTATGGGATGTAATATCCTACCAATATTATAAACGCTAAAGTTTGTAAGTATGGATGGATGGATGTGGGTGAACTATAACCTGCGTGAACTATAACCTGCAAAATTGTTTATGGATCGATCGGCTCATAATAACTATGGTTTTAATTGTTTTAGTCGTTACTTGAAATGCTAACTTACATACTATTTACCGCGCGAACAAAAAAGGGATGTTTTGGACCCAAAAAGATAGTATAGTCTGTAAAACATAGCTTGAGCTCCGCGACAGCTATCATAGAAATTGCGTCCATAAAGTTTTGAATTTTTTCATTGAATATTTGTACTGTGAAAACTCCGTACTTACTGCACACTTTTTGATGTCTAAGCAATATCGTAACCTAGCTCTGTCAGTGTGACGGCTGTCGTGGAGCTCAAGCTATGTTTTACAGACTAGTAGAAGTAATTTTTTGTAAGTCGTTGATAGTTTACATTCTATCGTCGTAACTGGATTATTAGATTCCAGTTGGTACAGACATTAGTAACTTAATGCCGGATATACTTACTTAACTTTTTGTAGAGCGAAACCTGGTCGGACTCTTGCGAAAAAAAGTCAAGTAAGTTTATGCGGAATAAACTCAACAATAGACAAATAACACAGTTAGAGATGATTTCGCAAATAAGTTTTCTCAGTAGCACTGCTTCGTTCAAAGGTAGAGTCGCAACGAAAATCCTAAAGAAAACTAGAGTGGTCTTATTATTACATTTTGAGTGTTGTATTGAAATAGCGTTACAACTCCACTCGATTGCAGTGATTCGTTCCGGCAGCGGCATTTGTTTACTCTTCCGTGTATTGTTAGCTTAGCCCGCTAGTCTGCCAGAGATTTCGGTAAATACGAGTACACCCTAATACCATTAGTTGGAGCGCTACTTCGCTCACTCTTTGCGTCAAATGTAGTTGCACGAATCGTTGTAGCTCTTTGCCTCCGTTTATCTAGGACGAGTGGAGTTTGTCGAAGAAAATTGCAGTGATGAAAAGCAAAAAGTACAGTAATCTACTCTACCGGCGCGCGTTCATGCAATGACTAATGAATGTCGATGAAGCGAAAGGGATTTGTCAGGTTCGTGGCAGGTGGGAGTCCCTGGTCTCTGCATACCCCTCTGGGATGCAGGCGTGAACAGTACGAATAGGTATTCTATATAGCAAACGGTAAAAGATTTGGAAATACCGGACCAGTTTGAGTCGCACCCACCCACTGAGGGTTCCGTACAAACTTTTAGAAATCTACTTACCTTCATCTAATATACACCAAATTTTCGTATTGTGTTTGTTATCGAGCTCTTCCCAAACGGCTCCGCCGATTTACATGAAATTTTTGTACATATTTAGTAGGTCTGAGAATATTTTTGATCTAAACCTTTCGTAAGCATTACACGTTATGGTCTGAGAATATTGATTAGCCTACGACGTCAGCTAATAATAAATAAGCTTTCTTAAAAAAAAACATATGAAGTTACTTATTATCTGCGACATTATAATGTTGTGTAGATTTTTTTTCCATAGAAAGGTTTCTTGGAAAATGTATTATATTTAGTTAACTTACGTCCGTCAAATAGAGCCTTTAAGCAATTTAAGATGGGCTAGTAATATTATAAATGGTTCAGGAATCAAGTCGCGCAAGTTTTCCCAAGCTTTGCTCGAAGCTCAACGACAAATTTGTTTTTTATGATTTCATCACAAATAAATAATTAGGTATTCATTTTTTTATTGCATTAAAACACAATTTTTGCACATAGGCGAGCTTATTGCTACTTAGCATTCTCTTCCAACTAACCTAAACTACCCTTTGGGTACGGAACCCGAAAAAGTAGTTGAGACACCAAACATAGCGTTCTTTGTTTGACTTAGTAGAGACAATAGTTGGTTTGCATTAAAATGAAAGATTATTTCAAAAAACGTCTCGCTTCGCCGATTCTTGTACGCTATTCTCACTGCAAGTGGGACCTTTTAACACAATAATTTTAATAACCTATTTCAATTTGCCAATGTAGAAAAAGGCGGCTCCATTCGAGCGGCATCGAACCTCGATCTCCGCGTTTGCGGGACGTGAGCTGAATGTCAACTAGGGAGCTGCCTCGGTACAGTGCACCCGAAAGGAATGCCGACTTATGCCTGTCGAAATTATTCTTTGAAAGTCGTGGTTATGTAATTAGCGATTAAAAATGCTATTTAAACATTTCTTCTAATTAAAGACGAAAAAAAAAATGTTCAAAAATGAGCTTTCATAATCATAATCAACCCATTATGTCCCCACCGAGGGGCACGGGTCTCTTCCCTGAGGAAGGTATGAGCTTTAAATTTGAGAAATCTTGTTTCAAAAAATTCACAAATAGTGAAAAATCTGAATTGAATAACATGCACGCACCTCTCTGGCCGGCGCTTAATACTTCTCATCGATTCGTGTTCGCGTCAAGATGTTTTAACAATGTGCCTTTAAAACATATAATAAACATTTACATACATACATTGCTTTTGGCCCCACACTAGGATACCCTGTGTCGTGGGAACCAGAAACAGCGACATCACAAACATGTAAACATCAATGACCTGTGGTTTTTCACATCACAAACATGTAAACATCAATGACTTGTGGCTGGGATTCGAACCCTGGACCTCCCGCATGGTAGGCAAATGCATTTTCCCCTGCACCAAAGAAGTCGTCGTCGATCGAAAAATCGGGTTGGTTTTTCTTTTTCTAAAGGAAGCATTCCTGCCGACTCACTGAGACTCTATAGGAACCTCTTTATCTCTTCCTCTATAGGTAAGGTTACTTTCAAAGCCCGCCAACTCTTTTGGCCCGTTTTGAGTTAAGTATTTTCTTTCCTCGAGCAGGTAGGTACCTATAGAAAGAGCTTTTGTGCCGCGTTGTTTGTAAATTTCGTGAGGATTTTGCGCTTATATAAAATCGATATGGGCGGCAACCACGCAATTTGTCGTGTCTACTCGCAATATACAGGGTGTCCCCACGGTTATGCGGTAAGGAGACCGCAATAGCAAATCATAAAGGTCGCGAAATACATTTAAGTAAAAGGGTAACCACGAAATAGAGCCTTGAAAATCGAGTAATTGCTCACATTTGACCTCTGTGGCGTAGCGGTTAGCGCATCTGCTTACCATGCAAGAGGTTCCGGATTCGATCCCCGGCTGGGGAGAAAAAAAACTCCAGGTCTTGGATGTTTACATGTTTGTGACGTCGCTGATTCTGGTTCCCATGACACGGGTATCCTAGTGTGGGGCCAGAAACAATGTAACAATGTACATGTGTCTGTACGTAAAAAAAATTTATTCGCAGTAGCACCATTGCCGAGTTCCATGATGGAGCTACTGCGAATATTAAAACTTTCAATTCGAACTTGTACCATTGAATTTTTTTTGTAAATTACCTAATGATACTTTGAAATTACCAACACATGGTTGGGATGAGTGGTCATTACCCTCTCTCTCTCTCTCTCTGAGAGAATATATCTATAAATCTTTCTCTATATCTGCTTTATCTATATATTATAATTGCAACGCGATTTAGGACAATAATATTTAATCTGTCAAACGCCTAAGTGGCCATCAGACCAGACCGAGATTAAAAGCAATCCATTCTTGAAAAACGGTATAATATAAAATAACCCGACCGCTGAACATCAAGTACTAGACAAAGGTGACGGTCCCAAATATCTAGCAAAGAGTCGATTTTATTGAAATTGTGTGTCGCCTGAAAAATATTTTCACTACTTTTATTATTACATTTGTAACATCTTGGTGTCAGAAAGGATGTCACAAATGGCACAAACAATGAAATATAAATAATGTAAAAATAAACTACCGTATTTCACGTTTCTGCTCTAGAAAATAGTAACTAATAATTACTTCCCTTGTAGCGCGGCGTCCATCTTCCTTCCAGTCCGCGGGCACTAAGCGTAGTTTGTGCACATTTTGCGAAAGCCGACTTTGTCCTAGTTGCAAACTTTATGTAGAGCGTGGAAAATGGCCCCTGCATGGGAAACTTGCAGCAGTTACTGCGAAAAAGCCTACTTAATGCGGTACTGCCAGTGTTGGCGGGGTTCATAGTCTCGTACGATAATGGCACCTATGTAGGTTGTAAAAGAGCTGCTGGTCCACTAAGATTGGAAAGGAGTGCGTTGTTTTATAGATTCTACTTTTTTTTTATTTACCTTTGGAATTCGGTGGTTGAACCAAAACTTTCGTAAGCACTATACCATTAACATTATTACATATATATTTACGGATACACTTACTTGATTTTTCATCTGTTTGCTATAAGTCAGTGTACAATCCATATTAATAATTTCATACCGGTACGGTAGACTCGAACAAAATGCACACCAATTGAAGCGCGTGAAAAAATAGTGATCGAAGTCGACAATAAAATTACTTATAAGCGGAAAATTTGGATTATGGAGTAGGTATGTATTTTCAATGTTAAAATGTTATTTCTATGTAATGACGTTTCGAACTAAACACGACAACGTTCAACATCGAAAATTGAGCTAATGCTGCCTTAAGCTCCGCCCACATTTGTAGCATTTCGTTGTATCGTATCTCCGTTGCGTGGCGTATCATGATCGCTAGTTTGGACGCAAGATGATACCCGTTAATGATACACGCCGTATCTGATACGGCCCGATCCGCACTAACCGCGTCTCCTGATACATCTCGTCATCATCCAGTGACGTGATACAGCATTTGATAAGTATGGACGCGTTTTTTACAAGATACGTTTTAATAACACCACATGGACAAAGTGAGCGTCCACACTGAGAAAACGGTTAATCATAAATAACCTGAATTCAGATAAAAGTATGGTGAATTCACTTTAAGTACGGAGTATAGTGATATCACCGAAATTACTATGATAATACGGTTTCTGATGATAACGGCATATAGGATGACGTGTCACCGACTTTAATAGGATGAGAATACATTACACAAGAGAATACATTAGAGAATATAGGACAGTGAACCATTTTCTATTCAATAATGTTATTATTTGAAAAAGGAAACTATTATTTTATGTCATTAATTTTTAAGATGATGAGTATCATAATACTTCGTTATTTACCCAAATAATTCGATTCCATCTTACACATTTCAATGATAGCGTAATATTAACCTGTTATTTCTTTATTTTAGAAGAACGCACCTATTTTATACTTATGTCATGATATTTTAAGATTACGCCAAAATTTCATTTTTTTCAGTGCATATTTATGATACAAATACTTGATACGATATGACTGATTGTGATACGTCAAGATGCTACAAATGTGCACGGGGCTTTAAACTATATGCTATGCGCACCACTCTCTTTAAATTAGGTCCTTCTAATAGCAAAAACTGTACAAAGGGCTAAGTGGAGTGCCCGTTAGGTCTATTTGGTCCAAGCAATATGGTTCGTGAAAACGTTTATTGAAGCTGTCTTTCAAAGGATGGTATTTTTTAATTTTGGTCTTTGTATCTCGGACAAAGGTGTTTTTTCATCCGACGTTTCTTTGTTACGTGTGAATTTAATTTTATGCTTTATGGGGTCTGGCACTTGGATGGTAGGGTAGAGGAAAATCTTAACATTATAGTCGTTCTATACGTTATCAAGCTTGCCACAGGTACTGTCGAAAACTCACTGTATTCTGCTGTAGTGTAATAACGTTACAAGCGATTTGGCATCAAAATCGTAGTAGTTTCCGACTGAACAAATGTTATAACTTTATGAAGTCGATTTTCAATCGATCGCACTAAATAAGTGCTTTATATTTTGTCTTCAGTTAGCCAGTAATTAGGAGCACCGATTCTACCAGATCGTTTTCCGACATTTTCTGCCAAATAACGACGTTCAGTGAACTGGATTGGCTGAGTGGAACTTCTCTTTCAAGAGTCCTTCCACCGTTTTCCAAGACTCATTCGAGATTATAATAATTACTTAATAGTGAAAATAATAACTTGACCTGGTCCAAAACTAGGATACCCTGTGCTATGGTAAGCAGGCAAGGACATTACAAACATGGAAAAACACCCAGACTCAGGCCATTCGTACAAATGTACATCGGTCCCCAGTGGGTATCGAACCCACGCCCTCTATCTAGGTAGGTAAGTGCCTTAACGGCTAGACAAACAAGGCAGTAACAACCACTAGGTAACATGGCATTATGGGCTGATTTCTGAATTGAGAATATTGCTAAGTATTTACTTAACTGTAGTGCTGTCTCGTCAAATTTCTTTAGAAAAGAGCGTGACAGCACATTATTTAAGTATTTACTTAGTGAGAATTCTCAATTTACACTAAGTAAACACTACAATATAGTGTTCAACACATCCAAGATATTATTTTGTAAGTTTGATTTGTATTAGCTTTAAGGTGATTTGAGAAAAGATGGTCAGAGTGGAGGTTTTTTTCGCTGCCTTTTTCTCCACTACAGACGGCCCCAAGGCAGCGGCTAACACTAACATTATACATAACTGTATGTACGTTGACATTCAACAAGCAGAATGTAAATTCTTTACCTTGAAATAAATTTTTGATTTCTGCTTTCAGAAATCGGCCCTATATCTCCGATCGACATTTTTCATTTTTCTATTTATAGTTTTGTAAGACACCCCCAAATGTTGCACCCCAATGAGTACATTGATTTTAGGACTGTCCCTCCTGCTTGGCCTGTTATATTAATAATTTCCAAAAAAGGACGCGGTACATTTCAGGTTAACAATTTTGCTTCATGTTAATATTGATGTATAGTGCATACACTAAGTGTGGTGTATTCGCTTTTCCTTTGTCACTCAAAGCAACAAACATGTGTTAATCAACAGTGTACAGTCGAGTTCATAAATATATGAACACTTCCGCGGCTTCCAAAATATGTGTGCCAATAAGGTTACAAAAATATCTAGCTTGCTAAGCAATCAAAAATATATCAACGTGTTACTGGTCATAGATATCAACACAAGGCTTCACAAATATATAAACAACTGAAAATTTATAAATATCTGCACAAAATATTGTTATATGTATGACAACAACTATAGTTACATAAATATCTATAAATTAGTTGGTCATTTTTATGAGGCCAAGCTGACCTACAAATATATCTACACAAATGTCAGCCATATTTATGTGAACATGTGTTTTGACAATTCACGAAAACAGTGCAGACTTGTCGGTGCATATGTCTGTCTCTTATAGATTTTCTGTATCTGTATGCGATACAAACTTCTTATGCACCACATGGCAACGTCGTCATCGCTCGCTAAATTTTTCATTTTTTGAAGAATACGGGAAAACAGCGAGGACAAAGACTATTTTGTTTTATCCGTTGACTATTTTAGAACCTAGTAGTAAATGACGCAGTGGCCTAGGGGTATCTGTACGCAACTTCTGTTTAGTTTTGGCGTGAGTTCCAACTACGCTTTTTTGCAATTTTTACATCGCTAGTTTTTCAATCGCAAAAAGAACCTACAATAGAGTATGGGCATCCTGGTCTCTATAACATGGCTAGATTGGGAGGTATATAGTCAAACATTTGGGCGCGTTTACCCTGTATCACGGTTGAAACGTACATTTCAGTACATTTTGATATTTTTATATCTTCCTCACATACTATGAGTTTGCTATTGTTTATCCTGCTGTCCCAGAACTACTTCCTATAGGTAATGCAGTAGATATAGTATATGAATAAAAACAAAATTAAGCAAATATTAAGTATCATCATCAACCCATTATGTCCCCACCAAGGGGCACGGGTCTCTTCCCTGAGGAAGGTATAGGCCATACTCTACCACGGGGGCCGAGTCCGGATTGGTGGAGGCTTGTAAGACTAGTGGCTGGTCTTACTGACAGAAGATTTCAAGCAGCCCTAAGACCTCTGACTTGGCATACCTAACGACTGCCATGTATCGACGACAGCCGGCACCAACTGCTTAACGTGCCTTGCGAAGCACGGAACCGCTTGGAAAAATGCCACTAGCGTTAGTCATAGATGGTGACCCATCCATGGACTGAACGCGCCGTATGTTGCTTAACCTTAGTGATCGTTTAAGATCACTCAGGCAGCCCAGGCTACGACCGATTTTGTAGTGTCGCAATCTTGCACCATCTAACCCCGATCTACCACCATCTATAGATTTTCTATGGGGTTAAGATCGGGGCTTTTCGGGGGCATTTTAATTCATTTTAGTTCCTCTCGATTTTCCATCTCGGATATCCACAATTGTACTAAGTAAGCATTGTGAATGCTACAATAGGGTAGTTTCCAGGGTCAAAATAATTAAATTCTATTTAGTCCGTATTTTAGATTATAAAAAAATTATGGACAAGTATTTATCTTTTTTCGATTAAACAAAAAATAACAAAGATATAGCCCATTAATGTCACTCCGTGCTAAAAAATGCAGCACGGCGTGACGTCAAACGTAACTTTAATAGGCTATATCTTTGTCATTTTTGGTCTAATTTACAAATTAAAAAATACGTGTCCCTTATTTTTGAATAATCTAAAAGACGGACTAATTACATTTTTTAGGGCAACTAGCCTATTGTCTTGTACAAATTCAATTTGGTGGTTGTCTGGGTAAACAATTTTTGCAGAAGGCAAATTTTTGCCTAAGACTCATTTGAGTCTCTATACATTTTTGTTCGCAGCACCTACTTATGCATGCAATACACAAACTTTACATGCAATTCTTACAAGGCACGATGACGATTGTTATGATTATGACAGTGACATGATGAAGTTATCTTTCATAAATCTTTTCATTTAGTTATCTAACTAAATGAAACGAGTTCGTGATGGTCACTTATCTAAGTGACCATCAAGAACTCATAAATATACAACCTCTTTAAAAGATTATCATGGAGTTCGTACCTATAGGTTGTTCACATAAATATGGCTGACATTTGTGTAGATATATTTGCAGGCCAGCTTGTCCTAATAAAAATGACCAATTAATGTATAGATATTTATGTAACTATAGTTGTTGACATACATATGACAATATTTTGTGCAGATATTTATAAATTTTCAGTTGTTCATATATTAGTGAAGCCTTGTGTTGATATTTATGACCAGTAAAACGTTGATATATTTTTGATTGCTTAACATGCTAGATATTTTTGTAACCTTATTTGCACACATATTTTGGAAGCCGCGGAAGTGTTCATATATTTATGAACTCGACTGTACATGCCGTTCCACGAGTAGAGCTCCTAGGGACACAAATACGTGCATCTCATTGGTCAATGCGCGCTGGAATAAGTGAGACAAGTTTGTAAGAATTGCAGTGGCTATTGAACGTCACGCGCATTAGTCAATGGGCGCACATGGACGATTTTCTTTGGGAGCTCGTTTTGTTTGTCATATTTGGTGTTGTACCAGATACCGTTTCGGTATAAGTAAAGTGAGCTGTTTCAGACAGCAAAAAGTTGTAACTAAATTGTGAAAAACAAAAACATAGTTTATGAAAGACGAGTGGTTTCTCATCAGACCTTAGTAGAAAAGAAAGGAAAGGAAAAAAAAATTCAAGAAAACAATTATACAGTAACCTTATGACTAAATGGTGGTACCCTATCCCAGCCTCTTCAAGTATTATGTGACACATGTCTAGTCTTAATAAATAGATTACATTAGCACTTTCAATTACATTGAAAATATAATAAAGTACATTGAAAAACTTAAATATCTAAGTTACATAGTATATAACTGGCAGTTTCATCACTAAAAGCGATCTCTTCCAGACGAAATTAGAAAAAATGCTCTCTTAGGAAAATTTAATATTTAAAAAAGAAACTAATATATTTTCCGAATTTTTGGTATCATTTGTTACAAAACTATACATCCAGGGTGGATTATAAAAAGTATTTAAAGTTCAGTTGTTATTTTACGATTCGGGTGTTATATTTTCTGATACAACAAATACATTATTCGACTGTACTGATTCTATCAATCTATTTCTTTACTCTATACTAATATTATAAAAAGGAATGATTTGTCTTTTTGCATTTTTGAGTGTATGTTTGTAATGAATAGGCAATGAAACTACTGGACTGATTTCAAAAATTCTTTCATCGAAACCTACATTCTTCGTGAGTAACATTGGCTATATTGGATTTTCAAAAAGTTTAGGTATTTTCCACGGAACTAATATAGCTATTTCCATGGAAACGTTTTTGCCATCCATGCGAAGCCGGGGCGGGGCGGGTTATATATTTCAATAAATTATTATCTATATAAACGAAAGTTAAATCTCATTAACAAAGAGAAAAACACAATGTTTGCACTTCTCTCGAGTGGACACAAATCATTTTGAGACCTCTCAGATATTCTTTAACTTGCAAATACATACAGATCACAACAAATCATGCATAAAATAACTTTGTCAACAATTTTGATCAACATTGTAATGAAAATTGCTCTGCGCTACGTCTTTAGTCACCCTAAATCGGCGGCGTACTCTAAATTTATGATACGTTTTAAAAATGCATTGATAAGGCTGGGTTTACACTCGTGAACTATGTTCAGTTCTGCGAAGGAGACTGCGAATCTGAGAAAATGTTGTTATCTGTTCACTGTTCAAAAAGGAAACCAAACAATAAAAAAGTATATTGCGAATAATGTACTATTTTAGCCGATGCATTCAGGCTGTATTTGTAGTACAGAAAAGGCAGCGTTAAAAAAAAAGTCCACTCTGACCATGTTTTCTACAATAATTTTGAACTGATTAGCCTAATATGAAAACAGTGCCCAATTTTATTATTAGACAATCATTCACACTGGCGCAAACACTACTTTATGTAAGCCATAAAAATGTTTGATTAGGACCACTCTCCCCTGTATTGCTTTAGGCCCGTAACTCCCAGTAGGATTAAAAATGTACCTACCCAAATCCCAAGTGGACTCAACAATTCAGTACTACTCCGCCGTGTGGACAACTTTGGTGTGGACAATTTCTTAAAAAGAAAAATTACATCGAGAGCAAAGTTAAAACACTAAACTTTATTTATTTATTTATAAGAAAACCAACAGACATGGTACAAAACAAAACAGTAGATGAGAAAGTTGCAATTATGAGCCCCAAATAGACTACTTATAAAAATTAATACATGACATTTCACTAAACATTTTCACTCCTTTACAATAGTTTAAAAAAATTTTTTTTTAATCGCTGCTAGCCTGGGCTGCCTGAGTGATCTTATACGATCACTAACGTTAAGCAACATACGACGCGTTCAGTCCATGGATGGGTCGCCGTCTATGACAAACGCTAGTCTCATTTTTCCGAGTGGTTCCGTGCTTCGCAAGGCACGTTAAACAGTTGGTGCCGGCTGCCGTCGATAGATGGCAGTCGTTAAGCCAAGTCAGAGGCCTTAGGGCGGCTTGAGAACTTCTGACAGTAAGACCGGCCACTAGTCTTAGAAACCTCCACCAGTCCGGACTTGGCCCCCGTGTGGAGTATGGCCTATACCTTCCTCAGGGAAGAGACCCGTGCCCCTCGGTGGGAACATAATGGGTTGATGATGACACTAATTAAAAAAACAAATGTGCAAGCAAGGGAGGCTTACCAACAACGTAACAACTCCTAATATCTGGAGATCGAAGCGGTGTGCTTTGATATATCCAAAAAATTATTGCCAATCCTATGGGCCAAAAGGCACTGCTGCAAGCTGAACCAAATTTGTCTAAAAATATCTCTTTCTCATCTTACAAACCATTGTCAAAATTGTGTAAAGGGAATTACGTAATCGGCTAATACGTTTATGTCTCGCAGGCAACAGTTTACGATGTGCAATGCCATTACGGTCTAGGCAAGGCATTGTTAGAGTCGAGCCCCCGGGACCTTATTGAATTGTACTCCTTTGATGCAGGATCTAGGGGAAGTACAATAGATCAGGAGTTCATAAAGTCAAATGAGAAGTCTGCAATTAGTGTTACGAACTATGAAGTCACCTCTCGCCTGTTCATTCCTAGTCTCTATGTGATGTTGACACCACGCGTCATTTGTAAATAATGTTCACTACTTAAATGGTTTCTTTTAAAAATCTCCGTTTCCGTCTTCGGTTGTTCTGACAATGTTCTGGTATTCAAAATTACTTAGGAATTATTTTATGAATTAAATGTACCCAATCGGCAAGAATTCTTCACTGAGGAAAAAGCGGGTTCCGTAAGTAGGTGTCTATTTCGTAATTATGTGCCTAAACGTTTGTACATGTTCACATGAAAGTAATATTCGTGCAATTTTCTGTTGCGGAGAAAGTTGTAAGACACAAAGTTACTCGTAGATCACTTAACTTAGATACTGTTTAAGAAATGTAAAAACTGAAATAAATTTGAAAGTAACCTCCAGGCTCCTCGTGTTGATTAAGATAATAAGTTTTAAGGGATATAATTAACTTTAATTTACCATTAAATATTTATGTCATCACCAGTTTTAATAAATAGTAACTTACTTTTATTCATACATTTCATACTTTAATTACTTTTACTTTTTTAATTGTATACGGCAAAACTTAGACCTATAAGTCTTACAATGTATTTGTTTGTTTTCTGGTGTGTACAATAAAGAGTTCTAATCTAATCTAATCTATTTCCTGGCCAAAAAGTGTCAGGCCATCAAAACTGAATAGGAACTGAACTCGTTAGCGTAATAAGTCGTCTTACATAGCTAACGTTTTATTGCAAACCTTAATCATATTTACAGGATAACTTTGGTTCACTTTTACATACTTTGTCCGTGACCATAAGCTGCATGCTACCTACTAGATGCTATGAATGTGTGGTACCGCATGCGCCCATACGACCGTTGGGCTTTTGTGTTAGATCTACTCACGAAACCCAGCTCAGAACGACTCTAGCCCTAAAATCCCGCCTAAGAATTCGGTGCCACCGAAAATTCAGTATGACATAGGCACAGATACCTACCGTTCTGAAACATCTCATATGGCACGCTAAATGTTCAGTGGATCAGGCCGCTTCACCGCCTCTGGCTTCGCTTAGAGGCGGTGAAGTCGGCAATCGATTGACGTCAAACTAACTGTCCTCGCAATAACAGCTACAGGTTTGCGAAACGGAAGGCATCGAAGAGCTAAACGACGACGACAGTCCAACGGAGAGGCGTCGCCTCGTCGTCGTCAAGACGCTCTGGCGAGGCTGCCATAGCGATGTCAAGTTAGTATGAACCCTTTTTCGTGCTCACCCTGTATGTTGCGACTAAATGTTCACCATGTAACTCGCGAATGTTAGCCCGGTATTGCAGCTGGCAGAAGATTATATAATATGCACTAACGTGGTGCATGACGTTATTTTCTGGATGCTATTCAAGTGTAACATAAAATCTAAAATAATTCAGTTAGAGATAGAGAGAGATACATACCAGTTTATTTGTACCTTCTGACAAAATTTACTTGTTGACAATTAACTTTTATAACAAGAACAGGTGCCCCTACTCACCATACCACCAATCCTTATCTTCTTTTTGGATTTGCCAGATAGCAAAATGGCGATACCAATGCATTCAAACAAACTACGTAGCGTAGCGTATACTGTTAAACTCTAGGGACACAAAAATTAAGAAAAAATAACAATTTTTATTCCAAGAGTCTTTTCAAAATACTACATACATGACTATGTATCGCACTGCATCGTAGCGAGCTTTGATAACAGACTGCTACACCTCGTAGCACTTCTATATTGCTACGCGCTACGCCCGTAAGCTTTTCTTTAAATTTCGCTTGAAATACCTTGCCCACACTACTCAAAGTACCTACTTAATCACTTCTTGTACTGATCACAAACTTTAGGATACCATGTGCTATGGTAACCAGGCAAGGACATGACAAACCCATGTGTACTACCGAACTGAGGTCATTTTTACAAATGTACGGCCGCTGGCGTCGGAATATCCCGCTAAGCCAATGGGGCAGTCAAAATAGCAAATGTTCGATACGAATTGTGTAAAACATAATTTTTTACAAGAGAAACAATTATCAATGACAGATATTGGGTCAAAAACACAATCTTTATTTACATAATTCCGGATTAATTAGAATTTCAAATTCAAGGAAACATTCGGAAATTTCATTTAATAATAAAAAACGATAAGTAATTTAACTATCTTTCTTGAACTAAAACTTTCGTAAGCACAACACATTATAAATTTTTCGTGCGGATCAACTTAGGTTCATTTTTATTGGACGAATCCGACCAGGTTTTGCTCCAATTCACAAAGCTTAATCATGGTGAGCAGATACAGAGCTCGCGTCATCGGGTGCTCGTCTCAAAATAAACGTAAGTTGATCCGGACCAAAAATTTACATTTTTTTAATTGAATGTTAGTTATATATTAAAGTTCTGTAATTATCCTACTAAAAAAAAAATTACAGCTTCACTATCTTTGCATCAACACATTGTTATGGCTTCGCAGGGCAGCATTCGCGCGGGAGGCCACCTGGGGGGCGGGACTGAAGCATCCGCAATTAGCGCGGGTGCTGGGTCTCAGCCTCCAGGAGCCGCCCTGCGCGGCCCTCGACCGCGGCGACGCGGCTCCCCTACCGACGATACTGAAACTGAACAAGGACTTGAAGTGAGTACCCTCTGACGCGGCGCCCCTGCCGACCATACACAAACTTGCGAGTAACAAGGATTTGCAGTGAGAACCACCGTACTAAAACTGAAGAAGAAAAAGAAGAAAAATTTTATTATAAAAACAGAATAAATCCAAAAATTTAACAAAAAAATTAGTACAAAACAAAAAATCAGAAGAAAACAGGACGAAAATAATGGTCACGGCGTGTCACTGCTATTATAAATGGCAGCTGACTGAGCATTATGCTGAAGGACAAGCCTTCAGCGCTGATTTTCAGTCAGTGCCAAAAGATACTCCGCGAGCGTTACAGACCGCGGTGTGGTACAACGATGAAGGAATTTAAGGAGCATAATACTTACGTACGTACGACTTAATACGAAGAAACAGACAAGACTATTAAGGATAAATTAATTAATACATACAACAAAATTTCAGTGTGAGTCTTTCGTATGAAGATCAAAAAATCAAACAAAAAAATGAAGATCAAAGATAAAAAAAACCGGCCAAGTGCGAGTCGCACTCGCGCACGAACTGTTCCGTACAATTATCTATAAAGATGGAAAAAACACGTTTGTTGTCTGGGAGCCCCCTTAAATATTTGTTTTATGTTAATTTCATTATTTATTTTTAAATTTAATGTATAATTAAATATTCTGTGAATATTTCAAGCGTCTACCTGTTGCCATTGTCAATACAAAGCAAAAACGAGATAAAAATCACGTTTGTTGTACGGGAGACCCCTTAAATACTTATTTCATTAGGTTTTTCTTTTCAGTATCAGTTGTTAAAGCGGGAACAGAAATATATAATCTGTGAAAATGTCAACTGTCTAACTACGAGTACCGTTGATTGAGTAGAACCATAGATCAAGCCACAGTGTAACCGGTTTTGCGTCGGTGAATATTATTTCTTTGTGTACGTGAATGTTGCCAGAGTAAAGTGAATTTGCCATAATGTGTGCTAAAATATTTCAGTCGTTCGTAGGACGTCAATAAAAATGCAATTGTTTTGAACATTATTATTCATACAATAAAACACGTCTAGCAGTAGAGTCTATTAAACGTCCGCTAACATATTCGTATTATTAAATACACTTTTCTCACTGATTTACGGTGGTTAAATTTACAATATACAGGTTGCATTTTAATAATATTAAGTGTACCACTCGTGAAAACTTCAGAAATTTCTAATCTGTTCATGTGGGTACAAGAAATGGAAAGAAAAGTAATTTTTTTTCTTAACATTTTAATTTTCCTATTTAGCACCTCAAAATACTATTGTTAAATAACTTCACGTTCTGGTGTCTAATTTGTTTGCCGTGCGTTTACTCCCTAAATGCCGCCTGGCAAAACATAGAATAATTTGTTACTTGAAGATTTGTAGCAACTTTATTTGAAATGTACAGAGCATGTTCGAACATTTGATGTGGGTGACCAGTTTTCTTCTCCACATGCTAGCACCCATTTATCCAGAACAGGAGTATTTTGAAGAAATCTGGAATGGAAACATTGTGAAATTTTATAAATATTGTAATAGATCAAAATATAATAATATTATTGTAATTGAAAAACTGCTGGCAGATGCTGGATGTGGCAAGCTGCAGGGCGCTATGGCGCTCATTAGGGGGGGGGGGGCTATGTTCAGCAGTGGACTAATATAGCCTGATGATGATGATGATTGTAACTTTAGATTAAAGGCGATTTATGTAAGTAAAAAAGTGAATAGTATATGAAAGTAGTAATGGTCTCCAAGATGATATTCAGATTTGTTTAGTTAAATCTTATACTCGAAAAAGTATTGACTCATATGTTTTTTTCTACAAAACAGAGTTCTCAACTGGAATTCATCTATTGTAATGCTTTGCATAATAATTTACTTTCGTGTGTATTTGACTGCCTACCAGCTAAACTAACTTATAAACTCACTAATAAATACATAGTTAAAGTAATGATCGGGATTTTCAACATGCACGAATGGCAACATTTTTTTACTCTTCGGTTCTTTAGGTCAGGAAAGTAAATTCTATTAAAATTGCTTTCCGTAGGGGAGCTACTAGTTTTAACTTAACAAAATATTCAACATAAAGCAACTTTCGGCTTAGCACTCATTGAAACACAATCATTGCGTACCTGTGAAAGGAAACTTCTCCCAAAGCACATTCTCGACGATTTCTGCATCCTAATACACTACGATTCACCATAGTTTCTCTACTTAGGTCACTTTTCACATAACATTCCACAAATAAACGATTTCTCTTGGAAAAGACTAGCGTAGCGTTAAATGTGATTAAATTTCCAAAATCTTGTCGTTTGTTTGCCCCCAAGAAACGTCAACTTGACACGGGGGCAGACAAAAAAAGCAGCTACACTTTTGCCTTTTATTCTGTCTCTTTTTCACCCATGATCGCTACGTAAGTTTGTTTCATTTACATATTGTATGTGTGCGTTGTGGCTTGCTCCATGGTTTTATTCCCTCCACGACGAGTACAGTGCCACCATCTTATCTGTTCAGTTGATAGAGGCGCTAGTGGAGAATTTAATAGTAACATTTAAGAAATTAACCTGTAAAAATGAGAATATTTTAACCCGTATTTCAATTTTAATTAAAGTATATTCATAAATCTTAGTAAGTGAATAAATAAAACAAAAAATGGGGAGCAGGATTTACAATTAATTTGTTAGTAACAATTTTGCCCACCTGAACAGATAACTTGGTGGCGCTGTATCACGGTAACCGGGTGACTGACTGACGGACGGACCGACGGACGCCCTCCTGACGACCTTGTCTACTTCCTAATTGGAATTAAGGAGTAAAAGTACAGGAAAATAAAAATGTAAGAGTGGACGACCTAGGAAATGGACTACTTTGGAAGTGGTCAAGTTAGGAAGTAGACAGGTCGTCCGGAGGGGACGGACGGACAGCGGAGTCTCAGTAGTAGGGTCCGTTTTACCCTTTGGGTACAGAACCTTAAAAAGTTAACCAGTTGCGTCACAATCGAACACACAACAATAATATTTCTGACGTCGTTAATTAATCAGTGTCAGCTTGTCAGCTTTTAGGATTTCGTCTGGGGGCATTAAATAATTATACTTAATGGTGGATTTCTCCTTGCAGTTACGGAAGCTTGATACACATATGCTGTCAGATAGCTGCCGGCATGAAATATTTGGAATCTTTTGAATTGGTACACCGAGATCTCGCTGCGCGGTGAGTGCAACGATTTGCATTTGCTTTACGAGTATTTTACATTATTGATATTATTAACGACGTGCGTGCATGCAACGACTAATGAATGTCGATGAAGTGAAAGTTATTTGTCAGGATCGTGGCAGGTGGCACTCCCTGGTCTCTGCTTACCCCTCTGGGATACAGGCGTGAGCTTATGTATGTAAAATTATTAAATTATTTATTGTACAAAACGTATATCTGGTACAAAGGCGTACTTAATGCTAAATAGCATTTTCTACGAGGCGGGGTGGGTAATGCAAAATACAGAAATACTAGAATTAGAGGAGGACTACTTATAGGTTATAAATAGGCGATAAACATATACATTATTATTTATAGTACATGCATTAATATATATTGTATAATACATACAACATCACTCGCTGCCCCGGCTGCCTGAGTGATCTTAATGGGTGACCGTTCTATGACTAACGCTAGTGGCATTTTTCCGAGCGGTTCCGTGTAAATAGCTAAAGGAAATTTATTCTAAACCCAATTTTGAGTCTATTTACTTTGATGCATCTTAGCTTGAACAACAATAGCGTGTTTTGGGTCCTAAAAAGTGCATCATTTCGAGCAGATGGAGTGAAAAGAATATTCTTATCTTATCTTCTGCCCCCACCTCACAGGAACACGACAGTGAGTGAGGATCTCACTGTCAAGGTTGCCGATTACGCCATGTTCTGCGAAGAGTTTGTTGGCGATTACCACGTGTTGGCCGACGGCTCCCGGTTGCCACTCCGGTGGATGGCCTGGGAGAGTCTGCTGATGGTGAGGCCACCTCCATCCATTCAGACAATACAATCGCTGGTGATACTCGCCTATTCTCTAACGAAGTTGGCCACGACAATCTGCTCCTTTACGCTTGATTAAATCAGCTTGGTTCTTACTGAAAGTGTAGAATCTATCTATCTCTTTAAACGAGCAATTCTTGTATATATATTTATATATAATCAGAATCTCGGAAGCGGCTCCAACGATTTTCACGAAATTTTGTAGGCAGATGCTTTCGGGGGCGTTTAATTGATCTAACTAGGTTACATTTTTAGAAAACGTTGTTTTTTTTATCCGTGTTTTAAGGCAATTGAAATTTGATATAATAACATACAGAGGTAAATTTCGCGTCTATCTGTATGGTTGGGATAGTCCTGACGGGAAAACGGACGATCCGTTTCGGGCCGATTTCAAGAGACCCGGTTCGAGTCATGACGTTTTTTTTCCAAGTTCTTTTTTTGTTGGAAAAGGATTATTTTAATTTTATATAAGGAACGGGATCTACATTATTGCCATGCCTGCATGCGCATTCGCAGCCCGATCCACTTTTCATATTTTGTCCTTAAATCTTATTTTTATTGTATTTACTAGAATTCGTTAGAAGAATAAATTTGTGTATCCAAGAAAATGGAGCCCATTTCGAGCAATTAATTAATTAGTTTACCAGTAAATAATTAAAGCAAATTAAGATTTCATTGTTTTCCTTTCATTTAATTTATGAAGTTTATTAGAGAGATTTCATCCTTATAATTGACCCTAACGATCGATGCAATAAAAGTACAGGGTGCAACTTTCACAGATTTTAGTAGGTTCGATTACCGGATGAGGCAAGCTAATTTTAAAAAATCTTTGACTGCAATTTTCTTTCTTTTCAAAAATAAAGGAATGTTTACTTTGAGTAAAATTTTCTATCTACAGTATTAAGAGTACTTCCCCTTCAGGTGGCATTACAAAATTCCAACCTGTATATGTATGTATATATATATAATCAGAATCTCGGAAACGGCTCCAACGATTTTCATGAAATTTTGTAAACAGAAGGTTTGGGGCCGATTAATTGATCCAGCTAGGTTTCATTTTAGGAAAACGTCGTTTTAACCGTATTTTTGGGCAAAGAAATAGCAGCTACCCTATAAAAATGTAAATTTCGCATTAATCAGTAAGGTTGTCGTAGCCCAGGTGGCAAATAGGACGATACCGTAATCAAAAGACCATGGTTCGAGACTTGTGTATGATGATTCTCTTTTTTTTCAAGCTCCTTTTTTGAGGAGCCCTATTATCAACGCACCCAATTCGTATCCAAATATATTTTCTAAAAGAAATACAAAAAAAAATCCAAATAACTTGATTTACCAAAAAAATACCGAGCAAAGCTCGGTCATCCAGGTACTGTGCAATAGCACTATGACACGAGAATTTTATATATTAGAAGAAAAAGAAGATAGAGATAGAAGAGAAGATTAGGAAAAACCACCAGTGCAACAAACTTACATTATTAAAACTGAACACTTTTTAAAGCATGAATTACAGGTTTCAACGACTTGAAGTCTGTTTTTTAATTCAAAAAAAAAAAAATTGTCACGTTGACATATCAATGCCAAAGGCTGTCAACGTTGCTAGTACGTAAAAACCAAATAAACCCATTTTACTTCCAAGTAAAAATTGTGTGTGCTACGTAGGTGTTTTTTTTATACTTTGCGCTTATGAATAATTAAATAATGTCTTTGATGTGATAAGGATTTTGGTCACAAGAGTCTTCTAATCACAGTAAAATAAATGTATAGACATATTTCGTAGCAGCAACACCACGTCGTTTTTTTGCATCGAATTAAAAAACGGGGTTTAGATAATGAAAAGTTACCACTAGAAGTCCAAAATAGCTCAAATGGATATATGAAATGTTAATTAAACTGTTTCAGGGTATGTACTCGCCGGCAAGCGACGTCTGGTCGTTCGGCGTAACCGTTTGGGAGGTCCTCACTCACTGTTCCGCGAAGCCGTTCGAGGAAATGACCGATGATCAGGTAAGGTTTTCAACTGGGCCCCATTTCATAACATAACATAAACGTGGGTCTACGCTAGACGAACCGAGCATTAATATTAACATTACATTAACATTAACATTTACATACAGGCACATATATTGCTTCTGGCCCCACACTAGAATACCCTGTGTCGTGGGAACCAGAAACAGCGACGTCACAAACATGTAAACATCCAAGACCTGGGGTTTTTTTTTGTCCCCAGCCGGGATTCGAACCCGGGACCTCACGCATGGTAGTCAGATGCGCTAACCACAGCGCCACAGAGGTCGTCACGAGCGAAGCCAAACGCTAGTACATTTTTCCGAGCGGTTCCGTGCTTTGCAAGGCATGCCAAACAGTTGGTGCCAGCTGCCATCGATAGATGGCAGTCGTTAAAGCCAAGCCAAGCCAAGACCAGCCACTAGTCTTACAAGCCTCCACCAATCTGGTCTAGGTAACTTGGTGAAGTATGGCCTATGCCTTAATCAGGGAAGAGACCCGTGCCCCTCGGTGGGGACATAATGGGTTGATGATGAAGTGAAAGTTAACCATCTCCCTTCCACAGGTCGTGGAGAACGCAGCAGAGTGGCGAAGCGGGGGGCGCGCAGCTCGCGTCCCCGCCGCCCCCCCGCCCCGCTGCCGCCGCGAGCTCTACGACCTCATGCACGAATGCTGGCGGAGGGAACCGATGCAGAGACCCAGATTCAACGACCTCCATCGGTTCCTCGAACGGATGTCGCAAGGCTTCAAGCCACCCACTAGATAAGGAACTTGCTTTAGTGTTAAACAGCGCTTTTAGATTCACGCGTTTAGATTTAGGTGTATCTCTGGTGAACTGAATGGTGTAGCTTTAAGTCTAGGATAAGTGGTGTTGGAACTTCATTGGACGGTTTCGGAGTGTTACTCAAGATTGAGATACGATGGCGGCGAATTAGTTGTAAACTGTCTCTACCGCAACTGTGCGCTCAATTGGATTGAGCGCTTCAGCGTTTTGGCTGATTGTGGTCATATTTTCTCAGCATATTTATAAATGTTAGTGGTTAAGGAAATTTGTAGTTTTAAGTCGCTTTGGACAAAGATGAGAAGAGAAAGAGTTTGACTGAGAAATTCATTAATTTGTGGGTAAATTCTAACATTCGTGGAAAATGAAATAAGAAGAACAGACTGCACTTTAGATATTTTAGGTATTGGAAGAAGAATTAGCGGTATTAATGACAGTATTATTGGGAGAAAATGAATTCTTAAGAATTTGCTTTGCTGTTAAATTTGTGTACTTCCTACCACTATGCAACTATTTGTAGGCAGTTCTAGCAAGACCAATGCTGTCTCAGGTGTAGGATTTCGATCTAGGTTAAAGGCGCTACAATATCGATACAGTCGATATTTTTACACATCGATATCGATTTTCGAACGACAGTTTGTATTAAGAGCTGGAATTCAAATAGGGATGTTGTTAAAAAAAATTGTGGGTAATATTTTGGATGTTTGATAATAATCTATTGTTCTCAAAAATGCGTATTATGTACTTACTACAAAGATAAGATCGACATATATATTTTAGATTAGTACTCGCTCGTAAGCTATAGCGCCCTTCCCCGCGCACCCTTGATCTTCCACTATTTCACCAGCCACATGGCAAATACCCTTTAGGCTACTCTTTAGAATACAACTAAAGGTGACGTTGACGCCACAATGGCGTAATTAAACCAAAGACAACCATACAAAGTAAATCATATTCTAAGCAGCAGCCTATAATATCTAAGTATATCCAAAACTCCTATTTTTTTAACCTGTTTTAGATAGTTAGGATTACATTATGTATTAGGTAAGAAGAAACTCTTTGGGCACAATAGCCCTACGCTACTTGTTTTCTGATGAATAATATTATTGCGTTCGAAACCTAAAAGGCTCAGGAAGGCTATATTTTCGAACGACTAGATGGACTTTTCTTTGGATTCGCAAGGATACTGTGATTTCGAACGCAGTGATGGACTTTGATCACAGAAATCCACCCGAATTATGTAACTATAAAAGTATTTAATCACATTAGTGGTCTGTTGTCACAATAGGATACAGCTCAATCGATGTTCAATGTCACAATAAAACTTAAGTTAATGATAAAACACAAAAAAACACCACTACTAGACGTCTGCTCCTTCGTTACTTCGCCTAACGAATGCTAAATAACTCAACAATGGCACTTGACTTCAATACTATAATACTATCGATAGATCTAACAAGCCTTCCATCACTACTAACAGTTAAGATACTAATATAATATGTGTCCCATCGATGTTCCCCGAACGAACGGATCGACAGAGTATTGCAAATATGTATAATTTTAGTTAGCATCAACACTTTAAAGTCAGATTAAGTAAAATAAAATTTAATTTACCAAACGCATTAATAATTATTATTCTGATATCATTTTTTAAGGTTTCGTAGTCAACGAACGAACGACATCATCGTCATCGGCGTCCGCTTTACCTACTAGCAGAGACGACAAGTACTAGAAAGCTGCAATTTGGCGTGTTTTGATTGGGTATGAACTTTTTTTCTCGCTTATACCATAGTGTAAGTTGTGGTTGGATTGTTCGTTTCAAAATATTTTCAGTGTAGGGAAACCTTTATTTTTTTTCTATTTCGGGATCCGTTTATTAAAGTTAAGTCGCAATCGTTTGTTAGAGTACGGCGTCAATAATTTTGCGGTACAATAATTGTCTGAAGAATTTACATATTGGTAGCACAAGTAAAAAAACTTAACTTATTGTCCTTTAATGAAAATAATAATAATAAAATCTGTTTTTGGCCCGGAGCGCATAGAATGACGCGTCACATCAAAACAGGTAGTCGTCTCCTAATGTTATGTTTTGATACAACACGTAAAGCTGGCTACCCACGATCCGCGATAGAGCGTCAGATGAATGTACTATGTAAATGTAGGAAACGGCATTGGAGCGCGGCAGCGCTGCCGTCACAGTCGTGGCGTCACTGACGCGGCGGCAGCGCCGCCGCGTTCGAAGGCCGTTTCCTACATTTACATAGTACATTCGTCTGACGCTCTGTCGCGGCGCCACTAACGCAGTGTCACTGACGCTACAGACGCTTGCTTCGAAAGTCTTCCTTTTAAGTTTGAAAAGTTCCCATTTGAGTTTGACCTATTAAGCTGTTTCTTTTGATTGATCCGTTTATACTTAAAGCCCTGATTAGGATTTCATGGTTTCCATTCTGTTTAGAAATTGACTATTTTTTTTTCTATTGTCAGCAGAACGATCATAAACATTTTGGTTATTAGCTAAAAAAAAAGTTACAAAACTCAAGGCCAGAGCACGTGGAATGACGCGGCACATCAAGAGAAATTCTCGTCATTTTGACGCCATAATAACATCACAGATAAAATTGTTTTGCCACATTGACGTAAAACTTATGTTAAAAGTTAAGCGGTTTCCTATGAATTCTTTGATACATTACGCTGCAGCAGTTGATATTTCACAGTACGCCCGTATGGGATTTTCAGTAGTTTAGGCTTAGAGTAGTTTAGGATATAAGAATTTTTGGTTCCTTAAAAATGTACATTGAAACTTTTAGTTTTTTCGGACAAAGATACGTCGTATTCTCAATAGAAAGCAATAACCATGATTAATTGTAAAAAAATAAGTTGGTGTGAGATTTATATCAGTGCAATAGTATGCGCGCTAGTTACGCACACTTTATGTATATTTGGTGGCCCCTATAACAAAGTTTCGCAGTTCTGCGATTGCCAATCGCCAGCAACACTGAAGCGAAACATTGTAATTATTGTTACACTTTCTTGTAATTTCGCTGGAAGTTTAGTTTTGTATAATTATTTTATTATTTATTTTATATAACGAGTAAACCCATTAATTTATATGTGTGTGTGGGTGTGTGTATGTGTGTGTGTGTGTGTGTGTGTGTGTGTGTGTGTGTAGGTGTGTGTGTGGGTGTGTGGGTGTGGGTGTGTGTGTGGGTGTGTGTGTGTGTGTGTGTGTGGGTGTGTGTGTGTGTGTGGGTGTTTGTGTGTGTGTATGTGGGTGTGTGTGTGTGTGTGTGTGTGTGTGTGTGTTTATTTTAATTACTTAATTTTTATTTTTATTAAAGACTCGTTGTAATTTAAGATCTTTCTATTTTACTTTTTTCAAATAAGTTGAATATGTTATTAACCCTTTCCCAATTATGATTTTATAATTAGTTCTCCTACACGGTCTAATCGCTGTTCTATTGATCAGTCTCGATTAGATCAGGGGCCACGAAATATATTGTGACAAGTACCATTGGACCATTGTAAATAAGGTTGCAGTCTGACGCAAAGTCCTGCAATGTCAAAATTCTCGTAACTAGCGCATTTAATATTGCATTCCCTTTTAACTTCCGAGGTTAAGGTTGGCGACGACGGTGTCACCAACGTTCATGACTGAAGTCAAAGGTACTAACGTGCAAAATTGCTGTAGAATCTTAAACTGAGGAAAGCAGAAGATATTTGCGTGATGATTATCATGCAAGGAAAGATTCAATATTGTGTTTTCACTCGATCGAAAAGGATTTTTTTTTTGAGAAATAGTGTTTCGTTCAATTTTGTTTTCGTGACTTTTCAAATTTAATCTAAATCTTTTGAGGTGTATCGAGTTTTTTTTAAGTACCGACTAGAATATCTATTTTTTTTTTCTTAACCACGATTTGACGTTGGTTTTCTACATAACGTGCAGGTTGTGCTCGCCAAGATTCAAGGTGTGTCTGCGGTCCTCTGCCAGCAATAATTAATTACGCGTTTATAAATAACTTATTTCAACAAATAGGTTAAATAGATTATATATAAAAATATAGATTATATAGCCAGATATTATATTTTATATTAATAAAAATAAAAAAAATGTATACAACAAAATTTAAAAAAAAATAAAACAAAATTTTAAAAAATATAAAAAATATGATTAGTTAAGGGAGGAAAGACACATGATACCTTTTTATGAGGCGCTATTCCATCCGAAGTCGGTTCACAAGTTCTGTGTCGAGGTAAACAAGGATTTAGTTTATTCTTTATTAGTAGGTAGATTCAATCAAAGTGGGTTTATACGCTTAGTTCAAATAGTAGTTGCATGTATTTTAGTTTAAAACTGAGGCTCGGACTATATAAATTTAGGGAATAAACTCAATTCCACTTTTCGTACACTGGTTTGGATGAAGACATACTGGTTGGTGTAGTCGGAGCCTCATTGTCGTGTCATCTGTCATCCAGTTAGTTTTAAGATTTAATAAGTAGTAAGACGCTCAGGACTAGTCTCGAGAGGAGGGTCTTCAGAGGTAGTAAATGTATGAGGCTACAAGTCGTCGTGTCGTGAAATTCTAAAAATAGATTATATATAAATAGATTACATATAAAGATATAGATTATGTATATAGTTATTATATTTTATATAAAAACAAAATAAAAAAAAATGTATGAAACAAAATAAAAAAATAAAATTATAAAAAATATTATTACTTAAGGGAGGAGAGACACATGATACCTTTTTATGGGGCGCTATTCCATCCGAAGTCGGTTCGCAAGTTCTGTGTCGAGGTAAACAAGGATTTAGTTTATTCTTTATTAGCAGGTAGGTTCAATCAAAGTGGGTTTATACGCTTAGTTCAAATAGTAGTTGCATGTATTTTTGTTTAAAACTGAGGCTCGGACTATATAAATTTAGGGAAAAAACTCAATTCCACTTTTCGTACACTGGTTTGGATGAAGACATCCTGGTTGGTGTAGTCGGAGCCTCATTGTTGTGTCATCTGTTATCCAGTTAGTTTTAAGATTAAATAAGTAGTAAGACGTCCAAGAATAGTGTCGAGAGGAGGGTCGGAGGTAGTAAATGTATGAGGCTACATGTCGTGTCCTGAAATTGTAAAACCAAACACAGTTGAACTATACTTGTATCATAACTTTTTTGGTGAAACCTTTCGTTTTTCTCATTAATATTTTGCCACATCCACGGGCTGAAATATCAACAAGTAAAAGTGCATAACGCAGCTACACCAAATTTTCTGTATCCACAATGGTAGCACCCCTTAAATGTTTTTTAGATAGGTCTATTAAGTTAGCTGATTAACACAACAATTATTTAAAGTATGTGAAACATAGCTGGAACGTCAGATTATTTTAATACATTGTTACGCTGAAAACTAGGAAAGTTACCTGACTGACGACCTTTGCTTGACACTTACAATTTCTGACGCGTCGACCTCACATCTGGTCTTGAATCATATTATTAAGATTAGCATAACATGACTTAGAATAGCTTAGCTTATTATTAATATATTAATAGAGAGAATTAAGTACCACTTAGGTATCTATACAAAATTCGAAACTTCCTCATTGCAGTAGTGTATAAATAATAGTTCGGTGTTGTTCAAATTATATAATAAGAGGGTGTAATCCTTCTTACATTTTTTACATTACCATTTTTTTATATTTCACTAATTCTTCTAAAAGCAGCAAAAGAATCAAAAAATTATATGTTATTAAAATGTATAAATGTTTATTTGTACATTCATTTATTTATGTTCGTATTTTATTTTGTGACTAATGTAATCTCTTGGTGCTCTCCTTGGCGAATTATAATTATTTTGAGGTTTATTATTTTATGTTCATGATTCAATTTATTTTTATTTTACTTAGGCTTCTACATTACTTAAAGGCAGCCAAAACCAGCCTCCCAAAATGTTAGTTTTAGTCTAGCAGTTCAAGTAAGAAATGCAAATGGCATTATTAAGCCAGCGTAGCCTTGCAAATTAGATGAACATATATCCACCTAGTCTTAAGATATATACTCTACGAAAAAACATAACGTCTTTTTTATACTTTAGCAATAAGAAAATTACAAAGCATCCAATAAACTCTTTCGATTTTCTTCTAAAAGCAGCAAAAGCATCAAAACATCCATGTTATTCAAATGTATATGTTATTCAACTATTTGATATTTATTTATTCATTCATTTATTTATGTTCAACTTTTATTTTGTGACCGATTTAATCTCTTGACGCTGTTATTGGTGAATTATAATTATTTTAAGGTTTATTATTTTATGTTTATGATTTAATAATTTTTTAAACGTTACTTAAGCTTTCACGTTACATAACTAACAGCAAAAAAAATTGAAAGACCTTAGCGGAGTTCTTGTAATCAGCACAGCATCTAAAACTTACCGAAATATAGTTCCCTAAACCGTTGTACACCATTTTTTAGATTTCTTTCATTCTGTCTTATAATTTTATTCTTTTCGTTCATGTTATGTTATTCAACTATTCATAATTTATTTATTCATTCATTTGTTTATTTTCAAATTTTATTTCGTGACTTATTTAATTTCTTGACGCTGTTTTTGGTGAATTATAATTATTTTAAAGGTTATTATTTAGTGTTCATGATTTAATATTTTTTTATACTTAAGCATCTACATTACTTAACTTTCAGCAAAAAATTTTAGATTACTTATTGGATTTCTTGTAATAAGCACTCTAAACTGTTTTACTTCATTATTTATAATTTATTTCATTTTGTTCTGTATTTCTTTTTTAACTCAATTTTTAAAACTGCGTAACCCATTGCTACTTTACCTTTTAACGAGACATTATTACGGACAAGATTTACTTGCAATTATCTTTTATTATTTTTCTGTAAATTACCATGCAATGGATGTAATCCTTCTTACATTTTTTTACATTACCATTTTTTTTATATTTCACTAATTCCTCTAAAAGCAGCAAAAGAATCCAAAAATTATATGTTATTAAAATGTATATATGTTATTCAACTATTCATTATTTATTTGTACATTCATTTATTTATGTTCGTATTTTATTTTTATGACTAATTTAATCTCTTGATGCTCTCCTTGGCGAATTATAATTACTTTGAGGTCTCTTTGCTTTGAGGTTTATTATTTTATGTTCATGATTCAATTTATTTTTATGTTACTTAGGCTTCTACATTACTTAACTTAAAGTAAAAAATTTGAAAGAACTTAGCGGATTTCTTGTAGTAAGTTCAGCATCTAAAACTTACCAAAATATTATTCCAACTTCGCGTGAGAGAGACTTTATTTTTGATAATGTTTTATCAAACCTACTGTACTAACTACTAACTAAAAAGCTACTATACTTTTTTATATTTCTTTAATTCTGTCCTATAATTTTTAAATGAATATGTAAAATACATCACCCGTTGCTGCTCTACTTTTTGACGAGATACTAGCAAGCCGTGGAGTGCCGGCTTAAGAATAGCATTCCCCCATATCTTCTCGGGGGTGTCGTAAAAGGCGACTAAGAGACCCGTGCATATTGTTACCCAGCACATACAGGTCGTACCGGTGTAGGCAGCAGCGACATCGGGTTTAACACAAAAAATTTTATATTTCTTTCATTCTGACCTATAATTTTTAACTCAATATTTAAAATACATCACCAATTGCTACTCTACCTTTTCACGGGACACTATTACGGACAATTTTTGCTTGTAAATTCTCTGTAAATCTTTTATTATTATTATTTTTTTATTATCGTGTTACCGATGTAATCCTTTTTACATCATTAATTATTTCATTAATTCTGTCTATCATTTTTAAAGTCAAAGTTACTTACGCTACACATTTCTAGATTTAAGTAATTTCTCATCCATTCCTACTTCACCGTTTCACGAGATCAAGAACTGCAAAACAAAAATAAGACAGTTTTGGAGGGTGTATGTAATTTATAATAGGCTATTACATCTTTTTTTTTCTATTTATTGTTTCTTTATTTACTTACAGCCACATACATAGCTTCATTTTACCTACTCATTCATAGTTTTCTCATACATAACGTATACAAATACAGGGTTATTTTATTAGAATTAGTGTTTGCCTACACCTTATTTTTCGGAGTTTATGACTTTGTTTTTCGAAATATAACACTATTTACTTCGCGTTCTACGCACTCTGCCAACAACACAGCATTCATCAAGTCATTTATTCAAGTATTAATTCAGTAAAACCTATGATTTTTATGCATTATCTATTAAGACGATCCAGTGGGCTAACTAGCGCCACTAGTGAAAAAAGGCATATCTTCTTTTACAGATCGTATTTGCAAAAAATGTCTGGACAATCTCTCAAAGTGATTTTTAGGACCCATGACAGAGAACCTGGGCTCACAAACCGGGGACTAGATGGCGTTTGTGCCAAAAACAGCCGTTTTTCTCGTTAATGTTGTCTAGTTAATGTTTTTTTTACTTAGATTCACAGCCATAGGTTTAAAAATCACTATTAACATTAGAGATTGTTCATACGGGTTTTACAAATTAGATCTGGAAATATTATAAGATTTTTTTTCTTGGTGGCGTTAGTGTAAATTACCGTAGCCCCTTAAGCAGCGCCACTCCAAAACTGAATAACACTAACTTTGTTTTTTTTATAACCATAGATCATTTTCGAACATCACACCACACAACAAAAGTTGTCGTAAACGTTAAACTCTATCAGATACGTATGTTTAAGCCCTTTGAGGGTTTGCTTTACAAATAATCCAACAAAACCTGTATTTCATGACTTTCCTTCACACTTTATGCCTATGCTGAGCTTTATTAGCAGTCGCTTGGTGTAATATTTATTTACTCCCTGCAATGGTATTATTAGATGCTTATATTTTTTCGCAGGATTAGCTTTAGCATTAGGTTAAAATTAGATTATAGGAGAAATTTTTGTTTTTTATTATTCGATGACGAGCATTAGGCTTGTTCAAGGTTAAGTAGGGCTTTTTATTTTCATTACATTCAGAAGGTTAACAAGCAATAATGTGTACATAGACCCTAAAAATGGATAATGTTAGATTATTAAGTAGGCTAAGTTCCGAATCGTGTTCAAGAGTTCTTTATAAAGTTTAATTATATTAGTGTAATGTAGCAGTATAGTATAATAGTGATGTATTAATATAGCAGTATAGTAGTGATAACAAAAACTTATAATCTCGATAGGTAAGTAAGCACAAAGCATTAACCACAGATTGCCTTTACTAAATTCATGACTAAAATCAACTACAATGCTGAACGAGGGTTTTATTTTCTTAATCAACCATATCGCTGACTAACTACAGGGTGACTAAGTTCATCGGCAAAATTATAAGTGGGAGTATTATCCTTGACCCGTTGGCACTACAGGGTGACTTGGAATCCGATTGACAAATTTTAAGGGGACATTTTTACTATGATTTGAAAACATATGGCGCCAGTTTTGAAAAAAATTCGGAGTCAACATTTTTTTTAAATCCAAAAATGGCCTTTCTCAAGCATAGATAAAGAATAGGACATTCAGTTATAAACGAAAAAACTACGGGTTGTGCGTCATATTGTCGGCGCCGGCCAACTCAACATTATTATGCATATCGAAGGACAGGTTTTTATACATTAAACATATTTGAGTACATCTTAAAATGTCTGGTAGTTCCCACCGCTTTAAATTTGGATTTACAGTTTCGAGCAAAAAATCGAAAATCACAAATATTTTCGAATGTGTTATACCATTTTCTATTTTATTATACTATTTTCAAGGTGATAAGAACATTCGCTAAAATATACATAAAGATTTCAAAATCACCCTGTGGTTAAAATGTTGAGTCAAAAAATGGTTTCATTTAGTCAAAAATATTATTAATTGTATTAATCGTATTATTATAAATGTATTATTACGTATAAAAAATATATTAACTTCGGGCTCATTAAATTCACCACCAGCTAATTCATTTGCTTCAATATAACTGGCCAATTCAATTTACTTGTTTACTTGTCTTTCAGATATAAATGGGAAATCTTATTTCAATGCCACTTTGATTTGTGATTAGTTTGAAACAAAGCGATGATAATCGATAATCGATAAAAATCCACGCCTCTACTCGTCTAATTAGATAAGAGCGAGCCTGTCGGCTTTATTTACAATGTCTATTATTTAAAAAAAATTACAACATTTTTACTGCTGTTTTTTTTTTATATTTTCGGTGGATTCGTCCTTTTTGACAAATAATGACTTCGCTGTCCGACCCCAGGATTTTATGAGACTTTTTTTGGAAGCCACCCCTAAGTGTTATTGTTTTTTCGCGCCGTTGTGATGTTATTAAAAAAACCGGCCAAGTGCAGTGTAGCGTTCCGTAGAAAGGGGAGTTTTATTTGCTTTACAGAAGTTCAATGGATTTCAGACGGAGTTTTTCTTCTAGTAGTTCGTCGCCTATTAACTCGTTAATTTGTAAAGACTACCTAGTCCTGATTTTCCGTTTATCTGCTACTCTTCTTTAGATTTTTTCACGTTTCTACAATCAACTGTTTAGCCGGGATAGGAGGGGCGGGCGCCTTGCCCGGACAAAAAGTTGCGCTTCTACTTATGTATTGTTTAATATTATCAAAAAACGTTTTTGATACGTGCACAATATTTTGAAACGACTAATCCAACGATATCTTACTATGATATCTTACTTACTACTACGATATCTTACGACACTATGGTAGAGGAGAGAAAAAAAAATCATCACTAATTTAGATGTGTGTTTTGACAACGTAGAGTACCTATTTGGGTTGGTTTGTCGGCGTAATAAAATTAATATCTATGTATGACATGACTATGGTAAGTCAGACATCATCAAGCATCAACTCATCAGCTTTAAAAAATATGCAATACTCTGACTCGATCCCGTTCGAAACTCTGTGTTTAAAATTAAAAATACACAAAAAAAGAAAACAAGTAAACCTAAGGTCTTCTAGTCTAAGCGTGCTTTTTTATATTTCTCAGATTTTGAAATGCCAAAGATACTGGTGGGTTCCCGTATCGAGCTAATAAAAGCGTTTTGGCGAATATAAAGTTACGGGTGCCTGAAAGGTAAAGTAAACGGCAGGTTAACCTTTACATGGTTATTGCAATTTCGCTTATAGCAGCAGCACGTCGGAATGTACCTAAAGGTTGGCTGTGCTGTAGACTGTACGTGGGTACGTGTGACGTTAATTATTGTGGGTTGTGTACAACGAATGATTTTCGTCACTATCGATTTATTGTGCTTTCAGGGTAGTACTTTCAATTCGGATTAAGTTCATTACGTCTGGAAAAACTTAAATTTTCATGTCTACCTAAAATGTATTTTCTAACTTTGATTGCATTAAGTAAGTACTACTAGATGTTGTAAACTTATAGAACTTAATGATTGTAATGCAAGTACTCTACATTTGAAATTTGCAAGAGAATTATAATTCTCCTTGTGTAAATTGTAACCTACTGATGTTTTAAAATATGTGTCGCAATTATTGGTATTTGCGGGTAAAATAGTTTAATTATATGTGTAATGTCATAGTCGATGGTTGTTTTATGGCCTATTATGTATTAAAATAATTCTTCAAACACTTTTAGGGAATGGCAAAGTTTTAAACTCGTGTCAAAAGGTCATCGGCCTAAATCAAACGGTGAATTATGTATTTATTACTTTTAAAAATGAAGGTAAACTCAACAATTATAGCTTTAAATCTTCACAGAACAATCTAAACTTATCATATTGTCATATCACTATATACTGTTATCGTGACATGATTTGTCCGTAACATAAATTCTGGCGAATCAAAAATATTTTATTATTTTAACAAGAAATAACAAATCATTTTACGATGATTGATTAGTATTTTATTTTTATTTTGTTCATAAGTCATTTACTGCGTGAACGCCTAGCACGCCTTTGGAATTGTACTAGTATCCAATTACTAAGTAACGGGGTGGGACTTAACTTTTGAAGCCCAGAATAGTCTTTTCTAAGAGTTGGGACCAATAATTGGAACACACGGCGTCTTCTAAAACGACAACACTACTAAGTAGGTACTGTAACGGCCGCCAAGCCAGCCGATTGTCCTAAAAACGAGCAAAATATGCCAAATTTGAATCGCTCTGTAGAAAAAAAACTTTACCCGTGATCATGACAATATTCTTAACAATGTTAACTATTCCTATATTAGCTTCGTATTTTAGTTTCAAACATAAGAGAATTATTAACTACTAGCGAAGGTCCATCAACAAACTTCATCTGATTTGGGAGTTTTTGACAAAAATCGGTAATTAAAACAGGATGGTTACATTATCCTCCTAAGTCCCTGTGTGCTAATTTTTTAAATGCATTGTTTAAGTTAGATACATAATAAGTTTGTACCAATGTATACCAAAATATTATGGCAGGTTTGGCGAATAATCCCAATATTCGTTATTAATAATTATATTCTTCTTATTAAGCGTAAGACAGGACAGACCATTCTAGTCTACCCTTTGGGACAGACGTATTTTATGTAAAACATTTTATAAGGTTTTATAAAATAAATTATGCCAACACTGATTCGACTAAACAAAACATACACACGTAATACATGATCGGCCCTGACGGGAGGATGCAGGATTGTCCAATATACCTATCTTGGCACGTTTTATTGGAAAAGTGTAACAGATCACATTTGGCGTGTTTTTATTATGTATCGCTCATTTTGTACTTCTTTACCCAATTGAGTATTGTATGAAGACTAAAGCGAAATGGTTGAGTTAAGTAAATTGACGGACGTTCGAAAATGGCAAAAATACCAAGCCAAGAACCTCCAGGATTTTGATAAATCCTTTGAAATGTTTATGTACTTGCATAATATTATTGTACGTGTATTTATCAGTGTATAGTTTTCTCTAACGTTGTTTAAGAATCTCATTGTGCATGTATATTTTCTTCACGGTCTTGATTATGTTATGTTGAAACTCATTGGAGAGGGTTGTGTGCTATCCATTTCCTAGTTTATTTCCGTTTATATAATATTAACTACGCGGCTTCCTTAACGTTAATTGAAATGTTTGATCTATGTCAATAAAGTTATTTTAATTTTAATACAAATATTTATTATTTAGCAGCTTTCTGGTCAAGAAACTGTGTACACAATTAAATTAGTTCCACCGTTAAATGGATAGTAGGTACGACCCAACACAACAAGACTCGCTCGAGTCCCTACTCTACTCTATGAAATTGATTCTGTGCGCACGTAATTAATAAAATAATCAAAGACTTCTAAGGCACAATGCCTTCTTTTTATGTCATTTTAAATGTTAAATTAAATGTTGAATAACATATCGAAATATTGTCCTTTCATTTCAACTACCTGTCCAATTAATTCAAAAGTTAACCAAAGTTAAAGTTAATCGTTAACCATGTTCTGCACTGTAGCTTAAGGGAATATAGGGAGTAATATGTATAGGATCCACGATAAAGAACCGCTATGATCAAAAACCTAGGGCTATAGGAATTATGCCGAAATGACCGCTTTTTTTTTGCGGCTGTCGGTCCAAATGTTTGGCGTAAACAGGGTCTCAAGCGGAAATCCAGAGGTAAAGACCCCTAGGGGTACCCGAATCACCCCCATGTATGTTCCACGATTTTTGTAGTTTTATTATATTTAATTACATAATGTAATTTTATAAGTACAATAACGAATATTCTATCCATCTATCTTTCTAATACGGTGTCATGTATTGTATACCACTACTGTATAGCACTATCTTCTTTTAGGACCCTATGTTAGAGCGCGATAGTACTCTGTACGACGTCGGTTTTTGTGTTGGCGTGACTTTTTAAGACGTATGAATATCCGTTGCGAAAATTACATAATGAGCCCACTGGTCTCAAACTAGGACACCCTGTGTTAGCGCAACTAGGCAAGGACATTACAAACATGGAAAACACCCAGACTGAGGCCATTTGTACAAATAATGCGGCCCCCAGTGGGAATCGAACCCAGGACCTGACATATTAGATGATTTAAGGAAACTTATGAAAAGCAGCTCCGAGCGGTTCCGTGCTTCGCAAGGCACGCTAAGCAGTTGGTGCCGGCTGCCGTCGATAGATGGCAGTCGGCAAGGAAGAGACCCGTGCCCCTCGGTGGGGACATAATGGGTTGATGACGATAATGATGAAAAAGCAGTTTTCGAAATAGATATAATATAATAAATATGGAAGAGTACCTTAGATGCAAGCACGTTGAAGTTTTCACGGCGAAGGGGCCCCTTGAATTTTCTTCCTTTGCTAGGTGTGCGTAATAGTTTTACACCACAGAAGAGCACACACACACACAATAAACAGTACATAAACTTAAGCCCATTACACATTGAAAAGGTATAAGAATAAGAATAAGAAATAAGGAGCCAGGAATAAGGAATAGCACAGAAATCAATGTGTCTTGCTCAACGGTGCTGCCATTGCTGGATTCCGCAATTCCTTATTTCTTGTTCCTTATTTGTTATTCTTAAACCTTTTTTTTTTTCATTGTGTAATGGGCTTCAATGCCTATTATAAGCACTAAGTGATTTTTCACGATATTCCCTAAAATATGCTAAACCTCTTCACAGCTAGACCGAACCGAGCCGCGCACGCCAGACAAGACAAGAATATGTAATGTCGGTATCCAATTCGGTATCAACTACCGCACGAAAAAAAAAAATATTCTACGTGCATTTCTGGGTCATGTTCTAACCTATGCGCGACATGGGGCAGAAACCTCGGATATTATAATATCTGATGCGGAAATAGAGATATCAACAAAGTCTAGGGATATATTTAAATCGATTCATGACTCGTGGTCCCACTGTCTTTGTCCCACTATTGCTCGTGGTCCCACTAATCCTGAAAACATTGACTCGTGGTCCCACTGCTAGGTGGGACCACCAGTCATAGCTATAGAGTATGGCTCGTGGTCCCAGGGCGCACGGCCAATGGCCATGCACAAAGCTAGGTCATATACAAGGCGTCCCAAAATTATGGGACATGAAGAGAAAGTACCTTAAATATCGTAGATAGGGTATTTTGCTGAAAGAAGACTTTATGTTATTAAAAGTTAGTAATTCTGCATTCAAAGATCTTCTAAAAATTACTTGCCTCGACTGGGAAACGAACCGACTGAAATGTAAAAAAAACACAGATTGACACAGACGAACAAACATTGGCGATTTGCGCAAGACAAGAGGGATCACATTTTGAGCTTTTAATTTATTTATTTATAAAAAAATACCCACTTATTTGACTACGGCAGTTTCATGTATGTTTTTAATTTGATTAAAATGATTAATTTCACGCTGTTCCGTTCTTTTAAAATACTATGTTACTTAAGAAGAGTTATTATTTTTTTCCCATTCTTTCGATTGGCATCATAAAAGTAGGGGTGTTTTTTTTACATTTAAGTCTGTTCGATTCCTAGACGAGGCAAGTAATTTTTAGAAAATCTTTAAATGCAGAATTACTAACTTTTAAAAATAACGTAGTCTTCTTTCAGCAAAATACCCTATCTACGATATTTAAGGTACTTTCCCTTCGTGTCCCATAATTATCTGAATATTTATTTTATTGAACGTCTAATCTGGAAAATAACATGCAAGAATCAATTAATCGATTGTCCACGGCCATATTTCGTAATAGTAATCTCGCCCAACGGTGAAAAATCTATTGTGCGTGTAAACCCATACCAATTTTAGGAGGTGTAACTTCGCCTATTGGTGAGATTTTGTGTTGTGCGAGTCTACACTAAGCCCAATAAAAACGAATGTGCTAACATGGCAAGCATCGACACTTTCCATTTGTGAGTGGTTGACCAAAAAGGTATGTACCTCAATGGAAAATGATTTTGAGAAAATCGCGTTTGAAGTTTCGTGTATAAATAAACAGGTTTGACTTGTACTCTGCTCACAAAAAAAATCATAAAAAAAATAACTACGGCACCAAAAATATTCTGGTTAGACCAAAACCAAACTAAAATACCACAGATTCAAAAAATAAAATAAAATAATAACGGTTTCCAATCACTCCAGGTCCCTTTTTGGTCAACCACTCACATTTGCAAAATAGATGGCAAAGAAATGATAGAAATAAGTGTTCTTCCATTCTCTCAGTTTATTCTCAGTATAACAATTATACTACATTCATTTTGACACAGTACATCTACTTGCTACCATTTATCGTTTTACACTGTTTTTCCACAACTTTCGAAAAATTAGCATTAAAGAACAATTTATAATTTAGCGGCGCACTTTAATATTCATATTACTTCTAACATCAATGTTACTAATCAAAATGTAGGATTTCGATATGTACAGACACCGTAAAGTAATAGAAAACTCCATTCACGATTAACCTACAAAAATCACATCATCTAATCCATTTACTAGAATGAGGTAACTCACAGACACGTAATTAAATTAGTTAAACGACATATTTTTCAGTACCAAACTAGTTTCCTTTGATACATAGTGGTACACTGTGAATTGTTTGCACAGGTACCTATCCAATATGTCACAAACTTACAAAAACTAGTCTCATACAAATCCGTAGACGTAGACGCTTAAAGAATTTCGACGAAATATATAATTATGTAGGATAACAATTGACAAACATCACATGATTACATTTAAATTCCATCGTTAATATACATTTTGAACCCTGCAAGAAATTATGGCGTAAGCCCATTGCGCTGTGGTGTCGTTCAATGAAGGTATATGCCCATAATAATGGTCCGAACCGCATGCGCTAGACGTAGACTAAGAAATCAATAACACACTTAAACTTTACAGCAAGTAACAAAAACAAAATATGATTTAAGATATGTGGCGGTAATAAATTCATGTACATATTTTTTAAATCATAAAATCGACAATAACACAATGAACTTAAATTAAATTTGGTGGAGATCAAACTTTAAGGCTGACCTACACCCTAAAATTCTTCATACAAAAGTCTATTTAAATATGGAATCAAATGACTTAAGAAGTGACGCTAGTCGGCCTTAAGCCCGATTTATAGGTATAGAGGTAGAAAAGAATAGAGACGCCAAAAGCGTACACCCGTGAAGAACATGGCATAATTGGCATGGCATGGCATGGCATAAATCAGTAATGTTTGGTTGTATCAGAAATCAGAAATTTATTTCAACGTAAAGAATTTACATTCTGTTTGTTGAATGTCTTACACACTAGGTATAAGTACATTGAAATACTATGGTAAACTATGTATACAACCAAACTTTAAGATTTTTTACAACTAAAACTAGGAATCGGCACACGCTTAACCCGTCTCAATTTTATTCTACTTTTTAGTAGGTAAAGTTTTTTTTTTAACATTTTAACATTTACACACAGGCACATACATTGCTTCTGGCCCCACACTAGGATACCCTGTGTCGTGGGAACCAGAAACAGCGACGTCACAAACATGTAAACATCCAAGACCTGGGATTTTTTTTTTTTTGTCCCCAGCCGTGATTCGAACCCGGGACCTCTCGCATGGTAGTCAGATACGCTAACCACTACGCCACAGAGGTCGTCAAAATGCAAAAAAAAGTATGCATAAAAATCAGGCCTCGATCTACGTCATATTATTATGGTAATCGTCAGTTTTGGTTCACACAGCGTACAAGTAAGCAACCCTGTTGCAATCTATTGTTTAACTTCTATTTTAAAAATATTCCAAGCACAACTGAAAGTGTGCGATAGACTTGCGAGCTTTCTTATCTTATAGATCTTATAGTTCGCAAACTTACTCGGCTCGACGTCGGTGACACACGCGACTCATGCGAATAAGTTCGGAAATCATTCACTTTAAATAGATTAAGGATCTTATGGACCAAAATAAACTAATTTTATGCAAATTCAAATAAACACACAGTTGCGCGATCATTGACGGCTGAAACAAAATGGCGGCTCGCGGCGCGCATTGTTGCCAGACGTGCGAGCCGAGACAGACTACGAGCAAGATTTCAAACCATTTGGATTGCTGACGAACTTGCTCGGCGGTTTTAAAGTACGCGTACTTTGGGTGACACAGGGGCAAAAAAGGTTGTCGAGTCATATGTACGCGTACTTGCTCGCACGTCTATCACCTCTTTTACGGTTTACCGATTAATTCCGAGCATATCCCGAAAGAACATAAGACATATTATTATGTATTTAGACATTTCAACACAACAAAGAAAATATTTATTTCCACGCAGCGCGGAAATTATCTGTCGGATATTTTCTTTGTTACAAAACAGAACACTTATGTAAAAATAAATATATTAGTTAATTTGATTATTGTTATAAAACGGTTTAATGTCGCTAGGAGCTTGTTTTGAGCAATGAGGCGAGGACAGCGAAAAGTTACAAAATACGTATAACTTATAATGTGACTGACTACTTCATCGTAATTGAAACCTTATGATTTCAACTTTACTTTGGACCGAAGGAAAGTATCGAATGGCACATTTTGAAAATACTGTACACGATTTACCTACAGACGCTCTAAAACATGATGATATATTTAAAATAGCGCTACAATTAATGTACCGCCATTTTGAACAAAATAACGTCGAGAATAGACAGGAAGGACTTCTTTTGGCAACGTTTCAATATATGCAATCTGGAAGTCAAAGTCCAAGTCGGGAAGCTCCATAGAATAAATGGTTCCTATAATAATATTCTTCCGTTTATTAACTAAATCCCACTAACCGACACAATCGTTTTACAGTTACTGTACTGTACAAGACGCTCTAATTTATCTATTAATAATAAAAATATTGTTACATTTTTATTATAAATTAAAATAAAATATTTATGTTTCTTTTATATCAAAATGCACAGCCTTTTGGTAAGAACAAAACAAACAAAGAATATAATTAATGGAACAAAATTAAAACCTAAATTGCACATTCCGTCCATTTACAACATTTTTTTAAACTCATTTCATGAACTTAATAAATTATGAATGATCGGTAACATTAAAAAAAAATTGGTAATATTAAAATAAACAGATGCAATATAAAATAAATAATTAGAAAACACAGACGTCTCTAGTTAACCTATATTTACTAATTTACTAATTGTATATTATGTCCTCATCATCAACCCATTATGTCCCCACCGAGGGGCACGGGTCTCTTCCCTGAGGAAGGTATAGGCCATACTCCACCACGGGGGCCAAGTCCGGATTGGTGGAGGCTTGTAACACTAGTGGCTGGTCTTACTGTCAGAAGTTTTCAAGCCGCCCTAAGGCCTCTGACTTGGCTTAACGACTGCCATCTATCGACGGCAGCCGGCACCAACTGCTTAACGTGCCTTGCGAAGCACGGAATCGCTCGGAAAAAATGCCACTAGCGTTAGTCATAGACGGTGACCCATCCATGGACTGAACGCGTCGTATGTTGCTTAACCTTAGTGATCGTTCAAGATCACTCAGGCAGCCCAGGCTACGAGCGATATTATGTCCTGGAAGTTTATAAATGTAATGAACTATTTCCCGTTACATATTCAGCATTCATTTATATTTTCAGTGTGGGTATAAGGGTATATTTGGTAGCATTTTATTATTAGTTGTTAGAGACTGCACTATAAATTACAAGTCAAGGTTTCTGAATTGTGAGCCGGTTTCATACCGTTGATCTTATTTATTAAATCATGTTCATCTCAATAACAGAATCACCGGAAAACGGAAAACAGTAAAAAGAATCGTTTTGGGTAAGTTTATTTTCTCACTCATTATACAGGCTGTTGATTTGCAAGCCAACGAACGTGGTACTTTCCACTCATCAACACCAACAAAAATTGGATCTATTGGGTCGACCTTGAAATCGCGAAAAAAACAGCTGTTCCTTACCAAAACTCGATACCTACTGAACTTAATGTATGGAACAGCTGTTTTTTTAAAGATTTTGGAGATGGTACCTTAGTAAAAGTAGTTCATATTGATGGGTACTTGCCCCGGGTCAGGCGTTGTTTTACGAATCAACAGCATGTATAATAAATATAAAACGGTGCTTCGAGCTTTGCTCTCCGCGGCACTCGGTCTAAAGTCCGTTTATTAATACGATGCAAAAAAAATGACGCGGTGTTATCGTTATAAAATATATAGGTTTACTCGGTAGATTTTTTTTACCGTGAATAGAAGACTCGTGTGACCAAAATCCTTATGACATCAAAGAGATTAAAGTTTAATTGTTCATAAGACCAAGTCTAAAAAAAACACCTACATACGTAGCTAAAACAATTTTTACTTGGAAGTAAAATGGGGTAATTTGTTTTTTGCGTACTAGCAACATTCAGACATTGGATTGTATTGAGATGTCAACGTGACTGTTTAATTTTTTTGCATTGAACTAAAAATCAGACTGTAGGGCCTCGCCATACACTATAGTTGGGATTTCTAGCGTGGAAACATCGTATAGTATCAAAGAGGAATATTCTGTACAAAACTTCATGCATATTCATTCGCATAAGTCATTCTCAGGCCAATAAGTGGCGATCAAAACACTACCTTTGCTCATTCACACATGATATAAGTACGAAACACAGAAATGTATACTTTCGTGCATCTTAATCTAAATTGTATATTTATTTTAACACTGATTAGTCCTGGAAAGAATTTTTCATACAAAAATATGTACTCACAGTAGTTTTCTTATAGTAATTAATTCTTCAATATGGCAACATCGTTACAAATTTCTAAAGCCGTATTGTGTTTTTAAGTCTTGATATAGATATAGATCAGTATAAATCCAACCCCATTTGATACTTATATAGGTACTTAGTGACTTGAACCCCAAACGATACGATCGTAACTTGTATCGTTAGGGATTCAATCAGCAACAATCAAAAATATAAATATTTCGCAATGATAAAGTTACAAGTAAATTATGTCTTAGTTTACTTATAAAATAGCCTATTAAATAAATATCATTCTCATGTATGGTTTGATACTGGAATATCAAAAATTAATACATAGATTAAATATTAACAATATAAATCTATGTGATCTATTTGGATAAAATCCAATCATTTTATTTACTTAATTTCTACTATCCACTTTGTCGAACTCCCACTCAAGTACGTCATAATGGTGGTTGGGCGGTAAAGGACCCAAACTATAGTTCAGTTTTTCCAATATCAGGTGTACTATTAAGAATCCAAGATCACCCCTCAGCTTAAATCAGGTGATTCAAAACTCCTTCAAACCGATTGAGTTTGGTAAATGGCCATAGTATATTATGCATTAATAGACCCCGGATTAGCGAGAACGTTCACATTTTTAGTGAACTGAAACTTTCACTGTGGCATTATATGCGGATTGGGCAGTAAAGAAGTAAATTTAAGTACCTATACTACAACTACTGTCTCAGCCTGCCTGATTCATCCGCTTTCGTATCGCTCGCGATGTCGAATATCACTAAATATCGGGTACAACATAATAATTACCACACTATTAGATGAAGATCGTTCATAACAGTAACTGCGGCATATGCGGATTGTACAGAAATATTTACATTAAACTACTGAAAATCTAAGTCAGCGCCTGGTCGTGCGTCCACTGTCTTTCACTGCACTTATGCCCGTGATTTCACTGCGTCATAAATATGCTGATTAAGCAGAAGATTGTTTTTGTTTTCCTCGACATTCTGGCTACTGACGTGCACGCGCCTTCATGCTCGTGCTTTTACTGCGGCATACAGGATTGTGTACTAATAATAAGATTAAGATTTTCGTCTCACGTAGCTACTGTCGCATATGGCCACATGCGTTCACTGCGGCATATGCGGATTCTGCGGATGCTCCGTAAGCGCGGGCCGAGGTTGCAGCTGCCCTTCGTATATGATGTGTGGCACTACGCGACCTTCTGAATCCATCACCTCAGCGGCAATGTACGGCGTTGGCGCATGATGAGGCGAAGTTTTTATTCGTGGAACGCTGCCGGGAGTTACAAGGGGGTTGCCCTAAAAAAAAAACATTTTACATTACTATTATTTTCGTGAAAATAGGTAATTTTGGAAGCCTAGGCCAAATATTTCGTTTGAGAGTGCATCAATGAATTTTTTATACGAGAAAAAGAGTCTAAATAGTTTTCGCCAGGGCAGTAAGTCATGCACGGAAAAATGACATCCACTGAGGATGTTAGAACCAGAGTGATCTAAGTGACATTTATGTATACCAATAATGAGGCTGTTACACAATTCAAAATTCAAAATTCAAAAATTTTTATTTCAACGTAAAGAATTTACATTCTGCTTGTTGAATGTCAATGTACATACAGCTATGTATAATGTTAGCCGCTGCCTTAGGGCCGTCTGTAGTGGAGAAAAAGGCAGCGAAAAAAAACTCCACTCTGACCATCTTTTCTCAAATCAACTTAAAGCTAATACAAATTAGGTATGAGTGTTCGTATACCAAGAATCTCAATGGCATAGGAAAACTCGTAAATCTATCATGCCACATTAATCTAAGTGCTCCTCAGTGCTAACACCTCTGTGAGTCTGATGACGACCTCTATGGCGCAGCGGTTAGCGCATCTGCCTACCATGCGAGAGGCCCGGGTTCGAATCCCGGCTGGGGACAAAAATAAAGAAACCCAGGTCTTGGATGTTTACATGTTCGTGAAGTCGCTGTTTCTGGTGCCCACGACACAGGATATCCTAGTGTGGGGCCAGAAGCAAACTACATCTTTGGTTTTGTTTCATTTATTTGATTTTTTTTCCTGTTATATATATTATAATATGCTTTATCATCATCAACCCATTATGTCCCCACCGAGGGGCACGGGTCTCTTCCCTGAGGAAGGTATAGGCCATACTCTACCACGGGGGCCAAGTCCGGATTGGTGGAGGCTTGTAAGACTAGTGGCTGGTCTTATTGTCAGAAGTTTTCAAGCCGCCCTAAGGCCTCTGACTTGGCTTAACGACTGTCATCTATCGCCGGCAGCCGGCACCAACTCCTTAACGTGCCTTGCAAAGCACGGAACCGCCCGGAAAAATGGCACTAGCGTTAGTCATAGACGGTGACCCATCCATGGACTGAACGCGCCGTATGTTGCTCAACCTTAGTGATCGTTTAAGATCACTCAGGCAGGCCAGGCTACGAGAGATAATATGCTTCTTGTCTGTATATTTTGTTTCTGTGCTGTCTTGTTGGTATAACGTTTGTCTTCTTGGTCCTGTTAAAGTTCGGGACTTACGCTGCCGATAGGCGAATGAATGCCGAGCCTGGCCATCAATAGCTCCTCCTTGACCTTACGGAGCTCCGCCTGATGCCTCACTATCATCTGCTGCAGTTCTTCGTGCTTCCGGTGCAACTGTTCCTGAAATGACATAATACGTACCATTTTCACACCTGTCAAATATACCCAAAAAAAGGGAAATTATAAGTCAAGCCACAGATTGATTTATTGGCCACGTGATCAAAGTTCTAATTTTATAACTATAAGCAACGGAAAAATGAGTTGGCCTCTAATGAACTTTGATCTGAATGAATTTGTCTTTTTTACAACGCTAAACATACGCAAACTAAATATTCTATAGAAAGCTTCAAGTAAAGATCAACCATTATTTTTATTTGTCCTTCTTTTTTATCTATAGCCACCTAATTTACTAACTCAGCCACGGATTTTTCATCTCATTTTACGATTCACAGCTTCAACACGACGTCCTCAAAAAAATACAATTGAAGCTTCTATAGACAATATCATTTATTATAACTTAGCATTTTAAATAATGCATCACATTATTTTAGAGTGAAAATAGCCACAGCTAGATTTAGCGCGAGCGCGCCAGACAACAGCGACCGGCCATTTGCACCAATCAGAGAGCGCCATTCGATTCAGTTTGTCACAGCGTTACCAGATACACCGCTTTTCCCCTTTTTACTCCGTTTTTTTGACAATCGATCCACTTTCAGCTTTAGGCGTTCGCGGCCGTGAACTACGCAAACAAACCGTTTTGTCATATTTTCTCGTTCCACATTTGCACGAGTTCACTAAAAACTGAATCGCTCGTAGCCTGGGCTGCCTGAGTGATCTTAAAACGATCACTAAGGTTAAGCAACATACGGCGCGTTCAGTCCATGGATGGGTCACCGTCTACGACTAACGCTAGTGGCATTTTTTTGAGCGGTTCCGTGCTTCGCAAGGCACGTTAAGCAGTTGGTGCCGGCTGATGACGTCGATAGATGGCAGTCGTTAAGCCAGTCAGAAGCCTTAGGGCGGCTTGAAAACTTCTGACAGTAAGACCAGCCACTAGTCTTACAAGCCTCCACCAATCCGGACTTGGCCCCCGTGGTGGAGTATTGCCTATACCTTCCTCAGGGAAAAGACCCGTGCCCCTCGGTGGGGACATAATGGGTCGATGATGATGACTAAAAACTGAGTCAATGTAAGCGGCATCTATACGTCTTTGTATATCACTGCATACATTAATAAAATATTGACTAAGCGTAATACTGGAAATTAAGTCGCCTACAATTATTATTAATTATTTGCTACTAGCCTAACCTAAAACCTATATTGTTATTTTTTATATTCAAGCCTGCTGTATTGCACAAGAAACATTGAACAAAACATTACACACACACACACATTAGCGTGTTTGATTCATCTAAAGAAGGCTCTACTCAGCCGTCCGTACATCCTTGGATAAGTATTTAACTATTTACTTGTAATCAGAGGCAGCGTGTGAACTGTACACTTACGTCCATGAATTGAACTTGTTGCTCAGGCGGTAAGGTGTGAGACGGCAGGATCACTGGCATGATGTCGGGGACGACGACGTATGGGGTAGGCTCCCGGTACTGTCCGACGATGCATTGCTGCTGTATCAGCGTCCGCTGAGCCAGGGTCTGCTTAGCCGAGGTCTGCTGAGCCAAGGTCTGCTTAGCTGAGGTCTGCTGAGCCAAGGTCTGCTGAGCCAAGGTCTGCTTAGCCGAGGTCTGCTGAGCCAAGGTCTGCTGAGCCATGGTCTGCCGAGCTATGATTTGTTGAGAAAGGGGCTGCTGAATCATGTTTTGTTGAGGAAGGGCCTGCGGAGTCTTGGTCTGTCGAGTCAGGGCCTGCCTAGCCATGATCTGTTGAGCCAGAGTCTGCCTAGTCATAGCCTGCTTAGCCTTGGTCTGCTGGGTCAGGATCTGCAGAGCCATGGTCTGTTCAGCCATTGTCTGCTGAGACATGGTCTGTAGCGTCATTGTCTGCTGAGCCATGGTCTGTTGGGCCATGGTGTGCCGAGCCATGGTCTGTTGCGTCATTGTCTGCTGAGCCATGGTCTGTTGCGTCATTGTCTGCTGAGCCATGGTCTGTTGCGTCATTGTCTGCTGAGCCATGGTCTGTTGCGTCATTGTCTGCTGAGCCATGGTCTGTTGCGTCATTGTCTGCTGAGCCATGGTCTGTTGCGCCATTGTCTGTTGAGCCATTGTCTGCTGAGCCATGGTCTGTTGCGTCATTGTCTGCTGAGCCATGGTCTGTTGCGCCATTGTCTGTTGAGCCATTGTCTGCTGAGCCATGGTCTGTTGCGTCATTGTCTGCTGAGCCATGGTCTGTTGCGCCATTGTCTGTTGAGCCATTGTCTGCTGAGCCATGGTCTGTGGCGCCATTGTCTGCTGAGCTGTTGTCTGCTGAGCCAAGGTCTGTTTAGCCATGGTCTGTTGAGCCATGGTCTGCGGAGTCAGGGTCTGTGGAGTCCGGGTTTGCGGAGCGAGGGTCTGCTGAGCCATGGTCTGAGGAGTCAGGGTCTGCGGAGCCAGGGTCTGCGGAGCCAGGGTCTGCGGAGTCAGGGTATGCCGACCCAGGGTCTGAGGCGTCAGGGTCTGCGGATCCAGGGTCTGCGAAGCCAGGGTATGCTGAGCCAGGGTCTGCGGAGTCAGGGTCTGCTGCGGCAGGGTCTGCTGCGGCGCCAGAAGCTGCTGCTCCTCTTGGACCTGCGGAATTTTATCATCAGCCCTCTGCTGCACATTCGGGTACTTAGGGCTACCGGACTACTCGGGCTTAGACGGTACGTGGACCGCAGCAACCAGGGCCCAGTTCCAAAAGCTACCACTGGTACTAAACTTACAATTATTGTCACTCATTTTCGCCCGAACTACATTTCATAGAATGCAAGGGAATGCTTGAAGCGGGATGATTCTGTTTTTGTTATAAATTTTGTATTTAAGTGATTAATGCCGTGATAACACGGCTTAAATATAAATCTATTATACTGTTTATTGCGATGTTTCATTTTCGGGTAGTAAGTAAGTTTGTAGCAATGTAGCAATCCGTGGATGCGGATGGGGAGTGACAGTAAGAGATGGCATTTGGGGGCCTGGGGCTTACCGGAACCGTAATACTGGAAACCGACCTACTTCTACGGATGACTACACATTTTGGGCCTGTGAGAAACCTGTTATTGCTGTTCTCACAGACTGTGTAATTAAAATTAGGAACTACACTGGCCTGCAAAAGTAAGTATCACACTTTTAAATTTTATTTTTTTTCTAAACTATGGGAGTTAGAGATTTAAAATAAAAAACGTTTCATAGCAAATTTTATCAGCTTTCTTTTAAACTATAGTAAAATGTACATTAGTAACATTTTTAATAAGTCGTACTGCAACTCCAGTTACTGGAGCGCCATTCTGTGTAACCGGTGCTTCCCGTAACATCGCCTAACTTGATTTCTCAGCAAGTATACCTAGTTTAGCGTTACAAGACTATCGATCAAGGAAAAATTTGAAAACAAAAACAGAAACAAAAAAATATATGGTAAAACGAATAAGGATTGTTTTTGTTATTAAAGTTTTTTTCGGGCATATCTTACAAAAAGGTTATCGACTATGAAATTTTTATATGCAGTATTAAACTCTTTTTCGAGTCCTTTTTATTTCGAAAGTATATCTTGTGTACGTAAAAAGTTATTGCAATTTAAAGAGTGTGATACTTAGTTTTGCAGGCCAGTGTAGTTATGACAATTACAGTTGCGACCGTACTCAGAGACGTCATTTAACGTAATGTTCATTAAAAATTTTAATGATCGTCTTTATGCGTATTGATATGTGTTATTTTTCTTTCTTAACTAACCATTAAAGTTAATTAATGTCTCTGAGTACCGCAGTTAGTAATGTGAAAAGTATTCGTTAGGAAATTACCAATTTTATTGATGTAGTTTTGATATTAAATTATATTAGACTGTTAATATTTATACTCTGATTTTTAATTAGGTGGACTAAACTGACAGTTGGTGGGTTGCCATGTAAGGGAAAATAAAAAATTGTGTTGTGCTCAGAGTGATCGAATAATAAATATTTTCATTCAATCATTCGTTCATTCAATTGCAGACTGGTCTATGTAATGTAACTCGCTCGCCCGGCCCTGAGTGATTTAAGATTTAGTTTTGGTAATTCTTTAACCATATTCCTAAACCTTTAAATTTGTTCAAATTTTTTAAAAATGTTTAAAAATTTTTGTTAAATCTGAGGATAGATAAGTTTAAAACGTCGTCTGGTTATGTAAGCCTGTTTACATTTTCCTGATCTCACGTGTGTCATGCTTTGGGTGACATTCTAGATCTACTCTATTAAGCTCTCTTAATATTCTTATATCTTATCTTTTCTCTCTCTGTATGTCATATTGATTGTTACCTGTTTTACACTCCAATAAACAAATTAAATTACATTATAAACTCTACGTACTCACACTAATTACTAAGCTGAAATGGAGACGGGCGGGACATTTGGTTAGGCGGGAAGGCGGCCGGTGGAATAAGGAAGCCACTGAGTGGTGGCAAAGAACGGGTCGACGGTCGGTGGGCAGACCACCAGCCCGATGGGCCAACGACATTGTGAAAGCGGCTGGGAGACACTGGACCGGATGGGTTGGCGTGAAAGAGAAGAGTCCTATGCCCAACAGTGATCTCTATTTACGGGCTGATTAGATAGAATAAACTGTAAAATTAAATGATACTTAAGTTAGAGGATTTCGTGATAAAATTATACATTTATAACTTAACAACATGACAGACATACCATATTCATTCCTTTCTGTTTTGGAATAGGAAAAATAAAATAAAAACTTGATTTAAAATTTTAATCACTTTAAGTCATAAGACGAATTGCACCTCGATTTTAAAATGCGTTAGCGCTTTGTATTGTCAAACTATACAAAGACTTCACATTACTTAAAATTAGCAACTAAACACGTTTAAAGATTTTGGTGAAAGCGTCGTTTTGCTTAGTTAATAAATTTATTGAAATGGAAAATCAAATATGAAAAATAATATGAAAAAAAAACAAAAAATTAAATACTAAACAAAAACATGTGGTCGATACAATAATGAAAGCTGTAATTCTACATTAAAATAGCTTTCTCCTTTTTCCTAGATGGCACATGTGGATTATTGTCTAAGTCGCATATTATGTCGTTAGATTCAGGTTTATAAATTTAACCCAGCCATGATACTATTGTATTGATCCTTCAAGATATAATGAAAAATAAAGTACGTTTTGAAGACAAAACTTTATTATTCAAGCGTTAAAGACTGAGGTGTTACAATGTGACCAATAAATACCTACTATATAAAGAAGATACTGTACATAGTAGACACGACACAATATGGTATACGAATCTATCACTAGCCAAAATATTATTTGTTGAAAACGGTTAACTACAGAGTTATCATCTAAACCTTATGAAAAAAAAGTGGATACTTAGGCCATACTGAAAGTTTCTGGAACGGACTAGTTACAAAAGGAAAATAAAAAAAACACTGATAGGGTTTGAACAAGAAACTCTCTGTCAGTACATTTATTTTTAAATTGTGAGTCTGTCATTTGTTTTTTCATCGTGGCGTTGTTTTGAAATTAGTGTGTCGCTATTACAATGAATTTAAGTCGAGAAAATTTCCGTACTATGATTTTTTACGATTTTCGCTATAGCTTAAGTTAGCAAGAGAGTTGTCAAAGACTTCAATTAGCATTTGGTGATGAAGTCCCATGTCGTAGCTCTATTTATTCGTGCTTTGGTGAATGTAGACGAGGACGTGATCATCTCTATGACGTTAAACGTGAACGCCGGCCGGCGACCGCGGTTACCGATTTTAATATTGATACTGTGCGACAACTAATTGAAACGGATAAAAAAATTACCTGTCAGCAAATCCGCACTACCTTAGGCATTGGAATGAGCCAAGTGCAAAAGATATTGCATGAGCATCTGAAGGTTCGGAAACTTTGCACTCGATGGATACCGCATGATTTGTCCTAAGATCAGAAACGACTGCGTGTAGAGTGGTGCCGTAAAATGATAAAAAAATATGACGGAGGACAATCAATGGCTGTGTATAACATTGTAACAGGTGATGAAACTTGGGTGTGCTGCTTTGAACCAGAAAGGAAAAGTTAATCGGCGGAATGAGTCTTTCCTTTTGAAGAGTTGCCAACGAAAGTCAAAAAAAGCCGCAGCACTGGCAAGAAAATGGTTGCTTCGTTTTTCGGAAAATCAGGCCATTACATCACTGTATCGCTTGAAAACCAAAGAACCGTAACTACAGATTGGTATGTTAATACGTGTTTGCTTGAAGTGTTTGACAAAATACGCGAAAAGCGTCCCCTGAGCAAAATAGTCCTTCATCACGACAACGCGTCGGCACATTCCGCTAAGGCAACGAATGCGTATTTGAAGGCTTTAAAAGTAGAATTAATAACTCATCCGCCATACAGTCCAGATCTAGCACCCTGTGATTTCTTTCTGCTCCCGAATATTAAAGATAAACTCAGAGGTTTACGTTTCACAAGCCCGGAAATGGCGGTGAATGCTTTTCACAAAGCCATCGAAGAGGTCCCTAAGGAAGACTGGACCCACTGCTTTTAACAATAGTTCCAGCGAATGCAAAAATGCGTAAATAGTGAGGGTTTAAACTCTGAAAAACAATAAATGTGTTATAAAGATAATAGGTAGTCTTATTTACCAGAATCCAGAAACTTTCAGTATGGCCCACGTATTATATGTCTAGTCGGGTTGTCATCTCGTTACTTAAACGAAATATTTCCTAAAGTTTGTGAGTTTTTCAGATGTAGGTATGTTTCTTTAATTGGTAGGTATTTAATGATTAGGATTAAGTTAAATTATTTTCCCAAAATAAAGGAAATAAAATTGAAGAGTGAATGATTGAATGAAATCGAACATTCAATGAATACATCAAGTCACATCACTACGATCTTGCTCTGGCAACATTTAAAAAAAATAAGAGCTTTTTGAACTGTCAGTTTAGTCCACCTAATTAAAAATCAGAGTATATATTGATCATTGTTTTGCTATGCACCATTTTTTTAACGCTGATTAAAAATGTAGTATCTAGGTAACAAATGTGCATTTTTTTACCATTAGTAAGCTGATACCGTGTTGAATAACTTAAAATTTATAAAGGTAAGCTAAATTGAACGATTATTTTAGAAATTTTAAAATTGTTCAAAAAATGATAAAAATAAAAGCGTTATTCATCAATAATTACTTCTTGCTTCTAAATTTAAGGCGTTTATTTTCTTGAAAACTTTTACTTTGTGGACAAGGCGTGTGCTTGACAATCATTTAAAAAAATATTTATATAAATAGATGGGACTTTTAGTTTAAAAGTTATAAGTATATTATCCAAGTATATAATTAATTCCTAAACTAAATATAAAATAATAAACTAAATATTAGTTATAATAAAAGTTATAACAATTTTAGTTATTTAATTCATTAGTTAAATAGGGTTTTCAGTTACATATAAAATGTTTAATTTGTTATTTTTTCTGTCGATGAAATCGTTTGATATGTTTGATAGTTTCCATGATTTTGATATGTGCACTTTTAAAGGACTTTATGAAGAATTGTAATAGAGGACGAAAGATTATTACTAAAAAAAACCGACGAAGTGCGAGTCCAACTCGCGCACGGAGCGTCTACCTGATGCCGTTATAAATATCGAGCAAAATACGGCAAAATAACACGTCCTTTGATGGCAGCCCACCTAAATATTTATTTTATTCAAATTTCAGTATGTGTTGTTATAACAAAATTTTTAAGTGAAAATTTAAAAGTAGAAGAAAGAGAATAGTCCAATGAATTACCTTTCTCTTGCGGGAAACTCGCGACTCCCCGGATTGGGAGCCATTGTCCGAGTCCGACCTCGTCTCGAACTGGGGCCGGTGTCCCCACGAGGGCGGCGGCGACGTCCCCAAAGTGGACGCCGTGGGGTCTGGGCTGCAAACTGACTCCGCGGTCGGCGACTGCGAAATAAATGAGTGGATAGTAGTCAAGTGAAGTTTTCTCTAGGTTAGTAGCAAATAAGGTTGTAGCCATTACATACTATAGTTGAGCCATTAAAAACATGCGAACCGAGTCATAAAAGTGCGAGCGAGAGTTCCGATATGCCTGATATGCCTCCTATATGTGTGAGAGAGAGGTCTGATACAAATGTTTATGACTCAGTTCGCACGTAAAGGCGTAACGTAATCAGAAAGAAAATTATTAGAGTAACGGTGTCCTCCAGCCACTAGTCTTACAAGCCTCCACCAATCCGGACTTGTCCCCGTGGTGGAGTATGGCCTATAACGAACGGGTGCCGTCCGTGTGTCTGGCCGCAGCATTGGTGTTTTATTACCTTTTAAGAATATTAAATGATGTGTGACTTTGCAAGTATTTATTGCACTCATGGATCTTGAGATTCTTGGTATACGAACACTCATACCTAATTTGTATTAGCTTTAAGTTGATTTGAGAAAAGATGGTCAGAGTGGAGTTTTTTTTCGCTGCCTTTTTCTCCACTACAGACGGCCCTAAGGCAGCGGCTAACATTATACATAACTGTATGTACATTGACATTCAACAAGCAGAATGTAAATTCTTTACGTTGAAATAAAAATTTTTGATTTTGATTTTGATTTGATAACTTTCTCAGGGAAGAGAACCGTGCCCCTCGGTGGGGACATAATGGGTTGACGATGATGATGAATGATGAGACGGTGTCCCCACAATATCATAGGCCTAGGATCAAGCCGCGTCCGCTGCTCCATGTTACGCGTGTTACAAAAAATGTAACATGTTACGGTTATCGTAACAGCCCGTCTGCTGCGACTTTCTAGTTCTGTCATGTTACAGTTTTTGTGAAAAAAACAAAATGAGTTCCGACGAAGCAGACGTGTCTGCTATTTTGTCCCTTTAGGCTTATCCACTTTGTATTCACTTGTTCTTTTGAAATTCCTATTATTTCTGCTTTATCACTACATGAGGCGTCCCAAAGCACTTGTCTTTCTCGAAATAATCGTATGAAAAACAAAGTATTTTCATTTTTCCACTCCGTCACCGAATCGCGAGACGTGTGCGTCCGGCGAGCGCTAACATAAAATGAATGACTTCACCCCCCCGCAGGCGAACGCGGGGGATGTTATCCATTCGCCTCGGCTACCGTGTTACGTGTTACGTAACACGTAACTTGTTATACCACGCCCCATTATAACGTGTTACATTTTTTGTAACACGCGTAACATGGCGCAGCGGACCCGGCTTGAGGCCTGCGTAGTGGGCGACTTAAAAGTGTTTTATTATTCAATTGTGAAACAATTACAAATTTTAGTTTGATGAAAATTAAAGCAAAAACAATATTTATAATAAAAACTTCCACACAACACAATAACTTGACCTGGTCCCAAAGTAGGATACCCTGTGCTATAGTAACCAGACAACGAAATCACATACACGATACAGCACCCAGACTGAAGCCATTTGTACAACGATACATGCCGTACAATACGATAAAAATCAGTTAACACTTCGGCTTTTCTCGGATATCATCGCCTAAATCCGGAGACGGAAATGACACGAAATACATTACCTCGATTTATTTTAGGTAGCATTCAATTTGAAGTATCATAAACGCAATGTATAGCACCTGCCAAGATGACATTACTAACCGGTAGACCTAAGAAATTTATTATGCAGAAGCGACATGAATTTGACAGATCTGAGAGCTTGTCGTTTTCCTTAAAAAAAATTAACACGCTGCTTTTCGAAACTGCGGTTGCTTCACAAACCCTCTTTTTCCTCTTTTTTAAATAAATTAGCTTCTTTTCTAAAATGGTTATATAGGTACATTGTTTACAATGTCACGAGATTGAGCAACAATTTTTTACCACGCTTTAAATTTGTTGAAGCCATGATACACTATTGTAAGTTAATTGTGATAAAATTTGATAGAATGGAATATTTTCACGAATGAAATTAGCGTTCATAAACATAAATTTATCATATACGTCAAACTGTTTTTATTTGACTCGAAGAAGGCAGACTGTCAAAATAGTCAATTATTATTCTTATTTCAATATAAAGGTTGTGTTAGTTTTGAGCTACATAGGAGGTTTTGTTGCTCATATCGTTCTTGTATTGTATTCATTAAGACAACGAGTACCTAATATAATTAAAGGTCATGTCTGTAAATTCATAACTCTATGTGAGAGACGAGGGATTCACGACAATTACCGAAGTTGGCCGAATTGTTAACTGATTTTAATCGTATTGTACAGGTGTTGGATGTTTACATGATTGTGACGTCGCTGTTTCTGGATCCCACGACACAGGGTATGTTAGTGTGGGGCCAGAAGCAAGGGATGTGCCTGTTTGTAAATGTTATACATACAACTAATAGTAATTGTTAACTCACTTGGCCCTACCGTGTCGTATACGACACACCAACTTAAAAAAATAATTGATCTTTATGAGGGTGGTTTGAGATTTTTTTTGATGGTGCGGTTTACTGTCGAGGCTTTACTCAGCTATTGTAAAGTATCAACAGTGAGCAACAGTTGGTTGGTTTTGTGCAAAATAAGATTAAATATTGCGATTATTGCAATGAGTAATACAAGGTAAGTTGACATAATGTTATATGTGTTTTTTTATGTATGTGTGATGTAGGCACGAATGTTGGGTTTTAATACACTTCTATACGTAAAAAGATCGGTAATTTTTTATCATTTTAGTTGAGTATTTTCGTGTTATTTTGTCTGTTCCGTATAAGACACGGTAGGCAAATGTACTACTATGACGACATAGTACTACTATGCTCTAATTACTGTCTATTTGCTGTAGGAAAGGTCTAAAACAACTCTTTCTGAATGAGATACTTGAATAATTGGAGCAAAATCATGAGGAGGAAGTTCCAGACTCGACAATTATCATACCACCGGCAAATTTTTACGCCAAAGTTACCGACGAGGACTCTGGTGACGAAGATTTTCTGTTACTACAAAACCTCCCAGGGTCCCAACTCACCTGCTGAATTTGAGCATGGAGACTGCTCGGATGATAGTGATGACGAAAATAATATATCTTTAGCACGACTTTCTAAAAGGAGGTGCATCGATTCTATTGGTGAAAGCGTATCTGGAGGTTATTCTGCACAACCACAAATAAATGTTACTGGTCGTAACCAAACCGAGGAACCAATACCTACGATCTACATCCAGAAGTGCTCCAAATGTCTTAAAAATAAACGATATACCTGGAGCTCCAGGGATATTCAGCCGACACACAATATGTGGCAAAACGCAGACGGTTCAGTCAATGACAGGAAACTAATTGATTCCTTTGAATGTATGCTTGACAATGATGTGAAAGAGTGGCTGATTTTGATTTCATAAAATGTGAATTAACTCTACACCCCAAGACCTGTTTTGAAAAGTATCACACCCCTACTAATCAGCCTACTATTTCCGTAATATAATATTGTAAAAGTGTGAAACAATATAATATTGTGAAAAGTGTAATAAAACAGTTTACACAGCTTTCAATCTTTCATTATCTTTTTTTTAGATTGTTCATAAAGGTCAATCATTCATCATCAATCATCATGTGAACCTAGTAAAACATCATAGTAGTGAATTTCCCGTGTCGTTTACGACACGGTATTTTCCGGCTTTTCCAGAATTCAAATAATTTTTTCGACATTTTTTATTCATTATTTAATAACAAAATAGGATGTAAACGAAATTTTATATCAATGGTACAAAAAACGTTTATTCAGGGACAAGTGAGTTAAAAGCCTGGTGCTGTTCGTGTGTCTGGCCGCAAAATGATGGGTTTCCTACTATTGCAGGGAATTTATCTAATGTTTTAATAATAATAATTCAATTCGTTTATTGACAACTAAAGGCCCAATTTTCTTACAGTACTACAATAAATTAATTTTGAAAATTAGTTTAGTTTAAATTAAATTTGACAAAGTTTCCTAATTATTAAAATAGGGTGTAGGTTATAGCGCAATAAAAATAAAATAAATGGAGTCTTACATTGGAAGCAGACCCAAATTTATGTCACTGGCTGAAAAACATGTATTTTAACCCAATGACGCAGAAAAGGGTTGTCATATTTTTCAGTTAGCAACCTCAGAATTCTGTTATTCTGGCCCGGTTACTGTGCATCAGCGAAGTTTGTGATTTATATTTGACTTTTAAATTTATGGCAAATCGTGGAATCTCAACGTGTACCTATTTCGGCTCTGATGTATTAAGTTTAACATTATTTCAGACAACATGTGACCATGTGACAGAGTGGAGTTTTTATCCGCTGCTTTTTCTACTCTTCAAATAAGGGTAAGAATCAGAGTAAGTGTAACGGTAAGGGTAGGGGTAATGGTAAGGGCCGATTTATGAATCGAGAATTTCGCTAAGTAACTACTTAACACTAGTGCTGTCTCGTCAAATTTCACAGAAAATAGCGTGACAGAATGCCACTTAAGTATTTACTTAAGTGAAATGCTCAGTTCAAAAACCGATGGCAAGGGTACGAGTACAAAATATTTCATTTGCAAACCATGACACCAAGTATGTAACGTATTATAATGTACATAGCATTAAAATATGCAAATTTGCTAAATGCCGCCAAAATCCTACAAGCACCACGCGGTTAGTTAATGCACCGCCCTCCCTCCCACTTTTTCAAGCAGAAGCAAGGCACGAACGCACCACCACCGACACCAATACTTGTGTGCGAAAATACGACGCGTTTCGCCTCGAACACTAAGCATCCTCAGGCTCACAAGATTAACTAACCGGATGGTGCTTGAGGGATTTTGGCGGAATTCACCAAAGTAATTTTCACATTTCAATGCTACTATGGACTTCCGCAAAGCAACGTCCCATTCCATACAATGTAATGTACACGACAACGTGGCAAAAGTCAGCCCCTGATCTCTGCCTACCTGGCGTGACTTTACACTGTTATTGTTGTTAAACTTTATTGCACAATAAAGATATGTAAATAACAAACTAACCCAACGGCATAACCCTCTAACCCCTAGCCCTCTAACCACTAGTTTTAGTTTAAGAAGCCGTGTGAAGTACTACAACATCCGTACCACATTATACTGTATAAGGCAAATAAATAAAAATATGTAGATGTTACTTAGCATTAGGGAGCAAAAGGGACAAAATAAAATAATATTATTAAAAACCAAAAGGCATGGACCCCGCTGTGGAAAAATAGAAAAAAAAACCCCCTCTAACCCAATGCCTCACCTGCGTATGGTGCGGGTAAGTCGACAACGTATCGGACGGATCAGTCGTGCATGACGGTGAGAGGGGCGCGACGCAAATGGAGATATTGGGCGGCCCGATCACCACACGGTTCCTGGCTGCCTCGTGCCATCGCTGCGACTTCCCCGCCAGGGAGCGCCGATAACACACGAAGGGTTCGGACATGCGCAGGGGAGTATCCGCCAATGCTCGAGCCTTCTTGGTGGGGACCACGTGGTCCGTGGGCCCCTCCGGTTTCGGCGGCTCCACCAGTTCTGTCTTCACAGTGTTCGTCGCGTCCTCGTGGCTGAGGGAATGAGGCAAAACAAAACGCTTAGGAACTGGATTATGAATAGAGATGGAATGGAGAGTGGGACACGTGTGTTAGGTGCTGCGGCGATTCCTTTAGGCCTGGTTTACATTTGCTTAATTTTCATGCTTTTTTAGGATGCTTTCCATTAAGCAAATGTAAACCAGGCCTTAGGCTGGTTTTAGAGTCACGCTGACTAACCGCTGACCGTCAGCGCTGATAGACAAAATGTATGGCTGGTCAGCGCTGAACCTGGCGCTGGCGTTTTTCTAAAACGCTCCTTAGGAAGTAGTACATATTGGCCTGTCAGAGCACTCATGTCAGCGTGACTTTAAAACCGGCCCTATATAGTAGCCGTCTAAGATGATTTTGAATTATTGAAACGGAATCGCTACGTTTTTGTTCAGATGTCGGTCGATCACTACCTATTTGCTGATAAGCAGTTTCCTACAAAAGTAGTGGGCGGTGACGGTCCACACATACGATATTTACTGCATCTGACTATAGTGAGTAAGTATTGTCGATGAAACGAAAGTGGTCTGTCAGGTGGCAGGTCCTGGTATCTGCCTACCCCTCTGGGATACTGGATTGATATTATGCATGTATGTAGGATTTATATGGATGTCACCGCAATGTTATAAGTTCAGTTCAGCGACGTCTCAAGATCTGACAATAGAAGTCGCTGTATGTGTGTGTAAGTTAATTAGGAAATCGGTTACGAAAAACCGTTTTCAAAAAACCAAAGGACTCTTTGGTTGTTAGTATTTTTTTAATTTTTCGATTTTTTTAAATAATTTCATGTGACCTATGACACTCATTAAACCACACGACGCGTCATTGAGATCTTCTCTGACAAAATCCGACCATTGATCGAAGAGTTATTAGGGAACATACAATCAGACATACCTACACATACATACATAAATTAACTCATACATGTTTAAACAAGCCGAACACATCGCCCTAATTTTGGGCTACACACTCAGGTAATAAATAAGTGAGATTCTCTTAACCCTTGTAGATGGATAGATAGGGAACACTTTATTGTATATAAAAAAGGAAATTGCACAGGTATTTCTTAATGTAAGAGTACAGACAGACGGCGGCCGTATCACTAAAACTGATATCTTTGTACTAACCTGACAACGCGATGTGAACAGACCACGAACTCAGGCTTGGAGTTCCACTGGTGGTATGAGATGTAGAAACGCGTCTGAAGCCAGATCCATTGCTGGCCCTTCGTCAGGAACCGGTAGTAGCATGAGGTCACCTCCCCCTTCTCCATCACTGTTGACCGGCCAAGTTTTTATTAATAGGCTGCTGTGGTAGGTTTACCTTACAGACCTCATACAAAGGCTCAAAGTTCAATGTAACAAAAACCTTGTTGAAATTCAATGGAGTGTTTTGGGGAATCGTGTTTTGTGAATAAAGGCTTTTTGAATGGCGCCCTTTGTGAATTCCTTTTTTTTATTTTTGTAAAGGACATTGTTTGTGTTTTTTTTACTTTTCTTGTAGCATAACAAGAAAAGGTGTTGTAAATGTTGCATAGTATTGTCTTGCTTTCTTGTTGTTAACATAAAATTGTTGTGAACTCTTTGTCTCATATTTGTTGTGTTCGTTATTGTTATGGCAAATAGACAAATTAACTGGCAAACAAACTGGGACAAATTGCCCAACGAGCAATGGAGAGAGCTATGCAAGGAGTCTCACTGCGCGATCCAATCGGGAATATCCATATCTGCTAAATAGAAATCGTACTGAAAGCATTATTCTCGATATGGTTCTGAGGTTTCCGTCCACGTTCAAAAGCTTCGTTCATGGCGAATTGGCCAGGGCCTCAATTCTGTTAGTGCATTACAGTTCGATGACAGATACACGGTCGGGTCAAGTGACGTATTTTTCATACCATTTCCTAGATTGCTTGATTTGAGTGCGCGCGTAGACTTGAAGCGGCAATGAAACTAAATCGCCATGTTCATACAGTTGTCATTGTACTACAATGCATTAACAGAATCTAGGCCCTGGTAGGACACAGGCAGAATAGGCTAGTTGCCATAAAAAATGTAATTAGTCCGTCTTTTAGATTATTCAAAAATAAGGGACACGTATTTTTTTATTTGTAAATTAGACCAAAATTGACAAAGATATAGCCCATTAAAGTTACGTGTGACGTCACGCCGTGCTGCATTTTTTAGCACGGAGTGACGTCACACGCAACTTTAATGGGCTATATCTTTGTTATTTTTTGTTTAATCGAAAAAAGAAAAAATACGTGTCCAATATTTTTTTATATTCTAAAATACGGACTAAATAAAATTTGATTATTTTGACCCTGGAAACTACCCTATTGCACAAAATGTGACACAAAACGGCCATTTCACCTCTACTGCAGACAAAGGGCTCCCTCGAGCTTTTCCAAGTTCCCCGCTCTTGCGACTCTTCCCTATCGTAGCCCATCTGGTGGTGCACCTGCCCATGCTACGTCGGCGTTGCAGAGTACGTTGACGCCATATATGCGATAGCTCGTAATAAAAATAACTGGTGAGTTGGTAATTTGATTAACCACCCTTAAAATAATAATCTGTATAACATGGACCACATTAGGAGATATAATTTTGTTTTATGCACCCACCAGAAGTCGTCAAAAAAAATGATTGAAAGTGACCACTTCGGCGGATTCTTGACTTGCAATTCATACGCATAAATTTTAACGTCCGTAAAAAATCATATCTTTTGTGTTTATTCTTTCTTTGTTGTCCACTAAAAATAATGCGAAAATACAATAACATTAGTTTGCAAACTGCTAATGCAGTTCATCGGCAAGCTCTTGGCAACAGTTCTTATTTACTGATTTAACTAACATTGCATTCTACACAACTAACATTATCGTTAATATTTTATGTTTACAAACTGCTTAAAACAAAGCGCTTAAGCATACTTTTGAATTGTGCTTTTCTGAGGTGCTTGTTACACAATTCCTCTGGGAGGGTTTTGTAAATGGCAGGTACCAAACAATTACTTAGCCTAGATCCATAATAATTAGAGTATTTAGGTATTGCAAATTTTATCTGTTTTCGTTTAGTGCTACGCGTTGAGCGGCAGCACGCAAGTTTGTTGCCAGCTAAGCTAAGCCACCGTCTGCCCACGTCGATGTTAGGGACAACGGTCAGCTGCCAAGCGCCTTGTCTGCTGCCGGGGAAACTCAGCACAGTCGGCTGCTAGCGACTGAATATAAGGAAAGCGCCCAGTTACAAAGCGCCAGGCCATGACATTCACTACCTCCGATGAAGAGAAAAGCGAACTGCTACTACACACCCATTTCCTAGACTGCAATGTCATGGACAAACGGGAATGGGAGGAGCCCAGCAAACGACCCCGCATATACTGACTGGGCGGTATCAAACACGGTTATTACCGAAGACAAAGTACAATGGGCGGTGAAAAGCTTCCTACCCTACAAATCCCCTGGAATAGACGGAATTTTCCCGGCACTAATACAATGGGGGATCAAGATAATACTGCCACAGCTAGTAAGGATTTTCCGATCCTGGCACACCAGTACATGCCCCTGTCATGGCGGGAAGTCAAAGTAGTCTTTTTACCAAAGGCTGGAAAAGGAGACTACACACAGGCAAAATCCTATAGGCCTCTTAACCTCACATCGTTCCTCCTAAAAACGTTGGAGAGACTAACGGACAGGCACATAAGAGAAGGATACATCATAACAAAACCATTACATCCTCAACAACATGCCTATAGAAACGGCAGATCAACAGACTCAGCTCTCCATACCGTCGTTAGAACCATAGAAAAGGGCCTCTCGGATAAACACATGGTCTTGGGAGCCCTTATTGATATAGAAGGTGCTTCGACAAAACAACTTTCAGTAGCATCAACCAAGCGCTCTGGTGGAACGAGGAGTGCAGCGAACCATCACGGGATGGATAGATAACCTCCTACGTCAAAGAGGTGAAAGAGGTCCTAAAGGTGAACAGCACTACTAAGGCAATAGTGGGCAAAGGTTGCCCTCAAGTGGGAGCCCTATCTATCGCCACTTGGAACACCATGGAACCTAGTAGTGGACGGATTAATCAGACGTCTAGATGAATGTGGTTTCTGGATAAATAGGCTACGCTGACGACATAACAATCCTTACGATAGGTAAATCCGAGGATACTCTGCACAGTCTAATGAGAACGGCTTTTGGCATAGTGGAGGGTTGGTGCAACACTCACCAATTATCTGCGGAATTAAGACGGAATTAGTACTCTTCACAACCAAGCGTAACCCAAAAACAGAAAACATTCCAAAGTTCTTCGGGACGACGCTAACCCTGTCACCGACGATCAAACATCTGGGTGTGACGCTGGACAGCAAACTGAACTGGGGCTCACATCTACAGAACATAATTAACAAGGCCCAAATCACCTTTTGGCAATGCCGGAGCCTCAGGGGAAAACAGTGGGGACTACACCCGCCGCTTATGTGGCTATACACATCGGTGATAAGACCCGATGGTGCCGTTGTATGGTGGACCAGAACAAAACTGAAAACAGCAGTACTCGACCTAAAGAAGTTACAACGGCTGGCATGCCTCGCAGTAACAGGGTGCATGAAGACAACACCGACGATCGCCCTGGAAGCCCTGTTGAATCTCAGACCTCTACACCTACACATTCAACATGAAGCAGCCAGTGCTGCTTTACGGCTCCGTACAACCGGGCTATGCAAACAGAACAGCTATTTTCCACATTCACAAATCTTGTCAGCCGCTGTTTCGGACCAGCCTATGATGGAAGCGGTGTGCGGCAGGTGACCTCAAACCTTTACTTTCGACAAGAAATACAATGTACAACTACAAGAGGAACCAGCCGACTATTCGGGTATACATGAAGTCAGAGTGTATACGGACGGCTCCAAAACCGAAACAGGAACGGGGGCCTTCTCCAATGACATAAAAATATCTACAACCCTTGGCACACTGAATACAATTTTTCAGGCAGAATGCATCGGCATAAATGCAAGAAATGCACAAAACTATGCCATACGCATAGTTTCGGACAGCGCCTCAGTCCTACAAGCATTTAATAGCAATGTCACAAATAACAGCCTGATACTAGAGTGTCACCACGAGTTAGTTAAGCTGTCTACAAACAACCGAGTCACATTACAATGTATAAAGGGTCATAGCGGCTCCTAGCACTCTCTTATAACCAGTTCAGGAAATGGTTGAGGATGCGAACAGAAAATCAACATGCAGAAACCAAATGCAGACAAGCCAAGGAGGTTCTACCAACAATCTCGAAACGTCTCTCACACAGCCTGCTCCGTCTGAGAAGAGATAACCTGCGCAGAGCTGTGGCAATACTGACTGGCCACTGCTCACTGAATAGACACTTCCACAACATGGGACTAACCGACAGCCCGCTTTGCCGGGGATGCCTGAAAGAAAAGGAAACACCCGCCCACGTGACCATCTACTGTGAAGGCGTGAAAAAACAACGGACCGCCATCGTTGGGAAGCTGGGATCCCTTCAGGAGGCCTGCAGTGATATCAGAGCACTGCTGGCTTTCTGGAAAGAGATAGGCTGGCTGGAGTGAGCTCACAGCCTTGCTACGTACAATGGCCCGCCCGACTACGAGGCTAAGTGCGGAAATCTTGGGTCTAACTAACTAACTTGAAGAGGCACTTATCTTAAATGTGATTTCATCCGGCTATGAGATTAAAGCTTTTTTTTGGGGGTAGCTGTGAAATAAGTTAGACGCAAGTTAATTAGCTCCCAAAATTTTAATTGCATTAATTACTTATTACTTACATTTTCGCAAGAATAATAACGTTTAACAACGTAGCTTTGTTGGTTATGCACTAACACTGAAAATCAACTGCTGTTTCACCACATCACTTCACCATAATTTAACTCCCTACTTCACTGGAAACATGGACACAACAGGTGCCATCAACAACCTAGAGAAGAAGTTTGTGGAGAGTATGGCTGCCTTTGAAGCTCGCATAGCGACCACTACATCTGCCACAACAAACTTGGAGCACTTGGCCAGCGAGTTCGGCATCTTCAAGACATGTATGTTGCAAGCCGTGGAACTACTCCGTGCTCAGATGTCAGCCTTGGCTGTGCAAGTTGATGATGTCGATAATGCTGGAAGGAGAAAGTTCCTGTGCCTGCTGGGTGTGGCCGAGTCACAGGACGAGAACCTACATGATCGAGTGACTAATGTGGTTAGGCGGAAGCTTGAGTTGAAGGATTTTGCTGAGAGTGATATCAGGTCCTGTTTCCGCCTGGGAAAGCCACCCACAAATAACACCAGACCACGGCCTATCCTCGTTAAGTTTAGTAGTATGAGGATCCGGTCTCAGATTTGGAACAGCAAGAAAGCGCTTAAAGGTCACGGCATCACTCTGTCTGAGTTTCTGACTCCAAGGCGCAGGGAGATCTTCCTCGAAGCTAGACGTCGGTATGGTATCCACAAATGCTGGTCTCAGGATGGTGTGGTGTTTCTGAAGCCTGAAGACAGCTCGGCTAAGATTCGGCTCGACTCTTTGCAGCAACTCGACCAACTTGGCTCGTCAATGGTGGACCCAGAAAAGTCATCGCCTGCGCCTGCTGCTTCGAAAGCCAAAAGGGCTACTCCGGTATCGTCCTCCAGACCAGCAAGAGCCTCAAAGCCTGTGAAGAAAAGTAAATAGGTATAACACATAGTTTTCCAATATAAAGACAGCACTTAATTCGGATAACTTACCTCTTTATTTTGACTATTTTTTTGTCATCTTGCGTATTTTATTCCAAACAGGTTAGATTATCTTTGTGGCCGTCTACATAGTTTACAGGTAAACTATGTAGACGGCCTAGTTTACCTGTAAACTAGGTATTTAACTATATTAAATAGTTTACAGGTAAACAATGTAATCACATTGTTTACCTGTAAACTATTTAATCTTATTTTGCCGACTGCAATGCAAGGCACTTCTAAAAAAGGTTAACTTCTCGTGTCACTTTTCCTGTCTGACGGCTGACAGTTGCCACAGAGTAGTAGGCTTACTCTCAGCGGCCGCGTTCCAGAATCAACATACTTTTGTTTGGCCTCACTCCAATATTTTTTTTTTTTTTCTTGTTTTTGTTATGTGTAAATCTCAAAATGTATAATTTATCTTTACCTATGTTATTTCTCTGGTGAACCGGCGGTTGATGTTTCGGAGCTTGTTAGTCCTAATATTTATTTTTCAGTATAGTTTATTACGATATAACTTATATATTATTATATTTAGTATATAGGTAATTTGTTTAGCTACTGTATTATTTTATTTATATTTATTATGGATCTATCTGTCGACTCTGAATTGTTCCACTCCTTCACTTCAACCGACTCGTTCGCGGATGCCTTGGATATGTCTGAGGTACCTGTTCCGCTGGGTGATCTGCTTCACGACACTTTCTCTCCACATCACAGGAATCTGAATGTTTGCCATATTAATGCCCAAAGCATTCCTGCACACTATTCCGACCTTCTCACCACCTTCACCAGCAATCACATCCATGCGTGCCTAGTCTCCGAATCATGGCTTAAACCCACGCTACCCTCATTAAGTTACTGTTTACCCGGCTACGTGTTAGTAAGAAATGACCGCATTGGTAAACGAGGTGGTGGGGTTGCCATCTACATGAAATCTGAAATAAAATTTAAGATAATCGACCAATCATCGTCAGTACACTCTGGGTCATTGGAATACCTGTTCCTGGAATTAAATTTCAACACGGTGAAATTTTTTCTCGGGACAGTGTATGCTCCACCAGGTATCGACTACTTCGGCACGCTGGAGACATTGCTGGTCACACATCTGCCCAATTATGACCATGTTGTCATCATGGGTGACTTTAACACCAATCTATTATGCGAAAATAATCGCTCTCGTCAAATTCAGTCCCTGATTACCTCCGTAAATTTAAACTTTCTCCCTCTTGGGCCTACTTACCACGTTAACGATTCGCATACCCTTCTCGACCTGATTCTTACTTCTAAACCCGACCGCGTTCCTGCCCACGGCCAGATTACTGCGCCAGGCTTTTCCCATCACGACCTTCTGTTTGCTTCTTATAAGCTCAAAATCCCTAAATTCAAACCTAAAATTATCTTGCAGCGTAACTTTGCCCGGATGGACGTGAATAAGCTTAAGGCGGATGCCGAAAGTTTAGACTGGTCACGGTTGGAACGGTTGGGTACGGTGGATGAAAAGATCGACCACTTCAACAGTCTCATCCTTGGTCTGTACGACGTTCATGCACCTGTACACGCGGTAAAAATGAAGCGTCCTCCAGTTCCGTGGTTGACCAAGGAAATTCGAGAATTGATGGCTAGGAGGGACTATCTTCGACGCAAGCATAAAAAGAATCCTACTGAAGAGAACTGGTATCTCTTTAAGACGGCCAGGAATCGGTGCAACCAGGTGATTAGGAACGCCAAACGACGTCACATATACTCGTCTATTGAACGATGCTCTCCCAACAACATCTGGAAATTTTTGCGTTCCTTAGGTTTTGGTAAGTGTCGGCAAGACCTGAACTCGTCTATCGACGTCAATGGTCTAAACCGACACTTTTCATCTCCCCCACACTCCATTGATCCTCTGATGAAGGCTGTAACTATACAGACCATCTCAGCTTCTCCCGTAGCTTCACACCACCCCTTCTGCTTCACCCCAGTTACTGGCTCTGATATTGAGAAGATCATCTTATCTATCCATACAAAGGCGGTAGGTCATGACTCGATTGGGCGTGACCTACTCCTGCCAATCCTCAATTCAATACTCCCTGCCCTTACACACATCGTCAATTCCTCCCTCTCCTCCAGTTCCTTTCCCTCTCAATGGAAGTTGGCGTATATGGTGCCTATTCCTAAAACCTCTATTCCTACTGAATTTAAACACTACCGGCCCATCTCAATCCTTCCTTTCCTATCCAAGGTTTTGGAACGTGTGGTGAATCGCCAGCTAATGGCTTTTCTCCACACCAACCAACTCCTAAACTCCTTCCAGTCCGGCTTTCGTCCGTCCCATAGCACATCTACTGCGCTCATTAAAATCACTGACGACTTCCGCTACGCTAGGGACGAACGTCAGCTCACTTTGCTTACCTTACTTGATTTCAGTAGTGCATTTAATTGCGTTGACTATGAAATCCTCCTTGCCATCCTCCGATCGCTCAACATATCGGAGTCAGCCGCTGTGTGGTTCCACTCATATCTCCACGGTCGCCAGCAGCGCATTCGTGCGGATGACGTTCTCTCCGATTGGTGCGACGTCACTGCTGGTGTTCCGCAGGGAGGAGTGCTCTCCCCCTTACTTTTTTCTGTTTTCATTAACACCCTTGTTAAAGTAGTAAATTTCAGTTCCTATCACCTGTACGCAGACGATCTCCAGCTTTACTTGCCGTTCAAACAGGATCTCCTCTCTGTTGCTGTCCAAAAAATGAACACTGACCTGATGGCAATAAATGCTTGGACTGAACAATATGGCCTGCTTGTAAACCCGAGTAAGACGCAGGTTATGATTGTTGGGAGTAGGGCTCTTCTGTCTAAGATCGACAGGGATTCCTTGCCCCCCGTATGTTACAATGGAACTCCTTTACCATATTGCAGGGAAGTGAAAAATCTGGGTCTTCTCATTCAAGACAACCTGTCGTGGGAAAAGCATGTCAGTGAAATAAGTAGGAAGATCTTTTCATCCATGCACTTGCTTAAACGTATGCAGAAGTTCCTGCCGTACTCCGCCAAAGTTACGTTAGCCAACTCCTTGCTTCTCCCCGTCATTGACTATGCAGATGTGTGTTACCCCGACCTCACTGAGGAACTACTCGATAAGCTAGATCGCTTACTGAACGTATGTATTCGTTACATCTTCGGCCTCCGTAAATATTATCACGTGTCCCAATTTCGGACTCAGCTTGCTTGGCTAAACATCCGCTCCCGCAGGAATGCCCACATTGTGTCACTTCTCTATGGCATACTACATGACCCCTCCGCCCCTCAGTATCTTCGCGAACGCTTCGCCCCTCGTGGCGCGCATGGTCGCCTTCAGCGCCCATGCAAAGACTTGCTTCTTGAATCCCCCTTGCATTGTATGGCAGGCTATTCGGATTCCTTTACTGTGACAGCTGTGCGCCTGTGGAACGCGCTACCGCTGCACATACGCCAGGCCTCGTCGGCCGAAGTGTTTAAGAGTGCGATCCAGGAACATTACTTTGGACTTCAGAGCAATCCGACATAATTTATGTATATAAAGTATTTATTTATATATCTTTTTATTTATTTATGTATTTATAGTAGGTAGGTATGCATAAAATAATGGTACATATTTATGAAGTATTATAATATAGTGTGTAGTATACGTATTAGAAGTTTGCGAATTTGCAAGTAGGTAATTTATCTTTTTTATTGTTTCTTATGACCTCTATAGCACTACCCTTTACTCTTTCCACATCACCCATGGTTAGCTGGTAGAAAATACTTTATAGTATTAAGCTCGCCCTTGTACAGAACACTGTTTATTGTGCAATAAAGAATTTTTCATTCATTCATTCATTCATTCATTCATTCATTCATTCATTCAAAGTTGACGTTTTTCGTAATTTGTTGGCCGATCAACATGTTTGTTTTTAGAAAATACAATTGGTATAACACGCCAGTAACGCTACAATAATTTCACGTGGTGTTAATATCATACCTACCCTTATACTTCCGATACCTAGGTCAGATGTCAGAAGAAGCCTTAGAAGCCCAACATAAAGAAATTCGAAAAATACGTGAACATCACACTCGAAAGACCTCGCGCATAAATACTTATCGAGACCTGCTCAATTTGTTACTTCTGACATCAGGCCCCAAAATAGTTCTCTACGACAACATTATACAACTTCGCGAGGGTCACTGGCAGCTGAAGTAATTAGTTATTAAAATGCAGAACTTTATTATTATTATATTTATATTTTTTTGTAACTGAAGAAAGATACTGATTCGGTAATTATTTTCGAGAAAGTGTTAATAACTTATTATAGTTTCTTTTCATTTGTCATCTCCAAGACAAAGCCGCAAAGATTGACTGGACCGTCCTACACTACGGTTAGAGATCCGCGGTCTCCACTCAAGAGCTCGTTTACCAAATCGGTTCTTCGGGTGGCATGGCCGGCCCACTGCCACTTCAGCATGCTAAAACGATGGGCTATGTCGGTGACTTTGGTTCTCTGTCGGATCACCCCGTTTCAAATTCGATCTTTCAGAGAAACCCCGAGCATAGCCCTTTCCATAGCACGCTGAGCGACTTTAAATTTGTGGACCAGCCCCACCGTGAGTGTCCGCGTTTCGGCACTGGTGTCATGAGGATCTCCTCATTCTCCCTAAATTAAAATATAATTTTACTGGACAAACAAACGCAAGGAAAGTGCAACGGACGCCCTAATCAGTACTTACGTTCCTCATGGCACGCCACCATCTTTTCCATATCGTCGAAGTGGTAATAGTCGTAGCCCGACGTGCCCAGCACCTCAAAGGGCAGGTATCCGATAATAGGCGGCGCCCGGTGGTCTAAGAAGAGGAATTTCCACTCGAGACTGTGCCGAGAGGTGAACTCGTTGCGAATGTTGTCCACTAATGACACGTCGCGGATCAGGTGGGGCGTCTGAAGGCGGCCCGTGCAGGCGAAGAGAATTCTGCGGGAACAAAATGCGAATGTAAAATTACCCGGAACCGGATTAAGTGCATGCAACGGGCGTTTCTCGATGATGCGAAAGCGATCTGTCAGGATCGTGGCAAGCGTTGGTACCGTGTCATGCTATCTAGCGGAGACACAACGTAATACGTGATTAATTTATATGCTAAAAAATGTACGGAAAATGTACATTATTGTACGTAACATACCAAAATATGTACGATACAGGTTTACGAGTAAATCGAGTGTGATGTGTCACCGCTAGAAAGCATTCCTTCCAGCGTGGGCTATTTATTTCACTATGTACCAGTGGAATATTTGACTATATTAAGATCCAGGAAATATATTCGTAAAATGTACATTACAATTCATTCACTTTTATTGAAGTACCTGCAGTCGTAGGATTTCTAATTCGCCTCAATAAAGCTACATATTGGTTACATAATATACATGATTTATTTCTACTACTCTTTCTCTATTTACAATATTGCAATCTTTTATAATCATAAATATTTTCTTCATATATTTTATAATCATAAGACACTCCATAGAGTGTCAGCGAAGAAAAAAAATCTTCTTATTTTCCAGTTTGAATTTTCAAAAAGTGTCAGTACTATCTCTCATCGCGTTGATAGTGATTTTTAGTGCCCGCTACCGAGAATCTAGGATCCAAGGACCTCAGTCTGCAGGGCATTTTTATAATGATAACCCGAAAAACGGCCGTTTTTGAGGTTAACACTATCGAGTCGTAGATTTTTTTGCCTTACATCGCGTTACTAGATCCTGCACTCACCTAGATTCACTGTCGCGTTGAAAGCAAGACGATCTTTCATCAGTTTCCATTGGATCCATACTTGTTCCTGTAACAGAAGAGTGACTGATGAGAACTGGACATGAATACGGTGACCTTGAAAGACCTTGGGATATGGCACTTGGGAGAAAAGGTCATAGAAGCTGGCAGCGGTCTATTAATGGTGTGGACAAGGTAGCAACATAACATAACATTTACATACAGGGCCATATTGCTTCTGGCCCCACACTAGGATACCCTGTGTCATGGGACCCAGAAACAGCGACGTCACAATCATGTAAACATCCAAGACCTGGGTTTCTTTTTTTTGTCCCCAGCCGGGATTCGAACCCGGGACCTCTCGCACGGTAGGCAGACGCGCTGACCACTACGCCACAGAGGTCGTCTAGGTCATTATCATTCGAATTCTAATTTGTAATAATAAAGACTTCAAATTTAGATTTTTTTAAGTTCCGAATCTATAAAAAATATGTATAATTTGTTCCTACTGTAATTAATTCAATTTAATTAAATTGATAAGACAGTTAGAGACTTTATTGTACATTAAAAAAGGTGATTACACAGGTATTTCTTAATCTAAGATTACAGACGGTGGCCTTATAACTAAATTAATAAATCAAACAAATAAATATTTAAGATAACTCAATATTCTTTACAACAGTTTGGTTTCTTTGTCCTGAGATTTAAGTCAGCGGATCTGACCATAACATTTCCATCTCCATAGTGAAATTTGTATTGACAATAAAACTTCCTTTAGGGGTAGACATTAAGGCCCAGTTTCTCCAAGCTCTGTTAATGGTCTAACAGTCTGTTACATCTTCTGACGGACTGTTAAATGCTGTCGAGTGTCCCACCACGCTCTAATGGGCCGTTAACTTCTTTAACAAAGCATCAAATCTAATCCTGGCATTGGAGGTCCGTTAAAACATTAACAGTCGATTTAGTTCCGTCAAAACTGTCAAAATGGACGCTGCCTACAATATTATTTTTGAAAATAAAGATGTTTTAGAAAATTTGGATAATTTGGAGCACGTTATACGCCGTCCTAATAAGATTTTCAAAACACAGCGTGACTACTTTGACGAATACGCTGACCTGGGTCTTAATTCTGTTGGTGCATTATAGTTCGATGACTGATCCACGGTCAGGTCACGCGACGTCTTTTTCCATACGATTGACGCCTACATTGCTTGATTTGAGTTTGCGCGTAGACTTGAAGCGGCAATGAAACTAAATCGCCACCTTCATCCAGTTGTCATTGTACTACAATGCATCAATTTGATCTTCGATCTTTGTTCTTTGACACTAAATGGGTGAGGATATCCTTTTCGTTAGCAGAAAAATTGGGTTTTCGTGTTTTCTTAGACATCCCTTGTAATTTAATTTAGAAAACGCACGAATTTAACAAAATCACAACAAAACAAACCAGAAAAATCTTTTCACAACCTCAACCACAGACGCAAATGTTTAACGTTTGACAGGAATTTGAATGACTGGTTTGCGTTTCATTCACGTAATGCTTGATTTACTAATGGTCTGTTAAATTTAGCTCATAGGACATGAACATTTTAACATTGCTTTAACATCCTTGTTAGTTTTGACGGCCGATTTATAAATGCCGCGTTTACCACTAACAAACAGAGTTTGATGAAACCGGGCCTAAGAGTCTTATTTATAAAACACTTTTAACATGAAGTGTTCTTAATATTTGTAAAAAGTGTGAAGAAGTTTAATCAACATTTTGTAAATAATAATGTAGATTATTTTTTACAGCCTATATAAGTCAGTATTTTTTTAAATTCACTATAAAAACAAAATTTTATTTATCTTATTTTATTTGGTTAAACAAACTATTACTTGAAGGTTTACTTAATGAACGTCAAAGCTATTGTTAATATAATTAATAGATTATGCGGAGAAGAAAAATCAAAGAAACTACACATTTAGTGATCTGCAGATAGTGATCTGCCTACCACGCGAGAGGTCCCGGGTCGAATCCCGCCGGGGACAAAAACAAAACCCCCAGGTCTTGGATGTTCACACGGCTACGGCTGAAATAACAATAATAATAAAAAAAATATGCACTCACTGAAATGTCCGTAAAGCTGCACTAGCTCGTATGTAGTCTCATCTCTGAAATCGAGCTTGCCGCGGCGCAGGTGACACTGGAAATTTATCTCGCGGCCTGTGAAAAGCACTCGTGTTAAGGTCTACATTATGAAGAAACAGGGATGGCAACGATACAAATGGAAATGAACTAATTGAATGGATTGAAAAACTGTTTTATTTATCAAGTAACTCAGACGAATAAACCACACAGCATAATCTCATCATCAACCCATTATGTCCCCACCGAGGGGCACGGGTCTCTTCCCTGAGGAGGCCATACTCCACTACGGGGGCCAAGGTTTTTGGGAACTATAATTACAATTATTTTTCTATGAGTATTCTATAGTATAAAATTGTACTGTGGGCCAATCCCTGAATTGAGAATTTCAATCAATCAATCAATCAAAAATTTACTTCAACGTAAAGAATTTACATTCTGCTTGTTGAATGTCAATGTACATACAGTTATGTATAATGTTAGCCGCGTTTCGCTAAGTAACTACTAAACTGGTAGTGCTGTCTCGTCAAATTTCTCAGAAAGAAAAGATATAACATAAGATTAAGACAATATAAGATTATTCATTATTGCACACAAGAAACAAGAGATAAATGAAAGTAACAATAAAAAAATACAATGGGCCGTCTTATTGCTAGCAGCAATTTCCTCCAAATAACTTTGTGACGGAACGGTTGCCCAAGTATTAAGTACAAAGCCGAACGGCCCACCAAGAGTTCCACAGTTTAATTGACAAATCGCGGTCAAAAGCATACATTTAATACAAATCACAACAGCCAAGGCGTTCACAAAGTGTTATAGGTATACATTGCATAGTAAAGTCGCACAGCTAAAAAGAAAAAATATGCTCAAATACCCAATTGTATGAACATTTATTTCTATACGCACATGCAATACATTATAGTCCTCAGTGAATTAGTGATAATAACAATGTCTTGCATTTTTTCGATTATGTGACACTTTAAAATATCAACGACAATATGAATGAATGTTATATTTACAGCATCTATGACTTTATTTTCTACGAGGCGTGGGTGGTAACAATACTTTTTTCTGGAATCAATTCTGAAATCCACGCAATCGCATAGCAGGCAGAAGCTAGTAACAAATCATAGAAACCGACGAAGTCCGAAAAGGTCTCGAACTGAATGAAGTAAACCACCATTTTGTATCAAAAGTGGTATTTAGCGAATTCAGTGCGTGAGTCAGACCAGCATTTTTCCGATCGAAGGTAAGTTATAGCAATTCGCCCGGCGAGCTTACATCAAATGCCGTAAATAAAATGACTTCAAAGTGTTGCAATGGACAAACGATCTCATCCAAGTGGCTGGAAGACGCTGGATGCAAGCTGCTTCCAACCGGTCTTTTTGGAAATCCATGGAGGAGGCCTATGTCCAGCAGTGGACTTCTTATTGGTGAATGATGATGATGATGATCGCAATGACATTAGGACGTTTTATTCATTCTTTGTTCTTCTTTTTTATGGGCAGGCCCCAACCAGTCTGAGGACCTGGTTACGATGGCCGGGAGTCACAAGACCGGAGAACAAGGCCTGTCGAGCATCATACCATTCTAACGCATCACTCACACTTCGCATGTAGCCCCGGCCGCCTGAGTGATCTTACACGATCACGAAGGTTAAGCAACATAGGGCGATTACAGTGCATGGATTTTTGACCGTTTCATGACTAACTCTAGTGGCATTTTTCCGAGCGGTTCCGTGCTTCGCAAGGCTTGTTAAGCAGTTGGTGCCGGCTGCCGTCGATAGATTGCAGTCGTTAAGCCAAGTCAGAGGCCTTAGGGCGGCTTGAAAACTTCTGACAGTAAGACCAGCCACTAGTCTTATAAGCCTCCACCAACCCGGACTTGGCCCACGTGGTGGAGTATGGCCTATACCTTCCTCAGGGAAGAGACCCGTGCCCCTCGGTGGGGACATAATGGGTTGATGATGATGATTCATTCTTTGTTCTTCATTTTTATGGGCAGGCCCCAACCAGTCTGAGGACCTGGTTACGATGGCCGGGAGTCACAAGACCGGAGAAACTCTGAAAACCTTAAGGGACACCTATGCCCTCCAGTGGCGGTCAAATGCATGACGACGATGTACGGTGAAATGATGATGTTTCATTCTTCTGTATAAATAGGTCTGATTTTAGTTTTACCACAAAAAGTGAATGAACATCATCTGATATAGACCTTTCGACCAACTCAAGTTTCATAAACTTTTGTTTTTCCCTCGATGAAATATACAAAGGAATTTTTCTTTTAACAATTTCTTAATTTCATTTTTTTTTTTTTTAAATAACTGACCCGGCAAACGTTTTGATATAATATAATGTATTAGCCCTCTTTAGTCTTAGCCCACGAACTATTGTCAGACCTACCAAAAATAAACACAAAATCGGTGAAGCCGTTTCGGCGCAGTTCGATACCAAACACTGTGGCCCCAGATTTTTATATTTTTTAAGAAGATTTACCTACATTCCATGCTTGAGGCCTAGAGATAGTTTGGATAATAACATATTTTTTAACTAGAACTTTCGTAATCACTACACATTGTAAATTGCAGCCGACGACGCGAGCTCCGTCTCTGTAACATTGATTAAGCTCTGCGAATCAGAGCGAAACCTGGTCAGACTCTTCCAAAGAAAAATCAAGTATCCGGAGAACAATTCTAGACCCGGAAGGAAAAAGCACTTAAGTCAAAAAGAAATGGACGGCAAAATTTTACAGTAGAAATTTTATAGTGGTTAGTTAGTTTTAACATAGGTGCTTGTTGATTGCAATTAAGTTTTAAGTTGGAATGACCGACATGACATCAACAGGCCCGTGAACGTCTGAGGACTTAAGTGCTTATTCCAGCCGGGTATGGCATAAGAATCGCCGGGTCTAGAATTTTACAATAACATATTTATTACGGCTAGGCCATCTGCCAACTAAATCAGGCCCGTCCTGTAAGTGCCACACAAAAGTACCACCAACAAGTTCCTATCGTGGCTTTGACTGACCGCGGACGCTCTTTAACGTCAATAATCTTTACGTTTGACCTGGTCCCAAATTCGGTTAATACTTGAAGTGCAATGACAATTTTCTATTGTCCATTGTCGGCGATTCGATTCGTATGCGTTTACGCACGCATACGAGTACTATCAAACAGATCATACAGAATCGAAGCTCTGCGTACGAAGTTACTTGAGGGTACGAAGTTGGGTGGCGCTGTGTATTACGATAGGGGCAAAAATAATAATAAACGACACAAATGATGCTTCGTACCTTTGAAGTGCCCGGACTGCGTGGGGTCGATTGTCTGTAGCAGCCCGTACAATAGCGGCCGGTCGTCCTCGTGCACCAGGTCGAATATGCTCTTGTTTATAATGTCAGTCTGGAAGTTAATTAAACAAACTATGAGATACAAAACACACATCAGCTCAAAGTTCATTTGTGTAGTTCACTGCAGTAGTATTTTAAATCTTATTCGAACCATCGTATTGTAACCGCCGACGCAGTCATTTGTTCCGTATTGTCGCTTACGAGGACTGTTCGTAAAGTTTCCCTTATGAGTCAAAAACTAGTTTTTTTTATTGTTGATTTATATTTCTCGTGTTATATGTGTTTATGTGGCCATAAATAAATGTATTTCTTCTTCTTAAATTTTTGAGACCCGAAAAGCTCCCAAAAAATATGTTGTCTTACTACGTCCTTCATTGCACAACTGAAACATTTTCCTGCATAAGGTTGTGTGGTTTCTGGACGCCCCCATATTATCTTCAGTTCTAGGTAAGGAATGGTCCAGTGTACAGAAACTGACCGGATTATGTCCCAGCAACATGGCGAAGCTCTCAGAGATGTAGTGCACCCTCCCGGTGGCTGAGAAGACCATCACGAACCCCTCTAGAGCCTCCAGTACCAGGTAAGAAAACTCCTCGTTGGTGAGAAACGTCGGCTTCCAATCGCTGTGCACGTCGTGAGCGCGTGATCGCGCTCTTACATCTGGAACGAGATAATTCTCATTATGGCACCAGTTGTATGTGATATTTCCGTTGGAAGCGGTGGTAGCCTTGTGGACTCGGAAGCGAGAGGTTCGATCCCCGGTGCGGGCAGGTACCCAGGACAGTTTATTTTGAATGTTACGTATGTCTGTGAATTTAGTAGGATTTAGGTAGCAATAACACATGCTAACCGTGAAGGAAAACCCACGGCTTACTTGACCCAGCACGTATTGACTTGTATTTCCTGTAGGCTAGGCCTACAAAGCTGTCGGGAAGACAGACCGACGAACGGACAAACGTTTTTAACATGTTCTTTACATCGTAGCTCCACTAGGAAACTTGCCTTAGTAACCAGGCAAGCATGTCGCAACCTAGTGGCTTTGGTAACCGGGTAAACATGTCGCAACCCAGTGGCCTTAGTAACCGGGCGCGGGCAAGCATGTCGCAACCTAGTGGCCTTAGTAACCGGGTAATCATGTCGCAACACAGTGGCTTTACTAACCGGGCAAGCATGTCGCAACAAACGAGGGCACATTGTTTCAGAGAAACAACACACGGGAACTTTTGAAAAACACGGAAAAAGTTCTTGAGAGCTGTGGCAACTTTTCCAAACAATGTTTCAGACTTTTTCAAAACAATGTTTCAGCAATTACTCACGTCTCCCACGTGAGTTACCGTCTCTCTTCTAAGAAATGCCCTAGCCCTGAAGATGAAAATTATGGCAGCGACTGGGCTTCACTTAGAGTTATATACTTCCGATGCGGTTTACAAAATGTACTAAGCACACTGCAAAAAAGCGACGACACAGACGAGCGACAGCTAGTCGCGCGACGGCCGTCGCTCGTCTGTCGGAGCCCTAAGCTGACTATCCTGTCGCGTTAGTATAGGTGCTAGGCATGCCTAATCCATATAAAAAGCAATATCCTAGCCATTCCAGGAAGTTAGTCCAAGTGGTCCCTGCACACAAATAGCGTCAGAAAAAGTTACCACTGGACGCTGTGTTAATCATCATATTACATAGATGCAAAGGCCAAAATTTAGACCTGAGATTTCCGGTAATAGTCTCATAGTCGAGTCATTGTAAGTTGCAAGCCTCACGATGCCTTGCTTGAGCGATTGGCGCCTCTACTACAAATGCATAAAATCATAATACTGAAGCCTTAGAAGCGGCACCTCGATCAAACTAACTCGTTAGCTTAGGAACTTGCTACCGATCATAATCAGAATGTTTATTGAAAGATTATGAGTTGATGTTAGAATGTACGGCGGCGTTACCCAATACTTAAGGTACTTATCGCTGGTTGCTAAACTGAGAACTTAATTAACAAAACAAACAATAACATTTACATAGTCCAAACTAGAATACTCTGTGTCGTGGGAACCAGAAACAGCATCACAAACTTGTAAGGATCCAAGATCTAGGTTTTTTTTGTTCCCAGCCGAGATTCAAACCTGGGACCTCCCGCATGGTAGGCAGATGCTCTAACCGCTGCACCACAGCGGTCGCCGAAGAAGTAACAGTGACTTCTTTCAACATATAGCACAACTATTAACTATTGATTCATATATCTCAGATCTTAGTCTAAAGTCGATAACGGGTCAACTGATACATTTTTTGTTGCAAAATCGCCATTAATGTAACTAGTTAAAGTGCACGTATGTAAAGTTTATTGATCACATGTGGCAATCGCGATGCATTCCGTTGTGAAATTCTTGTATTATTGCATTCAATTAGAGCGTTTTTCTATGCATGCATTCTTGCATGAAAGAGGATTTGTGTAATTTAGTGAAGTAAATAACTGAGTAGGTATATGAGGACGTAGATTTATGTGCTTTCCTATAGCGCTGTCCAGAGCGACGGATATTGTAATTGATCCTAGTGTGGGGCCAGAAGCAATGTATGTGCCTGTATGTAAATTAAATGTTCTTATGTGACAACCAACTAGTTTATTTATTTATTTATTTTATTAGGTTTATCAACAGTTTATACATCCTTACTTGCTAAAAGTGAGATGCAGTTATGGTGAACTAGATGTATAACTAATTATAGATAAACACCACATGCATAACAAAAGTAGAAGTACCTACAGCTAGAGCTTAATACTAAGTTACTTACAGTCTTACCACAAAAAATAAAATAAACACTGGTTTAACATGCGTTTATTTAAACAATGTCTACATATTTAATCATTGTTTAACGGTGTGTTTAGCAACCTGGCCCCTTCGTCTGTCTAACTTTAAACAATATCTAAGCCTTATCTTTTTCTAGGCAACCGTTAAACACTATTTTATGGTAGCACTTTTTTTAGACACGTGCTCAGCAGATGTTTTAGTTTTTTGTAGTACGACTGATAAAGTCTAATTACAATAATGTAACTTAGGTGCTTGACATGAAACTGTTAAATTTTTTTTTTTTGATAATTTTGCGCAGTGTCGATTTGCACATCTAGGATGCTACTAAGTTGATTATAAAGACAACATATACGTGGAATTGGTGAGTTTTGGCCTAACACTGTTTTTCTGTAAGGGACTGAGAGAGGTTTTGGGATGATTTTACGAGGATATAAACAGGGAACTTTGAACTTTAATAGACTGATAAGCTGTGGGCAGTCAATAGAGTTTCGTAAAATTTTGAACAAGAACATTAAATCTAGGTAATCTCTACGTTTATCCAGGCTCAACATGTTAAATCTAATAAGTCTATCCTTATAGCTACGAATTTTTTTGGCCTCACCCCTGGCAAATGTCATGTGACACATAAACCGTTTCTGGATCCTTTCGATCCGTAGAATGTGCGTCGCGTAGTGAGGCCGCCAGACCACTGAACCGTATTCGAGAATACTTCGGACTAAGCAATAGTACAATAGTATTTTTCTTATGCAGTTATGAAAGGCTTTAATGTTGCGAATCACAAAACCTAGCATTCTCGATGCCTTGTTCACCGTAGCCTCTGTGTGAGGGACAAAAGTTAGTTTTTTGTCTAGTAAGATACCTAGGTCACGAATAGTATCAACTTCAGTGAGATCTATGTGGTTTATGTTGTAGTTGTGGCCTATATTATAATATGTATAAAATAAGGAACCTATAACATAGAACCTAGAACACATTGTAGACATTTGTACATGTTGCTCCTATGTAATCTATATTTAAATATTATTATATCGGGTGTCCCAAAACTCAACGTCAAGCCGGAATCGGGTGAAAAGGCAAGTCATAATGGTTATCAGAAAAAAAAAAAAATGTAAGAGGAAAAAAAATTATTTAATATCCTGTTGCCACAAATCTTAACTTTTTCCAATTTTTTTTTTGTTTTGGAACTCTGAATAATGCTTCTTCAAACTGTTAACAAAATTTTAAAACCAGTTGCTCCAGCTTGGAAGAAAAGGAAACCTTTAAAAAAAGACTTAAAAAATAGCCCATTTTTAATTTTAATTTTAGTTTTAATTATGTTTGTGAAATTTCTTTAATAAATAACAAAAAAAAATTGTACTGAAAATAAAAAAATAGTTTATTTTTTATTTTTCTGATAACCAGTGTGACTTGCCTTTTCACCCAGTTCCGGCTTGACGTTGAGTTTTGGGAAACCCTGTATAAACATCTTCTTTAGAACAATACATACCATTATGATCCTTGAGGAAGGAGATGGCGGACTTGAGGACAGTGGATTTGTCCATTTTGCGGCTGTTGGGGGTGACCATGGTGCTGAGCTCGTTCACCAGCAAGTTGAACTGGTCCCTCCGCTTCTTCTCGCTGAGGTTGCGGTTCCTCCTGCAATGGCCACGGCTGGGGTTAAGTAAGGTTAGATCCCTCGACCGGGGTTAGACAAAGTATAAACCTCTTGCTCAGATTTAATTTAATATAAATTGGACGTAGATTAGCAAAAAGATACCAAAATGATCACTATGCTCTATAGTCTAAGAATCAAAAACTTTTATACCGATCCGATGAGTATGTGCAACATGGCACATGGTAGTCAACTCACATGTATGGAGAGCGTAAATCAGTTTAAACCTAAAAACTCAAATATCTCAAAACTCACTTTGTGTGGGTTGGAACCTTCTTGCTAAACCACGTCCAGTTACAAATAAATTACTTTTAAAACAAGGTATATTACGTAAGTCTGCAAAAGTTGCGGTAAGTGTTTTCCGGGAAAAATGGTCACTTTTAGAAGGGAGCGTTCAGGTACATATCGTTGCTTTTATTTCTCAAACTCGCATCTTAAAAATGACAACTTTTCAGGAGAGAAATAAAACTGTCTGTCTTTTTATACTATGGAGTTGCGGTAAAAAATGAAATGCCATTTGGCAGATTAGCTAGATTATTTATAGAACTATTAGCTATAAATATAGTAAAACTAAGATACGTACTAATCTTTTTTAGGTTTAGTATAGACGCAAGAGTTTGCTGCATTTTTTTAAGACACCAGTTTGAGAAAGTATGGCAACAATATTACGTAACGCAACTTTTGCAGATTCTTGAGCGTTGCACAACCGTTTTGCTGTGGGGAGGGGGCGTGGCAGAAAAACTTTATGGCGCGTTACATGAGGGGAAGGGGGTGTCAAAAATCTGCAAAAATGGCGTTACGTAATACTTGAACGCTCCCTTGTTCTGAAGGCTGCTGTACACGGGTAGAGTAAACGGTAGAGTAGAGCGGTAGAGTAGAGTGGTAGAGTACTAACTATCCTACTAATCCTGTATACCAATGCTGTTTACATTGGTAGAGATAGTAGGATAGTTAGTACTCTACCGCTCTACTCTACCGTTTAGTCTATGCGTGTACAGCCTTAAGAGTGACCATTTCTCCGGAAACTCGCTCAACTACCTTTGTTATTGTTTTAATCCCGTTCATATTATTTATTGACTTTAGAGATGTCTTGTTTTTAAAATCATTAGATTTCTAAGAGAAAGGGAAAAAAATTAATTAGCCGAGGACCGTGCTCCTTGGCGTGCAATGGGAGAGGCCTATGTCCAGCAGCAGACAAGCATAAGCCGATGATGATGAACGCGTAGTTTAATTTATTCCTATTATCAATTAAAATCACGTTAGTTGTATGGGTGGCCCCCTCAAATATTTATTTTATCTTAATTTAACTACAGTTATTTATTTTTAAAGTGAATAATAAACACAATATTCCATGAATATTTCAAGTGTCTACCTGTTGCCATTATGAATATCGAGCACAAAATATAGCATTTGTTGTATGGGAGCCCCCCTTAAATATTTATTTTATTCATTTTTAAAGTGAAAATAGAACTAAATATTCTGTGAATATTTCAAGAGTCTACCTGTTGCCGTTATCAATATCGAGCAAAAACAAGCAAAAAATTCACATTTGTTGTATGGGAGCCCCCTTAAATTATTTTATTCTGTTTTTTAGTGTTTCTTTTAATAGCAGCGTAGCGCTGCTTGCTTAGTATAGCCAGTCGTTTTCCCTTTAGCATCCCGGGTCCCGGCCGGCCTAGTTATATAGGGTTTGATTGAATAATATACAGTGATTGACTTCCCACATTGTTTAATTGATAGACAATCAGAGTCCCCTAAAATATCACCTATCAAAATTTCAACAGAACTGTCTAAATATCTCGGGTTGATGAGATATAGCCTGGTGACAGACGGATGGACAGCGGAGTCTCAGTAATAGCGTCCATTTTACCCTTTGGGCACGGAACCCGCAAATTAAATCAAAACTTACCAAATAATACTGTTTCTTTTTACCAAACTCATGGATTTGTTAAGCCGCCTATGTACACCATCAATACCATGAGCTGCACCTTTATTAGGTATCCATTGTACAAAACAAAACTTTTGCAGCTATGTAATGAGATGGTTTACATTGAGTCCAGTGGCATCTTATCATCTATGCCACCATCGGTGGCATAGATGGATGAAGAGAGCACTCTGATGCTGCAGTGCCTGGGACATTGATTTAGATAGAGTAGGCTTGCCCGGCACCTATACCATCCTGACAGCTTAGTCGGCCACAGGAAAGCCAAGTCAATCATGCGGAGCCTACAAGCAAACTACAAAAAGGAACTACCTATTCTATTATGTTCTAGTCAGGCTTTCCCTGAATCTTCAGAAGCTATTGATTAATTATGTCACAATAATTTAAATTCATTTTCTGCTCCTAGGTCCTTTCGATAAAGAAGAAACACCAATCCTGAATTCTATTTAGTTCTTGTCCATATTTCAAGGAATAGTTTGTTTGTTTAGTAAATATGACCACGTCTCCGAATACCGCGCTAAGCTCAAGTGGCTCCCCATCCGTCTCCTTAGGAATGCTCACATGCTCTCACTTCTTTACTCAGTGCTGTTCAATCCAGCCACACCCACGGGGGTGTGGCTGGATTGAACGTACCTCAAAGAGCGCTTTATTTTCCTAAGTGACTCCCACAGTCTGACATTACGGTCCGATCAGAGTTTGACGCTGAAGACACCGAGTCATACGACAAGGTTCTTCAGCACTTCATTCACTGTAAGGGCAGCCCGGCTGTGGAATGATCTGCCGGTCTCAACAAGGCGCTCCCCTTCACCAGCTATATTTATAAATCGGGTAAAAGAACTATATCTATCTCTTTAAACTATGTATTTATCACTCAATTACTTTCCTTTCTATGTAGGTATATTATATTCATTTTATCCTCCTCTTACAAATAGGTATTATAACTTATTTATGTAGTAGTTTATAATAATTTATATAAGTAAGATTTATGTAAGTATATTATTAAGTATAAGTATGTATTATTCGTATTTGCACCAACTACCCGTTTCTCTGTTTCCTTCGGCAATCTTTCCGTCACAAGGTTGTCTGGAAGAAATTGCTGTTGGCAATAAGACCGCCTATTGTATGTTTTTAATTGTAAATTTTATTTGTCTCAGGTTTCTTATGTGCAATAAAGAATATTCTTATCTTATCTTATCTTATCTTACATGAAAGGAGAGTGTCTGGAATGAAATACACAAATTCTTATTTTCATTCAATTTTATGGCTGTGGCATCCACTACATGTACGGAAGCATTAGTATCTCAGCCGTAGAGCACCAGCCTCACATTCTTGTTTGAAGGATACATTTTGTTGGTATATTGGTATAGTAATACTATGATGCTAAGTGCAGAAGCCTAGTTTAGTTAGACCGGAGTCTAACTAGAACTAGAAGTGATACACAATAAACCTCATTTGTTCACAGGTGTAACATTGATCAAGGTGCTAAATATTGATTATATGCATCTAAATTCAACACATGCTGCATTAGATATTTCTTGAAGGGGAAAGACACATACCTTTTAGAATCATCTTTATCATCTCCGTCGTCGACCATAATGTTGCCGTTTTGGTGAATTGTGACAATCGAGTCCACTGTCGAAACTAAGGCGTCAGAGCTTTAGACTTCGAAGTTACTAATGAAGACCCAAGATTTCACACATCGCGCCAAAGTCGCGGAGTTTGGTTCGAGACTCGCAACCACTTCCACAGTCTGAAGGCGCAGAAACAGGCTTTAGCACAATGTCCCCAAGCGTCCAAGACAAAATCAACACTGAAGCAGTGGCCACTGGTATTTTCCGTACGCGCGACGCGCTCTCAAACTGATTACCTACTGCGAATACAAAGTCGATTCAACCGCTAGAACGGTTCTGTGGCTCTAGCATTTCTAAACATTTGCTTAAAGCGAAATTAAACGAATGAAATTCTAACAAGAAAAATCACATTTCGCAATGCTCACGACTTCTTCAATACGAAGGATGATGATGAAATGGAAAATTAATTGGAAAACGAAACGAAAACAACATATGTTGCCAGCTATAAATCCAAAATATGTCGTGTGCGTGCTCAGAATAAGCAGTGTTGCCACCTTGGTTTTTGAAAAGGGGCAGTCGGACAAGCTAAAAATGGCTAGATATAGCAAAAGAGGTGTTAAAAAGGTCTAAAACTTAAAATAAATGTAAAAGTTTTTTTTATATGAAACGAATTAAGTAGATACTTAGAGTAACTTCAAAAAACGCATTTTTTTATTAAAATTGAGTTACCTATTGTAAAAATCAGAATATCGGTCGGAATCTTCTCCCAAAATCGAGGGTATTATCTGCAGAAGAAGAAGTTGATGGCTGATTGACATCTGCGTTCTTAGCTAATTTGAAAGAAAATATACCGAATTAGTGATTGTTAATAACTTGGTAATCGTGGCGCGAAGTTTTCGTATCGCTGGAAAAGGGCTAGATTGCTCTTTTCGGGCTAAAGAATGAAAAAACGAGTTCACCGACAATAAAAAGTACTAGATCTAGCCCGAAAAGGGCTAGGGTGGCAACACTGAGAATAAGGAATTATTCTGAGGTTGTGTGTGAAGTGTTGCCACTACATTTGGACCATTTTTGACTTGTTTGCAAAAGGACTCAATAAGTAAGCAGATTGGCGAGAAATGAGCCGTTTTCAGAAGCACTAAAAAAAAAATTTACGGTTGTCAAAGTAATGCAATTTTGGACCTCAGCCCAATAGTCATGTGTGATACATCATAAAATTGGTCTCAGCGAGCTGAACAAAAGTTAGTATTACGTCAACAGCCAAATGTTTGTCGTTTCGGAGTTATATTTTATTGAAAATTTTAGTTTTTTTTCAATACAATGTAACTCCGAAAGGACAAACATTTGGCTATTGGCGTCATAGTAACTTTTGTTAGTAACAAATGTTTGTCGTTTCGGAGTTATATTTTATTAAAAATTTTAGTTTTTTTTCAATACAATGTAACTCCGAAAGGACAAACATTTGGCTGTTGGCGTCATAGTAACTTTTTTTCAGCTCGCTGAGACCTATTTTATGATGTATCACACATGGCTATTGGGCTGAGGTCCAAAATTGCATTCTTTTGACAGCCGTAATATTTTTTTTTTTAGTGCTTCTGAAAACGGCTCATTACCTAGAAGGAAATAGAAAAAATAATTTATTAAAATGTATAGCAATGAAAAGAAGATCGTATAAAAAATGCCCCATATGTTCACAATGCCAATATATAATAAAAAAATATTCGGAGCCTGATCTCGAACTCTTAATGCTGGCATTTAAACTAAGGAGTTCTATCAATCAATACCGAACAATAAGACCTGTTTATTGAGATTACAAAATGAGTAAACTTTGGATTAATTTGGTCTGAAGGTATGATGCATAACAAAAAACACATTTTAAATATATTTTTGTTTTCCTACACGAGTTTTCCATGAAGAAAAGTAGTTTCTTATATATTAATCGAATTTAATTAAATCAAACAAAACCTTATTACATCTGAAATCAGAAATTTATTTCAACGTAAAGAAGTTGAATGTTAATGTTAGCCGCTGCCTTGGGGCTGAGTGTAGTGGAGAAAAAGGCAGCAAAAAAACACCACTCTGACCATCTTTTCCCAAATCAACTTAAGTCTAATACAAAATTTGGTACAAATGTCCATCTACTAAGATGGTCAAAATTAAAGACCCATGAATGCAATCAATACTCGCAACGTCAAACATCGATTGATTTTTTTAAACAAGTATGAAAACACCAATGCTGTACTATGTGAGGGCAGCTTAAATATCCGCAATCTGTTGTGTACAGGCATACATAGGCTGCTACTTATGTATGCGGAATCTGGGATTCCAATAATTTTAAACGCTCATGTCTGACCTCCATGGTCAAATTCGTTCTTTTTTTAAATACTGGCCGCTAATATTTTTCTCTTGTATACGTTAGTGTTTTGTTTTTGTTGGGTTTAAAATGTCATATCGCTGAAAAAATGGAACTTACTCTTGAAAATATTCGTGCTATGATTTATTACGATTTTCGACGTGGTTTAACGCAACAACAGTGCGTAGATCAATTAACTTCGACTTTTGGTGGTGAAGCTCCATCGTCGCGTCGAATGGTGCAAGAAAACCTTAAAAAAATTCAACGGAGGCGACTCAAAATCTGTTTATAATATATACACAGGTGACGAATCATGGATCTACGCGTACGATCCCGAAACTAAACAACAATCAACAGTTTGGGTGTTTCAAATTGAGCTGAACCCTACGAAAGTGGCTCGTGCAAAAAGCACTGTAAAGCAAATGGTGGCCTGCTATTTTGGTATTAATGGCCATGTGGCTACAATACCACTGGAGAATCGCAGAACGGTTAATTCGGAGTGGTACACGACCATTTGTTTGCCGGAAGTATTTGAAGAAATACGCCAAAACAACCAGCGACGCAGAATCATACTTCACCATGACAATGCCAGCTGTCATACATCACAGGAAACAACTACATTTTTGGATGGTCAAAAAATAGAATTGATGGGTCATCCACCGTACAGCCCCGATTTGGCTCCCAATGATTTCTATTTATTCCCAAATGTAAAGAATAAATTACGTGGTCAACGATTTTCGACCCGTGAAGATGCCGTAGATGCGTACAAACAGCACGTTTTGGAGATACCTCAATCAGAGTGGAAAAAGTGTTTTACAAATTGGTTTCATCGAATGCAAAAGTGCATCGATCATAGTGGAGAATACTTTGAAAAACAATAAAAGCATATTTAGCCATATACATTTGTTTATTTTTTCTATTCCGCATACATAAGTAGCAGCCCTCGGATAATATATAGGTATACACCCAACAGTGGGCAGAGTGGTGGTGATGATTATGATAATTATTCGCGATCTAATTATCTATCATACCCTTAGATTACATTCATCAAAAGTTAGCTTATAATTTTTGTTTAATACTCTTTCCGTTGACACTGAATGTTAATGTTCCATTATAAACAAGGAACCTTTGTAGTTTCACCATGTTCGTCCATCTATCTGCCTTACTGTCATCCAAGTCTTAGCGCTCAGACTAGTTGCAACACAATGTGACTTTGAATTTGTTCATCGTAATTTGAAGGAATGTTCTTTTCATTGTGGACAACTATGAACGGTGGAATATATTGGTGAATATTCCTGATTTCCGACCTTTGGCTCCAAACTATGAATTCAAATTCAAAGTAAAAGCTTAAAACACGTAAGGTTGAGAATTTTTCAAAGATCATTTTTACCTTGAAAACACTCGATAATCCGAATTTTCCGCCTGTAAGTTGTTGACTCGGATCGACAATTTTTTTACGCCTTTCAATTTGGCGTGCCTTTCGTTTGAGTCTACCGTATACCAGTACGAAATTATAAATATAGACTAGACGAGTACAAGTCTATACTGTCTTAAATCTTATTTACCCAAATAATAATCACGTTTCTGTGCCAAAATCAAAGAACTTAGACAATAGAGGTCACAATGGATAACTAAATACAAACCTGTGATGCCTGTGTCGCCTGTTCACGTAACATTGACATGTTTATTTAGCAAGGTACATAAATTAATTCATTCATCTTTATACTGAAAATACTCGATTTTTATAATCTTTTTATATAATACTCACTATAGGCTAAGTTCTATGTTTATTACTCCTAACAAAACATTAGACCTTGTTGTCTGTAAATATAATAAAATAAATTAATATATCCATTTGCTTTTTAATTTTAACAAATGAGAACTTATAGCTTACAATGAGCGCCTGTGGTATCCAATTGGTATCATAGACATGTTTACTTCGCAACGGCATTATATAGAAAGATCATTTTTACATTGAAAATACTAGATAATCTGAATTTTCCGCCTATTTTTTTACTTTCAATTTGATACTGCGTTTCGTTCCAGTGTATCGTATCACGGTACAAAATATTAAGAAAGTAGTCTATAACAATTCAATCTCCTAGTCAATCGTAATGGACCTGTTTTCTCGAAAGCATTTTTAATATTGTATCGATCTAGTTCTGCTTCTGAGCTATACAACCTACAGTACGGATAAATTCTTGAAGCTGGCAATACTAAGTGGTTGTCAAATCGGCTGCGCATGTTCTACGCGCTGGGATAACGCACGTACTGAGAATGCACAATCAAATAATGTACGCCCTGATAATGTCCAGTAAAATTTCGCCAATGTATACATACACATCAAAAAAAGTTTGCGATCACTAGCATAAGCTGATATAATTTTTTAAATTGAATTGAATTATTCTCGGAGATCAGCATTGATTCGTTGAGCAAGATGGGGCGGGCGCATTATCATAGACCAGTAAAAATTGGTGCCCATGGTTTACTCAGAATGGTCTGACATAATGAGCCGTTTTCAGAGGATCTAAAAAAAAGTTACTATGACGCCAACAGCCAAATTTTTGTCGTTTCGGAGTTATATTTTACTAGCTGTGCCCCGCGGTGTTACCCGCGGTTCATCGATTTTCCCGTAGGAATAAGATATTTCCCCGCGGTAAAACGTAGCCTATGTTTTAATCCAGGGTATCGGCTAACTCCATACCAAATTTTATTAAAATCCGTCCAGCCGTTTCAGCGCTAAAGACTGACAAACATATAAACACACACACAAACTTTCACGTTTATAATATATTAGTGTGATTGAAAATGTCAGTTTTTTTTCAATTACATTATAATTCCGAAAGGAAAACATTTGGCTGTTGGCGTCATAGTAACTTTTGTTCAACTCGCCAAGACCTATTTTATGATGTATCACACATGGCTATTGGGCTGATGTCCAAAATTGCATTCTTTTGACAGCCGTAATAATTTTTTTTTAGTTCTTCTGAAAACGGCTCATTCATAATTCATTTATTTGTTCTATGAGTCACAAGTACATAAAGATGTTACAATATTAAAAATTAAGTTGCTGTGTGCTCTACCTAAATGGGCTTACAAATCATGTAATTAAATTAAGTTAAAATGTTAATAAAAAATAAGTAATAATCCAAAACTTAAATTAAACTTAAATTAAAAACTTAAGCTACAATACAAATGTCAATACAAAATAAAATAAAACATAATGTCAGAAACGAAGTAATTATTACTTATTGTCAGCAAAAAAATCATTTATGTCATAGTAGCAATTCCATACTTAGACTTTCATATTTAGACGTAGACAATTCCATCAATAGCAACTGCTGTACATGGCTGCTGTCATGAAGCCTCGATACGGGATCAAAGGCGTTCTAGCTCCAATCATAATACCACTCCAAAAGGACACCGATATCCCCCCTTACTGAACTGTTCCAGTGGCAGTTCTTTGCGTTTCATGGTCTCCTAGTCTTCTCCAGACACGGACACGTCGGTTATCAGGATGAGTACTGATACGTGATTTGTCAACGAAGAGACAGTTTTGCAAATGTTTTCTTCTTCATTTTGCCGAAGCCTAGCCCACTGAAATCTCCGTCGTTGACGTTGCCGGGAATTCAGAGGAGCTCGCCAAGACCTCTGTGCTGGTAATCCAGCCTGGTTCAAGCAATTCCAAATGGTCTGAATGCTAACTTCAAGCCCAGAGGCGGCCCGAACTTCCGCTTTTACTTTAGTGGCGTTGATTCTTGGATCACAGGCTGCCAGCAATCTAATATAGCGCTTTTGGGCAGCAGTTAAAACAGTTGAGAGACCACTGCGGGGTTGGTCAGCTAAATTACCCATCCCGTGGTACCTCTCCAACGTGGTCACGACAGAGGATTGGGATATAACAACTCTGCGTGCTATTTAATTCTCTCGTGGTGTATCCTTCTTCCCTCTTAGTTACTATTTATGCTCATAAAACTTCTGATAATCCTCTTGGCATTTTTTAATCAACCCTTTCCATGAAATCTATTTTAAATCCTTTAAAATTGATAAAATCTTATTTGAATGAGCGTGAGCTAGGACTGAAAGCCTTTTTATGTGAAAAATGTTTTATGTTAATTATTATATTTTTTCATATTCCAAATCTACATTTTTTGAACAAAGAATCTAAAAAGAAGAAGAAATCATAATATAATCTACCCTAAGAAAAAAGATTTCGATTTTTCAAAGTGATCGCAAACTTTTTTTGATGTGTGTATATTATCGAATCTGAAATAAAACTTTTTCATGTTCAGAAATTATATTTTGAATTCCCCAAATACCGAAAAATCGTTACAGTCGAATAAATTTCTAAATGAATCCCAAAAGAAACACCTCACATATTTTCAGGGTAAACCGTGTTAAGCCTATGTGGGGACTAGGCGTGTGTCTTTATGTGATTTTCGCGAAACGTAAAGAAACTAGTTTTTTTTTTGACGCGTCACAGTTATAAAAAACAGTTATTTTTAGTAGCCGTTTTTTTCCAACTCTCTTACGGAATCGCCGCTACAAAACAACCTGCTATCCTAATGGTTACTTCGTTACGACGTTACTTATCACAAGCTACGTTTTTCTAGCTACAGAGTTGCATCAATAACGTAATTGCGTATAAGTTTACTGTAGCTAACACAAATCGACTTCCCTTCATACTTTATCCAGGCTTAGGACTGACTGCATTAAATATACTCATTTTGTTTAACTAAGATTATTAGTAAACTATTGTTGATGATGCAGGCGTATTCAGAAGTAATTTGTTTGTACATTGATTTAAAATATTTACATTATCAATTTTTTTTATGTAGTTTTTCAGTTTTTTTAATCGTATTTCTGCACTAATTCTACTTATTTACAATTTTTCCAAGACACTAATAATGGTATTATTAATTAAAAAAACACGATTCCTCTAAAAACAATGTGCGACATTGCCTTCATTCCTTCCTTCCGCTATCTCGAGTCGTCCAACTCTAAACGACCATAACTATTAAAAACAATGGCCATTCTCTTGACTCTAAGTGTAAAGCAATACGTGTCAAATTAATATGCATTGTATAAATCTTACTCTGCTTTGTTTTTGGTAGGAGTCGCGTGTTCGGTTTGGATTCGGAAACTCTCGGCTTGGTCCGCAGCCACGCCGGCTGCCAGGCTACCTTGTAAAAAAAAAACAGTGACGCGCGCTTAACGTGGCAGGGGCGCATATTGATACAAAAATCACATAGTCACAAAAGAAACGATTTAAAAAAAAAAAACAGTTTTTTTGTGTGACTAATAACTGTGACACTGTGTCGTGCCACGAAGCCAGTTATTGTAAGTAGTTACGCGAAATAACGACCACGCCTAGTGGGGACACCACCAGATGGATTCTAATATAATACCAATTGGGTATTTGACACGATCAACAATTCATTATTTTATATGCTCGATTAAAACAATAATTACAAAATATTTCGGAAAATGTATTTCTTTTAGTCATTTACTAGTTATTACCATTTTTTCAATATAAAAATAGTGCTCTGAATAATTTCAGAATAGTATTTTCATACAAAATTCGGTTTTAAAAGTAACATATTTGTCATTTTGTCAACTAACCCAATATATCGGTATGTACAAAATCGTCCGTGCGTTCTGTCTGTAGCGATAATGCACGGTCAGAAAATGTACAGCCGATAATGCACATCCTGATAATTGGTGTTATTTGGGCATGAATTATCAGGCTGTACTCTGCAGGCCTTGCATTATCCAGCCCAGCGCGGCCGTCCGTCACTTTATTACGTAATATTCGTTCATTCAATTTTCTGTCAGTCGAACGAATTCAGACGATTCGATTCGATACTCTATTGTCAGTCGATAAGAGTCAGAGCGTCGCGGTGGACGTGCGACTCGTCGCACCCGGGAACGCCGCTGCGAAATATTATACATCGGCGATATCTGTTTTTCATAAAGTTTTCGCGAAACCGGCACCATGAGCCGTGAGGGTTCCTCCGACGATGGGTGGAGCCCCGAAGGGACCCATCCCGCCCCGACCGGCATAGTTCCAGAGTTAATGCTTAGCTCAGGACCACCACAACTTTATCGAGAAACGGTGAGTACCTTGGACTGGTTCGTTTTTTAGTTTAATTGACTTTGGATTACGTAAGCTGATGGCGAATCTGGTGCGGGAGCGACCAATGAATGCCACATTCAGGCATGCGGCCGTTACGTAAGTAAATTATGTAAGGACGCGGGAAACAGGGGTTGGCGTTGGGTCCTGAAGTTTGGGCGGGACGAGGCGGGCGGCGGCGGCGCGCAAACTGTGTTGCATGCATTGTAAACACTGCTGACTCCGTTTGTAAACACCCCGGCATCGCAGACAAGTAAGCCACGACATTGAAACAATGCGTTGTCGCCACTGGAATAAAACAGTTGCATAATAATTACATAATTCGATTGATTTTCGCCTCTCAGTTGAAGAGTTTGAAGTACAACTAGGTACCGTCCCCAGCCCACGCCCCGTCGTCACTCTGCGAACTTTTTATATTTTGTAAACTGTAGCACATTGAAACATTAATTTTCGTTGTATGCTTGGAAGACGTTAGTACCACATAACTACAAAGAACTGCGAAAGCGAAGTCTTGCAAAACGAACTATTCCTATCTGATTTTTTGTTTATTTAAAAAGTTAGCAATTAACTAAAACATGTGTATTATTAGTATTATTACATACTTACTTAATTAGATTTTATTAATTTCTTTGTCTGCGATTTCGATTTACGTAATCCGATGCGTTAAAGTTAGTATAGGTATTCAGTACAAGTACCTACTATGTAGGTACTACACGCAATTCGTTCGGGGCGTTTATGTAATGCCACTATTATTACACTGCGACATCTGTAATGATATTTTGTAAATTTACATAACAGCCTGCGTACTGTACCGTGTCGAGCCGAAACGCAAACGTTAATTGAAATAAGTCTGCAACATACAAAAGCGATGTGGACGGTCGCGAACAGCCTGTACCTAAATTCTGTTAATGCATTGTAGTACAATGACAACTTCATTAAATCGCGATTTAGTTCCTTGCCGTTTCAATTCAACGCGGGCACGTTTATTCGTAATACTACGCGTCAATGGAATTAAAAATATTATCACGTTATCCGACCATGTAAGTGTCATTGAACTATAATGCACTAACAGAATCGGGGCCCAGGTAGGCGTACATTTTTCACTTTCCGTTGACCCAACTCGCTGGTTCTATTCGAGAGAATAACGTTATCATAAAATGGTACAGACATTTTTTTTTCTTGCGACAGGCAAATGCTAAAACCGCTTAATATTATTTATTGACTTAATGTGATAACAAAAAGAGTAGGAAAAACATTTTAGATGGTAACATCGTAGTTCTACGATGAAAAGCTTGGTTTTACTCATATAACAATGTTCTGGGTAATCTATGGTAATCAGTAACGATAATAACGTTAGATGTTTCTAAAATATTCTATTTTTGAATCGTTCCGCTCTATTTTATTATTTTATTGAACTCATGAGCCGCCTAATTTTTATTCCGTTATGCGCTATGCGCACGAAATCCTGGGCGATTCCAATCGTCTCTGACAAATTCCATGCTAATTTGACAGCTACGCTAAGACAAGATTTGGTGGGCGTAATACCTATTCACCAAACATTCTATAGTTAGAGACATAGGGCCGATTTCTCAATTGGGAATTTCGCTAAGTAACTACTTAAATCTAGTGCTGTCTCGCCAAATTTCTTAGAAAAGAGCGTGACAGCACGTGACTTAAGAATTTACTTGGAGTAAATTCTCAAATCAAAAATCGGGCCATGGGTAGGTTCTGGATTGAGAATTTCGCTAACTACTTAACTGTAGCGCTGTCTCGTCAAATTTCTCAGGAAAGGGCGTGACAGAACGTTACTTAAGTACCTAGGTATTTACTTAGTGAAATTCTCAATTCACAAACCGACACATAGACAGACGGATCTGTGATGACGTAAAATTAGTTAACGGTTTCTTTCGTTGTTGGAATTGTCTGCTTTGCGAACAAAATTATATACATAACATAAACATAAACATTTACATACAGGCACATACATTGCTTCTGGCCCCACACTAGGATACCCTGTGTCGTGGGGAACCAGAAACAGCGACATCACAAACATGTAAACATCCAAGACCTGGAGTTTTTTTTTTATTTTCTCCCCAGCCGGGGATCGAACCCGGGACCTCTCGCATGGTAAGTAGATGCGCTAACCACTACGCCACAGCGGTCGTCTACCTGAACCAGATACTCGTATAAGAAAATTCTACTCCTCCCCCTTACCACCCCTCCCTCCTCCTTACCCCTCGCGTTGGGTTTCCCTCAACATTTTTCAGTACCTTACATGCCTGCTAGGGGCGTTCCATAAATTACGTCACACGAATTTCATGATTTTTCGACCCCTCCCCGTCCTTGTCACTGCTGGTCACATTTGTGAGAGCCTCCCCCCGCCCCTCCGTAGTGTGACGTCACATATTTAGGTCCATCCAGAAATTATAAAATTAAAACAGCAGTTCCGAAATCAGTTTTATTTCTGATAGAGTTGCAAACACAGTTAGGAACAGATAAGTTCATGTTTTAACACTTACATTCAAAAAGAGCTTGAAATGTGACGTCATGGAAGTTAGGACCCCTCCCAAGCCCTTGTCACACATTGGCCGCATTTATATTAACACAACGATGAGTAATCGATTACAAAGTTTCTGCTGAACGCACACAAAAATCCGATGACTGAATGATTTGAATTCCGATGAGAAACAGCGATTCGTACACAGAAAAAAGTTGCTGTGAAACGTAATTTGTGTTTGATGCTGTCAATTTTCGCGGTTACTTGAACATTACTTCTACTTTCATAATAGTTAAACGTTTTAACATGGAAATCTTCAACATGGAAACGCAAAGCGCGTTCAGCAGAATCCATCGAAAATTGTAATCGGACGCGTAATTGATGACTTAGCGATTACTCATCGATGTGTTAAGCTAAATGCGGCCATTATCACACTTCGCCGACAACCTCCCTTCCCCTTAACTTGTGACGTAATTAGTGGATGACCCCTCATAGATTGTAATTGGGTCCCCGACATTGTTATTAAAACCACGCCGCACACTGGGATCAGATTGGAAAAAAGTGGACTTAGGGTTTTTTGACCCCATTTTTTTTCTAGTGACTCCTTACGTCAATTCAATAGACATTTACTGATTGCTATTTTGTCATAAAATGACCCATTTACGAGAAAAAAAATATTTTAGTATTTTTTTTTGTATGGAGCAAAATCTTTTTTTGTGAATAACTTCGTAGTTTTTAAAGATGTTAAAATAATATTTAATAGGTGTGATGGAGAGTATTATTCTTGACATTTCATACCAAGACACCTACGTCATATCTGTGCGGCTTACGGAACGGTCGCTGTTTGAAATTTCGTTTATTTTACCAGTACATTAGGATTTGTTTAAACCAAAAATGTTACTACTTCTTGAACTTCAAGGGTTTCTCGGGAACAAATATTGACTCCCAATCCAAAGATCCATAAGAAGGCCAGTGTGCGCCGTACTCTTTATTATTGAACGCAAGTCGTAACACGACTATTGCGAAATACGACATTGTGTATCTTTTATCTCGCAAATGGCGCGTCGATCAACAGGGTACAGAGCGAAAAACTGGCTCTGGAGGTTACTCATTTTTTTATTAGTAAACCAGTTATGCAAACCAAATGTCGTTCTGTGCCTCACAAGACTTTATAAAAGAGTTACATAAAATATGATATTTGTGTTTCGCATACAAACTGAAGGTACGTAATTAAAGTGAATAACCGTGTCTACTAAGAGCATGTTTAAATTTGAGCAATGATACTGAGTTTATAGTCTATTACTCTACACATAAAATAACCTGTCATTGTTATTAACGTGTAATGCCCGGTTCCAATATCCACAAAACGCTTCGTTTTTGCTTACGATCGGTTACAATTCCTACGAAATTCCTACGAACCGTCAATAAATTGTATGGAAAACGGATCGTAGCCGGTAGGCGTATATTATTGGAACCGGGCATAAGTTAACTCGGTTTCTCGGATGAAGAAATCTTGTTCGCGATAGGTGCCGAGTTAATTTACTGAGGTTTATATCATTACGTTACAAGCGGCCCTTTGAGAAATAAAAGGCAACGAAATGTTACAGTGGGCATCACGCTAATTCTTGAATTTTATTTCATAACATACCATACCTATATACCTACATCTCTAATATATAAAATTCTCGTTTCCCAGTGTTAGTGCGCATACTCGTCCGAAATGGCTTGACAGATTTTAATGAAATTTTATGATGCATATTCGCTATGTCAGAGAATAGATTGTTATCTATTTTCCATAGGGCAAAACCACGTTTACCTCTTTATTATTGCCAGATCAGAAGTAAGAAAGATTGACGAAAAATATTACGAGCGAATGTGCAAAAGGCCGGTAAGGGACTTCGAGGCGGATATGTTTTTACAACTCGAGAATGTATTAGCGATATGCCAGATTAAAATCACTTAAAATAGAGCTTTGTCAGGATTGTGGCTGACATGGGCTTTGTGACGCTACGACGTCAAAGACGGCGCGGGACAGTCGCGTGAAATCAAGCAGAAAATATTAATTTATGATTTTTAGGACTGATGCAAGCGATATTAAAGATTTCGGAACAAAGGGCCGTTGTTTCGATAATGCGCTGCATCCCCGGGCGGTCGGTCGCCATGTCAACTGCGCTACTGTAGCGCTACTCTAAAGCCGGGTCCGCTGCGCCATGTTACGCGTGTTACAAAAAACGTAACACGTAAATATTATTAAAAATGGGTCATGGTATAACACGTTACGTGTTACATAACGTTACGTTAAGTGTTAAGTAACACGTAAAAAATTAATACCACTCCCCATTTTTGTTTTAATAACGTGTTACATTTTTTGTAACACGCGTAACATGGCGCAGCGGACCCGGCTTCAAATGAATTATTAGGTACCATCCTTTTGCTGGGTAGCAAGACAGCGTAAGACGTGAGCTTTGTGAAGCTACGACGTCAAATTTGACAGCGCTGGGCAGTCGCAAAGTGATTAGATGAGCAAAAAATGGTTATCATTTTCAGGACTGATGCAAGCGTTATTAACTACTTCGGAACAAAGGGTCGCCGGCCGGTGTTTCGCCCCCCAGGTGCGGGGGTGAAGCTAGATCGAAAATCGGTCGGTCGCTATGACGACTGAGCTGCTGTAGCGATACTGGGAAATGAATGGCTGTACCTACATTTCTCTCCCCGTTCCGCGAATTCCCAGGCTGACGCTAGGAAATCAATACATACATAGTTTCTGGGGCATCGTTTGATCATGATTCATGACTCATGATTTTTTATGAAAAGCAAACGTTTACGTAAGAAAACATAATTAACTTGAACTGTTAAATAAAAGTTTTATAACATAAAAGAGTTGAAAAAGTGGAAGAAAGAAATTATAAAACTGGATTACATAATGTTCCCGTTTTGAGTTTGCTCTGTTCCTATAAAGATCTTATTGAGGCTTATTCATTTTCTTCAATCAATCGCTCAGACCGTATTTAAAGCAGACAAATAACTTCACCTAAATACTTCGCCGACGCTTGGGGGGCGCGAGATGTGACTCATAATAGTAGCGGAGCCCATGATGCTAAATCGGGATTTACTCGAGCGTCACATAGAGACCTATTTGATTGTGAAGTTTAGATGATAAGAAGAATAAAATATCATATAATATATACCTTTTCATCGGTGGGGGGAGCGACTATAGATTTCAAAAATGTAAAAAAAAAACTGTTGCATGGACATACCCGAGCGCGTCAGATATTGGTAGCATCTATATCCTGTGCATTTTTGTAAATGTACGTATTTCATAGAGCGCGTCAGATTTTCTAAGGGGATTTTATTTGCACCTAAAAAAAGCTCTTATATAATAATCTGACTATTTGGATGTAACGCAAACTCGCGGCCATTATTAGAATGTGCAAAAAAATTCGCCATTTTGAAATACTCGAGCGCGTCAGATTAAGATATATATGGTTCTTCTTAATGCCCTAGACGTGCTGTCTCATAATCTGACGATTATCTAGAGGGATTCGCCTAATCTGACAATTAAAAATATTTTTTTTAATACTTTTTCAAATCATTGAACTTAATTAATTGAAAAGCTGAAGAAAAGCATGCAAATAAAATAGTACAGGTTTTTTAAAAATAAAGCTTGTATTTATAAGAAAATAATTAAAAAAAAGTAAATTTTTTTTTAAAAAGTTTTTTTTAATCATCATCTTCTTCATCGGTAGAATCATATTCGTCCTCTGGCTCGATTCCATCCTCATCCTCCCCATAGCTGCACGCATTAAACTTTACTTATTATTTTTTCTTACTTCGGCTTATGGAAATCGTCAGATTTTATATTTTTCATTATCCTTGAATTATTTTCTTCAAAAAAAAAAAATTAGCCACGCTCGAGAAAGTCGAGATAACGTTTTTTTTTTACGAGTTTGTAACCCTCTTACTTCTCTACGTCACGCGAAAATTGTCAGATTAGTGGAGTATACACTTTTTAGCATGTAATTAACTCACCCTACCTTAATCTGACGCGCTTGAGAATTTCTGATGATCAATTTTTTTTTACTAATCTGATCCTTTATCCTTGACAGGCGACCATATATATGGGGCTCATATTTGGTGGAGGTACTTTACCTGGTACAAGATATCTCCCTGTATGTTAATCTGCCGCGCTTTAGTAACTCCCGAAATCCCCTCATGGGCTCCCCTACCATAATGGGGAACCCGCCTCAAACTTAGATTAACGTGGCATTGCTTCTAAACTGTATGTAACTGAAATATTCATAAACGCTTTGTACATTGCGTCGTCATTGTTGGCGTCCGATTTGGGCGCGACTTTTCGACACGTCACATTTTGAAAAGTATTATGTAGTCGCATAGAAAAAAAAAAATTACGTTTATTTATCTTTTATCGTGGCCTCTACGATTATATTAAAACATTTTTGTGCAAGTTGATCATTATTCTCCAGACGCCATTGGGTCCCACACCCAGCGATCACCTCAACATGCAATGGCAAATGAGCTAGGAAGTATTAGGAAAAAACATAATTAATTGAATTCGTTTATTGACAATACGGGCCCTGTTAACATAACATTAATAAATTAGGGGATATTATAGTCTGCAATAATATGATTCACAAAACAGTAAAACTTGGCCCGCTTAGAAGCCCCTTAATAATAACATACTCAAATAATGGCACTTTATTTTCTTTTCGTGATGTCTCCGTGCCTCGTTATCTCCAGGATGTACCTAATTAGGAAAGTTATTGATAAACAAAGAATAATGTCCAGAAATCTTTTATATTATAATATCGTCCAATAAACAGTGAAACATTGCCCGTTTAGAAGCTCCTTAATAATAACATACTCAAATAATGGCAATTATTTTCTTTTCGTAATGTCTCCGTGCCTCGTTACCTCGAGGATGTAATTAGGAAAGTTATTGATAAACAAAAAATATTGTCCAGAAATCTTTTGTTTTATCTGGACACCCGGCTCGCAGATTTATTTCGTGATTATTCTTGCGCGAAATCGTCTGCGAGCACTGAGATGTAATTAATACTTCCTGTAGGTGTCGTTATTTCGCCTCGATTATTATGAGTATATTACTCGTACCTATTTTACTTTGTGATAATAACACGTCAATAAAGTAACACTCGATGAACATAATCAAACACTAATACTAAGGCTGACTTTTGCCCACGCTATCTGTCAGCACTATCCATGGCTAGTTTCTAATTCTTCACTAATGTCATGCAACAAGAGATTTGCAAATCTACCTTGAATAGATTGTACGACTGACAACCCTGTCAAGATCCATGGATACGTATTTATTTATTTGGTTTTTTCAGTGCCTAGCTCAGGGCATTAAAATAACAATAAAAGAATTGGATCAAGGAACTGATCAAAAACTCATCATGCCAATGGAGCCTAACGAATGTCTAGAGGCAGATTTTCCAGAAGTGGATCGCAATCACTGTAAAAGAGAGAATTTCCCATCCCATCTGGGATTTGGAAATGAAGTATCCGAGACTATCGTAGAGAGCGGACGTCACTTTCGAGATGAATAAACCGTTCCTTGGAAAGGCAGCATGTAATTGTGTTAATTCAACACATTGTAGAGACAGAAACATCCCTGCTTCCTTTTCAGTCTACACTAGGGAATATACGTACATATACCGATGAGGTATAGGGTTCAAATGGCCCCAATAGAAATCAGTAATTTCTATCCATTGGCTTTACGAGTTTTTTCTGCACCTAGTATAAAATCCGACGAAAGCGGAAAGTTTTGTAGGTCGTGTAATTAATGGGATTTACAGGGTTAAAACGACTGCACTAATTTGAGATTAACACGGATTTGAGTGTGTCTCGTTTCTGTATGTGTGTAGTCCCTGGACAATGGGTGTAGGCCACAGAACAAAATTTTGTTCTGTGGTGTAGGCCGTGGACAACGGAGTTTCCACCCTTCGATCTAATAGGCTAGGGGAAGTCCTGTGTACCTCATAGGGTAATTTGGTGAATATACAGGGTGTCCCAAAACTCAACGGCAAGCCGGAACTGGGTGAAAAGGCAAGTCATACTGGTTATCAGAAAAATAAAAAAAAATTGTGTGAAAAAAAAATTATAGGCATTTCAAAAAAAAAAATTGAAAAATCCTGTTGCCACAAATCTTTACTTTTTCCAAATTTTTTTTATCTCTGAATAGTGATACGCAAATTTTTTTTTTTTTTTCTGATAACCAGTATGACTTGCCTCTTGCCTTTTCACCCGGAACCGGCTTGACGTTGAGGTTTGGGATACCCTGTATAGATTTAATAAAGTTTGTCTCATGGTTCGTTGTATTCTGCAATGAGTGGCTTAGTGCCTTAGTGCCCTAACAATATTCATGACCTCAGTAGCCAGAAACACAAGACTATCATAATCAGGGAATGGCAATGGAATGGAAATCTAGTAACAGAAAAGTCCAAGGCTATTAATCAACCCGACTAAACCGGTTACAAATTAAAATAAGCCCAATGCCAACGAATTGATTAGATCTAGAAAAGCTACATTTAATGCACCTACTCGTACCTTATGCAGCAGGCAGATCGTTCTGTCACGAAAATAATTTTATTTGCTAATCCCGTGGAAATAGACGGGGCGTTAGATAGAAAAAAAAACTAGACAAGTGCGAACTCGCCCACTACGGATTCCGTGCATAATATCAGCTTAGTCTTGTTCAAAATGTGTTTTTTCGTTCATTCTACATCCAGATCCAGATCAGGGTCCAGTTCTAGAGACTGGTGCCTCTGCCTACCCCTTCGGGGATAACGGGCGTGAGTTTTTTTTTTTTTTTCTACATCCACGAGCAACTGAGTGAAACATCCAGATAAGTTATCAAGTTAGATCATTGTAGTCCGGTCTGAATCGTACTCAGTTCTTCTGCTGTCTCATCGATTGTATCACCCGTAATAGGCCCAGTTAGTGCAGCCGTACTTACGCTAATTACGACAAGTTGGCCGATGAATGACGGTTAAACGACTTTGTAATCGCCCAATGCATATTCTACGAAATTCAGTCTTTCATTTGACTTGTTTATAAGAGCACAGTAGCATGACGCGAGGTTGTTGAACCAGTGTTGGTCGACTCTCGACAGTTGAATTTTATATTGCAAAGTTACTCCATCGTAATAAGCACAAAGAACAATGTTAAGTGTGTTGTCAAATGTACACAGCCTTGAAGTTTTGTAGGCCTAAGTAAGCAAGGTGGTGATTGGTATGAAGGTATGTTATGTTACGGTTCTGAATCTGAAACACGACTGGTCTCTATCATACAGTTTCCTTATTAGTTTACGATAAACTCAACAAAAGAATTATACTACTACACAGGTGTTAGAATATTTTAGTGAACACTTGCGAAACTAAAACTATATAAATCATGATAAACCATGCCATCTTTTACTTTGAAATGGTAGCTTGATCGGTTAGAATGATTATTGTACGTATTGAAATCTCGTCGTAATTTTAATTATTGTTCCAAAGTGGGCGATAGTTCATCTGGGTACATACATTTGTCCTTAATAAAGGTCACTTCCCGGGCAGCTCGCAGCTCGCAAGGGCCCGGGCTGCAGCCGCACATGCGCAACGTGCACTCCTAGGTCAGCCGGGCTATAGCCTAAAGGCACCTGGGGTTGCTATGCCAACAGGGGACGGTCGGCGGCCCGCCATTTTGATTAGGGGGTTCATCGGGGGGTAGGTACATATTTGTCCTTTATAAAGGTCACAGGAGGCCCGGGCTGCAGGGGCACATGCGCACAAGTGCACTCCTAGGTCATCCTGGCTATAGCCTAAAGGTACCTGGTTGCCATGCCAACGGGCACCGCCGCGGCCAGCCATTTTGATTAGGGGGTAATCTCCCTTGCAGTTGCACATGCGCAGAAGTGCACCCTTAGGGCATCCGGGCTAGTCTAGACAGGCCTAGTTGCCAAGGCAACAGACAAGGCCCGCCATTTTGTAAGATATTCTTCCATGGACTTGCATTGCACATGCGCATAACTGCAGCGCTAGGTCGCCCGGGCTAGCCTAGGACGTCTGGTTGCCATGACAACAGGCGAGGGTCGTGTTTGCGAATGTTCGAGTTTGGTGGAAGGATATAAACGAACCTACAGAGAACACATACCTAGGTATTAGTAGAATTATGCAAAGCTTTTCTTTTCAAGGCGCACCTGTGAAATAAGAAAATGTCAGTGTTATCACAACTTCTTTCACCGCAAATGAATTAGCAATTAATGTCAAAAAGAACTAGGACCTTTGCATCTACGTAATGAGATGATTTATGCAGCGTCAAGTGGCATCTTCACCAACACTAAATGGGTCAATTAGGTAGGTATCTATGAAATAAATCAATTTGGTACAAAGTGTACATGTATTTTGTAATGACTCGCCATATAGGTATATATGGCGAGTCATTACAAAATACATGTAAGCCTAACACGTCTCTCTATTGGACACAGGCCTCCTCTCAGAGAGAGAGTATGGGCTTCAATCACACGCGTGCCACACGCGTGCAGACACTCGGGTTTCCTCACGATGTTTTGCTTCACGGAGGAGCGTTTTCACAAAGCGATACATAGAAAAAAAGTATTAAAGTATTTATTGCTCTATGGGTAGGAAATTTTAATAGAAACGTTTGTTGTATCGTTTCCAGAAATCTTGGTCGTCGTTGATGCATCACTTTGTAAAAACTGAGAAATCTTACAGCACTATTTGCAGAAAATTCGTTAATACTATCATGACAGAGTATTCGAAACAGCAAAAAAATAATTTTTGCTTTTTTGTTTGTTGTGTCACTTTGTGACAACCTTCTTTCTATGATCTGAGGTGACAACGCTCCTCAGTTAGGGAGTGGTAGCGCTACGACAACTTCACAAATGTACAATCGGGGTCTAAAAATGTTGTGTGCAATGATGTGCAGTATAGTCTATAATGCTTTAACAATATACTTATCACCTTTCAAAATTCTGAAGCGCCGATTCTAACAAGTATCTAAACTCATTTCTTAATTTAAAATCATTGCATTTGTTAAAATGACACATATCAAAAATCTGTCAAAATAGACGGTTTTGTTTTCTATACATTATATAAAACCTCCTTGAGTGAGCGAAGAAGGTTTTCTCTACACTTAGACAGGTTGGTACTCTACTCTTTATTCTGAGCTTTATCTAATCAAATCAAAACAAATATCGACCTTGTGTCGTATAATTGTCTGTACAGAACCTTATGGTAATAAACATTTTCAGACCCCGACTGTACACTTAAAAACAGTCATAGGTACATCCCCGCACTGGGAACCTGGGTCCCCCGCTTCCGAGTCCATTGTCCTACACACTATGCTACCGCGCACCGCTCTTAAAAAAATAAAAATGGAAAAAAACTAAGTTATTAAAAGGGGCTAACTAACACAACAAGTGAAATAAACATACCCTGAAATATCAATAATGGTAGCTCCAATTAAGAATTAGCAACGGAGCTCGGCAAATTTTGAGCGGGAATAAAATGATGAAGGGTGTTTATGATAGACGCGACGACGATTATTTACTAGTGTATTATGAGGCCCAATGTCTTCATGTGATCACAAAATCAATTGTTATTTTCAAGGTCGGGCCTTACGAGGATATTGTAAGATCCAAAAAATTAATTTTCATCATCATTTTGTTCTCCGGAGCCGGCGAATTATAATGTTTATTTTACAACCTAGAATGCACAGTTGAAAACGTAGTACAATATTCGGCCAGAAATTAAAGGTTTTGGTAAAAAATTGTAATTTTTCCGAGGCATAGGTATCAACTAACCGCGGTGTCATAGAAGAAAGAAACAAAACTTCGCTCGGCTATAATGTAGTCACATAATGATATTCCATATTGTATCGATCACATATTTTGGTTCAGCATTAAATTTTAGGTATTTTTCATAATAATTATCCATTTTGCTTTTTCACTTCAACAAATTTCACAATGGACACCTGTGACACGATGATTACGTGACACCAACGCAACATTGGTGATCAGTGGCGGCCTTACGCATTGCGCCATGTTTTTGCGAGGCCCTTTGTCCTACGGAAAAGTAACTATGTGATGCGAAAGTAGGTCTGGTTGTTAGATAGTATACCCTGTATAGTATTTCTCATCAAACATAACGAATAACTGTTATTCGTTATGTTTGATGAGAAATACTATACAGGGTGGCCAATCGGGTAACGTTTTTTTTTGTTTTTAGATAGCCCGTACCGAGACCCGTCCAAAACACCCCCATGTATGTTCAGCAATTATTGATAGTTTTCGAGTTATGATTTTTTTTTTATTTTCAGATTTTTCCGAAAAATCGTCTAACGAAAACCAAAAATGCTTAAAATTTTATCTTATTTAAAAGTATTTAAAATTTTGTTTTATTTTGAAAATTTCGGTCTCCCGACAGTGATTTCAAACTTTGGGCCCAAAATGTACTTAATTATTGTTCGGATTTACAGGTTTTCTTTTGGATATAAAAATAGGCTTAAATACTAATTATAATTACAGAAAAAATAAAAGCCAAAAAGCATTTTTGAGTTTTTTGACGATTTCTAAAATTAATTATAATTAGAATTTTAGTTTTAATTTAAATTACATGACAAAAACCTTAAATAACAGTATTAACCTAATCTATAAACAAATTAAAATAAATAATACTTAATAAAACTAATATAAACTAATTTCTAGATATATATTTATATATTATATAAATGTGTCTATATAAATGTGTTTCATATTGTTTGATATCTGCTCAAACTCTTTGGAATGTTTCCGCTTTTATTCAGTAACCTATATTGGTTTCTGAACGTGTTCCTGAAAAGGCGGCGATTAGTCAGAATCTAGTTGGCCATGCCATGAAACAGTCCACTGAAGGAAGAAACGACGTTCGTTTGCTCCGTTTGAAATAATCTCTACATTTATTGATTTACTTTCGAAATATCTGTTATTGAACTTTACGAGTGAGAAGAAGTGAATTCTTGTGGCCACAAACGTTTTGTGTTGAACCCATGGACGTTCCATCAACCCTAGTGCCGTGCATCTGGATTGAGCTGGTTTCACGATTTGGAGCTGGCTGGGGAGCTGCAAGGTGAGTGGAAGCTTCTTCTGAGTTCAAGGGCAGATATTAAATGTATGTTCATCATAATTCTAATAGGGAAAGTAAACTAACTTCGTAAGTATAGTTTTTCCCCCCACACATATATTATATAAATGTGTCTCGCGGCAGAGAGCCCAGAATGCTGGCAACATACCCTCTTTGGATGGCCAGACTTATTCTCTGGCCGAGGTATGCGCCAGCCCTCCTGTCTCCCGTGGCGTCGATGAGGCGGGTCGACAGCTCTTTAAAGAGCGAACTCGCCTCGGGGCCCCACGGGCCCAATGTCTCGACCCCAAACGCCGCAAATATGTATTGGTTGCTCAATGTCGCATATTTCCGCAGTTTGAGGCCTTCCGCCGCGCCGGCCGCCGAGCCAGCCGCCCTTATGGCCTGGCCACGGGACATTCGCCCGCGCGAATGCCTGGCGTGGCCAGGCCGTTAACGGCGTAGAAATGTAGGTACGTAGCAAGCCACGGGGCCTCGCCTCGCCGCCGGTCGCACCGCGCGAAAATTCGCGGCGAATGTCCCGTGGCCAGGCCGTTATACCTACTTTGAGAAACATGGGAAGGCGCCAGCGTGTCGACACAAGTTCAGTCCCACATTAGGGGCCTCCCATGTTTCTAGGGAATTGACATCATTCCGTCGGGCCTCTTCCCATCATCACTGAATATACCTGGAGGTTCCAGCATTGCAGATTCGGATGTGGCGAAGGCCCTTCGGATGACGTAATTTAAGGCTGCATGCCTCGGTAAGCGGCCAGCACGATTTCTTGAAAAATCTCTAAATAAAAAAAAGTCATAACTCTAAATCAATAAATCGCTAAACAGGTCTCGGTACGGGCTATCTAAAAAAAAAATAACGTCACACCTGGCTGGCTGACTTTCAACCCTGTATAATACTATACTAATCCCGAGTGCTTTACGTTTAAAAAACCGATCTTCAAGTGTTTCGAGGCGCGATATTCAAGTAGGTACTAAAAAATGCATTTATCAATTTTATTATGTTGAATGAATGAATTAGTTAACTAACTTTATTTTACCGTTATGTTATAACCTTAATAAATAATAATTAAGAATCAAAATTTTCAATAAAAAATATATATAGTTAAAAAGTGTATTTTTTTTAATAGGAAAATTAAAAAGTTAAGAAAAAAAATTACTTTTCTTTCCGCTTCTTGCACCCACATGAACAGATTAGAAATTTCTGAAGTTTTCACGAGTGGTATACTTAATATTATTAAAATGCAACCTGTAAAATGTATATGAAACTACCGTAAATCAGTGAGAAAAGTGTATTTAATAATACGAATATGTTAGCGGACGTTTTATTGACAACTCTACTGCTAGACGTGTTTTATTGTATGAATAATAATGTTAAAAACAATTACGTTTTTTTTCACTTCCTAGGAACGACTGAAACATTTTAGCACACATGGCAAATTCACTTTACTCTGGCAACATTCACGCACACAAAGAAATAATATTTCACCGACTCAAAACCGGTTACACTGTGGCTTGATCTATGGTTCTACTCAATCAACGGGGCGAGCCTTAGTACATTGCAAAATTGATTAACCCATACATAAACAAGTAGACGCTAGCCACGCTATGGGTCAGTTAAGTAAAGCTGGCACGTTCAACACATTTACACGTTGCGCTTGAGTAGTGTCTGTGAATAAGCGCGCGGCGTGACGTGTACTGCATGCGCATCATGAAAAGTCTGCCCGTCTCTCTTGCGCGCGTTCTATTTTATGAGTGTGAAGGGGACAGTTATAGTTTTACTTTTGCTGCTGTGTATATATACAGCGTGATCTTTTCGGTATTCAACGGTATGTGCGTTTCAATGAGGGATTTTTCTGACAGCTAAGAAAAGTAGTTCCAAATGAGCCGTTTTCAGAAGAACTAAAAAAAACGAATGGCTGTCAAGGTGTCAGTTAGGTATATTGTATTGAAAAAAACTAACATTTTCAATACAATATAACTCCGAAAGGACAATCATTTGGCTGTTGGCGTCATAGTAACTTTTATTCAGCTCGCTGAGACCTATTCGATGATGTATCACACATGGCTATTGGGCAGAGGTCCAAAACTGCATTCCTTTGACAGCCATTCGTTTTTTTTTTCTTCTGAAAACGACTCATTAGTCATTAAATGACATTTTTAAGACAGCGTTTTTGTTTTTCTAATGGGAATTGCCAGTTTATTATGTGGTCTTTCCTCTTTTCTTTTGGCTCTTGCATTTGATTGTGATTGGACTTCGGACAACTGCTACTGGTACAGAAAAAAAGGTAGGGTAATGAGCAGTTTTCAGAAGAACTAAAAAAAAAATCTAACGGCTGTCAAGGGAATGCAATTTTGGACCTCAGCCCAATAGTCATGTGTGATACATCATAAAATAGGTCTCAGCGGGCTGAACAAAAGTTACTATTCCGCCAACAGCCAAATGTTAGTTTTTTTTTCAATACAATATAACTCCGAAAGGACAATCATTTGGCTGTTGGCGTCATAGTAACTTTTATTCAGCTCGCTGAGACCTATTCGATGATGTATCACACATGGCTATTGGGCTGAGGTCCAAAATTGCATTCCTTTGACAGCCATTCGTTTTTTTTTTTTCTTCTGAAAACGACTCATTAGTCATTAAATGACATTTTTAAGACAGCGTTTTTGTTTTTCTAATGGGAATTGCCAGTTTATTATGTGGTGGCCATTAGATTTTTTTTTTAGTTCTTCCTAAAACTGCTCATTCATCCAGAAACTGACCACTGAGCGTCCGTGACCCTTTGTTACATAATTAAACTATAATTAAATTGTTTGAGGATTTCTGGGATAATTATTTTCTGTTTTGGTAAAGATTTTCTTACAAATATATTATAACAAGTAACACATATATTTGTATTTATTTATCTACAACGCACCCATCTTACTAAAACCTAACTCTAGTCTACACTTAAACTAGAGTCGCATTTTGAATCAAAATCATTTATTTTTAAACATACTGTATAGTGAAATTGCATAAGTGTGAGTACTGTGAACGTGCCAGCTTTAGATAACTGACCTAACGCACTGTACTCTATGGAACCCAACAACCGGGAGGTTGCCATGCCAACCGCCCTAGCCCGCCATGTTGTTTGCGATTTCTCCAACAGCGGCGGGCGGCGTGGCCGAGGGGCATTAAAAAAAAGTAATATAGAGCACGAGAAACTTTTCTCTCCTATTTATACAATGAACAACATTTTTTTAGGTTTCACAGTTTTCGAAAATGCGGAAAATATAATTCTAAGCCCTGGCGTTACATTTGCTTTATTTTCATGCTTTTTAAGCATGCTTTCGATAGAGGTTTCTACCTCTATATTCTACAGAATAGAATAGAGACGCCGATTCCTTTTATAAGTAGATACAATAATTCGGTAATGGTTGGTTGTATACTGTGTCTACAAATTTCAAGATTTTTTTAAAGTACATACTTTTATAATATCTGGTGCGTAATAAAAACGATGAATCGGCATAAGTTTTTCCGTCTCAATTTTATTCAACCTCTATGGAAAGCATGCTTAAAAAGCATGAAAATAAAGCAAGCCTCTAATTTGGAAAACGTTGAGAATTCAATAAAAATACACAAACGTTTAGCGTTTAGTGTTCAAACCGGCTTCAAGCCATTTTTTGTCCACTTTGATCGTTTACGTTTTTTTTTTAGTAGCAAACACTTGAAAAATATTAGCAGAAGAAACAGCTCTTCATTGGGAAACATTGTTTCCACACACGTTTCCACACATGGCTTGTGGAAACTAAACTGTGCCATGTGGTAGAGACGTCCGTGTTCAGTCTTTTCATGCGAGAAGCATGCGCAAGCAAAACTGTGGTCAAGCATGCACGTGTGGTAGCCGCATAAGTAAATACTTCAGTAACATGCTTTCACGCTCTTTTCTAAAGAAATTTGACGAGACAGCACTACAGTTACGTAATTACTTAGCGAAATTCTCAATTCAGAAATCTGCCAACAGATTTCCAATTATGACCATTTGACCATGACCCAGACCAGAGGAGTTCGCTAGTTAATTATAATATTTTTAATAATATGTTGATATCAAGCAGTAACGTATCAATTGGTTGCTAATTCTTAATGTATGTTGGAATATTTAATTAAAAATACAATTACAATTTTATATTATTACTAGCTGTTGCCCGCGACTACGTCCGCGTGGGCTTTAGTTGAGTTAAGTGTTTGAAAATAAGATAGGGATACTTTTAGCGCATGCGAAAGAGCTTTCATACCCTTATACCTTTCATACAACTTCGCAACCCCCTCTACCCCCTTAATGGATGATTTTCGAAAGACTACTTTAGTTTACATATCTTTCATGCCATTCAATGAAGGACCTTCATTCTGAATTTCATTCGGATAACTTCATAAACGGCAAAGTTTCATACTAACTTTGCACCCCCAGGGATGATTTTCGAAAAACTATTTTACACGTGTTTCATGAATTTCAATGAAGAATCTTTATTCTGAATTTCATTGTAATAACTTCAAAAACGGCATTGTTTCATACTAACTTTGCACCTCTTACCCCTTTTTACCCCCTCAAGGGAGCTTTTCGAAAAACTATTTTACGTGTTTTTCATAGCATTTAATGAAGGACCTCCATATTGAATCTCATTTGAATAAATTCGTATATCATAACTTTTAATGAAGAACCTTCGTATTGAATGTCATTCGAATAACTTCAAAAACGGCAAAGTTTCATACTAAGTTTGCCCCCCCCCCCCCCCCTTTTTTTCCCCTTAAAGGATGATTAAAAAAAAACTGTTTTACACGTATTTCCTAAATTTTAATGAAAAACGTACCAAATTTCATTCGAATAACTTCAAAAACGGCAAAGTTTCATACTAACTTTGAACCCCCATTTTACCCTCTTAGGGGATGAATTTTAAAAAATCCTTTCGTAGTACTCCCCTACGTTACAAAAGGAACTCCTGTGCAAAAATTCAAATTTCTAAACCCTTATAGTTTAGGCCCTGCGTTGATATGTCAGTCAGTCAGTCAGCTTCTCCTTTTATATATATATATATATATATATAGATAGATTATTTTATTCATATGTAACTTGTCCGTGTAATATGTATTACATATGTAATGTATATATTTTGCGTTTGAATAAGGTAGGTATTTCTTTCATTCCAACGGTTCGGGGTCTGGCAAGTTGTGATAGATAACAGATATAATATTTGGTGTTGAAATGTGGGTGCACATTTTGCTGCGTCCGTGCATTGAATTTTAAGTAGAATTCAATGGACCGTTACTAAACGAGATTTGTTACTCAAACGCGCGATGCCGAAATACAAAGGCAGACCAGCTGACGGCTGTACACAGTGTTGCCAACCTAAGAAAATGAAACTTAAAAAAGCAGCAGGAAGCAGTAAAATTTTAATTTCAAAATTACTATTAAAAAATCTACTGTCTGACGTAACATTAATGGAATTGATAAATAGTTATTACAATAAATGTTAGATTTACCGCAAATTGGCTTTATTTAAGGAATTTCTGGGAATTGTGAAGTAAATAAAGTCCAAATGAAAAAATATTTTACTACAACGGAAAATACACTCGTTTTCAACTACGCGGTTTTCAACGTTTGCGAAATCAATCTTTATTAAAATGCATGTTTTTATTTAATTTTATTGAGGTACTTCATGATCGACGCATACACAAATTACAAGGTTATTCCGGTTTGACATGTTGGTTATGACCTGTAGCTATTTGGAATATATATTTTTCTACGCAGTTGATAAATTCGATAATCAATCAACAAAAAACTGGAAATACGAACTAAAACCGACAACAGGGATGTCATGGCGAGCACTGACTGAAAATCAGAGCTGAAGGCTTGTCCTTTAGCATAATGCTGAGTCAGCTGCCATTTATAACAGAAGTGACACGCCTTGACCTTTATTTTCCTCCTGTTTTCTTCTAATTTTATGTTTTGTACTATTTTTAGTTTAATTTGTGGATTTATTTTGTTTTTGTGGCGTATGTTCTGTTTTTATAATAAAAACAGTAAATATGCTGTTAAAACAGTACAGTTAGGAACACTGGCTGCACCTAAATCGATAGCTGCTATAATTAGCTAGCACTAATTGTGATTGCTTCTAATGCTAATAAATAAGCCGTTGTCAGGATTAATTGATCCACAAAATGCCTGATAATAAAATTTGTTGACAGTCTTGTTTCTGTCTGACCGCCAGTTACGTCTTGAGAAATGGTCCGGTACCGGGAACAACGTGATAATCGCCTAGCTCCCATTCTAAACTTATTTCGCGTGACACTGAAATTTGAAATAAAAAATCGGAATAATGAGTTTTGCTGTGTTCCGTAAATATTTTTGCGTATGTATGTACATCAGGTATAAATATTAAAATATTAGGTATCCTATATAAATCGCATAATCAGCTTCTAGGTACATTATTTGCCAACGTCCCTTTTTTACATATCTTTTTGAGTTTTTGCTACGTCAAGGTTATGTAAATTAATACATAATATTATAATAACACCAGCTGATACGGCAAACGTTGTTTTGCCGTATCAATTTGGCCTACGAACTATTCTCAGACGTACCAAATATACACAGAAAATTTCATAAAATTCGGTGAAACCATAGCGAAATCCGAAACGAACGATAACAATCACTGTAACATGATCTTTTTATATGATGTTTATGATGGTAGATGAGGTTATAATTTTGTTTGTAAGTCCCTAGTTTTAAAGGGGCTTTGATAATTTCATATTATATTATCATAAATATGGCGCGCGTACGTTACTTCATCGTTACATAGGTGTTCTTAAAACTTAAGCTAACGTACCTTTTTTACCCTTATTGCCTTTGAACTCAAGCCCGGTCCCCGAAGTTCGCTTGTTGCGTAAAGGTACGATTCCACCCAAATAGTGTGCAGCACATTTGTTTACAAACATTCTGTGCAGAACTACAGCACAACACGTACTAAGTTGGTATCGCTTCTAGCCTCTGTTTCCACCGGCAATGCTGTGTGTAACTTTTGTGAGCGCACAGTGTTGCACACTTGTTCACGAACATATTCACTGAGCGAGATTTTCTACAGACAGTTGAAAATCCAGGATTTTCTTTTTTTCTCTTTGGTATTGAGCCAGAATAATGTTCCATTTTTTCATTATCTCAGTCGAATCACAATTAAAACTTTGAGCTAACTCTTGAGTGGCGTCGTGTTTTTTCTTTCTATTTTTATAATAATTGTGACTGAAATCCCATAGAATAGCATAAGTTTCAATAGCTTAAATAAATTTGATAATTTTTTCATTCGTCCAATCCATATTTTAGGTTATAGTCTGATAATTAACGCTATGACTCGAAAAAATACTTGAGAAAGTGCGCGCACAAATAAATGTTTTCGCTTTGGTAGCGGAAGACTGAGTTCGCGAACAACGAGTGCGTGCGCGTCGACACGAGTCCACTACTTGTACTGTGTAGGCGCACACGAGTGCACAGCTGTGCGCAAACATTTCTAAAATGTTCGCGCACAATTTGTTCTTGTTCGCTTGAGTGAGTCGACCAAAGCAAACATTTGTGCCGTACGCTGTGTAGCATTGTGCCGCACAGTTCCGCACACTGGTGGAATCGTACCTTAACAGTCAGAAAAACTTTATAAAAACGAATACAAGTTACCCAAAGCGTATGTACGGATTCAGTTTATTATAAACTTGCTAAGGGGCGTAACTGTGGCGACGTAACGTTACGTAATAGGGGCGATGTTGAACCCTATGGTTTTTTAAACTTCTACAAAACGTAAATGACTTCTTTAATTCCTTTCCTCTATTATTATATTATATTATAGTCTTAGTATAGAGGACTTAGTGGAGTCGGTGACTTGAATAAGTATCATCATTTTGACATGTTTTTTATAATTTATTTTGTAAATATTGACCATTTTAAGAAACTAATTTCGGTATTTTGAGTTTTATTCGTTATGTCTATTTTTATATTTTTCTAATATTTATATAAAATATTGATCAGGGCATGATTAAAGAGATATTCGTTGCATACATACAGAAAAAAAAACAAATAATTGTTTTTTTTTTGTAATACAAAGGATTCATACTCATAATGTGTTTTCTGGCGTCATAGGAAAGTCATTCAAGGGCATTTGATTGAATATCCTAAAAAATCTACATAATATACATACCGACGTGCGTGCATGGAACGACTAATGTCGATGAAGCGAAACTGATTTGTCTGGATCGTGGCAGGTGGTAGGTAGTCCTGGTCTCTGCCTACCCCTCTGGGATACAGGCGTCATCTATGTATGTTTGTATACTATTTCCAAATCTTGTAAATACAAATTGTAGGTACTGAAAGCACAATTCTCGAAATGGTTTTGGGATTTCCGTTCACGTTCAAAAATGTAGCATGGCTGATTACAACCTCAAGTATGCATTTCAATAGATCTGATATACGGGTTATAACAGATCACGTAAGCTACTTCAAAGAGAACGGCCTATTACAAATTCAAATATTTTATTCACATTATAAACAAAATGTTTCCTTTGTGAACGTCAAAGGTTTTAGTTTCACAATTCCTCCTCCGACGACCTCTGTGGTGCAGTGGTTAGCGCATCTGCCTACCATGCGAGAGGTCCCGGGTTCAAATCCCGGCTGGGGACAAAAAAAAAGAAACTCGGGTCTTGGATGTTTACATGTTTGTGACGTCGCTGTTTCTGGTTCCCACGACACAGGGTATCCTAGTGTGAGGCCAGAAGTAATGTGTGTGCCTGTATGTAAATGTTATGTTATGTTAATTAATAGATTAACTATAACTAGAATAAGAAACTAACAAAGAAACTTCACATTTTGTTGTTTTCAAAACAGTCAAACTCAAACCAGTTATTTGCGAATACAAATTATGTCATACAGTTGCACATATTTTAATTGCAACAAAGTAAATGTAGTCTACCACTTAGCAGCAGTATGCAAAATTTTTGACAGATATAGTTTACATGGCATGCAATATTTGTTTACAAATTATTTACAACAATACGTACAGAAAAATAAATAAATTATAATCTCAGTTTTAAGTCCAAGTTTATGATGTCATACTATTAAATTATATAATTCTACATTCGCGTCTAAACTAATGTAATTTCCCAAGTCATTGTCAACTAGATACTCAATAACAGTGTAGTAGGCCTTGTCTCAACGAGCTATGGAAAGGGCTATGCTCGGAATTTCTCTACGAGACCGAATCAGAAATGATAAGGTCCGTAGACAAACGAACGTCGTCGACATAGCCCACCGGATGAGCAAGTTGAAGTGGCAGTGGGCGGGGCACATAGCACGCAGAACTGACGGCCGATGGGGCCGAAAAGTACTGGAATGGAGACCACACATCGGCAAGCGCAGCGTAGGACGACCAGCCACAAGATGGACAGACGATATCATCCAAGTGGCGGGAAGACGCTGGATGCAAGCCGCTTCTAACCGGTCTTTTTGGAAATCCATGAAGGAGGCCTATGTCCAACAGTGGACTTCTTGTGGCTGAATGATGATGATGATGAAGGCCTTCTCTCAATAGTTGTTTTGTCAAATTTTTGAACAAATATTGTTCGTCAATATTTCGAATACATTTTGCAAATATCTTTGAGAACATGCCAAAAATACTTTCTGAAACAATGCTGTAAGTAGAGCGCGGTAGGGCCTTATTTTGTCAAAATTTCGATTGTTCTGCTTTTCAAAAAGATCCATGTTTGATTTAACCGAGACACAAGCTACCAAAATGTACAAGGAGTGCATCGTAAGGATTCCAAGATTAATTTAGTCGGTTTTGCAGCTTTGTCTGGATTTCAAACCGCAAATCGATCGGATGCATTTGTTCTGGGCTTTGAAAGCAATTTCTTTATCGATCGATTTTCCCCAAAAATATGGTTCCATATCGTAATGTCTCTACGTAACTGAAAACAGTTTTCAAACTTAAATTATTACTCATGGATGTGCTGAAAACCAGACACAATGCTCCTCTGAATCCATTTAATATTAATCTACTGTTTAACACCAGACATCTTTGTCGTCTAAATAGTCGTTGATTTGATGGTAAGCTTTTTTGCACAGAATGTGCTTAACACATTTCGTAAACCGCGTCGGAGGTAACTCTCACAGATCTTGGGAATCTTCTTCTAGAACCTTATACAGTGCCCTCATAAAGGACGCATTAACTTTTGCAAGTCTAAATAGTGGAAATGACAATTTATGTTTATTTCTAGTATTAACATTATGATGGCTACCAATAGTTTCGAAGTCTTTATTATCTTTTCAAACGTACATAATATTTTCATAAAATGTATTGGCCTGCAACTGACTCGAGATGTTAGTTTCTCTGAAGAAATCTCTTAAGCCCGCTTGCACCACCGACTAAAATCCATTTAACCCCGAGTTAAACAGAATTTTGACAGTTCCGCCATACTTTATCTGTCAAAATTATCGAAATAACCCGTTAACTCGAGTTAAATGACCTAACCCGGGCTGACGCAAGTGGGCCTCAGCGAGTCCCTACTACTTAGCTTGTAAATAAATCGGATCGCTCTCTTCTGCAATATGTATATATTCTCAATGGCCCTGTTCTACAATTACCTACCTATAAAGTACAAAATTACTCCTTGTAAACAATCTGAACACAGCTCGCACCCTGTTTGAACGGCTCGATCGCTAGTGAAACCGCAAAACTGTCATAGCGCACAATTGACTCAAGCTAATTGTAAAATTACATGAAGCATTACGCGAACGTCTAGTTCGTGCGGGTACTGCACACAGCTCGAGTCAGTGTGCCAGTGGGTCAGTCGTCTTATGTAAACGCGCCAACCGCCGGTGTCTTAGCTTTGCGTAAGCGAATCGCGGGCCAAATGCTAGCTTCTATGGCTGTACGCTCTTTATGTAAGCCGTTATGTCTTGGTAGTTAATTTACGACGACAATGTTATGATTACGTCTCGCGCGAAAAGGTTTTTGGCTAACATCCCCGTTGTAATAATAGCGCTTTAGCCCCATTACCCAGACAAAGGCCTAGATCGAGCGGCAAAAGTCGCAAGCTGTCACCATCAATATCGCTGGCATCTGGCTAATGAGCAGTTATAGGTACTGAGCTGAATCGGCGCGGGGAATGTCGAGTGCATGCGCAGACGATATTATAGCTCAGCTCCTCGGTTTTTAGTCACTTCAAAATGCACCCGATATTCCTGCCAGTATCCCGAAGGGTGAAGGAGAACCAGGATTTGCCACAATGCCGACAAACGAACCTCTTTGGCATTATCAACGTTATTTTATGTCGCCCAGCAACATTATGTCTCCTGTGCGACATATTGCGAATTGTTTATCTACAGTAATATTATAAACATTTAGCCACTGTTTCACAATGTTCAAATAAAGTTCCGTATAAGCTATCCGCAACCAGGGCTGCCGTTTGTTCTAAAGGAGCCGGGGATCTCTGGGCCCAATTGTAATAAGATGAAATATGGTTTAAAAAAAAGCGGTATTTTTTTCTGTTTCACAATATAAAAAATCTGCTCAATTCACAATCTGGGAGACGAGAAATCTTAAAAACAAGTTTATTGCACTGATGAAATAGAGTTTCGATTACTATAATCGATTACTGTGAATGATTTCAAGAATTATTATTGAACATAAAATCACTCTCATCGAATGATGGATTCAATCAATGTGAACAAAATCTACGGAATAAATTATTATATTGTCAATAGTTTACAATAAAACAGAATATTAACTTTAAAATCGATTCTCGTAGATTCTCGTTTACAGATCGATTTATTACTTTTTATGTTTGTCAAATGTATTTAATTTGTGCTGACAGTGACAGCTCCCGGATTTTCAATCTATCATCATGATGCGTCACTATATTGCACGGACCGAGAATTTACGGCACGAGAGTGTACAACCCGGGAATTCGTGCCCAAATGACCATCTATAACTAACGCTAGTGGGATTTTTCCGAGCGGTTTCGTGCTTCGCAAGGCAAGTTAAGCAGTTGGTGCCGGCTGCCGTCAATAGATGGAAGTCGTGAAGCCAAGGCAGAGGCCTTAGGGCAGCTTCAAAACTTCCGACAGTAAGACCAGCCACTAGTCTTACAAGGCTCCACCTATCCGGACTAGGCCCCTGTGGTGGAGTATGCCCTATAGGTATAGGAACGAGGGGCACGGGCTTTTCACTGAGAAAGGTTCCTCAGGGAAAAGCCCCGTGCCCCTCAGTGGGTTTATAATGTGTTGATGTATCGCTCCTCTACATCTAAACTCTGATCATTTGGATTGACTTGTCTAGTGTAAGATCCAGTCAGATCAGGACGTCAATCTATTGCGACTCATAGCCTCGATAATGTCACGCACTAGATCGAGCGTGTAATGGCTGCGAAGTGAATGATTTACGCTTCATGGAAACGAGGCACCCGTAGACAGAGAATAGATAGACGAGACATAACCATAGACAAAAAAAATAAGAAAGAGATAACGTAATACGAGTCTTGTAAAGTGTAAGCGAGAAACAGTAATGATCCTCTGTCCCTTACTCGCGTATGCGTTTTTATTTGTTTGCCACAGCTCGATGTGTGGCAGACAAACTTACGTCAAATCTGGGATTTATCTAGTTTCACATTGATTTTCGGCAGATATTCGTGTTTTTCTCCATAGGATTGTAGTTTTTATGTTTCATAGGTGCAGTTGAACGAAAGTGATACAATGGAGATTTACAGCATTTTAGGCTGTGGAAGCCGCAATGAGCGAAAAGACGCCAACTTAGAGGTTATATTCGTAAGTGCCTTTAATTCTTCTCTTAGAGCTGTTTTTATGATGTGGAAGACTATGCAAAGGAATCAAACGCACATAAAATGCATCTACTGCCCACCATTACCCCTAAATTAGTCGTGAAAACAAAATCGAGAATTTGATTGTTTTGGTGTTACCCGTCTAAATTATGTAGGTGCTCGTACGATAGATTCGCAATCTAACTACGACCATTTTAATTTAGAGGGTTTATACTAATTTTAGGGTTACCAGACTAATGATATAAAAAATCCCGTTGGCAAAGACGGCTAAATATGAAATAAAACTCACGCCTGATATCCCCTGGTGGGTAAGCAGAGAAATCAACCATTAGGACTTGGCCCACGTTTTGACGAGGTCCCAAACGTACCGATCTGATCAGGCTACATGGAAGCCACGGGTCACTTATACTGACAACCGACAAAGTATACCCGTGTTTGTTCCCGTCATTTCGAGCCCCATTGTTTGACTTTTCTGACGGAAGCTTTCTTTACGGAACTTGCCTGCGAGGACTCCCTAAAATAAAATGAGTTATGGGTATGTAGAATATTTCAGTGATTTAATATATTCGTACACTGTTATGTTATAGTTTACCTCACAAATCTATTCGCGAGTTGACCGCTAAATGCATTAATACTAAGGGCGTTATTTAAAATTAAGTCTTAGTCCTGGGTCTGTTATTTATTCAATCTTTAGTAATTGCATAGTTAAGGTACTTAACTGTAATATACTTTAAATGGTTTTTTTTAAACGCAGTTTTGGTGTTCCTTCCAGACTCTTCAGGAGGCTACATCAACGTATTTTCCAATGCTTGCGGTTGCGAGTACTAGTAAAAGTGCTACTGATATTCCTAGGATGGACAGCCTGAAAAATCAGAATATACCTAGAGTCAACAACGCCGGTCAGTAGGTCTACCATATCTGGTGATGTTGATGTCCTCCACGTTGTATCTGGCGACGGACGGCGACATTGCTGTTCGTCTATGACAGACATTTCATTACAAATGGTCTACTGTTATAATATCTTACTTATAAGCGTAGAAAGTTTAATTTAGAATAACATGTCTGTCAAAGACGCACAGTAATAAATGTACCTACACATGATGTGGTGAAATAATTAACAGGTGGACTAAGTTGTGCTAAACATAAGTACAATTTGTTTACAGGTGGATGTCTCTCCTCGCAAAAACAAATTGATAAAGAAATTGGATCATGTCTAAAGCTAAAGAGCTGATCCTACTTTGCCGACAGAATGTTGTATGGAACATGGAATCACAAATTAAATTTCACACTTGCTTGTCTGGTTTTGTAAGTTCGATGGCGCACAAAAGCCTGTAGATGAAAAAAGATAAAGGGGGCCTTCATTATACCACTAAAGACGTAATAACTATTTGCGGATTAGTTGAAATGTACCGCAGGTCCAAAACCATTGGCCAGAAAAATTATCACCTTAGCCTTTTACAAAAGTGCTTGAAAAAATGTGTCTGTCTAAATTTGTTTACAGATATATCAGATCACTTCGCCGAACATTCCTTTCTTGACAGCCACTATCCACTTTTGATTAAATGTATGTAAAAATATATCTAAATACGTCATGCATCATGCTCCAAAAAAATAGTCAACTATGGAGAAAGGATAAGAAACTTTTATACAAAACATAATTTGTTTAAAGAACATTGATAAAAATGGCATTTAACAGATATTTGCAATAATGTGTTATGTATGCAGAATCTTGTTAGTTTATAATTTAATAAAAATGTTTGCATTTGTTGAGTTATTTATTTCCCGATTTTCTATTTGCGAGTTGTTAATATGCAAAACATACTTCGGGAATTATGTGTTATGTTGGCAATTCTCAAAAAATACCTACTTCTATCTCCATCTCAAAGGTATACGCGCGGGCCCAGTCTATTCTATTCTCTGTCTACGGAGGCACCACTCTGTCGTGTCTATGGCTGTACACGGATTCGCGCCCGTACCAATTTTATACAGCCTGATATGATAACGCACGACCCGAGAACGTACGGACGGGAATCCGTGTACATGTGCACGGATTCCGTGGCTGCACATTACCGGGGCGTACGTTCTCAGGATGTGCATTCGCGGTACGTACATTATCGTCTCCCATCATGATCACCGGACTACCTACCTACTCGTCTTGTATCCGTTATCGTTTGCGTATTTTAATTATATTCCTCGACCAGTGCTTTCGCTCTACGGACTTCTAGTATATTGTTTAACTTATACGACTGTGGAATACCGACTTATCGATGTAATACACTGGGCCGACGAGTTTTAGAGGATGAAATGACACAAATCCTTATCTTCCCTGTCTTTTAATCTATTTGTGAGTTTCGTTACATTTTCCCACTCAATACAATAAGAACTACAATTAATGTAATAAATAACTGTCTATCATACGATCATAGTTATAAAATCAGCTGTTAAGTACCTATAGGTTATTTTCAATTTGTTGCATAGCCTCACTTTTACTAAATCTCTTTTAACTTTGCTCTCAGATTGCTAAAATCCGCAACATTTTCAAAGATGGTTTGACAATATATAAGCTGTTTATTGACACCACTCTCGTCTTTTTACATCTGGGCCCAAGAATGTATGGAAGCGTTTCCGTCTCCTTTAAATAATTTTTCCTATATTGCGTGTGTTCGTTTATGGCTTCAAATTTAGAACAAACGGCAGCCCTGGTTGCGGATAGCTTAACGGAACTTTATCTGCAGATTGTGAAACAGACCCTTAATCTATTTGTAGAAGTAGGCTATATCTGATCGAACGGTGAGTTTCTTTGCCATGTTATTTTCTCACTATAGATCAGGTCTTGAATAAATCACGCACGGTGGTTAGGAACTGGTGTTTGGCGTGGCCGTGGTAGAAAACCAGCAAACAGACGGTTTCGTGTAGGTAAATTTATCTAACAAGCAAATGCAAGTAAAGTAACTTGTTAGGTAGAGTCTAAAACAACCATTTCAAAGAAACCCAAAATATATAAAGATTGCTTATATAAACCGATAACCAGGCATAGAGCCGACCTAAAACTGAGTGAAAAAATACATTCAATAAAATGTTCAAAATAAACTAGATTTATATTACAACAAATATTCATAAAAGATAATAATACAGTGTGGCCCTGGATAAAGTGCAATCCCGAAAGGGGATGAAACTAGACCATGTATCATTGACTAGAAAAATATAAAAAAAAAATATAAAAAATTATTGTAGGATTTATTGGTATTTTAAGATTTTCATGTTTCATTAAGGACTCTATGTACAAAAGTATTGATTTCTTCCAAAATAATGGGTCTATTTCTTTGAAATAAAAAAAAACAGTATGCCTAATACCTGGCGATGACCATGAAATAATAAATAGTCCGCAAAAAAGTAACTATCTTGGGTAAAAAAATGTATTTTTATGAAAAAAATGATTTTATTAGACGTTTATTTTAAAAAACTTCAAATTACTAAAAAAGTGTGCCCTATAACTATGTAATTTTATAGCTTACTTTTATTCTTTACCATTTTAGCTTCCAAATAAAAAAAAAAAACAATGTTCTAACTAAAAAATTGGCTAGGTAGGAGTTATTTACATTTTAGTAGGTAATAAAAGTCAGACTTTAATCACAATAACTTTATTAATAAAATTATCCGTAATTTACAATTTTGCATTTTTATTTAATGCATTAAATGTTCAAAATGGCCTCCTCGATTTTGCAAGCACATTACTGCACGAATATTAATTTGGTTAGTGGCTCTGCGAATCATTCCTGGATCATTTTTAATGTCATTTGCGCACTGAATTATTCGGTCGTGCAACTGTGCCTCGGTATTTATTGGCGTGCTGTATACTCTTTGCTTCATGACACCCCATAAAAAATAATCTAGGGGTGTCAGATCAGATGAACGCGCTGGCCAGCCTACTGGCCCTCCTCGGCCAATCCACCGGTTCGGGTAATTTTCGTTCAAAAATCGCCGCACCTCCCGCCCATAATGTGCAGGTCATCCATCCATTTGGAGATACATACGCCCACGCCGTCTCGTAGCCAGGGGAACATCTTCCATCAACATGGGTAAATTTTGTAGTAATTCTAAGAAACGTTCAGCATTTAGGGTTCTGGGTAAAATGACTGGACCAATTAAAATGTCGTCGATGCCCATACGTTTATTGAAAATTTTACTTGAAAAGTAGATGCCCGCTTCAATCGTGGATTTTCGTGAGACCACTGGTTCAAATTTCTGCAGTTTGTAATGCCGTCTCGGGTAAATGTCGCTTCGTCCATCCAAAAAATGCGTTTGGGAAAATTTGGGTCAGCTCTAATTTTTCTTAGAATCCACGTCGACATTACGCATCTTGGACGATTATCTACATTTTCGTGTAAATGTTGTACTCGTTGGTAATGGAAAGGATGCAATCCCTCCTTTTTCAAAATTCGCCAGACAGACGTCTTCGATATGCCATGACGCAACGCTAATCGTCTTATGCTTGTTGTAGGGTCAGCAAACAGATCGTTTAAAATGGCCTCTTCTATCGCATTGTCAATAACGACAGCTGGTTGCTCACGGCGATCTCGTGCCAAACCAAGTCCAATGTTGGAGAGCCTCCTATAAATCTCTTGAAAATTTCGAGCTGAGGGTATGAGTCTGCCCGGGAAAGCATTTATGTATGCAGTCCGAGCGACTGTTGTGCGACCATGTGACATGCCATAATAATAATGCATGTCGGCTATTTCTCGAGGTGAGAACTCTGTCAATCGCGGCATTTCGTCAACACTTAACAGCAGAACAGGAACAGTCCAAACGTAACGAACAGTAGAAAACGTAACAGTCAACAATGTAACAAAAACTTAATAACAAATCAACGAGAACACAATGCGAGAACGAGAACAGTAGTAGCAGCGGCGAGAATATCGGAGCGGCTGTGTAAGTCCTGTTTCGAACCCCCTGCCTCCCCTCCCCTCGCCTTCCCTCTACCTGAGTGTAGAACAAAAGGACTGCGACTGCCGAAGGGCACAGAGTAGGACGGAAACAATGGAAAAAACGGTCTCTACCTGCACGGTAACACGATTAGGCTCCACTTTAAAAGTTCGTAGATAGCGTGTTTTTTTAGTGAGAACATTGTTTTTTTTTTATTTGGAAGCTAAAATGGTAAAGAATAAAAGTAAGCTATAAAATTACATAGTTATAGGGCACATTTTTTTTTGTAATTTGAAGTTTTTTAAAATAAACGTCTAAAAAAATAATTTTTTTCATAAAAATACATTTTTTTACCCAAGATAGTTACTTTTTTGCGGACTATTTATTATTTCATGGTCATCGCCAGGTATTAGGCATACTGTTTTTTTTTATTTCAAAGAAATAGACCCATTATTTTGGAAGAAATCAATACTTTTGTACATAGAGTCCTTAATGAAACATGAAAATCTTAAAATACCAATAAATCCTACAATAATTTTTTATAATTTTTTTTTATATTTTTCTAGTCAATGATTCATGGTCTAGTTTCATCCCCTTTCGGGATTGCACTTTATCCAGGGCCACACTGTATAAAGATATGTCTATAAATTTAACTTTTTAACTCTTTTCTCTTGTTTCACTGCTCAATTGACATCCTTAACCTTCCTGACAAGTACCTATCTGGTTACAATTTTACAACAATGGGTCCTATTAGTTAGGTTAAACGATCACATTTTGGCCAAAGATTTATATTTTCTGAGAAATTAGATACTCGTGAATTGCTCTTTTACATTGTGCACATTTAACTTACACTGAGCTTAAATTGTTGGTATGAAGTTTAGGATAGAAGAACCCTATCCTAGGCAGTAGAAGCAAAAATGGAGAGCTGCATCGGTGGTGTTTCAGCTACAGGAACCAGCGGTGTTAGTAGTTACTAGGGCAGTAGTAAGTAAGGGGTATTTAGTCAGTTAAGTTGTGGCGTTACAGCATATGCTATAGACCGGTATTATTCATAATAATATACAAAAAGATTCTACTTAAACGCACTAGTGACGCTTAGGTCGGTCTTAACTTTGGCTCAACTCTGCAAATGATAAGTTGCCTTGACACAAGGTACTTTAGAACGACGGTTAATGAATATAAGGTTTAATTTGGCCTCCGAGTACCCGCTACCTTTGGTAGCCGCCGAAACAGCGGGTTAAGATAGATCTTAACTAAATTACTAATCTATATAAATAAAATTCAAAGTCCTGACTGACTGATTCATTCACTCATCAGCGCCCAGCCCAAGCCGTTGGTCCTAGGAAGCTGAAATTTTGCACAGAGGGTCTATATATAATGTAGTCAAGGAATAAGACCGGTTTTTTTTTAATACAACCCCTAAGGGGGCGAAAAGGGTTGCCAAAATTTGTATGCGAGGTATAAAGAATGTTGTCTAATTTTCTTGAATCTTAAAATAAGTACTCTTCAACACAATTGATTGAACACGTGCTTCGCCGTTTTTCTAAATTTAACCCATAAGGAAGTGAACGGGGTTGCAAAATTTTTAACTAAAGTCCACTCTGACGGAGTCGCGGGCGAAAGCTAGTATAATATATAGCTACAATCATAATCATGATTTATAAAGTCAAATGTCCAAGTTCGAGCCCTCCGCAACAGTCTCGTTCAATTTAACTTAACTTGTAGTTTTAGAAAAACTTCGCAATCGTTACGTAACCACACACTACAGAAATGCGTAATGTGACATTTAAAAAAAACAATAGCGTCGAAATTAGAGCTGTTTATAAATCAGGAAAAGTTATAACGCCCACTAAGGTTTAAATAGAGTTTTACCCAAATACAAAATCCATTGTGTTTGGGTAAAACTCTATTTAAGGTAAGGCTTTACTTAATGAGACACTATTTAACTCTTTTTTATAAATACTAGACGAAAACCCGGGGTAAAATGTAGACGCAAAATAATATTCTACTATGTTTTTTTACATGGTGACGCCTCTGTATTTATCAACCACCAGTAGATATAAATCTCTTAATACATTCAGATACATAAGCCCACACCTGTATCCCAGAGGGGTAGGCAGAGAAGACGGACTGTCACCTGCCACTATCCTGACAAATCACTTTCGCTTCATCGACATCCATTAGTCGTTGCATGTACCCACATCGGTTTTGGGGTACTTTTAATCTTGCCCTTTGTTAATACATCCCCTATTTGGTTGAAGTATGTCCAACTGGGGCGTCCCTTACCGGCCCTTCCACTCACATTCGCTCGATATATTTGCTTTGTCAGTCTTTCTTCGTTCATCCTCTCCACATCTCCAAACCAACGCAACATTGCTTTTTTCAATTCTAGTCACTCACTACATTCTCTTTCTCTACATCCTCGGTCTCTGATCACACTATTGCGTATTCTGTCATTCAAAGTAACACCACAAATATTTCTTAAGGATCTCATTTGTACAGCACTAATCCTACTTTCATTATTCTTCTGCCATACCCAAATCTCGCTACCATGCTTACATCAGTATTGGAACCAGCACACTATTACGGATAGCCAATCTTGCTCTTTTGGACATGTTCTGGCTACTCACGAATTAATGCAAGGCGAAAATCGGATACTTATCATAACTTTGTCATGGGTACCTCATCACAAATTACTTACTAAATGAGCTTCCTTCCTTCATAAACTTAACAGCTAGTGAATCTAATGACGTATTCAATGAGACGTAGAATCCACTTGGCTAATCAACTAAAAACAGCTCCCTCTCTTTGGCTTTACAGCTTTTAGTTTTGTACTGGCCACATGTTTTTCTTCATCATTTTAATTTTTGGTATTTTTCTTATCTAGTGGCTTTTTCATTTCAATAAGTTTATTGGTACCTAACTAAGCAAAACAATAAAGATCAATTTATGACTTATTTTTCAGACCCTTCCAAAACTCAATGTCAATTATTGTCTTCCCGCCAATGAAAAACACCACAGATTACTTACTACACCTTCTCAGTTGGCACAGATTATAATAACCTTCTTGGATGCCACGGTCTTCCACACACCATGGAGTTAACAAATTTGATCAAAGGGCCGGTTTAGATTATCTTAGTGTTTAGGGAGTGCTTTACTTTACACTCTGTTGCAACATTATGCTGAATCGGGCCGATTTTGGGGGCTCAACCTTTAATGTATTTTATTATTATTTTCATGTTGTACAGTTTATTTATTTTTACGTTTTTTATGCTTTCTGTGTTATTTTTTTATTATTGTACGTATGCGTGTGTTTTTTTGTTTTGTTTTGAGTATCAAATAAATAAATTTTCTTTTTTTCTTTCTTTCTTTCTTAAGGAGAGTGCTTTTGTAGAAACGTGTAAGCGCCACTTGCTTTAGTACGTGTTACGGTATAGTACGGTTCTAGTTGCCTTTCAATTAGAATCAAAATAAAATTGGTTTCTATTGTTCTATCCAGTGACACCTGAGCGCGTTACTATCATCGTTACTTATCTGTGTATAAACTAAAAATTTAGTGAGATCTTTAGGAGAGTGCGCAAGTGACCCGTGACGGGTGCGTGTTGTTTTCATTAACTCGAATTATCAAACTTACTTATGTGTTCCATTAAAACTCATAGTATTTTGAGTAGGATATGCGCTATTTCGCGACGTCGACGAAGTGACACTACTGGAAGAAATATAAACGTTCACTCGAACGTCTAGTAATGTACTAATGCACTTGCCTCTCTAATTGTATTATAGCACTCTCCTAAACACTAAAATAATGTAAACCGGCCATAACAGTTCACAATGAAAACTTGTGACACTAACACAACAATGATGACATTGACATGTTTACTTAGCAACGCCATTGTTGAATTTAATAATTTTTATATTGATGCTGCTCGCTAATACGAATTTTCCGCCCATATGTTGTCGACTCAGATCAACTATTTTTTTACGCTCTTTCATTTGGTGTGCATATCGTTCGAGTCTACCGTAGACCCGAACGAAATTATTAATATAGAAAACCGTACATACTTCGTTTACCACGCGAACTGTTAGTAATATAATAAAGAGGAAACGTTCCCTGTGAGCTCCGAAATCGCTAAACCAATTACAAAAATTATTTCAGCAGTATTTAGAATGAACCTTCAGGGTTGTTGAGGGAAGAGCTAGTTGCTTACATCTTTGTGGCATGTCCTCCACCGGACTGTTCTTCATTCTCATGCAATTCAGTTTGGGAGGGATAATAATAATATAGACTATCGCTGAAGTGGGTGGCTGGACAAGCTGCCCGGTGGGCGTTGTCATGCAATTTGGGTGGAAAAGGGGGGCAAGGGGGTCAGCACGCCACCACGCTCTCCCTGTCTGACCCCTCGCGGCGCTCATATTCGATATTAAACAGTGTTATGAAAATCCTAAACAGCGTTTCCGCCGAAGAGAAAATGCATCATCCAATATTGCTAGTATTTTCTTGTTTTACATACAATCTTAAAAAGTGGACGACGTCAATTTGTTTTAGAAAATAAATATATTGAAATCATTGAGGAATTTCAACTTTTGCTCAGTGAAAATGGTTTCATTTTGTAGATGTTAGAGTAATGGTTTCAAGTTAAGCATTACTTATATCAATAATAATAGATCGTTGTAGAATACGTCCGTCGAGTGTGATTTCAGCCGATATTGTTGAGATAGGTACCTATTGCACACTGAGGATCGCGCTATGCATGCATATGAGGTTCGTGCTCAAGTTCCGAGGCTCAAAGGAATGAAAATTGCAATGCTTTGCATAGCATACACTTGCAGGGAATAAGATGGAAACTCTCCATATTCTGTAAACTCGCGCGAGATTGCTTTTACTCTGGAAAGAATTCGCTACAGCAAATTCGAGTTACATTTTCATGCATATTATGTCATAAACACATAAACGGATTTTAAAACCATCCTCACAGTTCGTCCCTAGACAGGGTGTGTCCTAGGGTGAAGAGGGTGTTTGAGGTCGTGATTTTATTTCGCGGGGGTCTGGCGGGGCCGCCATGCTCGTCACCGCTTGAATAGTCAATAAGCGATTATACTTGATATAGATAAAGTATGGAATTTTGTGTATCCAAATATTACAGTCCTAAGATGTAAACAATTATGGCGGAATAGGTAACCATAGACTACTATAGTGCTGTGATGTATGTTGGAAAATGTCGATGTCGGTAAATTTTATATGGTGCATTTCTGCTGGCGCTATTGAAAGCTATAGAATAATATGTACATCCAGAGATTAAGTAATAGGTACTACTTCACTTGAAAATAATATGGATGTAAGGAGGAATTAAACTACATAAAACATTAAATAGAGTTTATTACAAATAGCATTTATTTTTAAGCATGTAGCAAAGTAAAGTTATTCTTATTAGTTTTCCTAAATAAATAAAAATAATAATGATGCATACAAAAATATGCATAAAACATTTGTATTATTATTACTTATTAAATAAGAACAATATAAAGCTTTATTTCTTGACCAGATTACAGTACCTATATATAAAAATATTTTGAAATGTTCATATTTTATATCACATGGCACCAGCACTGAAACCGTCAAGTTAGTTAGGAATAGTACCGTTAGTATGGTCAGTGAAAAATATTCGAAAAATTTCATCAATCTGATGATTTGTGCACACGTTTCGAATATTTTTCTGGACCAGCGACATCTTGCTTTTGAGTTAATTGATATATATTGTATCTGTGCTGACGAAGTCCTCCGCGAAACGTATTTCGGCAAACCATCCTAATAGGCATGATTAACATAAAAACTATTATTAAAGAATGAATAGTTTTAGAAAAAAATGTATGTCAAAATAATTCCTTAAAAAACAAACCCTCATTGTCATGCAATAGGCTCTAGTCTGTGCATTCGAATCTCTAATTCAACCTCTCCAGCGTTGCCAGAATAATACAAAAGTAACATTTTACGTTACTTTTGGCCCTCCTATGTTACCTCGATGTTACACGACCCAATATGTTACTTTTGTGTTACTTCATCTCCATTAGTATACTATGATGGCGTTTTTTCATATTCATTAATGACAAACCAGGTTATAGTATTGAAAGACATCCTTAAATTGGTTGGACAAACATCATTGATTGTATGTTATGTTTTTCAACATCGCCAGTCTTTCCATCAACAAATTATTAAGATTTTTTCGAAAGAAACAAGAACCTTATTTTACTTTTTGTGTAATAAACTGCCATAATAAAGTATTGTATCGGTTTCTACAATAAAAAAAAGGTTAAGTTATATGTCTCGAGAAAATGTTACTTTTTGATATGCCTCTTGTTATATTTGACTATCTGCCACTGGCAACTGTTTCTGAATAAATAAATGAATGAAATGAAATGAATGACAACACTGCCTCTCGTCTCAACCAAAAGTCCAAAACATAAACCAACCAAACAACATTGGAAATCCCCGTCCAATAAGTAATGCGTTCGGTCCATTCCGAATAGTGCCAACCGATTTAAATAGCGTTCGATTTGCTATTTTGCAAACAGTTAGTTACGTTATTTTAGTCGCATAGATTTGCTTTCAAATGAAAAAAAAACATCCACCTTTTGTACACTATTTTTTTAGTGCAATAAATAATTCATAATATTACTATTATTATTATTTTGAGTTACTTATATTAGTACTTATAGTTGAAACAATTTTTCGATCCAGGGATCCGTTTGCGAAGTATTAAGTGCTTTTAAGTGCAAATTTTACTTGAGTTAATAAACATAAAAACTATTATTAAAGAATGAATAGTTTTAGAAAAAAATGTATGTCAAAATAATTCCTTAAAAAACAAACCCTCATTGTCATGCAATAGGCTCTAGTCTGTGCATTCGAATCTCTAATTCAACCTCTCCAGCGTTGCCAGAATAATACAAAAGTAACATTTTACGTTACTTTTGGCCCTCCTATGTTACCTCGATGTTACACGACCCAATATGTTACTTTTGTGTTACTTCATCTCCATTAGTATACTATGATGGCGTTTTTTCATATTCATTAATGACAAACCAGGTTATAGTATTGAAAGACATCCTTAAATTGGTTGGACAAACATCATTGATTGTATGTTATGTTTTTCAACATCGCCAGTCTTTCCATCAACAAATTATTAAGATTTTTTCGAAAGAAACAAGAACCTTATTTTACTTTTTGTGTAATAAACTGCCATAATAAAGTATTGTATCGGTTTCTACAATAAAAAAAAGGTTAAGTTATATGTCTCGAGAAAATGTTACTTTTTGATATGCCTCTTGTTATATTTGACTATCTGCCACTGGCAACTGTTTCTGAATAAATAAATGAATGAAATGAAATGAATGACAACACTGCCTCTCGTCTCAACCAAAAGTCCAAAACATAAACCAACCAAACAACATTGGAAATCCCCGTCCAATAAGTAATGCGTTCGGTCCATTCCGAATAGTGCCAACCGATTTAAATAGCGTTCGATTTGCTATTTTGCAAACAGTTAGTTACGTTATTTTAGTCGCATAGATTTGCTTTCAAATGAAAAAAAAACATCCACCTTTTGTACACTATTTTTTTAGTGCAATAAATAATTCATAATATTACTATTATTATTATTTTGAGTTACTTATATTAGTACTTATAGTTGAAACAATTTTTCGATCCAGGGATCCGTTTGCGAAGTATTAAGTGCTTTTAAGTGCAAATTTTACTTGAGTTAATAAAATTTCGTAGTCTTGAAAATAACCTGCTTCAGAAAAAAAAACGTTTTTTGAAATGTTTTTTTCACCGTTTTTTTAGCTCAGAAAAAAAAACCGATTTTAATCATCACGGTACCTCGACCAGTAATAAGACTATCTATCATCCTTGACCTCAAGTTTGTATCGATACGGAATAACGTCCAGCCCTAGCCACCATAGACAAGACAGAGTAATGTTAGGCTTGTAAGTTTGAGGTTATGGCGAATTCAATCAGTTTTCTGCAAAAAATATTAGTTTTACGATGAAATTGACGTACTATTACAAAAATAATGGTATTGCACGTGACTACCTAGATGCTACACTAATTATCTACTAGCTATTGTGTGTGATTACACAGGGAATGCGTATTTTTCTTCCGGTAAGTGGTTTGTTTACATCATAAGACTGTAATATTCGGATGGACCTTACAAGTCTCCGTCGCTGATATAAATCAACTGACTTAGAATCCGCGCTTCTCTGACGACCAGAGATCAAGGGGTAGCATTATTTGTACTATTAAATGGCCTTTGGCCGTTCTTACGGCACTTTGCTATCCGTGATGAGCTGACGACATTGAAGTCTCAACATAAAAAAATGGCTGGAAAGGGTCCAACCTTTTTTCCGCTAGCCGATCTCAGCCCGCGCTGCTTGTATTGTAATTTACTGGGGATTCCTCTCGTCATCCGTCACAGCAGCTTTTTATTTACGTGCGTCTCCTTTCTAGCACTTAGTGATATTCTGTGGCGCCTAAGATGTCTGGCACCGCCTCCATTTTATGTGAACGTTCTTCAAAAACATATTACAACGCTTTAGGCTATAGAGCAGTTGTAGCGAAGCTGTAGAACGCCGGCTTCTCATTCGGGTATGTATCAATTAGTTGGTTTTCTGAGGTACTTGTACTTTACCGTGAAGTTATAGTAGCAATACCACTCGCTAACTGTGAAGGAAAATATCGCGAGGAAACCATAGCGTCTGTGGTATTTACCTACCCTAGCGCGTGTTTCGTACAATGGCCCAACCATAAGGCTAAGATAAGTGCGGAAATCTCAGATCTAATTAACTGCCTTAGAACCGGTTTCTGAATTGACAATTTTGCTAGGTGTCTATAAGATAATATAAGATAAGTTTATTATTACCAAGGAGAATTGCTATTACTAACATAATTTACATTTGATCCCTAAATACTATTACAAAATTAGTTCTCATTAAAAGCTAGGCGTTGGTCCTTACACTAAGCAGGGCCTGTACCGAGAGGGCATAGGCTATCCTAATCCGTTTACCTCGAGGGAGGTCACAGTCGCGGGAACTGCTAGTGTTTAATAAATAAAGAGATAACGTAAAAATTCGGATATAATTAAAAATATAAGGGAACCTCGTATTATGTATGACTTATCAATATTATAGTATTTTGAAAAACAATATTAGGTATGACACAAGAAGTTGACCCGTTGTTCACGTTTATGTTTCGGTGGTAATATTATCACGCAAGGAATGAACTTACAAGATATGCTCCATAATATAGGTAATTAATGATAAGTTTTTACAAGGTTGTTGTTGTAGATAAACATTACCGGTTTGACCGACCTTCCCCCGCCTCAAGGGCGGGTTGAACGACCGGACGGCCAATGTCACTTTTATTCCCAAATAGCGCACTTTGCCACAAAACAACTAGACGCAGAAGTATTATTCCGCGTTGTTTTGTGGTTTCATATCTATTTAGCTTGCGTGGGTGCTGACCTGCTGGGTTCTAGTATAGTGTGTATGATAATTAAATTGACATAGACAGCATATTTTATTGGTAATATTCATTACAATTACTTTATTAATAAAAATTTAGAAACAAAGATAAAACCGAATTCATAAATGTCAAAAACTAACTGGATTAGACTGGTGGTTCCAATCATAAAAAAATTACCTTCAAAACTGAATATCCGAGTGCTAATCATGAAACAATGATTCAACGATTCCCATTCAACCTCACCGCGTCGTCGGATTTTGACAAGTCATGTTCTGGAGGGTCACGAATTGTGTCGTTATCTAGCGTCGTGCTGAGCATAAGCACAAGAGGATAATATAATAAAATAAACGTTTATTTCATACATTTTGATATGAGTGCAATAGCGTATTGGGCCACCGTACATTAGTACAAAATATGGCCTCAGCCTGGTTGTTTTTCGTTGTTTGTAATGTCCTTGCCTGGTTACCATAGCACAGGGGATCCTAGTTTGGGACCAGGTCAAGTGATTGTGTTATGAAGAAGTTATTATTACGTCGCGCAACCATAGTAGCGAAAAACGTAACTTTTCCTTTTCCTTCACAGTGGGGCTGAAACCAGTACTTTTACATTGAATCAATCCACGTTCGATGGGCCGATACCGCGCAAAAATGGCACGATTCAACCTAAAACATAATTAAAAACTTATGAACATAGAGATTAAAATACAAAATGAAAAAAGCCCGTTCCCGTCTCGTGCCCGACGGCCGCACGTTTTAGCATAGTGGTCTCGAACCTTAAAGTATCTACGCTTTATTTTAGTTTGTATGTTGCAGCTCGTTCTGCATGGGTCTTCTGTTCCTAACTACGTGAGTCTTGTCAATGTCAAATTATGTCTACTGTACAGAGTGTTCCGAACCGTGACTCATGAATTTGTGAGGTGATGGCGGAGATCAAGGGATGATTTGCCCACACGACTAGACAATATCATGACACAGCAGTATTAAGCTGTATAAGTAAAAAAACTAAGTGTAAGTGATAATTTGATAAACTTTAGTGAAATTAGGTTAGAAGCTCTATTTTAGAACAGGATACATCTATTTTAAAGCTGCTAAATATTTTTTGGCTACGAATGTCCATTATTTTCTAGTTACGTGTATTTTCAGTTAGAAGCTTTATAGGCCAAATATATCAATAAGATGTTAAATTTCGAACCAATAGATACCCATGCATCGACGTTCTAATGGTGACTGATGCCCTACCCGCCGAAGAAAGATGGACCACATTTGGATTAATAACGCATAGATAGTTAATAACGTGTAGCGTCTGAAATCTTCTTAAACCTTTACACATCGATCTACTTACTTAAAAACGCATAGTATACGCGTGGGGCAGCTTAGCATGATTCTCTCCACCTTCACACGTCGATCTAGCTGATCGTCCCTGGTTGCGTGGGCGATGTGAAAGATTTTTGTGAAGCAGCTTAAAATGCCAGAGGTGTTCAATTGGGAATCCACAGCATTCGTTACCTTGGTTATCCTAGTACAATGATGAATATACAGATGGCGATTTAGTTACAATAACATGCAAAAGCAAGTCGACCGTCGGTCGTTGCTACGAACCCGTGGCGTACGTTTGTTTGTGCGTTTGCCAGCATACTGAGCGGCCAGAGGTCTCATTACACGCAACAAATCCAGATGTTTAACTGTCAAATTCCAAACATTAGGACCTAGAGTCGGTTAATGCATTGTAGTACAATGACATGAACATGGCGTTTTAGTTCCATTGCCGCTTCAAGTCTACACGCGCAAGCAAATCTAACAATTTGGAAAAACCCGTCACATGACCCGACAGTGTATCTGTCATCGTACTATAATACACCAGGACCAGGATTCGGACATGATTATGAGCGCGTGTTACAGCAGCTGATCTTTCGTGGCATCGCGTAGTATGCACTGCGTACGGTATGCGTACGTACGTACTGCTTCTCGTGGTACTAGTTTTACTTATCCGTACACTCAACGAACACCCTATATGCGTAACTACTCACTCATATTACTTGCCAAGTCGTTACGTCGAGTGCATCCGACGTCATTTCCACACTGCTAATATTTATGTGTCATTCCTCTACTAGGAACTTACGTGAGTCAAATATGCATTTGGATATCAATAAACAACACGACTCACATCAAGATAATGCCTCTGTTTGTGATAACTTTGTGTTTCTGATTATAGACAGTTTTTTTTAAATAAATTTAAAAACCGACTTAAAAACACTACGGCACTAAAAACTGAGAAATGATTTGAACTAATATGACCCTTGAATTGGATTTGGATATTGTAGAAATATACTTTGAACCCGGTGAAGATACTAGACCAGAACATACATTTTGGATGCATCTACTCCAAAATATATTTCTAAAATATTTACGTCGACCAAGTTAGGGTCCGATGGTGAGATGAGGCGATGGTTCATATGGGACCATCTGTAAAATTTACTCTTCGAACAGAATAAGAATTTTCCAAATCTGTCCACGCGTCATTACATTAAAAAAAATATCCCGACAAACTGACAACTTTCTCCTTATTTGAAGTCGGCTTAAAATACATAATTATACTACCTGACCCGGCAACGGGACTCAAAGGGACTAAAAACAAAAAACGTAACATTACTGGTTACGCAGTCTGTTGCTAAGCGGCTATTTCTCGACTTCTGCAGACTTAAATTAGCTTTTATAAAGTTCACAACAAGAAAATCTCGAATCTGTAAACTTTTGGAAAACTGTTACGTGACTGTATATTTTTGGTGTGCTTAAAAAAAGTCCGCAGATTCATTGCTTTTGTTTCGTTCCTTGGTTACGCAACGAATGCGTCATTCTATTCGTAAAGAATTACGTAATTGAATAAATAAATAAGGGATGCTATTTTTAATTCAACCTTTGTGGTTTCTTGAGAGCTAGCCCTGTTCAGGTACATTCTACACACTACCTATATGACCTAGAAGTTATATCGTATAGAAATTCGATATAGATAATATTAACCTGAAAAGAAAAACTCTATTTGTTCTCGATGTTTCGCGAATCGGGCGAACAAATCGGGCTAGAAGTTAATGGGGCTTGAACTTAGGGCTGTAAAAAAATAGATAACAGCCTATTCGCAAGCCTACCGAATATACATCGTTTCGAAGGAGTATGCGCACTAACATGGTGACATGAGAATTTTATATACCTATTAGATCAGCTGACATGAAAAATAGATAACAAACTATTCTCAGACCTACCGAATATGCATACCGATCAAAATCGCTTAAACCCTTTCGGAGGAGCACTAACATAATTATGCGCACTAACACTGCGACACGAGAATTTTATATAGAAAAACATGCGATTTATATAAATATTAAGACGACGCCAATGTTACGTACTGGCCTAGCCTCACTCCAGGGGCCTATACGCACCAAATACCAAGTGATTCCATTTGTCATGTCCATAGAAATTGATCAGTTGCCTTGTGACCTTCTTGCTTCGCAAGGCACGTTAAGCAGTTGGTGCCGGCTGCCGTCGATAGATTGCAGTCGTTAAGCCAAGTCAGAGGCCTTAGGGCGCCTTGAAAACTTCTGACAGTAAGACCAGCCACTAGTCTTACAAGCCTCCACCAATCCGGACTAGGCTCCCGTGGTGGAGTATGGCCTTTACCTTCCTCAAGGAAGAGACCCGTGCCCCTCGGTGGGGACATAATGGGCTGATGATGTTTGACCTTCAAAAGGAATTAAAAACCATTGTCGTGGTGAGTCGATCGGAGAGCCAAAAAATCTACAAATTCTGACACGTGAAATGTCGTTGTACCTACTATAAATGATAAAAGGAGCGTGGCCCAGGGATGTCGTGATGAAACGATAAACAAGACGCAGTCATATCGTGTAAATCAAATATCCCAAATCAGCTAGTGGAGCTACTCAGGCTGATCAACTTGTTTCAGCAGTCGTTGACCGCGCATATGAACTGTAACTGATAATAGTAACACATTCGTAGGAAGCGCACGAGAGCTCAAAATATTAGTCGACTTGGAAAAGTCTGTTCATCATAATCATGAACCCATTATGTCCCCACCGAGGGGGACGGGTCTCTTCACTGAGGAAGGTAGGTATAGGCCATACTCCAGCACGGAGGCCAAGTCCGAATTAGTGAAGGCTTGTAAGACTAGTGGCTCGTCTTACTGTCAGAAGTTTTCAAGCCGCCCTATTAAGGCCTCTGTCTTGGCTTAAAGACTGCCATCTATCGACAGCACCACTGCTTAACGCGCCTTGCGAAGCACGGAACCATTCGAAAAATTCCACTAGCGTCACACGCGCCTAATGTTGCTTAATCTTCGTGATCGTTTAAGATCACTCAGGCAGCCGGGGCGGGCACGAGCGAAAAGTCTGATGTCGCTGCAGAAGTAGCTGACTGGTTGGCTACGTATACTATGTGGCATTTCATCCCTGCCCGTGCACCAAATTTCGGAGGATTGTGGGAATCTGGGATTGGTTAGTAGGAGCCAAAAGCGCTGTTAGACAGCATGTAAGGAAATGCGTGATTTGTATCTGTTCTGTCCATTTGTGCCTATGTTGAAGGTGCGTCAGACATTCGTGATGCCATTCCGTTTACATAATTAATCAACAGTAGGTACTTGTACATTGTTATTGTCCCAATGTGACCGACCTCTGATTAAGTATTTGTCACGTATATTACCGAACCGTTGTGAGTATATCGATATCTATGTATATGATAACTACATAACACCATCACTTGGCTTAGTCCCAAACTAGGATACCCTGTGCTATGGTAACCAGGACATTACAAACATCGAGACTGAGGCCATGCGTACAGCTGCTTCCTCTTGTAATCGAACCCACGACCTCTTCCTTGGTAGCTAAGCGCCTTAACGGCTCGACCAACGAAGCAGTCGGCATGTCCGTTACATAAAATAATATAACATGCAATACGTTCGTTTCTGTATGCTCGAACTGTTCATCATCATCATCCTGATAGTTTTTACGCTGTTGGATATTCATGTCAACTTGTGAACCAACCTATGGTAAGATCCGTGGATATTTTCGGTCGCCGGTCGGCACATACATGGTTTTTTTTCCACTAAGCTTTTCGCTAATGCCAAATCGTATTTTTGACACTTCTGAATAAGTGGATATGCGAAAATCCACCCCGTTGTTAAATTACATAATGAGCCCTCAGGGCCGCGTTTCATTAGATTACAATCGTAGTCTTATGACAATTGCGCGGTACATTGCGTACTCGACTAAGAACTCAGAATATTAGTTCTTATTCTGAGACTAAGAAGGCGAAGATAATTCATTAATTAGTATCAGTCATATCAATCTGTGAGTTCACTGCGGTGTTGAATTGTAATACATAGTTTATATTCAATTGTAGTTCTATGGAATGGGAGCTGGATAGGAGAGGAAGAAATCCGTTGGCAGATTCCGATTCTTACTTAATTTTGAGTGACCCGTGTTTCCGCCTGACAAGACTTAACATTTTACGAACAACTTGAACGCTCTAATTCTACCCCACTTATACGTTGATCCTATAACGCGTTTTCCTGCGCTGTCCATAGTTTTTCCAGCGCCCCAAGGCCACCAGTCTGCAGTAGTTACATAAGGCTTGCATAAACCGACCGAGTGACGCAACGGCCGGTATCCGGGCCAAGTTCACAGCTGCACTGTCTTCGGCACGGGATAGCGCAGTGCAAATGCCGCGCCGCCGGAAAACGTACCCAGCGAAGTAGCTAACTCAAGTCTACGAACTGGGACGTTTGACAAAATTACGATGCATAGTAGGCTATTTGACCGATTTCTGAAAGCCATCTCATATTGTTTGTTGATGTCCATTGAGTCCTCAGAAAGTGGTCATTTTAAATTATTTCGTGTATTTCTTCTAAAAAAGGCAAACGAAAATGTACTTTCCAAATAAGCCGCCAAAACGCTGTCTTAGGCAATATGGCGTCGCACAGGAATTATGACGCTACTTCTCGTAAACCAACCAATGAAGGTAGGAAATAATGAATGACAGATGCCATTTTTACTAACATGTGACGTCATCATAGAAACGGCCAATTCAGGCCGTTTTCGATACAATGGCGGCAGATACAAAGTATCAACTTTTATCTTGTGTTCTTTTACAGATCATAATCGTTTTTTTAGTTAGGTACGTATAAATAATACTGTTTTTTCACACTGTCAAATAGCCTATTCCATGTACATTGCGTAGGTTTTTTGTATTTTCTTTATTAGGGACCACAAACAGAGGCACAATGTATTTTGAGTAGACAACTTAAACGTTACAAACTAGAACAGTCTCCGTTATCCTCATTTTACAATAGTGTTATTAATAAACTAAAAAATCAAACCAACGCCACACGGTTAGTCCAAGGATTGTTTAATAAATATTAAATGAATAATCCATGGAAAGAAAAGGAGAAATTATGGTTTATTTTTTTTTATTTATATGACTTCACAAGCTGAGACTTTTTGCTTGTCAATCTGTGCGTTGATTGACTTTGCAATGTACATCGAGATAATTAAGACTAGCTATGCGGTGTTACGGCGGTTCATTAGGGAAAATAAATTGTGTATAACGGTAAAAATAATAAAAATAATTTGAGCATCGGAAAGATCAATTTACAAAATTTCATTTCCATCGATTTTCCTATGGGAATAAGATATTTTCCCGTAGTAAAACGTAGCCTATGTGTTAATCAAGGGTGTCAGCTAACTCCATACCAAATTTTATTAAAATCGCTCCTGCTATTTAGACGTGAAGAAGTAACAAACAGACACACTCACAAACTTTTGCCTTTATAATATTAATAATGTGATTAATATTACTTTAATGCATGCCGTATAATTTTAATCTAATGTCTTTGAACCCGATTCCATGGAACTTGTCTTGTAGACGTCCCCCAGTTGGTCGTATATTCTTATCTCATTTATCCAGTGTTTGTTAACAGCTGCGGCTGTCAGTTTTTAATGAAAAGTCCAAAAACGATCATTATCCTCATTTCAACTGTCTACACAAGAACAAAAAGACGCTGGTCGCGAAACTTCTAGAAAAAAAATAGAGTTTTGCTTTTTATTTTAATATTATCTACATCGCATTTATATACCAAATAGTGCAATGTTCATGGGATACTATGAAAACTCGATTTAGATTGCAAAATTACATAAATCCTCCGATTCACAAGTAGAAAGATTCATCTACGTAATGTATATTCTTTGTTGTAATAAACTTTTTTTAACTAAAACTTTTGTAAGCTCTATACATTTATTAGAGACGAGCACCCGACGACGCGAGCTCCGTCTCTCCTCACTATGATTATGCTCTGCGAATCAGAGCGAAACCTGGTCGGACTCTTCCGAAAAAAGACAAATAAGTGTATGCGGAATAAAGTAAATAAACTATATTAAGCTGCAGCCCGATTTGTTCGCCCGATTTGCGAAACTTAAAAAAAATAGAGTTTTGCTTTTCCGGTTAATAACTAAATATTAAATTCTCATGTCACCTTGTTAGTGCAAAACGGCATGGCCGATTTTGATGAAATTTTATATGTATAATCGATAGCTCTATGAATAGGTTGTTATCTTTAATACCCCTATTTGGCAAAACAACGTTTGCCGGGTCAGCTTTATCTTTATCGAATTTCTATACGACATAACTACTAGGTGAATTAGGTAGTGTGAAGATTGTACATATTTAAGCCGGGCTAAATCTCACGAAACCTGAAAAAAAAACACAGAGGCTTCATAAAAAATAGCATCCCTTATTTTTTATTAAATTACGTAATTCTTACGATGGAATGAAGCGTTGGTTGCGTAACCAAGGAACTAAACAAAAGCAATGAATTTGCGGACTTTTTGTAAGCACACCAAAAATATACAATACCTACAGTCACGTAAATGTTTTCCAAAAGTTTCCAATATTCGAAGTTTTCTTGTTTCACAAAAACTCAAACAAGAAACGTAACAGGTTATGTTATTTTTATAAAAATAGCACCTTAACTTTTAACAGACTACGTAAGCAAAAGTGTTTCATTTTTTGTTTGTATTAGTTATTTAGTCCCGTTATATAACAGGTGCAAATAAAATAGATTTTTAAAGGGAGATTTTGATTTCAAATTTAATCTGTTATCTCCTATATTTTAATTTGAAATCATGAAGAATTGTTGGTCGTTAGTCTCACTAAACCTCGAGAACGGTTGGACCGATTTGGCTAATTTTTGGTTTTTTAAGTCAAGAAATAGCCCCTAAACTTTTAACAGACTGCGTAAAGTCTGTTCGCTATCATAGTGTCACTTTGATATTTACCGCCTCGGCACATGGCGGCTTTTGACAAAAGAAATTAAAGGAAGCCGACGCGGCGCAAACACGCCAGTGAATTTGGTTCGCAGCTCGTCTCATTCTACTATTATGTAGATCACGCAATTAAAGAATTAAATCAATCAGTATTTTAGAATGGATTTATAATGAAACGATCCTGCATCACTTAGGTAGGTACCTATTCTAAATACCGGTGGAGATGAATATTCTGAGGACACTTCGAGTGATGAATAGTAGTGTTTTATTTTGTGATTCATTAGGTATATTGTGTACCATGTTTTTTTTTCTATTTAAAGTGTTTTGGCCGTCTAAGTTGTATTATAGTAATAAATGTTTTTTTACTAAAACCAACATGGCCTTCGTGTGTAAGATAATTAACTGTGTTAAGTCTAGCTACATATGTCTAGCAAAAGCGCAACCATTTGTTATCGGTACTGCTAAAAAAACATTTCACATGCACTACAACTGCATATGTTAAGTTATAAACACTGATAATGTGCAAAAAAGAATAAAACACGTACTTATGTACGTATTTGCTCACGCCTGTATCCCAGAGGGGTAGGCAGAGACCAGAGACTGCCACATGCCACGATGCTGACAAATCACTTGTGCTTCATCGACATTCATTAGTCTTTGCATGCACGCTCGTCGGTGTCGGGTACTTATTAAAGTAAAGTAAGTAAGTAAAATAATGTATTTGTACTATTACCTTGCCCTTTGCTAATATATCCCCTATTTGGTCGAAGAATATTCACCTGGGGCTTCCGTTACCGGCCCTCCACTCACATTCGCTCGATATATTTGCTTCGTCAGTCTTTCTTCCTTCATCCTCTCCACAGGTCGAAACTAACGTAAACTCCTTTATCAATTCTAGTTACTACATCATCTTCCTGACCGCAAAAAAGAATATGCATTGATTAATGTCTGTTATTAAAATAAAATTGGTCACCATTAAAAAAAAATTACTAAAATTAAAAAAGTAGGTTCTAATAAACGGAAATAGTACATTACTGCAGCGGCCAGCAAAAGACGCATTGATGGACGAACGTGGAAATGTGGGCCGAGGCGAAGCCGAGGCACACATACGTGAGTCCATCAATGCCTAGTTGTGGCCAAGGCTTGTATACGATTTTTCTCAAATAATGCGCGGAAATTAAAACAAGCAGAATGTAAATTCTTTACGTTGAAATAAATTTCTATGATAAGTAGTACCTACCCTACTAAGGCAGTACTTTTTTCTTTCGATTTTGACGGTAACAAGTTTTCTATTACGGCTCTTGCCGCCTCTTGAATTTCAGGTGGCGTTAAAATAAGTTCATCGCATTCATTGTCATCACTTGAACTCATTCTGTTAAATTCAATAAACTTTCAAAATCAGACGAACCACGAACGAACAACAAGAATTTTTGCCGCCTTAAAGTGTTCTTGTTTTTTCAATAGGTATATCCAGCTTTCTATCGCAAGCCAGTTCGAAATTTAAAAAAAAGTCTGATAAAGTTACCTCCTTGGTGTCATTGTTTGGAGTAAAAAATCGTTCCATTTTTAAATAACACGACAGATATGAGTTTATAGTGTGTAATTTATTTGGCCGCAAAACACGACAGTTATGAATTTTCATAGAACTTTTCTTATCTCGAAGAAGGTTGTCGAAATAATGCTCAAATCTCCAAGCATGTTTGAGAAATAGAATATTTCATTACAAGTGCGGAAAGCCTGTCATTGCAAAGAGTTCCAACAAATGGTGTCCGTATAGTTGGCTTTCACGTGGTCGAATCAAGTATGCCACCGAACTGTGTATTAATAGTGCCTAATAGTGCTACAAGGCACAATTAGCTAGGACAAGTATTTCCGGAGATATTCAGGCGACTCACTGAGGCAGCCAACTGGACGTCTACTTAGCAGACACATCACGAACGGCTGTGTATAGAGTTATGGTTTGTATGCCAGATGATTGTGCGATAATAGTGCTCCCTACATGCCAAGTTTCCAGAATAGTGCTTCAATACAAGCTGAGAAAACATACCCTATTGTTGAGGCAGCCAACTAGACGCTTTTTCTTACCATGATTTCTTCGTAACGGCGTAGAGTTTTAAAACAAAAACTATTTCAAATAACTGTGCGTTAATAGTGCCTCTTAGTGAAACACAAATGTCCCCGAAACACCTATGCGTTTCGCCAAGAAATTAATGCGAACTGCTACGTACTAAACAATAATTTTTGAATCAATTAAAATGAAGTCTTATGAAAACGCAATTAGGGTGAAAATTGTTTGCAACAATTATATGATACCGTCAAGCAGAAAAGTTATTATTACACTCACTGCCATCAAATTAGTGGCTAGTTGCTCCAAAGCAGGCTGCGCTGCGTACACTGCGTGTCTTGGGCATTGGTGGTCAATAGTGGGCTAATGATGAACAAGACACGGTATTCGTTTACGTTCTCCCTCACAAATTGTGTACGACTGCGGTGGCGAAGCTCAAAAGGAGAATAATATTTCAAATGTTGTACCGTATGTCCAGATGACCCGCTTTGGTGGGATGTTCCTGGTTTTAGGTTGTTGTTCCCAGGGTGCCTATCGAGACTCTTTTACCTACTCTGCCTTCACTGACTGTCTTTCCCTATCCAACCTTTGAAGGGCTGTAACTTAGCAGTAACCAGTCGAAATTTTCACAGAATAGGTATGTTATGTTATGGCTGATTACCTAAAAAAATTAAAATATTTTTTTTGATTACGGACACAAGGTGATACGGGACAAGGTGAGGGTCGACAGTCGGAACAAGTTGCAATGACAGTTCCGCACATGTACTGAACAACTATTTTTAATACAGTTGCGAAAAAAATTAAGCAATTTAATAAAGAAATTTTTTGGAAAATGGCGCCAACCGTAAACGAATATAAGCAGATTTTTTTTTCTTCACCCATTCTGAGTAGGCAAAGTGCACTATGCTCATACAGCCAAGTCTTCAGTAGAATTTTTTTATTGATATGAAATGAAAATGAAATTTAATGACATGAAATGAAACCTAACCTAACTCATTGAATCAAATCATTAAATCTGATATTGAGACAAATTAGTAGCTTCTTTGTAGAAATATTTGCATGAATCATAAAAACTTCGTGTTTGATTTTTTCTTTTTAATAGACATTATTTTGACAGTTGGAAAAGAAAACGCACGAGTGCGGGAAACGTACAGCGCCACCAAGTTATCTGTTCAGGTGGGCAAAATTGTAACTAACTTATAAATTGTAAATCCTGTCCCCATTTTTTCTTTTATTTATTCACTTACTAAGATCGATAGATATATGTATTTTCATTAAAATTGAAAGACTGGTTAAAATATTCTCATTTGTCTAGGTAAATTTCTCAAATGCTATTACTAAATTCTCCACTAGCGCTGCTATCTACTGAACAAATAAGATGGTGGCACTGTAAAGAAAAAGCACGTCTGCACGAGTGTGTAATAGCCCACTTCCCGAACGCTATACGTTCCTGCAATACGCCACTTTTTGAGCAACTGTATTAAAAATATTGTTACTAGCGTAAAGGTCGGCAACTGTATCGCTTGCTCATTGTAAACACTGTCATTGCTAAATGTTAATATCGTCATCGAAAAGCTATGCCTAGAAAAAAATCAACTAAGAAAACCGTAAGATCGAAAGTTCAAGCTACGAAAATTCAAGTTATATGTGACTGTGTAACACCCAGCTAAAAAAAATCCAGTGAAATCCATCTTAACACGACAGGAAAGTACAGTCTGATAGCTTTTAGAATATACCTCGGCTACTACGGATAAACCGATTTTATTGCAATAAGGTAAGGTTTATATTGTATTGTTATTTACAACTTTTTAAAATAGTGAAGAAATGTTTTATACAGATCAGGAAGTAGTATTACACTCGTGTCCTGTCGGCGAAAACCGAAGCCTACTCTAGAGCCCGAGATACATTCTAAAAGCTAACAGACTGTACAATATTGTGACCCACCCCCTGCCGTTTCGTCACAGCCTCCCGGAGTGGGCGCTGAAAATGAGCCGTCGCGCCGGCGCGGCGCGCGGCCGCGGCAGCCTGTCAGTCCAACCCGCGCTCTCACCAAAACTAGTTGGGTGACATAAACGAAATAAATATATTTATTTTAACATAAAAAACAACATTATAAAGCTAAAATAAATCAAGTAAATAAATTGCGTTTGACAGATTAAACAGTGAAATCAATGATGACGAAAATTAAAGATTGATATTATCTGCTAACTCTTCTCAGAATCCTTTTTTTTTTCTTCAAAATAATTGTGAGTTTTATCAAGTTGTATTACTTTCTACTATTCGGCACAGAAATAAATCAAATAAATCAAACATAAATGCTGTAAATAAACCGACTTTGTTTTATTCAATAATATCAAGATGCCGAATAGGTATAAAGCGAGTAAGTCGACAGGACGGAGACGCTACACCAGGTTCTACAATCAGGTTAGTGAAGATGCTGATTGATTAAATAAGAACTCTAGAATTAGTATCTAAACACCAAAATCAAATTATTAATCAGCTTTTTGTCTGTGTGTGAACAAAAGTAAATAATCAAAGATAATATGATTATCTCATAGTGTGTAGATATAATATGTATTTTATAGTGATATTTAGTCTCATTGTATTTTAGTATATATTTTATTATTTTTTTACATCAGAGTTGATTTATTACTAAACTTTAAAGCGGAAGTTATTATCATACTAAATAAATATAAAATAACAACGATAATAATATTAAAGTAAATATTGTCTAAGTATAATAAATTGCCTCTACACCGCTCCCGTTGCGGAGTTTATTTGCGTTGAATACATAATTTGTTGATAAGTATGTTTTAAATTTATTTTAAACTAGCTGTGCCCCGCGGTGTTACCCGCGGTACATCAGGGAAAATAAATTGTGTATTAACGGTAAAAATAATAACTTTAATAAATAAATAATAACTTTAAAATAATAATAATAATAACCGATTTGGCTAATTTTTGGTTTTTTAAACTGCAAAAGTCGAGAAATAGCCGCTAAACTTTTAACAGACTGCGTAACCAAGTGTTACGTATTTGGTTTTTCAGTCCCGTTATATAGGTAACAGGTGCAAATAAAATAGATTTAATAGGGAGATTTTATTTTATAATTGAAATCTGCTCTGCGAATCGGAACTAAACCTGGTCGGACTCTTGCGATAAAAAGTCAAATAAGTGTGTCCGGCATAAGATAATTAACTGTGTTAAGTCTAGCTATGTCTAGCAAAAGCGCAACCATTTGTTATCGGTACTGCTAAAAAAACATTTCACATGCACTACAACTGCATAATATATGTTAATGTATAAACACTGATAATGTGCAAAAAAGAATACATACATTCTGTGTAATAAGTATCGGGAATTTTTTAATAAAACAAAAAAAACTAATTATTCATCTAAATTTATTTTATCGCCTTCAAAGTAGGCCCCATTGCTTGCAATACAACATCTTTACCGCTTCACCCAGTCCTCCATACATTTTTTGTATGCTACTTGCGGTATGGCCTTTAGCTCATTCAGCGAATTTTCTTTTATGGCTTCTATCGGCTCAAAACGTTTTCCTCGAAGCGGTAATTTTAACTTACTCATAAACCCATGTTTCGTCGCCAGTAATTATTCGTTTCATAAAGGTAGAGCCCGTGGAAACTCGGGAAACCACGTCTTCAGCGATATGCTTTCGCTGCGCTTTTTGAACGAAATTGAGCTTTTTCGGAACTAGTCGAGCAGCGACGCGTTTCATGCCCAAAATGTCAATGATAATGTTGTGAATGGTCTTAAAAGATATGTTCACATCATTAGCCAACTCTCTGAGACTCATACAACAATTTTTGAGCACTAGATTCTTGATTTTGTCGATGTTTTCTTTGTTCGTAGCCGTCGAAGGTCTGCCAGAACGAGGCAAGTCCACTACAACTTCTTGACCTTCTTTAAAAGCTTTAGACCATTCATATGCCCTTGTTTTTGATATGCACGATTCGCCGTAGGCTTTTTGTAACATTTTTAGCGATTTACTACATGAAATTTTATTCGAAACACAAAATTTAAGGCACACTCTTTGTTCAAAATATTTTCCATGGTCAAAAATCGCCGAGGACTCAAAACTATGACCAACAAAAAGTGCAATTTACAAAAAACTAAATGACAGATTCCGCTCAAATTTTGCGCGGTAAATCAGTACAGTGCTACCAACATGCAGTAAAAAAATTAAAACAACTACTTTTACGCGGGTCTTTTTACTGACATATTCCCGATACTTTTTACACAGAGTAGTACATACATAAGCTCACGCCTGTATCCCAGAGACTATAAGAATAATAAGAATAAGAATAAATTTTATTTTAAAAAGTCACACACAAGTACAGTTACACTAGGCTAAAATTACAAAAATACCGAGTTGGCCTCCGTTGCCGAACTAGGTTAAAACCCATGGATGTAATAATCAAAGAGGATTGAGTACTCTGACAAAAAAAAATGTCCTGACAAGGAGACTCGAACTAGTGAATGTCATCTCTTTCTAAGTAGGGTGACCTTGATGTCAATGAAAACCGGACGAAACATAAGGGAAGCCAGCCGGAAGGAACGAGCGTAGTTCTCTCTTTAGGAGTAACTTGGGCATTTAATTCCATAATGGGCGACACAGTACCTAGTGGTAGGTATATTCATTGACTGGAGAACTTTAATGAGCCGTTTTCAGAAGCACAAAAAAAATATATATTACGGCTGTCAAAAGAATGCAATTTTGGACCTCAGCCCAATAGCCATGTGTGATACATCATAAAATAGGTCTCAGCGAGCTGAACAAAAGTTATTATGACGCCAATAGCTAAATGTTTGTCCTTTCGGAGTTATATTGTATTGAAAAAAAAACTAAAATTTTCAATAAAATATAACTCCGAAACGACAAACATTTGGCTGTTGGCGTCATAGTAACTTTTGTTCAGCTCGCTGAGACCTATTTTATGATGTATCACACATGGCTATTAGGCTGAGGTCCAAAAGTACATTACTTTGACAGCCGTAATATATTTTTTTTAGTGCTTCTGAAAACGGCTCATTATACTTATATTTGCATTTAACAAAGTTTTAACATTATAAAATGAAAGCCAAAATCAAGTCATAAAATTAGCTTTAATCCAAAAATAAACACAAAGAAATAACTCATTTAAATGTATAGAATTTACAACTTGCTTATTGAGTGTTAATGTACAGTACATTACATACTGCCCTCAAATAAGGTTTGTAGTGGAAAAGAAGAGTAGAGAGAAGAGTAAAGATAAAACTCAACGTCGACCATGTTAAAATACGTTTTTAAAACCTTGAGTGGTATTGCTACAAAAATTACTTAGCATACATTCATGGTTCGATTCGAGTCTGGGCCTTTAATTTGAGAATAAGTAAAGTTCACTATCTTGCATGGATACATGGGTACATGCAAGATAGTGAACTTTATTTATATTCACAGATATTAATAGTGAACTTTTCTTACATTTCTTATCATCAGTTACAGTAGGCTACTTTTTATCGCGGAAATCGCACTCATTCTGCGGAATTAACTTAATCATATTTTGATCTATATAAGTTTACAAATTATTTTCAGTGAACCAATTTGGAACTTTATATCATTATGGTACTCTTGGTCTCGACACGGGTTAAATTAAAAATTAAAAATGTTGTTGCAGACAAATTTTAGTGTACAAATTGTAAATTCAGATAATAAAATCTAACTTGCCAATACGAATAAAACTCATGTAGCTACATGAGTTATGTAGTCATGAGCTAGATTGATGACGAACATTTGAATGTTTTTTTTTACATTTAAAATATGCATAAAAGCTAATATGCATTACAAAGTAGAATAGAATTATTAAGTATAAAATTAAATATTCTATTATACCTCCTGTCAATTTTTCTATTCAAACATAATATTCAAAGCTTCTTCTTTTGGGGAATGCATTCAGTCAGTTTGGGCACCTGCATCGAGCTGTGGTTGCTTCGTTGGTAGTTCTTCCAGTTCAACATTTTCTTCCGTCGCTTAGTACCATTACTTTTTTCGCCACAGGCTGTAAATATTTATTTATTACTTACTTTCTAATAAACTTCTTAGCAAACAAAACACAAAGGTAACAGAAAAGTCCTGTGCAACGTACCTAAAGGGGTTGGTAAGCACGTCTATAAAAAGTAAACTAAGTGATACTTTCTGAGTTATTCCCGTTTGGAAATATAAAATATAAAAAAAAAACAATTTAATTCATTCAATTGTCCATTATCATCATTTTAAAGTATTTTGCGTTACAACTAGTAATAAATTGGGGACATTTTGTCAAAGAGTATTTGTTGTTTGTGATAATTATTTTTTCTATCGATTGGCATAATGTACACCAAACGGCAACTTTTCATGTACAAACGTACAAACTTTAGGTATGTATGCTACAGAGGTTTGAAGCCTTTTACTCACCACTACAAATGGTACAGGATCTTCCTTCAACCTAGGTAAGACCGTAGGTTTAAAATCTTATTTTCTAAAATACCGGCTTTTGCAGGCTTCACAAAATGCAGGATTTTGTGATGTCGAACCAGAGCCTCATATAGCATCCTTCCATTTTAAACGTAAGCTTTCGTTTTTAGTAAAACTGAAAAGAGACCATTGGGTAATCAAAACACATGGCCTACATTTTACAACATCATGGTCATAGTATTCCACATAAATGAGTAAGAGTAAGACACACTCCTTCAGTTTGTGGCTCTCGCTCTGGATACTTTACTCTAGTTGCTTACTTATACGATTTTATGTTTTATTTGAGAAGACAAAGAGTTTAGTTTTCTATGGAAGGTTTTTCGTAGTGCTCTATCCTCTTTGATTATAACATCCTTGTTAAAACCTGTATTTCAGCAAGCAGAGCCTTCCTCACAGAAAACAATTGTAACAAATGACGGAAAATTAAATAAAGTAAAATAAAGTTTGAATGTCAGTGCTGGTGTAGTCCTCTCGGTGTGTCGATTGTGTATGTGAATGTATGCGTGTGAGAGGGTGAGTGAGATAGTGTAAGTTTGAGAACGGCCTCATGCAAGAATATAGATATAACTTTAAACTTGTATATTTAAAACATCCTCGGTGTGATCGTAAGAGAGTTGTAGATGATGACTATAAATTACTTTGCAGGTTGCTTTATTTAAAATAAATAAATAAATAAATAAAATAAAATAGAGTTTATTTGCCAATTACATTTACAATACAAAACAAAACATTTTCCAGAGACATTCATTCACTGCACACTACACAATTTTGTATTTCGTAACAAAGCTGGGGATCTCCACACTAGGCATAGCCTGTAACGTGGAGACCACAGGACGAATTGTTGTACTAATTTGTGCGGATTTTACCACGTAAAGTACAGTCTCTCTCTCTCTCTAACTATGTGTTGATGAAAAAAATTAAGACAATTATAATATTTCAATAATTAAATTAAATTAATTAAATTATTCTATTCATTCATTCTAATCAATTATTGATTCAGCAATACATCGCAAAAATATTGAATTGTGTACCACATGCATATAAACTGCTGCACAATATTTTAATTGGATTCGTTCCTAAAATAGAGTAACATACAAATGAAATAATTTAACAAATTTTTCTTAAATAGTTAAATCATCTATCATTACATAAGTTTGTCACAATCAGAAGTTGCTATTCATGATACCACTTTTAAATACGATTCAGCATTGTCGTAGGTTTTGTCTTTTAAATGATTGCGAACTATTGTTTTGGCATCTCGTGTATTACAATTTCGAATGCTACACTCCTTGGAGATAAAGTTATATAGGTGTGGAATAAGGAATGCTGTAAATCGTTTACTAAAGGCCGTCTTTAGGGAGGGTATGGGTAATAGGTGGTCGCGTCGGGTCGGTCTAGGTTTGAGGTGTGCTGTTTTGAGCATAATTCTGTGGCCAGTTATTATTATTTTGTAAATAAATAGTCTTCGTACGCTAAGCACCTGAGCATCGGAATATAAACTGGTAGTAGGGTACCTAAAGGGCTTCCTTAGCATTACCTTTAGCACTGATATTTGTGCCCGTTCCAGTTAATTAAGATGGTTTTGGCACAGCCACCCCATGCGGAGATGCAGTAAGTGAGTAAAGGCTCGCATAGAGCCACGTATATTCTTTTTAGCAAAGACTTTTCAGCCACGTCTCGAAGTGCTTTCATTATTGGTATTAACTTTCGCACTCTACCGGCCATGAGATCAATGTGTTGTCTAAAGGAGAGTTTCTCGTCCAGTATAACACCCAGATAGCGAATGCTTACAACCCGCTCAATACCATTACAGGCACAGGAATCGCTGCGGTGGGAGTCGCATATATGGATCCGGATTGGTGGGAGAGACCGCGGTGCAGAGGCTAGAGTCTTGTGAAAACACAAATATTTTGTTTTTGACGCATTTAGTGTAAGTAAATTTTGAGCCAACCATTTCGCAATCCTACCCATTCCCGTCTCCACAGTAGAGTGTGCCCCTAGGCAAGTCTTGTCATGGAAAATAATGGCAGTGTCATCAGCATAACATACCACCTCAGCATTAGTTAGCATAATTGAGGCGAGGTCGTTTAGGTAGCACAAGAAGAGGGTAGGTCCCAGTATGCTGCCTTGTGGAACACCAAATAAAATGTTTTGGATGCTACTTGTTTCACCGTCTACTCTAACACACTGGGATCTTCCAGTTAAGTAGCTGGTAAACCAATCTTTGGCTAAACCTCTCACGCCCATGTATTCGAGCTTTTTTAAAAGAATTGGGATGGAGACCGTGTCAAACGCCTTCGCCAGATCAAGGAAGACGCCCACGCAGACCTCTCCTTTATCCAAGTGCGTCACAATCTGATTGGTAATGAGAGATACGGCATCCTCCGTAGATTTTCGTTGACGGAAGCCGAATTGTTTGCTGGAGAGCAAGCTGTTTGCTTCCAAGTACTTCGTCAGTCTCCTATTCACTAACCTTTCGAGTAGTTTGGAGAAACAAACCAGAAGAGATATGGGTCTGTAATTGCTGGGACTACTTTTATTGCCACCTTTGTGGATGGGGGATACTACGGCCACCTTCGGGAAAGTGCCAGATTGCAGGCTCAAGTTAAAGATGTAAGTGAGAGGCACCAGAATACCATCTGCGACCAATTTAACCAACCTGTTGGTTACGGGGTCAATTCCGGGTGCACTGACACTTTTCAGGTCTCTTATTAGGCCACCAAGTTCATTTGGGTCTGTAGGAGTTAAGAAGAAAGATTGAAAACCAGGAGATTCCAATTTGACTTTAGCAGTAAGTGTATCCTGGCTTTCGTTGATTGCGCTCATTGTTTTGTTTGCAAGTTCCTGACCGATAGTAGCGAAGAATTTATTGCATTCGTCAAGAGATTCGGAAGGGGTGGGTTTTATTTTGGTCAACTCAAAAGCACTGTTAGCTCTGCTAGAGCTGTTTACAATGCGCTTTATTGAGTTCCATAGAGATTTTGGTTTATTTGAGTTTAACTTTAGCTCGTCACTTTCATATGCATTTTTGACACGTCGTAATAGAGATATGTAAAAATTTCTATAGCGCGTAAAGACAAGTCTTTTGACAGGATCATTAGGGTTTTTTCTAGCAGCGGAGTGAAGTTTGTCTTTATGTTTTGAGCACTTAATGAGTCCAGGGGTCATCCACGGCTTTAGAGTATGTTTACTTCGACTTGTCACCACTACACGACTATTTTTGTCTGTTATAGATGAGAATATAGCGGAAAAGTGATCGGATGCTTCGTCGACTGATGAAGATTCCAGTACCGTAGCCCAATTCCTATCACTCAACTCCTTGGCTGCTGCAGTACGGTCGATCTTTAGTTGGGTTCTTTGAGGCTTAGATGGACATGGATTTTTGTTACTTATTCCGATCATGATAGCATCGTGATCAGTGAGATCCGATGAACAGATCAGGGATTCAAATGAGCTCTTAACGCTAATGAACATGTGATCTAGACGTGTTTTATTGTGAGTTGGCTGGGTGATGGCTGGTGTGAGCCCGAGCTCAGCCATGAGACACAGATATTGAGAGGATAACTCATCTGTTCTTGTAGAGTCACAGATATCTATATTAATATCTCCAGTAACAACGTAAGATGGCCCTGTTTTTAAACTTTTTATGTTGCTTTCTAAGGATTGGAGAAAGACAAGGGGATTACTGAAGGACATAGATGGGGACCGGTATATGGCCATTAAGGAAAGGTAGTGAGGAATATCTACATGAAGGCAGTTAGCATCCAAAACGTCCGGTTCGCTGACGTTAGCTGGAAAATTATCCTTTACGTACACAACCACACCGCTAGCTTTGTTAACATATTTGGTGGTGCTATAAGCATTGTACCCATTTAATGATTTTATAATTGACCTACTGTTAATCCAGCACTCTGTCAAGACTATGATGTCAAACCTTGTATTTAATCGCTCCAGAAACACCAAAAATCCATCAAATTTTTTTTGCATACTTCTGATATTTAGTGTTAAGTATTTTGATACTATACTTTGACAAGATATTGCTACTGTCCTCAGGAATATCTATGAAATGACACTTTGCCTCGTAAGATTTGTCTAACTCTTGTGATAACTCTAAAATAGACATGTATAAGAAATGTGGGTTTTTTAAAAACATATTCTGTCGGTATTGTTCGTCTGAGGACATACTTTATTCATAGAGGGAGTATGAGGAAAGGATGATTTAGAGGGTAAATATTTAATACCTTATTTATATTATTATAGATACGAGGACCTAAAGAACTAAAGAATCTTTCAGAGACTGCCACATGTCACGATGCTAACAAATCACTTTTGCTTCATCGACATTCATTAGTTTTTGCATGCACGCTCGTCGGCGTCGGGTACTTATTATCTTGCCATTTGCTAATATATCCCCTATTTGGTCAAAGATTGTCCGCCTGGGGCTCTCCTTACCGGCCCTCCACTCACATTCGCTCGATATTTGCTTCGTCGGTCTTTCTTCCTCCATCCTCTCCACAGGTCGAAACTAGAGTCTGACAAGCGAATCCTGGCACGCGATTTATTTCGAATTCTTCATATGGCCACACTCTGACTGTAAAACTTAGGTATTTCAGCTGCAAGTAGTACAGCCCAAACAGTTTGATACTCGTCCTAGATTTGAACAAGAAAAAACCTTTTGTTTCTATTCAACATAATTTTACCTATGTTTTAGTATATACATACGAGTAATAATGTTTTAAAACAAACATGAATTATTTCTTGTTGTAAGGTCTGTCGGATGACGAACATTTTAAACGTCAGATCGAAGACTTAGTCAAAGAACTCAAAGATGTTGAGAAAAAAGATATGAATCAGATTTTGATTATGGTTCAGCATTAATAAATGTTTATAAGTTTTCTCCTTTAACAATGCTAGTCACTACCTACATCTTCTTCCTGTCCGCAAAAAAGAAGATTCATTGATTAATGTCTGTTATTAAAATAAAATGTAATTCTCGGTCATTACGCAATGATTTGGTCACCATTCAAAAAAACAAATTACTAAAATTAAAAAAGTACTAATAAACGCAAAAGATTGTTACTAGCTTAAAGGTCGGCAACTGTATCGCTTGTTCATTGTAAACATTGTCATTGCTAAATGTTAATATCGTCATCGAAAAAGCTATGCCTAGAAAAAATCCAACTAAGAAAACCTTAAGATCGAAATTTGTAACTACGAAAATTCAAGTTATGTGTGACTGTGTAACACACAGCTAATTAAAGAAAATCCAGTGAAATCCATCTTAGGACGACAGAAAAGTACAGTCAGAAATCAGAAATTTATTTCAACGTAAATAATTTACATTCTGTTTGTTAAATGTCAATGTACATAAACTTATGTATAATGTGAGCCGCTGCCTTGGGGCTAGTCTGTTAGCTTTTAGAATTTACCAAGCCTACTCAAGAGCCCGAGGTATATTCTAAAAGCTAACAGACTGTACAATATTGTGACCCACCCCCTGCCGTTTCGTCACAGCCTCCCGGGGTGGGCGCTGAAAATGAGACGTTGCGCCGGCGCGGCGCGCGGCCGCGGCAGCCTGTCAGTCCAACCCGCGCTCTCACCAAAACTAGTTGGGTGACATAAACGAAATAAATATATTTATTTTAACATAAAAAGAAAACATTATAAACCCTATCAAAGCTAAAATAAACCAAGTAAATAAATTGCGTTTGACAGATTAAACAGTGAAATCAATGCTGACGAAACTTAAAGATTGATATTATCTGCTAACTCTTCTCAGAATCCATTTATTTTTCTTCAAAATAATTCTGAGTTTTACCAAGTTTTATTACTTTTTCTCCTATTCGGCACGGAAATAAATCCAATAAATCAAACATAAATGGTCTAAATAAACCGACTTTGTTTTATACATCAACATGCCGAAACGCAATAAATCGGAGAAGGCGACAGGACGGAGACGCTACACCAGAAGAAAGCAGGTTAGCGAAGATGCTGATTGATTAAATTAGAACTCTAGAATTAGTATCTAAAAATTTTTTTTGTCTGTGTGTGAACAAAAATCAAAGATACTATGATTATCTCATAGTGTGTAGATATAATATGTATTTTATAGTGATATTTAGTCTCATTGTATTTTAGTTTTTTTTTTTTCATCGGAGTTGATTTATTAATAAACTTTAAAGCGGTAGTTATTATCATACTAAATAAATATAAAATAACAATGATAATAATATTAAAGTAAATATTGTCCAAGTATAAAAAATTGCTTCTACACCGCTCCAGTTGCGGAGTTTATTTGTGTTGAATAGTTTATTGATGAATAAGTATGTTTTAAATTTATTTTAAACTAGCTGAGCCCCACGGTGTTACCCGCGGTACATCAGGGGAAACAAAGTGTGTATTAACAGTAAAAATAATAACTATTTACATTTTTAGACGCAAAATAGACAGAAAGATCAATTTGCTAAATTTCATTTTCATCGATTTTCCCATGGGAATAAGATATTTTCCCCCAGTAAAGCGTAGCCTATTAGATGTGTTTATCCAAGCTGTCAGCTAACTCCATACTAAATTTTATTAAAACCACTCCAGCCGTTTAGACGTGAAGAAGTAACAAACGTATATATATATACACTAACACACTCACTAACTTTCGCCTTTATAATATTAAGTGATTACTTTTGTACGCCTACCAACTCTTTCCTTTATCTCCTGCGGTTGACTGGTAGAAAATGTCTATGGCATTAAGTCCGCCGCATGGTACTATATTACATGTTTTTGTTTAAATGTAAGTGCAATTAAAATATTGAATAAATTAATGAGATAAATTGGATACCTATTAGTGAATTTAACAGGTATTTTTAACATTATAAAAACTTAAATAACATTATTAAAATAATCTATAAACTAATTAATATAAGTAATACTTAATAAAAGTATTAGTTAATATTCATATTGCTTCCCGTTTTACATCGATATCAATGGCTTTCTTCGATATAGATAAATCATTTACGTGGACTATCAGGTTAACTCTATGCAAAAGATGAAAGAAATTCTATACAATTAATATGAAAAATAACTAAGGTATTACTTAATACTCGTAATACTAGCTGTTGCCCTATAAGTATTAGCGTGGCGTAGAAAGAAAAGAACTAACATTGTCATACATTACATATGTGTTACTCTGGCGGCTTTGGCAGCGCACGCTAGAACAGCTCGCAGATGGTTGATTTTTTCCTACTTACTTACACACAAAAGAATTTTAAATCTCGGTGAAGCCGTTTCGTAGAAGTTCTGTAACAAATATTGTGACACAAGATATATTTTTTATATTAGATTTGCTAGACGTGGGCGACTTAAAGGCGTTGCGTAACGTAAAGTACGTTACAAATGTTTGTTTACGCCACGCGTACTACGGCATAATCGGTTTGAACTGTCGTTTAATTAAAAAAGAAGCCTTGGTGTGGAGTACGGTGCTCAAAACATATAAAGAACACTAATATACATATAATGGGGAAAAAATAAGTCCACAAGGAAATATAATATTTATTCCTGGACAGACCCTATTTTATTGAGATTGGGTGGTCTGATGTTTGTTCGTCATGTCTAACATGGAAATTAATTAAGAACCCGGCCAAGTGCAAGTAGGACGCGCGCACTAATGATTCTATACCATTATTAAAAAAATATATATATTTCAAGCGTCTATTAATATCGAGCAAAAAACGGCAAAAAAGCACTTTTGTTGTATGGGAGCTCCCATGAAATATTTATCCTAATTTTATTATTATTTTTCCATGTGAATTGAATATACAACCAAATATTCTGTGAATATTTCAAGCGCCACAATCAAATATTAATTTTATTGTGTTTTTGTTGTTGTTGGTCAATTGGTAAAATTTACCTGTCTATTTATCACGGTTCATGACAGACAGACAGACGGACTTAGTAAAAGGGTTTTAGGGTCCCTTACGCTTTGGTTTCGGATTATTTATTTCCACATTTTGATCAACAATCAAACAGAATTACAAAATTATTAGCAAATAATTTCTAATTTTAATTTCTAAAAGCAGGTGCATTTAGAACTAAAAAGGCTCGAATAATTTTATATGCCAACACATTTGTTAATTTTCTTGCAAAAGTAGGAACTAAAACATTAATGCTGCGGTCAGACACACGAACAGCACCCGTTCACGAGCATAACACAGAGCTCAGCCATCAACCATTTTAGAGGGAGGTAGCCCGGCCACCACGCCACCATTCGAACAACTTTTATTTATTAACAAATTTTCCTCCATAAATTCATTTTTTTAACTCTTTACAACACTCGTCCTTTTATTAATCGTAATCACTGACTCACTGTAGTCCAATTAGTTTTTAATTACATTTACAAGAGCGTTCCATATTATGTCGTTAGTTTTGTTCTTTGAACTTATTTATTTATTGGATTTATAGCACGACTTACATTTGAGTATTTTTCCCGGTTCAATCATCATCAACCCATTATGTTCCCACTGAGGGGCACGGGTTTCTTCCCAGACCGATTGGAGTTTTCAATCAGCTGCGGACACTTTATGTACTAGTCTCTCTCTCACCCCCCGAGAGAAAACGTCTGCCTTGCAGTTGGTAGCATAAAGACCACTTATTATTAGTATTAATTCTTTGTTGCACAAAAGATGTGTACAAAAGGGGCACTTCATGCTGTTTACGCCTGCCAAAAAGTACGCAAACTCCTTGCTACTTCAAACTTATTCTTATTCTATTCTAATGCGGCTTATTATTTAAGAGCGCCCGAAACCGGCGATATGCAACGACTGATAAATTAATGTCGATGAAGACAAACAGGCTTGCCAGGTTCGTGGCGAGCGGCCTGCTTACCCCTACGTGGTATAGGCGTGAGTTTATGTAATATAACGTATTTTGCGGCACATAGCTCAGGGAACTGATGGCCGTTTGAGCGAAAAAGTTCCGACCTGAGCCTCGATTCTGTTAGTGCATTATGGGTCAATATACGCTATTTTAATTTCTATGGTCCATGGACAAATATTATGTTAAACTTATTATATTATTGCGTCCGTATGCTTAAGCATTAAAGAATATAGTCTTTTATTTGGCCCACATAGTCTATTCACGATAATTGTTTAATTTAAGACATAATCGTTAAAAATAGTTGTAAATGTATACTCCTCTGGCCTCCCCATTTCTAGATTATAATGATTTTATGGCGAGATATTTTTAAATACGTATGCCATTATGTTTTTTTAAATATGATACGCTTTTATAAACATCGAAACATATTTCATCAAAATATACAGTAAAAAGTATTATTAATATAAAGAAAAATAACTTACTTTCATGACACGCTATTGACATGATATTTGGTTGTATATTCAATTCACATGGAAAAATAATAATTACAATAATGTCACTTCATCTGGCGAAACTCAAAGAAGTAAAATTTGACTTAAAACCGCAAAGGTATGTTTTTGTCCATGAAGCTAATGACGTTGAGCAAAATTCCTATAATATATACCCTATTTACTGAAGCGAACGAGTAAGTGTCAAAGTGTCAAAAATTTGGTTTTTCAATATGCCACATTTATAACACTGCATAATATTTAGCAAAGATATACAAAACGATATGGCTAATAAATGCCAATAAGCAATAAACACATTAACACTGTTACTACCTGATTTATCCCTCACTCGCAGTTTATTTAACTAAATATTTTATTTTATCATGAAAATACCATTTGCTTAAGAGATCTATGCCCCAAAAAATAACTAAAATTTCAGTGGTCCTCAAATAAAAGCGATCCTACTGCTGCCAAATATATTCGCAACTAGCAAAGATGTAGGACTTTTGTTTAAAGGCCGATTATGATCGATTATTTTATGCTAATGCGCTACGCGAAGTGTAGGAAGAAGTATGGAGAGCTGACTACTAACCTGTTTTTTAATGAAAGGGAAAAAAGTGAGATAGCCACCCCGACGCCATATTTACTCACGATTGACGTTGTTGATGCGAGTGCAACTTCTTTAAACAATTTTATTTTCTTTAGTGTTTGTCTTGTCTTGTTTGGTTGTCTGTCCGTTTTCCTTAAACAGTATGTACCTACCTAAACCTATGTGGGTATACGATGCAAGCAAAGCTGCGTGCATGAGCTATTTTGAGTGACATGTAAGTTTGAGAGATGCTGTGTCTTTGTTTACCTTTAGTCGTTCGCTTCAGTAAATAGATTGTAGCGTCAATTTGCGATTCACTGTAGGAAAGCGTGTTTCTGCCAGTCGTCGGAGTATTTCCTCTGGCAAGTCTATGTTTTTGTATTTTATAGTTACGAAATTGTATATTTGCACAATGCAATGTTTATTGTATGTAATGTATGTTATGTTGTTAAACATGTATGTTAAACGGTGATCAGAAAAGCGAGTGTTTGATATGTTTTTTGTAGGTTTTGTGCGATTTTGTCACTCCTGTGGCGTCACTCCTCTGGCATATTTCATGTTTTATTTAATACGTGTCCCCTTTCTTAGCTATAATCAATGGCCTGTCACTTCCCTGCTTTCATTTGTGACTACTCTGCCAATAGTGTCAGTCCTCTGGTAACACATTTTCCTCTGGTACTTTTAAAATTCAGGAAAATGGAAAAATCTTCTGGCCCTCATCATTAAACATTTCAAAATTGTGTCAAATAGAGAAATTATCAATATTGAATGGAACAGATTACATTTCCTTCTGGGACACAAAAAAAACAAATACCGTATATTCACCCTTATAGTACGATGACAGACACTCGGTCGGGTCACGTGACGTGTTTTCTCGTACCATTAACGCCTATAATAAAATTATTGATATAGGTACGTGCTCGCGTTGACTTGAAGCGGCAATAGGTTTATTGGCCCCTGGAGATTGTATTGTAACGTATTTGTAGGTTTTGGTGGCAACTACTGCAATATATGTATATTACTTTTTATTGAGTTAATATGAAAAAAAAAATGCCCCAAACAAAATTATGCAATTCTGAGAATCACCCCTAGATCCTGCAGTGGGCATCAAGATGGCGTCAAGTGGGTGATGAAGTTGATGAATGTATTTTGAAGCGTAAGATAGTGGAATGCCCACTTAGCATAGAGCACTACGGCTTTCCTAAGCGATTGGCAATTGCGTTTGGTGTTCGACACCTCTCATATTTATCTGACCTGACCTTCGCGGCCACGACTTTGACTACCGACCGACGTTACATAACATTTAATTTACATTCTGCCCACTCGCACGAAAACACCTGAGCCAAAATGTATAGACGCAGAAGGCGCCTCGTTTTCTTCCTTCACTACATGTGAGTGGTTGACCAAAAAGGGACCTCAAGGGAAAATAATTGATGTCGAGAAAATCGCGTTTGAAGTTTCGTGTATAGACTGGTTTCGACTCGGCTCGGCTCACAAAAAAAAACATAAAAAACTACGGCACCTAAAAATATTCTGGTTAGACCAAAACAAAGCTAAACTACCACATTAAAAAATTCAAATAAAAAAATAACGGTTTCAAATCCCTCCAGGCCCCTTTTTGGTCAACCACTCACATATTTTAAACGCAAATAAAATAAAAGAATAGTTTTGTTGCTAGATCCTTATCCTCTTTACTAGAAATATCAGCGGCATGTTTTTTATAACTATACTAGCTGTTGCCCGCGACTACGTCCGCGTGGGCTTTAGTTGAGTTAAGTGTTTGAAAATAAGATAGGGATACTTTTAGCGCATGCGAAAGAGCTTTCATACCCTTCTACCTTTCATACAATTTCGCAACCCCCTCTTACCCCCTTAAGGGATGATTTTTGAAAGACTACTTTAGTAAACACGTCTTTCAAGACATTCAATGAAAGACCTGCATTCTGAATTTCATTCGAATAACTTCATAAACGGCAAAGTTTCATACTAAATTTGCACCCCCCTTTTACCCCCTTAAGGGAAGATTTTCGAAAAAGTATTTTACATTTATTTCATGGCTTTTAATGAAGGAACTTTATATGAATTTCATGCGAATAACTTCAAAAACGGCAAAGTTTCATACTAACTTTGCACCCCCTCTTCACCTTAAGGGATGATTTTCGAAAAACTATTTTACACGTGTTTCATGACTTTCAATGAAGAATCTTTATTCTGAATTTCATTGTAATAACCTCAAAAACGGCATTGTTTCATACTAACTTTGCACCCCCCTCTTACCCCTTTAAGGGATGATTTTCGAAAAACTATTTTACATGTGTTTCATGACCTTCAATGAAGAATCTTTATTCTGAATTTCGTTCGAGTAACTTCAAAAACGGCAAAGTTTCATACTAACTTTGCATCCCCCTTCTTACCCCCTTAAGGGATGATTTTCGAAAAACCATTTTACGTGTTTTTCGTAACATTTAATGAAGAACCTTCATATTGAATCTCATTTGAATAAATTCAAAAACGGCAAAGTTTCATATTAAGTTTGCACCCCCCTTTTCTCCCCTTAAGGGATGATTTTTGCAAAAATGTTTTACACATATTTCATGATTTTAAATGAAAAACCTTCGTAATAATTTCATTTGAATAACTTCAAAAACGTCAAAGTTTCATACTAACTTTGAACCCCAATTTTACCCCCTTAGGGGATGAATTTTCAAAAATCCTTTCTTAGTGCTCCCCTACCTTACAAAAGGAACCCCTGTGCAAAATTCCAAGTTTCTAACCCTTATAGTTTAGGCCCTGCGTATATCGCACCTCCAGAACTAAAGTGACCCAACTCAAAATTTTGGTAAAATGAGTTAAGTACACAAAATGACTCAAAAAGGTAGACTCTTTCATGCCTATATGAAAAAACCGACTTTATTTGGTCAGAGAGAGATGGAGGAATAATGCGTTCTATTTTTTCTTGAGCAACTCGCTCAGAGCGCCGAATACATTTTCTTCACTTCCCAAAAGTTGCAAATTTTGAGTTAGGTCACTTTAGTTCTGGAGGTGCGATATATGTCAGTCAGTCAGTCAGTCAGCTTCTCCTTTTATATATATAGACTTCATGGGTTGCCATGATAATTCTATGTACTTTGGAAATTCGATAAACCCACCGATTAACAAGTAGACTACGTCGCAATGTATCTTGACTTGTCATAATAAACTACGAATTGAACTCTTATGAAAGTCGGCCCTGGGGGGATACCCCACGTGTATGGAGTTGTCTGATTCAGCTCCTTTGTTCCTGGTATGTCACACCACCTTATGTTACACAGTTACATCCTGGCACTTTTTTCCCAGTAGGTCTGTCATACTTCTACACCATATTTTCGAGTTATCTAAATGCCTAACCCGATAGAGTGGAAAGTTACGTAATATAAGGGCTGGATCTTGCAATTCTTGCAATTGACATTCGTCAATTACAGTTTCTGCGCTACAAATAAAAAAGAACCGACTTGGCCACTATCGTGCTTAAGTCAGAATTGGAATCGGATTAGTATTCGATAAGTTGGAACCTTTGTTGCATGGGAATACAATCTGGAAGCCTACAATATATTATGTTGGTGGCCCCGTCGCTGTTGATTGGACAAAGATTTGCTTCATGTTTATTGGTTATATTATAAGTCTAAGCATGGTCCATTGTACTGAAACGTTCTAATCGAAAACGCATAGAGTTGAATTCGTATTGCAAGACTCCAATATACGAGTGTCAATCCTTACTTCCGTTCTTCCGTCGTATTTATTTGTGCGCGGGCGACCGTTTTGCTCTACACAGTCATTGTTGTAAGCGAAACGGGCCCTACGAAAATAACTCTTAGCTTGAACTTAATAAGAACCCATCGAGTTTACCATTAATATGGTGTACGATCTACTTCGGTACGTCATAAATTATTTTATTGCGATATTATTATGTTATTTCATGTAATTTAATATTTTATTTGGCATTGCGATATGGAAATTACGTAAGCTTTAGCTGACATAAAAGGTTCCAAGATGTGAAAACAAGAACAAGAAAATGTTTATCCTTGATATCCAAGATATCAAGGATATCCAAGATATCAAGGATAAACATTTTATTTGTATTATTAAAGTACAATCGTCTCAATAGATTTATAGGTAATCAAATCATATTAAAACAATCTCTGCCACACGTTTTTTGTAAAGATCGAAAAAACTGACTAAACTAATTTAATAATAAAAATTGCGCAGGAACGGTGACCTTTCATGTATTAAATATGAGTATTCATTTCAAGCGAAACGGTCACATTTCATTGGACAAAACTGAGAATACCCATAATTAGTCGGTAGACTTGAACGCCTATGTTATCTAGTCAAATAGCAATAAGCTAAATGTTCTTCAATAAAATTGGTACATAAAACAGTTATGCAACATAAGAGTCCTATACACAAAGCAACTAGTCTAAATAGCGGCGGTCATTAGGGCTATTAGGACTATTCTTGCGGTTTGACAGGGCGCACGAGACGATACAGAAATGCTTGGATTAATAAATAATCGACACCGAATGTGATCACTCCCTGGTTTCTACCTCTGGGATACAACTTATGTATGTAATAAATAATCAGCATCATGTGTTCATAAACATCATTCGATGACAATTGGCCGTCCGTTGCGTCGTGTCGCCAGCCCATCACGGTACGAGATAAACGGCGACGCGACCGAATGTTTACATAAGTCGGGTTGACTCACCAACTTACATAACCCGCACGTACAAAGGTTAGCCGGCTTCAAACCGCCTCCACGGCGTAATGGTGAGCGAGGAATGAAAGCGGATTCGGCTGCGCGACACGATGTTTGAGTTTGCGCCGCTTGGAACAAAGTGAATCGAAGTGTAAAAGAGAGCGCGGTGTCCACACTAAAGGCCGGTTTCTGAATAGAGAATTTCGCTAAGTAATTAATTACTTATCTGTAGTGCCGTCTCGTCAGATTTCTTTCGAAAGGAGCGTGACAGCATGTTACTTAAGTACCTATTTACTTAGCGTGAATTCTCAATTCAGAAACCGGCCCTAAATACTATCAGGAATTTGTTATCTTCATGTTCGCTAATTATGCGACTTCTTTAGTTAGAAACCTACCTAGATATTTTGGGTCTCACTGACTTAGCAAGGGCCGCGGGATGGGTCTCGGAATTCTTCGGACCTCAGTCAATTTTTAACAAATAATTCACGTCCTAATCGCCCATCCCGACTGCGCGCATTTTCGTTCAAGCTATCTGTGGGGCCCACAGTGTGGACGTTATATTCATAATTTAGGCAGCGTAGCAAGTTACACATGCATGCCGCCAAAACATCGCGGTTCTAACTGTCCTTTCTTCCGCTTTCGGCTACGTGAAAGATCATTGATTTTTCTCGTTCAAAAAATCATTAAAAACTTCATCTAAAAAAGCGTTTGAGAAATACTACCTTGTTCATTAAACACCAATGAAATTGTATAAACCATTGATAGTTACAAACATAGATGTCTAACTAGGCGTTAAAAACGACTCTGCACTGTATGCAATTGTGTTACCAATCAGAGGGGGGGTCAGTATTACCCGGCAACATAAATCTATCCACAGACCGATCCTACCGAAGTACCTAGATATTTTGACGGGTTATACATTTGTCAAAAAATCTTACTACAAGAATGGTGCTTTCCAAGCACGCTTGTGCTCCGAAGAAGACATGAGTAAAACTGATCGTGAAAACAATATAACTATAGACCTCTCAGCTTCATATGTATAGGTGGTCCAGTTTTATACACTTTTATACATTACATACGGGTCCAATGTCTTCCAAAGCACTTCGTTTCACTTACGAAGCGTGATTCTTGAAATCACGGGCGTAACTTTTTTTTTTTAAATAAAATACAATGGAGTGCATTACTAGTAATTAGCAACAATAATAGTAGGTATTACTACTAATTATACCTATATCATGTAATGTCTATCAAAAGGCGCTCTGATTTAGGGCTAGAACCAGCACTGAATGCTCTCTGTAGTGTTCGTCAATTAAGTCTTTAATCTGGCTAAAAAATAGAAAAACCTTAAGCTCCCGCCACACTAGTGACAGCGTCATAAACTTACTTAACTGCTTTTTGAATAAAACCAACCATCGGTTACTCAGTCACTTACTATCGCCCAATAACATTCACGTCACTAATGGCGCACAGAATAAAGCAATTACAGAGTGATTTAGTGTGCAGCACACATGTTGCGCTCATTTCATTGGTAAAGAGTAAAGACTAATCGCCGGCGCCGTTTTTGAGCGTGAATTTTGGGATATATCTTTTAGGGTTTTTTTATCCGTGGAGATTGACAGTAGGTATACTTATCGTAGAAGAGTTTCAAAACAACTAAACGTTCTATTTTGTTTTCAGATACCGACGAGACCCACTGTCGTCGTCCCCCAACTGTTCCTGGTTGAAGTGCTGGTTGAGTCATCAACAAGCTCTTCCAGCTCACAAAACACACAAAGCATAAACCGCTCGCACTTCAGGCTCTCTCCAGGGCTCAGGGAGTTAACCTCGCCGACAAGGCCGTCCTCGTCGCGCCAAAGGCCCGAGAAGAAGGACTCTGAAAGGCCCTACCACAGAGCCCTGAAACGCTGGCACCGGCAAGAGTGGCAAGAAGAACCCGTCACGCCCCTAGGCGCATATATCGACCGCCTCCTAGTCGAGAAACTCCTTGAGTATACCTCCAGAAGTAACTGCGCGGTGTGGAGTCGAATTTGGACCCCAACGCGGCTCTGTAAGTGGTTTATTTGCGTGGAATGCGAGCAGATCCCACTGCAGCCCGTGACGACGCCCTGCGGACACACCCTGTGCCGAACCTGCGCGGAGAAGAACAAAATGTGCCAGTGCGCCGAGCTCCTCGTGCTGCCCCTGGTTCCGAATATCATCATCATGTCGCTGGTTAGTGAGCTGGCTCCTCAGGATGAGAACATCAGGTGGGTTGTGCCATCGGAGTGCTTATACTAAGTTTTTTCATTCACTCTCGATAGTGAGAGCGTTTGCGATTTGCATAGGAGTAACAAAGAGACAAATAGATGGCGCGCTTTGTCACTCCTATGCAAAACGCAAACGCTCTCGCTATCGAAAGTGAACGACAAAACTCAGTATACGCACTCAGGCCGTTCTTTTCGCTAACTACATATTGTTTTATGCTTCACCTCTGGTCTCACCCCCTAGTGTTCGTAGGCCTTAAAATCCTGTAATTTCCAGGCGACAACTGGGTTACACGGACCTCCAGGAATTGGCGCTGCAATTGGCACCCCCGCCGCCGCCACCAGCGGAGGCCGCTGCGCCAGCGCCATCCGGCTCCGGCGAACCGCAACCGTCCACATCCTCGGGTCAGTGAACTTGTCCAACGTTTCAACTTATCAGCTATCTGGAAATAGCTGAGTCATATACATCCCCTGGTGTAACAATAACCGTGTCTGGTATGTCAAGTTCGCCGTCCAACGCCTACACTTCTGAGACCTTGATAATGTGAGGCCAGCGTTTAACTGTTGCACTACCGCAAAGCTCACGTGGCGAAAACTAACATACAGTCTGTTAGCTTTTAGAATATACCTCGGGCTCTAGAGTAGCCTTCCGTTTTTCGCCGAAAGCACACGAGTGTAATACTACTTCCTGCTCTGTATAAAACTTTTCTTCACTATTTTGAAAAGTTATGTAAAGTTATAAATAACAATACAAAATTAACCTTACCTTATTGCAATATAATCGGTTTTTGATTTATAGCAGAGGTATATTCTTAAAGCTAAGACTGTAGCTTATAGCTTGAAATTTGAAAAAACTTTCAAATTGGAAAATATTTTCCATTTTTCCGTGAGTCCGTAGGGCCCTTTAATTCGATTTCCGCAAACCACGTTCTCCTGCGGGAGAATTCCATTTTCGTAGGATGAAAATTGAATCGTGTCAGTTTTGCCCGGACACCTAGTTTAATGGCGTTAAACGCCCAGCCAGAGGCAGCCTGTTAACCAGGTTTAATTAAATTATTGCCTGTGAGCCCGTCGAACAGCGGAGGTGTATATCGCTCGATATTAAGGCCACCAAATGGGCCACGATTCTGTTATACGATTTATAGTTTGCTATAACAAGTTATGCCGAGTTTTCACGGTCTTAGTACGATAGGACCGAGTGCGCACTGAGTGAATGTGATTGGACAGTTTTTCATCTCGACACTAAAATGACCAATCAGAACCACCAGTTTTCTCAGATTGCGATCTCGGTCTTAGCGCACTAAGACCGTGAAAACGCGGGTTTAGAAACTGATTTAGTTCGTGACAAAGACAATTGTCATAGTAAACAGTTGTAGTTCCGTGAAATGGGGCTCATTTGTGATCGAAATATCCATCAATGTACGAAACCTGCCTTGTTTGACGGGCCCCTTTTCTGCGGGCGATTCAGGTTTCGTATAAAGAATACGCAGAAACTACTACTTAAAGAGAGTTGCAAGTTAAACCGGGCGTCCATTACAAAATCTACACAATTTTGGAGAGCAAATTGCTAAGAATGAAACCTCCAATCTTAGTATTTTCATCTTTATTTAACAAGATTAGATTAGATTAGAACTCTTTATTGTACACACCTTTATACTAAAACCTATTTAGGTCGTGTTAAAAAAAATTTACCTCACGACGCGCTTGAAAAGGGTGTTGTAAGGCTACCCAAATCTTACTTTACCGGTGCAACTATCTACGGGTTGACAAGGAGTTGTCTGGAAGATATCACTTTCAGTGATAAGGCCGCCGTCTGTACTCTTAGATTAAGAAACACGTGTAATCGCCTTTTTTATGTACAATAAAGTGTTCTCTATTTATCTTCGTCTGGTTTAACGTGTTTTCTCATACACAGGTGTGGGGGCAGGGCGTGGACCCTCCCCTATTCCTTACCGCCGCATCCCAGCGGATGACAGCGACTCTCAGTCGTCTTCATCATCAGGTCAGTGACAAATACCCTCCTATTTACAGTAATATGAAATTGCTAGTTCAAATGTTTTATGTAGGGGGTGGTCTCCGAAAACACTTCGATTTAAAAAAATGACAGTATATTTAGAATGCACCTTCAGGGTGTATCCACTATACTTAGCTATGCTTAGATTTATTATTCCATGTAGTCGACTGCCAGTAGCCAGGTCATTAGGGATGATAAAAAACCAAGAAATATACAACCTATCCCTGGCCAGAACCCTCCCAAATGTCAGTCGAACTAGCACATCGATTTTTGCGTACGGAATGTTTTTTTAGGATTAATGGGTAATGTTTTATTTCCAATCACGCTTTCCTGAATTTGTTCTGTATTGACACCAAGTTTGTCACTTAATAGTAGATTGTTCACCAAGGGCGCAAACAAAATTTTTGCGTCGAGGTTGTGAAATTGAATCCAGAGCGAACTGAGGAAGGAGCGCGGGATTCAACAAATGATTTGCGCCCGTGTAGAACACTCCGCTTTTCACTACCATCTGAGAGGAATGAAAATGCGTACTTGCGTTCCAATTTCAAATATTTGACAATTAGGTACTTTAAAGTTTTGCAGCAAAGAGTTTGGAAGTTCAGTAAGTAGTTCCAAACTCGGTTGTAAAACATTGCTTGGGTTGGAGCGAAATAGATATAGGACGAATCCTCAAGAGTGAAAGAGAACTCCGACTTCTTATTAAATGAGTGCATTAGTATATAAATTTGAGTCTATTTACTTAAAGGTACCTGAAGGTAAATAGATTCAAAACCCAATTTTGAGTCTATTTACTTTGATGAATCTTAGCTTTGACAACAACAGCGTGTATTGGATCCTAAAAATGCATAATTTCGGGCAGATGGAGTAAAAAATAATCATAATAACTCCCACACAACACAATCACTTGTCCTGGTCCCAAACTAGGATACCCTGTGCTCTGGTAACCAGGTAAGGGCATTGCTGTTTGTACAAAATATACGGCAGCCCCCAACTTAGCGCCTTAACGGCCTGACCAACGGAGCAGTCTTGTGGGTGAAGATGAAACGGGTAAACGTTTAATGTACGGGAACGAACGTCTTTGTTAGCTTGTATTGCATTTTACGTTTCATCAGTATACAATCGATTAAGTTGTATCTTTGTTTCGTCCTTGAACATAATTACAATGTGGTTGAACCGCCCGGCAAGTAATGCAACTCAAATGTTATCGGGGCCGCCGTACAATAGTTTGATTGCAGGCGCGAGAAGTAGGTACACCAGTAATTAATTTCAATGTAAGCCGTGTGAGCTGTGGCCAAATGCTAACTTCGGGATCGAACTTAACGAAATGAGAAAAAAAATCTAATACATTGTTTTTAGGGTTGCGTACCCAAAGGGTAAAACGGACCATGTTACTGAGACTCGTGAACCGTGATGTTGGACAGTTGAAGTTTTCGCAGACGATGTATTTCTGTCGCCGCAACAAATACTAAAAAACAGAATAAAGTAAATATTTAAGAGGGCTCCCATGTAACAAACGTAGTTTTTTCCTCGATATTGATAACGGCAACAGATAGAGATATTTGAAATATTCACAAAATAATGAGTTATAATGTTCACTTTAAAAATGGTGGTTCAATTTAGCGGTGGTGGCGTAGTGGGGTTGACCCTTGCTTCTCGATCATGAGGGTCTGGGTTCGAACCACGCATGTACCAATGACTTTTAGTTACGTACATTTGTTTGCACAGCAACACCATTCGCTGATAAATTGTGCCCGGATAACGGCGACAGGCTTGCCACTTGTCACGTTTGGGACCTAATAAACTCGGCAAAACGTGGGTCCAGTTCTAGAGACTGGTGCCTCTGCCTACCCCTTCGGGGATAACGGGCGTGAGTTTATTATTATTATTATTATTAAAAATAAATAATTAAATTTTTTATAATGTATATTAAAATATAACATAACAGAAAAGTAATTACGTAGTATTTAGAAAACTAAAACTAATAATAATATATAAAAAAATAAATTAAAGCTATTTTCTAATTTAAATAAAATATTGGAGCCAGATCGCTGTCGGCCGGTAGGGTTCCGAGAAAGCTGGCTGAAATAATTAAAATAAAATAATTAAAAAAAATTATAGGTATGGGAGCCCATGCAACAGACGTGATTTATTTGCCGTTGTTATAATGGTACTGAACCCTTCGTGCGCGATTCCGACTCGCATTTGGCCGGTTTTTATTTTGTTCTAGATATTTTTCAAATCCTTTACAACATATTCTGTTAGTGCATTATAGTACGATGACAGATACACGGTCGGGTCACGTGAAGTGTTTTTTTATACCATTGACGCCTAGTATAATATGTGTGCGCGCGTACACTTGAAACGGCAATGAAACTAAATCGCCACCTTCATGCAGTTGTCATTGGACTACAATGCATTTACAGCATCTAGGTCCAGGTTGTGTTCAGGTACAGTATCTGTAAATTTATTACAAAAATATTAATTGTGCGGCAACTGAGCAAATATATTCTTTTGAAGAGGTATGCCGCGCGTATTTAAGTAGCCGATTGGTGAGGTAGCGTAACAGAAGATAATTATGTTGGTTTACTGTATTGCTCTATAATTCTACCTATAAATGAGACAAAATGCGTGTTCAAGATATTCGAAAGATTATTTGCAACACAACTGTAAAAATAAAATAAGCATACTTCCCATAGCTTATATGAAATATGAACTATTTTTCTATCGTCTGATTCAATATATGGAACGGCCATAAGAGACTAACGCACGGACTACGTATGTATGTATGTACATGGGCCGATAAAAATAGTCTAACACTTATTGTATGGAGCGGAGTTCATATTGAGAACTGTATTGCCTCTTAACGAGGGCAACGACCTGAGCGGGGGACCTTAATTCGCGCCCGCCAGACGTCACTTCATGAAGCCTCAACATTCCGTCCCTCTCGCAACAACGCCCGAAGACAAGGAGACGCGACCGAAAACGCGGTGCGTTTCCAACTCGTCTTCGAAATCTAATCGAGGCGAAGATAAGAGTCGAGACCAAGGTCTGTCGTGGTGGCCAACCGATGATTAGGGCTTGCCTTAGAATTGAAAGTGTCTTTTGTTTGACCATGTAGAGGACTTAAGGGACTTCACACACGGCAGCTATAATATACATTACATCGCAGGATGTATAGCTTAGAGACCGCTTAGTACCTTTAAGATACGAAGATGTTAAGGTGTATATTATAGCTGTCGTGTGTGGTCTCCTGACGATTTCTATGGAAAGATGTAATGAGATATATCGTGCTATAATATACATCTTCACCTTATAGCCGCCGTGTGTGGAGTCCCTAATTCAATGATTATGCAAATATTTGATAAGCGAAAAAATTCTGTGGTCACCAAACAAACCGAACAGGGTCAGCGGATAAAGTTATTTTAGTTAGCGTAATAGTTAAGCAGTTGATAAGAAAAATAAATATAGGTACCAAACTTTGACAGTCATTGGGAGTCATTGTTATCTTGTAAATTTAAGTCACTTCGCTTTCCAACGATATTGCTAGTGAAGTCACAATTTTTGTATTAAAATATAGGATTCTTTTTGATACAAAAAGTGGAAAGAAAATTCTGTAAAATCCCCAATGAAAAAATCTCAATTCGTAAAATATCAAAACGTGAGAACGATAATATTATGTAAATCACCTAAATTTCATTTTCCACCGTCTCAGGAGACCACATTTGTTAAAAGTATTACAAAAATACTAACATACAAATAATTTATTGTATTCTATCATAAATAATTACTAATCGAACTTTTATTGACAAATCTATTCAATTCCATTTACGTTGGAATGCGCGGGAGAGATGCCAGATATAAAAAAAATACCCCTAATAGGTCCATGGAAATGCATTTTCATATTATTTACATAAGACCTCGTCACGCAAACCCAACAGAAGACTTAATAAATCGTCACTTGCGTGCCTTATTGTGTGCGCATTCACTGTTTTGTCTCGCCTCACCGCGCTTATCTGACCGCTGCACTAATGAGAAATTTAATTACGCGCACTAATCTATTCTAAATGGACCTAGATTCTGATTCTGATAATGCATTGTAGTAGAATGACAACTGCATCAACATGTCTACGCGCGCACACCTATCAAACATGGTATGAAAAAACACGTCACGAGTTTTTTTCATACCATTGCAGCGAGCTGCTAAAAGAGTTTAGTAATAAAAGCGTTCTACATTCACCTCCTCCGTCCGGAATTATACAATAAAAATTGAAAATCATTGTTATTTTCAAGGTCCCGAGACGCCTAATGTATTGACATATATGTCATACCTTGGACACGTCTTAGTTTGGGTCCCACTTCCAGCACTGACTCTCCGGATACAAACTGAAACAACCCGGGCTGGACGAGTAATTGTGTTGTTGTGGAAATTAGTCATTATTTGTCCACTGCACTGCACTGTAGCTGCGAGCGAATTTCATCTCGCACCATTTCCGTTTGGCATGGGACGACAATGCGGATTACGAGAAAGATGGCGTGCTAGGGAAAGGCTTGAACCCAGCAGTGAGCAGCGGTGGGCTGATGGAACGATGAAACCAGGCCCTAGAATCTGTTAATGCATTGTAGATCAATGACAACTGCATTTCATTGCCGCTTCCAGTCTACGCGCGCACTCAAATCAAGAAATCTAGGCGTCAATGGTATGAAAAAACACGTCACGTGACCCGACGGTGCATCTGTCATCAAACTATAATGCACTAACAGAATTGAGGCCCAGCTTTCTTACTAAAGGAGCCGGCTAGTGTAGTTTTCTTTGCTGTGCCAAAGCTTTGCGAATGTTTGTATGAATCTAACAGATCCGCCCGTGTATTATGCTCACTGAATCCTGTAAGATTCTGTGAGCATAATACACTGCCCCTGATGGGTTCACATTGTCGATGCGAACAACATTTTCTACGAGAAAGACTTTACCTATAGTATCAACGGGCCGCGTTTTATAAAACTACAACTCGTGGTTTATTTGACAATTTGTGTTTATTTGACATGACAATGCGATGTTCATGGCGTAGCCAATTATTATCCTTATGGCTAATCCTTGGGTTTATCGGCCACGTTATGGTCATCATACAGTCATAATAAAACACGTGGTGTTGTTCAGATGTTTGAAAGTTTATCGTATTTGCCTAAAGAACCTATTACGTGAAATATTTATTGTGTTGTGTTAGTTAATCTATTCACCTACTTATTTGCATTTGGTTTAAACATTTTGTCTGCTGAGTGATCTATGTTTGCTAACCTATTGTGCTTCATGCGATGTCCTTTTGCTTTTGGTCTAGTTTTTGACGCATTTGATTTTTCTACTAAACCATGTCATTATTTAATTATTTTGAGCCATTTATAGCGCGGTGTATATTCAATCAAAATCTAGATTGCTACAGAAAAATACTTGATACGTAGTACCACTGCAAAGTTATTTAAATCATATCATGATCATCATCATCATTCAGCCACAAGAAGTCCACTGCTGGACATAGGCCTCCTCCATGGATTTCCAAACAGACCGGTTGGAAGCGGCTTGCATCTAGCGTCTTCCCGCCACTTGGATGAGATCGTCTGTCCATCTTGTGGCTGGTTGTCCTAAGCTATGTCCTACTTAAATTATATAATCCTATGCAAATGAATAGGCACCACGCGCGCAACAGATTGCATCGCGCGAGGTGACAAGAGTTTAACCATTGAGATACGATTGTTTGTTGAACTACAAAAAGTGTCAATAAAAGAGCTATTGTCGTGCTAATTGGGGCTCCCGTCTCTCCGGGCTTAACCCCTCAACAGCCTTCGGCTTAAAATTATAATTTTCCAGTGTGGAAAATATTTTTAGTTATCGACGTAGGTATGGTAAATAGATATTGAATATGACGTGTCTTAATTGCTTTTGCGTTTTTTTTCTCAAACTCATTTTTCTGTTATAATAAAAGATTGCTTCAAGGCGTCAAGATACATACATAATAATATCGTATCAAATCTCCGGGTCCGACGACTTTTAAATGTGAGACAGTACCTACTGCTACTTCCATTGAGTTATTCAATTTAGCAGACTCGGGTTATATTTTTAAATCTGTAAACTGGCTGGCGACTTCATACTCTCAGCAAATGCGTGGATTTTATGTGTTCTTTCTTCGTATCCACTTCAGAATATTCGACTCTACTGTCCCTATTCGTAACACGTAGGTATATTGGAACTAACATTTACGTAACCACGATAACAATTTCTCGAAGCAATCAAAACTTTAAAAAAAACCGGCTAAGTGTGATTGACACGGAGGGTTCTCTGATAATGTATATGTCCTGCCTGGTTACTGTAGCACAGGTTATCCTAGTTTGGGATCAAGTCAAGTGATTGTGTTGTGTGGATGTTATTATTATTGTTACTACTAGTGGCCCCTCAAATGTTGATTAAAAAAAAAACATGAAAATCGGTGAACCGTTTCGGAGGAGCTCGATAACAAACACTCTCACACGAAATTGTGAGGTAAACCACATTGAGCACCCGCCTAAATAGCACCTGCACTAATAGCACCTAGCAATATAGACTACTATTCAGCACCTACTGATATTTTCGGCAGGTGCTGTTAGTGAATTCAAATGTATTTATTCTGCCAAAAATATCAATAGGTGGTGAATCTGGACTAGGCCAGGTGCTATTTGTGCAGGGGCTATTTAGGCGTGTGCTCAATGTGGATTACCTCGAATTTGTATTATGATGGTAAATGTTAGATTTGTCTTAGAGATTTTTTACGCTCAACACGTTTCGTGACGTCTATTCCGCTCAGAATATGCGTGTTTACCTAATAGGGTCATCAGCAGTAACGCAATATCTGTAAAAAAATGAATAGCTTACTTATTATTGTTCAATTTGTAATGGTACTTAAGGGTCGGTGGACTGCTGCTGGAGAGACATCGTAAGTATACCTATTAATAAGTCTCGTTTCGCAAATTGACTCCCTTGGGGTACATACGGGAACTACACAAATGTTGTATCTGGGTTATAAGTTCCTACTAATTATTATTCCGACATTCCTTTTTTGAATTCAATCCCTAAGGGGGTAAGTCATGTAGTATCCGGAATACAGTTAATAATGAAGGCAATCCTCCACAAATGTACTCGAAGCACGACAACGCGCGACTTCGTTTGTCTGAGAGCAAACTACGTGATATAAAAAGAAATCGCGCGTTGCCACAGTATGAACATTGATTAATGGGCATTGCCCAATTCACAATATTTACGAATATCCAACTCCCCCGAAACGGCTTTACCGATTTTATGACGTTTTTGTGTATTATTGGAAGGTCTGAATAGGTTGTAGGTTGTAGACTGAGAATTAATTTGGCAAAACAATGTTTCCTCGCTCAGCTACCGTTGATGACGTAATTTCGCGCATGATGTAATTTCGTGCATGGCCGGTTCTGGTTAGTTTTTTTATACTAAAAACTAAATAAGGGAGCCCAAATCGAAATAGCTCAAGCCTAGGCTCTAAAAAAATCCCATTTTCCTGAAAAAAATAAGTAAAAACATCTTTTCTTTATGACATGCCTATTCTTTGCCAAGGGATACAAGGAAGGATTTATTTTTTAAAGCACCATCGTACTCTATGGACGTCACAATTTTTTTTATCATAAATCAGTCTATTTCACTCAACAAACGCTTCACAATCTTGTTAAATCTGAACTACTTCCGGCAATTGTAGATTTGACATGAACGAGAAACTCTGATTATTTACAAACAAATCGGAAAAAAATACATTGTAAGACTGTGTAAACGGTTGTCATGTTGTCGTTTCTCGAATACAACAAGCGATATGTGTGATAAAAGTGCAGTTACACAACGCTTTCTTATCAGTATTTATGTTTTTAATAAGCTGATAAGCGAGCGGCCTGCTGGCGTAGAGGTGATACAATAGAAGGTACTGATATGTTTTGGAGGTAACATTCATGACAAGTATTTTGAGGTACAAAACCGAAACCTTTGCTTTCTGTTTTCGTTTCAACATCTCTATGTTATGAATATGTATTTTAATTAGCCCTTTTTAACTCATCTGCAAGAAATTCAGTTAGAGGTCCAATTGCCTGAAAATTTGCACTCTGGATGAGTTTTTTTAGCATATGGATTTTACGTTTATTAAATGTAGCAAGTGACGGGCTGAAATTGAACAAACAAAATAATGCATGTTTTTTTATTATCGATCGTGATAGTGATTGCCGTCTAGCTATTCGCGCCAAAACCGCCCAAGTCGCGCCGACACCGGCGGTATTAGCGGAACGTGATATGCGGCGAAGTGATTGAACTGGACCGATCGCACGATCCGCTGTTTGGCACATACCCCTGTCACGCGTCAGTGCGGTCTAAAATCGAACTGATACTGATGAACTGATACAATGTGGGATTAACGGCGACCGCGTCCGCTCGGCTGTTGCCTTGACGTTGCTCTCCTTGGCGCCCACTGTTTCATCCTATCAGCATAGATAGCGACGCGACTCGCGTGTTTTCATACATACACACATGCATAAGCTCACGCCTGTATCCCAGAAGGGTAGGCAAACACCAGAGAGCGCCACCTGCCGCGATGCTGAAAAATCTCTTTTAAAAATGTCCAAAGTTGCTCTTTTCCAATAGGGACCGCTTCTTGCACGTGTCGCTTCCTATCGGAAGTTGGCAACCAATCGGCTATCTGGCTTTTCGAGGCTGCCAACACAAGCAAGACTGGTACTCTGTGCAAACCACTGTCGTAAGTGTCGTAAGATCGCAGGTAGCCTCTTCCTGGAATAATTATCTGTGCAAATTTCCCGTTATTTCGTGTATATTACGAAAGCCACGTTGTATTATTATTATTATTATTATGTGATTTATGAGAACAATAAAGAGTATTCTATCTATTATTAAAATTCTTTATTGCACAAATATGTGTACAAGGGCGTGCTTAATGCAGGAAGCATTCGCTTCAAGGAAACCTTTGGTTTTGAAGAGACTGGCGACAGGTAGTGTATGCAGCCTTATCTACCTTAAAAGTAGACTTCGGTACACCGGACGTGCCAGCAGCCTCATTCAAATGAATCAACAGGAATATTTTTTCAGTAACGAGATCAAAACCCCAGCTGCAGACGCAATAAGATGATATGTCAGTGTCGCCCTATAAAACGAAATTTATGACCTAATGAAAAGCGACCGGGCAGATGGTCGCTAAAAACTGTCCATACGTCTGTATCCTTGAAATAACTGGATACTGGTTAGTTCTTTTTAGGGTTCCGTAGCCTGTTAAAGGGACTCTGTTAGAATTATGACTATACCTACAGACCTATAAAGGGGGTTTCAACTTAATAAAATATTTTTTTTACAGAATATTTGTTATAACGGTGGTAGTTGATATTCCCAATGGACATTGAAAAGAAAAAAGGGTATGGTTAAATACACTCTTTTGCAAAAAAAACGGGCACCTAAGGAAATTTACGTTCTAAGGTCGATTTTAGTTAATTAAATTAAAATTAGTTCTTTGACGTAGTCTGTATACTTATAATCGTGTAAATTAATGCGCGTGAAGTGAATTCGAGCAATTAAAAGAAAAAAAACGATGGATTCTTTAAAATCGATGTACACGCCCAAACAATAACAAGTGGTCGGCAATAAAGACTTAAATATAGTTTTTTTTTAACTTTTTTTAATTAAATAAAGTTACAAATGTAAAAACCTAATAACGAGTGTGACCTCCTCTTGCCAAAATCACAGCTTGAATCCTTCTGGGCATGCTTTCCACGATGTTTTTAATAACGTTTTGAGGAATACGTTCCCACTCTTCTGCAATTACTCTTTTTAGCTCCCTGATGTTTTGTGGAGCAGGTTGCACTGATCTTACCCGTATCTTTAGAACATCCCACACATGCTCAATTGGAATGAGGTCAGGACTTCGAGCTGTCCAATCTAAAAGACGGATCCCAACTTCTTGCATGTACGCTTCCACGTCGCCAGAACGGTGCGGGCGAGCATTATCGTCCATAAAAATGGAATCTTCCCCAAGGGCAGTCAATGTGGGTTGTGCATATGGAATTAGGACTTCCATTATGTACCGGTGTGCATTTAATATTCCATTTTCTATGAAAACTAACTCCGTACGCTCCGTCGAATTAATTGCTGCCCAAAACATAACGGAGCCCCCGCCATAAGGAGTGATTTCTTCGAAACACACTTCCGCATAGCGTTCCCGTGGTCTTCGCAGCACTCGCCAGCGTCCGTCCTCTCCACACAAAGAGATTCTCGTTTCATCAGAAAACAATACTTTATTCCAGTCCTCCAGAGTCCATAAAGCACAATTCCGAGCAAACTGAAGTCGAGCAACACGGTGCTCACGGAGTAATTTAGGGCCCCGAGCTGGGCGGTAACTCTTGATATTGGCAGCCAAAAGCCTCCTCCTGACCGTCCACAAGCTAACTTCTACTCCTCTTACTTCTTCAAGGCTCTTCTTCAGGTCCACACTTGACGCTTTACGATTACGCAACCCCTGACTCACCAAAAAGCGGTCATCTCTTGGTTCTGTGCATCGTTTTCTTCCCGAACCGGGTCTTCTTTTGACCGAACCAGTCTCTTGATACCGTTGCCAAGTCCTCTGGACAGTTGAACGACTCACATTTAGCCGCTGAGACACGTAAGTTTGCGAACAACCTTTTTCAAGTAGGGCTATAATTTTACCGGCCCTTATCGCTTTATCACTCATATCAAAAAGTGGTATTTAATGTAAAAAGAAAGATTAAATTGTTTAATTTGCAGAAAATATCCAAAAAGTTTTAAAATATCGTAATCAGTTAAAAATCGTTTCAGCAATTCGCGCTATTAGTAAAGCAATTTTAGAATAATCTACAAATCATTATTTTTCTTTTAATAATTTCAAATTTTAAATTTGGAACGTAAAGAATCATGCCAGGATGCTTCAAAAAACATGCCAATACATCGTCAAATTAACAAAACCTATTTCTTGTTCTTCTTCATTGAAGTAGAGAAAAAAATCTAAAGCGCCCGTTTTTTTTGCAAAAGAGTTTAATTTTCTCATAATACAAACGCGATTTAGATAAGATTTTATTAATACTCTTAATTCCACACCTCACATTATAAAAGTAACGAAAATATTAAATGTCTCATCTTAAATAGTCCAGACAACCTTAGGGATACTGCTGAAAGATGAGGATGTAGTACGTAAATTATACTTTTGTTACTTTGCCAAAATATACCTAATATCCTTTTATGTACTTTGGCAAAATAACAAGATTTGTTAACGATTTTTTCCGAAAAAAACCGGGTTTCCCGGTTTACATCGGACCCGCCGGCGGCGGGTCCTCGGAGCTTGAGGGGTTAAAATGGCAATTACAATTGGGTATTATATCACAGATGTCAAATGAGTTACTTTTAAAACGGAATTTTGTATGAAAATACTTGCTTGTGACGTCACATTTCAGGGCACTCTTTTTATGTTTCATCTATTTAAAAATTGTAATAACTAGTAAATGATTAAAAGAAATACATTTTCCGAATCATTTTGTAATTTTTGTTTTAATCGAGCATCTCAAATAATTTATTGTTGATAGTGTCAAATACCGTATTATAATTCCCGCGTATCTCACCTCCTCACTGATATTCAGGGCGGCGCGATGTCAGTCACTATGTATAGAAGCGTGTAAAAGACTTTTATTTAGCATTATGTCCTTCGTCCCACTGCAGGGCACAGGTGTGCAATTACGCAAGTACTCCACGGTATTTAGTTGTCTGATCTAGCCCCTTTGTTTCCGGTATGTCACACCACCTTATGTCACACTGTTACATTCTGGGACTTTTTTCCCAGTAGGTATGTCATTCTCATACTCCGAACTGTCATATATTTCGCCTCTTCCGAGTTATCCAAATGCTTAACCCGATAGAGTGGAAAGTTACGTAATATAAGGGCAGAGCTTCTCTCAGGGAGAACATGGGGTTAATGAACCCAACATTGAATTCATATTTTTTTCTATTCCTGTACAGACTCTAGCTAGACGGCTCACAAACAGTCTGTTTCACGTCAGTGTCAAATTTTAGTATTGATTTCGAATAAATTGCTGAAATCAACGCAGTCTGCGGATTTTTTAATTTTGTCGTAGGCTGCGTTTTGTCGATCTTAAGATAATGTACTCCGATAATTCTTATATACAGCACATACGGCTATGGCCTTTCGGAACTCTTCAATGGACAACAGAAAATAACGTCTATTGGACCCTTTAATTTAACCCTTTATAAAGTAAAGTAAAAGTAAAAATAATTTATTTGCTAGAACACGGGTACATAACATGTTTTAAAATTCTTAAGATCCTTCATGTTCTACCTTTCGGTGTGCAAATGTTGTTGCTGAATCGCCTACATAATTTAAAATTAAAATATTATAAAATTAATGACAAAAAATTTGAATATAATTAATAAAACATGAAAGCGTGTAAAACATAACATATCATAATACAATAGCCAAATGAAATTTAAAACGATCACTTGAATAAAATAAATGTCCACATGTATAAATTAAGGGAGTGAACGGGGTTGCAAAATTTTGGACTCAAGTCCACGGGGACGGAGTCGCGGGCGAAAGCTAGTTGTTTTATAATTCTGCAGTTCTGAGTGATTCTCGAATTCTCGAAGCTTCCCTGCCTGTTATGGCAAAGCATTCATGTTATTCCTCGTTATTTCTGCAACGCTCCCCCGATTATGTCGCAACCTATGCTCCCCTTTTACTTTGTAGTCCTGTCGTTCTGCGTAATACTCGAGGCTTTTCTATCTGGCTGCGCAATAAAATAATAAATGTTATTTGCTTGAAGATAGATTCACGGATAAAAGGATCAGATGAAACATAAACATTTAGGTACATACAGGCACACACATTGCTTCTGGCCCCACACTGGAATACCCTGTGTCGTGGGAACCAGAAACAGCGACGCATGTCACAAACATGTAAACATCAAAGATCTGGGTTTTTTGTCCCCAGCCGGGGTTCGAACCCGGGACCTCTCGCATGGTAGTCAGATGCGCTAACCGCTGTGCGGTTAACGATACCCGTATCTATATTAACAATTTCGTACCGGTCTACGGTACACTCGAACGAAATGCACACCAAATTAAAGAGCGTAAAAAATTTGTTGGTGCGAGTCGATAACTTGTAAGCAGAAAATTCGGATTATCGAGTATTTTCAGTGTATCAGGGCGTTGTGAAGTAAACATGTCGATGTCGCCAATGTTGCGTTGGTGTCACCTCATCAACCGTCACAGGTGTCCCTTGTGAACTCGATGATGGGTTATTTAAGCAATTTTATTAAAGAGAATAAACTCGATCACAGTGGATTTAATTTCACACAGTGATTCGCCGGTAACCATAGACATACCAAGCAGGACTCGAAGGTCTAATTTGTTAAAATAAAAATGCAAATGGGTGTTAAAAATACAAAAACATTTAAACGCTGAACAAAAATATGTCGTCGATACAATGTGGAATATCATTATGAGTCTAGATTTAAGCCGAGCCAAGCCGGGTTTTCATGTAGTTTTAAATATTTTAAACTCTATCAATTTTGAATTCCGTATAATTTGTTTGCTCGTCCTATTGCAATAAAAAGGGCTCCTCCTTGCACAAACATTCAAAAGCCTTTCCTCTTGATTCCCTGTTTGTGGAAAAGCTCATTAGGTACTGCGTCTGGCGTCCCTTTTGTAAACAAGAGATGCGAGCGTCAAGAAAATGTTTTATAGACTCAATTTTGCAACGAGCTTCATTAGTTAGGTAGTTAATTAAGGTATTAACTTGGTGCTCATTACGTATCCCGCGGAGCGCCATAAATAAAGCTTGTTTCGTAGTCTTTTTTATCTAATCTAATCTCTTTAAACGAGCAATTCTTGTATATAATCAGAATCTCCGAAACGGCTCCAACAATTTTTACGAAATTTTGTAGGCAGATGCTTTCAGGGGCGTTTAATTGATCTAACTAGGTTACATTTTTAGAAAACGTTGTTTTATCCGTGTTTTAAGGCAATTGAAATTTGCTATAATAACATACATATTTAAATTTCGCGTCTACTTGCAAGGTCGGGATAGATCTGACGCGAAAACGGGCGACCCGTTTCGGGCCGATTTCAAGAGACCCGGTTCGAGTCATGATGTTTTTTTTCCAAGTTCTTTTTTTGTTGAAAAAGGATTAATTACAAAAAAAAGTACCGAGCAAAGCTCGGTCACCCAGGTACTTTTTTTAAACTAGCAAGTGATTTGGAAAATACTCAGATTCTTATTCTGAGGGAAAATATCTACAACTTCCTAGCTGTGCCCCGCGGTTTATTAGGGAAAATACATTGTGTATTAACATATATACTTTATATTCATATCTACAATATCGACGAATGAATGTTGATGAAGCAAAAGTGATCTGTCAGGATCGTGACAGGTGGCAGTAACTGGTCTCTGCCTACCCCTCTGGGATACGGGTGTGAGCTTATTACGTCTCCAATGGAACAACATATGAAGGGCCCACTGCAATAATCTTGGTAATTTAGTTTTGAGATATTTGCTTTGAAGGTTTCAGCTGAACTAACATTCATCACTACTCCTTTAAACGCGTGTGACATCAATCATTGTAGCTGTCTTTTTAAAACTAAATTATACGGTTCTTCCCGCGCTATTAAACAGTTTTTAAATGTGAAAAAGTACTACGTAAGTCAAGGAATCGAATGGCGTACTTAGTTAGAATTGGTCAACTTTTGGACATTCATCATTATTGCAGTGGACACTTCATATATTTCACAAGTGACTTTTGTTTTAGTCAACGTTATGGTTGTGTTGCATGGGTTGCATGTTGTATGGGTTGCATGAACGCGTCGATTTAATTTCATTGCCGCTTCAAGTCAACCCGCGTACGCGTATCTATAATTCTAGGCGCCAATGGAAACATGTCACGTAATGACGTAACCCGACCATGTAGCTGTCATTGAACTATAATGCACTAACAGAATCGAGGCCCTGGTTCCTTCCAACCTACCAGTACCTGTGTACAGATCAACCGTACATTTTATCCTGTTTCGATTATTTTAACAAAAAAAAACAGTGTAAGGTATTATACATAGATCACCTCTAACCTCTAAGATATTATATATCGCAGTACACTTAGCATTAAAGTAGTGTTGCGATCTGCGGTAGTGACAACCTATAATATCAGTTGCGTTATGGCCTTGAAAAGAACCCCCCAATAATTCTACAGGTTAACTTATCACCATTAGCAAAGTACGCATCTCCGTTACACCATCCGCGGCCCCTTCCGAAACGAATCGGCGCCGGTCTTACTTCACAGCGGTGTTACCAGACGCAGACAGCTGGACTTCGCACAAAATTTAAATTACATAAATCAAAATTTAGCACTGCGGTCTAAAATTTCGTATTTTAGAAACCTCGCACGTTACAAATAAAATATGACATAAACTTACGCCTGTTTCCTGGAAGGCTAGGCAGAGGCCAAGGTCTGCTACATACCACAATCGTGACGGATCTCTTTATAAGTGATTCTTTTGACACGGGAAGAAGTGAGTGGTTTGCCTTTGCTTTGAGTTTTTGTTTTTGTGTTTTTCGCCCATGCGCGAATGTTTGTCTGTGTATACTGGTACATTCCACTTTTATACTCTTACTAGCTTTCGCCCGCGACTCCGCCCTTAAGGGTTAAATTTAGAAAAACGGCGAAACACATGTTCAATCAATTGTATTGAAGAGTATTTATATTAAGTTTCAAGAAAATTTTACAACATTCTTTATACCTCCCATACAAATTTTGGCAACCCTTTTCACCCTCTTAGGGGTTGAATTTCAAAAAATCCGGTATTATTCCTTGCCTACATTATATATAGACCCTCTGTGCAAAATTTCAGCTTCCTAGCTCCAACGGCTTGGGCTGGGCGTTGATGAGTGAGTCAGTCAGTCAGTCAGGACTTTGAATTTTATTTATATAGATAGATATACTTTTACCTAGAGGGACACACCGTACCACTTTTTTTCCTGTATTAGTAAGTCTATATAATATTATAGATATACAATTACAATGTAAATCTGTAATAAATACTAGCAACTAAGCGTAACTAAAGGGAGTGTCGCTGTTTGGTGAAACACAGACTCTTGCTTAGTTCGGTTACAGAGGTTTGTATGAAAATTAATAATATGTCTAGGAGATAACATTTGTCGTGTAATTATTTCAAAGTCAAGTCAAATAAATATTATCTTATCTTACTACGAGTAACCTGGGTACAAAAGCATTTCTTAGCAGTCTTAATTCTGTACATTTTTTTATTGTTTATACTCTTGAGATAAAGAGTAGGTAACTCATAGCGGCACCTTTAAATCTCGTACTTTTAGTCCGAGCCTCGAATGGCAACACTGTCGTAGGGGCGATTACGTGTCCCATTACAATGGTATCAAAGTGTGGGCGTCCGCTGTAATGCACCGCGCCTCGTAACCGAGCTTACGGTGCGCCTTCGTGAGGTAATCCGGTTTAGTTTTAAAACATTTGGTTTTCGGCCTCGTGGGATTTAAGTGCCGAGAGCTGGTGATGTAGTTGCATGCTCGTCTTCTTTCAGTGCCTCTCCGTTGGCCGTTAGCTCGGATAATTCCTTTCTTCTGTTGCTTTTCTTTTTTTATCTTGCCGCATACATACATATATTCACTCCTGTGTCCTAGTAGCAGGCCTGTTTCACTACGCGTGAGTTACGCGGTAGAAAGAGAGGTAACATGTAGGTGAATATAACGTAGCCTTTTTAGCGCCGTGCGATCTGAATTGCACTTAATTGTATCGCTGCTAGAGTCCCTTTTTCTTTCATTGATTTTGCGGAGTGAATCTTCTGTACCTGTACTATTCTGTGCCAGCAAGCACAAACCAGGGACTGCCACTTGCCACGATCCTGACAGAGCACTTTCGCTTCATCGACATCCATTAGTCGCTGCATGCACGCGCGCCGGTTTCGGGTAGTTCAAGCGAAAAGGAATTTTCTCAAGCGAAATAGAGCCATGGTTTTCGTTTTCCAAAATCGCGCCCCTTCGCTTAAATATTTTTTATTAAGTAATTATTTCGTCCGGATAGGTGGGCAGTACTGTGACCGCTGGTAACTGCATGATTGTAAATTCTCAATATTTGTACGCCTCAAATGGCAAAACATGCTGGACTCCTTTGACTACTGTTATACCATCAGATGATTACCCATGTTTTACAAATAAAATTCTTTGTCTTTGTCTGTCTTTGTCTTTGTCTTTGATCTGACGAAATTGAGCGCAGAGTTCTCCATTGGTAGAAACTCCACTCGCTTAGCTGTCCGCAGACAACTCTTGCTCGTTGAATGTCCTCAGCTCAGCAAGAGCTCCAAGATTCGCTAAATAATTATACATTAGTGTGTGAAATCAAAATATCTATCTTACATTGTTATGTGGCTCAATATCAGTGTAACGCCCAAGAATTCACTGTGTGTTATTCATACTATGCTTGATAATTGAACGGCGGAGCCAACAAACGAGACGTAGTTAGTGATGGCCAATGACGGTAAAGGAACGTAAGCTGCTTGATGGAGAACTGAATCAGGTATAAAGTAATAATTGTAGGTCAGTCAACTTTTTTTTTTGCAAAAGCGTTCGCAATGTAACCGTATTGAGATTACCTATGAAAATATTGACGTGCTTTAAACTTTAGCTAGGTGCAACTGTCATAACCAACCACAGCGTTAGTCAATGAATCTTATCGCCTGCAGCTTAAATGAGTTTTTCAAAGTCAGTGAATCCTCTGTAAGTACTGGCAGCGAGAAACCTTTAGAATGCAAGGGCAGACGTAATTGTTGGTTGCCTCTGCCGGCTATTACGAGCGATCGGTCTGTTGCGCAACTGAATTAACATTTTACTGCCTCAGCACGCCGAATAAGAAGTTAAATTGCATGTGAACTGATAATGCAAAAACTCAGAACCCAAGTGTGTAGGAGACAGCCTTGTTTAAACGGAACAAGTGTCGAAATTCTTCGACATAAACGGCGCAGCCCGTTGACAGAAACTAAGGCGCTCGCTCGGCTTTTTTTCGCGTCGCTTGTATTTGGTGAGATTGCCAATATTTGTCTACGAAGAAAAGGAAGATTAACTGACTAATGTCAAAGATTGAGATAATCAACCTGGTGTTTATAAGAAGGAAGTCGTAGCTCGGGAATGTGCGAGAAACGTAAGGAAGTTGTCGCTTGCTGCTTGCCGTTGTCAAGGTTGCAGGCCTTTTTTGCTGGCGAAAAATATACAGTTCGCTGTGCGCTCGCGTTCTGAGCTCTAGTTCCTAAGCCAAAAGTTACAGGCAGCTGGATTTGAGGCAGCATTACAATGGGAAGGAAAATATAATCCTACGTATGGTCCATCGCACTTTACGGGCGCTAGGCGAAACGTAGAAAACGTGGAAACGACACTGAGCTCGAGACAGGCTAAAAGCATTCGTTACAGAATTGAATCGCTTAGTATAATGAAAGTAAATAAAAGTTATGATGATGTAGCCTGTGGAGTGTCTTAGTTTCCATAAAAGGACTCTGGCTCAGCATTGTGCTCAGGAAGCCTTCAACACTGATTTTCAGTAACTCTAAAGTGTCTCTTTATCTTAACTACGTATTAATGCAAGTAAAACGCTCCAACAGCCTGGTTCAGATCACCATCTTGAGTGCACTTTGAAGTAGCTGATCTCAATAAAACACCATCTGGACGGCGAATTCGAATTCGCTAAGAGAATTTCGGGCGTATCAACCCCAGTGCTTTTACGGGCGCTCTTGAGTACCTAATTCAAGATACTGTTGAAAGCTAGGTAACTAGGTAACAACTCCATCACGCATTCGGAAACGGTATTAGGCCCATCTTAGTATAGATAAGAGTTGCTTGACACCTTGGGCTTCTTAGAATTTTTACACGTGTAATTCTAGTCAGCTCACTCATCACTAACTTGCGCACTCGTGGCATTGGCTTAGCCTTTCGATCTGGTACTTGGTAAAAACAAAAACGTCGAGCTGTTTTCCCATTTTTTCCTTACAATAAATTATTTATGTGTATGTAATCCGTGGACAATATTAACCACGCCACCGCGGTTGTCATGCAATGTTTAGATCAATGTTCCTCAAACTTTTAGCCTCATGTAATCCTATAAAGATTTTAGAACGCTTGGGTGTCATCGGCGACGGCAAAATTGGATTCGTAACCAGTTATTTAAACGGAAGGTATTGTGGTGAATTGGTAGTCGGAAGGTTTGCCGGAATCTGCATAATGGAATTTAGCTTACTTGATAAATGAAATCCTTAATAGCCCCATAAATGTTTCTATTGCCTTATTATCCAACCGTGTTATTTAATAATATTCGGCATTACGTTTTCGTTCAGTGCAAATTGAGCTAGCACTTGTGTTGATATTATCCTTAATAGAAAGTTAATACATAATCTACGCTTATTTTAAACAAATTGGTGGCCAATTTTGTACTCTACCATTTTTATGATAAATTTTAACATCATTGGAGCGATTCCTAGCTATTACGACTCGGTTTTTTTCTATATCCATTTAAATTTTTCGGCGTTATCCGAAACTGTCATCAGCCATTGCTGTTACATGACCAACTGCCATATTTACCCCAAGGGGTACGCGTACCCCGCTTTGAAGACCCCTGGTCTGGCACAAAGCAATGTCACGGCGCGCGGTGAATCAGCGGAGCTTGGTTGGCTTGGTTATATAAAATGATACTTACCCACGGCCCATAGCGGTTGCGTAAGGCAAGGCATTGTTCGTCTCGAGTCGAAACGGGGCCGATTTGCGAAACCCTGCCCGCCCCGCCTCAGCCTCTGACCTCGTTCTCTTATGTTCGTAGGGAATACTTAAAACAAACGTGGAAAGAAAAGCTGGGAAACAAAGCGGGATTGGTGCCCGGCTGTTTATCTGTGAAGCAGGCGGGATTCGTTGTTTGCAACAAGTTCTCACCTCAAAACTAGTCCACGTCTGCCCCACGCTTTGACTAGCGAACTGCCGGTAGCAGCGTGCATTATAATATCGTATCGGAATTACAAGCTACTGCTGTTAAAGTTTGATTAACAATAGAACTTGACTGACTATAGATGGCATAGTAGAGAGGATCGTGTACAGGGACATGTCATCAATTATACATTTTAGTTTCAAACTCGCCCGTAACGCAAATAAGTAAATACAAATGTTTACTTTATGAACGACAAAGTTGTTAGTGTCTCATGAAAAGATTACGTGGAGAAGAACTTTGTTAGCACAAAGAAACTCCACATTTATTCTTTTAATAATAGTTTAATCTTAATTAACAAACTTTCTTCAAAATTATTAATCATGGATGTGTTGAATCTCGATGAAGCGAAAGTGATCTGTCAGGTTCGTGGCAAGTGGCAGTCCCTGGTCCTCTGGGATACAGGCGTGAGTTTATGTATGTCAAGTGTTCTCTACACTACCTTTTGTCACATCTACACTCTGAATTAATTCCTACAAAAAACTTCCGCCTCCCAATATAAACTACCTACATGTTGCCCCTGCTAACTTATTCTGGCCTGAATGTGTCGACGGTATATTAATTCACTGTGGACAATGGCAGCCAGTGCTGTATTATTCAGCTGTCTGGCCCAACTGAAGCTTAAGCTCTCGGTCGACGCCCGTAGAGGATGGTACGCCACAATAGTTTTCTCAACTTGTGATTTCCCGTTTGCCCAGGTGTGACCTGTTTGTGGAATCAATATATGTACTTAATTTAGTGTTCTTTTAGAGTTCCGTATCTATCTGTCTGTGTGTCTGTCTGTCACCAGGTTATATCTTATGAACCGTGATAGCAGTCACTGAAACTTTCCCAGATGATGTATTTCTGTTGCCGCTAACATCAAATACTAAAAACAGAGTAAAATAAACATTTAAGAGGGCTCCCACACAAGAAACGAGATTCTTCGCTGTTTTTTGCTTGATATTAACCAACAGGTAGACGCTTAAAATATTCACAGAATATTAATAGTTGTAAATTGACTTTGAAAATAAATAATAAAATTAAATGTTTAAGGGGGGCTCCCATACAACACACGTTATTTATTGCCTTAGCTTAGGGGCGGGGGGGGGGCTTAGCCAAGCAATGGGCACAAATAATAGAGGCTACGTAAAAATATCATCAGGGATGAAAACTTTTTAAATGACAAATCAAATTAAATGCCTAAAGTTGAAATGATTTTATTGCATGTAAGTATCAAAGATACATAAATTTATTCTCTGTCTATTAAAATAAAATTAGTAACTACTAGACGAAAACCCGGCTTCGCTCGGGTAAAATGTAGACGCAAAATAATATTCCATTATGTTTTTTATATGGTGACGCCTCTGTATTTATCAACCACCAGTAGATATAAATCTCTTAATACATTCAGATAAATACAGATACACCGACTGTCACCTGCCACTATCCTGACAAATCACTTTCGCTTCATCGACATCCATTAGTCGTTGCATGTACCCACATCGGTTTCGGGTACTTTTAATCTTGCCCTTTGCTAATACATCCCCTATTTGGTCGAAGTCCTATATGTCCAACTGGGGCGTCCCTTACCGGCCCTTCCACTCACATTCGCCCGATATATTTGCTTTGTCAGTCTTTCTTCGTTCATCCTCTCCACATCTCCAAACCAACGCAACATTCCTTTTTTTCAATTCTAGTCACTCACTACATCCTCTTTCTCTACATCCTCGGTCTCTGATCACTATTGCGTATTCTGTCATTCAAAGTAACACCACACATATTTCTTAAGGATCTCATTTGTACTGCACTAATCCTACTTTCATGATTCTTCTGCCATACCCAAATCTCGCTACCATGCTTACATCAGTATTGGAACCAGCACACTATTACGGATAGCCAATCTTGCTCTTTTGGACATGTTCTGGCTACTCACGAAGGAATGCAAGGCGAAAATCGGATACTTATCATAACTTTGTCATGGGTACCTCATCACAAATTACTAACTAAATGAGCTTCCTTCATAAACTTAACAGCTAGTGAATCTAATGACGTATTCAATGAGACGTAGAATCCACTTGGCTAATCAACTAAAAACAGCTCCCCCTCTTTGGCTTTACAGCTTTTAGTTTTGTATTGACCACATGTTTTTCTTCATCATTTTAATTTTTGGTATTTTTCTTATCTAGTGGCCTTTCATTTCAATAAGTTTATTGGTACCTATAACTAAGCAAAACAATAAAGATCAACTTATGACTTTGATTTCCTTTTTCAATTATTTTTCAGACCCTTCCAAAACTCAATGTCAATTATTGTCTTCCCGCCAATGAAAAACACCACAGATTACTTACTACACCTTCTCAGTTGGCACAGATTATAATAACCTTCTTGGATGCCACGGTATTCCACACACCATGGAGTTAACAAATTAGATCAAAGGGCCGGTATAGATTATCTTAGTGTTTAGGAGAGTGCTTTACTTTACACTCTGTTGCAACATTATGCTGAATCGGGCCCAACCTTTAATGTATTTTATTACTATTTTCATGTTGTACAGTTTATTTATTTATGCTTATTAAGTTTTTTATGCTATCTGTGTTATTTTTATTATTATTGTACGCACTCTGTGTGTGTGTGTGCGTTTTTTTGTTTTGTTTTGAGTATCAAATAAATAAATTTTCTTTTTTTCTTTCTTAAGGAGAGTGCTTTTGTAGAAACGTGTAAGCGCCACTTGCTTTAGTACGTTTTACGGTATAGTACGGTTCTAGTTGCCTTTCAATTAGAATCAAAATAGAATTGGTTTCTATTCTTCTATCCAGTAACACCTGAGCGCGTTACTATCCTCGTTACTTATCTGTGTATAAACTAAAAATTTAGTGAGAACTTTAGGAGAGTGCGCAAGTGACCCGTGACGGGTGCGTGTTGTTTTCAATAACTCGAATTATCAAACTTACCTAGTTATGTGTTCCATTAAAACTCATAGTATTTTGAGTAGGATAGCGCATATTTCGCGACGTCGACGAAGTGACACTGTACTGGAAGAAATATAAACGTTCACTCGAACGTCTAGTAATGTACTAATGCACTTGCCTCTCTAATTGTAATATAGCACTCTCCTAAACACTAAAATAATGTAAACCGGCCATAACAGTTCACAATAAAAACTTGTGACACTAACACAACAATGATGACATTGACATGTCTACTTAGCAACGCCATTGTTGAATTTAATAATTTTTATATTGATGCTGCTCGATAATACGAATTTTCCGCCCATATGTTGTCGACTCAGATCAACTATTTTTTTACGCTCTTTCATTTGGTGTGCATATCGTTCGAGTCTACCGTAGACCCGAACGAAATTATTAATATAGATTATCTAAAATCAAGTAGTATTGCTATGCTAATCCAGCACTTCTGAAAATAAGCCTTATGCTTGTGAGGAAGCTTGCTTTGAAAATAGCCCATTAGTATGACAATAAAAGTACTTACTTATGTATAACAATGAAATAGTAGCTGATGATACATGTTAGATAAATATCAGATTCATCAGCTACTATCTCATGTTCAATTTGTAAATCTAATTGATTTTCCGTTTCGTCTTTTTTTGTAATAATTTTTTGTACATAATTTACAACTACATACGTAACAAATAAAATAGATGACAGCATTCTAAATAAACTAAAAACTGAGAGAATTAAATAAAGATGCGGATCTACAGTTGAAACAGGGTTGTTGACACTGCTCGAGTGGTTAATACCTTTTTTAGCACCTCTTTTGCACAATCGGTTAGGCTGTCTGGTCGCTGCGATCTGAAAGAAAGGTACACAGTGAAAATATTTGCTTCTCCTGTAAATCCTTGAAGAAGGGTGTGTAGAAATACGAAAATATTTTTTAGTCTCATATAATCTTATTTTTAAAAACATGATACACTATTTAAACTGCACCTGAGGAGTGTTTTAAGGAATCGCAATTTGCTAAAAAAGACACGGTGTTTTTTTAAAACAACACGATTTCTCTAAAACGGTTCTCAGAGGGAGTTTAAATACCTGAAGATCTGAGAAGTGTTTTAAGGAATTTTATAAATTAGACTGTTAGATCCATAAATGTTTTTTAAGAAGAAGATTCTTTTTTTAATAAGACGAGGATTACTTTAACAATCTGTGATAAGGAAAAAAAAAAGGACTAATGAAATAAAAAAATAAAAGAAAAGTTAACTTAACAAGGAGGTATCAAATCCTTTTTGGAAGGCGCAAACACATTGTTAAACAGATTCTGTTTGTGTTTCAAGCGCTTGAAAACCATCGGCTGCTTTTGCAGTTGGATTGAAAAGGTTTTTAGGCACGTTTACATAACGTATTGCAGCTATTGCTTGCCTTACTGTTACCGTAATAGCGGACCTATTCTCGTTGGCTCACCGTCGTTGGCCACTCGATTTAATTTAATTCCATCGTCTCACTCGACAAGTGAGACGATGGAATTAAATTAAATTAAATTTTAAAATTTAAAAACTGAACTGTGGATTTGAATAATTCTCTTTTGCCTATTATAACGATTAAGATGCTGTTAACAGCTAAGTGAACAAATTGATTTTAGTGTTTCGTAGCAAGAAAACATGTTATTTTGAATATTTCTGACAATTTCCTTTGTCTTTATCTAATGAAGGATCGTTGTAAGTGGCAAACCTCTGCGTACTTCTCCGTGATATACATAAATATGGATACAGGAGCGAGTTTATATATATTAGGTATATGCTGATCGTGCAACTACAAAAGAAAAAATAGCGAAGCAAAATTTCAGGTTATTGTGGGCCGGCTTCTTAACTTAAACGCAATGTCAAATTTTTTAATTTATCAAATTATTTTTTTTGCAATTTTTTTGTTTTTTTTTCAATTTTTCGTTTTGTTATAAAACAAAAGGAGGCACAAAGCTACTTGTAACAGAGGGCTCGTCTTCGCGAAGGCTACCCATAATATTTATATTTAATCGAATATTTTAATTCCATATTTTTCGGGTGCTGGTTAAACAGAATTTTAATAGCATTATTCGCCTCTAAAAATCTACATTGCGTTCTAAATTACTAAGTCAGCCACAATTAGAGACCTCTGCATGACCCTATCTTAGCCACCAGTAAGTTGACTTCTATGAAAGCCACTCTAAGTACAACTCAGAATGGTGGTTATAAGATCTAAATATTTTTTATCATCCGCAATGAAAAACTAAATAAGTGCATACTTATTAATAATAATAGAATGAGCGTTTACTTATGTACCACATTTTCAGTGTCCGATACCATGTTTTGTATGTTATACTAGCTTTCGCCATCGACTCCTTCCGTGTGGACTTTAGTTCAACATTTTGCAACCCCGTTCACTCCCTTAAGGGTTAAATTTAGAAAAACGGCGGAACAGGTGTTCAATAAATTGTGTTGAAGAGTATTTATTTTAAGTTTCAAGAAAATTAGACAACATTCTTTATACCTCCCATACAAATGTTGGCAACCCTTTTCGCCACTTTCCAACTCTTCGGGGTTGAATTTCAAAAAATCCTGTCTTATTCTTTGCCTACATTATATTATAGACCCTCTGTGCAAAATTTCAGCTTCCTAGATCCAACGACTTGGGCTGCGCGTTGATGAGTGAGTGAGTCAGTCAGGCAGGACTTTGAATTTTATTTATATAGATTTTCTTCGAGTATCGCCTAGCCTAGCTAGTGATCGACTGACATCTATACAAAAACTTGGCGATTCCCTTTCAATAATTGAAAATAGTCCTAGACGGCTGAGCCGGCCAGTTACTATAAAGAAGAATCGCCACGGTACACGCGATAAGTTACTCGTATGAAATCACAAGTCTGCAACTTTACCACTAAACGCTTCTCACTTGAATCACGAATCGTTCTTATGTCGCAATAGACATTCTAATTAATCCTATAAAGTTCGCGAAGAGTTCACCTTCATGTAACTATCACATTACGTCAGTCACATTTAGTCACTGTGAGCTCAGGTCTAGATTATCTCGTATTCTAGTCTGACGAGATTTTTTGGGTACCTACAAAGTTGCGTTATAACCATGAAAATAACAATTAAAGCCGGCGAACTCGCGCACGAAGAGTTCAGTACCAACCATTATCTATTAAAACGCCAATAAACATGTCTGTTGGGAGGTCTCCATAAATATTTGTTTTATTTTAATTTAATTATGTATTGGTTTTTAAAGTGAATATTAACTAAATATTTGGTGAATATTCCAATCAAGAATCTGTTTCCGTTATCAATATCGAGCAAATAACTCACGTTTGTTGTAGGGGAGCCCCCTTCAGTATTTATTTTACTAGGTTTTTTTAGTATTTGTTATTATAGTGGTATCTAGCACCAGCTGAGCCACTACATAAATATAAATTCTATTTTGATGATGGCAATAAATACTTTTTTATCTTATCTTATTGATTCTGTCTTGAGGACGGTGCCTTTGTACTAAACTCGGCTTAGTGACAATACTGCGTTCAGTTTTATTATGAAAAAAATCGCATTGAATCCGAGCAGTCGTGAACCTTCAACGACACCCACGTAGGTAGTTATTGTATTATAATCGCTCTTGTACCGAGCGCAATAAGATCTAACCGATTTTTTCTGAGATAATCCGTCCAACAACTTTTGCTTCACCAGAAAGCAGTCTGGAACTCTTCCCACGCGCACTGCGTGGGAATAGTTCCAGACTATCGATCGAAGCTTAGAGCGTACATACATAATTATACATACGTACAACCCGTCGGAAATATCTGTGCACCTGGCTTAGTGACGTCATGCGAACTGGAGAGACAGCAAAAAATTATGCGAATACGAAAGCAAGAATAATACACCTGCGTCAGCGCTGGCGTTGGCAACGATAGGTGAGAACGGGGCGAGGTGCGGCGTAGCGCGAGGGGAAACGCATTCCAGCGAGGTGCACAGATATTTCCGACGGGTTGTAGTGTAGAAGTCAACGTACGTCTCCAATATCTTATATTATACTAGCTGTTGCCCGCGACTACGTCCGCGTGGGCTTTAGTTGATTAAAGTGTTTGCAAATAAGATAGGGATACTTTTCGCGCATGCGAAAGAGCTTTCATACTAACTTCGCAAACCCCTCTTACCCCCTTAAGGGATGATTTTCGAAAAACTACTTTACACATCTTTCATGACTTTCAATGAAGGACCTTCATATTGAATCTCACTTGAATAACTTCAAAAATGGCAAAGTTTCATACTAAGTTGCACCCCCCTTTTTCCCCCTTAAGGGATGATTTAAAAAAAAACTATTTTACACGTGTTTAATAATTTTAAATGAAGAACCTTCTTACCAAATTTTATTTAAATAACTTCAAAAACGGCAAAGTTTCATACTAACTTTGAACACCCATTTTACCCCCTTAGGGGATGAATTTTCAAAAATCCTTTTTTAGTGCTCCCCTACGTTACAAAAGGAACCCTTGTGCAAAATTTCAAGTTTCTAACCCTTATAGTTTAGGCCCTGCGTTGATATGTCAGTCAGTCAGTCAGTCAGCTTCTCCTTTTATATACAAAAAAAATCTCGTATCACAGTGGTTGTTATCAAACTCCTCAGAAACGGCTTCACGGACTTTTATCGAACCTAGGATAAGAGTATAGACGACCTCTGTGGCGGAGTGGTTAGCGCATCTGCCTACCATGCGAGAGGTCCCGGGTTCAAACCCCGGCTGCGAACAAAAAAAAAACCCCAGGTCTTGGATGTTTACATGTTTGTGATGTCGTTGTTTCTGGTTTCCACGACACAGGGTATCCTAGTGTGGGGCCAGAAGCAATGTAAGTGCTTGTTTAAAAAAAATGTACATGTTTTTTATTATACACCAGAAAACAGTAAAACCAGACACAATAGTTACAAAAGAAAATGTTCAAGTGGCGGTGTTATTGCTTACTGCAATTCCTGATTAATACCTTGTTAAACTTCTAAGTGCCGGCTATTATTGGAGAACTTATTGGAGAACTTATCGCATTAACCTTTACCTCTATGTGGTGTTTAATTAGTCTCTTACTAACACCATGAAACTGGCGACCTACAGACAGAGAAGCCGCCAACTGGTTTGACTGGCTCTGTAACAGTAACCCAATAGCACATAACTGCCTTTACGTAATCATGATCACCCGTATACATTCCTCCCTTCGAGCTGCAGGAACTTGCGCTTCCCTTGCACAAATAGATTTTTTAGTAACGCGCTTCAAACAAGGTGCGTTACTCATCTTTTTATACAAATATAAAGAGAATCCGGCGATTATTATTTACACAGCATAATATCCCGTTTTCGTTTACGGAAGCTGACTAGAATAAAAAAGGGTTTATTTTTGATTTTATTTAAAATTGATTTGTGTCGCCGAATTCGTGGTAAAAAAATTTACTTGCGTCATAAAATCATAAGCTTGGTCGTTACGCCCGTCATCTGTAGCCCAGTCATGTAGGGCACAGGCCTTCTCTCAGAGACAGAGAGAGTGCAGGTTGAATCACCACTGGTGCTTACCGCGGATTGGCAATTAGACCAAATAAAAGAATGATCATTACAACTATTGAATGTTAAAGAAAGACAAAGTTTTTTTTTAAATTATTTATTTACAATGTTTCAAAAATATACATTTTATTTCACGCAAATGATAAGAAAACTTCTTATCTCTGTATTCATCACCTACCGGAGTAGAGCAAATATGGGCGCGGGGCGCGGTCGAGCTTTTTTATAACAGCTGCTTAGAGCGGGGCTTAATGTAAACGCGCAATTGTTGCGCAACAAAGTGCTTCGTAGTGCTAGTCTAGACTGCCCTACTTTACAGCCCTGGACGTCGACAGCACCTAATCCGTTACGTGCGTGCACTCAACGCCATTACATTACGAGCTAATTTGCAAAAAATCTGAAAATATATCAGGTGAGAAACAATGACGACTTAAAGAGCTTGGGTCCGAATTGTGTTGAGGACAAGTTATTGGTTCTACGTTTTTTGCTGTCAACAAAGAACTCGTTCGTCACGGCCGTCTCTGCGACAGTCTGTCACAGGTTTTTCATTGAACTTTTTTTTCTAGTCAGGCTGATTTTTATGTAAAAAAAAATCTTTTTTTGTTTCTGGAATTGTCAATATTGTGTTAGGCCTAGTCAGAAAATATACGTTTGTAGAGAAAATAACCGTACGGCAGCAAAGCCATCATGATTATCATCATCAGCATCAGCCCACTTCTGCCGAGTGCTGGGTATAGGCCCTTTCCCCAACAAAGCCCACTTGCCTTACATCGCCAAGCTCTCTAATTTAGCTTCACTCTATTTTATTTTCATATTTCGCATTGGTGTTTTCTTACTTTTGTAAGCATAGTAAATATTTTTTCACATTGCAAATGTCGATTGCACTCATGGGTCTTGAGATTGTTAGGTAGATTGTTAGATAGTTATTATTATTATTATTATTATTAAATTCTTTATTGCACAAAACAAATGTTTGGTACAAAGGCGTACTTAATGCTAGATAGCATTTTCTACCAGTCAACCTTGGTTATTCGTACCAACTTATGTATGTTTAAGGTGATTTGAGAAAAGATGGGGTCAGAGTGGCTTTATCTCCACTACATTCGGCCCCAAGCGGCTAACATTAACATTTTAAGTACATTGACATTCAACAAACAGTATGTAAATTCTTTACGTCGAAATAAATGTTTGATAACGAATCCCTTTGAAAGTAATTTACAATATTAACTTACAAATGCCTCTCGTTTTGTCGTTGACCGGAAAAAAGCCTTTTTCTCTGTGTACAAAATTCAGACCGTAGAATACTCCTGAAGTATTATTAACTTTATTCTCCTTGGTTAGGTTTACAAAATACAGCTACAACTCAACTCAACTCAAACGCTTTAAGTATTCATAACTATGCTAGTTCAGTTGCAGTCAACATGTTGCGTAGAAGTAGTTCATGCATTTTTGATGTGTGGCCTAGCTAGTGCATATTTTATGCTAATGAATCGCACGCGATATAGGCTCCACTGCAAGGGGCCCATGAGAGTTCATGAACACTAGCGCCAGCGATGGAAAAATCTCCTTTAATATCTTGTATTACAGACCGGTTTTGCAAAACGTGATTAGTGACTTAAGACCCACGACAATCAAGAACCTAAGGCTTAAAAACTAACGAAACGGCTAGATGGTGGTTTTACACTTTCATCTAAATGTTCAAAAAGTTACTATAACGTAATCCAGCGGTTCCTGAATGGTGTTCCGCGGAACCCTGGGGTTCCGTAAAAGGCTCTCAGGGGTTCCGCGAAAATTCAACATTTCGGTGTTTTTTTTTCTCTCCTTTGTTGTATGTGTGGTGTGGTAAATGGCCATCTTATAAATGGACGTAATTATTATCCAGTTTCAATTGTCTTATTTTAAAATGTTGTATTCCGTTTAGGTACCTAGGGTACTGATCAAATGCTCGCGGTGTAATGTAACATGTTACACATCGAGCATTCGTGCAGTCAGTACGTATTGTTACGTTGTTACAGTTAGTTTACTTTTTACTTGAGTTAGGGTTCCGCACAAAAACGGTGAACCAAAAAGGGTTCCGTAGCCAAAAGAATTCGGAAACCGCTGACTTAATCCACCGCTTGAAACATCTTAGCATACTGTTAGAATAAGATCTTTGTGTATTAAGACTGCTATAAATAGTAAAACACAAAAAATCAAATCAAAAGTATACAGGGTGTCAAAAAATGACACGTCACAGCGATACTGGAGGTAGACCTGCTCAAGAGGCGTCGAACCAACCTAACATGACCTCAGAGCAGTAAAAGTTGCACGGTTTTCGAGATATGGCCAATTTAAACTTATTCTAAATTTTCAATTTCTTTAACAACTTTAGTGCTATGCTAGCACCTACGCTAAGTTAGGAAGTTCGTGACCGAGTACAAATAAAAAAACCAAACACGAGGGCTATCTAACTTAATGCTATACACAAAGATCTTATGCTAGGATGTTTCAAGCGGTGGATTAGGTTATCGGTTTCCGAATTTTTTTGATTGTCAGTGTTTGTTACTGAACTCCTCCGAAAAGGGTTTATTAATTGTTTTGTGTCTATTCGGTAGGTCTGAGAATAAGTCGTAGGCTAATTAGTATCGAAAAACAACTTCTGAGGGGTCAGCTAAAAATAAGGAAGCTTTTTCCCTCTAAGCGATTTAAGAAAATCGGCTTTATTTTTTAATTGCGCTAATGAGAATGAACAAAGGCTCCGATATTACACTCCTCTTTCTGTTAGGCAAGGGTAAAAGGTAAACGGTATGGCATTAAACAGTAGTTTAAAATTAAATTTAATCAGAGGACAACTGTGTCTAGTGTTCAACACATCCAAGAGTAATATCTTTTAAGTTTGAAAGTTTGTTAATTAAGCTAAAACTGTTTTGAAAAGAATAAAGGTGGAGTTTCTTTGTTCGTTTCTTCTCCATGTAATCTATTAATTGTGAAACTAACAACTTTGACTTTCATATAGTAAACACTTTGTTTGGTCTATGAATAAAATATTTGAATTTTAATTTGGAAAATAGGGTCACTTACCGTTTGGGATACGGAACCCTAAAACAACAGACGGCGAGGGCCCCAAGAAGTAAAATTGGAAGCTAAGATGCCCATCTCCCACAGCTACATCAGCATACAGATACATAAAAAAGTTTCAATAATCAGGGCAGTTGTAGAATCGGTCTCAATTTAATAGAATCGATACCGCCATCCAGTTTTTCAATGGCGACAATCTGGCGACAAACCCGTTCAGGTTTCCTCGCGATGTTTTCCATCAATTAAATCGTGACATAATTGCAATTTCTCGCTAACAACTGCTATAGATTTTCTGTGGAGACGTGGGCTTTGCCGTTTTCTAAGTGAAAACGTGAAGAACGCATAAATGTGCGTGTGTTTGGCGTTCACAAACGACGGCACGTGGTCGTCGACCTTCCTAGACATGCACTCTTCAGTTACGATTCACATAATGCTATAAAAATGTAACTAGATTATAAGATCCACCATGATATTATAACATGCAATGTTACTTGTTTGTTGTGTAATGCAATAAATAAACTAAAAATAAAGTTGATCCGAAGTCGGTTGCACAAAAATATCTATTAAATTCTAAATAGCCTACTACAAAAAGTATCAATACAGCAGACACTGTCTTGTTAAAACTACTTCATTGGACAAGTTTATACTTTTAATAGACTCTTTCTCTTGGTTAAGTCGTACACAAATTTTATGGGTTAGATAGGGTCAAAATGAAGGTTTTGTCAGGGAAATTTCATAAAGAGGCTTAGAATTAATTGAAACCAAACAAGAAAATTGTACATTAACAAGTTTATACCCAGTCGCGCTCGCATCTGCAATGCGCACTCCCCGGCAAGACGCCTGTATCTTGCGCTTGCCTGCGCGCATTTCTCAGTGACTTTCACCTTGACACGCTGCGCACTAGCTTTGTTCGACTGCTAGAGGCCAAGTTACGCTGGCTGGTCCCAGCGAAGATCGGATCAGTTGCATTCTGCAGCTGTAGTGAAGTCCAGAAAGTCTAAACTGCGTACTAAAATGTTGTCTGTGGTTATGACCTACATTTGTGAGAGACTCTGTTACTCTTCTTTACGCTAATATAAACGTTGCTTAACGTTGTTTTGTTGGGTCGATCGGTCCAATACAATAATGGTTTTGTATTGTTATTTTCAAGATCATAACGCAACTGGCTAACTTTTTAGAGTTCCGTACCCAAAGGGTAAAACGGACCCTATTACTGAGACTCCGCTGTATCATGAATTTTCAATTATCTATCAATTTTCACAGATGATGTATTTATGTTGCCGCTAAAACAACAAATACTAAATACCTAGCAGAATAAAATTAATATTTAAGAGGGCTCCCAAATAACAAACGTAATTTTTTTGCTCGTTTTTGCTCGATATTGATAACGGCAACAATATTTGTGAATATTTTGTTCACGTCGTCGTCCACCGATTGGATTTTACTGAAAAGAAGTGGCTCCTAGATTCTTATTTTTTATAGTTATGATATTGAACAGTTCATCTGTTTTATGTGGGATATGTGGAAAAGATTTGTAGATCACGCAATCAAAGAAGAAAAACAGGATTTTCGAATGGATTTATAACGTGACGATCCTGTATCGGCTATTCTAAATACCGGTGGAGATGAATCTGAGGGCACTTCTAGTGATGAAGGGTAGTGTTTCATTTTGTGCTTCATTATATTGTGTCTTTTTGCCGTCATAATTGTATTATTGAAAGAAATGTTTTTTACTAAAAGCAAAACTGCCTTCGTGTGTACCGACACTATCTAAGCGAACGGACTTTAAAACGTCTAGTAACACGCATTTCGTTTGTTACAGGCGGGTTCTACGCCCACCGACCGTCAGGCGTCAACGCGGCTAACTTCTCCATGGCCATTCCTGCGACCTGGTACTCCGATGACTCCGTGGATCCAAGGGACTTTCAGGTGACTGGCGCCTCCCATCTGTAGGACTGACGCGTAGCCCTACATTTTTGCTATAAACTTTACGATAGGCGCTTGCGTATTATGATTGTATCGCCGAACGAAATCGTAGTACAGTGGACAGCACGTCAATGTTCACATTTTAGTTGCAAAGTCGCCCGTAACGCAACGGAGTAGAGTGCATGGGTGTATACCATGATGTGCTGTCGACTGTACTAATCTAGCAATAAATAAAAGCATTCTAATGGCAATGCTATGTGGAAATAAATACCTATAAATATTAAGAGAAGCAGCAAAAACAATAAGTCATAGGACCGGTTTCACTAAGTAATACTCAAGTAAGGTTCTGTCACATTCTTTTCTGAGTTTGACGAGACTGCCCTACAGTTAAGTACTTAGTTACTTAGCGAAATTCTCAATTCAGAAACTGGCGCATAATCGTTCAGTGAAACTATTTTTATAAGGCGTCATTCGTGTGACGTCGTTAAGGCTGATCTCACTTGCGGGCATTTACCGGTAACCAATCTATCAAACCTGTACGCTCAAACGTTCCATGTAAAAATGCGGACATTTGACCGCGTTACTGGTAACCGCCACCGCCAGTGCGTCTCAGCCCTTGTTGTGTGTAAAATAAGCTTTGTTATTTTTGTTTTTATCGCGAAATGATATTTCGGTGTATGCCTTTTGTATGTCGACCAGGGCCATGACAACTGCATGATCATAGCGGTTTAGTTTCATTGCCGCTTCAAGTCTATGCGCGCACGCGTATTCGTAATTCGAGGCGTCAATGGAATTAAAAAACATGTCACGTGACCCGGCCACATAACTGTAATTGAACTATAATGCACTAGCAGAATCGAGACCCAGGGGATTAGAAATCCAGCGGAGTGTATTCGGTGAACGCAGGTCCCAGGTCTGTATCGGGAGCCCTGAACAAATGTTAGTAATGGGAAGTATTGATGTTACTCTCATTTTATTTCACTCGTCGATAGTTAGCATCCATCCTACCTTAGCCTAGTCGTCGCAAATAGGTGGTTCTATACCACGAACAAACTTTTTTTAGGTAAAACCGTGACAACAGCCAACAGCCCCAGCAATCGTCTCCTGCAGCCGTTACCGAACCTTCTTTGTTCTTACGCTTTTAGTTGTTTTATGCGCAGCTTTATTATGATTTGCGTAGTTAGTCTTATTCACGGGCAGTGCCCAACGTATACTAAAATTGTTTTAGGCCCGGCCCAACTCTTCGGACGCCGTCCGTTTCCAGATGGGCCGCGACCTAGTGGCCCGCGGTTCTGATGAACAGGCGATGCCGAATCTGGCAGGTGTTGCCGCCTCCGGGGCTGAACCTATTGCCCACTTCGCAAGAGATCTCGTCTTAGTGGTAGGTCGACACTTCGTGTGGGGCTCACCAGCTCTATGGGGACGCCCCGCTGTGCTGAAAATCAGCGCAACGGTTCACTCTTTGCATAACATAACGTTATGCTGAGTCCGGCCCATTGGGCGGGGGGTCAATACTTCAACCCTACGAACACTTCTGGCACCCTTTTTTCCACTCCTATTTTGTTATTGTTTGTTTTCGTGTTGTACCGTTTAGTTACTTTTACCCATATTTCTTGAGTTCTCTTTTAAATGTTGTGTTATGTGCCCATGTATGTTGTAATTGTTTTTGTTTTTTGTTCTGAGTATTCTGTCGTCAAATAAATTAATTTTCTTCTTTCCTTATTCTTCTTCAAATAAATCGCAGCCCCGGGCGTGTACAGTTGGGATTCTCTGCTACGCGCTTTCAGATGTTACCCACAGTCATGACCTGCGGACTTTCGGACATGGCAACCAAACGCCGCTGGAGTTCGTTTTATGGAACGTCTTGGGCTACCAGCGTTGATCTGGGCTGTCGTTGAGGCCCGGTCAAGAAACTACAGGGGCTAGTAAAAAACAAAGATAAATAGTTGAAGTTGTATTATATTTTAAGTCTGACTGATGAGTCTGAGTAATTTGTTACTTGCTTGCTCCTATATAACTGCACTAGTTTATTCATGACGGAGATATCTCACGTCAAAGCTTAAAAGCTCAAAGGTTACGAGTAACTCGATATCCTTTATGCAGGCCGTCGATCGTCTTTCAGCCTGTTCGACACAGTACAGATCAACAAGAGTGCTGGGTTTCAACACAAGTACCTACCATTAATTCCCTGTATTTAGTAGGTACGCTTCACAGAAATTTTTCAAAAGAAAGAAAGTATTCAAAGCATATCGTATCATAGAAACATTGACTGACTGGTGGTTTCATGGATAGAAGAATGAGGCATTATTTTCATCTACGTATTGAAACTAAAAGCCAACATTTGACGTAATTCTCTTAATATTTCGTTACATTTCTAATAATTTTCCCAAGCTCTATCTAATCTCTTTAACCCACATACTCCTGAAACTATTTTTGGTCTCCGAATCTTATAATTTTTTTGTATGTTTTTGGTTATGGTTTACATAGCTTCAGAAAAATACTATAAAAAATCCAGGTCTCCTGGAAAACCAGCACTAGGGTGGGCGTTTAAACGCCCAGTAGGAGAATCCACTACTGTGACATGTATGTAAGGTACCATGTACATTGAAAAGGCTAAACTATTTAACTAAAAAACTTTTATTTTAATTACGGTCTCAAACAACTAAACTGTATTAGGCTGGGTTGTGATAAGAAGCAAAATGGTTTTAGGATGTAAATAAATTACACATTTATTGCAAAAATAATTGGTCTTCTTTTTGCAAACCCCACATCTCGACTGATTTTCCTTGTAGTTAACCAAATGATCTATCCTGTCAAATCGCGAAACTTCGCCATAGTTATTTGGGGTAGAGCGAGGGCCGCGCTTTTCGGTTTTTTTTTTTTTAGGTCTCCAGCAGGCTCTTTGCAACCACTCTGCGATATGTGAGATGATCATAGTCACCACCATCGCCTTTGTATAGCTGCCATGCATTTTGTGTAGCCATGTCAAGACAATGCCACAGCAGGGGAAGATACCATTTTTTTCTCCGAATGGCGGTTCTGTAAAGGCTTATGATTTGGTCAGCCCGATCGACTTCACCCATGATTTCGTTGTAATAATTATGTTTTTATCATATTAGGCTGATCAATCTGTATGTACTTCTTGAGCTGTTGTGAAAAGCGTCTGGCACTTTGTAATGGTTCCACCAAATCAGTGTTTGAAGCTACTGTAACACTGTTGTTGTTCCATTTACAAACTAAAATGTCTGCTGGCCGACTTGACACAATTGCAGCATCTACTGTTGGTTGATGATCAACTCCTATCGGTGAGTGATCAATCCTTGCATCTTCCATACGGCTTCGTTTGGCTAACGCAGACAATCGTAACTCGTCTTTACTGTCCACTGTTTCGTCATCACAATATAGAAGATCTACCTGAGCCCTTAGCTGCGAACCTGCAAAAAACTATAACATTTATCAGTGACTGATCAATGGTTTTTGTCCAGCAGTAGATTTATATCACGGTAAGACACAGAGATAAGCTCGCTTTTGTACATGTAACGTTTTATGTCCTGTCCTGTGTTATATTGTATACAGCACAGGACAAGAAATAAAACAAAGAAGAGCTTATCTTTGCTATATATACATTTAGCAAAAGACTTACCTGGAAGATTATGCCATGTTACAACTTCTTCATCACCAGAGTCTTCATCTGTAACTTCTGCATTGGCGTTTTCGGGTGGCAAAATTGTTATTCCACTTGGCAACGGGTCCTCATCATCAAAACACTCCAACTCTTCAATTATTTCATTCAATAATAACGGTTGACTCGGACGCGGTCTGAAAACGATAACAGATGTTGATTCTCCTACTGGGCGTTTAAACGGCCATGAACTTTCAAGATAAATAAAGTATGTAAAAATTTACATCGAATGAACTTTTGTATTTCTATTTACTAGGTAAGAGGTTATATTATAATAAAATAAATAAATATAGTTAAATTGTATCTCAAAACATACATAAAAACATTACCTTTTGGAAGCCATGACGCCAAAAAATACTTCTCGAACTGATATACTCGAAATCACCCAAAATAATACTTTTTGATAACACAATTCATTGATTCTGTGGAAGACATACACCAACTACGTACAATAATGGGCAAACGGTTAAGCCACAACGTCCGAAAAGTAACTTAAATTGAGGGTAGATTAACCAATTTTTTTGGGCGTTTAAACGGCCAGTAGGAGAATCTGGGTTAAACGAGCAATTCTTGTATATATATATTTATATATAGTCAGAATCTCGGAAACGGCTCCAACGATTTTCACGAAATTTTGTAGGCAGATGCTGTCGGGGGCGTTTAATTGATCTAACTAGGTTACATTTTTAGAAAACGTTGTTTTATCCGTGTTTTAAGCCAATTGAAATTTGCTATGATAACATACAGAGGTAAATTTCGCGTCTATCTGCAAGGTTGGGATAGTTCTGACGGGAAAACGGGCGACCCGTTTCGGGCCGATTTCAGGAGACCCAGTTCGAGTCATGATGTTTTTTCCAAGTTCTTTTTTTTTTTGTTAAAAAAGGATTATGTAGGTATTTTAATTTTATATTACATATTTTATATTACAAAAAAAGTACCGAGCAAAGCTCGGTCACCCAGGTACTTATTTTTAACGAAGCACTAGAATCTCGCAACGCAGATAGTCAATCCTCTCCATTCGCAATACTAAGAGACACCTAGTTTAACTTGTAGTTTCTGCGCTATTTTGATTAAAACATTTTTGATTTGATTTGAGCAGATAAAAAACACCCCGAACTATTCATTCATAATATTATGTTCCCGTACGACTACTAAGGAAAGTGACTTGTAACGGGTTTTAGCGTGGTTGGATTTGTTGGCGGAATATTAATGCGAATCGTTAAATATAGCTACTACTAGCTTTAGACCCGGTTTCATCAAACTCTGTTTGTTAGTGGTAAACGCGGCATTTATAAATCAGCCGTCAAAACTAACAAGGATGTTAAAGCAATGTTAAAATGTCCATGTCCTATGAGCTAAATTTAACACACCATTAGTAAATCAAGCATTACGTGAATGAAACGCAAACCAGTCATTCAAATTCCTGTCAAACGTTAAACATTTGCGTCTGTGGTTCAACGTTTTTGAGGTTGTGAAAAGATTTTTCTGGTTTGTTTTGTTGTGATTTTGTTAAATTCGTGCATTTTCTAAATTAAATTACAAGGGATGTCTAAGAAAACACGATAACCCAATTTTTCTGCTAACGAAAAGGATATCCTCACCCATTTAGTGTCAAAGAACAAAGATGTAGTGGAAAATAAAAAAAAACAGACGCCGTTACGACTTCTATGAAACACGAAGGATGGCTGCAGAAGTCCAGGGCCTAGATTCTGTTAATGCATTGTAGTACAATTTCAACTGGATGAACGTGGCGATTTAGTTTCATTGCCGCTTCAAATCAAGCAATGTAGGCGTCAATCGTATGGAAAAAGACGTCGCGTGACCTGACCGTGGATCTGTCATCGAACTATAATGCACCAACAGAATTAAGACCCAGGTCAGCGTAATCGTCAAAGTTTTGAAAATCTTATTAGGACGGCGTATAACGTGCTCCAAATTATCCAAATTTTCTAAAACATCTTCATTTTCAAAGATCAGACCAGGCCTAAGGCCCAGTTTCTCCAAGCTTTGTTAATGGTCTAACAGTCTGTTACATCTTCTGACGGACTGTTAAATGCTGTCGAGTGTCCCACCACGCTCTAATGGACCGTTAACTTCTTTAACAAAGCATCAAATCTAATCCTGGCATTGGAGGTCCGTTAAAACATTAACAGACGATTTAGTTCCGTCAAAACTGTCAAAATGGACGATGCCTACAATATTATTATTGAAAATGAGGATGTTTTAGAAAATTTGGATAATTTGGAGCACGACTTCAACTACTTAGGGGATATTACACAGGACTCCAACTCCAAAATTGCACTAGATGTTAGAGTTCTTTTTCAATTGACTATAATTTTTACCTTTTAAAAATAGTTGGTTTTATTTTTCATATTAATTATTTTTTCAATATGTCCAACTGTAGTTGTTGAGGTTCTGTTTTTTATTTTCCACTACGTCTTTGTTGTTTGACACTAAATGGATGAGGATATCCTTTTCGTTAGCAGAAAAATTGGGTCCTCGTATTTTCTTTAGACATCCCTTCTAATTTAATTTAGAAAGCGCACGAATTGAACAAAATCACAACAGAAGGAACCAGAAAAATCTTTTCAAAACCTCAAAAGCGTTGAATCGCAGAAGCAAATGTTTGACGTTTGACAGGAATTTGAATGACTGGATTGCGTTTCATTTACGAAATGCTTGATTTACTAATGGTCTGTTAAATTTATCTCATAGGACATGGGCATTTTAACATTGCTTTAGCATCCTTGTTAGTTTTGACGGCTGATTTATAAATGCCGCGTTTACTACTAACGAACAGAGTTTGATGAAACCGGGCCTTAGAATCATAGAAGCTTTAATGGCATGTCCTTAGAGTGTAGTATAATCATGAACAGGTAATTTATAGTAGTCATTTGATGATAATATTTGCTGCCCATTTAGCGAACATTGTTCACAGCGAATTCTTATTAAATATCTTGCTTGCGTACTACATTGACTTGGATGAATTAGAAAGCTCATTTTGTGTTTAAAAAAAAAGTTAATAATTTTAAGGACAAACCCTGGTCTCTGCCTACCCCTCCGAGGTAGGCAGAGACCAGGGTCTAACCATGTCTTTTGAACTAAAACTAAGCACTTCACTAATTTTAAATCTCGATCCACTTATGTATGTTTTTATCGGACTAGTCCGACCTGCCTTTTTTGGTAAAATAAGGGGATTCGACTCTCCCTCGTTATTGTGGATTGTGGTATCCGGTATAACATCTGATTACCTGTTTGCTGGAGAAGGTTCTTGAGGCTTAACTACCGAGACTGAGGACGTTGGGTTAGATTAATATTAAAAATAACTTCCACACAGCACAATCACTAGACCTGGTCCAATACTAGGATACGTAAATTTGCCAGAAGCAATGTATGTGCCTGTATGTAAATGTTTATGTTTTAGTTATCCTGAATAAATGAAAGTCATTTATTCGCATTCACTTTCACATAGCACAATCACTTGTCCCGGTCCCAATCTAGGAGACTCTATTGCTATTCGAACCCCGCCTGGGGACAAAAAAACCCCAGGTCTTATACTGGGTGTTGATTTGTACAGTTTCGTCCGACTCAGGGGTGGCTATTTACACGATACTGAAGCAAAAAAATACAAAAAAAATTTTTTTTTATTAGTGAAAATCACCTAAAAATAGAATAGAATAGAGTAGAAAGAGTTTATTATCATATTAAGATAAAGGGTCGAGGCTCAGCATTATGCTACCAAGTCAGCGCAGTGATCTTGGCAGCTCTGATTTTCAGCAACAACGCGCATCATCATAAAGTTATTATGGCTTAGCTTCTATCGTTTGCACTTGACGGGTCCGGCGGAGGTTTCGCGGGGCGGGACAGGAGAGTGCACCCGCGCGCTCGCCGCCGGCACCGCAAAACCGGCGATTTAGGTAATTTTCAATAAAAAAATATGTTTTGTTTCTTTTTTTTTGCTTCAGTATCATGTAAATAACCACCTCTGAGTCGGACGAAACTGCACAAATGAACACCCTGTATGTTTACGTGTTTGTGATGTCGCTGTTTCTGGTTCCCTTGACACAGGGTATCCTAGTGTGGGGTCAGAAACAATGAAAGCGCCGGTATGTAAATGTTTTAAATGTTCAAAATCATGGACGCCATTATTGCAAAAGCCAAAAGCTCTACTGCCCGATCCCCTTCTTTATTTAACTGCTAAACTGACCCACAGGTGATTAAGAAGCGGCGGGATAGCGTCCTGGTGCGCAACTTGCGCGGGATTATCCTGCAGCGAGACGCGCGCCGGATCATCGCGACGCGCGAACTAGACTGCATTCTTTGCACGAGCGTAAGAATAGATTAATTACAGATTGAAATGAAAAAATAATCATCAAAATCGGCTCACCCAGTCAAAAGTTCTTTGGTAACAAAAAAAACCAGTCCTGTTGAGAACCTCCTTCTTTTTTGAAGTCGGTTAAAAAAAAATGATCTCTGGTGCAGAGGGTAGCACATCTGCCTACCTTGCGAGAAGTCCCGGGTTCGAACCCCGGCTGAGGACAAAAAAAAAACACAGGTCTAGGATGTTTACATCTTTGTTATGTCGCTGTTTCTGGTTTCTACGACACATGATATCCTAGTGTGGGGCGAGAAGCAATGTATTGTATGTGCCTGTTTGTAATGATTGTTTTCTATTAGGACTACCAACTAAAAAAAAAATATTATTTAGAGTTGTGAACCAAAAGCTATTGCAATAACATAGAATCTGACAAAGAAACCTAAACCTAAGGCCCCGGGGTGGAGTATGGCCTATACCTTCCTCAGGGAAGAGACCCGTGCCCCTCGGTGGGGACATAATGGGTTGATGATTATTGCACACGGTACATTAGAAAAGGCTATGCGTCGCTTCTTACTAGAGTCGGGAAACCAGAAAGCGTACGGCTTATCAATGGATTTTGGGTTACCTAGGATCGACCATTGGCCCGGGCGTGGCAAAGATGTAAAAAACGTTGAGTTACGCTTTTATTGGTGCAAAGTGGTGTGAACGAACATACCGAACACTGGAATGAACGCAGGTGTTCCGGAGGCCGGTGACTACTCCGTGCGGCCACACCTACTGCCGCGAGTGCATTGAGCGTTCCATGGATTATACCACCGCCTGTCCTCTGTGCTCCGCGGACCTCATGGAATTCAACATAGACGCTGTAAGTGCTGCAGGAGCTCTCCACACACACATACACACACACACACACACACACACACACACACGCGCGCGCACACATACACATACACACACACATTATTTTATCATCAAAATTTATTTTGTCTCCATCAATGTAACTTCTATTACACTCAATACACTTACGCCAACACCTGACACAATTTTGGGTTTGTAAAAGGGTTCCGCGAGTCACCTTTGTCTGTTACTGAACAATAATCGTTATTGGCATAAATGGTACCTATACAGGGCGTCCCACGGATATGCCACATGCAGGGAAAGTACCTTTAATATTGTAGATGGAACATTTTACTGAAAGAAGACATTATTTTAATTTCAAAAACAATCTAAACTGCATTCATAGATTTTTAATAATTACACGGTTGAACCGGGAATCGAACCCGCTACACGAGAAAAAAAATTACCCTGTAGCTTTATCACACCGATCGGAAGGCTTCATCATAAGGATTATTTTTTGCTAAATAACATACTATCAGAAATAAAAGGAAGACCATAAATTTTAATATTTTTAATACAAAATTAATCATTTTATCAAATGCTCAAAATGAGTCCCCTCCTGTTGAATACAAAGTCTCACTCTTTTGATTATTTCACTCCCTGTCGATCTTTTGATCTTGTTGTGGTGGATATTCAGAATAATACGTCTAAGTTCTGTTTGTAGCTCGTGGACACTTTCATACTGGTTCTTGTAAACTAAACTTTTTACATAACCCCATAAAAAAATCTAACGGGGCTAGGTCTGGGGATCTATCCCCCCGAAATTTCACTTACTTCAAATGTTAAAATTCATGGTCTTCCTTTTATTTCTGATAGTATGTTAATTAGCAAAAAATAATCCTTGTGATGAAGCCTTCCTATCGGTGTGATAAAGCTACAGGGTATTTTTTTCTGGTGTAGCAGGTTCGATTCCCGGTTCAAGCGTGTAATTATTTAAAAATCTAAGAATGCAGTTTAGATTGTTTTTGAAATTAAAATAATGTCTTCTTTTAGTAAAATGTTCCATCTACAATATTAAAGGTACTTTCCCTCCATGTGGCATTGCCGTGGGACGCCCTGTATAGTCCCAGGTTCGTGATACTAGTTTTTGTCATAGGTCCTAAAAACCACAGTTAATATGATTGCGAGATCGTACAGACCCTTTACCAAATTCAGTCGGTGAAAAAAGATAGGATTTTTTTTCTCGGTGGCCCTAGTTTTTCACCCTGGATTCCCATGAGCACCCTTCAGATGACTGTTTGTTTGTTACGATTTATTGGACAAAAATAAATCATAAAAAACTTAAATACCACTTAGTAGGTGTCGATGTACAAAGACGGATTTATTACAAAAGAAATTTCCGACAAAGTGAAACGCTTGTCCTATCAGACAGTGTGTGAAAAGCACTATGCAAGAAACCTTAAAAAACGAGCGATGATGTAGCGCATATTCAGATCTTGCCCCCAGTATTCGGTACTGTGATGGCAGTGGGGTTACCTTCAAAAGCTGGAATTGAAGGTTATGTTCTGACATAGGGAATGAGGTTTTTCGTGTGCCATAGCATTTTGAGCACTCTTGAGAAGACTGTCCGGCAGTGTGTGCAGGGAGCAAAACTAGCGCCAACGAAGAAAAAAAACATATATTTTTACAGACAATGCAAAAAGCATAGGTACAATTGAGCGTGTTCGGATCTTGGCCCTAGATGCCGGGTGGTTCGGTACTGTGATGGCACAGTGGCGTTACCTTTAAAACCTTAAAACATTTTAGACACCCTTCAGAAGACTGTTTTATCGGGCAGTGTGTGTAAAAGCACAAGAAACGCGAAGCAATACCGCCCGGTTGCAAGGGCGCCGCCAGCTTATGACTAAGGGGGGGCAAAGGGGCTAAAAGAGGAGGATAAAAAATATGAACGCCGAAAGCATGAAGCGTTACACTTTGGAAGTCTTTGCCTTACATTTTGTCATGCGATGCGGAATTTATTAATAGGTAAAGAAGTCAACTGCCTGCACTTTGGTCGCTTTGCGGCTAGCTACATTTGATCTCTAGGGGGGGAGGGGGGGGGCTCAACTGACCCCCCTTAGCGGCGCCCTTGCCCGGTTGATGTAGAGCGGGTCCGGATCTTGCCCCCAGGTATTGGACACGGTGTACCTGTCACGCCTGATCCAGGTAGCAGACCTTCCGAATGAGGATGAGGATGAGGATGAGGAGGAGGAGGAGGAGGCGGAGGAGAAGGAGCCGAAAGACGACGATCGTATACCGATCTTCGTCTGTACCGTTGCCTATCCGATGTGAGTATAGCGGTGAGTACCGCGGAAGATTCCGGCGATTTTTAAATTTTGAAGTATGTAATTGTTCCCTAACCAGCCCTACGACCTGAGTCTTGGTGACTGGGTGAGTGGTGCGATACGGTGGCGTAGCGTAGTGGACGGGGGGGGGAGGGGGCCGGTCCGGGCGGCACTTTTAGGGGCGGCAAAATCTCACAGTAAATAATATTTTTAAAATATATTTTGGTCGCACTTTCAGAAATATTCTGGGGGTATTCTGTACAAGACGGGGACGATGAATTAAAAATTTCAAATTAACATCACAAACACAGCTACTGATATAAACAACAAAAATAAAATTTCCTGGAGACAATTTGTTTGCGTATTCATCATATTTATTACATATTTTTTTAAAGATTTTATTGACAAAATTTTGAAAATCAGAGTACTTTCATATTAACGTTCCACCCCCTTCTCCCCCCTTAGGGATTGAATTAAAAAAGGGATGTCGGAATATTCATTATTAGGAACTTTTAACCCAAATACAACATTTTATTGAAAGAAACCTTGAAAATCAGAGAACTGCGTTGATATGTCAGTCAGTCAGCTTCTCCTTTTATAGAATTTCTGACATCTTTTTATATTTCGTCTCACTGGACTAATAAGAGGGCGGCAATTTCTTCCGCCCAGGGCGGCTGATACCCACGCTACGCCACTGTTGCGATGTGTACATGATGACGTGCGTTATGTTTTAAATTTAAAAGGTCTTACAGCGGTCTTAAGACTCTTAATTTATACGAACACGTATAAATATTACTGTTTTTATCACACTGTCTAATAGCCTATTTCAAGCGCGGAGGTCTGAACAACCACACATCACCATCACCATCCCATTATGTCCCCACCGAGGAGCACGGGTCTCTTCACCGAGGAAGGTATAGGCCATACTCCACCACGGGGGCCAAGTCCGGATTGGTGGAGGAACCACACACGAGTAGACAAATATACCAGATGCTCGTGAATATTACGTCGACATTTCCAAATAGAGGACGTATCAGCAAAGGGCATGATAAAAAGTGCACGCATACGACGTCCAACGAATACCGATGAAGAGAAAGTGTCTGTCAGGATCGTGGCAGTTAGCAGTCCTTGGTCTCTGCCTTCCCCACTGGAAAACAGGCGAGAGGCTATGTAGTATGTTAGAAAACTCCATGACTCTTTGATTAGAATGGATTATAGTCAGACGGAGGATATTCTTAGAGTTTTATCCTGAGAATGCTCTGTTTCCGATATGATATATTGTATTATATAGTATTATTTGTGTTATAATATATTGTATTATATTTTATTAAATGGTATTGTTTATTACATTGTATTATATTGTATTATATTACACGACACTACACTACCACTCTACAATCTTGTTGTATGCTTTTATCTAATTTTATTAATGTCATTAAAAAAAATTACCAAGTCTGCCTTACCATCGCGAAATAATTGATCTGTAAATCTATTTTTGGTACGATGTGGGGCCACAGGAAAACTATAAATGTACGAATGAATTACTCTTAATAAGGCATCCTGCGCTATGTCAATCCACTATGTACAAATATCTTTTCGGAAATAAATAATTTAGTATTTTTTTTATTTTTATTTTTTTGTTTGTAGTTGTATGTATTTTATGTCTGTATGCGTTGTGTGTTCCCGACCAACCTGGGTCTTGTGCGGTGCCCGCAGGGTTCCCTGTCCGCTGTTCGTGTTCGAGTCGCGGTATCGTTACATGATCCGTTGCTGCCTCCGCGACGGGTCGCGCCGCTTCGGTATCGTCGGCACGCACGCGACTGAAGGTTACGTGGAGTATGGGACAGTAAGTCATCAATCTAACCACTTACCGACTCAGTGCCACCATCTTATCTGTTCAGTTGATAGCGGCGCTAGTGCACAATTTCGTTGTAACATTTAATAAATTTACCTGGAAAGGTCTTTCAATTTTAATGAAAATATATTTATAATTCTTAGTAAGTGAATAAATAAAACAAAAAAATTTGGAACAGGATTTACAATTAATTTGTTAGTTACAATTTTGCCCACCTGAACAGATAACTTGGTGGCGCTGTGCCTATATCGCACCCCCGCTAAAATAATGTCGTAACTCTAAAAGCACGAGCATTCGAAAAATAGTTTTCTTTCAATTGAGTGTGGTCTACTAGTCCAAAGTCACTGTTTGGGAGGTGTGTGTCAGTGTTATAGCGGGAATGCGATATAGGCACAGCGCCACCAAGTTATCTGTTCAGGTGGGCAAAATTGTAACTAACTTATAAATTATAAATCCTCTTCCCCATTTTTTGTTTTATTTATTCACTTACTTAGATTTATACATATATTTTCATTAAAGTTTAAAGACTGGTTGAAATGTTCACATTTGTCTAGACAAATTTCTGAAATTTTACTACTAAATTCTCCACTAGCGCCGCTATCAACTGAACAGATAAGATGGTGGCACTGTAGATTAGAACTCTTTATTCTACGCAAATGAGTTGTTGACAAAATGTCAAACAAGTTACTTTTAAAACGAAATTTTGTATGAAAATATTATGAAGAGGTCTTTTTATGTTTCATCTATTTAAAAATTGTAATAACTAGTAATTGACTAAAAGAGACATTTTCTGAAATATTTTGTAAGTTTTGTTTTAAACGAGCATATAAAATAATTTATTGTAGTTTTATAAAATAGTCGCTCGTAGCCTGGGCTGCCTGAGTGATCTTAAACGATCACTAAGGTTAAGCAACATACGGCGCGTTCAGTCCATGGATGGGTCTCCGTCTATGACTAACGCTAGTAACATTTTTCCGAGCGATTCCGTGCTTTGCAAGGCACGTTAGCAGTTGGTGCCGGCTGCCGTCGATAGATGGCAGTCGTTAAGCCAAGTCAGAGGCCTTAGGGCGGCTTGAAAACTTGTGACAGTAAGACCAGCCACTAGTCTTACAAGCCTCCACCAATCTGGACTTGGCCCCCGTGGTGGAGTATGGCCTATACCTTCTTCAGGGAAGAGACCCGTGCCCCTAGGTGGGGAGATGATGGGTTGATGATGAGTTTAAATAGCGGTGGGGCCCCATTTTTTTATTTGCCCCAGGGCCCTTGGTTACCTAGCTACGCCACTGGCCGAGACTGCCGTAATATTGGATTTAGGAGTTCTTATCATTTCTACCACAGATTGACACAGGGTTCGTGATAAGAAATATTTTCAGAAATATCGATTCAGAAGTCGACTATTTACTAAGTATTTAAGTAGTGGAATTCTCAATTCAATCAATTCTCAATTTAACTCGTGACGTTCAATTTAGTAGGTATGCAAAGAGTATGGCCTATACCTTCCTCAGGGAAGAGACCCGTGCCCCTCTGTGAGGACACAGGACCGGTTTCTGAATTGAGCATTTCACTAAGTAAATACTTGACTGTAGTGCTGTCTCGTCAAATTTCTCAGTAAAGAGCGTGACAGAACGTTACTTCAGTATTTACTTAGTGAAATTCTCAATTCTGGGTTGATGATGAGTTCAATAAGTCACAGCTTCTGTCACTGAGTAAAAGCAATTATTTTTCTGTCAGATTCTGGAGATTCGTGACTGCATAAGACTAGCGGATGGCAGATACATAATTTCCACCATTGGCGTATCGCGCTTTAAGGTCATCGAGCGGGGCGTTCGGGATGGGTTTGTAATCTGTTTTATGTATATTTGCTTTCAGATGAGGAAAAATGTATATTGTAAAGTAAAGTAAAATAAACTTTGTATTTAAACGTATTGTCTTGTGGTATGCACCTATTTTGTGCCGTGTATCACCTATTGAGAGTCGCTGGTAGCCTGGGCTGCCTGAGTGATCTTAAAAGATCACTAAGGTTAAGCAACATACGGCGCCTTCAGTCCATGGATGGGTCACCGTCTATGACTAACGCTAGTGGCATTTTTCCGAGCGATTCCGTGCTTCGCAAGGCACGTTAAGCAGTTGGTGCCGGCTGCCGTCGATAGATGGCAGTCGTTAAGCCAAGTAAGAGGCCTTAGGGCGGCTTGAAAACTTCTGACAGTAAGACCAGCCACTAGTCTTACAAGCCTCCACCAATCCGAATGGAGTTTGGCCCCCGTGGTGTAGTATGGCCTATACCTTCTTCAGGGAAGAGACCCGTGCCCCTTGGTGTGGACATGATGGGTTGATGATGATGATGATGCACCTATTTTTGGCAGAATAAATACATTTGAATTCACTAACAGCACCTGCCAAAAATATCAATATGTGCTGAATCTGGACTAGGCCAGGTGCCATTCGTGCAGGTGCTATTTAGGCGGGTGCTCACACTGGACTAACTCGTGCGGAAATCACAGGCGGAACTATATTTTCAGGTACGACGTGGCGCGAGTCGAGCGTATTCAGGATACGCCCCCGGATCGGGAAACCTCACGATTTGGACGTTACCGGCAGAATATGCAGATCCGGCGAAGGGTAGGTACCTGAGTTTTTTTCTTCGGCGCATCGGCGTGCCCACAAATTAATTCAAATCACGTATTTATTTTACTTACGCCTGATTTACATTAACTTTATTTTCAGGCTTTTTAAGCATTCTTTCCATAGAGGTAGATTACAATAGAGACTGCAAACACCTATGCCGATTCATAGTTTTCATTACGACCATATTATTATATTATAGAAATATTTAAAAAAAATCTTAAATACCTACCAGCCTATAGTATACAACCAGCCATTACTGATTTATTACTTGCTTATGTACTTAAAAAAGGAATTGGAGTCTCTATTCTATTCATAAAATAAAGCAAATGTAAACCAGGCCTAAGTCTACAATGGAAACGAATACAAACAGAACGATTGTATTAAAAAATAAACTTAGACATATTCTGGACATGTTCTGGACTGTTGTCCAAGTAAGCCAATATGGAATTAGGATACGTAGTACTTAATCTAAAACATAAAATGTAAAAAAAAAACAAGTAATTTTATTCAAAACTAGCTGTCCCGGCAAACTTCGTAGCGCCAAATTTTTTGTAATTCATCCATATTTTGTCACCATTTAAATATTCCCTGGACTTCCACAAATATAAAAAAAATATATTGTCAAATCGGTCCAACCGTTCCCGAGCTTTCTCGAGTTCTAGAACAGCAATTAATTTTTATGTGTAAAATCACTCAAAATAGGTGAATGAACGTAAAATTTTGTACTAGGTGTCAACTCCAAAATCTAGATTATTTTAGAGAAAAAATGGACTTAAAAACTCTAAAACTCCCATGGACTCGTACAAACCATTTGAGCGGTAATATTGTTGTTAATCACTTATGCCCGGTCCCAATAACCTACCAACCAGCTACCACCGGTATTATACATTGCTACTGGCCCCACACTAGGCTACCCTGTGTCGCGGGAACCAGACACACCGACATCACAAACATGTAAGGGACATTCTCAGAACTGCATAATTTTTTTGGCGCATTTTTTTTCATAGGTATTAACTCTATAAAAAGTAACATAACATAACATAACATAACGTAACTTTATATTGTAGTAGATGCCACCAAAACCTACAAATATGTTACAATACAATATACAATATTCAGGGCCAATAAACCCACAATATAATTATGTTACTTTTTATTGAGTTAATATGAAAAAAATGCGCAAAAGAAATAGGCTATTTGACGGATTTCTGAAAGCCATCTCATATTGTTTGTTGGCGTTCATGAAGTCCTCAGAAAGTGGTCATTTTAAATTGTATCGTCTATTTCTTCTAAAAAAGGCAAACGAAAATTTACTTTTCAAATAAGCCGCCCAAACGCTATCTTTGGCAATATGGCGTCGAACAGGCTCATGACGTCACTTCCCGGTAAACCAACCAATGAACGTAAGAAAGAATGAATGACAGACGCCATTTTTACTAGCTTTGGACGTCATCATAGAAACGCCCTATCCAGGCCGTTTTCGATACAATGGCGGCAGATACAAATTATCAAATTTTATCTTGTGTTTTTTTACAAATCGTAATTGTTTTTTGAGTTAAAATGCCTTAGAGCGGTTTTTAGACATAATACTGTTTTTTTTTCACACTGTCAAATAGTCTAATGCAATTTGAGCCATTTTCGTAGAATCACCCGTAAACATCCAAGACCTGGGATGGTCATGGGACCAACTAGTCTCTATTATTCCGTAGGCTGTAGCCTGGCTACGCTCGTTGAACCGGGAAGCGCGCGCGGAGGTAGAGATGACTTTCGGCGCCATGCCTCCTTTCGACACGGCCTGGTCGCCGGACGGGCCCGCCTGGCTCTGGTGGGTGCTTGCACTATTGCCACTCGATGACAACCTCAAGGTAAGCCGCATTCCTGCATCGCGCTAGGTAAGTTTAGAACCAACTTAGGAAAATCTACTCCCATCAATAGACTAGATAGATAGATAGATAAAAACATTTATTCACATTTACACACACACACATATATACAGAAGTAACACAAAAGATGGGCAAAGTGTACAGCAAACAAAGAGAAACATTAAACTAGTACAGTAAAACATTGCACAGAAAGAAAAATAATAATACACATGAAAAAAGTAAAGTACAATACTACAACAAACTACAAGCAAAGCAAGCAAACTACAAGACTACAAGCTCTCTACAACAAACTTGAACGGCCACTTGGGGTGGATATTCATTGTGATAGATTAAGTGATTGGAAGCAGCGGAAATGCTGCTGCCTATCTTACTATAATTATTGTCCAGTTCTGCGATTATAATATGCTTTGATCTCATTTCAACTTGGTTACTTAGTTTTAGGATAAAGTGTTGAAATAAGTTTAAAAATTGTTATTAAGACGCCTGCAAGACAGCATGAGCAAAAACTATCACGACCGAATCAACCGCGATATGAATACACAGGCACTCAAAAGGGCACCTACTGCGACTGCGCAGCTCACGTAGACCACATGAGCACTCTTCAACCAATGGTGCTACTGTAAAAGGACTGGACCAATGGCACGACGGCGACACGGTGGTGGAAGGGACTTCCAACGGCCAAATCTGTGCTAGATCTTTTTCTGTTAAGCTACACACTACTAACTTTTTACCCGCGATCTTGTATCGACCTTTTTAACGGATTTTACACAAATATTATATGGTACTAACGTTCCTGACATTATAATATCAATTACCTGAAGTCTACGTATTTAATTTGCACCTGAGAGAAAAACCACACGACGGATATTACACGCTTCACACTACGCTGGCGTAAGCTGCCACAAGCGTTTAAAAAAGTTTAATTTGAAAAGGATTGTTTTTTATGTTATTTCAGAAATGATTCACTTTAAGTCAAAAGAGTTGTTGAACGCCCCTAATTCGATGTTAGACTAGAACACATCTACGCAATGTTATTTAAGTGATGTATCCTACATCTGTTCGCTGTGTCTAATAAATAAATATAAAGAAGTTTCACGTTTGATAGATCCCATTGTGTTTTCATTGGTCTGGCCTAGCTTGGATTTCGGATACACTTACTTGACTTTTTGTCTGAAGAGTCCGACCAGGTTTCGCTCTGATTCGCAGAGCTTAATCATGGTGAGCAGAGACGGAGCTCGCGGCGTAAGTCTCTGATAATGTGTGGTGCTAACGAAAGTTTTAGCTAAAAATACAGTCTGTTAGCTTTTAGAATATACCTCGGGTTGTAGAGTAAGCTTAGGTTTTCGCCGAAAGCGCACGAGTGTAATACTACTTCCTGCTCTGTATAAAACTTTTCTTCACTATTTTGAAAATGTATGTAAAGTTAACTGGTAAATATGCCACATTATTAGTTCCGATATTTGTGTTACACGAATATATCCGATTCTATCCGATATTAGCGTGGTATATTGTAAAAGCTGACAGACTGTAACACAGTTCATTATGACAGTGAGAGAAAGAGAGAGAGAAATACAGTGAATGAATGAATGAATGAAAATTCTTTATTGCACTATAAAAATTATGTACATAGGCGAGCTTAATACTAAAAAGTATTTTCTTCCAGCTAACCTTTGTTGTGCAACGTACATTGTGTTGATGAACCTTTCTAATTGTGAATCCGAGGATTTATGTGACTCGGCATTGTAAATTGACTCTTCTCACAAAAAAGTCAAGTAATAGTCCGGAATAAAGTTGATGATACTTTTATTCGTGGACACTTGCATACCGGTCACAGGCATCTCTCAGGACTAGGGCTGACGACCGAGGCGTTTCGGTATCAAGCCGCGTTTTCACGGTCTTAGTGCGCTCGGACCGAGTTCGCCATCCGAGTAAACTAATGCTTGTGATTGGACGGTTTTTCGTCACGACATTAAAATGGCCAATCAGAAGCATGGGTTAACTCGGATGGCGCACTCGGTCCGAGCGCACTAAGACCGTGAAAACGCGGCTTCATACAACCGGAGCGTTCGCCCCCAGGTGATGATCCTGTGCAACCTGGACGTCCGGAAGCGGCTGGCGGTCGTGGAGCGGACGCTGCAGATCATCCGGCTGTTCTCGGTACCGAGCCCCAACCACCTGCAGCCGGCCCTGGTGCCGCCGCCGCCGCCGCCAGGGCCCCTGCAGCCGGCCCTGCGCCCCTCCGGCCTCATCGAGACCCAACTGCAGCAAGCAGCATGACAGATGTCAATCGAACTCTTGACGTGAAACACCGCGCGCGTTCGCCTTTATCATTATTTGTGAAGATCGAGGCGAGTGGAGCACGGTCGCGGTCTTAAAAACTGACGGTCTTACTTATGAAACTGTGACACCGGAACTGGCCTGCTTTTGCTTTGTGGTGGTCTTAACGAAATCGCGATTTCCGAAGTAATGTTTTTAGTTCCTATGTGATCTCTGCGCTGATATCTCTAGGCTGTGTAAAGCTTTCTTGACATATCGACGGGTGAGAGGCATTGGTTCACTTTTTGTAATGAGGCCGTTGGTGTTTAGTATCCCTGACTTATGCCGCTCGCCCGCACATTGTAACCAATGAAAAGAACTGGACAAGAGCCAGTTTTGCTCGTCACAGACGGTTCCGTACATGCAGATTTTTCCGAACTTTTGCCGAACTGCAAAGACAATTTGTGTTATGAATTATTGAACTTGTAACGAGGTGCAATCGCCTCGTTGCTTTTTAATGATTTTCGGCCTTTTATCAATTCCAAATTTAATTAGTTTTTGACATTCGCCACACTGTTCGGACATATCTGGTTCAGATTATCCTCAGATTCCATCCAAACTGCACCTAAACGTCATTCTTTTTTCTGTTTTTCACATCATTCACAGACATTCTGACATCTCTCAGATACAATGTGCGGGCGTGAGATATGCGCATTCTAGCGAATATTCTTAAAAGCTCACGAAATTGAGGGGAGGGTTTTACGAGCGCTTTGGAAAAAATAACAGTGTATTTGCTTCGACCTCCTAACTTTTTAAGGACTGTAAATAATAGGACTTTCTAACTTTATTTTTCTTAAATCACAGTTCAATTCGCTTTCAATTAACAACTTCACTCTAACATATTATTTAACTGACTGCCGCTATTTTATACTGTACCCATACTTTGCTATCTCACTCGAACACTATACCTGTCCTTTTCTATTTTATATTTCTATCTCGGTCAGACACCTCTCGGAGATTCTTAGAATGTACCCGAATGGTCGAGTACGTAGTAATCTAACTCTTCTTTATTAATCTAGAAACTGGAAGAATCCAGAATTATACCGAAGGTTCTAGAAGAGTGTTGTACATTCCGCAATATATTTCTATCTCTGTGTAACATATAGCTCTGTCTCTTTAACTAGCACATAGACTATTATGGAAGGTTCCCTTCTACACACTTAAGTACCTATCACGAAATCTATCTTCACCCAGCATTGAGTTTAAGAATATAATCATAATAACTTCTACACAATACATCACTTGACCTGATCTCAAACTAGGATACCTGTTCTATAGTAACCAGGCAAGGACACCCAAACACCCAGACTGACACACAGACTGAGGCCATGAAAAAAAAAACAAAATAAACAAACAACGTCGTGCTTACTAGAGCGTTCGCTAGAATGATCGTAAAAATAAGCGATATTTAGCGCCACGCTTTGCGCCTTTCTTTTGCAATCTCCACTTTGCTATCGGTGAATGCTCGGGGTCTATCTAGTTTTTAGTAACTTTTGCACCCCTGGCACCGCAACTAACCCGCCCATTTTGTCCACAGGGTCCGATTCTGCCCTCACGCGCTCTCACCATTAGCCTTTGCGAACGTGCCGCGGTGTAACTCTATCGGAGCGGGCATCTGGACCCGCTTGTGCCCCAACACCTTGCTTTATTTCCTCGGGAGCGACGGTATGGTCCACCCAGTGAGGGTCTGGGTTCTCCACGACTACCATGGACGTTTCCTGTGCGTGTTACCCCTCAAACTCTGCCGCTGCTCCATAGTCGTTTGGCGCGACCACCGGTTCTACTTCGTATAGGTATTGGAACAGTGTGCTTAGTGCGAGTTTTTTTAACTACTCGATCGCGTTAACGTAAACGCATATTCTATAGGAGTGACAAAGCGCTCCACCTAGTTGTCTCTCTGTCACTCCTATACAAATTGCAAACGCTCTCGCTATCGAAAGTGAATGAAAAAACTCGCACTAAGGGCCCTGGTGGCCGTTTTTTGTCAGTGACTACTGTTGGTTAGAGGTGGCCACTCGGCGTGGCATCGAAGTCGTAACTAACCAAGAGGAGCCTTCGTCTAAGGATTTATGGAGAATTTTAGCTGGCTGATACAACGAGACAAGAAAAAAACAAAATGAAAAAATACATAAAAAAATGTGACGCTGGATTTGTAACGCGTGAACCTGGTGATTCTGTTTTTATACTTCGTCATAGCTTTTTTATCCACATCTTTTAATTTTATACGTTCGCTGATTTCTTTCTTTTCGTGTTTTCACATAGAATTAACTAAATACATTTAATTTTGCAAACATAATTCTGCTTCATTCATTTTTACTTAACTATTTATTTACAAAGTTCAGTTTCTTTCAAATTTCTTTTGAATTTACGGTAGTGTCCCCTCTTAAGTGAAATTAGAAGACGCGTTACAGTCCAAGCGGTGTCTAGTTGTATTAGCTGGCTAAAACAAAGCGCCGATGAGAAAAATTAAAACTGAGACAAAGAGTGTTGGTAAATGTTAAATGTTAACACTTTGAAGACAAATATGTATAACTATTTCGATGCAATTTGTGTATCCATCTTTGTGTGTTGTATTGTATTATATAGTGACTTTGGTGACGTAAGAATGCATTCTTGAAGAACTCCTTCAACCGAAGTTGTTGTAAACAACAGACTCGAAATTGAAGTCTTTCGGGAAATGCTCCTTTTTTAGATCACTCTGTGTATTTTTTCCGAGAAAATATTTATACCGCTTGCGGTATCGTGGTTATAACCAAGTCTGTCACCGAAAAGCGGGCTTCGGTGAGCCCAATACTGTTTACAGGGGTATTACCCACTTAGTGATAACGAATATAATTATTCCCGATATTTATCGATGTGAAGTGTCGCCTGTAAGGTGTTTTATGTGATGTTGACCACATTTTAAATGTACATGTAAGTAGATATTTTACTCCTGGTAACAGCGGAACTATGTTACATCCGCGATCATGGTACTATTATAACTTGTAAGTGACAATATACGCGTGTAGATCTGCCAAATTAACTCTAGGACAGATTGATCGCCACTGTCACTGGTGAGAATGATGTCATGATTTTTCGATTGGGATTGTCGATTGATGATTGATCTGTCGTTCTAAAGTTAATTTAGTACATTTTTAAATCTGACAACTTGTCAGGGTTTGTGTTAGTATACTGTAGTTAATAATTGAACTTACATGTTTAGGCTAAAACTTTCAAAGAATTTAAGAACTTATATTTGGGATCAAGATGTTTATGAACAGGGCTCTTTGTACTGGTAGCGTCTGAAAGATCGATTCTTTCTCAGTCTGATTGATTTTTTTAGTCCCTATTAAGGGCGCTTTTTGACAGCTCAGGCTTTTTGTGGACAATGTGGCTGGAGCTATTAGTAATAAAAGAAATGAGGTGCAATTTTTCACATATACTTTTCATATCGCCCCTGTTACCCTCACTTTCCAATAGCTGGGACCAAAAAATGACAATTCTGTCTTAAAGCCCCTATATGTTTCTAGGTGGATCGTTAGTTTTTTGTTACCGTTAGGACTTATCGAGTATTTTTTAATTATGTGTTATTTTGTAGCGAGTGTAGATTTATTTTAGTGAGAACTCTGACTGATACGTATAATTTTTAATTACTTAGAACAAGTCTCCGATAGGATGCGCGTAGATTGGCCAGGACATATTTATACCTACCGTTAACATTTCAAAAGAAAAGGTCCACAAACCATTTTACGTACATCTAAGCTAGAGCGTAGTTGTAGATATTATAATTAGTGGTTATGTTCCATATCTGTAGAACAAGTATATTCTGAGGAATGTGGATACTGGAGGACCAAAGTGGTAGTTCAAAAGGCTTTTGTTTCTTTGCTCTTGTTTCGATCGGAAGAACAGATTTTAGTATTTGACCCTGCTATGACTAAAGCCAAAGGTTGAACCTTAAAAAAAATAAAGCTTCAAAGACAACACGATGGAAAGATACTCGTTTAAACAGTTATGTGACTTATTAATTTTATTTATTTTATTTTATTCAAAAACCAACAGCGTTATGTTTTCGCAATATCAATCTCTGGCTAAGAAACGGTTAACCTAGAATTCTTTATTGTTAGCAAGGAGCGAGTCTTATCAGCCAAAGTCGGGGGCACGCCGAAAATCGTTAATTCTCATCATGTTTAAGAAAAATGACTTTTACATTACCTTACATTTAATATTCATATAATTTATAATAGCAAATAGCCACTGTTTATTATATGTAATACTTATAACAAATAGTTGACCCAACTGCCAAGTTAAATTGGCAATAGCTCGTGGGAACCCTTTGCAAATCATCGTATCTGCAACTTCACGAGACCTTGAAGTTAAACGTTGCCAAGAAAGAGAATCTTTGGTTGGATTTGTATCATATCAACTGAACAAGATGCAACGACAATTTTCACATTTCTTTCTCATAAATAGCGTTGAGTCTTCGCTCTTATCGATTCAATTTTCTGTTTTTAGGACATCGACAAAAAAACAAGCCTAAATGTTCTCCAGTGTGCACAGAGCCTGAGTTTCAAGTTGATACGTACTCTTGGATTATACAGGGTGTAAGAAAATCCGTATATAACACATCCATTCGTAACTTAGATATTATTATATTGATCTTAAAACTTGCGAATGAACGAGTAGAACGGGTCTGTTCTTATGGAGTTAGGTTTTTGTTACACACCGTAGTAGTCTAAGATCGTTGTTATATTTATTGATATTATTTAACAAATTACACATTATTATTTGAGCATTTGCCAGCGATCATTAACGATATCATTCCTTCCAAGGTTTTCGTGAGTCATAGCCAAATATTAAATTTCGCCATCGAATTTCTTCTATCTGATCTAAACACATTTATTTTTCTTATTGACATATCGTTGTGTAACTGAACAATCTAATAATAGTTTATGGTATCAAAACAAGTCACTTTTGTCAAGTCACTTTTCGGGAAAATTTTGTTTTATGTCAAAAATTTAAACATGATTTTCATCATAGACAATTTGAAAATTGTGCCAAAATCGAACGACGAATTTCTATTTACTTAGGTAGGTAGTTTCTTAAAAAGATGTTAGGTTTTAAAAAAAATATGCACTTGATGAGTAGTGAATTCTATAAGGTCAGCTACTGACGACACCGGCCAATTTGATGTCCCAATTATTGTTCAAAACAGGCTCCAAGCCGTTTAAATACCTGCTGAGCAGGCTTGAAATTTATTATGGATTCGTGGTACAAAATCGACTGGCCATTTATTGAGAGTTACGTAAAAACCTAAGAACATTACACATAAGTCTAATTATTTTTAAATAGCAGCTATTCAAAGTACCTATTACAAAAGTCTTTCAAAGAAATTCGTGCAATTTTTGTGACGTCAATTGTAAAACCTTTTTGTATACCTAGATACTTATTTCTAAATACCATATACATAATTCCTAACTATTTCATACCACAAACACATTCCATTATGTTTCTCATACACTAGGTTAATGATATTTAGATTATAACTACTGACTGTGTTATAGATTGCAAGTGTATTTAGTTTATTTATAGGCACTTATTGTATTACTACTATTTCATTGTTTTTCGTGACTATCTTTTAGTCAGGGGGGTATTTATATACCGGATCAATATCCTTTCAAAGATCTATACTATTTCATGTACGGGGTTGCCTCAAAAATCCCCATTCAACCGCAATGCGTAGATTAAAGTTGATCATTCACTACACGTTGGTAGAGCGTGTGAAGTGCGAATTTTATAAAATTAACAGGGCTCTGGTATTTCGAAAAACATAAATCACCTCTACCTACTAAATTTTACACGTAACACCAACTCGTGTTTCAGTAATTAGGTACGCATTTTTGAGGTGACCCTGTAGTTTTTTTTAACAGGCAGTATGTATGTTTCGTACCGATATTGATTGCACCGAGCCCAGAATGTGACGTTGGTTTATAGCTTCTGCAGCTGGGAACAACGTAGAATAAATCGAATTATAGTGTAACTCGATGTTAAATGATAGCTAAGTACACTTGATTTAAGATTGCTTTTGATATGATTTTTCTCTTTCCAAGAATTCTTGTTGTACCAGCAGTTTTTAATCTCCGTATCTACCTACATACCTACTTCGGAAGATAAAAATAAAAATATCTGAGTAATTATTAATGTATAGTATCTAAGTGAAACGATATTTAAAAAAAATATACATTGAATTTAAACTAATGAAATAAATAACCTTATTGATGTTGCATGAGTATGGTAAGAGATATTGTATTTACATATTCGTCTATAACCATATTCTGCAGGTTTAACAAAAAATTCCAATTCCCGAATCACTCTCTGCAGCATGAGCTTATGTCAATCGTCAATATAGAAAAGGCTACGACATAGGTGCAGCCCTTAAAAGAAAATAAGATAATTGTATTGTATCAAATAAAAATTTGAGAAAAACTTATGAATTAAGTTATTCTAAATGACTAATTGTAACTATCGTGGATCAAGAATTGCGGATTTTTGTGATAACCTGGTTTATTATTGTATGATGTCCCCGATCATAGCGGTAGCCTTCTTCATATTATTCATATCTTTTCCTTGCAAATTATAGCAAAAATGTCTCTAATTGTGAGCAAATTACGGCGCCTGTGTGTAGTATTTAACGCCAGTGATAGACCCTTTTCTGTGGCAAATCTAAAAACTCACAAATAGATAAAAATAAGAACTCGAACGATCGAGAAGCAAGGCAAGTACTATAATTATATAATAGCATATGTTGGATGTTGTCTACGAATCAATATTGTCTATTGTACGACTATATGTAATATTTCAATCTGGTTGTATCGTAACATTGTCACTTGACCTTTTTTCAATTGCTTCCTATGCGAAGGGCTAGCATATCGCAACCAATTTAAACTCTACATTGCACTTTCCAAAAACGTTTCTTCGTATATAGGTTGGTATGTACCTACATTATATTTTCAATATTACCTCTCTATTTCAATTACTATATACATATCCAAACTCTATTTTTGTACTTCTACTTCTAATAAAAAGGATGGTGTGGCTAGGTACCAACTAGAGAATGTGGTTTGGAGTCTTTGATCTCGGCTTATAGTAGGTAAGTAATGATAAAAAGGAAAGGGCACCTGACCCTTCGTCCACTGTATTTTGGCTGTCTTAATAGCTGTTGCAATGGCCAGAGGGTCGGTCCTGAACGATTACTAACGATAAATCCTTGATAATGCAAATATCAAGCTTTTTGTTCATCCAGATTTGACAAGATTTGGTGAGCATAGAATAGGACTGAAAACATTTTTTAAAGGGTAAGAGAACACTGTATTGGACATTTTAATGATAATTTTTTGTGTAACTATCCACATAAGCATGGTTGTTTATACCTTTATAGGAACCGCCTTTCGTAAACAAAAAAAATCATACTTCTTGTACGTTATTAAAGATGTGTACGAAACTTCGTTTGGTCTTTTATTTAAACGCTGATGCTGTTCACTGTTTATTCCTGCTATGCTATGACCGATTTGGACTGCAATTTTTCCAATAAAGACACGAAAAAATTACATGAGACTTTATTTCTTAAAGAAACCATTCTGTAATGCTTAGGTTATACAATGCGAGTTGAACTAGTCAGATACTAAGGGGCAGCTACTCCCCCTTTCAACCGTGGTCCCACTACTATGCCCCCACTAGTCCTTCTGGGTCACTAGTTCTACCAAGGAGTACACCTGGTAGTACTAATCATCACCCGTTTGTGTATCACTAGTACTACTGGTAGGGAAAACGACCGTTGACTTACGCTGGTACAACTACCGATCCTAACACTTGCAAATTTTGAGATAGTGGGGGTATTGAAAATAAAACAATATAAAATAGTCGATTTTTTTTAAATGAAACAAAATAATGAGTAACCAAGTCCTATCTGCAATCTTTCATTCATGATATATTTTATTTATCTATCATACAGAGGTTCACCACTAGTGACCTACACTCGGTGGTACCGTTTAACTTTGTAAAAGAAACGTAACGTAAAAGACCCACCGTACCACCAGGGGTATGGTCAGATTGGTCAGGAGTACGGTAGGTCTGAAGCGGAGGTTACTCATTATTTTGTTTTTATATTGTTTTATTTTCACTTACCTCATGTTAGGGTCGGTAGTTCTACCAGCGTAAGTAAACGGTCGTTTTCCCTACCAGTAGTACTAGTGATACACATATTGATTAGTACTAACGGGTGTATTCCTTGGTAGAACTAGTGGCCCAGATGGCCACTAGTGGGTCCACGGGTATTTTTTTTTCTCTGTAGATCCACTGCACTAAAAAACCGTCTTTTAACCGTGGTGCCACCACATGTTTGAAAAGTATGGTAGGGCTACCTTCCGAAATCGAGGCGATGGATACAACCAAACGGGAATTAAAATTATTCATTTTGTGAAAAGAAAATTTATTTTTTCCAACATTTACATAAGTTGTATTTACAAAATCCCTAATGTATAATAGAAGATTGGTCCTTAAATAAGTACAGACTAATCCTGATATTTATGGAAGTATAAAAACTTAAGTATCTAACCTAACTTAAAAGATTATTTCAATAACGAATTAAGAAATCTAGTCTTCACAGCACATCAATGTAGTATTAATTTTATCAAACTATTCTAATTACCTAATCTAATGTTCTACTAATATCAACCCAATAAGTTAACGATTATGAATTAGCATGATATGCTAAAATAAGTATATTGCCACATTTGCATGATGTTTTGTGATATAAAATATGTAGGTACATACTTACAATTTATTTTACATGCACATATTATTTTAAAAACAGACAGGCTTAAATGGCCAGCCTACACAGAACATTCTGATCTTAGTCTTTCAGAAAGGTCCAGTTGTACAAACTGCTTATCAATACAAACAACTACATGAGGCCAACTCTATAATTACTAAAAACTGCCAGCTGTCCAGAACAAAATTGTTCAAAATAAAACCCACTTTCAGATAGACTTGCGTTTTTTTATTTAGGATACGCCTACGGAGCTCAGGGCTGCAATTACGTAAAACTCCACTGTATGGAGTTGTCTGATTTTGCCCTTTTGTTCCCGGTATGTCACACCACCTTATGTCACACTGTTAATTGCTGAGACTTTTTTTCCCAGTAGGTATCTCATACATTCTTATTTTGACTCTTTCAAGTTGTCTAAACGCTTAACCCGATAGAGTGGAAAGTTACGTAATATATGGGCAGGCTTTCTCTTAGAGAGAATTATACCATATTAGTTATCTTGGCTTGATCACCACATGAGCTCATCGTTCATTACACTAACATTATCTTAAACATAGCAATATTTTTCTTCGATATTAACCCGTAGCAAATAGTAGGACACAGTACGACGTATACCGAATAAAGGGGCTGAAAGGCTTTCCTGACTCTATACCTACTGATCACTATACCAGGGCCTGGATTCTGTAAGAGCATTATAGTACAACTAGCTGTTGCCCGCGACTACGTCCGCAACTACGTACGAATTAAATAAGGCAAGTAGATATTCGAGCTCAGCTAAATTCGTTAACGAAAGTCTAGAAATAGCCAGAAAACGTGTTCATTGTTTGCGTTTATGTATTACTTATAAAAAAACATCACCATCGCGATGTAGACTCGCGCCGATGCTAGCGACATCTCTTATCTTCTGTGAAGTATTGATTTACCATACAAACTTTAACACCGCCGTTTACCCCTTTAGAGGGTGAGTTTCAAAAAATCCTTTCTTAGTGCTCCCCTAGGCTCCCTAAGGAACTCCCATGCCAAATTTCAACCCCCTAAGTCAGTCAGTCAGACAGTTTCTTCTTTTATATATTTAGATGACAGATACTCGGGCGGGTCAACTGACGTTTTTTGCATACAATAGACGCCTGGAATATTGATATACGTGTTGGCGTTGACTTGAAGCGGCAATGAAACTGAATCGCCATGTTCATGCAGTTGTCATAGTACTACAATGCATTAGTAGAATCCAGGACCAGTTTACCTGTAAGATTAGTAGCAGTTATGGCGGCATAAAAATTAAGGGCACTTTTACCTGACATACCATTTTCGGCTTTGTACAGACTGATTACCTTGGCTGCTGCTTTATATTATTTTCGAGTTTTTCCACGTGCTACAGGAAATTATGACATTGTTTTTCCCCAACAGGCACGATGGTACGATGCTTAATACCTTTACCTGACAATAAAAAATAATTAATCTAAATGAATCAATTGAAATTTTTACTTCTTCAGACGGAAGATCTTATTTCTCGTGGGTTAGTTGTTTTGCTCTCGCATGCTGCTGAGTTTGGAAATTCTACAGACACATATCGTCTAGGCCTTGTTTAATGTTACATGTTCAGTGATCAGTGTACGTCATAAGTAATTTACTAATCTTACAGGACCAGCCGACAAGTAAAACTTAATTTTTTTTGGAAAACGTCGAGGTGCGGTGGACTACTATATGTCGTTATTATATTTATTATAGCTAAGTAGCAAGAATTTACGTCGTCACATAGTCTTTTCCTTCTTATATTACAATTCTCTTTCGATTTCTGTGAAACCGATAGTGTTGGCACTTAGATACCTACCAATAAATAATATTTTATATCTTTGTTGAAACGCTCGCTTATCAAAAGGTCTAAATAGCAAAACGTCCAACAGCGCGAAACGTGTAATGAGCAGTACGCCTAATTAGCAAAACGTCCATGTAGCAAAATGGCCAATTAACAGAAGGTATGTATAGCAGAACGTCTTTCATGATCATTTAGGTAATAAATACCACAGAATACATCAATTTAGTACAGGTACAGAAGATACACTCCGCAAAATCAATTAAAGAAAAAGGGACTCTAGCAGCGATACAATTAGGTGCAACTCAGGTCGCACGGCGCTAAAAAAGCTACGTTATATTCACCTACATGTTGCCTGTCTTTTTACCGCGTGACTCTTACCTCTTCTGGCGCCTGAATCCCTACCTATTTGCCACTCCGGAGTGGTCGCCGCATGTACTTACGCGTTCGATACCAACACGCGTAGTGAAACAGGCCTGGTAGTACGTCCATTCAGTAGGTATTAAGAGTGCATACTCATGAGAGTAGGTACACATTACTACTTAGACCTTTTGATAAGGGAAACGGATTAACTATGGCTAAAACTAACATTTTCATCAACACCTTCCGTTACTAAACGTACACCAAGCAAATTCGGGTACAATTAAATGACGACTTATCAACATAGGTTATTGGTTATTGCACATAGAAATGTTATAGCCTTGAATGTAATGATATGGGTTGTATGTATTATGATGCAAGCTGTAATCTCGACATCAGAAGCTTATAGTCGTATGTTCGATTCGGACGAAAATGACTTTTTATATCTTGTCTCTTGTCTCTGCTCGCCGAGTTCTTTTTAACCGTTTGAGAAATACATTTAAGTACCTTTATCTTATGCTTTTCACGGGATAATTCTGGTGCATATGTAGGCTTATTGTGACTTGTAGGCACGCTCTGTATAAAAATGACAAATACGACCAAATGCTTTTGGCGTCAAGAGTGGTCACTGCACCTATCTAATGATACAGTATTTACTATATACACCTAATAATTACAGCATCTATATGCTAGGTTCATCCACACAAGGTTTCAGGCTGTTATCCTGATCATTGTTGAAATAGAATTTTATACTACACCTGCCTGGAAAGTACCTTGATACTTTATCAAATTTACGGTAGAAAGTACGTCATTACATATCGAACAAATATGCGGGGAGAAAACGCATCTGAGCGGGAGAGAAAAGTGTATGAAAATCAATTTCTTACGTGGTTTTTCTTTTTTAATTTTGGGTAAGACTCTGCGCCGGTAACCTAAATATCAAAATACAAAAAGTTTTTACAGTGAGTTTTTATCTCCAAGTTCGCAAAATGACACTGGCCACTAGCAACAATTTCAATATAAATTTCAATTAGTAAAGATTTCGTTTTTTATTTTCCTTGTAGGTGTAGTATAAAGCACTATGTATCACTCGAGAGAAACTGCGATTCCCGATCTCAGGTGTTTTAAAGCCCTCGCCTACGGCTCGGGCTTCAAACGACACCCTCGACGGTAATCGGTCACTTTCTCCTCTCGGTGAACAATGTACTATTTCTGACCAGCGTCACGAACACATGACATACATTTTGGTACATTCTTTAGTATCCGAAACTCAGTACAGCTCAAATAAAACCATATCAAACGATTTAGACTCATGGTCGGGATTTTTTTATTTTTTGTAAAATTAATGACCGACGGCCCTAGGTAGATAATGAAAAGTAACAAATATTTCTATCAGGTTTAAAATATTAACCATTTGAGACTAAAATGTGTTTATTGAGTGCTAATGTCGCAGAGCCAGCCTTAAGAGACTGACGTTCGTCCCGAAGGTTCAACGTCAAGGTGTTTTTACCACATTGGATGACTTTTTGCAAAAAATATGCGAACTGGTCAGAGATAGAGAGTTTTACTCCCAACACAGTGACAACAGAAGCCAACACTATTCTTGAGCCATTACAACCGAGCCGCGAACCGAGTCATAAAAATGCGAGCGAGAGTTCCGATATGCCTGATATGCCTCCTATATGTGTGAGAGAGAGTCTGATACAAATGTTTATAAATCAGTTCGCACGTTTGTAATGGCTCAAGTATAGACGTTAACATCTCTGGAGTATCTTATTGTATACAAATTCTACGGTACTACATGGTCCTTACAGTATATATTTTCTTAGGTTACACAGCGAAACCACTGGTCCAACTTTTTAATAAATTTATACATACATACAAAAGCTCACGCCTGTACCCCAGAGGAGTAGGCAGAGGCCAGGGACCGCCACCTGCCACAATCCTGACAAATCACTTTCGCTTCATCGACATTCATTTCGTGAGGCATTTTTGAACATCTGAGTGCAAAAACGGAACATCTAATGGACTTTGATTAATGGATCAGTTATGTGCCTCCATATCACTGTCTCAAACATCCACTGAAATGCGATATCCACCAATTATCATAACTAGTGGATATCCCATATCAGTGGATATCTGAACGTTTCAATGTATTCGGCAGAGCTAAGTAAACATTTCGCTGTGACACACTGATGAATACATTAAAACTTTATACATTTAATAATCTTATTCGAACATTAGTCCAATTGGCTATTTGAATAATGAAAGACTGTAATTGCACGTATTCTTATGTTATAAATGTTTCTTATACTAAATAAATGCGTAACCCCGAAAGATTTTTAGTTCTTCGTTCCAAAAACGGCATGATTATTTCTTCTGGTGCTTCATAGCAAAAAATAAGCGGCACGCAGCTTCTGTTTTTATATAAATTTATAGTAAAAAGTTAAGAAAGAACATATTTTTGTCCATCATCAACCCATTATGGCTCACCGAGGGGCACGGGTCTCTTCCCCGAGGAAGGTATAGGCAATACTCCACCACGGGGGCCAAGTCCAGATTGGTGGAGGCTTGTAAAACTAGTGGCTGATCTTACTGTCAAAAGTTTTCAAGCCGCTCTACTGCTTAACGTGCCTTGCGAAGCACGGAACCGCTCGGAAAAATTATACTAGCGTTAGTCATATAACGGTCACCAAACCATGGACTGAACGCGCCCTATGTTGCTTAACCTTCGTGATCGTTTAAGATCACTCCGGCGGCCGGGGCTACGAGCGATTCAGGACACGTCAGTAAAACCATTTGAAAATAACATGCGATAAGATAAGATTTGAAGATAAGAAAAGATGAATTTATGTGACATTCTTGAAACACACACACATTCTGAAACATAAAAGCAATTCCAGGATACTACTCCCCACAAAACGTTTTATTACAAAAAATCTAATATATAAAAATCTCGTGTTTGTTATCGAACTCTTCCTAAAGGGCTTCACCGACTATTATGAATATTTTAGAGTATATCTGGTAGGGCTGAGAATAGGTCGTAGGCTTATCAATATGGCAAAACAACGTTTGCCGGCTCAGCTACAGTCCGTTTTTTAATTCAATGCAAAAAAATATACGCGGTGTTACCGTTATAAAACTATATAGGTTTACTCGGTAGTGTTTTTTACCGTGAATAGAAGACTTGTGTGACCAAAATCCTTATCACATCAAAGACATTAAAGTTTAATTCCTCATAAGAGCAAAGTCAATAAAAAAACACCTACGTAGCACATTTTACTTGGAAGTAAAATGGGGTAATTCGGTTCTTGCGTAGCAACATTCAGACATTGGATTGTATTGAGATGTCAACGTGACTGTTTTATTTTTTTGCATTAAACTAAAAAACTTTTGTCCCTAGCCGGAACAAATATCAGAAAACACCCAGACTGAGGCCCCTAGTGGCAATTGAACCCGCGACCTCATTCCGTCTCGCCCAACGAGGCAGTCAAATAAACAGCTGGTATCAAATAAACCATACTGATCTGCTTACCAGTTAGTGTATTTTATTTTACCTATGATAGTATTTAAAATTGATTTTCTATAACATCTAAGTGGTTAAAACTAGCAATGCAGAAAGAAAGTTAATTACTAACGACTGCAGCACCAATAAATAAGTCATGCGAGATCATTGTATTGATAAGGGGTCATCCATAAATTACGTCACACGAGTTTCATGACTTTTTCACCCCTCCCCCTGTCCTTGTCACAGCCGGTCACATTTGTAAGACCCCCATCCCTAGTGTGACGTCACATATTGTGCAAGTTTACATCTGAAGGGTGCAGGGAAAGAACAAGGAATGTCACTTTTTGTCAAATTTGTTTTTAGAGGCAACACATTCGTTGTCTATGGTAGCGTTGTTTACAATCTCAGAATACTGAAATACAACAAGGCATGTTGCGAAAAAGGACGTGTTTTCGTTGGTCGGGATGGATTTCTCGATACAAATTTCGGTACTTTCAAACTTTAGAAAGCCTTTTTCTTGCAATAATTAACTCAGGTGGACATACCTTGTTCTTTCCCTGCACTCTTCATCTAGAAATTATTGAATTAAAACAGCAGTTCCTAAATTTGTTGTATCCGATAGAGTTGCAAATAGATTTAGGAACAGATAGAGTTAAAAGTGATTTCGAGTTTTTAGTTAATCGTTCAAAGTTCGTGTTTTAACACCAAGATTAGATAATAAATTTTGAAATGTGATGTCACGAAATTTAAAACCCCTTCCGCCCCCTTGTCACACAATATCACCCGTCTTCACCCCCCTCCCTATCCTTAAAGTGTGACGTAATTTATGGACGGCCCCTAAAGCCTTGTTTCGTTTATTGGCAAACTAAATTATTTGTAAAAAATATTCAGTAATAAATATTCAATCATACAACACCGTATTTGTGATCAGTTCACTTGAAAAAGCAGTTGTTGCCACCAGACAACGTATGAATTAAGTAGTATAAAAGTCATAACATACAATATTAAAAAGCTTTCGCCAAAAAGCAAACTACGAGTATGTTTAACATGTGTGGCTTATATGCCAAATTACGGGACATCTTAGTACTTAAAACTAACTATCCTAATTTAAAAAAATCTATGGTGTCACTCACTGACCTGCCGACATATCTGGACGTGAGCTTTTTACACTCAGGTCAGTCGTATCATTTACTAAAGTGGGTCAAATCCAGTGTTACATATTGATGGACTCTAAGCCTCTCGAACGGGCCTTTAAATCTGTGCCCCTAGCCAAATATGGCTGCGGCGAGCACCCACACTTCATTTATCACGTTTAAAGTCTTATTTCACTCTAAATACAATCTAAACATGAATAAAGAAACGCTCATCACCGGCCGAGCCCTTTGTTCAGAAACTTCCATTTCCGGACTTGTTATAAACATATTTGTTTGTTTATTTACGTCACGTGGTATATAATATAGCATGGTAGTTCTGTTAAATTCCAGTTCAAAACGTTGGCATTGCAACACACACGAGTAAATCACTGAAATTCCGAACATGTCCTGCTAAAATGTCCGCCAAATCCGGCTCAGTCATTTTTGGGTCCGACCACCTTACCGTACTAACCGCGCGCGTTTTTGGGCGGTTTCTTCTTTGATTTGTGGGCCGAGTTGGACCCTTTCGGTTTCTGTTAGGTGGTGAGGGAGATTAGGCGTCTTCTGTGCGCCCGCCGCCCGCACTTGCTCCAGGCCAGGCTCAGGATATAGAGTAGGGAGAGGCCTGCTAGTAGGAGGAGCAGGCGGGGGTATCGCGGGGAGGGGTCAGGGGGCGCCTGCGCGCGGGACGGGGCCGCCCCGGCGCCCCGCCAGGCCCGCGGCGCCGGCTCTGTCCCTTCCAGCTCCGGGGCCCCTGCAGAGGGAACGGCTCTGTCAGTTCATTATCAGCGATTACACCGTCGATGGGGCACAAAGGATTTACCACAAAGGTGTGATTCTTGTAAGAAAACATATTGTTAATTAATGTAAAAATTGTGGTAATTAAACTATTTTCACTTTCACTTTCACTTGCGTCTCACTTAGATAGGAGCTACATTTATGCCACTGAAGACTATAAAAAAAATCCATAAATTATTTTATCAGGGTCTTCGAGATCACAAAAAAATTAGATAATAATTAAAGTTTTAAAAAAAACTCACGCCCGTTATCCCCGAAGGGGTAGGCAGAGGCACCAGTCTCTAGAACTGGACCCACGTTTTGCCGAGTTTATTAGGTCCCAAACGTAACAAGTGGCAAGCCTGTCGCCGTTATCCGGGCACAATTTATCAGCGAATGGTGTTGCTGTACAAACAAATGTACGTAACTGAAAGTCATTGGTACATGCGTGGTTCGAACCCAGACCCTCATGATCGAGAAGCAAGGGTCAACCCCACTACGCCACCACCGCTTCAATTAAAGTTACTTAATAAAAAAATAAACAATTAGTTTAATTAGTTTTTGAATTTACACAAGGGAAATAAACATCATCATCATCATCAACCCATTATGTCCCCACCGAGGGGCACGGGTCTCTTCCCCGAGGAAGGTATAGGCTATACTCCACCACGGGGGCCAAGTCCAGATTGGTGGAGGCTTGTAAAACTAGTGGCTGATCTTACTGTCAAAAGTTTTCAAGCCGCTCTAACATAACATCATCTTATCTTATTATAAGGCATTACGTGAGGGAGTGATCTAGACTGAGGCCATATGTACAAATGAACAGCGAGTCCTAGGGGGACTGGAACCGACGACCTCTGGAATGATAATCAGACGTGATACCGCACCTACAAGGCGAGCAGGATACTTGTAAGCTTGTAATTAGTTTTTGTAGTTACCAAAGAAACAAAAATATACATGTTATAAGCCCCGTACGTACGTCACTTTTGCACGAGCCCCATTTCCAGCAAAGAAAGGGCCCAGTTCTAGTGAGCGGTGCCTCTGCCTACCCCCTCGGGGATAACGGGCGTGGCTTTATTTATTTTTAAAGTATGTAATTTAAAATTAGAATCTTCTTCGTTGCAAACCGTAAAAAACATAAAACATTTTCAACACTTTCGGCGCTTTTGAATTCTTTTTTGTGTTTTTACATAGCCTCGTTTGTGTCCCCCAGCTCGGCGAAGTCCTCCCCTTCTGCTCTCTATCCCTCTCTGTCTCAGCCACCTCGCTTTTTTATCTACTGTTTTATTATTGTGTTGTTATTCTACGTTTTTGTTGAGACACGTTTACTATGCGGAGCTTAATACGATATTATAGTGATAGGAAAATATAAAACGTCACGGAGCAAGGAGCAACAGCGACATGGAACAAAACAATGTTGCTCATAAAAAATATTTTTACTCGAAAGTCCCATGTCGCGCGTTGGAATGCTTCCGCTTAACACGGTCCGAAATATTCAACGACCAAAAGATCTAACACCCTTATTCCAAGACGTTTCTCAAAGCCTCCCGACCCCACTCTTCCTCGACTGAGGAAAACGGTAATATAGAACGTCATAGATTTCCTCCATTTGAATAAACTTCTCATTCGAGCCGTGGAATTAACTGTCAAAGCTTAGATACCTACCTCTGAACCTACTTTGAAAAGTTCTCGAGAATTAAAGGTTTTTTTTTACCGGACCAGTTTATTCGGAGTTTATACATAGATTCATTTAAAAAATCATTCGCTAAATTGCGTGGCAGTTTGTTGGCGGATTATAGCGTACTTATCTCTATGGCTTAACTAGTTGGCTACCCCTCCCCCCTGTAGAAGTCATTACATTAAAAGAAACTTCTATTATTTTTAAAAAGCCTCCAAATGGGTCTCCTTTGATTTTAAATCGCCATTGCCAACGTAAAAAACCAAATTATCACTCTGTACGGCCGGGTACGCGACAATACATGGTGTCCACGTCAATTTTTTTAAAATTATAATCCCAACAAATAATTTATGTGGCAAAACAACGTTTCCCAGATTAGCTAGTAAATAATATAAAATATATAAAAATATAATAATAAACTCACGCCCGTTATCCCCGAAGGGGAAGGCAGAGGCACCAGTCTCTAGAACTGGACCCACGTTTTGCCGAGTTTATTAGGTCCCAAACGTGACAAGTGGCAAGCCTGTCGCCGTTATCCGGGCACAATTTATCAGCGAATGGTGTTGCTGTACAAACAAATGTACGTAACTAAAAGTCATTGGTACATGCGTGGTTCGAACCCACACCCTCATGATCGAGAAGCAAGGGTCAACCCCACTACGCCACCACCGCTTCTAGTAAATAAATGTAGAGAAAAAAAGACTAGGGTACTCTGTGCTGTGGTGACCGGGCGGGGTGATACCGGGTGTAATTCACGGGATACCGCCGTTTAGCCAAAGTATTTTTCGCCAAATTTTACTTCCCAATAAACTTATGGCATCAGTTTCATTTCCCAAATGAAACTTTAGCAAGTTTTCATTTCGCATTTTATTCATTTGGTCAAATTATCATTTCGCATAATTTTACTGCGTCAAGTTTTATTAAGACAAACGTTTATTATGCTAACGTTTTATTTTGGCAAGTGTTATTTTCAAATAATGGAACGGGGGGTGGGCGATGTAAAGAATACGTGACAACAGAAATATAGGTGCGACGACGCGCGTAGCGAAGCGGAGCGCGTCGGAGCGTTAGGTTCTCTATGTAAGATCGAAAACAGACTCGACTTTGTTGTGTCATTTACACACATTGCCGGCAGCGTATTCGGTATTGTATGGAAAGGTACTTTTTGCCAAACGATACTTTTGACTGAATAATGGTTGGTAAAATGAATTTTGACCAAGTATTTATTTGGTAAACAATAACTTGCCATAATAACTTTTGCTAACTGTTTATTTGCTTTAAGTTGTTTCAAGAAATGTTTTTTTGCCAAGTGATAATTTGCGGAAAACAGTTTGGGAAGCAATACTTTGGGAAACGATTTTTGGCAATACATTAGTAAACCGTAACTCACCAATGCTCTTGGGGTCGGTGGGCTGGTGTCTGGGCGCGAGGGTGCGCGCCGACGGGGCGGCCTTGACGGGCCGGGCGGGCAGGGGCACGGGCCGCGGGCACTCCGGCACGGGCCGCGGGCCCGCCCCGTCCGCAGCGAGCACGCGCGAGTACGCGTGCAGCCGCCCGCCCTCCGCCCGCCGCGGCAACTCTGCCGGGGCGGGACACAACACGTCAAACTTACACACTCACGGTCTACAGAAACTTGATTCCTTGGAACGCGAATGAGCCGTTTTCAGATGAACTAAAAGAAAAAAAAATATTACGGCTGTCAAAGGAATGCAATTTTGGACCTCAGCCCAATAGACATGTGTGATACATCATCAAATAGGTCTCAGCGAGCTGAAAAGAAGTTACTATGAAGCCAACAGCCAAATGTTTCTCCTTTAGGAGTTATATTGTATTGAAAAAAAAAAACTAACATTTTCAATAAAATATAACTCCGAAACGACAAACATTTGGCTGTTGGCTTCATAGTAACTTTTGTTCAGCTCGCTGAGACCTATTTTATGATGTATCATACATGGCTATTGGGCTGAGGTCCAAAATTGCATTCCTTTGACAGACGTTTGACAGCCGTAATATTTTTTTTTTTTAGTTCCTCTGAAAACGGCTCATTGAAGGTCGCCCGAATAAGCAAATGGGCGACTGGACGTGGACGATTTTCTTTTGCAGCCCGTTTCTATTTAAACAAAAATTAAGCATTTACATACAGGCAAATACATTGCTTCTGGCCCCGCACTAGTTATTAATTTATTGGTAATAGAAATTGTAGAACATTACAGTATTGCGTTTTACAATCGGCAACTATATTACTAACTAGCTTTCGCCCGCGACTCCGTCCGCGCGGACTTTAGTTCAAAATTTTGCAATCCCGTTCACTCCCTTAAGGGTTAAATTTAGAAGAACGGCGAAACACGTGTTCAATCAATTGTGTTGAAGAGTATTTGTTTTAAGTTTCAAGAAAATTAGACCAAATTCTTTACACTTCCCATAAAAATTGTGGCAACCCTTTTCGCCCCCTTAAATCCGGTCTTATTCCTTGCCTACATTATATACAGACCTTCTGTGCAGAATTTCTGCTTCCTAGGTCCAACGGCTCGGGCTGGGCGTTGATGAATGAATGAATCAGTCAGTCAGGACTTTGAATTTTATTTATATAGATAATTTAGACACGTATAATACAATAAAATTAAGATCTAACAATTTACATATAATTTAGAACATCCTTTCATTTCGTCCACGGTATTTCAGACAAACTTCAGCTACATTCATAATCTTATCGGCAAACAGACCACTCCCTGGCGCTGACGACAGAAGGGAATCCGCTACTTGACTCTTTTTTCAAGCATGTCTTAAATGCTAAATATCTCTTCCATTAGACCAAAAAATATTTTAGTATATTTTTTGAGGACCTAAAAGCAACAAAAACATTATTTTAAAACGTTGCTTTGCTAAACAGCCAAAAACGCGGTCCGCCATTTTTGTCTATGGTTTGAAGTCCTCTACGTTTGTAAACAAAGTTTGACATTCAACATAGGTAGAGTTCGTGCCACGAAAGAAGTATGAGTCACAATAGAACCTACGCACGCACGACTGACAGATGTTTGTTTATAACCAAAAAGTGCTTTCATGATGGCGGATAGTGTTTTCACCGTTCCGATTTAAAAGCGAAAAACATTTTTTTTATTTGCAAATTTTGCAGCCACCCTGCATATTTACTTAGCAAAGTCAATATATTTCGGTTTCTTACGTTAGATACTACAGGAAATATCCATTTGTGGCGAGCACATGTCAACTCTGCGCGCGCACTATAAACTCCAACATTTCTGCATCGCGCAATCAAAGTTTACCCATTGACATACGATAAATACAACGTCCAACAAACCACAGTTGGACCGGCCGTCCCCAGGCATACGATCTGCCTGGCGGGAAATTTCCCTTTATACTACACCTGCTTGGAAAGTACCTTGATACATTATCAAATTTACGGTAGAAAGTACGTCATTGCATATCGAACAAATATGCGGGGAGAAAACGCATCTGAGCGGGAGAGAAAAGTGTATGAAAATCCATTTCTTACGTGGTTTTTCTTTTTTAATTTTGGGTAAGACTATGCGCCGGTAACCTAAATATCAAAAGCCAAAAAGTTTTTACAGTGAGTTCTTATCTCCAAGTTCGCAAAATGACACTGGCCACTAGCAACAATTTCAATATAAATTTCAATTAGTAAAGATTTCGTTTTTTATTTTCCTTGTAGGTGTAGTATAAAGCACTATGTATCACTCGAGAGAAACTGCGATTCCCGATCTCAGGTATTTCAAACGACACCCTCGACGGTAATCGGTCACTTTCTCCTCTCGGTGAACAATGTACTATTATAGTGGAAGAGCACGATCAACCGCTCTTCCCTATACATCTATCGCGTCAAATTTGATACGAGGCAAGTAGGGTATTGATCGAGGAGTGTGCGGGGAGTGGCGTCCCTCACCGGAGGGTATGATGTGGTTGTCCCGATGCGGGGCGGCGGCGTCGCGGAGCGCGGCCGGCACGTGCCCGGAAAGCGCGAACTGCAACGCAGCGAGCAGCAGCCAGTGGCAGCCCGCCGCCGCGCCGCCCTCCAGACACGACGAGTCGCCGTACACCACCAGCCGCCCCGCCTGCCGGCACCCACACGGTCAACGCCCACTCAGATGCCCTTTGCGGCCACGTACAGTCACGAGCAATAATATATATCGACGGTCAAAAGGTAATAGGGCATAAGCGACATTTTGGCCCAAAATGACTTTTGAATGCCATCTTACTTTAAAAAAAATCTGCGTCGAATGCGCTTACTCCCGCGGCTCTACGATGACTTTATTGTATCGTAGAGCCGCGGGAGTAAGCGCATTCGACGCAGAATTTTCTTTTAAGTAAGATGGCATTCAAAAGTAATTTTGGGCCAAAATGTCGCTAATGGCCTATTACCTTTTAACCGTCGATATCCATTGCCACATAGCACGCAGAACTGATGGCCGATGGGGCCGAAAAGTTCTCGAATGGAGACCACATATCGGCAAGCGCAGCGTAGGACGACCAGCCACAAGATGGACAGATCTCATGCAAGTGGCGGGAAGACGCTGGATGCGAGCCGCTTCCGACCGGTCTTTTTGGAAATCCATGGAGGCCTATGTCCAGCAGTGGACTTCTTGTGGCTGAATGATGATGATGATTGTCACATTTTCTAAGAATCTTAACTTAAAATAATCTAGAAAGAAGTGTACGACACTTCGTTCTTAATTATGTAACCAATGGTTAGATAATTTAGGACAAAATGTCGTACACGTGTGCAGTGCAAAACAAAATGTGTATGTCGTACAAAATGTGGCAGTGTATACATATTATTGCTCGTGACTGTACACATACCACAGACGAATGGGCTTGTTTTAATTAATTTCCCCCATTTTCTCATGGTCCTACTGATTTGTCCTACTAGTAGGACCACGAGGGAGAGCTATTTCTGTCTGTCCTACTATGTGCCTTAGTAGCTGTTGTCAATTATTTAAACCACCTGTATATTCAATGGTTCCGATTCCCAATGGTATACACTAAAACTAAACAAAAGAGGGATTACTGTACTATGCTATTGTCAAATTTCATGTGTAATTCCTGGTGTACATACAATAAAGAATATTCTATCTATCTATCTATCTATTAAAAAAAACAAGAGAGGTACATACCTAATTTAGAATATATTTATTTAAAAACAGTCAGTGTCGACCTTAGTTGCTAGGAAGAAATTATTGATCTCGTCAAGATCTTCATGTGTAAAAGTGTAAAAACCATTGCGAATCGGACGCCAATCTAGGCGTCAATGGTATGAAAAAACACGTCACGTGGCCCGACCGTGTACCTCTCATCGTACTATAATGCACTAACAGAATCGAGGTCCAGTGGGCTCATTATGTAATTTTCGCAACGGATATTCATACGTCTTAAAAAGTCACGTCAACACAAAAACCTACGTCGTACGGAGTACTGTCTCGCTCTAACATAGGGTCTTAAAAGAAGATAGCGCTATACAGTAGTGGTATACATGACTTTTTAAGACGTATGAATATCCGTTGCGAAAATTACATAATGAGCCCACAGATGTAATTTCTGTGTGTACGAAACCGGAAGTACGTCATGTACGGAAAAACGTCATCGACTGAGAAGCTACGAACTGTCAGTTCTAGTGATCCCAAGGCTCGATACAAAAACTCTTTATATAAACAAAACTGAAAATATTACTAATTTGTCTTTTGACTCCTTTTAGGACCATGCCATAAATGTGTTTTTCTTCACCGGTCCAACTAGAGTTTCTTATTACTATTTGGTTGCATGTAAAAACCTATAACGTGCAAATTTTATGATTTTTTCTGGTCATTGTACAGGGTGGTTTCTTCAATTCGCAATTCCTGAAACGTGTCGGTTAGAGTTTGTCCTCTACAACCACTCTTGAACATTTTCTAAATAATTTTCGAAAAAAAACTCTTTTTGAGGGTGTCACATTAGTAGAGTGTATAATGCGCGGACTTTAGAAAATTATAAAAACCCTGATTTTATGAAAATTCACCTTATGTGAACGAATATTCATGAAGAAAAGTCGTTAACCAACACAAACTCTTTTTGTAGTACCTGAGCAATTCGTCGCTTCTCCTGGAAAATTAGGCAAAAAAATTAGCGCGCCTGTCAACCCCATTTATTGAAAATGAAGAAGTGTCTTGTACATAAAAACGTCTTATACAAAATTATTTAAGGAAATAAACTAGGGAAGTAATGCCATAATGTGTTATAACAATTTTCTGCATTTTTACTTAATTGAATCATGTGTTGCTAAAACAACACAAATCCCTTGAACCAAATTTTTGGGGAAGAGGAAAAAAGGATTTAAGATTCAAAATCCTGCTGTATTTTAACCGTTCACGTAACTACCACTTACAATTTTGAGTCACATTTTGTAAAAATATTTTAGTGTGAATGTTTTTTTTTTGAGCATTTTATGAACTGGATATGTGTTGTTTTGCAAAAACACTACTTATAATTGAAAGAAAAGGTTACAAATTTATTACTGGAAACTATAACTTAAGAAATAAGTATGTACTTAATGTAATTAAAATCTAAGACACCTCTACATCGTATTTCTCTGTGGTTGGCCAGTTGAAAATTTCTTCATAGAAGTTTTTAATATATTTTAATCCTCGTCCGGCATGTAATTCTTTAATTTTCTGAAATATATATATATATTTTTTAATTAATGGTTTCTTACCATCTGGATAGGCAGTCATCAAAACTTGCGGCAGAAATTTTGGTTTTGCCATGTGATGGCAAAACACAATGGCTGGAGGTGTGTTGTTTTGGCATAATTCTGTGCTAAGAGCAACACGTTTCTACTATGAAAACCCCATGGGATTTGTGTGATTTTTGCAGCTAATGTGGCTTTATGGTCATACAATCGAATACCGTTAAAAAGTGAAAGGAGAATGACCAAAAACAGTCTATGTTGCTTTTGCGTTGCGCTTTAAGCATTTATACCTCAAAATGTTTCTTTTGAAAAATGATTTCATAGTTCTATTTGATAAAATAAAAGAACCAGGGGTTTAAAAGTAAAAATTAAAAAGTATCTGTATTGATTGTATAACTTCAGTGGGAGATGATAATGCACGTACCGCGAATGCACATCCTGAGAACGTACGCCCTGGTAATTTACAACCATTTAATCCGTGTACATGTACATGGATTCCCGTCCGCACATTCTCGGGTCGCGCGTTATCAGCGTTTCTAAACGAATCCCAAAAGAAATACCTCACATACTCCAGTAAAACGCGCAAAACCTATGATGTGAACAACGTAGTTGATTGTATTCTCTGTGATGTGAACGAGGCACCGAATGGTCACCGATTCCAGGGCTGTACGTTCCGCGTTCGTGCATTCCCGGTACGGATCGGGAATGCACGGACGGGAATGTACAGGCAGGAATGCACATCCCGATAATTGGGGTCATTTGGGCACGAATTCCCGGGCTGTACATTCTCATGCCGTACATTCTCGGTCCGTGCAATAGTAACCCACTTCAGTCACTCAATACAGATTACAAACACAGATTAGATTAAATTATTGCAAAAATCGCAAAAGGTGTACTGTGTACTACATTGCGAAAGTGCAAACTGCAAACGGGGAGTTTTTGACGGGAATTCAAACGAGCGGTTTTATTACAGTTTTATTTTTGCAAATTGATCCTAGTGGATTTGATATTGTTTAGTTAATGTAGTTTATTGTTAAAATGACCATGTGTAATGTGTATGAACAATCCAACCGGCCCTTTTGGAAATCGTTGGGAGATTCTAATGTCCAGCAGTGGACGTCCAATGGCTGAAATGATGATGTATGAACAATATGTATATAAAATAACTAAAATAAACCACCATTGTGGGCTTAGGATAGTTTTGTCTCAATTGTGCGCAGGACCTAAGACTGTGTATACTTATCAGAAATTATCTCTTTGTCGCTATGTCTAAGGAGCCTAATGGGTTAGGCTCCTTAGACATAGCGACTTTTTGCAGCGATATAGTCGCGATTTAGACGATTTGCTAGTGCATGGATACACTCGCAAATCGTCCATCGTTACACACACACGCTATCTGCAAAAAGTCGCAGTATGTAAACGCCTGCATATTTGGCTAAAAGCATAAATAATCTGTGGCATATAGCACAAACTTCTTCCGTAGGAACGAACCTCAGAATAAGGGGGGAACGAACTGATAATGACCTATGCTTATAATTAAAACTAAAAGGTGTCAATGCCAATCCAAAATAATACCAAACCACCAAAGTTGTCATAACCTCAAAACATGGGATCAAAATAAAGATTTCTCGAAACTCCAATCTAATATTTTCATAATATTTTTCCTGCATAATCCAGAGCTAATTTCTTATAGTTTACCGTTGGTTTCATCAATGTGCAAGAAGACGCAAAAATAGACGAACTCCTATAGTAAATTGATCATTCTCCTTTGAAAAAATGGTTGCTTGTGTTGTTCTAGCAACACATGATTCAATTACGAAATGATTATTTTTTTCTTTCTGCTGAAAAGTTAGCATTCCATGTTTGTCGGTTTTTCCAAGCGCAACGACGAATTACATATATTAGTAATAACTCGGCAATATAATAACAATAATAACTTTCATACAACACAATCACTTGATTGTATCACAATAACTGTAAAAGATAACCGTGTGCACAGCCTGTATGGCCGTTTTGGTTTAACCGAAATTGCTTTTGGAATAATCAATAACAATAAAACAACAGACGACGTTTCCACTTAACCTTAACACATTTTCGCCGATCAAACACAGTATTTTTAAGTGCACAAAACTATGTTTCAAAATTCTCAGATTAAACTGTTGTTTTGCTGCGTCGTCTTGTGCGTGACAGTCAGCTGTAAGAGACGCGTAAACATCAAGAAAAACTTGCGAGTGATTCGCGGCAATCCCGACGTCAACAACGACTTCCCTTTTGCTGTTACTTTGGAAAAAATCATAAAATATTGGGTAATGATAATTCTCAGTTCCTGCTAAAAATAGGCGAATGTGAAAAAAGTTTAGAAATGTTGTTTCGTGTTGAGATATCTTGTTTGAAAACTGTATTACCTTTCCGTATAGCAGAACAAAGACCCAAGAACCACCGCGTAATAGATTCGTGTCAGGATATGTAGATTGAGAAAACGGCGTTTAAAAAAACCGCACAATATCTTGGCTACTGCTAAAGACACGTTCAATTTGCATTGAGTTTCAAACGACCTAGAAATGCGTACAGCTATTTATCTACATAGTTACTAATCCAGTGATTTGGCGCAAGCCAGCCAAATAGTTATTAATGTTAATTACGTTACAAAATTATTGCATCCGTATTTTTTTTGTCTTCGTATTGGATTCGTTAAGTTCCCACGATTATCTGTGTCGATAAATTACGTCACAGGTCGAAGAGAAGGGAGGGTGTGACATCCACGACATTAACGGAAAGCTTCAAATAATACAAACTCTACGAGACGAGGCAGGGTGGACCCCCAAAAATAATGAAATTCGGATGACGTAGTTTACGGATGACTATTAAGCTTACCGCGCCTAAAACTAAAATCTAAGCTGTAAAAATAGTGTTAACGCGTGCCGTGAGCCAATTAGGTCAGAGTGCGTGTTTAAAAAGATCTAACTCATTCAAAACAGAGGGCGCTTCCAACTTGTTCGTAGCTAGAGTTGAGATGGAGCCCGAACATTCTCTTGAAAACGGAAAATTCATGGGCATTAACGCATTCGCAGACCACAGTAAGGCCATACAGGGTATGCAGTGGGTCCCTGATCACTGACAGGTGGGTCCTGACCGCCGCGCACTGCATGAGTCACCCCTGCCACCTGACAACGCGTCCCTGACAGAGCCCAACACCTTCAGTGCAGTACTCAAAATGATCCCCCACCCGTCCTATTTTAGTGGGCTAAATATGCAGACCAAGAACGACATCGGGTTGACCCTAATCACGCCTGTAGTGCCTATCTACGCCTAGTGCCTCCACCAATCCGGACTCGGCCCCCGTGGTGGAGTATGGCCTATACCTTCCTCAGGGAAGAGACCCGTGCCCCTCGGTGGGGACATGATGGGTTGTTGATGATGATGACGCCTGTATTGGTCAACAAAAGATTCGCGAAGCTGTCGGCAGCGGACTACCGCTCGTTGGTCGGTCTACACGTCAAGCTGGCCGGTTTCGGCGTTGTCGCAGTAGAAGCAGAATTTAAGAGCCTTGTTGTTAAACGATAATACGGACAATACACCGTACGCAATCGCAACCTAAGCCGCTACGATTCAGGCTCGACCTTGTGTGGTGGTCGCTGGAAACTCTTAGTTATATATAAGATACTAAGTTATAAGTAAGTCAAATAAGTGTATAATTCATTTGGCAATAAACCATATAATATTCTATTCTAAGAAACATCAGGATTTGAAGGTCGCTGAAGGCACGGTTGTCGCATGTGACAAAACTCTAAAGAAAAACGCTTTTCATGAATCCGTCATATGCCTCACCAGCAGGGCGCAAAGGGCTTACAAGGGCGACTCTGGAGGGCCTTTGTTAGTAGATGGGAAGCTTGACACCTTGAGGAATGTGTAATTCATGCAGATTTTTTGTACACCAGAGATAAACATATTAAATGAGGTTGGAAATTTTTGGCTGTTGTATTTTTTAAGCTTAACTGTGAAGTCCTTGCTAAAAAGATGTTTTAAAAGAATAAAAATTCCTAAAAAAACAAAAAAACAACCTCACTGCTAAAGGGTCTCAAACAAGGCCTCGAGGAGGAGTGTTTTGTTTGAAACCTCAGAATCGATTTCGTGTAGATAAGTTCCTTTCCCAAGGTTGAATACTCAACAACTAACCTCTAGCTGGTCATAAAAAATAATCCCGGCAAAACACAAAATCTCTCTGCATTCGCAGTCGGAAACGAGGAAATTAATTAGATTTCTCATTTTCCTGGTAATGAATATAAACAATTTTCGTGAGATAGAAAGTACTCTATTAACATAAAATTGTCAGTACCGACTGCAATATGGGCCAATCCCATTACTGGCGATTTTGAACACGTTTCTAAATTATTTTTCAATTCATTCAGTTGGGTCGGGTTATTAGAAAAGAAATTGGTACAATACGGGAAGCAATGATGTCTCATCAATTCAAGAAACGTCAATCCCAACACACAGGCCACACATGTCAAACGGAACTAAATATCGTCTATCGGAGCATTTCAAAATTTACTATACTCGAGTAATTAGCAATCAAAGTTTTGATCTTTTAGGACTGTAATGGTTTTTAGTAATTAAAAAATAAATAAAAGGAGTGTTCGAGATATTCGTATACTGCACTAGATTGCAGCAGTCTAGAGCAGTCTAATTTGAAACCTTTGGTGTAAAAGACTGGATTTTCAAAATTTTGGATATGATCCAGTACTGACTCCGATAGACGATATACAAACAATCAATCTATTGCAATTCACAGGGGGAAGAAACATCAGTCAGGGGGTGCTCCGGCTCCCTGATCACAGACAGTTGGGTCCTTACAGCCGCCCACTGCATCGAATTGCCCAGCGACTTAGTCCGCTACGGCGCGCCCAACGCGTCCCTAACAGAGCCCAACACCTTCAGTAAAGTCATCAGAAACATCCCCCACCCGCAATATAAAATGACAACAAATACGGATGGAACAATATTTATGGCGAGCAACGACATTGGTTTAACTTTAATTGCGCCTGTACCGGTCAAAAAGAGGTTTGCGAAGCTGTCGGCTGTGGACTTCCAGACGCTGGTGGGACTCCCTATAAAGCTGGCGGGCTTCGGTTCTATAGTGTTGCAAAGACATAAAGAAATACTGGAGTTGCAGGTCGCTGAAGGTATAGTCGTGCAATGCAATGAAGAAGTCGAGCAAGGATCTGTCATCTGCTTATCCAGTAAATGCGGCAAACCACAGCTGGTGGGCTCCGGCGACTCTGGAGGTCCTCTGTTGCTCGACGGGAAGTTGGTGGGAGTCCTGAGCGCCGGCGGAGACGGACCAGAAATGGGCTTTTACTGGCCTATCAGTCCAAACTTGCAATGGATTCAAGATACTATACACAATAATAAAATAAAGTCCAATAACATGCTGCCGCTTAAATTTAAATAAACCTATTTTCATGCTGTGAAAATGTAATTGTCGACTTTTCTTTACCTCTGTGTACGATTATTAAACATTGAAATATAGAGTAGTGATGAAGGATCTGCGGTATTAATACGTGGGACGTTCAGAAAGGTTTGCCGAAAGTAAGTGTTCTATATTCTATTCATACTGCGCAAGAAAATCAATAATACCGATATTGTGGCACTATGGCTGACCATTTCATAAGGTAAGTTTACCTATCGTTTATTGTACCCTCTGCACAAATCCCACTTAGTTGTACTTGCCACGTTCACTCAAAATGCGCGCAAGTTCTACAAGTGAAATAAATGAAACTAAAAGCAATTCCCATTGGTGGAAATGTAAAAGGTAAGTTGTTGTTTTCACAGAATAACGAGACGACAATATTGTTACGGGCTAGGGTTCTGGATTTGGATGTAAAACGCCAATGACAACTTCTTAGGATTTATTCACGCAGGGTCTGGTCTGCAGGTCTTCACGACACGAAGTCCACACGTAGAATCCAATCGCAGGTCCAATCGAAGTCCAATAGTATCGCTGAGGTCGTAGGTTATCGCTCGTATCGCAGGTATGTTCGCTCGAAGTTCACTCTTCGCTGTTCCAAACGGAACTGACTGCGCGCCGCGGCGGCCGCTATTTATATCCGGCGGCAAGGGTTCTAGAACATTCCCGTACCTACGTACCTACTCGCGGCAACGTCGCTCGAACAGTAACCCATTCAAAGAGTTTTGAACCTTACGCTAGTGGACATACGAGTCATTATTGCTTGCAGCGTTTATTGTTTACTAAAACGCAGCATTCGGCGACTATTCTTGATTAGTAGACTATTCTCTATTACTAGATGGTTCGGGATAGGACCGCGACAATATCTATCATGATGATATAGCACGAGGCTTTTGGGATCGACCACGAGAGCTTGGATAAGTCTGCTGTAGACAGACACTCCTGGGAAGAAGTTCAGAAGGGGTGAACGACCTGCGGCGAAGTGCGGTGGTCAAGGTCAGCGCTTATGCTGCGGCCACACTTGAAGGCGAAGATTCGTGTTCGCGTTGTCGCGACAAAATTTCGTGTTCGCTCTACGGCGAAGAGCTTGGCCACATCAAATAAACCTTCGCTACGTGGCGACAATCTAGAACGTTGCTAAATTCATTTTGCCCTTTGATGCGCGGTATTTTACCGACAGCAGCGCGAAGGGTGTTTGTATTCGCGATGGGACGAATTTTTTGCACAGACATGTCGCGACAACGCAAATCTTCGCGTTATCGCGATAGTGTGGCCGTACCATAAGACAGTCAACATGATCTCTCAAACTAGTTTTATTCCGCGTATACTCCGTTTAAGATTGATACTTACCTTAGGCAGGGCTTCGGATGTTTCGTTGTCGAACGTATCGCCGCCGTCTGTCTGCAGGAGTCCCAAGATAGGGACGGAACTGCTGTCGCCCTCGCCCTCCTTTGTACCGCTCGATATCTTTTCACCAGACATTATCTGTGAACGTTCGTGGACCGTGTATGAGTTTTTACAAAAAATATTCGTGACAGAAATAATCTATGGAAGGAGAAATAAACATAAACATGAACTTTTACATATAGGCACATACATTGCTTCTGGCCCCACACTAGGATACCCTGTGCCGTGGGAACCAGAAACAGCGACATCACAAACATGAACATAAATAAAATAAAAAAATAAAATTTTTAGATAAATTAATGAATTGTTCATGTAGATAATTTAACGAATAAATAGATGAATAAGGTTAATGAATGAAATACATCAAGGAATCAATAACACACGATGGAAATCTCCACAAAAAAAAAAAATACGCCAGGCAGATCGCACGTCATACGTCGGACGTTCTACGCTTACTTGCTTACATGCATGCATGCTATCTCGATCGCACGATTTAATATTTTAAAATATTGTAATACAATGAGTAATATTTTCATAAATGCGATCCGAGGGTTTTTTGCATAATCAAATTACGGACGTTTTAAATTTCACTATCTATTTCGTTATCTTTCGTTCACTAAGTTTTTAATAAAGATAGTTTCCAAAATTATTAATTTTGGAATCAAATTTTAATACTATAATACATTTTAAGTTCTAACAGACGACACTTCAATTTGGTTTTAAAATTATTTGTACTTAATTCTCGCATTTCCTTCGGTATTTTATTATAAACTATTGGTCCCATACAAAATATGCTTTTGTGTAACAGCGTAGTATTTGCTTTTTTGACACAAACTCTACTTTTGTCTCGCTGTGTACGATTGCTGACGAATGAGAGTGGCGGGAACTGATTAGGGTTCGTTTTGACGAAGACAGCCACTTCGTAAATGTAAGGACAGGGCAATGTAAGTATTTTAAATTTTTCAAAATACGGTTTACAGGTGTCTGTAGTTTTCAGACCAAACATTGCTCACCTTTTTTGTACCTTAAAGGCAGAGTCTCTGTCCGTCGAGTTGCGTTAATGTTTAGTACCTGGGTGACCGTTTTGCTCGGTATTTTTTTTGTAATATAAAATTAAAATAATCCTTTACCAAGAAAAAAAGAACTTTGAAAAAAAACATCATGACCAGAGATTCTGATTATCTTATATATAAAAAAGGATTGCTGTTCGTTAGTCTCACTAAAACTCAAGAACGGCTGGACCGATTTGGCTGATTTTTGGTTTTTTATATTTGTGGAACTCCATGGAAGGTTTAAACGGTGAGGAAATATGGAAAAATTACGAAAACTTTGGCGGTACGAAGTTTGCCGGGACAGCTAGTATACAAATATACATACAAGAATAGGGAATGGATGAAAATATCAGAAGTGCTTGATATTTTTTTCGGTGATAGGAATAACCTTCCTTAACGCGAGAAAAAAGTTTCAATTTTTCTGGCTTCGTAGTTAATTTTTAAATAATCTTAATATTTTTCCATTCGTAGTTCTGGGCTCAGTACGGCTTAACAGACATATTCCTTGGTCCGCTACGTATTAAAAAAAAATCTGTGGTGACATTGACAGCTTTTCAAGGTGGATTTTTTTTCATACGTAGCGGACTAAGGAATATGTCTGATATGCCGTACTAAGCCCAGAACGACGAATGGAAAAATATTAAGTATATTTAAAAATTAACTACGGGGCCAAAAAAATTTAAACTTTTTTCCCGCGTTAAGGAAGGTTATTCCTATCACCAAAAAAAATATCAAGCACTTCTGATATTTTCATCCATTCCCTATTCTTGTATGTATATTTGTATACTAGCTGTCCCGGCAAACTTCGTACCGCCAAAGTTTTCGTAATTTTTCCATATTTCCTCACCGTTTAAACCTTCCATGGAGTTCCACAAATATAAAAAACCGAAAATCAGCCAAATCGGTCCAGCAAAAATAAGAGATTAGATATTTATGACTCCGGCCGCCTTACCTGTTGGCCTTGGTCCGACAAGTGAGCAGTGAGAAGCATGCCGTGTTCGGGGAAGGTGTGGATGTGAGTCCCACTGGCGTAGTACATCGAGTGGCCCGCCAGTTTGAAGGCGCCTTCGAATACCCGGTCTCCTAGCGCCACCTGGTGAGAAAGACATTTGACATTTTCGCTTTCCGAGTGCTTATACTGAGTTTTTTCCTTCACTTTCGATAGCGAGAGCGTCTTGCATAGGAGTGACAAAGAGACAACTATATGGCGCGCTTTGTCACTCCTATGCAAATCGCAAACGCTCTCGCTATCGAAAGTGAATGACAAAACTCAGTATACGCACTCGGACGACTCCACAGAGTCAAAATATGTAATTATTTGACAATTCGGAGTAGGCTAATTGGCTATACTACTTATTTTTTTACACGTTTCTTATAATTTACTAGCTGACCCGGCAAACGTTGCTTTGCCAAATAGGGGTCTGAAAAAATAGATGACAACCTATTCTCAGACCTACCAAATACACATATAAAATTTCATTAAAATCGGTCAAGCCGTTTCGCAGGAGTGTGCGCACTAACACTGAGACATGAGAATTTTATATATTAGATTTTCATAATATCGACCATTTTAAGGAACTAATTTCGGTACTTTTGAGTTTTATTCATTATGTCTATTTTAAATATTTTTCTAAAATTTTGGTGTTTGTGACGTCATCATAATAGAATCTCATCAAAGAGATAGTCTTCGCCTACGTGAAAAAAAACAAATGTCATCAACGTCAGTTGATTTGGTAATTTTTTTTGTAAGTAAGGCAAGGTATTAATACTCATACTGCCTTTGCTGACGTCATAGAAAAGGTCATTTAATTTTTAAGTCAAGGCTTAGTATTGAATTTCTTGAAAAATATAGACTTATTCACAAATCTAATAAATAGAGACTGTGCTGTAAGTAATGGTTTTGAGATTTCTTTTCATTTAAAAAAATGTAGCATGGCCAATTCGGACACCTTCATGGTGGACTTACGAGGTCTCATCCGATCGCTAGAGCACGTGAAACCGGGTGTAAGTTTTACGTACCTGGAACATGCCAAGCAAGTCGTTGAGTGCCGGCACGTTCGCGCCGCCGGTTTCCGGTATCCACCTGCGAACAGCGTGCACTTTGAAGACAAATCAAAAGAAATTAATTTATTTCAAGCGAATTAAAATTCATATACTTCCAGTTGACCTAGAACTTTGAAATTTGGCGAGTAATATCACCGTCCTCACTATCAGCCCTTTATGTCCCCACCGAGGGGCACGGGTCTCTCCCCTGAGGAGGGTATAGGCCTTAAGGACATAGCCCACTTACCCGACGCCCATTGCAGCTCGCTGTCATCTGTCAGCCAATTTATGATGCAATTGTAAAATATATCTAAAGAGCAATATTTGAAGCCCATATTTGAATAATATTATTTTTGCCGGATGGTAGCAGAGTCGTGTAAGTGGGCTATGACCTTTACTCCACCACGGGGGCTAAGTCCGGGTCGGCCTTACCACCTGACAAAAAACAAGCGAGCAACCGCTCACCATTGCCGCGTGTTCTCGTCGTAGAACTTGACGTGTCGCAGTAACGAAGCGTTGTACCAGTCGGCGAACACGACCAGCGACAAGCCGGCGTCAACGGCGCGTCGCAGAGTCGCCAGCTCCTCCGGGAAGTACTCGTCTTCAGGGTCGACCAGGAGTAGGGCGCCGTACAACGAGGTGTCCACGCATGTCAACGGCGTGCCTGCGGGAAGGCGGTTGGGGATTACGGGACGCCCGGGAGTGACATTAGCGCCACCGAGGATAAAAAATAAACAGAGACATTGACATACAGGCATACATTGCTCCTGGCCCCATACTAGGATAGTCATAAAAACCAAAGTTTTGACGACCTCTGTAGCGCAGTGGTTAGCGCATGTCCCTACCGTGCGAGAGGTCCCGGGTTCGAATCCCGGCTGGGGACAAAAAAAAAGAAACCCAGGTTTAGGATATTTACATGATTGTGACGTCGCTGTTTCTGGTTCCCACAACACAGGGTATCCTAGTGTGGGGCCAGAAGCAATGTATGTGCCTGTATGTAAATGTTATGTTATGTTAAAGTAGACCTTTAATAAAATGTAATATTTTTACATGGTTTGTTCAAATATTTAAAAATATTGACTCAACGGTGTTTAATGTTACAAAATCACCTAAACTTGCACATGAGAGATATTGACTCTAAGCCGTCGCTATCTATTCTATCTACATATACAAGTTCGGCTTTGTAACAAAATTTTTGTAATGATCTTACTATACTAGTCAAAAAAAAATAGGGGCCACTAGTTAATTTTCCATTTATACGTATTTTTTTTAACAAAACTAAATGATAAGTAAACACTGATGTTACAAACTTTTTATTATCTGAACTCTTTGCTTGCAGTGCTTTTGACCAAATGCTGGCCATAATTTTCACAGTCATATACAAATTGGTAATTTATGTTTAGTTTTAGTTTTTATTATTATTAATATATCTAACACCGTTTGATGCTTTAGTATAGTGTCAGCACAACCCAATGTATTATCAACAGTATTAAAAAAGAACAACAAGATAATGTTGTGCCCACCTGTAATTGGCTAACATACTAGAATAGTTCCTATTATAAGCTATATTGTAATACTTGTATGTTACCTGTTGGTGTGCCTTAAATAAATAAATAAATAAATTATGACTGGATAGAAATGACAAGCTTTCGAATTTATAAGACAGTTGAAAACCGTAACAATGTTTGTCGCAACAACGGCTCTCAGCGGACCCATTTTTTTCTTTTAGTTTCGGATTGGTCTACCGGTAGACTCGAACGAAATTCACATCAAATTGGAGAGCGTACAAAATTAGTCGATCCGAGTCGACTACTTACAGGCGGAAAATTCGGATGATCCAGCAATTTGAATTAAAAAAATTAATTAATTAATTGCTTTATAATGGCGTTGCAAAGTAAACATGCCAATGTCCTCAATGACACGTTGGTGTCACGTCATCACGCGTCACAGGTGCCTCAAGTTTGTATTCTGATTCTGTTATTCATTGTGACCTTTAAGGTTTTAAATTCTTTGATTTTGAGACAGAAACGTGATAGTTATTTGGGTAAATAGAGTCTGGCAAAGATAACTTTGCAATGGCCTAAATCTAGTAGATTTAAAAAAAAGGTATGGTACCCCTATAGCTACGAGTATAACCCCAATAATATAGTCTTGATACTTGATCGGGCTCAGATAAGAATTTATATTAAACACTCAAAGTATCAAAACTGTTTAAGCAAGCTTAGCAAATGAAAATCACAGAAACGAGTGTTGCTACAGTAGTCTTTCTGTGGGGTTACCATTTAATCTTTTGCTAAGTTAGCTTTGACAGGCTCTAAGATTTAAGAGAATTATCTACTGGTGAAATAACGATACGTAGGTTAGGTCTGAAAGTGTTATGATAAATAAATGTATTTCTTCTTCTTCTTCTTCAATAGGCTATTTGACAGTGTGGAAAAAACAGTATTATTTATAATTTAAAAAAAAACAGGATAAAGTTTGATAATTATGTATTTGCAGCCATAGTATCGAAAACGGCATGGATTTGCCGATTCTATGATGACGTCACACGCCAGTAAAAATGGCGCCTGTCATTCATTCATTCGTTCTTACGTTCATTGGTTGGTTTACTGGCAAGTGACGTCGTAATTTCTGTGCGACACCATATTGCCCAACATAGCGTTTTGACGGCTTATTACAAAAGTAAATTTTCGTTTAGAAGAAATACACGAAAGAATTTAAAATGACCACTTTCTGAGGACTACATGGACACAAACAAAAGATATGAGATGGTTTTCAGAAATCGGTCAAATAGCCTATGAGTGTACATTTCAGCCGAGCGAAGGCGGGTTTTCATGTACCGTCTGTTTTTTCATTCAATGCAATAAAAAAAATTGTCTCGTTGACATCTCCATACAATTCTTAGGCTGTCAATGTCTGAATGTTGCTAGTACGTAAAAACCAAATAACCCCATTTTACTTCCAAGTTAAACGTGTATGCTACGCAGGTGTTTGTTTTTTAGACTTTGCTCTTACGAGTAATTCAATTTTAATGTCTTTGATGTGATAAGGATTTTGGTCACGTGAGTCTTCTATTCACGGTAAAAAAAATCTACCGAGTTAACCTATAGCTTTTAAAGCGGTAACACCGCGTCATTTTTTTCGCGTCGAATCACAAAACGGACTATTATAGTCTACAATAAACTCGTCAGCGCCAACGGCCGCGAGACTCACCCATGACCTCCAGATAGTACCCGTGGTCCCTGAGCCGTCCGTACATGTCGCGGAAGTTTGTGTGCAAGTGGTCCGCGTGCCAGTCCAGCGGATCATGCTTTGCGCGCAAGTCGTCCCGCGGGAAGTACCCGCCTGGGTAACGCAGAGAGTGGAACTGGTCCCAGAGGAGCCGCCGGGAACGCACCGGCACCGGGATTATCTTCACGCTTTGGAGAGAGAATACAATACAATCATCAACCCATTATGTCCCCACCAAGGGGCACGGGTCTCTTCCCTGAGGAAGGTATAGGCCATACTCCACCACGGGGGCCAAGTCCGGATTGGTGGAGGTTTGTAAGACTAGTTTTCAAGCCGCCCTAAGGCCTCCGACTTGGCTTAACGACTGCCGACGACGGCAGCCGGCACCAACTGCTTAACGTGCAATACAATACAATACAATACAAATAAACTTTATTTATCTATCCACAAATTAGGTACAATAGCTGATGTGATACAAGATGGCACAATAAGAATAATTTGTGGAAAGACTAGGTCCTAAACTAGATCAAATATCTGTATCTTAGGATGCCAGACCTCCCAAACACTAGGGCAACAAAGTATGGAGCATACTGTAGACGCAAGTCAAGACCAACAGAGAAATTACAGAAAACAAAGGTAGTATACAAAAATAAAGACACAAAAACCAAATACAGTGTTATAGAGCTTGTTTCTAAGAGCCAATTTCTGAATCGAGAATGTTCGCTAAGCAACTACTTTACTGTAGTGCTGTCTCGTCAAATTGCTCAGAAGAGAGCGTGACAGAACGTTACTTAAGTATCTACTCAGTGTAAATACTTAAGTAACGTTTTGTCACGCACCTTTCTGAGAAATTTGACGAGACAGCACTACAGTTAAGTAGAGATGCAGCATAGAGCCCTTGCTATGGGAGCAACAAGCGGCAAATCGACCGGAATGGAGGGCTCTCATCGACACCAAAGTCTCCGAGTTTGAAATTCTTAGACGATCTGAGCAGGACACGAAGAGAGATGCCTGTAGAGCCCGTCCACCTGCTGCGATCAATTATAATTATATTAACGGTGTGCTCACATGTCTGCAATGTGGCAGAGCCTTTATAAAAAAGGTTGGCTATGCGAGCCATATGCGAGCGCACCAACGCCACCAAAACAGGAGCTGAAGTAGTCGCCGTGACCGAAGTCGGTCGGGACCATTATTATTATTACTTAAGTAACGTTTTGTCACGCTCTTTTCTGAGAAATTTGACGAGACAGCACTACAGTTACGGAGTTACTTAGCGAAATTCTCAATTCCGAAACTGGCCCACAGGCTGGTACATGGATGATTTAATAATAATATGCTCACGAAAGATTAAATATAACATTACATAAGAAACAACATCATCATCATCATCATTCAGCCACAAGAAGTCCACTGCTGGACATAGGCCTCCTCCATGGATTTCCAAAAAGACGCGTCATTTCCGACACGCAAATTTCCAGCGTCTTCCCGCCACTTGGATGAGATCGTCTGTCCATCTTGTGGCTGGTCGAAAGAACATAATATTTTTGAACTAAAACTTGCAGCAGATGTTGGATGCGGCAAGCTGAAGACAGGGCGCTATGGCGCTCATTAGGGGAGGGCTGTGTCCAGCAGTGGACTAATATAGCCTGATGATGATGATGATGATGAAAACTTCAATTCAATTCAATATTTATTTGCAAACCAAGTGTAACAGTTTGGTGTTCGATACAATTTAGCCCTTAGAACTTAGTTGCCTTTTACAGGCATTGCAAATTTTAGGATAACTACACAAATAGTGCATGCATTATAAATACATTTCATTATTATCATTACAATTATTGTTATTGCACATCATTATTATTACAAAAGCAATACACAAATAGTGCATGCATTATAAATACATTATCAATAGCACAAATTTCTTTATTACAATTCAAATTACAATTATTGTTATTTATTACACATCCTTATTATTACATAAGCAACACATTTACTACATTATTTTTGATTATTTATTTATTATTCTTATATATTAATGTTGGTATATTAATATTTATATTATTAACTTTCGTAAGCACTACACAACACACTGTAAATGTTTGCTCCGGATCAACTTACTTGACTTTGGCTTGGCTTACTTGGTACGCGAGCTCCGTCTCTGCTCACCATAATTAAGCTCTGTGAATCGGAGCGAAACTTGTTCGGACTCGTCCGATAAAAAGCCAAGTAAGTTGATCCGGACCAAAAATTTAAAAGAACACAATATACACGGATGCGAGCTTATCGCATTAGTGAATATTGTTGTGACGACCATTGTAGGGCAGCGGTTAGTGCATCTGCCTGTCGTGCGAGAGGTCCCGGGTTCGAACCCCGGCTGGGGAAAAACAACCTCAGGTCGTGGATGTTTATATACTTATGATGTCGCTGTTTCTAGTTCCAACACAGGGTATCCTAGTGTAGGGAAAGAAGCAACGTATGTGCCTGTATGTAAATGTTTATTTTTACTCTTTAAGAGATTTGAGATGAAGAGTCAGAGCAGCGGTATTAAACGGGTCTATATAAGTGTACAAAATAGTCTTTTTTTTTTCTCTAGTAGCCTCTTTTATTGTGCCCCACTGCTGGGCAAAGGCCTCCCCCAGGTCAGTCCAGATATTTCGGTCCTAGCTCACCTCGGACTACTCCGGCAGAGGTCGGTCGAGATCCTCTCTCCACCGTCTTCTAGGCCCGCCTCGATTTCGATGTAAGTCTTGTGGCACCCACTCGGTGGCGGGTCTTGGGTCAAGCCCCCCATTTCAACACTATAAACAATACACTTCAACCACGGCCCCTAGTCCCGGCGTCTTCAGCGGTAACTCTGGCGATGACGGGGTGCGAAAATCCCCGGGGAGATCGATCCACCTTTCACAGACCACTGCGTGCACAAAGACTAACAATAATCCCCCGTTTTTTTCGTGGTCCTACTGATTTGTCCTACTAGAAGGACCACGAGGGAGACCTATTTCTGTCTGCCCTACTATGTGCCTTGGTAAACCAATGTATTGTCGACACTGACTGTTTTTAAATGAATATATTCAAAATTAGGTAGGTACATCTTGTTTTTTTTTGTATCCCTCTTATGTTTAGTTTTAGTGTAAGCCATTGCGAATCGGAACCATACATACAGGTGGTTTAAATAATTGACAACAGCTACTAAGGCACATAGTAGGACAGACAGAAATAGCTCTCCCTCGTGGTCCTACTAGTAGAACAAGTCAGAAGGACCACGAGAAAACGGGGCAATAATCTACTTTACGTGCGGTTGGGGGAGAATCACCAGGCGCTAAGCCCCACTATCGGCCAAAGAATGTTTAACGTCAGATTCAAAGGAGTGTATGGGAACTCACCGTATGGGCAACATGAGTGTTGTGTTTCGCATCGCGCCTTCGTGCTCGACGTGACTCTCTACTGTAACGTTCACGTGGCCCTGGAAATTACGGGAAAAATATACATCATGCTACCGTTCTTAACGTTCTTACGTGGAGCAAACTGTCTCACTCGCACAATTAAACATTTTTAATTACTGAGATAAAAACCGTAATCTCTTGATAAAGACCGTCTGAGGGGAAATACGCATCAAGCTTATTTAAATTACCGACATCTCAAACACACAATATTTATGTTTTCCTATGCGTAGTTTTTCGTATCTAAGAATCTAAGAATCGCTCGTAGCCTGGGCTGCCTGAGTGATCTTAAACGATCACTAAGGTTAAGCAACATACGGCGCGTTTAGTCCATGGATGGGTCACCGTCTATGACTAACGCTAGTGGCATTTTTCCGAGCGATTCCGTGCTTCGCAAGGCACGTTAAGCAGTTGGTGCCGGCTGCCGTCGATAGATGGCAGTCGTTAATCCAAGTCAGAGGCCTTAGGGCGGCTTGAAAACTTCTGACAGTAAGACCAGCCACTAGTTTTACAAGCCTCCACCAATCCGGACTCGTCCCCCGTGGTGGAGTATGGCCTATACCTTCCTCAGGGAAGAGACCCGTGCCCCTCGGTGGGGACATGATGGGTTGATGATGATGCGTAGTTTTTAACAAAAAATAATATGTTTGAAAGTCCGCAATTTCTACTACAAACAAACCCTCAGGCCACACGTGTCCAGAAAACACTCATTACAATCACTAAAATCCAATCCGGCCTTGGCCCCCGTCGTGGACTATGGACTATACCTTCCTCAAGGAAGAGACCCGTGCCCCTCGGTGGGGACATAATGGGTTGTTGATGAACTAAAAACGTTAGATTATGCGGGAAAGACCGAATGCTTGGCATAACAGAACCCTTAATCTATTTCATTGGTCTCCAGACCCATCAAGATGCACGATCCACACCAACATACGACCAAACGACCTCTGTGGCGCAGCGGTACCCCAACTGCCTAACACCGCGAGAGGTCCCGGGTTCAAATCCCGGGTGGGGATAAAAAAACCCCCAGATCTTGCATGTTTACATGTAAAGCTGGCTTCCCGGTGAGGGATTCTGCGGATATCGATACGACCCACGACCGGTACGGGGCACCGCCACAGACGTCTGTGCTACCGCGGACCGAGACCCTCATCCCACGGTGTGTCGCGATATCGCGGACCGTGGGAAGCCGACTTTAGTGATGTCGCTGTTTCTGGTTCCCACGACACAGGGTATCCTAGTGTGGGGCCAGAAGCAATTTATGTGCCTGTTTGTAAATTTCTATTAATACATGTTTTATACCTCGACCACGCCGTCAAACTCGGCGGCTTCCTCAGACACGGTGAAGCTGAGCGCCAGCCACCCTGACCACGGCCACAGAGCGTCCGAGTGGCTCGCGGTGACCACCAGCAGTGGTCCGTGCGGCAGGTGAGGATGCCACGCCACTCCCGACTGGCGAATACCACCAAAATTATTACCTTATATTATGGTAGCCAAGTCAGAGGCCTTAAGCTAAGCGTCCACCGCAACGGAATCGGAGCGTACGCACCGTACGAGCCGTCGGCATTTACAAAATGCCGAAAGGGTGCGTCCACTGCATTCGGATTTTCCGTCGGCAATATCGGTATTTTGCCAGTGTTGTCAGCCACTACAGAAAAAATCCCCCAAGAAAATCTTCAAATTCCCTTTAAAAACCCCCAATTTTTGTCACTTGAGGAGGAGAAAAACAAAAGAAAACAAAAGGTGTGGGTTCATAAAATTAACTGAAAATACCTATTTTCGGAGAATTTCACACATTATAACTATGATTTAGTAGAAGATGAAAAGAGAATTTTCGGATACATTCATATGTCCCGAACCAAATTATTTGAACTTCACTATATTTTTCTATACCAAAATTTTTTTGATGTGGCCAGATCTAGCTAAAAAGTGGCTAAAGTTGCAACACTGATCGGAATCCGAATGGCGCGTCGGCTGCGGATGACGTCATCGGAAGGAATATCGCACTCCGGACCAAAAATGCCGATCCAGTGCACGCAGTACCATAGAAATCAATACAAAGCAACAAATCCGTCCGCTCCGTACGGAGCGGTTCCAATGCAGTAGACGCTTAGCTTTAGGGCGGCTTGAAAACTTCTGACAGTAAGACCAGCCACTAGTCTTACAAGCCTCCACCAATCTAGACTTGGCCCCCGTGGTGGAGTATGGTCACCTTCCTCAGGGAAGAGACCCGTGCCCCTCGGTGGGGACATAAAGGGTTAATGATGATGATGATGGTATCCTAGTTTGGGACTATGTCCTCGAGCCCAAAACACAAAGTTGTTGAACTGAAACTTTCTGCAGTACACATTAATATCTTAATTCTGGATTCATTCATTTGATTTTTATGTCGAAAGAGTCCGACCAGGTTTCGCAAAATCAAGCTAGTAAGCAATGCCTAACAGTTTCTCAATCGAATGATTAAAATTATGCCTATAATTTTAATCGCTCGGAATCGGAATCGCTCGTAGCCTGGGCTGCCTGAGTGATCTTAAACGAACACTAATGTTAAGCAACATACGGCGCGTTCAGTCCATGGATGGGTCACCGTCAATGACTAACGCTATTGGCATTTTTCCGAGCGGTTCCGTGCTTCGCAAGGCACGTTAAGCAGTTGGTGCCGGCTGCCGTCGATAGATGGCAGTCGTTAAGCCAAGTCAGAGGCCTTAGGGCGGCTTGTAAGACAGTAAGACCAGCCACTAGTCTTACAAGCCTCCACCAATCCGGACTTGGCCCCCGTGGTGGAGTATGGCCTATACCTTCCTCAGGGAAGAGACCCGTGCCCCTCGATGGGGACATGATGGGTTGATGATGATGATGATGAAATTATAGCACGATAGATTAAAATGAAGCAGTAGTTGTATTTGCCTAATAAATTACGACCTCTGTAGCGCCGCGGTTAGCACATTTGTCTACCATGCGAGAGGTCCCGGGTTGGAAACTCGGCTAGAGACAAATCAAAACCCCAGGCCTACATGTTTGATCGCTGTTTCTGGTCCCCACGACACAGGGTATCCTATTGTGGGGCCAGAAGCAATGTATGTGCCTGTATAAATGTGTTCATATTTATTTGTAGTCTAAAGACCAATACTTTTTTTTTAAATTAAACAACAACCTTATTAAATTACACAATTATTACGCCAAACTACAAAGCAGTTTGTCGGCGAAGCGTTCTATCTCTATATATTACTACTTAGTAATATAATGTCATTCCAATGTAAATCCCTGGCTATAAAGGCTAGATGGACTACATTATCAGATAGATAGATAAACAATTTATTTGAACTTCTTACAGCTCGACGAGCTTAGACAAGATGTCTAAGTTGTCCTTTGTCTCTATTTTATTTTTCTTGTTTTTTGACTCTTGTGTATTTTGTTTATTATGTACTTTTGTCTTCATTGTGTTTCTGTGACATACTAATAAAATCTTTCTTTCTTTCTTTTCTTATATAAAAAGTCATTTTCGTCGTAATCGAACATACGACCATATGCTTCTGAAGTAGTGTTCAATTTATTTACATTGTGACCAGTTAACGTTGGCCCATTCTTGGTGCACTTACCACGTGTCCAGCGACGGAAAGGCCGTTCGTAATGGTTACGTTGACGATGGTGGGGGCGGCACTGTGGTACAGAGGTTGGGTGCAATACGGCCACATGTATTGGCACTCGGTGAGGTCTATATAGGGTGGGCTGAGAGTTGCGCGCGGCGTGTATTCCTTAAGGAACTGTTGGGGCAGAGAACATGTTGTATTAGAAACGGAACTTTCTTTTTTTCATACTGTCAAAGCCTACAGAAATCGTCTAAAAATCCCACATAACATATTATAGCGTTACACAGAAATAAGTGTAGAATATAATTAATAGAAACAGTTTATTACCAAAAACACAATTTAACACAATGAAAAAAAGCAGTAACATGAGATTTACAATGTTTTTCCTAGACTGCGTCTAAGCATTTTGGTAATTGGAAAGAGCTCAGTAACCAACGCCGATTTTTAGCTCTCACCAGCTCTTACGTTGATATTTAGAGGAGTCATAGCAATGAGATTTACAATGTTTTTCCTAGACTGCGTCTAAGCATTTTGGTAATCGGAAAGAGCTCAGTAACCAACGCCGATTTTTAGCTCTCACCAGCTCTTACGTTGATATTTAGAGGAGTCATAGCAATGAGATTTACAATGTTTTTCCTAGACTGCGTCTAAGCATTTTGGTAATTGGAAAGAGCTCAGTAACCAACGCCGATTTTTAGCTCTCACCAGCTCTTACGTTGATATTTAGAGGAGTCATAGCAATGAGATTTACAATGTTTTTCCTAGACTGCGTCTAAGCATTTTGGTAATTGGAAAGAGCTCAGTAACCAACGCCGATTTTTAGCTCTCACCAGCTCTTACGTTGATATTTAGAGGAGTCATAGCAATGAGATTTACAATGTTTTTCCTAGACTGCGTCTAAGCATTTTGGTAATTGGAAAGAGCTCAGTAACCAACGCCGATTTTTAGCTCTCACCAGCTCTTACGTTGATATTTAGAGGAGTCATAGCAATGAGATTTACAATGTTTTTCCTAGACTGCGTCTAAGCATTTTGGTAATTGGAAAGAGCTCAGTAACCAACGCCGATTTTTAGCTCTCACCAGCTCTTACGTTGATATTTAGAGGAGTCATAGCAGGTAGGCCGGTTTTAGAGTCACGCTGACATTGCGCTGACCAGCCAATATGTACTACGTCCTAAGGAGCGTTTTAGAAAAACGCCGACCGTTCAGCGCTGACCAGCCATACATCTTGTCTATCAGCGCTGACAGTCAGCGTGACTGTAAAACCAGCCGTAGTTAGTATAAAATTACCTGAATTAAAGTACTTAAAACCTAAACCTTCGGCTCTAATTATATGCGTCCGCGCGACCGAGCGGCCCGGCCGCTACACCACGAAATTACAAGCAATTGTGTGTAACGATTTATTTAAATAGCGGCGCGGTCGCGCCTTCGAGCGGCGTGGTCGCGCGGTCCGGCCGCTCGGATGAGTTTCAACGTGTTCTACGTTTCAACTTGTATCGGTGCATTTGAAGCGGACGGGACGCTCTTTTGTGAGAACGGGTGGAGAGCGAAGACGCTCGGGCCGCTTCATATAAATCAAAAAGCGACTTGGCCGCGGTCGCTGGAATCTGCGGCCAAACCGCTCGGTCGCGCGGACGCATATAATTCAAGCCTAAGAGGTAAGTAAGTAAGTAAGTAATTTATTTGTGACATAAAAGTCTTATACTTGAGTAAAAATAGGTGGTGACAAATTACATGTTTGGTTTATCATTTAAGTTATTTAGCATCCGCTGCTGTGCTAGGTTAATCACCTGTATTACAGCAGACAGCGCCTACTTCCTCCGTTTACAAAAACTATTACCAAAATTCTTACATACCTAGTTGGTTTTAACAAAAACTGTAAATTACTGTTAAAATATCAAGTAAAATTCCCAATTTTCAGGTACCTGGTATGCGCTGATAAGGTCGAGTTTCCCGTGTCCCTGCTCGAACATATTGGCGGAGGGCAGGCGGCGGGCCGTGGCGCAGAGGGCCTGCTTCACCGAAGCGGGCGAGAGGTGGTGGCGTGGGACGCCGCTTGCCAGTAGCGCGATGGCGCCCGCCACCACTGGGGACGCCACTGAGGTGCCTGCGACACCAACGTCACGTTGTTAGGGCTTTGAGGTTCATCATCAACCCATGTAGATAAGGGTATGAAAAATAGATATCCTATTTTCAGACCTACCTAATATACGTATAATAGCCGTTTCGGAGGAGTATGCGCACTAAGTATACTCCTCCGAAACGGCTTGACCGATTTTGATGAAACTTTACATGTACATATATTCGGTAGATTGGAGAATAGGTTATTATCTATTTCTCATAGCTCATCTGGCAAAACAACGTTTGCGGGTTCAGCTAGTAGAATATATATATTTTTCAGTTTTTAATATTTCATCATCATCAACCCATCATGTCACACCGAGGGGCACGGGTCTCTTCCCTGAGGTGGGTATAGCCGATACTCCACCACAGGGGACAAGTCCGGATTGGTGGAGGTTAAGAAGGTTCTCGGGCGAGAATCGAGGTCCTATTTGGCCACGCTACATTATAGAACATGAACGGAAATCTCAAAGCCATTTCGGGAATTATGCTTTCAGGACAATTTCTATCAGAAGTTTACATACAGGCACATACATTGCTTCTGGAACCACACTAGGATACCCTGTGTTGTGGGAACTAAAAACTGGGATTTTTTTGTCCCCTCTAGGGTTTGAACCTCGCATGGTAGGCAGATGCACTAACCGCTGCATCTAACTAAGCTTAGTACATACATAAACACACGCCTGTATCCCAGGAGGGTAGGCAGAGACCGGGGACTAGCACTTGCCCGGATCCTGACTGATCACTTTCGCCTCGCTTCTTTTCGCTGTTGCTAAGATCAAATTACATTCATATTTCCTCATAGTAAAAATTATTAGTATATCAAGTAAAATTCCCAATTTTCTGACATGTACATTTGGAAACGTCCCTACTAGCATACGTATTAATATTAAATTTTCACTATTATTTCCTCCCAACATCGAAACCAGAATATAACGAAAGGGATAGGTATACAATGTAATAGGAAGGAAGAGATAAGCAGTCGTATGTCATAGCTAGTTTCTAAGTTATTTCTAATTACAATAATTTGCAGAGAAAAACCATAAGTAACATTAAGTAGCATCGAGTGACACTTTTCAATTTCTGTCTTCGCATTCTACCAACAAAGTGGAAGGGGTGGATTTCGGCTGGCATATACAAAATAGTCAAAAGCCTTCCTTAGGTACAGAATGTCCAATTCGCAAAATTCCAAGCATTCTTCAAGTTGTAAACTTTTAGTCTGGATCTACTTACGGGTGTTCATTCTTCAATTTTCCAGTTCGCAAAATGTCTTTCTAAAATGACCATTTAAAGATAATAAATTAGGAATTAGTCTAGTTCCAAAATGACTATTTCGAAAAATACCAAAGTTTTCAAAATAAGCACTTACTAAATTAGATACTAAATTCGCCAATAGCTCCGAAATTACTATTTTGAGAAACACCAAGGTTCGCAAAATAAAAAATTCGCATAATGTTCAATTCGCACTGTCCATTTCTCAACACGTACGCAATATATATTTTTAAACACATAGTATCACTTCCTAAAAATGCAATAGCATACTCTAATTCATTATAAAATATTCCCTTGTCATTGTCATGTAAAGTTCAACTAAAATTGACTACACTAAAACCATTAATACGGTTAATTAATATTAGCGCACCAATTCGCGCCAAAAAAGTCGACTGCACCGAAAGAATTTCGTGTATCCACATTGCCAACATAATATCAACATAATGCCAACATAATAGCAACATAATACCAACATAATGCCAACATAGTACCAACATAATTAGTTAAAATTAACTTGAAAGTCATCCGGATGGATTCTGATGACATCCGATTTGCCAGGTTTTCGTTTTTCCGTGCGTGATGTACTTCACGCATCAGGCTCCCAAAATTACGTATTTTCTCGAAAGAAAAATATAAAATAGAGTTTTTTCCACGACAATGTCAATTATGCATCCGTTTTTGTAAGCAGCCTATATACATGCCACAAAAAAAAAGGGGACGGGCTTCTATCAGAGAAAGAGTATGCTTTGCCCTTTGCTTTACCCATAAGTCCTCCATTGCATAAAGTGCTGTCTGATTCAGCCTACTCCGAACTGTCAAAGACATACATATTTTGACACTTTGGAGTTGTCCAAATGCTTTATCCGATAGAATGCAAAGTTACTTTACACAGGGCCTTAGACGCCTTACCGCTGAGAGAGCGACAGCCGCCGTTGACGCTGGATCCGCGAACTCCGCTCCCGTATGTCACTATATCAGGCTTCATACGCCCGTAGCCCTGAAACCAAGTCGCATTACAAACATAAACATTTACATACAGAAACATACATTGCTTCTGGCCCCTCATTAGGATGTCCTGTGTCGCTGGAACCAGAAACAGCGACATCACAAACACGTAAACGTCCAAGACCAAGGGTTTTTTTAGAGTTTACAGCTAGCTACCTGTGACTACCGGACGAAGAATGAACGAAGGTTGAATGGAAGGAACAGATACTTAGCTTTATGTACGGCTTTGTGAGAAAACTTGTACACAATGTAATGAAGAATTTTATGATAAGATGATGAGTTTAGTGGACTAACAGACAATAGAAACTCAAGTCTGCCCAGGCGGTTAGGCAGTGACCAGGCACAGTAAAATGAACACCATCAGGCCACGTTGACCGTCCACTGGATCTAACTACCTACGCTCGCTCAATCAGAGTAGGCGCAACAGGGTTGACGCGCTAGTATTTCTAATTCGACACTGCCACATTTAAATACTATCGTCTCATTTGCCGGGTACTTTGAGAGTAGTAGGTAGTTAGTTATAATATGTCCTTGTTTGGCTACATAAGCCATCTTTGACCGCACCAGCGCCACATCTCTGATTAGGGGTCAAAGTAGTCGCCATGGCCGAAATCAGTCGGAACAATCATCATCATCTGCTTGTTTAGTGTGAAGTCTACTAAGTTGATACGAAATAATTTCTACTCACAATGTAATAGAAAGACGAGGTTTGTAATACATTCTCCATTTGCGTCTAACTAACCGCTCCGATGCGTCGCCCGTCTGCACTCGCGGTGAACACCGGACTGCGTGTGACCCGAACCTCACCGACATCTCGCGTTTCGTAGTTATGTACGAGTATATTGTTATAGGCGCATTTCGGACGTTAGTAGGAAGATTGGTAACTGATTCTTATTTAAACTGTGCCTTAGGAAGGCCATATCTCGCAGTGTAAGAGTGCGGTTGATTGAGTGAATAGGCTATTTGACAAGTTTGTGAAAACCTACCCAGATTTCTTTTTGGTGATCATGAAGTGCTCAGAAAGTAAATTTTAAAATAGTTTCGTGTATTTTTTCTAAAAAAAGGAAACAAAAATTCACTTTCAAAATAGGCTGCCAAAATGATATCTTGGGCAATACAGCGTCGCGTCGCACAGGAATTGTGATGTCACTGTTCAGTAAACAAAATCCGTGAACATAAGAACGACATGAATGACAGACAACATATTTACTGAGCCGTGACATTATCATAGATTCGGCCAATCTCGGCAGTTTTCAGTAAAATGGCTGCAGATACATAATTATGAAAATTTGCTCTGGTTTTCTGCATAAACTATCCATCTTTTTGTAGTTAAAATGCCTTAAAGCAGTTTTGAGACTCAAAATTAATATGTCGCAGTATGTCGTAACTAAGTGCATTTTACTGAACACTGCGACTTTAAGGCTTAAGTAACCCTTTTTTTTACAGTGTCAAATAGCCTATTAAATAATACAAGGAGTATACAATAAAACTCCCATTCACAGGCCGTCGTCGGTACTCTTAGATTAACAAATACATCGCACCTCCTCTAGAAAACTGTCATATCACAAAAAAACATAGTTTTGAGAAAAACGCAAATTAAGTGATATAGGCAAATTTAGGTCTTATATTTTTTGCCATTGTAACAAATATTATATTTACCACAATGTAATATTATAATAAATTTACCACAATGGAAAAAAATGTAGGACCGAAATCACATAATTGCCTTTTTCTCAAAACTATGTTTTTTGTGATACGACAGTTTTCTAGAGAAGGTGCGACATGTGCAATCTCCTTTTTTATGTACACTAAAGACATCTTCTGTCCATCACTCACGTGCGGTAGCTCCCACGTGGTCATACCCCGCGAGGAGAATCGCGCCACGCGGTCATCGAACCCGATACCGCCCACGCCAATCACGTCCATCTGGTCTGCGGGGTTGTTCAGTGTACCGTATAGGGGCCCGTCGTTGCCGATGGCCGACACCATTATCACCTGCCGGGGACGGAGATGGATGTTTTGAACGCCCTCGTGAAATAAAATCGGTGTTTTATTGGTAGTAGTGACATGAAGTATAAACATAACATAACATAAACATTTACATACAGGTACATACATTGCTTCTGGCCCCACACTAGGATACCCTGTGTCGTGGGAACCAGAAACAGCGACGTCACAAACATGTAAACATCCAAGACCTGGAGTTTTTTTTTCTTCCCAGCCGGGGAAAAAGTAAAAAATAATTTTTATAAAGTAGTATAAAGTATTTATTGCCATAAAAAGGCACAGTTTTACTTATAATCTGACCTCTAATAAGCCCTCTATAAAACTATAGCGTGTAACTGAAAAGTATAGGGCGTGTTAGCAAAAAAAGTACCTTGATAGAAGAAAGTATAGGTTCAAATTAAAATATTTTAATCGTAATAAAAACGATATGTTTACATTATGAACGTCAAAGCTGTTACTGTCAGAATGAATAGATTATGCGGAGAAACAAACTCCACATTTTTTTTTTTCAAAACCATTTTAGCTTAATTAACAAACTTTAAGTTACCTCTCGCATGGTACCTACGCAGATGCGCTGACCACTGCGCCACAGAGGTCGTCAAGTAACCAACATTGCTTATTTCTTGTATTAGGCTTCTAAAAATCCTTGTATAAAGCTTGTTATCAGAAAAGTATAATAATAATATAATAATAAAAATCCTTTCATTAAAAATCCAAGTATTACAGTTAGGAACAGATTGCAACTCCCACACTAGGCACAGCCTGTGTCGTGGAAGTCGGGTAGTAAGGCAAAATCATTATTAGCACCGGTTGACAGAACGAGACGAATGTATGTATCTAAAGTCCATTTTTTTATTCGATGCAAAAAAAATGACGCAGTTTTACCACTATAAAATATAAAGGTTTAATCGGTAGATTTTTTTTACCGTGAATAGAAGGCTCATGTGACAAAAATCCTTATCACATCAAAGACATTAAAATTTAATTACTCATAAGAGGAAAGTCTAAAAAAACACCTACCTAGCACACATAATTTCAACTTAGAAGTAAAATGGGGTTATTTGATGTTTACGTACTAGCAACATTCAGACATTGACAGCCCTTGGCTTGTATTGTGGATATTATGTCAACATGACAGTTTATTTTTTGCATTGAATTAAAAAACTGACTTTACCTTATTAGGGCTGATTTTTAAATAGTCAAATAACTTTTATCTGCGGAATAAAAAGGGCGGTTTGACATAACTTTCGTACATAAGCTGTCAAACCGCCATTTTTATTCCTCAGATAAAAGTTATCTGACTATTGAAAAATCAGCCCTTAGTAGAAAAGCCATACCTTGTTAGCGCTGAGCTCCCACACTTTGTCGACAAAGGGATGGTCCATGAAGTCCGGCCCGCCGATGCTGAGATTCAACACGTCGATCTTGCGCATGATCGCGTAGTTGAACGCGTCGAGGAACCAAGACGTATACGAGACCTGCCGACAACACGCGACCAGATTCACACCAGCATAGATAGATGGTACGATGACGCGAGTCACGCGTTTTGTCGCTAAATGTCAAAATTTCACAGTAAGGGACTAGTCATAGAAAGCGCCCGAGGCGCGCGTACGATACGCTGCGTTTCGGGCGCTTTTTAAAATTGTATGAAGTTCTATGCAACTGATTACATCAAGCGTCCTCGTCCGTGGTGCGCGGGTCATACGCGCGTACGACGCGCGCCCCTCCTTCGCGAATTAGAAAAGTGTGCTCATCCTAGCATAATTGACGAGCGTACGATAGGCGTCCAACGCTCGCTCGACGTGCGCCCAAAGCGCAGCGTTCCGCGCGCGCGCCCCGGGCGCTTTCTATGACTAGTCCCTAAGAGCCATCGCAAACAGGGCGACTTGTTGCCGCGTCAAGTCGCCGCGTCAGACGCGACGTTGTCATTTGCTTCTGGCGTCTTGTCATCGCGACTCCGCGACTCTGACGCCAAGTGTGCGGAGATTCGAACAAAATATAAAATATATGAAAATTGACGGCTGTAGCCTGCCGTCGCGTCTAGTCGCCGAACTGTCGCTGTCGCGTGTCGTTAGTGTGCGCCTAGGCTTAATGTCCTGGAAAGACGAGACTTTTAACGTTATGGCGCGCGACTCGCGTCGTCCATTCCTCGATTCTGTTAGAGAATTTTACGATGGCAGTTGCACAGTCGCGTCACGTGACGAGTTTTTCTTACACCATTGATAGTCCAGTCAGTTAAGACAATTAATTCATTATAATTCCAAAAGTTTTCAAATTTTGATGTAAGGTCGGGAATGGTATTAAAACCAACTATAAAATTTTGCAACCTGTTCTGCGGTCCGGAAAATTGTTAAAAATGCAATAAATGATAATTTGCTCAGTTCTTGAGACCAAAATTCCAAAAGTTCTGCAAAGTTGGAGTGGTGTTAAATATATTATTTTACATCACGTGTCAAATTTGCAACCAATGTAAGTGTACGGAACATTTTTTGTTATTAAAAATTATTGTTTTTCTTTATTAAACTGAAGGAAAACGTTCCAAAAGTTCTGCAAATTTGACAGATATATCGGAATACCGAACGATTGTATAAATTTGCAACCTTTTACGTTGACCGGAACATGTTTATTTATAATTCTTTTTAATTCGTGGTCATTTTTTCGAGTAAGGTGGTCTAGGAATAATTACAAAAGTTTTGAAACTTGGTTGCAAACTTGGAAAAAATCTATTCTGATGCATTTACAAATTTGCAACTTCATACGCGATCCGGAACTTTATGCAATTTGCAAAAATGTAATTTTTTATTTTTTCACCTTCAAGAAATTTCAAAAGTTCTGCAAATCGAGGGGACTGTTTACTTTTGGGATTAATGTCAGTATTTGAATTTGCAACCATATCCGGAATACGGAAATATTTTTTAATCACATTCACGCAAAATATTATTTCCGTACACATCGCTGTTATATATTCAGGGCCTAAACTTTGTGCTATACGAAGCCGCCGCCACGTCGTATACCTGCGTTGCTATGGTAACGCGGCCAATGGTTACTGAATCGATTTAACCCCCTAATGTGTATATATATATATATGGTCAAACCCACCAAATAACGAACGCAAATCCGGCCTCAAAAAAATCGTCACTTTTTTATTGGTTCTTTGTACTGGGTATGAAAAAAAAGATTCCTTGAGTTGGAGAGGTCTCGCAATTTAATTAATATTTTTAATTGCTCTTGCAAAATTTAACCCCATTTTTTTTCAATCCCATGTAACATGTGGAAAAACGCTTGAAAAAAAAACTAATAAATAGTTATCGATCGAAAAGTTGCTGAATTTTTCAAAAAAAATGTTTTTTCATTCCCCCACCCCTCCATAATGATGAAAATTGACAAATAATACATCAATACATACAAAACAATAAAATTCACCATCTTTTTCACTACATTTTTTTTTTTCTAAATAGTTCAGGAAATTTCCGATCAAAAACCTATGTGAGCATTTTCCGCTCACATACTGTGCAGTCAATAAAGGTATTAAAAAAAAAAATCTCGAAAATTTTTTTCTCGTGGTTTGAAAATTTATTTAAAGTTGATGATTTTTTTCCAATTCATCAAAAGCGTAGCTAGGAAATAATTCATCAACTTTAAATAAATTTTCAAAAACGAGAAAATTTTTTTCGACATTTTTATTTTTTTTATTTTTTATTGACTGCACAGTATGTGAGCGGAAAATGCTCACATAGGTTTTTGACCGGAAATTTCCTGAACTTTTCGAAAAAAAATATGTGACATGACATGATTGTGTTACATGACAGGTGATTATGCCAAAAATAAATTCCGTTGGGCTTATTTAAACCGGACGTACGATTTTGCCGGTACGTATTTTTTGATTAATAAAACGAATCTGGGGATTAAATACACTGTTACTCACCTACGCATTGTCGTCCATTAATGATTACTTACCTTTTTTACGAATATTTGATATCCTCATACTTTTTTTCTATACTTTTGAAATTCTTATTATGTCTATTTATTTTTTCGACGGTAATAAAATTAAAAAAGTCGATTTTTGCAAATAACACAAGGTTCCGGGTCTCGTGCGAAGTTGCAAATTTGAATAGTGGTATCGATCCCAAAATAAGACCATCCGCTCGATTTGCAAAACTTTTGCATTTCTTTCAAGGATAACAAAATGCGAAAAATCGATTTTTGCAAATTCTAATAAAATAGAAAAACGTACAAGCAACCAGCACGAATGCAAAATGGGCAAGAATGTTGCCAGACACAAAAATTATATTGAGAACTTAAAGTGTTGCTACATTAAACAACAAAAAATATTACTATTTGGTATGTTGAAATAGTTTTTCCAACAATCGTCAACTACTTTATTTTGTAACTGTTGTTTTTGTAATATTTGTCGTCAGGTGTACAGTCACAAGCAATAAAATGTATACACTGTCACATTTTGTACGACGTGCATCTTTTGTTTTGTACTGCACATGTGTACAACAATTTGTCCTAAATTATCTAACCATTGGTTACGTAATTTAGGACAAATTTTCGTACACTTCTTTCTTGATAGTTTTAAGTTAAGATTCTTAGAAAATGTGACAGTGTATACATATTATTGCTCGTGACTGTACAACAAGGATTATACCTATCCTATTCGGACTGCGACGTCGAAAGAAGAATCGAAGAGGCCAACCTGGTTGTCAGTGAACACTCTGAAGATGTGGAGGTCGGCGTCCGGCGCGAACCCGAGGCAGTGCGCCCGGGACGCTATGACGCCCGCCACGAACGTCCCGTGTCCCAGCGCGTCTTCTAAAGTACTCTCGCCCGTCCAATCCGTCCGCTCGCGGACGCGTCCGAAGTGTGGATGCCCGCGCGCCAACCCAGTGTCGAATACGGCCACGCGGATGCCTTCGCCTGGTAGAGCGAAGAAACCGCGGTTAATAACTTGAGGTGGGCTATTTTCTGAGGCCAATGGTACTGACACACGTGCTCATTAGTAGCACAAAAGCATGCTTATATTGAGCATGTGCTTAATGGTACTGACACTCGTCCTCATTAGTAGCACGAAAGCATGCTTATATTGAGCATGTGCTTAATGGTACTGACACACGTGCTCATTAGTAGCACGAAAGCATGCTTATATTGAGCATGTGCTTAATGGTACTGATACACGTGGTCATTAGTAGCACGAAAGCATGCTTATATTCAGCAAGTGCTTTTCTCCCAATCTTTTCTGTATGTAGGCACATAGACATTCAACAAACAGAATCTAAATTCTTTACGTTGAAATAAGTTTATGATTTCTTAAGACAGTTACACTGACAACAACAAGGTTATCAAACCTCAAAAAAAGGAAGAATAGATTAAAACGTCGAATACAAAAATACAGAAAAGATTGGGAGTAAATCACTTGCTCAATAAAAGCATGCTTTCGTGCTACTAATGAGTTATCTTGAGCCCAAATAGGGATTAGTAAGTAATTACTTACCCATAGAAAAAGTTTCACACCAGCACATTTATTTACTTTAAAATATGACTAGTTGAGGCCTCAGAGGACTTAGGGCAGCTTGAAAGACTTCTGACAGTATGACCAGTCTCTAGTCTTACAAGCCTCTACCAATCCGTAATTGGCCCCCATGGTGGGGACATAATGGGTTGATGAGGGTGATGACTATTAAGTCCACCTTTTCTACACTATTTTTGTTTTGTGCAATAAAGAATTAATAATAATAATGACTATTTGTAAAAGCGAATACTGTGTCCGTCCTACAAACATAATATTAATTTCTTGCCACAAATAAAACTAGGATAACCTTTATTTTGGTAGCCTGACAAGGAAGGGAAACCCCTGGCTGGACTGAAGCTTTTGCAAATATTCTTAGGTAGATAGATATTCGTAACAACTTATGTATTACATTTATAGTGAAGAGCGGGTGATCATGCTCTTCCACTATAAAGGGAAATTTCCCAACTGTTATCTGTTGGACGTTGTATTTATAGTAAGTCATGTGCAATACTTTGCTTGCGCGATGCAGAAATGTTGGAGTTTATAGTGCGCGCACAGAGTTGACATGTGCTCGCCACACATTGAGGAAAATTGATTTGGAGATTTTCGCTGCCTTTTTCTTCACAGGCCCCAACGCAGCGCCTAACCTCATAAGTACATTGATATTTAACAAAGAGTATGTAAATTCTGTACGTTGAAATAAACTTCTGACTAATAATAATAATAATAACTTCCACACAACACAATCTCTTGACCTGATCCAGATAAAATTTCCAACGTTTGGTCTCATTGGCCATGCTACTTATTTTTAAAGTATTCATGATGGAACCGGAAGTAATTATAAATGAGGTTCACAAATACCCATTGTTATATGATACGTCTCAGTCTGATTATAAGAATACGAGAAAAAAGAACCAAGTGTGGGACGAAATAGGAAGGAGACATGGAATAAGTCAGTACTAATATTATGTTCAATGAGAGCAGCCAAAAGTAAAACTTCTTCAATTTCACTTTCTGTATCAGAGAGCATTGTAGTTAATGACGTGACTCCATCCCGGTGACCGCAAGAAAGAACGCGACAGTGTGAACAACTTTTGCACGCGCAGTTATCGCCACCGCGGACGCGACCCGGACGCCTTGGTTTGGCCAGGCCTATTTACAAATCTCATAAATAGAATTTGTACTAAAGCATAATTCTCGAAATGGTTTTGAGATATCCGTTCATGTTCGAAAATGTAGCGTGGCAATTAAAACAAATATGGCCGCTATAGCACCTGTAACGCCGAGTGCCCACAGCACGTCGGCTCTCAGCACGGAGGTGATCTGCCGCGGCACAGTGCGCAGGAGTTTTCGCGAGCTGTACCCGCTGGTCTGTTGAGGACAACAAATAATTTTATACTACACCTGCTTGGAAAGTACCTTGATACTTTATCAAATTTACGGTAGAAAGTACGTCATTGCATATCGAACAAATATGCGGGGAGAAAACGCATCTGAGCGGGAGAGAAAAGTGTATGAAAATCCATTTCTTACGTGGTTTTTCTTTTTTAATTTTGGGTAAGACTATGCGCCGGTAACCTAAATATCAAAAGCCAAAAAGTTTTTACAGTGAGTTTTTATCTCCAAGTTCGCAAAATGACACTGGCCACTTGCAACAATTTCAATATAAATTTCAATTAGTAAAGATTTCGTTTTTTATTTTCCTTGTAGGTGTAGTATAAAGCACTATGTATCACTCGAGAGAAACTGCGATTCCCGATCTCAGGTGTTTTAAAGCCCTCGCCTACGGCTCGGGCTTCAAACGACACCCTCGACGGTAATCGGTCACTTTCTCCTCTCGGTGAACAATGTACTATTTCATTCCATCTGCTCGAAATTATGCATTTTGATGCCCAAACACGCTATTGTTCTTCAAGCTAAGATACACAAAATTGGGTTTTGAATCTATTTACCTTTAGGTACCTTTAACTAAATAGACTCGAAATCCAATTTTGAATTTATATACTAGTGCACTCATTTACTAAGAAGTCGGACTTCTCTTTCACTCTTGAGGATTCGTCCTATATCTAATTCGCTCCAACCTAAGCAATAAGTTTTAAAAACGAGTTTGGAACTACTCCCAAACTCTTTGCTGCAAAACTTTTAAGAACCTAATTGTCAAATATTTGAAATTGGAACGCAAGTGCGCATTTTCATTCTTCTCAGATGGTAGCGAAAAGCAGAGTGTTCTACACGGGCGCAAATCATTTTTGGTCTCGGTAGTGTTGAACCCCTCGCTCCTTCAGCGATTCTTAGTTAATGCAAAAATCGCCTCAATTCGCTCTGGGTTCAATTTAACAACCTCGACGCAAAAATTTTGTTTGCTTCCTTGGTGAACAATCTACTATTCAGTTCAGTAACAGCCTGGCCTTGAGGGGGTCCAATGTGCGGTAGCTACCTAGCGTTACCGATGGATTGTTATCTTTTTTTGCAAAATACCCTTATTAATCGGTCGTAGCCCCGGCCGCCTGATGTATGACGGTCCTAAACGATCACGAAGGTTAAGCAACATAGGGTTCAGTGCTACGCTAGTGGCATTTTTCCGAGCGGTTCCGTGCTTCGCAAGGCACATTATGCAGTTGGTGCCGGCTGCCGTCTATATATGGCAGTCGTGCCAAGTCAGAGGTCTCGGCTTGACAGTAAGCCCAGCCACTATTCTTACAAGTCTCCACCAATCCGGACTTGGCCCCCATGGTGGAGTATGGCCTATAGCTTCCTCAGGGAAGAGACCCGTGGCCCTCGGTGGGGACATAATGGATTGATGATGATGACGCTTATTAGTAAATATCTTATGTTATTTATCAACTTTTCTTTGTCAATTGCAATGCATTTTCGACTACGTGGACAAAAAACAGGTCTTGGATGTTAACATGTTAGTGATGGCGCTGTTTCTGGTTCCTACGGCGCAGGGTATCCTACTGTGGGGCCAGAAGCAATGTATGTGCCTGTATGTAAATGTTGTTTATATAGGTTGAATAGGAGCATTAGATGAGTAGATTATACTTTTAAAGCCATTTAACACCAACTGCAGGTATAGATTTATAGCTATAGATTTTTATGTTTATAAAGTTTCAGCATCCAAGCGCTTTTGTATAAATAACCTCTCTATCACTCTCGCAATTATTTAGCTGTGAAAAATAACTGATACCATTTATAAAACTACTATGAGGAATATAGAACCTTAGTTCTCCGCCGCTGTCGGCTAAAATGGTATGTGTACGTCGTATAATTATTGTGACTCACTTGTCTCGGCTGCCTCAGGGACCGAAGCCTCCTTGCCCGGTGACTCCGCCAACCGGCGTACAGGCATCCAGTGGGTCCGCAATCGCCCTGGAAACGTAAACGACTAGGTCACTACGGGACTACATTTTGGGAATCACCAATAACATCACAACATTTATTCGTCGACATAGCCCACCGGACGAGTAGGTTGAAGTGGCAAAAGGCGGGGCACACAACACGAAGAACTGATGGCCGATGGGGCCGAAAGGTTCTTAAATGGAGACCACACATCGGCAAGCGCAGCGCAGAACGACCAGCCACAAGATGAACAGACTATCTCATCCAGGTGGCAGTGAGACGCTGGATGCAAGCCGCTTCCAACCGGTCTTTTTGGAAATCCATGGAGGAGGCCTATGTCCAGCAGTGGACTTCTTGTAGCTGAATGATGATGATGACTTTGTCATTGAATACGGTGTCAAGGGGGTCTGTCTCACCTCCTCAATATGCTTGAGGGTACGCTGCACGGTGCGCTGAGCGGTGACCCCTCGCACGGCCGGGTGGTCTCGAAGCGCGTCCACAGCGTCCAGCCGCCACTTGTCGTCGACGAGTACCACGTCGAAGTCGCTCGGGTACTCCGCCGCCGCGTTCGTCCGCCGCACCACCGTCCAGTTTGAGACCTGTGAGCAGTTCCGCTTTCGTTTCAAGGGTTACGTGCGCGAAGGGGGGAACGGGGAGCCTATTGATATGATAAATTCCATACAACGTCCCACGAGGAAACCAAATACTCGCATCTTTTTGGAGAATGCGCGCGGCTAGAGATAATCGAAACAACAAGCGAAGACGATCCACTCCATATGGGTAGGGCAGTGGCTATTGAAGGTTCGTTTGAACAAATCAATGTGAGGCGCTTCGTGAGGAATTCTATGCCTGCGTTGGCAACGTGACAGTCAAAAAGACATCAGCGAGAGTTTTAGATTTGATGAGGTGATGACATCTTCACCCACATTAGATGGATGAAGTCACCACACACTGACAGCTTAGGCATCCTAGTCCACAGGAAAGAAAATTCAGTAGTGCTGGATACTAAGGTAAGTCCTTGTTACAGCTGGTCACATTTTGTGAGACTCCCCCCTTAGTGTGACGTCACATATTTTGCCATATTACTTACACCTAGAAATTATTGAATTGAAACAGCAGTTCCAAAATTTGTCTTATTTCCGATACAGTTGCTTTTGAGTTTTTCGTTAAATAGTTAGTGTTTTAATAGGTTTTGAAATGTGAAGTTACGAAATTTAGGACCCCTCCCACCCCCTTGTCACACAATATCACACTTCGTCGACCTCCTACCTCCCCCTTAACGTGTGACGTAATTTATGGATGGCTCCTATTAATGCCCGGTTCCTATAATATACGCCTACCGGCTACGATCCGTTTTCCATACAATTTATTGACGGTTCGTAGGAATTGTAACAGATCGTAAGCAAAAACGAAGCGTTTTGTGGATATTGGAACCGGGCATTTGACAACACTGGGAAGTTGAACGTGAATCAGAATCAGAATCAGAATCAAGAATTTATTTCAACGTAAAGAATTTACATTCTGCTTGTTGAATGTCAATGTACATACAGTTATGTATAACGTTAGCCGCTGCCTTGGGGCCGTCTGTAGTGGAGAAAAAGGCAGCGAAAAAAAAAACTCCACTCTGACCATCTTTTCTCAAATCACCTTAAAGCTAATACAAATAAAACATACAAAATAATATCTTGGATGTGTTGAACACTAGACACATTTATCCTCTGATTTAATTTAATATTAAACTACTATTTAATGCCATATGTCCTTGTCTTCTAAATAATCGTTGATTTTATAATAAGCTTCTTTGCAAAGAGTGTGCTTAACACAATTCTTAAATCGCGTTGGGGGTAACTCTAATATATCTTGGGGTATCTTGTTGTAGAACCTTATACAGTGCCCCAAAAAGGAAGTATTAACTTTTGCAAGTCTAAATCGTGGAAATGACAATTTATGTTTATTCCTAGTATTAACGTTATGATGGCTACCAAGAGTTTCGAAGTCCTTAATATTTTTCCGAACGTACATAATATTTTCATAAATGTATTGGCTTGCAACTGTTAAGATGTTAGTTTCTTTGAAAAAAGGGTACTGGTAAAATAGGGTACTGACTGACGCTTCTGTATTGTCAACACCCTGCGTAGTATATTACGCACCGAATCTTGAAATATCAATCAAATTCCATAGTAACTGCTATCGCAATCGCACCACTTTAATCAAAGCGAACGTCTACATAGTATGTTCGGTACATAATCCATGTAAGTAAAATGTTATTTATCTTGTAATAATTATTCACTGCTTATCGTAAGCTTTAATTAGAGACCTACATAAGTAACCGACCTTGTATAGACCGGTTACTTAGGTTAAAAGCCTAGGATTAAAGTACACTGGATATACAATTTCATGTTATTAAAGAACATTGAAATCAAATCAATCGCATACGTCAGGATTCTTCAAAAAGTAAAATAAAAAAACATTAACAAAAAAAAACCAACTCAACTGACGTTACTGACATTGTTTTTTTTTATTTAAGCAAAGACGCCTCCTAATAAGGAGGCAGTCTTTGTCACAAACATCACAACTTTAAAAATATTGAAAATAGACATAATGAATAAAACTCCAAAATACAGATAAAATGGTGAATATCTTCAAAATAAACTATTTAAAACATATATCAAAAATAAGTAGTATGGCCAATTTGGTACAAAAAGAAGGTATCGTGAATTTGTATTGGCGTTTAAGCTCGCGAACATACACAACACAAGCAAACGCGACCGTACATAAGAAAATAATAATCGCTTAGCAACAATGTTGTGAGTTATTAACACTAACAGAATGCTTATTGAAGCGCTTGGGACATTCGCAATGCAACAATGGAAGATCAAATAGCTTATTGACCCTGTCATATCAATCTTATAGAGCAGGAGTTCGTATTTTCCAGATTGTTATATGCCTACGTAAGCCGGCGCCTCAGCCAATAATTGAAAGTACCTAGATGCAGGGGCGATGTGGAAGATTTTGTGGAGCAGATCAAACAAATGCGAGACGGACTCGCGTACGAAGAGGTCTGTTGTCCACCACAGGGGCCAAGTCCGGATTGGTGGAGACATGTAAGACTAGTGGCTGGTCATACTGTCAGAAGTTTTCGAGCCGTCCTTGGGCGTCTGACTTGGCTTAACGACTGCCATCTATCGACGGCAGCCGGCACCAACTGCTTAACGTGCCTTGCGACGCAGGGAACCGCTCGGAAAAATGCCACTAGCGTTAGTCATAGATCTGTCACCCATCCATGCACTGAACGCGCCCTATGTTGTTTAACCTTCGCGATTGTTTAACACCACTCAGGCGGCCGGGGCTACGAGCGATTCAGAGTTAGAGTTATACACAATGCTTTTTGCACGGTAATGATCGGCATTGCTAGCGCACATTATCAACAATGTTATACACAATGCTTTTTGCACGGTAATGATCGGCATTGCTAGCGCACATTATCAACAATGTTATACACAATGCTTTTTGCACGGTAATGATCGGCATTGCTAGCGCACATTATCAACAATGTTATCTGTAGATGCCATCAGTTTTGCGCTATACACCCAAAGCAAACATTTACCTCACCCTGCAATGAAACTATGACCTACATTGATAACTTGATATCAATATGTCAGTACTTGGCTCTGCTAGGCAGGAAGATGTGAACATGCCACTGAAATCATAAACAGTTTATCTGCTACAGTTAAGTACTTACATTTTATCTTTATGTGCCACACTGAGAGAATGTTGTGGACTGAAAGAGGATAAATTGAGAAGGGAAGTTTGGGTTGGTTTCAACATGTGGCGATGATGAAGGGAGAACGAGTGTCGAAGCAAATATATCGAGCTAATGTGAGTGGAAGGGCCGGTAAGGGATGCCCCAGGCGGACACACTTCGATCATACAAGGGATGTATTAACAAAGGGCAAGAAAAAAAGTACCCGAAACCGGCGTGCCCGCGTGCAACGACTAATGAATGTCGATGAAGCGAAAGTGATTTGTCAGGATCATGGCAGGTGACAGTCCTTGGTCTCTGCCTACCTCTCTGGAATACAGAAGTGAGCATATGTTTGTGTTACAAACGTAATTGTACGTTTTTGTAACATATGGTGTGTTGTGGTAGTTCTGGCATGTTCTGGTTACAAATTTTATAGTTATACAAAGAAAAAATCATGACACTTAATCTTTTAACCTGTAGAATTTTAATTGTCCTTTTCAAGGTCATAACGCAACTGATTAACATGGCCTCTACAATGAGAAAACTTTTTTGGGCCTCGGAACACAAGTCCTACTTGCAACAGTCTGATTTTTAAGAAAAATGTAAAGTGCACACAATGCCCAGCAGAATAATAATTGATAAGCACAACACTCAGCAAAGAAAGATAAAAGCATTAGATAGAGTAGGTACCTAAGAACCATATAATTATAACAGCAATCAAACGGCCAGTATGTCTCAAAAACTGTTACACTTTAGTACTGCAGGAATTCCTCTTTATAGTAGCTGGCCGGCGCAGCCATTTAAGATGATTTTGTATTATTTGAAGGGAATCTCTACGGTTTTGTTTAGACGTGAGTCCATCCCTAGCTAGGCGATGTTGGACGAAAAGAAATAAATAAAAAGTATTTTTACCTACGTCGTACGTTTTAATTACGTCACACGTTAAGGGGGAGGGAGGGGGTCGACGAAGTGTGATATTGTCTTAAAAAAAGTCTAAAAAGTCAAAAACATTTGCCATTCTATCATCTGCATCTCTATTGGAAATAACAAATCTCGGAACTGCTGTTTTAATTCAATAATTTCCCCTCCGTCTCCTTAGTAATTAATGGTAAAATTGCAAAATCTGTGATGTCACACTAAGGAGAGAGGGAGTCTCACAAATGTGACCAGCTGTGACAAAAATCATTAAAAGATGTGTGACGTCATTTATGGATATAAGCTATTTTTAAATGAAAACTGGATTGCACAGTACACACTATGGAACAGATATTAAATATGGCCCTCTTTTGTGTCTTTGGCATGATTGTGATAGTTTTGAATAGTTAATGTGTTACTGCATGTTGACCTCAATCAAACCGTCAGGTTTTACAAAGCACAGATGGTTGGTTCCCACGGCATATAAATGAAGTAAGTGGGTATGACATGTCGGGTCTCCTACGGCTTGTATGACTTTCATCCGACCTTCTAATATTTGCTTGTCACATGAATAACATAACATAAACACAAACATTTACATACAGGCACATACATTGCTTCTGGCCCCACACTGTGTCGTGGAACCAGAAACAGCGACGTCACAAACATGTAAACATCCAAGACCTGGAGTTTTTTTTTCTCCCCAGCCGGGGATCGAACCCGGGACCTCTCACATGGTAAGCAGATGCGCTAACCGCTACGCCACAGAGGTCGTCAGCTGACAGCTTTAAAATTTCTGTATAAAACCCCAAGCTCCCAGTACTCTTTTTTTTTTGCTTTTAATTTATTATGAAAGCAGACCAAATTGGATTAATTAATCCAGGCGCCCAGCCTTACTTACCATAAAAAATATTGAAACACATTTTTTAGCCCAGTCACCACACTAATTTTTGTAATGAAAAACTTGTTTGTGATACATACATACACTCGCACCTGTATCCCAGGGGGTTAGGCAGACACTAGGGACTGCCACTTGCAACAATCCTGACAAATCACCTTCACTTCATCAACATTCATTAGTCACAGCATGCATTGCACACCGGTACAGGTACTTTCCATCTTGCCCTATGTGCCACTGGATTCTAGAAAACCTCCTAGTCATTTACAATAACTTGTATCGCAAGTCATTCAAAATAAAGATTTCTATATCCGATCTTATTAAACATACAGAAACAAACTTAACTCACCATTCAAAATAATACAGTTTGCAATGGTGATAGAACTAAACATAATAGGTATTTGGCTCTAACCTACTTTGGTTGGAATGTAGCATTCAGGAGTAGCAAAATATATATTATATTGTAGGTATTTGACAAATTAGTTACAAATAATACTGTTTTGTTCTCTAACTTAGTCTTTATTTTCGATATAACGCGCTCCGAACTTTCCTCAACTCAAAGGGTACCTACCTACCCTTAGATTTGATTAACAATTCATCACTCACCCCAGCATACTTCAAAGCGGCGCCGACGTAATTCTCCCGCGTAGATTGCGTGAAGTATCCCTTGAAAGTGACGATGTGCTCCCCAGGTATAACATCGGAGCTGAACTCGTACTCCACAGCGGGAGTCGCCGTCGCGTTGCACAGAGCCTCCGCACCGTGGTTCACCGCGGCCTCTTCACCGGCCACAGCCGACAACAAGCGTAAAAGCAGGTAGATTCCGTAAAAACGTAACATGATGATTACAGCAAGTATTTCATAATTGAACGCTCAGAACGAGGTCACAGCGCCAGCTGCGGCGAAGCGCGGGGTCTCGGCGGCCCGCCCGTTCTATTTACAAACATTATCAGCAAATAAAATGGTGATACGTGTTATAAATTTATCTAACGGGTAAACATGAGAAATCTCGCTCTGCAAATGTAGTAGGTACGAGGACACGAGTCGCGCGCGACAACGCCAAGAGTCGCGAGAATTTGACAGTTAATGTACTGGAAAGTCGCGACTTTTGACGTTGTCGCGCGCGACTCGGGTAGTCGGGTCCTCGTACTACCTTTGGGACTACAATCACAGAATAATTGTATTGCGCGTACAAGATTTTAAAAACTTTTTTTTCTTTTGGTATTGCTATATACCTACAATAGTTATTTTTCCGGAATAAAGGTCTTAGCTCATTAGAGCCACCCGGCACCCACTCATCACGTCGCCTCGTTCGCTTAGTTTTCTTTGTATCGACTTGTACGGGTATGCGCACTACATCAACTGCGTAGCGTCAACAATTCGCCTCGGTCGTAAGCTTTCCACGCGCGGATAGGGCAGGTGGACCACTGGGTGACCACCCGCTGCTCGCATGCTTGCCTCGCGTTAACTGTGCATTGACAATGCGTGTGTCCCGAGTGGACTGCGCGCTGCCCATGAGTGATTCACTTCACGCGAGGACGATACGTTGCCGATGCCCCGCTTGTTCGACGAATGGTGGGGACCTCTGAACTACCAAAATTCGTCGAACAAGCGACGTCCACTCGTTGACCGCGCGGGGTCCACTGGTTGACGACGCTTACTTTATAACGCGGCGTCCGCCCGTGGACAACGAGTGGACGCCGTGCGACGAGGTGGTACGGAGTGGGTACTGGGTGGCAAGTTCATGCAGTTTGTTAAAAAAACTTGAAAGCAGTGCAAATCGAAATATTCAGCCCAGGCTCTCAAAATTAGCAATTTTCTCGATCTTTTTTTTAAAACAAAAACCCAAGTTATTTTTTTTAGGACAATGCCCCTGCACGTGCACACACGCTCACTACGGCGGCCACACGGCACCAAGCTCGCGCCCACCACAACAATCCTCATCGTTATAATACAGCCTGTACACTACGGACGCAACCGCGAGCCCACTGCGGATTGGCGCCAGCACTGACTTGTGACAAAATCCGTAGATTTGATCGCGATGTTTTCCTTCACTGTTAGCGAGTGTTATTGCTACTATCATCATCATCAATCGTCATATTCATGCAGATGCCATTGTGCTGCAATGCATTAGTAGAATCTACGCCCAGAGACTGCCACCTGCCACGATCCTGACAAATTACTGTTGCTTCATCGAAATTCATTAGTCGTTGCATGCACGCAACGCACGTCGGTTTCTGGTACTTCCCCCACGGGACAGGCAACGCCTAGTGTGGGGGTCCGTACACTATATTTTGTAATAATTTTATATGGCAATAAACGATTTTTATTTATTTTATTTATTATTATTTATTAAGAAGTAGGTACCTATTTTTGTCAAATTGCATTTATGCGAAAACACAAGGGTCAACGAAACCGAAAGTATGCCATGCAGGAAAGGGTTTATAAACTGAGATCATATGACCCGACGACGATACAATAACTCTTTAAATAAATAAAACCAAAAAAATCTTCTAACGCTAAAGTAAAAGATAAAGCAGCGGTGGTGGCGTAGTGGGCTTGACCCTTGCTTCTCGATCATGAGGCTCTGGGTTCGAAACCAGCATGTAACAATGACTTTTAGTTACGTACATTTGTTTGTTTTTACAACAACACCATTCGCTGATAAATTGTGCCTGGATAACGGCGACAGGCTTGCCACTTATCACGTTGGGACCCAATAAACTCGGCAAAACACCCAGTTCTAGTGATTGGTGCCGAGGGGGTAGGCAGCTACCGCCTCGGGGACGTGAGTGTTTTTTTTAAATTAATTTGTTCTTTAAAAAATACCGATATGTCAATATCTTCACGTTAATCCTTCAAAAATATCACAAGTACTTTAATTCACGTGTGAAACTCTAAACGTACTGAAGAAGGTGAAAATAGTCACATACTTACTGATAAAAAGACAAAAAATGAGTTATAACGGGTTAATGTTAATCAACTATTGTAGTATCTATATTAACAACCTAACAACAACAACTTCCTTTAAACAAGGAAGTACCATTGTAACAATGAGCCGTTTCCAGAAGAACTAAAAAAATATATATTACGCCTGTCAAACGTCTGTCAAAGGAATGCAATTTGGGCCTCAGCCCAATAGCCATGTGTGATACATCATAAAATAGGTCTCAGCGAGCTGAACAAAAGTTACTATGACACCAACAGCCAAATGTTTGTCGTTTCGGAGTTATACTTTATTGAAAATGTTAGTTTTTTTTTTCAATACAATATAACTCCGAAAGGAAAAACATTTGGCTGTTGGCGTCATAGTAACTTTTGTTCAGCTCGCTGAGACATATTTTATGATGTATCACACATGGCTATTGGGCTGAGGTCCAAAATTGCATTCCTTTGACTGCCGTAATATTTTTTTTTAGATCTTCTGAAAACGGCTCATTGGGGATGCAAAGTTTTTTTCTAATTATCTAATAAAAATAATTGAGACCTATATGGGTGCTGCCAAGTTCTCTGAAGAAAATCATGAAATTTTATTAACAAGATCACTAGAGATGTAAATTGTTATTCAAGCTTAAGATTTGACTTGGCTCTCATTCACATTTATGTTTTTGATGGGATATCACTGCTTTTTGTACAGAGATTATTGGTATTGATCACTAATAAAATTAAATAGGTATTAGTAGGTGTGTTCTGTGATCGTTATTGCCAATGAACCAATAACCGATGGGTTAGAAATCGGTTACGTACGAACATACCACTTTAGTACAGAAACTCATTTACAATTCAGAGAAACGTGCATAGGAAGTCGTTTACAGATATTATATAGAATCGGTTGAGACAAAACCATAGTGCTCATTGTACTATATAATGGGCATGTATGTACGGGTTGATGACGTAGGTTGATGACGTGTTGATGATGACAATGTTACATTTCAAACATTCGGTGTTTCGGTGTTTTCGTGGTGTTTCTGCTGAATAAGAACCTTATTCTGAGTGTTTCTGTAAATAATGAAAATTTTTCTTCGACATGATAAATGCTGGGAGGTTTCTGGAAAACCAAATGCTGGGTTTAGATTAGGTTATCTAACCTTTTTTAATTGGTACCTACCTACTACGAAATTAATTGTTTCTGTAATCTGTCACACTCTCACGTCATTATATGGTCACTCTGTAATAGGAACATCATGAATAATTTTTTATAACTGTATTTTTTGTATTTTTCTACAGTATCGCGGTAGGTATTTATGTTGGCAACAGTTTGCAATAAGAACTTCTCCAGAGGCAAGTGACGGAATAATTCAAAGTAAACTATAATGGCGTTCAATTTGGCTGCTCGTTTCCCACGACCAAAAGAAATGGATGAATGTATTTTTGGCCCTGGAGCTTATCAAAATCAAATGTGCCGATTGATAACTAAGAATAAAGTTCCTTTCAATTCTAATGCAACACGCGATACTGGTCCTCAGAAACCATATTCTGAACAGTTGTACAACCCAGTCTTTCAGCACCACATCTCAAACTGCACCGCCTTTTTATCTAATAAACCTAGATTTCCCTATGAAGCTTTGACAAAAGAAGACTTGGAAAAGCTTATATGTCGGTGTTCTATGGAATGCGAGTGTCCTCTAGATGAAGATATAGCGCAGCCAAAAAAAGAAGTATGCCAAAAGGAAGTGCCGAGAAAATTAATTATTGGTCGCCCAACAAAATCTCTAGTACTGGGTGGTCAATCATGTAAGCCAGACACCCGTGAAACGGAGGTTCATGGTAAACTTGGAGAAGCAGACCCTCCATTTTACGATACATACTATTTTGAAACTACAAATTTTTACCACGGCTGTAAATGGAGCCAAAGATCTGCTAACCGATTTCAACAGAATATCGAAGAGTCGCGAAATCGACCTGGACCGGACGCTTATACACTTGATCCAAAACCTAGGGAGGATGTAATTTGCTCAGAGAAATTACGTTTCCTCCGTAGAAAAGCTTCAAAGCAACCACGAATAGCAGAGATTTTTCAAAATTTTGAAATAAGTCATGGTGGACCTGGCCCAGCTGCTTATTATCCTATTGTAGTAAATCACAATGCAGTGTCTGTCTCTGGTTCTAAAGCTAGTCGGTTTTCCACAAAAAAAAATGAAAACACACCTGGCCCAGCTGACTACACTTTGAAAAGCAAATTTGATTTTCCGAAGCCTCCAACTAAGATCTCCCACATCAGGTTGCCTGAACCACCGTTTTTTGGTTCTAAAGCACCACGTTTCAAACCACAAGATCAGCTCGGACCGGGCCCTTCAGATTACGCACCAGTGGTTAATTTTTGTAAAATACAACATTGTGTGGAAGGGTCACCTTTTGGAGCATCTGCGCCCAGATTTAAGCCTTTAAAAGTGACCAAGGAGTATATTGAAGAAGAATCGGATGATGAAGATGAGAAGAAGCTAGAAAAAAAAGAATGCAAGCAGCTTAGCTGGATGTTCAGATCCACATCTCACCGTGGGGATAAAACCCCAAAAGATGACTCAAAACCAGTAGAAATCCGAACTAAAGGAAAATATACAACAAATTTTATAAGAAAAAAACTTCACAACCAACATATAGCGCCATTTCAATCATCAGAAGGCCGCTTTTTACCTTGGTATAATTGGATGTCTGTCCAGGGCAGACTTGTTACTCCTGGCCCAGGCACATATTCCATAGAAAAACCTAAGTGCTACCACCCAGCAGTATGTCGAGGTCCACTTTTTAGAGCCCCAAAGACTTCATTTTTCGCTATCATGGACGGCCCGGCACCTAATGTGCGCAATATTAGTCGAGGACTTAACATACAAACATTTAATTTAAGACTCCAAAAAAACGAGCTAAAGCGTACCAGTGTATTTAAGTGGGTGCCTCCAAAGAACCCACGAAAATTGACTTTGGAAGAAAAACAGTCCCTGTTACTTAAACGATCCATAGCCCTTTTGGATGATACGAGTGTTTTGCAATGTACACCAAAAGAAAGCAAAATGTTACTTTCAATGAGCCGTACCTCAATTGAATCTTCAAAAGCCATGAGTCTTCCAAATCCAAAAACCGAAATCGTTAATCAGTTGAAGAAACCAAAACTCTTGCGATGTTTCCTTGGCCGTCAAGTTCATTGCCATTAGAAGCTACTTATAGGAATGTGTTTAAGATGTGGTCATCACATTAGTCAACACAAGATTTGATTAAAGGTACATTTCTGCGTAATATGTAATTAAATAAATAAACACTTTGAACGTCTTTGTTTTTGGGCAAATAAACACCGATACAACCAAATCAACAGTCACGCAAAAAAGACTTATAGGGTGGGTGCACCAGTCCCAAATCAGTTAAGGATTTTTTTTTACTTTGTAATGCTCTGGCCCGTTATAATGAAGTTTTAACTTACAAATGTATATATAAAGTGGTTTATTATTTACTAACACTTCAATACCTATTGATAAACTATTTGAGTCCAAAATTTTCAGTTTTTTATAGATTTCATGAATAATACCAAAAACGGGAATGTGCCTAAGTTTGACCAATGCGCTCCAATAAATGACCATTTTTGCACCAATAGTTGACCACTGAAAAATGAATGAAGAGAAGGTAGCTAAAACGCAATTATGTATAATAAATTGACTTTAATGTGTTCTAAAAGATTATCTTGACTTATACTAAAAAAATTAAAAAAATCACTTGAAAGTAGGTAATACCCACCTAATAAAATACAACTTTCCCCTAGCCCAATCATCTGGTATATTTCGCGCTATTTCAAGGGGAATCCTTTCGTAAAATATTCCCAAATCAGTGATGCTTTCTTTTTCTTTATCTTGAATTTCGTATAAATTGGCCATTCCTTTAGGACCCAAGACCAAACTTGACGCAGCACAAACATGGAAACTAGATTCATCAGCGCTTATCGGGATCGTTAAGTAGGTATGTCTTCGGGATGTTCAGTTATTAAAAACTATTATCGGACATCATCATCATCAGCCCACCGCTGCCCACTGCTGGGTATGCCTTTTTTTGGGTCGGACACGTCCGCCAAGTACGCTGTACGCTACGCTTTTTGGTCCGGATCAACTTACTTGGCTTTTTATCGGACGTGTCCGACCCAAAAAAAAGGCATACCCAGCAGTGGGCAGCGGTGGGCTGATGATGATGAGGATGACGATGATGTCCGATCTTAATCCACCTATTAAACAGCAACTCTCTTGTGGGGTCAAGATGAAGTCAAGAAATGGTGGTCCCATTTTACTCTGCACTGCACTCACTCTGAGTGTTTTTATAACAAGGGGGTGAGGTCTGGTGAGGGATCTGGTATTTTATGCTGGCTATATTTCAGTGCCTCTACCTATTTCGTTGAGGCACTTCATCATTTATCTTCCACTGTATAAATAAAAAAAATACTTTTTGGGGGGAACCTTTCATTTAAAATTCTAAGTTAGAAATAACTCAGTTAAACAGTAATCTGGTCATCCTTATGAACACACTTTTGGTACCAATAACAAACCACTGGTCAATTACTGGTACACTGCAAACTATTTGAAAAATAGGTAGTAGACTAACCTCTAAATTGCCAAACAAAACCATCGCTATGAAAAAAAGCAAAATAAGAGAAAATAACATATACACCAGTTGCAAACCATTTGGTCAACAACAGGAATCTCAAGGTGTGTCCTAGTAGTTAACCACCTCAAAAAAATATTGATAATATTATTTTATATTAAAAATAACAGCTCGCAGCTCCTACATATACATTAAATTTTCAATATTATACAACTTTACGACAGTAATTTAAAAAAATAAGGGATTAAATAAGATTTTAACTTGCCATGTCAACGTCCACTTCTAACTGTAATGGCGGCTGAAAACCGTCTAAATGAGACACAGTCTGACAAAAAGAGGAAGATAGCTATAGTTTTCATTATCTCTAGCAAAAAAACATGTTTTGAAGTTTGGTAACAGTCTAGGCAACGTAACAAAACAATTGGATTCCTCAAAAATGCCCACCATTTCTTAATTTATTCAATTGATTACCCGAGTGGTCAACCACTGGTACATGGTTTGGGACTGGTACACCCATCCTACTAAAGATTTGTGATGATTTCCCATGTAGCCCAAAAGTCACTGATGTGTTTGAATGTTCGGAAGCTAAATTAGACAACTCCACATAGTGGAGGACGTACGTATTAGCTCCCCTAGTCATGTGAATGTGCTGTGTGGAAGTTTTTATTATGTCACTCTCAAAGCCCTAAGTTACGCAATTTCTATACTCATATGCTCTCAAAGTTACACATTCCTATACACAAACCATAAGCGTGTTGATAAGCATGGTTATTTCACAATGATAATATTATAATGCCTTTGAGACCCACAACATTCAATTCATCAATGCCTGCTGCCTGAGTGATCTTGAACGATCACTAAGGTTAAGCAACATACGGCGCGTTTAGTCTATGGATGAATCACCGTGTATGACTCACGCTAGTGACATTTTTCCGAGCTATTCCGTGCTTCGCAAGGTACGTTAAACAGTTGGTGGCGGCTGCCGTCGATAGATGGCAGTCGTTAAGCCAAGGCAGAGGCCTTTAGGGGCGGCTTGAAAACTTCTGACAGTAAGACCAGCCACTAGTCTTACAAGCCTCCACCAATCCGGACTTGGCCCCCGTGGTGGAGTATGGCCTATACCTTCCTCAGGGAAGAGACCCGTGCCCCTCGGTGTGGACATAATGGGTTGATGAAAAAAAAAATGAAAATAAAAATAAAAATAAAAATAAAATATATAAATAAATAAATGATGATGATGAATTAAAATTGTACAGGTATACGTATAAATATATAAATATCACTAATTGCCAAAACAATACAGTACAGTCCCATCTAGTTCCGTAATTAGGTGAATTGTTATTTAGTTCTTATTCTGAGAGTGTACGATTATAAAGTTTTGAGTCCAAGAGTACACTACAGCTGTCTCTTTCTGGCACAGAGTTTTATCGTAAGAGTAACTAGGACAGATAAACAGCTGTCACTTTTTATTTAGGCCTCCTTCTATGCTTTACTTCTTATTCTGAGAATATTTAAGGTTTCTTGTTTTTTTTTTGTAATAAATTAAATTACTTTTTCAAAAGCGAAAATGGCGAAAATCGCTTGATCGGGCAACCCAAAGCGCAAATGACTTTTTTTTCATTCACTAATCTGTGAATTAAATGAATTTAAAAACATGTCTGACAAGCGAGTCCAGCCGGCCGAGCATGCCTATCTCACCATGGCACTCGTGAGTCACCACTACTGAGTGGTATTTTGTGACTCGAGAACGCGTGTCACTCAGAGCCGCGCGCGACACCCTACAAAAACGCCACTCGGGCCGTGTGACTCACCAGTGTTACTAACCTTTTTGCGAGAAACCTAGCTTTGAATGAACGGAAATCAAATTCATTCACTCTTTTAACCTGTGTGAACGCTCTGTTGTCTTGTCTCTTGTCTGGTAGGGTGTTCTGTGGTTGTCTGTGAGTGACTTGTTGACATTTGAAGTTTGTGTTTTTTTTAAAACGTTTATTGGCTATTGGATACATAGTCCTTAAGCCTAGCTTATTTAAGTGTTATTACTAAGGTTTACAATTTTCCTATTGAATTACATATAAATTTATACATATAATTAAAATAATTAGGATTACATAAAATATTTTCCAAGTTTTTAGGCACTTCAGTTTCACAAACACTTGCTAGATCAGATACTAAAACTAAACGTTCGAGGTTGAATTTTTGACATTTCATTACGATATGTTCAAGGTCAGCGACCTCACTGGTACAAAAATCACATTTGTTGTTAGTTAAAATCTTCAATCTTGCCAAGTGAGCCGGGGTTCTGCAGTGACCAAATCTTAAACGGTTGATGGTAGTTATATAGTTCCTGTTATTAGCTTGCTCATGCTTATTATACCAAGGTCTTGGCGGCGGGATGATCTGTATTTTACTATACCATTTCCCTTTCTCCAGACTTATAATCTTCCAGTATTCGTGCCATAACTCTTTTACATTTTCATTTAGGTTATGATAGTAATCGGTGAAAGGGACGTTAACTAATAAAGAGTGGTCCTCATCAAAGTCACCTCGAGCAGCTCTGTCTACTATTTCATTTCCAGTGATACCACTATGGGCCGGTACCCATTTAAATATGACGCATTTGCCTCTGTGTTTTAACATTTCTATCATATTTAAAATATCCAAAATTATGTAATTTACATTATATCTAAATATACTGTTTTGTTGAGATAGTAAAAGTAGGGCACTTCTACTGTCAGAAACAATCAAACATTTTGAACTATTTACATTATTTACATGTTTAAGTGCACAATATATAGCATAACATTCTGCTGTGAATACACTACAGCTAGGGTCTAATTTAAAACATTTGGTTCGTTTATCTTGGGAATCATAAAAGGCTGAAGTTACTAGATCTGAACTCTTTGACCCATCAGTGTACAACTTATAAACACTACCTTGATCATTTAAGTATTGTAAAAATTCACATTGGTTGTTAACTCTTTTTAAGTCAACCTTAACAGTATCATTGACCAGGCTTTTATAATCAATATATGACATTGGTAGGTTAGAACTATATACATTTTTACACAACTTTTTGACACTCAAAGTAACCTTTAACAATTGTGGAACTTGGTCCATAACCATTTCTTGTACATTTATATTAGGTTCATTCAATATAAATTCAGCTAAATCACTAGAAGGTAAAATTCTGTTTAAAACAAACTTATTATCAGTAGCCAATAATTTAAGGCAGAATTTCTGAGCAATTTGAAGTCTCCTAAATTTCAAAGGCATAATGCATGCTTCAGATTCCATAGCATTGATAGGAGTTGAGCACATAGCTCCAGTAATTATTCTCAAAGCTTTATTTTGTATTAGATCAAGTTTTCTTAAGTAACTAATATTTGCATTCATATAGGCTAAACAACTATAGTCAAAGTGGCTTCTGACAATGCTTTTGTATAACATGGATAGTATTTTAGGATCAGAACCCCAATGTACACCAGCAAGGCTTCGTAGAATATTTAAACCTTTGCATGCATTCTTTACAATGTAATTAATATGAGTTTCAAAACCAAGTTTACAATCTAAATATAAACCAAGAAATTTCTTTTCTTTTACCCAAGACAATGTATTATTATTGAATAATACAGAAGGAACATCTTTCAAATCTAAAAATTTTTTTGTAAATATTATAGCTTTACTTTTATTGACATTAATATCTAGGTTTAAACTATTGTAAAACCTATGGACCTGAGACAGTCCATCATTTAAATTATTTACACCAATATTCAAATCTTTATTTACACTATATACAACTATATCATCTGCAAATAACAGAAATTTCACAGAAGCATTATTTACAAAAGAATTTATTTGTGAAGTATATAGACTGTAAAGCAAAGGAGATATTATAGATCCCTGCATGGTGCCTTTATAAACCTGTTGTGGTCCATGTAAAATATTATTGAATTTGACATACATTGTTCTGTCATATAAAAAGTTAAAAATCCATTTGCAGACTTTGCCAGGCACACCAATATCTCTGAGGATCTGTACGAGTATGGCTGGATTAACATTATCAAATGCACCACTTACATCAAGAAAAGCACAAGCTGTATACGAGTGACTGTGAAAAGAATTCTTAATGTCAACAATAAGAGAAGTGAAGTTCTCTGAAGCACTTTTACCTCTACGGAAACCAAACTGTTGATCAGGTAAAATTTTATTTCTCTCACTATAGCATTCTAGTCTCAACTTAAGCATACATTCAAATAATTTACCTACACAAGATGACAGAGATATTGGTCTGTAAGAGTTACAATCATTTTCAGGTTTTTCAGGTTTTAAAATTGGTATAACACATTGTGTTTTCCAGGTTTCTGGAATGAGATCCTGACTCCATAACAAATTATAAATATTTAAAAGCATGTTTTGAGCTTTAGGATGAAGATTACTTATTAATTTATAGGGTATGTCATCAAGACCTGGACTTGTATCTTTTCTAGACTTTAAAGCTACATTCAATTCAGAAAGTGTAAATGGTTCAGAGAGAAAACTACTTTCAATATTACCAATTGCATCAAAGATGTTTTTTAACCTTGTTGTGTCTATCTCTTTTTCAGGTGGGGAAGGTGGAGCATATTTATTCAAAAAGGAAGGAATCCATTCATCATTTTTGGATGATTTACTACAGGTAACTCTTTTGAATTTGCGTATATAATTCCAAATTATGCTTACTGGTGTATATCTATTAAACGACTCAGATAATTTTCTCCATCCATCCTTCTTTTTTTCAGACAATATTCTCTTTTTGATTGCATCAGTTTTTTTATATTGTATGAAATTATCAATTGTGGGATAAAGCCGGTAGTGATGTAATGATTCTTTACTATTTTTAACTGCGGCAGTACAGTCACTATCCCACCAAGGAACCGGTTTTCTTAATTTAGTAGGATTTATCCTACCTTTAAATTTGGGGATGCATTCATTCCTAATGCTATCTAATTTGTTACAAAAATGATTGTACATAACAAGTGGATCATGAGAATCTAAAATAATATTATCAAATTTTGTTTCACTTTCAGATAAATATTTGGACCAGTCGGCTCTACCATAAATGAAACGATCAGATGGAGAAGCTACCTCAAATTTTTCAACAGAAGTTTGAATATTAATTATAGTTGGAAAGTGATAACTGCCCATGGGATCGTCATGCACCCTCCAGTCACATAAAGGAGCCACATTAGGACTAACACACGATATGTCAATAGCTGATGGATTATGATGAATAGTACCAACGGTAGTTGCAGAGCCTGTGTTTAATATGCAAAGATCACACTCATCTAGTAAGTTGAAAATGTCATTACCTCGAGAATTACTGGAGACACAACCAAAAGCAACATGATGTGCATTCAAGTCACCTGAAAGCATAATTGGTTTAGGCAAACTATCGAGTATTTGCTTTAATCTCCTACACTTGAAACGCCCACCTCTTGGAGGACTATAGGCACATACAAGAGACAGATTACCAGTTCTAGTTTTTAAAATAATAGCAGCTGTTTGTAAAAAATCATAGTAAGGAGTATTAATTTTGGTATATTTAAATGAGTTTTTTATCAAAATAGCTACACCTCCATAGCCATTAGGTCCATTTTGTAAAATTGCATGGTAACCAGGTATATAAAAATTACTTGTCTGTTTTAACCAAGTTTCATTTAATAAGCAAATATCTATGTCATTTTCTGATAGAAAATTTATAAGCAATGGCTTCTTGTTATTAACACTCTGTATGTTAAATTGAGCTATGGTAAGAAAAGATTTATTATTCGGGATATTCTGAATTGAATGTGAACTATTATCCATAATTAAATTAAGTTGTTTAGAAATACATCTTTTATTTTAGCCATAGTAATGGAGTCATTTGAGTTAGCCAAGGAAACCAAGGACTTTACAATTGCATTTAAAATTATTTCATTAGAAGCAATTGATTCAATATCGAATTTTTTGCTAGTAACATCAACTTTCTCAACATTAGGGGTGCTTACATTTTCTTTTGAAGTAATTTTTGGTGTCATGTTTTTTGTTTTTAAAGGTGGGAAATCCACCCTACTTACCACAGAGGCAAATGACCGATTTTGATTCAATATTTTGCTGCGTTTCTCTTCAATTTTTTGTTTTTTTATCGGGCAATCTCTGGATATGGCAAGGTGATCTTTGCCACAGTTAATGCATGTAATTTGGTCCGTCAAACATTCTTTGTATAAGTGCTGACCAGCACAAGATGAGCACATCTGTTCACTTCTGCAGAATTTTGCGCTGTGGTTGAACTTAAAGCACCTGTAGCATTGCACAAGTGGTGGCACATATGTGAAGACTGGATACCTGAAAAGCCTCAGGTAGACATATTGAGGAAGCGTCGTGGTCGAAAAGGTGATTGTCACTGTGGTCATTGGCTGTAGCTTTTTCTCAGCATCTCGTTTCATGAAGCGTTTCACTGATATTATTTCTGCATCGCATGAAAGGCTCTTGTAGATATCCTCATTAGAAATGTCTACTGGTACATGTTTGATTATTCCCACTCTCTCCACTAAGTGGGCAGGGATGAAGGCGCGGAGCTTGTGATGATTCAGAAATTTTTCCTGCTTTAAAAATCCATTAGCTGCTGCAGCTTTGGTAAATGATACTCCAATTTTATACGCATTGATCCTGATGACTCCTGTAATACCCTTTACATTGTCCATGAACAATTGCGTCAGTTTAAGAGGGTTTCTGTTCCCTAACTTGTCTCGATCTTTGGACTCAACATAGACTGTGTAGTCGCTGGAGTTATTTTCAAGGAATAACCTTGTGTAATTCGTTTTGAAGTACATGTTGTACATACCATCTTTTGTTGGCATGGTTTCCTGGAAACGCCGCTTACGCTCGGGGGGATCCTCCTCCCCGTCACTTTGGACCCCCATCCTTTCTCAACCAGTTGTTGTGTATTTCCTGGAAGTTTGTGTTTCTTGTCTAACACAGGATATTGGCGAAGTTGTACTGGACAATCAGTGCATTGAGTCCATAAAACAGAATTGAATTGAAGTTTGTGTTTATTTTGTTTATAAACTATAATAAACTTAAATTGAAAGATTTCACGGTTAAAAAACAGTTTACGTGCCATGTCGATGTATCGGCAGAAATCCTTATATGTATTAGTAGCATTCTCACTACATAAAACTTGGGAAAGGTTCATAAAAAGGGCAGCGCATCGCCATCTCAAGTAGCGAACAGGAAGTTTACAAATAAGGACAGCAAACGTGTAAACCACTGCCTGCTAATTGCTCAGGTGCCTCCACGAGTTGAAAAAGTTTCCACAAACAATTGAGTTACGATACTATCATCATAGCAACTTCCAAATGTTGACGCTGAACTTGTCAGCAGTGGACCGTGCAAGGGCTTGAACTATGTACCAATAGCTTACAATCACTTTAAGGAATGGTTAAGGGGAAGAACCGACAACTAGCATTTTGAACACCTGTGAAGTTTGCCAGAGAACATACAGTTTACAAAAGTATACAATGTAGCTTGCCATGTCTGAGTAGATATACAGTGAAGTTTAGTGCCAAAAAAACCTTACCATGGGATTAACCAACAACTTGTAGGTACACTACTCTACTAGGCTAAGGATGTCGCAAAGAACATCCATCCCTATGAGAATTATTTACCGTCAGTGTGGAGATGTGTTAGCACACCATCATCGATAAACTGCAATACCGGCGGTTTCTGGAGTATCACAGATGAATACTTTTGAAATCTCCGTTCTCACCATCTAACTTTCATCGGAGAGTTCATGAAATACTCTGTATTTTCTTTAAAGTTTGTCGACCTGATTTGGAGAGGATGGCCGGCGATCAAATTCAATTAAGATAAGATAAAAATGTTTAATTGCACACAAAACAAAATACTGTTCTTATTAAAGTAAAAATATACAAACATATTTTCCTGCGTTAATTTATTTGCTTTCTGCCATGAATAATGTAGTATTGAAAGTAGTGTGAGTATTAAAATTCACTAGCAAGGCAAATTATAAGATTTCGTTAATTATTCCAAATAACTCAATTTGAAGTGCAATTATTGTTTTATAAAGTCGGTCCAGACTTAACTCATATCTACCTTGGAATTTCTTAACTCACCAAAAAATAATACTAGCACAAATGAGTGTTAGGTTAGATTTTAAGTTGTACAATGTGCATGTAATATATTTTTAATCTAACATGGGTTGCCTGTCTATAAAATAAATAAATAAAACTTGTTACAATGTGACTCCAAATATGAATGATCCATTCTGTTAATCTGCTACAGTCGGTTTGCAATAAAATGTTTTATGAAACTGTTATTGCTGGCACTGATTTACTGCAATATGCGTTGCTACTGTCTTTTGGCAGTCTGAAAACATAAGAAATTTACATAAGTTTCAATTATTTTAATCATTCCTATATTACTTTTGTGAAACTGTACTTTTAATTTAACTTACCAACTGGGCATTAATAGATTTTATTGAAACATTAAGCGGAGGAAACAGCAATCTAAGTAGTTTGCAATTCCGCACTAATGGTCCGTATTGTTTGTTCTGTTCCTGGCAATAACAGCCAAAGTGGATTCAGTCTAAAACTAAGTAATGAGATATTATCATCATCATCACCTTTACGTAGACGGCGAGTGTTTGACGAGTTAAGTTGAGAAATTGGCACCGATAGTTTTCCCATCACTATAGGTACCTACACTTTTTACTGCCGAGAAAGTATCTTATTCATTGTAATAAATTAATAAGATACTTATTTCCCTTACAATGACACACTATGTTGATATCAAGCTTTAAATATTTTTTGGTGGTTGATAATGCAGTGTTTTATCCAGTTTTATCCAAATAATATGTGAGTCGCGGTCTCCGGAGACGTTGACAAAAATGTCGCACGAAATGTCAAAATTCGCGAGATAAGCCGCGAGAACTTGGCTCGCACAAATTTTTCATGCTCGAAGCGAGTCACATAATATTTTGCGCGACTCAATTATTTGAAGTATTCGCTTGTCGCAAAAAGTCACTGAAAGTCGCGAATTTTGACAGATTTACAAGGATTTACATCAAAAAACGTGTGACTCACAAAGTCGCGGGTTCGCACATGTTCGCATTGCGCGACTTTAATAGGTCGCGCAAATTTGTCATGCTCGGAAGCGAGTCACCTAATGGCGAGTCGCGGGTTTCGCGCGACTCAATCGTTTGACGTTTGAACTTGTCGTGAAAAGTGACTGGAAGTCGCGAATTTTGACAGATATACGCCACAAAACGTGTGACTCACAAAGTCGCGGCCCTCACGCTAGGGGGGCAGCAAAGGTAGTATGAGGACGCGAGTCGCGCGCGACAACGTCAAAAGTCGCGAGAATTTGACAGTTAATGTACTGGAAAGTCGCGACTTTTGACGTTGTCGCGCGCGACTCACGTCCTCATACTACCTTTGGCACGCGATTTATTTCGAATTCTTCATATAGTCACACTCTGACTGTCAAACTTAGGTATTTCCATGGATGTAATAATTTGGGTATTTCAGCTGCAAGTAATACAGCCCAAACAGTTTGATACTCTTTCTAGATTTAAACAAGAAAAAACCTTTTGTTTCTATTCAACATAATTTTACCTACGTTTTAGTATATCATCATCATCATCATCATAATCAACCCATTATGTCCCCACCGAGGGGCACGGGTCTCTTCCCTGAGGAAGGTATAGGCCATACTCCACCACGGGGGTCAAGTCCGGATTGGTGGAGGCTTGTAAGACTAGTGGCTGGTCTTACTGTCAGAAGTTTTCAAGCCGCCCTTAAGGCCTCTGACTTGGCTTAACGACTGCCATCTATCGACGGCAGCCGGCACCAACTGCTTAACGTACCTTGCGAAGCACGGAATCGCTCGGAAAAAATGCCACTAGCGTTAGTCATAGACGGTGACCCATTCATAGACTGAACGCGCCGTATGTTGCTTAACCTTAGTGATCGTTCAAGATCACTCAGGCAGCCCAGGCTACGAGCGATTCACGATTGTTTTAGTATATACATACGAGTAATAATATTTTAAAACCAACATGAATTATTTCTTGTGGTAAGGTCTGTCGGATGACGAAAATGTTAAACGTCACATCGAAGACTTAGTCAAAGAACTCAAAGATGTTGAGAAAAAAGATATGAATCAGATTTTGATTATGGTTCAGCATTAATAAATGTTTATAAGTTTATGTGGTGCATCTTTATTATCCCTGTTTTTGGTGGAGTGGAAATGTTGGTTTTGATGTAGTTAATGTTTTCGTTTTTTTTATATTCGTTTATGTTTGGACAAAATTCATTGGAGACTCCAAACTAATTAAACAAATAATCAAGTTAAGCAAAAGTATCAAGATGGTTTATTCAGAGGATATGCAGGGCATTGAATTTAGAAATTCAATGTGCAGGGTTATCAACTAAAAGATTTTTAAATTTCCCGCTAAAAGCTTGAGGCACGACTCACTTGTCGCATTCTAAAGCCGCCTCTACACATAGACCAACGCGTTGGCAAGCGCGCTGGCGCAGCCACTGGCCCAATGTGTAGAACGGGCGTTTGCGCATTCGCGGTAGGTATTTGAACGTTGGCTGGCGCGCTTGCGAGCTTGCCGCGCTGTGTCGGAAACTTCAAAGGACACTTGTCGCAAGCTTGGCGCATCACATAGGCCGCGCGATCAGTTTGCCCGGAGCAGCGATCAAGAGTGCACGTTTCTTCTTGCGGCGAATTAACACCTAACTTGACGAAATGGCGAACATAACTAACGAGGAAACATTTAAATTTATCGAGCTCTATCAGAGTGAAAAGTGCCTGTGGAACCCAAACAAGTAAGTACCATAAAAATAAAAATGTTGTAATTATTAAAAGTGCTAAATAAATAAGGTTCTTGGACATGTCGTTTTCCTCACGATGTTTTACTTCACAAAGAGCATCCTACTTTGACGGCCTCTGTGGCGTAGCGGTTAGCGCATCTGCTTACTATGCGAGAGGTCTCGGATTCGATCCCCGCTGGGGAGAAAAAAAAACTCCAGGTCTTGGACGTTTACATGTTTGTGACGTCGATGTTTCTGGTTTCCACGACACAGGGTATCCTAGTTTGGGCCCAGAAGCAATGTATGTGCCTTTATGTAAATGTAAATATGTTATTTATTATTATTTTAATATTATAAATGTGAAAGTGAGTTTATTTCTTTGTTTGTTACCTTTTCACGCCTAAACTACTTTTTTATTTTTATTTCGACAATATTAGTAGTAATTATAAGCTGTGAATAAATATACAGCTGCAGCTGTTAGCGCCTCAACATCCATTTTGAATCCGTCCGCACATTGGCCCGAACCAAACCATCAGGGGGTGTCGACTTTGTATGGGCGACCGAGAATACCTTCGTGGGCTAGATTACCTCATTGCCATTTTGAAATTAAAAAATCCTCGGTAAGATTTGTAGAATTTCAGTCAGGCCTAGACTTATTGTAAAAAAAAACCAAAAGATTTGTAAATAATTGTGAAATAGTATATCAACTTTCGTGCGTTATTGAAATTTATTTTTGTTTTTGATCGAAAAAAACTTAGTAGAAACTTACTTTGAGTGTGGCAACTGGCGACGCCAAACGTCATGCTTACTTACAAGATGGCGAATTTTATTTGCGTATGTTGTATACTTATTTCGGTAACGGATTCGGTTTGTTTCTGAAACATTTCTTGTGTAATTGCTTGGATACGACGTCGAGCTGAGCTTGTTTGTGATTCTCCGTCTGTGTTTTTCCTAGTTCGTTTTGAGAAAGTGACTCTTATTCAACATACGACGTCGAGTTGAGCTTGTGCTTCTCCTTCTTTGTAATGTTGTTTTATTATGAATAATTGTGAATTCTTGTGGAATTGTTGTGTGTTTGCCGTGAAAATAAACGAAATATTACGATAAAATACCTAGTGTTTTATTTATGGAGAAAATCAACAAACAATACTTGACAAGAGTTTTTACAAGACAGACGTTTGTCAAGAAGAATAAAAAATAACATAGACGTATCTAGGCAACGCAATAGACATTGACTCACTGACAATTAGTCTATGACAATGAGGCTGCATAACCAAAGAGTATATTATAGGAGTGGTATGCATACTCGTTACATCCTCCTGACTTTTAAGAATTGTTACGAAGAAAAGAAGAAGAGGAACAATTCTTCTCCAGACCAATTCTCTTGGACAGCTGCAGGAGTCTTGGGCCGAACAAAGGCTTGGTGAACATGTCGGCGAGCTGAATTTCTGTTGGGACTTGTTTCACTATGAGTTCTTGATTAACTACACACTCACGGATGAAAAAGTGTTTCAACTTTATGTGTTTGGTTCTCCGGTGGTACTCATAGGGAGGATTCTCAGCGAGTTTTATTGCAGATTCATTGTCGACATATATCACCGGTACATTTTGTAATTTGGTGATCTCTTCAAGCAATGCTTTTAACCAAATTAATTCCTTCGCTGTTTCAGTCAGGGCAATCAATTCGGCTTCAGTGGAAGAAACTGCGACAGAGTTTTGTTTTTGACTCTTCCACATTACGGGGCCAGAGAAGAGGAAAATCATTCCGGTTGTGGAATGGCCAGTGGAAGTATCACCACCATGGTCGGAATCACTGTATGCTAGGAGTGTTTTGTCATCTCCTGTCTTTTTAAATATAAGTCCCATATCTGTTGTCCCCTTCAAGTATCTGAATATTCTCTTCAAGTTCAAAACATCAATCTTTCTTGGATTATCCAGATGCCGAGATACGACACTTACAGCATAACTGATATCTGGCCGTGTAGCTACCATTAAGTAGGCTAAAGCACCCACAGCTTGTCGGTATGGGAAATTACTTTCATCGGGTGCGTCATTTTTATCGTGTTCTGCTTGGGAAACTTTTATGGCAGGAGTTGGAACAGGTTTGCAGTTTGACATTCCGAATCTGTCCAATATCTTTTTGGTATAGCCTTTCTGGTCAACAGTAATAGTGCCATCTATGGCTTTGTGTATTTCCATGCCAAGAAAGTAGGAAGCAGGCTTAGTGGTTATCTTGAAACGGGTTTTCAGTTGATTGATAAAATCTCTACCAGCCTTTTCATTGACAGATGCAATCAACCCGTCATCCACATAGAGTGCGATTAGCACTTGATCTTTGATATACAGGCAGGGGTCTTGCGTACTTTGCTTGAACCCAGATTCGATAAGGTATTCTGAAATACAAGCGTTCCAGCACAAGGGCGCCTGCTTGAGACCGTAAAGACTTCTTTTCAATCGACATACTTTCTTTGTGCCATCTCTGTAGCCTTCTGGTTGAGCCATATATAACTCTTCTTTTACAGAGCCGTTAAGGAAGGCAGTTGACACGTCGAATTGCTGGAGAACCATATTCTGTTGAGCAGCTAAGCCTAGTACTGCTCGCATAGTGCTCAAGCGGACCACTGGGCTGAATGTCTTATCATAGTCCAAGCCGGGTTTTTGTGAAAAACCTTTGACAACCAGCCTAGCTTTGTACCGGTCGACTGTGCCGTCGGGATTCAATTTTATCTTGTAGACCCATTTGCAGGGCAGGGGATTTCTGCCTTTCGGTAAGTCTACCAGTTCCCAAGTTTGGTTTTCGGCAAGCGAGGTCAGTTCACTGTGCATGGCATTCAGCCATTCAGCTTTGCTGTTACTTGTCATGGCTTCTTTGTAAGTACGTGGTTCCACAGGTCGTTCAGATTCAATAGCAGCCATGATGAAGTCATCGAACTTTTTGGGAGGTACTGGGATACGTGTTCTGTCTCTTAGACGGGGAAGATCTGGGACGGGGTCGGGTTCAGACTCTTCTTCGTCGTGGTCAGATTCAGGATTTTGTATAGGTTGGGGATCAGGCTCATCATCCTCGTCATTGACTTCAGGCTGTGGTATATGCTGTGGCGGTGGCAACGTTGACTCACGATCATGTGTACCATCTGCGTTTTCATCTGCGTCTTCAGGGGCAGACTCGTAATCACTTTCAGCAGCGTTTTCATTACTGTCTGAGTTTAGTTGTGGTTGATCAGTGTTCAGCGTGTTTGGCCGCGGTGGTGCATTATTTTGTTGTTTAGGGGGATCGTATATTTCAATCCAGTTTTCACTTGCATCATCAGTATTGTCATTCAGGATTTCAGTGTTCTGTTCATTATGCTCGTAGAACATCTTCTTTAAAACTCTGACATCTTTCGAAACGAATACCTTGCGTTTGGTAGGTACGTATATTCTGAATGCTTTCGAGGTTTCCGAATATCCCGCAAACATACCAGGGATTGCTTTTGATGCAAATTTGTGCCTATTAGAATCTTTTATTAGTATGAAAGTCTTGGCACCAAAGACATAAAGGTGATTGACACAGGGTTTTCTGCCCACCCAATTTTCAAATGGTGTTATGCCTTCTATGCTTTGATTGACTGCTCTGTTGGACAAGTAGTTGGCAGTAAGAATGGCTTCTCCCCATAAATGTAACGGAGCTTTTGCCTCGAGTAGCAGCGCCCGCGCTTTTTCAGTTAGTGTGCGATTTTTGCGTTCTGCGAGACCATTTTGGTGGCTCGTGTACGGTGCTGACAGTCGGCGTTGTATCCCGTTTTGCTTGAGGTAGTTGGAGAAGTCGGTATTTACATATTCTGTGCCATTGTCCGATTGTAAGTATCTAATCTTATTCCCAGTGAAGGTTTCAGATAATTCCTTAAACTCTTTGAACTTGTTGAGTACTTCGCTCTTATTTTTCATTAGGTAGACTCGGCAGTATCTGCTAAAATCGTCGATAAAGGACACAAAGTACCGGCTCTGGCCTAGTGTGGGCGTTTTAATGGGACCGCACACGTCGCTGTGGATAATTTGTAGGCGCTCTATTGTTCTAGGAGTTGTTCTTTGTGGTGGGGCTGGTACTCGATGCATTTTAGCTTGAATGCAAACTTCACACTCGGGTAATGTTTCATTAGCATCAAAGTCCAATCCGATCAAGTGGCCATTCTTAAGGGCGCACTTCATATCTTTGGCGTTCATATGGCCAAGCTTCTTGTGCCATTCTTCCATGGAGGTACTTGAATTTGTATTCACCTTCGTTTCTGGAACTTCATCGTTGGCTAAGTTATTTCTTTCTTTCGATTTCTCAGGCCTTACGTAGTATAAGCCATCTGATTCCTTTTTAGCTACTATGACTGTACCGTGTTGTGGACTGTCAATGACTGCTTTGTCTTTAGTGAAGACAACTGAACAACCGGCGTTTGTAATTTTACCGACTGACAGTAGATTCGTACAGAGACTTGGTACATACAGCGTATCCATGAGGTTTGTAGCTGTTGTAGATGATCCGCATTTTGTAGTGATAGGTACAACTCCGGTACCTTTAATTTCAGCCTTTATTTCATCTGTGGCAAAGCTTAATCTCCTTGATATACTCTTCATGGTCTTAAAGAGGTGTCTCTGGTAAGTCATGTGGGAGGTACATCCACTATCAAGGACCCAAACGTTGTTTGCAGCATGCTTGGATAGGAGACATAGCTGGGTGAAATTATTTTTGTCACATACGTTGGAGTTTTTGTTAGTTTTGGGCCTTTCCTTATTGGATGCATTATTTTTCCAACAATTTGTGCAGATCTTGTGAGATTTACGCTTGAAAATGTTACCTTTTCGCTTGCAGATCTTGCAACATGCGTAAAATGCTTCATCATTGGAGGTGCTGGCTTCACTGAAGTCTGTGTTGCGTCTACGGGCATCACTCTCTTCAATAATCTTTATTTTTAGCTTCTCCGGACTAAGCAACTGGTCTTGGGTTTCGATGGCTATACGAAAGTTCTCGTATTCATCTGAGAGACTGTACAACATGATTATGGACAAAAGATCGCTGTTAATTTCAACGCCTAGATCTTTTAATTTGTCTACATAGTCCATAAATGAGTTTAAATGCTCTCTTACGTCACCATTAGGTCCTAGTTTCGTCAGGATAATTTGTTTCAGCAATGTTGCTTTGCGAGCTGGTCCAGCACTGGCGTAGATTGATCGCAATGTATCCCAAACATCCTTTGCAGTTTTGCAGTTTTTAACTTGTTTTAATTCGGATGCCGAGATGAGTAGTAACAGCTCTGATTTTGCGATTTCATCTTCCTCGATTCCATCTTGAGTGCTGGTTTCATCCTGTGATTTTGACGCTGTCGGTGCCTTGATGATGTATTTCCATAGTTTATTCTTTACTAGGTATGCTTTGGCATGTATTACCCACGTATCGTAATTTTCTTTTGACAAGGGTTGTATTTTAACGACTGACATTTTTCTTCCAGTTTTACCTGGCGAGCCGTTAAAATATCTTCATCGCTCTGCTACCATGTGAATTCTTGTGGAATTGTTGTGTGTTTGCCGTGAAAATAAACGAAATATTACGATAAAATACCTAGTGTTTTATTTATGGAGAAAATCAACAAACAATACTTGACAAGAGTTTTTACAAGACAGACGTTTGTCAAGAAGAATAAAAAATAACATAGACGTATCTAGGCAACGCAATAGACATTGACTCACTGACAATTAGTCTATGACAATGAGGCTGCATAACCAAAGTGTATATTATAGGAGTGGTATGCATACTCGTTACAATAATCTTGTATCATTGTATTGGTTTGTTTACATTAAAGTATGGATTAAATTTTTCACTTTAATATTTTATTGTTTTCTAAAAGGCGTTGAAGTATTTTAGTTGTAAGTAACAAAAAGTATTTTGGATGAATAAGCAATTTCATTTGCAAACTCAGAATCGTTTTAAGTCTTGTAGTATTGTAAAAAGTTTCTGAGTTTGCAATTAATGAAATTGCTTATTCATCCAAAATACTTTTTGTTTTTATGTGCCTGGCACCTTATTGGGACATTCAAATTTTACCGCCACTGAGAAGTTGCTGTGGGCATCCGGCAGGTGGCGCTAGTACGCACATTATTATTTTTTTTGTTTGTAGTTGAACTTCTCTTGAGTAATAGTGTTCTGTAGCGATGCGCGATAATGAATGAAATTATAAGTCGACTAATCTTCTACTTACTAACGTTCGTATTCGACTTCAATATTAGTTATCACTAATCCTGATAATCGAATGAAACCACTAATTAGTAACCACTAACCACTATGTCAAATTGGATTCTGTATTACTTACTGCGAGAAAAATGGCGGTAATTTACGCGCGAAATTTCGTAGTTACACACAACGTTTTATGATTTTACTTTTAACTCCTTGATGTAAGGTTGAATTTGGCTTTTGCTTCAAAGTGGAAGCAAGCGATAAAACCGTAAACATTGAACCCCGAATCGTTCCGATTCACGACGGAAGCTCCCGAGTCGACCAAATTAGTATGCATCTGCTTGAATGATTCCCGAGTCAGTCCGAGTTGCGGCGGAACGACACGAGTCGATGACGAGTAGTATCTACCTATAGCGTTAGCGGTTTACTAGTACGAGTGTTAGGGGTTAGGCTACAGAACGTTAGTTACTAATCTGGATGTCTAATTCGACTAAGTCGAATGATTGCCATAGTCGAATGATATGATTAGTATCATTCATAATCGCCCATCTTTAGTGTTCTGTGCAAACCATACTGAACGACCTTCCAATGTGTGGATGAACTACAAGCGCGTTGGCAAGCGCACCGCCAGCGCGTTGGCGAATGCGCTGGCCTATGTGTAGAGGCGGCATAACGTCTAAACTTGTTTGTTTGTTTGTGATTGATTTAGTCTGTGAATAGGTACCACAGATAAATAGGTTCCTATTCCTTCTTCTGAAGTACTAGAAGTTTATCGATGTTGTACCAAGATTTATCATTATCATAGCACTCTCGTTTCTTGATACAAACATTACAATCATTCCATCATGTCTCTAGGGTCATTACATCTAACTAAACACACTGGCGTAAAACACACCGCCACTATTATATTCTTCCATGGATCTGGTAAGTTAGCCATATAACCTCAGAATATTTTTTAATTTTGAAGTAATTTTTGAAGTTCTTGCAATTTTAATTTCCAGGTGGCACAGGTGATACTATGAAAGAGTGGATAAATCTCATGGTTAGGGATTTCACGTTTCCCCACATCAAGGTAATGTTTAGTTTTTTATCCATTAACCTGTAAATTGTTGAGCTGATCTGCACAATGCAACTGATTAAGTACGTACAGGCCTTTGCATCTAGTGGTTGGTGGGTAAAGTTGATTCTTGCAAAATTTTTGCGATGTGGATTTTTGTATTTTAATTTTATTGTAATTCGAAAATGGTGCGTTTTACGATACCAAGTTACGGGACCTTTTTTGCTCCCCAAGACCACCCTGACCCATTCCCGGCCAAAAAGTAGGGAAAAAAATCACCCCCAGGCTATACCTATGTACGGCTACTGGTTTCCCGACACTTATTGTCGGAGACATGGATTCCTGGCTGGTACTGGGCCCTGATTGGCTAAAGCCCCACGCACCGCCGCGCGCTCCGCCGACGTCACCGCGTCAACGCCAACGGGTCCGGAGTTCTCTTCTCGCTTGGACAACGCCACTGTTTGGTCGTTACACTTACAAATTATTAATTATATTTTCGGATCATTATATTTTAGGCGTATTTCATATTTCTTAATTAAATGATTTGTTATTATTTATTACACCATCATATTAAGTTTTATTGCTGTTAGCTTGTCACTTGTATTGAAAATGTAATCTATAATATATAAAAGGACAAGCTGACTGACTGACTGACTGATTGACTGACTGACATATCAACGCAGGGCCTAAACTATAAGGGTTAGAAACTTGAAATTTTGCACAGGGGTTCCTTTTGTAACGTAGGGGAGCACTAAGAAAGGATTTTTGAAAATTCATCCCCTAAGGGGGTAAAATGGAGGTTTAAAGTTAGTATGAAACTTTGCGGTTTTTGAAGTTATTCGAATGAAATTTGGTACGAAGGTTCTTCAATTAAAATTATGAAACACGTGTAAAACGGTTTTTTAAAAATCATGGAAAAAGGGGGGTGCAACCTTAGTATGAAACTATGCCGTTTTTGAAGTTATTCGAAAGAGATCAATATGAAGGTTCTTCATTAAAAGTCATGAAACACATGTAAAATAGTTTTTTGAAAATCATCTCTTAAGGGGGTAAAAGGGGGGTGCAAAGTTAGTATGAAACAGCAATTTTTTAAGTTATTCGAATGAAATTCAGCATGAAGGTCCTTCATTGAAAGTCATGTAAGACGTGTAAGTAGTTTTTCGAAAATCATCCCTTAAGGGGGTAAGAGGGGTATGCGAAGTTAGTATGAAAGCTCTTTCGCATGCGCTAAAAGTATCCCTATCTTATTTGCAAACACTTTACTTAACTAAAGCCCACGCGGACGTAGTCGCGGGCAACAGCTAGTCAAAATATAAATCTTAAAAAGTAATTGTACATTACAAAGGAAACTTAATCTCAAGATATTAGTAAAAAAAGATATTTTCGTAATTACGAAATTATTAAGTTTTTCTTTCTCCTGTGTAGTTAGCATTTTATGTTTGTCTGTTTTTAAAGCACAACTACAATAAACATTACATGACACAAAAGCTTGATATTTTTTTTTTTACTGTGTGTTATTTTAGTATTGTTGTCTTCAATAAAAGCCAATTTAAGTTGATCGCACATTTGTCAGCACCGCACGCGCCGCACTCGCCGCACGCGCCGCATTTTAAAATTGGGTCGCACATTTATCAGCACCGCACGCGCCGCACGCGCCGCATTTCTGTGTGTTGCCAACAATTTTTGCAGTTTTTTCTTGCCTCTGGTGTGAAACGGTGCGGTGACATTGTGCTATGGAAAAAAATGTTGGGTTGGGGTGTATGTAGCCTTGGGGGCGCTGTGGGCCGAGGACGTAGAAAAATTTTGCAAATTATTTTTTTCTTTTTTTTTCTTCCTTTTTGCAATCGGTCTAAAACGCTAAAATAATACGTTTTTGTTCATTGACTTTTTTTAGTAAGATTGTTTGTCGAGTTACGACTTCAAAAATTTTTGCAAAAATTTTTTTTTATTCTTGCATTGTGTAGGGACAATCCATGGGAGCAAAAAAGGTCCCACAACTTGGTACCGTAAAACGAACCGTTTTCGAGTTATGATTGAAAAACGAAAATCCACGTCTCGAAAATTTTACAAGTGTCGGAAAGCAGTAGCCATGTACCATTAACTACCATTGGGTACACAGATAACAGTTTACTGCGTCGGCAATGTCGTCGAAAACGGTGCATTTTACGGTACCAAGTTACGGGACCTTTTTTGCTCCTCCCTTATCCATGTCCAGCCATAAAAAAGAAAAGAAAATCGCCCCCAAGGCTATACAGCTACTGCTTTCCGACACTTGTAAAATTTTCGAGACGTGGATTTTCGTTTTTCAATCGTAACTCGAAAACGGTGCGTTTTACGGTACCAAGTTATGGGACCTTTTTTGCTCCCATAGATTGTCCCTACACAATGCAAGAAAAAAAAATTAAAATAAAAAAGTCCAAAAAATTTTTTTATAAGGATTTTTCTTTTTCGTTTTTGCGTCCAATTGGGTTCCTATAGTGCCCCCATGCATACACCCCAACGCCTACTCCCCGCCCCCAACTTTACCCACCAACCACAACATTAATTCAAAAAGGAACTTATATGGAGCATATTCAGCTCTTCGGATCGGAATGAGGCAACACTGAGTGGCAGCACGCGCCCGTACAGTCGACAGCACGTCAATCTTCCCATTTTAGTTGCAAAGTCGCCCGTAATACAACGGAGCAGAGTGCATGGGTGTATACCATGATGTGCTGTCGACTGTACGCGCCGCATTATATGACGTCATCAGAATTCGGATGCCTACCGTATTTTACGAAATGCGGCGCGTACGGTGCGGATAAATATGCGAGATTTCATATCATTGCATACAACGAATTCTAAAATGCGGCGCGTTCGGCGAGTGCGGATTCGGCGAATGATTTGACATGTGTCAGTCTTAGCTTCATAGTGAGGTGACCTGTTAAAAAACATCGATTACATCGAATGAATCAATACGGACTTCAAACATTTGTGAATCGAATGCAGTTATTGGGAAAAAGTTCGTATAGGTACTGTAATTTTAATTGAGCTCCATTGAAAATCAAATCAAATAAACAATTATTAATCAATTATTAATTATTTAAAACCCTGTCCCATTATTGTCAAACCTAAATTTATAAAACCAAATAAGACACGTATATAATTTAACCAAGAAAAAATGCATTTATTCACCAGAACTACATAATAGAATTATAATGAGTGTTGTCATCGTCATCACTGCTGTCCGCTCTCATAGATATAATTACGATACCTGTAATTTCAATTGACGTAAAGCACATTTTGGCCAAAATGAGCTTTGAATGCCATCTTACTTAGTTTTTTTTTTCTCTTTTTTTCTGTCTAATCCACGTAGCGATAGGACCATTAATAACAATTTTAGACACATTTAAAAAGTAATGTAAAGAACATTTTCGCTGTCAAATTGAAAAATTACAAACGTAAAGAATATCAAAATATTGAGTTGTTTTTTACTGCCCAACCATTCAGTATAAATAATGCTAAATGTGCTTTAATTCAAAGTCTGTTTATCACCTCTTTTAATATAATGAGGCGTAAAGCACATTTTGCAAAATTATGTGCTTTACTTACCACCTAATCTGCTATACCTACTAGTTCTTGCTTAAATTTTGAGGGCATAAATAGCTTTTAAAGTTGGTATTTGTGTTTTACACCCTATTTAAGTGTTAATGTCAAAACAATCGATACCTTACAACCTTACACCCGAGACTAATAACAACATTTTGTTCTTTACGTATAGGTACCAGCGTTTATATTGTTTCTTTAACCTATTCATCAAAATCACAATTAATATTATTTGAACTCTATTGCAATGAACAATAGCTCTAAAATTCCTTAACAAACTTTGAATGTTGGTACAACAGCATCAAAAGTTTTGACTCGTGCGGTGCCGCGCAAGCAGCTACAGATCCCTCAACGTTCTTCTTTGTCTCAAAATAATTAAAAAGAATACTTTATGAATTGCATCTATATGTACGATTTTTAAGAAGTTGATTCAAAGTACATTAATCCAAACGCAATTCAAACAACAAAACACTGCACGATTAATGAGAACTCTCGTTAAAAACAACTATTTATTTGTTTTATTATAACAGTACACGATATAAATGGCTGATGAAGATAAATACGTAAGCGTAGGAAATATAATTATAATATAACTAGCCAAAAGGCGTTAAGAAAATTTAAGGTAAGAACTATCCGGAATGTTCTTTAGGCGAGTATTTCTTATTTCAAAGTGCCTGAATAAAAAAGTCATAAATATATAGGTCATAAATATACAGAGGTATAAGTCGACAGCAGGTCAACTTTTACCATTCTTTTTCTTAAAGAGCCTCTCCATCACTGGAGGTTGGAAGTCAGCTCTTTACAACGGTCTCTGTTCAGTGCAATAGGGAATGGATGAAAATATCAGAAGTGCTTGATATTTTTTTCGGTGATAGGAATAACCTTCCTCAACGCGAGAAAAAAGTTTCAATTTTTTTGGCTTCGTAGTTAATTTTTAAATAATGTTAATATTTTTCCATTCGTAGTTCTGGGCTCAGTACGGCTTAACAGACATATTACTTGGTCCGCTACGTATTAAAAAAAAAATCTGTGGTGACATTGACAGCTTTGCAAGGTGGATTTTTTTTCATACGTAGCGGCTAAGGAATATGTCTGATATGCCGTACTAAGCCCAGAACGACGAATGGAAAAATATTAAGTATATTTAAAAATTAACTACGGGGCCAAAAAAATTTAAACTTTTTTCCCGCGTTAAGGAAGGTTATTCCTATCACCAAAAAAAATATCGAGCACTTCTGATATTTTCATCCATTCCCTATTATGAACAGTTCCTCCGGGGTTTTAACACCGATCCATTCTTTGATGTTACACAACCATGACATCCTTCTCCTGCCCGGCCTCCTCTTTCCTTCCACCTTGCCCATCAAAATGGTCTGCTACAGTCGATATTTCTTGCTTCGCAGCACATGGCCTAAGAAGGCTCTATTCCGCTGCTTGATGGTATGAACATGATCCACGTCCTTGTGCATCCGTCTAAGGGCTTCGACGTTGGTCACTTTTTCAGTCCAACTGATCCGCAGCATTCGCCAATAGCACAACATCTCGAATGCCGTGAGTCTTCTTCTGAGGTCTTCCTTTATGGTTCATGACTCGCACTCTTAAAGAACGACAGGCCATTTATGTAGCAGTGCAGAATCTTATTGCGGAGTTTCATGAAGAGTTCCCGACAGCACAGAACTTTATTTAACTTCGTTAATGAAGCTCGGGCTATTTCGATACGCACTTGTATTTTAGTATCGCTTGCTATGATCCCAAATACCTGTACTTCTCAACTCTTTCTACGATATTCGCTCCGATTCGTAAGTCCACCTGTTGTCGGGGCCCGCCCCCAGAAACCACCATGAATTTCGTCCTTACGACATTCATGTTCAATCCAACTCTTCTGCTACACTCAGAGACCTTGTCTATAATAATTTGAAGACTTTCTTGGGTGGATGCTAGCAGGACAGTATCATCCGCTTACCGCAGGTTTTTGACCACACGCCCATTGTCGACGACTCCTGCTTTCGCATCTTCAAGTGCTTCCTGGATGATTGTCTCGGAGTATAGGTTGAAAAACAACAGGAACAAGATGGAACCTTGACGGACACCTGTTTGTATTTCAACTGCGTGAGTTTCTTCGCCTTCTACTCTTCCACACTTCCGTTGCTGTTTGCCTCCATTAAAGGCTAGTGATGATGCGTAGGTCCTATACAGGTCTATAGCTATAAGTATCTTAATCTAAGCTCTCTTAAAGTTTATAAAGCACAAGAACACGGTTTGTTGCATTTCTCTACACTACGAGTCCCAGGGGTCCCAGCCAGTGTGCCCTGCCGCCGGCGCTCACTCTCGATCCTGTGGAAGCCTCGTCGCATGCTCCATGCAACCTACCTGAGTCCCGGGAAACCCAGCCAGTTACTAAGCACGTCTCGAATTGATTAACACCCATTATTTCCGATTTGAAACCACAGGAAGTTCAGATCTATGGACTATTAATGATGAATCGAGTTCCAGCGACGATTTAAAAGTAGTACTTGGTAAAAACTTCTACTTTGTAACTACTTCGCAGAAAATATGTATTAAACACAAAAAAAATCACATGAACATGGCTCAATGTGATAGAAAGAGACCCAATGTAGCAAAAACGTACTCCGAAGAGGCTAAACAACATGTGAGAACATAACACCATAATACCTAGATTAAGTAAATACTAACCTAGTAAAAGACAGATTCAGCGATTTTTTCTGGTCTCAGTGTCATTACAAAACTATCTGAACCTTAATAAAACGTACATACATTGAATAATAACCATAATACCGATTAATTTTGATCAATGCAACTAACTGAAATCTACAATTGTTAATAGTTTTCAGATAAATTTGTAAAGGAGTACAAATTTTATTTTAAAAAGAAAACAGTTACGTGAGTACATGCTAAATAAAATAATAATAATAAAAAATATATTTAAAAGACATCATAGTAGGTACAATTAATACATCGGTCCTAGATAACAGTCGTCACACCAATCTCCTCATCATTCATAAAATTAGGGCATTTGGAAGCGCGCATGACCATGGACATTTTTTATATTAAAATATCTGAATATTTCAGATATTTTAAAATAAAAAAATGCCGATTTATTACTAACATAATTCTTTTATTTGTTAATTATCCGTTTTCATTCTTAACGTCCCTTGACAACACACGTTATTTAAAACTACTTGTAGCTATGTATGCTTCACCGCCTTATAAATTAATAAAGTTAGTTCTTTAACTCAAAATATACGATAAAATATAGTTTTTATTTAGCTTTACACTTGCACTTACTTTAATCTTAAACGTTTATTTTTAGGGCGTAGAGAGTATAATATTTTCAGTAGTGCTTTACACCCAAAATTAATGTGAGCCTCATAATTTTATTTGGCGTAAAGAACATTTTAATGAATTTTCTTAGATTTAAGGCACATCTATTTTCTAAAATAATACACTAAACTAAAAACTAAATATTTCATCGTCTGCATCTCAAGATTTTAGGTATATTTTGTCTGCATCACTTTTATATAACTTTAAAAACATAAGCGTAATGAATTAAATTCTAAAAAAAAAAACTTATTTTGGCTCTCCTGTAAAGTTGGGTTTTGTGCTTTACGTCAATTGAAATTACAAGTATCGATTAGTTCTCCTTCGATAATGTTATTTATTCTCACATCTCGTTCAAAATCATCAAAAAATATTTTCTTTGTCTTCTCGACGACTTTGCCAAGAACATCCTACGAGTTTTTTTTTGCCTAAAAGTGTAATAATATAATAAAACGGGCCTCGGCCTTAACAAGAAAATGCATCTAAAAATTTTTTACAAAGATTTGGCCTCGCCCTTAACACGAAAAAGATATTTATAAAACACAACAAAGATTTGGCTTTGGCCTTCTACAAAGGATTACCTGTATTAACAAGTTGTCTTCGGATACAGAAAAAGGAAAAACGTTAAAAGTCCGTTGCCTATTCTGCTATTAGCAGAAAAACAAGATTAAAAAATATATATAATGAAACGGATTTTGTTTCTATTCAATTTTGTAGTTTTTAAGTTATTAAAAGAATAATATAACAATGTTTTTCACTTCTCATGGTATAAAAGTTCGTCGTTATGTGATGCGTACTAGTTGTACTAAATAAAATAATCACAATGTGGAATCATGTATGGCTATACATTCCTCTACAGGTAATCATTGCATTCAATTCAACTTTTTGACTGATGATTCCTTTGATTTTTACGGTAACATCCCTAGTTTTTAAAAACAAAAAGGGTTGACCGACATAACCTTGTGATGAAGTTCAGTTTTTTAGGACAAACATTGTTTACTAAGTTTAGAATGGTTTTTTAGTCAAAGTAAATTGTAATAATGCCTTCTTTTGACATTATAACAATAAATAAGTATTATTAACCGAAAAAAGTGAAGCAATTGTGCAGTTAAAACTTTGAAAAAAATAATAATATTGTGTGCCCTGCGTTACAAGGTTATGTTGAAAAATTTTGATGAAGTGTCAAATGTGACCTATTAAATTGGCTTTACATTAAAGTTGATCGCACATTTGTCAGCACCGCACGCGCCGCAAGCGCCGCACGCCGCACGCGCCGCATTTTAAAATTGGGTCGCACATTTATCAGCACCGCACGAGCCGCACGGCGCCGCATTTCTGTGTGTTGCCAACAATTTTTGCAGTTTTTTCTTGCCTCTGGTGTGAAACGGTGCGGTGACATTGTGCTATGGAAGAAATTGTTGGGTTGTGGTGTAGCCTTGGGTGCGCTATGGGCCGAGGACTTAGCAGAAAATTTTGCAAAATTTTTTTTTCCTTCATGCAATCGGTTTAAAATGCTACAACAATACGTTTTTGTTCATTGACTTTTTTTAGTAAGATTGTTGTCGAGTTATGACTTCGAAATTTTTTCCAAATTTTTTTTTAATTCTTGCATTGTGTAGGGACGATCCATGGGAGCAAAAAAGGTCCCACAACTTGGTAAAACGCACCGTTTTCGAGTTATGATTGAAAAACGAAAATCTACGTCTCGAAAATTTTACAAGTGTCGGAAAGCAGTAGCTGTATAGCCTTGGGGGCGATTTTTTTTTCTTTTTTTTTGGCTGGGCATGGATAAGGGAGGTCTTGAGGAGCAAAAAAGGTCCCGTAACTTGGTACCGTAAAATGCACCGTTTTCGAGTTATGATTGAAAAACGAAAACCCTTTTTTTTTCTTTTCTTTTTGATTGGGCATGGGTGGACGTGGATTTTCGTTCTTCAATCATAACTTGAAAACGGTGCATTTTACGGTACCAAGTTACGGGACCTTTTTTGCTCCCCAAGACAAAGGGGGTCGTCTCGAAAATTTTACAAGTGTCGGAAAGCAGTAGCCATGTACCATTTACTACCATTGGGTACACATATAACAGTTTACTGCGTCGGCAATGTCGTCGAAAACGGTGCATTTTACGGTACCAAGTTACGGGACCTTTTTTGCTCCCCAAGACCCTCCTTACCCATGCCCAACCAAAAAGAAAAGGATTTTCGTTGTTCAATCATAACTCGAAAACATTGCGTTTTACGGTACCAAGTTATGGGACCTTTTTTGCTCCCATAGATTGTCCCTACACAATCCAAGAATAAAAAAAAATTAAAAAAATCCAAAAAAAATTCCTTATGAGGATTTTTTTTTCGTTTTCGCGTCCAATTGGGTTCCTATAGTGCCCCCATGCATACACCCCAACGCCTACTCCCCGCCCCCAACTTTACCCACCAACCACAACATTAATTCAAAAAGGAACTTATATGGAGCATATTCAGCTCTTCGGATCGGAATGAGGCAACACTGAGTGGCAGCACGCGCCCGTACAGTCGACAGCACGTCAATCTTCCCATTTTAGTTGCAAAGTCGCCCGTGATACAACGGAGCAGAGTGCATGGGTGTATACCATGATGTGCTGTCGACTGTAAGCGCCGCATTATATGACGTCATCAGAATTCTTCCTTCGGAGTTCGGATGCCTACCGTATTTTACGAAATGCGGCGCGTACGGTGCGGATAAATATGCGAGATTTCATATCATTGCATACAACGAATTCGAAAATGCGGCGCGTTCGGCGCGTGCGGCGCGTACGGTGCGGATAAATGTGCGACCAACTTAATAGAATTATAACGAGTGTTGTCATCGTTATCACTGCTGTCCGCTCTCGGAGATATAATTAATTCTTCTTCGATAATGTTGTCTATCTCACATCTCGTTCAAAATTATCGAAAATTATTTTCTTTGTCTTCGCGACGACTTTGCCAAGAACATTCTTCGAGTTTTTGTTTTTTGCTTAAAAGTGTAATAATATAATGAAACGGGGCTCGGCCTTAAAAAGAAAAATACGTCTAAAATTTTTTTACAAACATTTGCTCTCGGCCTGAACACGAAAAAGATATTTATAAAACACAACAACGATTTAACTTTGGCCTTCTACAAAGAATTACCTGTATTGACAAGTTTTATTCGGATACAGAAAAAGGAAAAACGTTAGACCTGACTGCACGGACGAAAGTCCTTTGCCTATTCTGCTATTAGCAGAAAAACAAGATTAAAAAATATATATGTATATAATGAAACGGATTTTGTTTCTATTTAATTATTTTTGTATTTTTTAGATTATTAAAAGAATAATATAATAATGTTTTTCACTTCTCATGCTATAAAAGTTCGTCTTTATGTGATGCGTACTAGTTGTACAATCTACTAATAATATTATCACAATGTGGAATCATGTATGGCCACAGACATCTGAAGTAAAGGAGACCGGACCTATCGCCGAATTTGTATGAGAACCTGTTGTCGCAAGCCCGAGTTACTCACACAACGCTACGAGATGTCCGCACACCTCATGGTACGCACCCACACAAAAACACTCTAGCTGGGACAGATTTTAGTCAATAAGTTGTCGATAATTAGGTGCATCTAGTAGCTAATTTCTGTGTGTCTGAAGTCACGAGAAATTTAATTGTTTGTGCAAACATAAAATATGTGCGTGGCACCTATGTTAGAACTGAAAAATATGTGGCAAAAGTTTGAAATAAATAACACGTCTAGGCATTTCTCCAGAAGAGGCAAAAATGGCTGACTTCGGTGGTCGTTTTTTTTTCGTCTTTCAGGAATTTTATCGATTGTTTTGGATAAAGGGCTAAAAACTGTAAAACATGATATATTTTGGGTAGTCAGATTCTCGGCTATAAAACGAAATATTTAAATCACCGAAATCAGACTACACCGAAATCACCGAAAAACCGGGCGAAAATAATCAATCAACTTGTTTATTGTAATTCTCATACATTATTAAGCTCTAAAGTACCTCCTTCAACAGGTACTTCTTATACCGAAAATCACATTTTTTCAATCAGCTTTTTCTCATCTGTCAGCTCGTCATGCAAGCGCCAAAAATCTAACACGAATTGCGTGAGTGATTTCTGGTTAACTATTTTAGAACGAAAAATAATAATCCTTCCAAAAAAAAATTGCAAAATTTTATCAAAACACGCAATAAAGTCAAATAATTAAGTATGTTAAATTATACATTTTTGTATCAGTATAGCCTTATCTTTATGAAGTGACTACACCAGAAACAAAAAGCAATTTAGTTTAGTCATACGGAGTTTAGTGTACTTTTTGTTTGTATTGTACTTATGCCGTTAGGTTGATATCATACCTATGTAACTTTTCTGAAATTGGTTGTTGGTAAAAACTATCAGTCAAATCTTGAGCTTGAATTACAATTTACATCTCAGTGATCTTGTAACTAAAATTTCATGATTTTCTTCAGAGAACTTGGCAGCACCCATAAAGATCTCAATTCTTTTGTCGGCGAAGTCGATAACGACGTATGTTCTTAATACCTATTGAACTTGGCTCTCATATCATTCACATTTATGTTTTTGATGGGATACATCATACACAATGAATCTGGATACGGCGGCGGCGCCGGCGGCGGAAGTACATATTTAATTATCGATATTGACTTCCTACATAATTATCTCCTCACTAGTTCCGTCACAAATTGTTTCTGTCTTTCTCACGCTCATCGGGTTAGAATGAGAAAGAAACAAAGAAGTGTCTCCATGGTTACGCTATCTATCTGTTGTTGTATATTACGACAAAATATAATTTTATTAGAAATAAGTGGTGTTTTAGGCATTTATCTGTGAAATGAAGTTCCATCGGTCTGGATGTAGTTTTTGTCACTGTGTCTTTTGCAAAAAACGATCGCACCATGCCGGCATTTCTAACAAAACGAAATTGTTTCTGACACGTCTGACGCGCTCGCTCAGATGTCCCAAGTGAGGTTAGTGTTTGTACCCTGTGCAAGTTTATTTCTCAAGCCTTGGAACGGTATGCCCAATCTCTTTACTATTCAGATATCTATGTGTATGGCTAAACATTCCTTTATAGGTAATCATTGCATTCAATTCAACTTTTTGACTGATGATTCCTTCGATTTTTACGGTAACATCCCTACTTTTTAAAAACAAAAAGGGTTGACCGACATAACCTTGTGATGTAGTTCAGTTTTTTAGGACAAACATTGTTTATTAAGTTTAGAATGGTTTATTAGTCAAAATAAATTGCAATAATGCCTTCTTTTGACATTATTGCAATTAATATGTATTATTAACTGAAAAAAGTGAAGCAATTGTGCAGTTCTAACTTTGAAAAAATAAATAATATTGTGCGCCCTGCGTTACAAGGTTACGTTGATGAATTTTGATGAAGTGTCAAATGTGACCTATTAAATTGGCTTCACTTTACCTTTTAGATTTTTTCCTACTCTTTTTCTAATGGTGGGATGAAATAAAAAATATATACTTAAAATGTTTGTCTCTACATTATAGGTGCTATATCCTACAGCACCACTACAGCCATACACTCCTGCTGGAGGAGCCATGTCCAATGTATGGTTTGATCGCAAGGGTATATCACCCCGAGTGCCTGAAGACTTAGAGTCCCTGAAGAAGATTGAGGCGTCTGTCAAAGATCTAGTTAGGAAAGAAAATGAGGCTGGAATACCAAACAATAGGATTGTTGTTGGTAAGTTAAGTCTATATTTGTGTACAAAGATATCTTAGAGTGGTGGTGGCCCAGTGGATAGATTGATGGACTCGGGAGTGAGAGACCCAGGTTCAATTCCTGGTGTTGGCATGTACCTGTTGTAGCAGACTGGCGCAGTGGAAGCGTGTTGGGCCCATAACCTGTAACAGGGTGATCGCTTAGCTGGCAGTGAAATATAGAGCAACGCTCCTTTTATAATGTAAAATTTATATTGTGTTACAAAATAAACGGCATATAATGGAATTTAGTTTGCCCTAAAAAAATGTTCTGTTTTTATATTTTGTTTTCAGGAATGTAGGTAATTTTGAGAGCTTGAGCTGTATATTTCGATTTGGGTAGTTGTAATTAATTTTTGATACACATTAAAATATATAGAATTGTCATTATACACTATGAATTATTACTTTATAAAACACTTAAAAATTTACATACAGGCACATACATACATTGCTTCTGGCCCCACACTAGGATACCCTGTGTCGTGGGAATGGGACATCATAAACAAGTGAATATCCAAGACCTAGGGTTTTTTTAGTCCCCAGTCTGGGTTCGAGCCCGGGACCTCACGCATGGTAGGCAGATGCGCTGACCGCTGCGCCAACAGAGGTCATCAAAATTATGAGTCCTGCCTGAGAGTTAGGAATGAAGGGGCTGTCCGCAGGCGGATTCTCAATGGGTGGCGCCCTGGCACTACACACGTCGTACCGGTGGCACCGCGACGTTGCTGGCGCCTTCGCCTTTAGCTCCTTCCTCAATCAGCACTCCGTGGTCTACAGCGACTTGAACGACTTCAAGGGCCACCGTGAGTATTACTTCACAATAATAACTTCTACAGGAATCTGAAATTTATTTCAACGTAAAGAATTTACAACCTGTTTGTTGAATGTCAATGTACATACTTAGAATGTTAGGTGCTGCTTTTGGGGCCGAATGTAGTGGAGAAAAAGGCAGCGAAAAAAAAACTCCACTCTGGCCATCGTTTCTCAAATCACCTTAAATCTAATTCAAATATCTAACTAATTTATATATCTAAGAAGCTCATGACCCATGAGTCTAACCAACACCTGCTATGTCAAAACAATAATAGCACATTTTTTGTCACAGCTTCTGTACATTTATGTAAAACTTAATCGCGGAATATACATGGGGGTGTTTTGGGTATCCCCTGCTTGGCACTATTTATTCCGGACACTCTGTATAATTTTTAAAATTAAAAATTATTTGAATACTTGAAAGCTTGAAAGTGCCCATCGCGACCAGATAAATAATATATAATTTAGTTAAACCTAAACTTGATATTCTTAAGTTGCAAACTCTGTTCTCTGTCTACCCCTCTAAAATCCGTCTTTTAATTCGATGCAAAAAAAATATGACGCGGTGTTACCACTATAAAATATAAAGGTTTAATCGGTAGATTGAGTGAATAGAAGGCTCATGTGACAAAAATCCTTATCACATCAAAGACATTAAAATAATTACTCATATGAGGAAATTCAAAAAACTACACCTACGTAGCACACACTATTTTAACTTGGAAGTAAAATGGGGTTATTTGGTTTTTACGTACTAGCAACATTCGGAATTGACAGCCCTTTTCTTGTATTGATATGACAACATGACAGTTTTTTTTTGCATTGAATTAAAAAACAGATTTTAGGAAGCAGACGTGAGTTACTATTTCAGTGTTGTTCCCAATCTTAACTTAAGCCTAACAATTCACAATTTCCGTTCCAGTACCCCCCCTCTTGCAAGTGCACGGGGACAGCGATGATCTAGTAGATCTGACGTGGGGGGAAGACACGTTCACCGCACTGCAGAAGTGTGGGGTCACCGGCGAATTCAAGGTAGATTGTCTACAGGGTTTCATGATAAACATAAACATTTACATACAGGCACATATAGTCTGTTAGCTTTTAGAATATACCTCGGGCTCTAGAGTAGGCTTCGGTTTTCGCCGAAAGCACGCGAGTGTAATACTCCCTCCTACTTCCTATTTCAAAATTAAGTCTCATATTAGTTCCGATATTTCTATTACACGAATACATCTGATTCTATCCGATAGTAGCCGAGGTATATTCTAAAAGCTAACAGACTGTACTTTGCTTTTGGCCCTACACTAGGATACCCAGTGTCGTGGGAACCAGAAACAGCGACATCACAAGCATGTAATGTCGAAACGAACTAACGCTTAGGGCATTTTTTGGCGCGGTTCCGGCCCGTTAAGCAGTTGGTGACACAGTGCTACGAAATTCGTAGTGCAAGCAATGTCTACGCCTAGTGCCTCGACCAATGTGGATTAGGTCCCCGTGGTGGAGTATGGCCTATACCAGGGATCCCCAAACTATTTTGGACAAGTGACCCTTTTTCCAAAATGAACTGTTACCTTAGACCCCCATGGCCAAATTACCTACTTTTAAGATCAACCCCCTTATTCATAATGGTCCGCTAACTTAAAACAGCTGCTACGGAGTGTTATTTTTCATTCTGACTTAGGTCAATAGAAGAAGACATAGTGAGAATTGGCAATGCTTTAAGTTAGCAGACTATTATGAATAAGGGGGCCTATCTTTAGTTTTTTACTATTGATATATTCCTATTCCTATATACCTAGGTACTAAGGTACCCATTGGAAAACTTTGCACTTGGTTAAGTGAGTAAAGGTTAAAGTTTTTCTATTTCCTACAAAAATATTAATTATTCTTAGTACACGTAACACAACATAAACAATACAGTACCTACCTACCTATCTTGAAAGTCTTAAATAAGAACTTGTGTTAATTTAATAGGGGTCGATTTTTAGACCTCGTCGTCGACCCCCAAAATCAGTTTTCGTTTATGTCGATATCGACCACTTTGGGAATCCCTGGCCTATACCTTCCTCAGGGAAGAAACCCGTGCCCCTCGGTGGTGACATAATGGGTTGATGATGATGAAGCTTCCACGACCTGGGGTTTGGCTTCGTATTACTGGTTGTAGTCTAACCTTCAATTTTCCACCAAATCCATCTATCGCGGTCTCTTCCCATTCAAAGGAACTTCCGTCGGCGCAATGGTATTGTAGCGATTCCATGTTTATTGTAGCTGGTGGGCACAGCCGTCTAGAATTATTTTAAATTATTAGAAGGGAATCGCTTCGTTTTTGTTTAGGTGTCAGTCAAGCCCTAGCTAGGCTAGGCGATGCACGACGAAAAGATGAAATAAAAGTGTTTTTGCCTAATAAGCATGTTTTCTTAAAAAGTAGTTCGCTAAGTACACCGTGACAATAAAATTCCAGGTTCTGCAGAGGCTCGGACACTCGATCAACAAGCGGGGCATGCTCCAGTTCAAATCCTGGGTCGAAGGTTTACTCCAGGCCGATGACGTCACTCATTAGATCGCCTTGCCTCCACGAAACAACGTTGTCGATTTTTTACAAGCTGACCGGACAGCCGTTTTCCTGTCAATTTACAAAAATGGATTGATTTTGTATACATAAAGGTGGCCTGTAACGGCGCTGTAATATTACGAACATTTGATCACTGTACCAAAAAAAATATTGAGACATTTATGGACATATTTATTAAGTTGTGATGAAACTATTGTCAATAAGTTACGAAAATAATGTGATATCACATCACTGTTCATGATGTTGTTCGTGTACTTGTTTTAAATGGTTTTAGGCAATAGTTAATCGTTGAAAGAGTGTTTTTGCCATCAACATAACCAATCTGACTTCTCTGTGACCTGGTATTTGCCGATAGCGTGGGTATATAGATAAATAGAATATTACAGGGAAGTTTTTATAGATGTGTAAAAATATAAATTGTGTTACCAAAATCTAAAGTTTTTGTTACCTACTTTACGTTTTGAAAGCCCAACCTCTACAAAGGTTCAGACGCATTTGCTTTTCTCGTTTATTGACATAATGTCAGTCACGAAATGACGGTCTGGTGGGTGAATAATTTTGCTGTGGAAAAGTGGAATTTAATTAAATTTCTTTGTAAAAAAGCAGCAAATCTTGGTTTGTTATTATAATACAAAAATGCCGCTGAAAAAGAATAGCCCGGGAGGGAAACATGAGAAAACTCACTCAAAAACCGGAGACGATTCAAAGGACGCGCGATCATGGAAAACCAAGATCTTGAACGCCAAGTTGAACGAAGCAAACTTCCGTGTAAAGGTGGTGGTACTAGACGTAGCGGGTAGCGAGCAGGACCGCATGTACCTTAGCAAGTTCGAAGCCTTCGCGGCAGAAGAGAAACGCTTCGTTGTCAAGATTATCTGTAAGACGGAGACCATCTTCATGATCAGCCAACTAGGCAATGAAGCGAAAGTCAGAGACGAAAACAACAAAGTGTTCGAGGAGGCCGCTGTCTTCCTCCGGGAGAAGAAAAACATACCAGCCGAATACCTCGCCCTCGTCATCAAATATCTCATCATAAAGCTCAAGGACGAATACCTCTTTATCAAGCGCCAGAAGCTCGATGTAGCCGAAGGGTGCAGGCGCGAGTCTTTAATCATGGAGCGACCAGTAGAGGTCAAAGGGACGGTCTTCCAGAAGGCCGCGGCATCCGCGCAGACGAAACCCGAGAAAGAGAAGGCCGGAAAGGACATAGCTCCAGTTTCCAAGCCTAGCCGAAGCGACAACGATGAGAACTTAGGATATTTTGACGAGGAAAAGAAATACAACACCCAGCTTAGGGTCCGCGGCGAAGAGTGGAGGGACAAGGAGTATGTAGAGGACTATCCCATAGATGGGCCTCACCTTTATATAGCAGTCAGCGGATTTGCTGACCCGTTTTTGCCCTTAGCTCTCGTCAGGGTCGCAGTGCCGGTAGTGGCGGTTGTACAGATCCGCATCGACGTGGCGACGCTCCGGATTCCGTCCTCTCTAACTCGCGCAGCTAAGCGCGGCGCCAGCCAAACCCAGCTCATGATGGACGAGTCACTAAAGTTTTGGGACGACATGCAGCAGTTACGCATCATGCCAGCTACAGCCTGCTACCTTAAGGACACCGCATTTATCGTCTTCTCGCCTCCTTACTGGCAATCCGACGACCTCACTGGGGATCCAGAGAAAATCTACGACGAAGTCTGCTATCTTTTGTACGACACGCAAGATCTCGCCAGACAACACCAAAATTATCTCGAAAACTTTTCGGTAATAAATGTGCCGGATGACGTGGATGAGCCTAAGGAAAAGCGTGATTCCTTCCAGTACTATACTCGGCTGATAGAAGGGATTCCTTTGGAATGTTGCTCCATTTACTCTGTGCTCGATAACATTTTGCATGCAGTTACAAAGTTCGGCAACGGTCCAGATTCAGAATCCACGGATAGTGGTCCTGATGTCAAGTCGACGAAAGTATCTGTTGTCTCGAAACAGGACGACAAAGAAAGCAAAGCTACGACCATCGTGAACGACATTTTTGACCATTTGTGTCAGGAAGACAACAACAAGAAGACTTATAGGGTCACATACGGTGAAGAATTTGAGGCGTTTAAAGATCCTATTGTGATCACCTACGGTGACATTGTCAAGTACTTCACGTTCCATTTGGGGAATATGAATTTGGACCAAATTGTGACCGGAATGCTGGTGGGTATGCCGGTGAACAAACTATGGTTGAAAGAAGACGCGGTGTGGGGTGAGATGGAGACCAAGATAAGCCTGCATGTGAATGTGCTCCTTTCTTGCTTTGAAAGGACAGACGTGGAGACTTCAGAGCTAGTGCGGCTACTGAACATCCTCGCGTGTCGGAAGCTTTACAACAATCGCAGCTCGCTACGTAAAGAGCGCGAAGCCCCGGACACGCTTCATGAGTTCAAGAAAAGTTACCTGAAACGCACTGTACTCGCTGAACCCATTTCGCGCGCGCCGTCAGTCATAATGTCCCCCAGTAGGGTGTCACCTTCATTCCCTTCTATAACTCGGAGCGACAACGTCTCCATTATGTCGCCCAGTAAAGACGATGATGAAGTTTCCCGCGTCAAGTACCTTTTTGACTGTCCCGACATCAGCGAGCTCGTCTCCTCCGCCGAAATTGCCGCCGACATGCCCCTGAGCCACCTCATGGATCAATATGAGTATTTTGAAGATTTTAGAGGCTCTGCCGCGTTTCAGATAATTTTGGATGCGTTTAACAAGTACAATTGCCTCGATTACAAATACTGCGAGGTGACCGATTCTATCGTAATGATGTTTTTCAATAGCCATAATAAGGAAGGCATCGCGCGTGATACTTGGAGGAGTCATGTACCTACAGCCGTGTGCCTGCAAGACTTCTTTGACTACGTCCTAGATGAGCACTACGAGTGGATCCAAGAGCAAGACGAACTCTACTACGAAGCTCTGGCGCTGATGACGCGCTCCATGTACTCGAAGCACATGTTCGAGCAGTACGATCATACATGCCTGAACGAGACCGACGTGGATGTAGAGATGATGATTGATGGCTCCATTAAGCATCAGCAGATGATCGCATTCGAGGCTACTACTCAGGTCACAAGCACCGACAACAACCCCTCGCGCCTCAGCAGCCCCAAGACAGACACCAGAAAGTCAACGCCTCGCAAGAATGCCAAGCAGAAGCCAAAAGAAGAGAAGGCGGAGGAGGTCCCAAAACCCTTCTGTGGCTACATGCTTGGCGATAGAAGAGTCGAGGTCTTTGGCAAAGACAGCACGTTCTTCTCCAAAGACGGCTCGAAAGTAAACACTATGTACTACTTGGTGATTCCAATGAATTTTGAGTGGATCATCATGAACATGGTCCCCGGGAACGGCAACACCGAGTTCTGGTTCCAGCGAGTGATCGGAGATCACGCAATGATCCCGGAATATGCCGAACTCGGCGAGAACTTAAGAATTGTGACTAAAGATCAGGTGATGATCAACATCAAGAAGATAAATTACCAAGTGCTGTTGACTAAGGCTACGTCTGAGGTGAATGACCCCACCGTAACCCCGAACCCCATACCGATACCAAGGGCACCGACGTCACCAACTTTCAAATCTGAATTTGATACCCCAAAAATCTATGACACTGTATTCTATCATATGCTGTATGTGACGTGGCCAAACGGTTTGATTATCGAGTCTGTGCACGAACACAATTCGCCAATTCTCTCCCACATAAAGCTTTCTTATCAAACCGAATTGCCAGCTCTAGACGAAGAGATGCGCTGCTACACATTAAAAGGCGAAGCCATTATCTTCCGCAGGTCAGGAAACATCGAAGTACTGTGCTCGGACGGCACATATATCAACATAACAAAGTGCGGAGAGCGACAGGTTGTAACCCATCACCAGACCGAGGGGCATGCTCCCGAAAAAGACAAGAAAGGTAAAAAAGAAAAGAAAGACGATAAAAAAGGTGACAAGAAAACAAAAGATGAAAAGTCTGAAAAGAAATCAAAAAATTCCCCTGCAAAGACTAGCAAAGCCAGCACTCATGATTTAGGATCTAAGGTTGAAGAGCCGGTCGAAATGGAGTTTGGGTTCGACGAGTTTGAGATCATCGACACTTTCGGTGTCAAGCAGCAATGCTATAATAAAACTCTTCACAAAGTCGACAAACTTCTTATAAAAACCGCGACGGATTATTGCATGGGCGAGGTATTTATGCGGCGGACGGACGGCACTCACTATCTCCTGAATAAAAACGGCTCTTACATATCAACATTCCCCGACGGGACAAGAATAATCTCCGATTGCTTTGAGGAAGCGCGAGAGATCTATCCCGAATGGACGGAGGAAGAGAAATCTTACTTCGAAACCATGGGCTTAGACATGGTCGAAGTGGAGTCTTTGGGAACGGATCGCTCTACAATCACTGACGGCACCGTCTACGAGCACAGTCGTTACTCCAAAAGAATCAAAACTCAAGATGATGGCTACATATCCTTCTACGTGGTCTATACGATTGAGCACAAGAATTACGCCAGGGTCACAATTAACAATTACGAAGCCAAGGTTAAAATCGATTCTCCTAACCATAATACAGTCGTCATGGACTATAATAATCATTACGAAATGAAGCTCGATGATGTGACGACAGCGAAGTTTGATGGGCTGGACTTGTTCATATCCTACGAGGCGTGTGAACAGTGCCATTCATTTACGACTTGTGACGTCAAGATCAGCTACGACGAGGCCTGTAGCGTCGAGCAAATGTACAGGCATTGGCTGAGAATGAAAGACTCGTATTGCAAAAGGATCGTCGTGAACGAAGAAGGAGGTGAGTATGTTATCGTCCTCAATTTAGTGTAATTAGAAAATTTGGGACTCGTCGCGGAAGGCTATTCCGTCTTGTAATTCTAGAAATAAGGGCCACGAATTCCGCGAATTTCTTCTTCCTTCGCAATCTCAAAGAGCAGGGTCCATCCTGCTCAAATCAATCAAATAATTTATTTTGTTTAACATGGGCGACATTCATGTAGGTGTTCTAAGCTATACCGGCTTCTGTATGTTATACCAATTGGGTGTACAAACATTAAGCTTAACATTGACATAATAGGCACAGGCAGTACAAAATGAAAAAAAAAAAAAATACAAAATAGAACTAATTTAAATATGAAACTTGAGAGAGACTCGTTTAAAAATATACATTTACTATGTATTTCTTATTATTATTATAGAAATTGAATGTGATAGAAATTGGATAATAATTATCATTTTAACCCTTAGTTACTCGCGTGGGGTAATTTTTTACCCCAGCGGGTATTTCTACATTCATATTGTCATTAAGTTTTGATTCTACTGTCATAATTTTTCTTGTAGCTTCCTAAAACACCGTGACCTTTGATAATTAGTGTCGAGCTCAGTGCTTATCAGTGTGGTTGTGTCTGGAGAGTGTCTTTGGGGTAAAATATTACCCCATGCGAGTACTTACGACGTGAATATTTCAGGTCAGCAGAATTTTTGATTGTTGTCATGGATGATCGTATAAATTGGTTATTACGCATTTTTCATACGTTAGTTGTTGTTTTTTTATTTGGTTTATTTGTGGACAGTTTTGTGTGGATTATTATAAAGTAGGTCAACGAACGAAACAATGGCCTATGGTCATATTTTTTTCACATGTTCAACATCTGCGGTAGGTATCAACGCCTATGTGATAACTCCAAAGTTGATCCCAATATACAGAGAAGAATGTTCCTGAAGCAGCTTGCTATTGAAATGGTAAAACCTTACCAAATAGCTCGAGCTGGAATCAAAACACTTCCTCGCCCTCTACAAAAATGGCTGCGGCAAAGTTAGGATCTTGGCAGCTCCTCCAGTTCTTCATCACAAAATACCCAGTTCCAATTTCGCAGAGGTCACATGCCCAAGGGTCAAGGACACAAAAAACCAAGATTACTTGTTCCATATGCCATTGTAATGTATGCAATGAGCATCAAATCACAGTATTCCGCAATTGTCATGATATAAATAGTGCCTAAATTAAAGTTTTTTTTTTTTCTTTAAGTTCATTATTTTTAAGTAAAACAATATTTATTGTTAAAGATGATTGTTCAATACATCATATTTCTTAATTTAAAGTCGTATTTTGCATGAAATTATGGTTTTATTGAAAACTGAAAGTTGGGGTAAGATTTTACCACACGCGAGCAGTAGCGCGAGTATTTTGACGCGAGTAACCAAGTGTTAATTAGACAATAATGTCATGTAAAATAAATCAAATTAAATAATTAGATGTCAACAGTGTCAATTAAATCACTACAATAGTAAACAATTCAAAAGCCCCTCTAACTACGCCAATCTCGCGCTCGCAGACATAACCCTGCTAGATGACGATTCGTGCTCGGACGATGCTGTCCCGGCGACCCCCTGCCAGGAACTTGCTGATGAGGAGGTGGATCCAGTTGCCGAGGGCGAGGAGACCTGCAAGTCCGAGGGGTCGGTGTTCCTGCACGGAAAATGCCGGGACGTGTACACCGCTAAGACTATGAAGTTCTTCGTGCTGAGACGGTGGGGACGCTTTTCTTTTTACTAGTTGTAGGACATTTTAAGTATATCGAGGGTATTATGGTAGAACCGAATAAGTACAAAAATAAAATAATAAATAGTTTCTAACGCAGGCATACCTACTCAGTTTCAATACTCAGTCAAAACTGCATTAGGAACTATTTTTTTTTAAGTTTTGTACTTATTCGGTTTTGCCAGAATACCCTCGATATATTAAGGCGGCTCTTCGAGGAGTATTTCGCATAGAAACGTAATTTGGTTTTTATTTACATACGACACATCGGATCGCATAGCACATGTCTTTTGGGATTTCTTATTCGGTGGTCAATCTGCTATGGTCATTTTTTTATAGCGTCCATTACAATTCGCATCGCTCGTAGCCCGGCTGCCTATGTGATCTTAAAACGATTACGAAGGTTAAGCAACATGTGGTGCGTTCAGTGCATGTATGGGTGACCGTCTATGACTAACGCTAGTGGCATTTTTCCGAGCAGTTCCGTGCTTCGCAAGGCACGTTAAGCAGTTGGTGGCCAAGTCAGAGGCCTTAGGGCGGCTTGAAAACTTCTGACAGTAAGACCAGTCACTAGTCTTACAAGCCTCCACCAATCCGGAGTTGGCCCCCGCGGTGGAGTCAGTGGCGTAGCTAGGTAACCAAGGGCCCTGGGGCAAATAAAAAAAATTGGCCTCGCTGCTATCTAAAAATATTAAATATACAAATACTTTAAAATGCTAAGCCACTTTATCATCATCATATTTTTTGTGCTTTGCATGATTGGTTATAAAGCTTGAGGGCACCGGGGCACCGCCCCACCTAGCCCCTAGGTAGCTACGCCACTGGGTGGAGTATGGCCTATACCTTCCTCAGGGAAGAGACCCGTTCCCCTCGGAGGGGCCGTTATGGTTTCATGATGATTACGATTCAAGAAAAAAATGCTCTTTTTATCTAATATATAAAAATCTCATGTCACAACGTTTGTTACCGAATTCAATGAATTATTTTGTGTATTTAAGGATTATCCTTACTATGATATTACAAACGTGAAAGTTTGTATGTATGGATGTTTGTAGGCTCACGCAATAACTACTGAATGGATTTTAATGAAACTTTACAATAATATATTTTATACATCAAAATAAGACATAGGTTATAATATAGAAAGATATTGTGTGAAATGTCCAAAACAACGATAGGTGTAAAGTAAGTGGGAAAAAAACCGAAGTTACTCGAGATACTAATCCTGCGCAGACGAAATCGCGAGTACCAGCTAGATGTTGCCATACTTTGCCCAAATGGCCACGTATCAAATATTTTTCAACGTTTGTAATAATATTGGGAGGCGTTCTTCTAAGTACAAAGTATCGTAAAGTCTGTTTTTTAGTTAAATGAAAAATATAAAACAGTCACGTTGACATCTCAATACAATCCAATGTCTGGTTGCTAGTACGCAAAAACCAAGTTACCCCATTTTACTTCCAAGTAAAAATGGTTTGTGCTGCGTAGGTGTTTTTTTTAGACTTTGCTCTTATGAGAAATTTAACTTTAATGTCTTTGATGTGATAAGGATTTTGGTCACACGGTCTTCTATTCACGGTAAAAAAAAATCTACCGAGTAAACCTATTATTTTATAACGGTATTCGAATTAAAAAACTGACTTTAGTTTGGAGGCAGAACAGGGGTTGTATGAGGTCCTCACAACACTTGTTCTGGACCTTATTTTGAACCTTTACAACACTAAATACTATGAAAACCTCACCGAAGGTAACACTTCTAGGGACCTGACCTGCTCAGAGATAGTGCACAGGAACCTGATCGAAGAATACCGGAAGAACTGCCTGTGGCAACCGTGGTGCCACATTGACACTTACGACACGTTTGGCGACCACCGTCGCCTGGTCTCCATACTGTCGCCCGTCAGTGTCACCGAAACTGAGGTGAGCGCATTGAGGACTTTGTTAAACTGAGGTAGCGCTTTGTGAGCTTTGTCAAACTGTGGTGAGCGCAGTGTGAACTTTGTGAAACTGCAAGTGCTGCATTGTAGACTGAGTGAAACTGATATGTGTGCATCGTTAACTTGTGACATAGCGGTAGCGTCTAGTGAACTTTGCGAAGCGAGTAGATGGAAACCACTGTTGTCGCTACTATATAGGGTTACCACAAAAATGCACAATTCCTGAGGCACCCCTGTACTTTATGGCAAGTTTGAAGCTCTCTTTTACTAAACGATTTTTAAGCAAGATTTTAGAGCAAACGTATTTCAAAAATCAGAATTTCTACAGTTTGTTCAGGTATATCACCTCCATGCTATTAGGAAGCTGAAAAATATGCGTCCATTATGCTGGCACTTAAAATATTAATAAAGCAATTTTTATTTTATTTTCTTCTATAGTCATCATTACAGATAAATTCGTGCACCTTCCTCAAAAACAGAAAATACAATGTTCTCAGAAATGGTTGATGGAGTCCCGTCTCTCCGGCAAGCCTTCCCAGCTAACTTACAAGGATCTTAGGGAAGACACCTGCGAGAAGGGTTTCTATCATTGGATGAGACCACACGGGGGGTTCCAGCCTCAAGCTATCGAGCCCGACTCCGTGCTACCGCCGCGGCTGCCCCAGGCTTTCATACTTAGGTAAGTAAAAGAGTTAACCCGTCTGGCGAGGCCTCTAGACTGCCTCTAGTGTGCCTATGTGACTGGCCCTAACGCGCTGCCATTATTTTTTTTTATTTTTTGTGGGACGCCGTTCCGCATTTCTCAAATTAGAGAAAGTACTACATAATTATTCAATTAGTGTTATATCGCACCTCCAGAACTAAAGTGACCGAACTCAAAATTTGCAACTTTTGGGAAATGAAAAAAATGTATTCGGCGCTCTGAGCGAGTTGCTCAAGAAAAAATAGACCGCAATATTCCTCCATCTCTCTCTGACCAAATAAAGTCGGTTTTTTCATATAGGCATGAGAGAGTACCTTTTTGAGTCATTCGGAGTACTTAACTCATTTTACCCAAGTTTTGAGTGAGGTCACTTTAGTTCTGGAGGTGCGATATATATCTAGAATCTGCTTAAAATTTCCTATCCAATTATTATATATTTTATTATAATAAAAACTTATCTGTTTTCCAAATGACGAGGTGAATTTCCACTATCCACACCATCCTTTACCACTTTGAACTTTTTTTCATTTTTTTCAGCCAAGAAAGCCAGAAACATAAACATTTACATACAGGCACATGCATTGCTTCTGGCCCCACACTGGGATACCCTGTGTCGTGGGAACCAGAAACAGCTACATCACAGACATGTAAACATCCAAGACCTTTTTCGATGTTTGTAATGTCTGACCTTTTTTGTCCCCAGCCGGGATTCGAACCCGGAACCTCCCGCATGGTAGACAGATGCACTAACGCTACGCCATAGGAGTCGTCGAGGTTGAAAGAGGTCTTTTGAAGTTTTGCTAACGTTACATTCAGAGGAAGACGTGTATGCGTACGCTTGGAATTGCGGAATAGGGTAGTTTCCAGGGTCAAAACGATTAAATTCTATTTAGTCTGTATTTTAGATTATGAAAAAATATTGGACACGTATTTTTTCTTTTTTCGATTAAACAAAAAATAACAAAGATATAGCCCATTAAAGTTACGTGTGACGTCACTCCGTGCTAAAAAATGCAGCACGGCGTGACGTCACACGTAACTTTAATGGGCTATATCTTTCTCATTTTTGGTCTAATTTACAAATAAAAAATTACGTGTCCCTTATTTTTGAATAATCTAAAAGACGGACTAATTACATTTTTAGGGCAACTAGCCCATTAACTTCCTCACAACACAATCACTTGTCCTGGCTCAAACTGGGATACCCTGAGCTATGGTAACCAGTAACGGACATTAAAAACGTCACAATTTTCAGACATCTCAGCAACTCATGCAGAACCATCCAAAGATAAGATGGACTAAACCCTCTAACATCAAACAGATAAGTCTGTTCAAGGATCTGGACTCAACCCTCTGGCATCCAACAAATGGGTATACACACACACACAGTGCGAGGTGGTGGACTGAACCCAGATACCTAGTACGAGCTTTTGAACTCAGGCCTCTAGCGTCAAACAGCAACAGTTCTACTTTTGGACTCAACCCTCTAGCATCAACTGATAACGCACGTAACAACTGCATCTCTATTCTTACCTCTGAGAGAGTTCTGGGCAGAGAATCAAGGGTTCTTTGAGGTTGGGTGTCCCGGAGCGGGATTATTATAGTAGTTCATTTTTTAACGGCGACAGGCTTGCCACTTGTCACGCTGGGACCTAATAAACTCGGCAAAACGTGGGCCCAGCTCTAGTGATTGGTGCCTCTGCCTACCCTCTCGGGGATAACGGGCGTGAGTTTTTTTTTCAGTTTTATGTTCTGTGTTTGATGTGCGACTTTTTATGACGAATTTTTTGTGACTACTCGGATTTTGGAACGGTTTTTTCTTTGCACTTAATAAATGATTTCCTCTCTCCTACCAGGACATTAGAACTCCAGTGGTGCGAGGAGGAGCGCCCGCACTTAAAGGGCGCACGGGAACTGACTCAGGCCATACTTAAGTACCGGCGGGTGATGGAAAGGGATTGCGAGACCATACTCAACGTCCCCATCAGTGATCCGCGAACCCGCGAAGAGATTGAGGTGGACAGGAAACTTGAGCTGCTCGGCCAACAGTTAGTACGCCATTTTGACCGTTGTGACGGTGATACGCAGAAAAATTCCAAACCCACTACGTAAGTCTCGAGATTTTTTTTATGGATAACGTTGTTTTTTTTTTTCATGTTTTGACGTCTGCACAGAAACAAGAAACATTAATGATGCGTTTTTCTTGACAGTTGCTTACTGTGGGTAGGAATGTTTCTTTGTAACCCGGTCTAATTATGAAAACGAAATTGTCTTTATAGTAAAGATGCTATTATGATGTAGTAAAGGTAGTACAATAAATAAAGGCTTTATTTTCCTAACAAACTTTTACCAAAATAACTAAAAATAATAATATTGAAGAAAAGTCTTAAATCTAAGGTATTTAGGACCCCGTAAGGATATAGGCCTCCTCCAGTCTCTTCCGTATATTAACGGGGCCATAACAACATAATTGACACCGACAAAATTGTGATAAATGTGACAAATGGGGCATTCGAAACGATCCCCCCTTTGCAATATTGTTCCGGATGGGCGATTGGTAGAGCGCATCAATATTAGATTGAGCGTAAATCTCTTGGGTCCAAGGAAACTAAAGTACGTTTTTAATTCGATGCAAAAAAAATGACGCGGTCTTGACGGATTTTTTTTACCGTAAATTGAAGACTAAACTTGAGTGACTAAAATCCTTATCACATCAAAGACATTACAATTTTATTACTCATAAGAGCAGTCTAAAAAGACACCTACGTAGCACACACAATATTAACTTGCAAGTAAAATGGGGTCATTAAGTTTTTACGTACTAGCAACACTTAGACATTGACAGCCTTCGGATTGTATTGAGATGTCCACGTGACAGATTTTTTTTGACATTGAATTAAAAAACAGACTTTACATGGCTAAAAACACCCTCGCAACTCGCCAGTGTGATAACACTAATCATAAACATAAACGTTTACATACAAATACATTGCTTCTGGCCCTACACTAGGATACCCTGTGTCGTGGGAACCAGAAACAGCGACGTGTCGTGACACAAACATGTAAACATCCAAGACCTGACGTTTTTCCCCCAGCCGGAGTTCGAACCCGCAACCTCTCGCATGGTGGGCAGATGTGCTAACCACTGCGCTGCGGTCGTCAATTGTCCATTCACTACATACATACATACATACATAAGCTCACGCCTGTATCCCAGAGGGGTAGGCAGAGACCAGGGACTGCCATTCACTAATCAATTGAAATGTCCTATCCAGATTGTACAGGAGACTGAAGGAGCGTCTAAACGTGGACCTCCAGCATCGGATGAAACGAGACATCACCACGAGACCTCCGCCGACCCCTGAAGAGGTACCCGAGGAGGGAGAGGAAGGTAAGATGAAATGTTTTTTATACTACACCTGCTTGGAAAGTACCTTGATACTTTATCAAATTTACGGTAGAAAGTACGTCATTGCATATCGAACAAATATGCGGGGAGAAAACGCATCTGAGCGGGAGAGAAAAGTGTATGAAAATCCATTTCTTACGTGGTTTTTCTTTTTTAATTTTGGGTAAGACTATGCGCCGGTAACCTAAATATCAAAAGCCAAAAAGTTTTTACAGTGAGTTTTTATCTCCAAGTTCGCAAAATGACACTGGGCACTAGCAACAATTTCAATATAAATTTCAATTAGTAAAGATTTCGTTTTTTATTTTCCTTGTAGGTGTAGTATAAAGCACTATGTATCACTCGAGAGAAACTGCGATTCCCGATCTCAGGTGTTTTAAAGCCCTCGCCTACGGCTCGGGCTTCAAACGACACCCTCGACGGTAATCGGTCACTTTCTCCTCTCGGTGAACAATGTACTATTGACTGCTTCATTGGTCTAGCCGTTAAGGCGCTTACCTACGAAGCCAGAGGTCGTGGGTTCGATTACCTCTGGGGGCCGCCGTCATCATCATCAACCCATTATGTCCCCACCAAGGGGCACGGATCTCTTCCCTGAGGAAGGTATAGGCCATACTCCACCCCGGGGCCAAGTCCGGATTGGTGGAGGTTTGTAAGACTAGTGGCTGGTCTTGCTGCTGAAGTTTTCAAGCCGCCCTGAGGCGTCTGACTTGGCTTAACGACTGCCATCTATCGACGGCAGCCGGCACCAACTGCTTAAAGTGCCTTGCGAAGCACGGAACCGCTCGGAAAAATGCCAGTAGCGTTAGTCATAGACGGTGACCCATCCATGGACTGAACGCACCGTATGTTGCTTAACCTTAGTGATCGTTTAAGATGACTCCGGCAGCCCAGGCTACGAGCGATTCCGTACGGGGGCCGCCGTACATTTGTACAAATGGCCTCAGATTGGGTATTTTTCGACGTTTGTGATGTTCTTGCCTGGTTATCATAGCACAGAGTATTCTAGATTGGGGGCAGGATTGTGATTGTGTTATTATTATTTTTATTCAATGCAAAGAAAACTGTCACGTTGACATAAATCAAGCCAAAGGCGATTTTTTTATATTTTTTTAAGAAGATTTTGGCCTGGATACTAGTCCTTTGGGCAGCCAAAGGCGGTCAATGTCTGAGTGTTGCTAGTACGTAAAAAAAAAAACAAATAACCCCATTTTACTTCCAAATAAAAATTGTGTGTGCCACATGTAGTGCAGCTGTTTTTTAGACTTGTTTCTTATAAGTAATGAAATTTTTATGTCTTTGATGTAATAAGGATTTTGGTCATGAGTCTTCTGTTCACGGTAAAAAAAATCTACCGAGTAAACCGAGTTAATTACGATTAAAACGAGTTTATAGCGGCAACACCGCGTAATTTTTCTTTGCATGGGCAAGCCTACTACTTCTAAAAAACAATGTCCCACGCACCCGAGTGGTCCCTTCCCTGGACGCTGTGTAAATCATCTCATTACATAAAGCTGTTTTTAATCATATTAAAATACTGTTAAAGTCGACGTTACCACTCAGCAATAAGCCCCTTTGTCTTCTGTACCCAGACTCCGTCGACCATACTGAAGAGGAACTGCGCCTTTTGGACGAGATCTGTCCCCCCGATGAGAACCTGGCGCGCTACTGGAGACGTCGGGCCGAGGAGCTCAAGGACGAAGAGTTTTACAGGTCAGTTATAACGCCTATAAACATAAACCTTTACATACATACATTGAGACCCTGTGAACCAGAAACAGTGACAACACAAACATGTAAACATCCAAGACCTAGGGTTTTTTTTATGTCTAACTAGCACTAAAGAATGACCCCACGTTCAATAGGCTATTAGTCAGTGTGAAAAAATAGTATTATTTAAACGTATTCGTATAAATTATAAGTCTTACAATCGCTTTAAGGCAGTTTAACTAAAGAAACAATTATGATTTGTAAAAAAAACACAAGATAAAATTTGATAATTAGGTATCTGCAGCCATTGTATCGAAAACGGCCTGGATTGGCCGATTCTATGATGACGTCACATGTCAGTAAAAATGGCGTCTAGATATCATTCATTCTTCCTTACGTTCATTGGTTGGTTTTCTGGGATGTGGCGCAATGCCTGTGCGACGCCATATTAGCGTTTGATAGCGTTTAAAAAGTAAATTTTCGTTTGCCTTTTTTAGAAGAAATATTTTTGAATTTAAAATGACCACTTTCTGTGGACTCCATGAACACCAACAAAAAATATGAGATGGTTTTTAGAAAACGGTCAAGTAGCCTATTGCGGCAAGGCGGGTGGAGCGTGTTACCAATCCAAGAGAGTCCAGTATTACCAGCAAAATATCTAACACGTGCCACCGTCCTCAGACCACCATCTAGAGACGTCATCGATATTTCGACCTGTTACATCAACGTTTTGTCATTTTTGTGTACAACCGTCAGTTACGCCGTCATTTACCTACCTAATATCGCCCAATCAACGTTCACGTCGTCACGCATGGCTCACAGAATGAACCAATCACAGAGTGACTTACTCTGCAGCACGTCTACTGCTCATTTCTTTTGTAAATACTAATCGAGAGGCTGTGGTGGTTTTTTTCTGTGAATTTTGTAGGAAGAAATACTTCTACTTTTGGTGTATTAATCGTAGGTTTGGCATTATTACTATCTTGTCCCACTAGCGTGGTAACATAATGATTGAGAGATTAACCTATCACAATCACGATCTTTAGACGATTTCTATTGTTGTTCTATTTATTATTGCCCCTGTAGAGCCATTGGAAACAGGGCGACTTGTTGCCGCGTCAGACGCGACGTTGTCATTTGCTTCTGGCGTCTTGTCGTCGACTCTGACGCCAAGTGTGCGGAGTATAATTATATGAAAATTGGCGGCCGTAGCCTGTCGTCGCGTCTAGTCGTCTAGCTGTCACCTGTCGCGTGTCGCTAGTGTGCGCCTAGGCTTAAATACGCACAAATATAGCTCTCTCAAAGTTCACGTGCGTGGATCACGGCCGTCGAGGCTGACGCCGCCAAACGAGGCCAAAGAAAAGCTCCTAACGCCCATCACTCCCCAGATACCTCCTGCGGCAAGGCAGCGTGCCCCCTTACTTCCGGAACATCCTGGGTGGCGCCATCTGGTGGGAAATGAACGAGGCGGCTGGAGACGCGGTGACGCTAGCCGAGAAGCGGCGGTCCAGATGCGCTTGCGCAGAGGACGCGACGCTCACCACGGATCAGACCAGCCCTACGCCGCCGCCTTCCGACGAGGACGGCGGAGGAGAGAGGACCGGGTCCGCCTGACTTGCTAGTTTTAAGAGATCGGTGGTCAATAAAGATTGTTGAAGCACATTATGGTCGTTTAAAATATAACACAAACCAATTTGGAAGCCCCACGCTTTCGCCTCGTAAAGCAACATAGGCCGCGTTCAGTGCATGGATGGGTGACCGTTCTATGACTAACGCTAGTTGTATTTTTCCGAGCGGTTCCGTGCTTCGCAAGGCACGTTAAGCCGTTGGTGCCGGCTGCCATCGATAGATGGCAATCGTTAAGCCAAGTCAAAGGCCTTAGGGCGGCTTGAAAACTTCTGACACTAAGACCAGAACAGTCTTACAAGCCTCCACCATGGCCCCGGCCTATCAAGATGGTGACAAAAATTGCTATCGCGACGTTTGTGGGAAGGTAAAGAAAGCGCGGCGCGGCTATCGCAATCACAGATCGCAATGCTTGTGAGAGCTTTTCGCAAGAACTACTCTGGTCATATAGTATTGCCAGGTATGACCACTATAAGTGTACTAATTGTATATAATGTCACGGTAGGTGCATATTATGCTTATTATCCTTATTAAGGAATTGGGTATTTGACAGGATGTCAAATGAGTTACTTTTAAAACGGAATTTTTCTATGAAAATACTTGCTTGTGACGTCACATTTCAAAGCACTCTTTTTATGTTTCATCTATTTAAAAATTGTAATAACTAGTAAATGATTAAAAAAAATACATTTTCTGAATAATTTTGTAATTTTTGTTTTAACAGAGCATCTCAAATAATTTATTTTTGATAGTGTCAAATACCGTATTAGTCCTCGTGCTCCTACCAGTAGGAGCACCTAGTAGGAGCAAGAGGAAACGAGGGGCGAACAGCCGCACCAAATCCAGATCGTTTATTTGACAGCTAGACCATCGGAATCGCTCAAAATTTGATGCGCGTAATTACGCCACTGAGCGCTTAGTCGATGCATTGAATTTAAAGTTATTTAATGGCTTACATTCGCACCTCCAGAACTAAAGTGACCTAACTCAAAATTTGCAACTTTTGGGAAATGAAGAAATTGTATTCGGCGCTCAGAAAAAACAGACCGAAATGAATATTTCGGCCTGTCTTTTCGAGATGGAGGAATCTCCATCTCTCTCTGACCAAATAAAGTCGGTTTTTTAATATAGGCATGAAAGAGTATACCTTTTTGAGTCATTCTGAGTGCTTAACTCATTTTACCCAAATTTTGAGTTAGGTCACTTTAGTTCTGGAGGTGCAATATCATTACACGTTAGAAGGCAATGTCTTGTAGAACTTACGCAATGCGTAAGTTGTACTTAAGTACCTTTGGAACTTTTCAAACAAAAAGATGGTACCTACTCCTCGTAGGTACTATACTTTCTCAGTTAAGGTTTCTATTGTATTAATGTTTCCTCTAGTGTGTACACTTATGAGTTCGATAAAAGTGACAACTTGTATGATTTTCCGAACGATCAAATCAATCACAGCGGAATACCTAAATGCGATTCAGCTTCACCAACTAAATAGTGGCGTGAATATCCACCCATTCAATTTTAAGTTATTGTGTATTCTATTCAGCGTCGCAGGGACAACAGTTCAGTTTTAGAACTTAATTTTTATTTTAAGATTTAGAAGTTGCCAGTCAGTATCATTTGTAAGTATTGAAGAAAACCCACGTTTGCGAGAGCGGCTTATGTCAGCCCTAGAGAATAAATGAAATGCCCTATAATTCCCCAACAAACTACTAAGGGCGTTACTAATTGGCGAATGATTTGTCAATTTAAACCATGTATCAAATTCTAATAAATTGAAAATGCAAAGTTACCATCAGGATACCTAATAAATAAGGTTATTCCGGCATAGTTACCACCACCTATTTTTTTACAGAGTTAGAAATTGCTATGGACAGATGGCTTAACTTTTATTGGAGCGAGTTTTATATTCACGCGCTGCAAAACTTTTGAATGTGTTTTCAACAAACAACGCCTGTCCAAACGTTAAGGCAAAGTAGCACATCCAGTTATGATTCGCAAGCTTAACTTGATGTTCGTCTAGTCGTGATAGTTTATTTATTTTATAGTTTTTCTGTAGCCTCGTAGTAATTTACAGGACTTCCAAAACATTAATCTGTACAATTGTTAGGCGCAACGAGTGTTCTATAGCTTACACTTCAAAATATATTATAATTCTTACTTACCTGCCTACATAGGTACATAATACAAAAAACAATGAAGATTTAATGGAAAGGAATGTTTCGTTAGTTTTTTTATGTTTTGAGGATAAACGAAAGATTGACGAAACAAATTCACAGAGCGACTGTGGGTGGATGGTAGGGCCGGTAAGTGACGCCCCAGGACATACCCACTTAGACCATCGAATATGTATTTGGAAAGGGCAAGATAAAAAGTACCCGAAACCGGCGTGCGTGCATGCAACGACTGATGATTGATGTAGCGAAAGAGATCTGTCAGAAATTCTAGTTTGGCTAATTCTGTAATCTTTTTTTTTTCATTATTATCAACCCATTATGTCCCCACCTAGGGGCACGGGTCTTCCCTGAGGAAGGTATAGGCCGTGCTCCACCACGAGGGCCTAGTCCGGATTGGTGGAGACTTCTGTAATTTATCTTGTGTAAATTCGTATTAGGTCCTGATAAAGATGTTTGTAGGTAGGTATTGTATTTGTATTTAGGAAGCTGGTTAGTGCAAGTTAGTGGTCTAGTCTCTCGTCTATATTTAGTTAATAAGCAAAATGTGTTTCCTTTTCTTGCGTTTCGGACTTTTTTTGAGTCCTACTCGTAACATCCAGCGTTACACGAACACGACACGATTACAGGTCGTGATCGCTATAAAGTCGAGATCAAGACATTAATTTAAGTAGGTACCGACGTGATTAACAGACGACGCTATTAAAATTTGACAGATTTCTGAAAACCATCTCATATTTTTTATTGATTTTCATGGAGTACTCAGAAAGTGGCCATTTTAAATTCTTTCGTGTGTTTCTTCAAAAAAAGGCAAACGAAAATTTACTTTTGAAATAACCCGCCAAAATACTATCTTGGGCAATATGGCGTCGGACAGGCATTGTGACGTCACATTCCAGAAAACCAACCAATGAACGTAAGAAAGAATGAATTTTAGACGCCATTTTTACATACATGTGACGTCATCATAGAATCGGCCAATCCAGGCCGTTTTCGGTACAATGGCTGCAGATACTAATAAAATTATCAAAATGTATCTCGTGTTTTTATACATACAATTCATGTATTTTTTAAAGTTAAAATGCCTTATAGCGGTTTTAAGACTTATAATTCGTACGAATACGTATAAATAATACTGTTTTTTTTCACACTATCAAATAAGTAGCCTATAGGTGGCACAGACCGCATTAAATTTGTTACCTCAGTATAATTAGGTCCATTATGCTTTGTGCATTGAAGAAGAATTTTATTTATCTTACGGATCCCGCCAACAAAGTTCCACCAAATACGTGCGCATATTACGGGACCACACACACCTGAGTAATACGTACTATGCCCCTGAGGTAAGTAGGTACCCCTTTCTGACAAAAAACATCAATGAAATACGACAGCGTGGCGAGGAAATTTCGCTGAACACACATAAAAAAGCTATCGACGAATTGCGAACCTCTCCTTTCGAAGTCGATTTTCGAAGACCCTTTTCCTTTTTTGAACCCAATTCAGGTTGAAAATAGGACTTGCAGCGAGACACTTTCGGTTTCACTAGGCGAGCCGCGGGACAGGTTGTTTCACACTCGTGTCCACTTTCATATGGTAATACCTAGGTCGGTAATGGGTAATGGCTGCCGAGTGACCGGGGGCCAATGACGAGCTTTAGACCCGTGTGGGGGTCGACCCGTCGACTCGACCGCGCGTTACTTAATTCGCGAGGAGGTGTTTTTTTTTTCCTAACTCCCTAAACGATTTTTTAAATATTTCCCCCGTAATTTGGAGAGTCACTTCACTTTATATGGTGCAGTTCCGTAAGTCGTCTACTGTAGGTATGGAGTCTCATTTAGCCTACTCCCAACTGGACGTAGTCTAGCAAAAAGGTACCAACCCACACATAGTGAGTTTTGAGATATTTGAGTTTTAGGCTTCAGCGGATTAACGCTCTCCATACATATGGGTTGGACTACCGTGTGCCATAACTTTGGACATAGGTACTCATCGGATCGCTATGAAAGTATTTGATTCTTAAAATATGGAGCATACCTAGTGATAATTTTGGTATATTTATATTAAAAATCACCAATTTGTGGGTTGGGACCTTTTTTCTAAACTACGTGCAACTGTCGATCGTACATATTTTGACACTTAGGAGATGTCTAAATGGTTAACCCGATAGAGCGTAAAGTTACATAAAACGAGGACTGGACCCTAACTACATATTTCATAGAACACGCCGCAATTCGCTGATTGTACCTAAAGTTGATTTGGTAACCCGCAGATTGACAAGTGGGAATACAGCTAGGTAACGTGCCTACATCGATTTCTCCCAAACAAACTCACTTTAAACTATATCTATGTAAGTATTGTAGTTTTAAAGAACGCGACCCTGCCCTTATGTTACGTAACTTTCCACTCTATAGGGTTAAGCATTTAGACAACTCGATAGAGTCAAAATAAGAATTAATATGACAGTTCGGAGTAGGTAGAAGTATGAGATACCTTTTGGGAAAAAAGTCCCAGAATGTCACAGTGTGACATAAGGTGGTGTGACATACCGGGAACAAAAAGGGCTAAATCAGACAACTCCATACAGTGGAGTCTTACGTAATTCAAATTCATATTCATATAATTGCACCCCTGGTGTGCAATAAAGGGGTGGGGCCCCGGTCTTTGCCCTTGATTCTGATTGAAGGTTGGCAAAACGATGGCTGCAAAAGATCAACGGATATAGGACAACCTAGTACCTACCTACTCAGGACTTGATTTCAATAACAGCGATGCTTAGCGGAAAAAAAATATTTCCTACATTTTCAGCTTTAGAGGCCCTAAAGCGAGATTATCGAGATATTCGAAGTTAACTTTTACCAAAACGTATTACTCACTCAACACGGCTATTGAGTCCTCAGAGTTTGTTGTTAATGGTACATACAAACTTTCCGACTAAAAAAGGAAAAAAGTATTATGGGGGAATATAAAACCAGTGTTTCATTATGTCAGCGGGGTATACCTATTGCGTATGTTTGTCACGAAATATTTTTCCGCAACAGCTTCCTAGAATCTAATTAGACTGTCATATTTGACTAAATACTCTTATCCAACTAGCTACTGGTTTTGATAAATAGTAAGTAAGTATATGAGGCAATATTGGGCAGGTAAGATAAGTATGACAACAGCGAGTGAGTAAAAGTTGTTAGTTTTGACAGGACGACAGTAGTACCTAATTATTATTAGATACTCTAATTTCGGTTGCCGTTTTCAAAAGAGGCTGACAGGATCGTGACCACTTAAAATATTTTACGATTGAGAATTCCAATAAGTTATCAAGGGTGTGAAAGTAGCAAGAGACACATCACGCGCGTATTGTCATTATAATAATATCACTTAACATAAATGCCAACACGCTGATAAGTCGATAGCGGCAATCAACCGCAATCCGCATACATTACGCGATCGCACATTTGCCAATCGGCATTTTTGATAGCGAGGTCGTCTTTTAAGCGTGGGAGATCGTCCGGCCTATTGGCGTGGCGTCCCAACAGCTTGGCCTCGCCAACGTCAAATTAATTCGCCGGTCCAAATGAATGGTGAACGAGCGAGATCGTCGCTTGTTTTCCCCACCGTTCGATATCATTCGACCGCCATTGGCGGAAAAACTGGCCAATAGTGAAGTGGGACGTCTCGCCGGCCCTAGGCTTGTAGGGATCGCTCGCCAGCCAGTCAGTACTGCGCCCTTGCCAGGTGTAAAACCCCTGACATTTGCATGTCAGACCGGTGTTTCCCAATAGATGTGTTATTGTGATAGCGATTAGTGCAATTATAGAGGCAGTGTCACGGGAAGGAATGCGCTAAACTTGATTGTGAGTAAAATTATTAAGGTCGTTTTGTTGTGCGATAAGAGATGGCGCTACTATCGTGTCATTGACTCGGGCGATTGTTTAATGGCCGACGATAGTCGGTGCTCTTTTGTTTTGTTTTGTGACGAGCCCCCCTGTGCGGTGTGATGTGATGTCAGTTTTTAACCAGTCAAGTGATCCTTCAACTAAGTGGCTCTCACACGCCAACAGCTGATGTTATTTCGATGATTTAACGCAATAGACTTCTGCTAAGTTGGCAGGGTAGAGTTATCTCTACATCTACAGCTAGTGTATCTGCACTAAATGGCTTGGCTACTAATGTGTGGATAGGTTATTGGGACAGTTTTTAAACTCAGAAACAATATTCTGTAGCGTTGTCTAAATAACAATAATCTGTAGCGTTGTTTCATAACAATATTCTGTAGCGTTGAAAAATGTCACTTAATTATTTTTTCCATTTTAACTAATTGCTTTATCAAGTGAGATTCTTTCCCTAATGCATTAATGAATCTTTACTTCAGATGATAAAAAACGTAAACAAATCCAAGGAATCAGGCCAAGTAAGGCTCGGTAGAGCGGAACAGTGCTCACGAAAAAATCTATAACTAGCTTGACGTTGTCATGGCCGACGGCGAAGGAATTTCGTTCCTAATACCCTGATACTTACGATACTAAGTTGCCACCGCAATTTGAATGTCCATTGGTGCTCAAGTAAGAATTTTACTTGCTCCAATCGGAATAGAAAAAGCAATGCACTATCGACTTTCGTGGTCTGACGAATGGTGGGAAGCTTAGTAAGGCAATGAAGTCAAAACAGTATAGAGTTCCAAGGAAATGGATTTTGATACTTGGCTCCATGTGTGGGTGGCTGAAAGTACTAAACAGGTTTTGTACTTTAGGAATAAAATCGTATGTGCCCACAAGGGCACAAGGGTGTGCTGAATCTTATAAGAAATTAATTAGGAATCCCTGAAAAGGTAGGTAGGTATGGTTTATCAAATGTAATACACTTGTTAGTATAAAAAACAGTCTTAAAAACTATTTAGGGGCTTCTACATTTAATGGGTCCAATCACTTATTAGGTACGCTATTAAATAGCAGTACTGCAAACGAGAAACAAATAGGTACCTAATTGTCCAGTCACTTTTTTAATTAACATGCTTTACTTATTATTAATCGCTTTAATAAAATTGTGTCAAAAAAGTCCAATACTACCTGACCTTAACCCTCGTAAACCCACGTGTGTCAAGGGTTACGTAAAAGTAACTTTTCTCCTCAAAGTTGAAAATAACAAAAGTCTCTTGTTTTGCTTATTATTAACAGCTACATAATTGTGTCAAAGTCCAACTTCCTGACCTTAACCCTCGTAGGGCTTGACCTGAGTCAAAGGTGACGTAAAAGTAACTTTTTTTTGTTCAAACTTTTCTCTTTATTTTTCGCTTTCACGCCGTAGGTACAAAGTACTTTTCGAAATGAACCTTTCCGACCTTTCTAATCATTCCTACTTCACATGCTATTTGCGGAAGAGCAAGTAAGTGGATCCGGAATTATGTTAATAACTTAGGTCTTTTCTTCCTTTTTATCGTGGCCCGTACCAACGAGAATTTTTTTTTGGAGATGAAAATAAAATTACACATTAGTTTTCTCGACGTCAGGAGCATGATTGCCGCATGCTCCCCTGGGGTGCAATTACCTATGTAAGACTCCACTGTATGGAGTCGTCTAATTTGGCCCTTTTGTTCCCGGTATGTCACACCACCTTATGTCACACTGTTACATTCTGGGAATTTTTCCCAGTATCGCACACCCCTACTCCGAACTGCATTCTTATTTTGACTCTTTCGAGTTTTCTAAATGCTCCCGTGCGTGATGACCAAGATAGCGTTTTGGCGGGTTATTTCAAAGGTAAAATTTTGTTTGCCTTTTTTAGAAGAAATACACGAAAGAATTTTAAATGACCAGACATGACCTTTCTGGGGACTCCATGAACACCAACAAAAAATATGAGATGGTTTTCAGAAATCTTTCATATAGTCTATTGCATCCTATGAGCCGTTTTCAGAAGAACTAAAAAAACTAACATTTTCAATAAAATATAACTCCGAAACGACAAACATTTGGGCGTTGGCGTCATAGTAACTTTTGTTCAGCTCGCTGAGACCTATTTTATGGTGTATCACACATGGCTATTCTGCCGTCCGATAGCTAAAACATCGCTAATCCACAAAACCAAGTTTTGAGATATGAGCGAAAAACACGGAAGATTTTTTAAAGTGATGCCATTCAACTCTTATTAGTCGTATCAAAAACTTTGAACTATCAAAAGATAGATAATTTAATTTACTGTGTAATAGCAAATATCTCGATTATAAATAACAAATTTTAAAAGGAGAAAAATGTGTTTAGGAGTTTTAGCTATGGAATCTTTAGTTGTTTTACAAGTAAATACTTTACACGAAAATATCGCTAAGTATACCCTAGCGATATTTTAGCGTAGGACTCATACGTAAATTGTGACCCGTTTTTTTTATGTCATATAATTACGTGGTTTTCCTACACTAAAAATTCGCTAAGCGGATTTAACGTTATTATAGTTCAGTATTGATTTTTATGTTTTCTTGTCTTTCCTTAGCTATAACGACGCTATAGTTGCTTAAAGTTTTTATAGACTAGTTATTTCACATTAACGTCGTATTGTTCGTTTTCAATAGCGTTTTATTAAGAAAAATACTACACTAAAAGGACGCTAATCTTAAAACCTTTAATGAAAACGTTGATTTAGTTATGTATTTGGAGTCAACTAATTAAAGAAAGATCCTTTTGAAACACGTTATCAAACTTATCAACAAAACAAAAGAAACAACATAACATTACAAATCGTTTATCATAGGCATATTATTCTTAAATTTTAGTTACAAATACAAAACAAAATCACTTGGTGAGTATTCAAACTAGAAATATAGTTTAATTGAACGAATTGGGCTAAAAAACAGTTAAAGGTTTTAAGCCTTACTGATTTGATAACTGGTAATGTGAATGAATAACAGAGTTTCATATAGGTAATCATCATCATCATCATCATCAACCCATCATGTCCCCACCGAGGGGCACGGGTCTCTTCCCTGAGGAAGTTATAGGCCATACTCCACCACGGGGGCCAAGTCCGGATTCATATAATAAAAGCTATTATTTATTGCCATCATACCTTGTTCTTAATAAACATAAAAATATAAAATGGCATTTGGATCAATATTGAGTAAATCCAGTAGTAATATGAAAATGAAAATGAAAAAATATATATTTGTTCCAAAAACAATTTTGTACAAAAGGATGAAGCCTAAGAAAAAACTATTCCACAGGCCCGTATTGCAGTCTGCCGGCCCTAATTATGTTTATGTTATGTTTATGTTATGTTTATGTTTCCGTCGAAATAGCTATACTAGTTCCGTGGAAAATTCTCGGAGTAGTATTTCTTTTACACCTTGGGTTACATTATTTGAGATTTCGTACGAAACCATAAACTTTTTGAATAATATCCAATATAGCCTATGTTAGTCACGAAGAATGTAGCTTTCTAATGGTAAAGGAATTTTTAAAATCGGCCATGTAGTTTCTGAGCCTATTCATTACAAACATACACACAAAAATACAAATCTTTTTCCTTATAACATTAGTATAGATAAGTATAGAAAAAAAGTTTATGTTATTACAGTTCACGAACGACAAATTCTTGAAAAGTCCAAGTGTTTAGACTGTAACCTTTAAAATATCTCCAAAAGGTATAGACCAACAGATTTCCACAGAAACGTTTTTGCCACCCGTGCGAAGCCGGGGCGGGTCGCTAGTTGTGCATAAGGCCGAAGTTGAAGCGTTGGAAAGTTACTTGAACCATGTTTTTGAGGTAAGTATAGACTGGAGTTAGATTTTTGGATACGCCGACACGAGATGTTTGATAGTATGTTCAAAAAATTTTGTGATGTTTGCGACTCTACTGAAACTTTCCCGTTATTAATTGAGGAATCGTTGTGGTGAAGAAGTACTTGACATCATTACTTCATGGAAGTATTGTTCCCTTTAGACAGTTGCAAACACGCCGCGCAGTTGCAGTGAGCTCTTGACTTGGCAAAGAAGAATATGTTTGAAAACTCGCAATCAGCGTAACTATGACTTTTCAGACATGAAGACGGTGAGAGTTTCTTGTATTTTGTGTCTTCAGTCAAACCTTTTACAGTTTGTCCAGAAATAGTAGATATTAAAGAGTACGGTTTTCTTTTTGCAAGTGTTTGTTAATAGCTTGGGCTTACAAGCATTATGTAAATTAAAAACTTGAGCTATTACATAAAATAAGGTGTTGTGCTTCAATAAATATAGTAAATGTTTAGATTTTTCAATAAAACCATTAGTTAACTTTCTATTCTGGTTTTTAGTGTTTTTGGACAAACTATAAGCAGTAATGGTATAAAAAAACACGTAACGTGACCCAACCGTGCGTCTGTCCTCGTACTTTAATGCACTAGCTGAATCGAGGCCCTGGTATACGGTATACGGACGGTGCGGGGTGAGACGTGAGCGCAAGTAGCGATGTTTTAGCTAAGTATTGTGGCTTAGCGTTTTTGTAGTGTAGGATTCGCACAAAGTTTATCAATCATTAAAGTATTTAAAGGCGGATAGAGTTTTCGAAATTGTAAACTATTTTTTGTTATGCCCGCAATCCTACGCTATAATATGACTAAGATAGTTTAACGTGTTTATAGTGTAGTATTCTTGTATGACGTCTTTTTAGCTAAGCAAAGTACGGGATATTTTTTAGATGATGAAAACATTAAAGGCTGCAAGTGACTATTTAGCCAAGTTTTGATGGTTAACGTAGTTTAAGTCATTTAAAATATATATATTTTACTGTAGTTAACGTCGTTTTTGCTAGAGCTATCTCCTAAACTAAACACGTTAAAAGAATGATTCTAGGACAGATCGATAGGGAATTTTTTTCTATGTATAATGGCATGGCAAAAACTCAAAACCCCCTGTGGCTTAGCGATGTTTTAGCTATCGGACGGCAGTATTGGGCTGAGGTCCAAAATTGCATTCCTTTGACAGTTGTAATATTATTATTTTTTTAGTTCTGAAAACGGCTCATTGCCATAACAACGCCATTAACAACGCACACTTTACCGAGTGGTTTTTATTTTAGGTACTTGTTGAAATAACAGACCAGTAATAATTACTATTAATAAGCACAATTATTGTGCTTGAGTTTGTGATCCCTATCTCTAGCAATTCCAAAATAACAAAATAATGAACTAGCCTTCTCGGAACTCTGACGGCCGACAGCGATCTTGTTCCAATATTTTATTGAAACTATAAATTAGGCTTAGTTTACTTTACTATTATTTACTTTTGTAAGAAGATTTAATAAAATCCCGTAATGTGATAAGCCATGCTACCGCTACAGAGCTGGAAGTTCCAAAGGGGCCATCCATAAATTACGTCACATGAATTTCATGATTTTTTGACCCCTTCCCCCCTTGTCACAGCTGGTCACATTTGTGAGACTCCCCCCTCCCTAGTGTGACGTCACATATTTTGCAATTTTACATGTAGTTTTCTATTGGATTAAAACAGCAGTTCCGAAGTTAAGCCTATGATACACGGTTTTAAACGGCAGTTTGAAACAGAAAAAAAGCGAGCTGCTCTTTGCTGGCTACACGGCTTCAAACCAGAAATTTGACATAAAACAATCGACTACACTGTTTTAAACCTCTGTTTCAAACTGCCGTTTAAAACCGTGTATCATACTCTTTAGTTTTATTTCCGATAGAGTTAGGAATAGAGTTGCAAAAGTTTTTGTATTTTTCATTGATAGTTCTAAGTTCGTGTTTTAACACTTAGATTAAAATAGATTTTTAAATGTGACGTCACAAAATGTAAGTCCCCCTCTCACCCCCTTGTCACACAATGTCACACTTCGTCGACCCCCTCCCACCCCCTTAGCGTGTGACGTAGTTTATGGATGGCCCCTAGAGCTAAGCGTCCACCGCATCGGAATCGGAGCGTACGCACCGTACGGGCCGTCGGCATTTACAAAATGCCGAAAGGGTGCGGCCACTGCATTCGGATTTGCCGTCGGCAGTATCGGTATTTTCAAAGCAATCGAGTTCGCTTATGCACGTGTGTTCGCAATGGAGGTTTGTGACGAGGATATTGTTGTCATTAGTTGTTTGTTATCAGCTGAGGAGGAGAAAAACAAAAGGAAACGCAAGATGTGGGTTCATAAAATAAACTCAAAAAGACATGTTTGGAGAATTTCATACATTATATTATGATTTATTAGAAGATGAAAATAGATTTTTTGGTCACATTCATACGTCTCGAACAAAATTCTATGAACTTCACTATATTCTCTAACCGCACCTAACTAGGCAACACAAATTTAAGAAAGGCGATTGGAACAAAGGAAAGGCTTCGACGGTCCTGCCTGGTAGTAAGAGCTCATAACGAATAATGCCCTTCTAATCCAATAAACCTATCAATATTACTGTGTAAAATGCTGTAGTCAAATCAATAATACTAAAAGTATACTTTATTTTTTAGCTCGCGTTGTGATGACCCTAGATTGGTTTGTTTACATTTATTGTTTATCAAATTTGGCCCCAGTATAGTCATTCATGCACAAGCGTCGCAAATACGTCAGAACTCGAAGCGATCGGAATCCGAATGGCGCGTCGGCTGTGGATGACGTCATCGGAAGGAATATCGCACTCCGAAGCAGAAATGCCGATCCAGTGCACGCAGTACCATAGAAATCAATACAAAGCAACAAATCCGTCCGCTCCGTACGGAGCGGTTCCGATGCAGTGGACGCTTAGCTTAACAGCTATATCCATCCGCGTGACGTCACAAAGCTCCGTGGTCCGCAGTTGCCGCTCCGGGCCCCCAGTTTGTTGCCCCGGGCGTTGCCAAACCGTTCTGGAATATTATGTCAAGGGGACGTCATTTTACCTGCTCACTTCAGTGTCGCGTGATTTTTACCCCATTTATTGCCTTTTCCACAGGTGTTTTGAATTTACTCGGTCAAACTTTCTCACGGCCGGCCGATTCGGTCACCGAACTTTCTTGTTTGTTTTTTTACCATTTTTGTAGCTAATGTACGGAATTTGGGGTAGGTACGTACTATACAACGCGTTAAGGAATTGAAGCAAAAGTCGTTTTTTTTTCATTAAATAATTTCCATTCCAATAAAATCAAAGCAATAATTTGCGTTTGAAAAATTCTTATCGATAGTGAAAAACACTGTCTTTATGTATTTACTTACTTGGAATCGGTATATAGAATCTTAGTAGTTTATCTTTTTATTAAGATCATTCATCATCACCAGCCCTTTGACGCCCACTTGAGGACATAGGCCTTCCTCATGGTTTTCCAAGCTGCCTCTTTTCTGCCACCGTCTCAGGACAATAAATTATTGTTCTGAGGCCGCCAGTGACCGCACCATCTGGACGGGGCCCTGCCCACGCAAAGACCTATCAATTAAACATCAATCTTAATCTTAATTAAATCTAGGAAAAACATAACTGCAGAAATCCGGGCAAACAATAAGGACATAGATTTATCTCGATAGTAAAGTAATTGTATCAAATATACATTCAACATAGGTGATAAGATTAATCGTATTATACTAGACATAATAATTATACTGGGTGTCCCAAAAAATAGTGTCAAGCGGAAGTCCAGAGATAGAGCTCCTCCAGGGGTACCCGAATCACCCCCATGTATTTTCCGCGATTTTTGTAGTTTTCAAGTTATTTTTTTTTTCGTATTTTTTGTCTCACTTTGACCTACAAGACATTATTGGCCACAGAGCCGTGAATTATTAAGATACATGCTTTATTTTTTTTCCAAAATTGGTGAATAGTGGGCCTTCCAGGCACAACTCCATTGTGGGTCAATCTGATACGATAGCGCCATAAAAAAATAAAGAGTAGCAAAGTTAGTCAAAATGAATAAATATTTAAAATGTTTGAGGACTCGGAAATTACAAGAAATCACGGAACATACATGGAGGTGATTCGGGTACCACTAGGGATGCTCTATCTCTGGACTTCCGCTTGACACAATTTTTTGGGACACCTGTATATACGGACGATAATACATACGGACGGACGGACGGACGGGTGGACGAACGGACGTACAGACCGACACAGACGGACGGAAGTCTTACCCTTTACCCAATGGGTACGGATTACGGAACCCAAAAAAGGAGTACATAGGTATGAATATAAAATAAATTCTCAGCTATTTTTTTACCTATTACAGTCGATGGCACTCAATCTCTACATCTGTGATCTCTGCTTGGTTTCGTTACGGGCGATTGTGTAACTAAAATGTAGAAAAGGGCACAGATGTCAGAGTTGATGTGATGTCGGCTATACTGACAGCAGTTCACCATCACCACTTCACCAGCCGATGCAAAGAATAGTACATTACTGCAGCAGCCAGCAAAAGAGGCATTGATGGACGAACGTGGAAATGTGGTCCGAGGCGAAGCCGAGGCACACATATACCTGAGTCTATCAATGCCTAGTTGTGGCCAAGGCTTGTTGTACCTATATGGTTCTTCTCAAATCAAATAATGCGCGGAAAAAAACTAAGTAGTACTGGTACATAGTACTAAGGCAGAACTTTTTATTTGAAATATTTTTTGCTGCGTTAAAGTGTTCTTTTTTTCAATAGGTATATCCAGCTTTCTATCGCAACCCAGTTCGAAATTTAAATAAAACCTCTGATAGGTAAGCATTAGGTAAGTTACCTCCTTGGTGGTCATTGTTCGTAGTAAAATATCGCTCCATTTTTAAATACACGACAGATATGAGTTAGTAGGGTGACGGACCCAATTAACAACACTCTAAGAGGTCATTAAATTTCAACTCTAAATATTTCATATACTACAGTATTCAATAACGTTTGTGTTACGTTATTAATGTTGAGAATTTAATCATCTGTGGTGTAAAGTAAGATTTATTTCAATGTTTGTAGTTTTTATTGAGTCAAAATTTGAATTTATCAAAAAATAAGCCTGTCACCAATTATCAGCACAGTCGTCACCAATTATCAGCACCTATTGACCCAATGAATTGTAATACGTTTTAAAGGTAAAAAAATAATATATCGTTTAGAAATGAGTACTCTTTTTAGTGATAATCACTTTTTTACGTTTGTATTTATTATGGCACGTCAATATGTACCTTAACATCTAATGCAAAGACTTAACAAAGAAATGGCTAATTAATCTTGACTACCCAAAAAACGGAGGATCTACTGAAAACTATACAGTAAAAGCCTCTCAAATGAAAATATCCTAGCCCATTCCTGTCTCTCCCATCCTTTCCTTTCTTCCTTAGACAGACACACAACACGAACACTCCCATCGCACAAGCACAACACACACATCTCCCATCCCGGCTCCTTCGCACACTTATGTATACATCTCACAACACTTACCAAATTGTATAACTTCATAATTTAATTTGTATTTCTATTTTTCCAATTGATGTAACATTTATTTAAATAATGCATACCTACTAGTGTAGATTTGAAAGCTTGCGGTAGTAGGCGTTGACATCTGAGATACAGTTTACCACTAGTTCAGATGTCATCGTTTTTCCTTCAATGTATTATACATAATTTGCACTACAAGCACCAATGGCAATTTAGCACAAGGAATGTAATGAATTTGTTCAACTTTCAGTCGACTATAATGGACAGATCTTTAAAATCAGGAAATTTAACTTTACAATGAAACCAAATAACAGCATAGTTTTGAACCAAATATCAGCACCATGATGATAAATGGTAAATGGATTTTCCAGCATGAGACTAAAATTTCGAAAACAAGGCTAAAATCACTTTATACACAACACTCAACCATACTTTTAGTTACACGCAGTCCATTTTAAAAGAAGACCTTATAATTACGTCTATTTTAACCTATTACCAGCAGGGTGCTGATAATTGGAACACTTGAAATTTCTGTATCCAATTATTGCCACCGTTATTAACAAATAACCTAAAAAATATTTCAATTTAGGATGCGGAAAACATTAAGAATGTGTTTAAATACCAGTATTTATATATAGTGCTTTAATAGCATTACTCATTGATTAATAAACGTAAGCAAAATCTTACGCTTGATGGCTCAGAATGGTCCAAAATCACTTTTAATCACACAACATTCACTTCTCCTCAAGATAGAAGTGCCATGATAAATGTCAAACTATACACATTGTTGTTAGTACAATAATTAAACTATCAAAATTTGATTCTTATCCTTGGAACTTTGAATTTACAGATATTAGGTATATCTTATATTTTGAGATTTTTTTTGGGGTGCCGATAAACTGGTGCAGTGCCAGCATTTGGGTCCGTCACCCTATGTAGGTAATTTATTTGGCCGCAAAACACAATGAGGAAAGGGAAAAAACACGACAGTTATGAATTTTCATAGAACTTTTTTCGGCCGCTGCTCGCGAATGAGCCGTTTTCAGAAGAACTAAAAAAAAAAAATTACGGTTGTCAAAAGAATGCAATTTTGTACCTCAGCCCACTAGCCATGTGTGATACATCATAAAATAGGTCTCAGCGAGCTGAACAATAGTTACTATGACGCCAACAGCCAAATGTTTGTCCTTCCGGAGTTATATTGTATTGAAAAAAAAACTAAAATTTTCAATAAAATACAACTCCGAAACGACAAACATTTGGCGTCATAGTAACTTTTGTTCAGCTCGCTGAGACCTATTTTATGATGTATCACACATGGCTATTGGGCTGAGGTCCAAAATTACATTACTTTGACAGCCGTAATATATTTTTTTTTAGCTCTTCTGAAAACGGCTCATTGGCCTGTACAGCAATTTCGATTTATCTCGAAGAAAGTAGTCGAAAAAATGCCCAAGCATGTTTGAGAAAAAAAAATGCCCTTACATGCAACTTAGACATGTATGTAGGTAGGTACGATATCGAATATCGATACGAACGACATTGCGCTGAAAATCGTCGACGTGCTCTCTGCGTTTCCCACATAACCCTCAAGTACGCAGCTATTCAGCTAATATTAACAGGTTCGGTGCAAGGAGCGAAAAGTTTCACAACGAAGCTTTTGGGGTGGTTTAATTAAACCAAGAGAGAGCACGGTGAAGTCGGGCCCGATCCCCGAGCCACCCTAGGGCTCCGCGGGCGAAGGCCGGGGTTGTATTGATCTCGGTCTGGCGGACACAGAATAATTAAGTAAGCAGATACTCCCACACATCCAATATCCGGCTGCGCAGCTTTCCACGAGGAATATTTTTCTTCGACAAATAACTAGTAGAAATGTCATTTAACCCCAAGGACACCGCTGTGATAATTAAGTAATTAAGGAATAATTAAGTAAGTACGTAGATATACCCAATATGGGTACGCACCGAACTCGACTTTGATACCTAATTTATTTTCCTGTGACATAACCTCGGAGGAAAAGAATCTTTACAGAGACCTACCTCGTTATCTCGGCTAGATACTTAAGCCAGGTCCGCTGCGCCATTTTACGCGTGTTACAAAAAATGTAACACGTTATTAAAACAAAAATGGGGAGTGGTATTAACACTTTACGTGTTAAGTAATACGTAACGTAACGTTATGTAACACGTAACGTGTTATACCATGCCCCATTTTTATTATAATTACGTGTTACGTTTTTTGTAACACGCGAAACATGGCGCAGCGGACCCGGCTTAACAGGTTACGTGTTACGTAACACGTTAAGCCGGGTCCGCTGCGCCATGTTACGCGTGTTACAAAAAATGTAACATGTTACGGTTATGGTAACAGCCCGTCTGCTGCGACTTTCTAATTCTGTGTTTTTGTAACAAAAACAAAAAGAGTTCCGACGAAGAAGACGTGTCTGCTATTTTGTCCCTTTAGGCTTATCCACTTTGTATTCACTTGTTCTTCTGAAATTCCTATTATTTCTGTTTTATCATTACATGAGGCGTCCCAAAGCACTTGTCTTTCTCAAAATAATCGTAAGAAAAACATAACAGAAATAGAAAGTCGCAGCAGACGGGCTGTTACCATAACCGTAACATGTTAAATTTTTTGTAACACGCGTAACATGGTGCAGCGGATGCGGCTTTACGTGGCAAGAGTTCCTTCTGTCCTCCAGGTCTTTTCTGCTGCCTTTTTATTGTGTCCACTGTGCTGGGGAACAAACCGCAGCAGCTACAGAGCCCGAGGCCGTTTTACCACCGCATGGAGACAGCTTGTGTCCCATGTATTTTCTGTATTTTTTGTTATTAAATTTTTATTTTTATTTTACGAACTTTGTACTTATTATGTCAAAGTGGCAAAATAACAGGTATTTCTTCTTCTTCTTCTAGGCTTCTATGTCCAGTCCTCGGTTGCTGCTCTAGTAGTTGGCGTCCGAATATTTCACTCTCTCTACGACACATAAATCTACAATATCCTGATCTAGATGAGGAGTGTATTGAAACATTGATTGCCCCATTTTAGATAGCAGTGTCAAGGATTTAACCCCAGTGCTATGGATCCGCGAAATCTGAATATCTGATGAAAGGTGTTCTCTGAGAGAAGACCATTGCCTGTGTTTTATCGTATTTGCTAGCACTGCTTGGAAAACAGCGAGTTAAGATTTTGCAAAGAATTTTGTCTTCTAAGTATTTTATTTTCTGTGCCTACATTACATGAGCAAAAGCTAAAAAAATAAATATCGAATCGTTTTCTCTTATAAACGTAATAAACTTACCGAAAAATATTTCCTTTTCCTTTTTAATCTACATAATACAGTGGCTGCCAAGTCTAGGCAATGGCCCGGATTGCTTATTCTTTGACAAACAGCTGGTCCGGAGTTCACTGGCCGATGCACCCGCTGAGGTGGGAATGAAACGGGGATAGACCAAGTAGCCAAGTGGGAAAGAGACAATTTATCCTTGTAGATTAGATTCAGGAAGGAAATTGAAGCAAGGATGGGTTATTTCTGTGCGATAGCTTGTGGTAGGTAGTTGGGAAATAGTATTGTTGTGTTGTCTGTGTAGGCTTTGGATTTGAGTTTTTCGTTTAATTCGAATATTCGCCTGTTAGTAACAGGCCAAATAGGGGATTTATTAGCAAAGGGCAAGATAATAAGTACTCGAAACCGGCGTACGTGCCTGCAACGATTAATGAATGTCGATGAAGCGAAAGTTATCTCTCAGGATCGTGGCAAGTGGCGGTCCCTGGTCTCTACCAACCCCTCCGGGATAGAAGCGTTTTATTTACTATTCGAATATTTTGGACTGTCATGCTATGCGAATATGTGAGTGGTTGACCAAAAAGGGACCTCAAGGGAAAATAATTGATTTCGAGAAAATCGCGTTTGAAGTTTCGTGTGAATAATAGACAGCTTTCGACTCGGCGGCTCGGCTCACAAAAAAAATCATAAAAAAATAACTACGGCTGTCTCGTGGTAGGTTAGGTAGGGGTGCGATCCGTAGTAAAAGAGGGGTATCCAGGGGCACGATAGAAGTTCGATTTATTTATAATATGGTAAAATAAAGGAACACTCAAATTAATTTTATTAATGTGGCTTTTAAATAGTTGTGATTTCGTAGATAGATGATATAGGTCCGGAGAATAGAGGAATAGTAATAATAAATTAAGTCAGTTGTAGTAAAATAGACAGACGTTCTCGTCCACTTAGTTCGGAGGCTGAGGAATATCTGTGCCAAATACGTCCGAACACTGCGGCGAATGTCATAAAATAGTTAAATTTGGAATTGATAAAAGGCCGAAATAAATTAAAAAGCAACGAGGCGATTACCTCGTTACACGGCACCTAAAAATATTCTGGTAAGACCAAACCAAAACAAAGCTAAAATACCACAGATTAAAAAATTCAAATAAAAAAAATAACGGTTTCCAATCCCTCCAGTTCCCTCTTTGGTCAACCACTCACATGTATTTTGGACCTTAGTATTCAAATTATTCGAATATTGAATGAAATGTGCAGTGTTTTACCCGTGGTCCCGGTGGGTCGACCCATCACCGGGGGTCCACGGGAAATTTTAATTACCCGTGGACCCATAGCATTATGGATTGTTCCCTGGACTTTATCGATAAAAAATTAAAACGATGCCCTAGTATTTGCGAATATTTCTTAAATCAGTGATAAAATTAAATAATAATACTTAAACGAAAATTAATAAAATATTTTTTTTTTCTTTCATAAGAACCTTCTCCTGATAATAACGAACAGAACAAAAAAAGAATTAGCGAAATCGGTCCAGCCGTTCAGGCGTGATGCCGTGACCAAGGGAAATAGGGATTCATTTTTATATATATAGACTAGCTGACCCCGCGAACTTTGTTCCGCCTTAGACGCCATAAATGAGCAGATTTTTGATTTTATTATATTGTTTATCAATAAAATAAGATTGACAGAAGAATCCGTTTTAAACGTTTTTTTTTTTCATCCTCTTTGACTATATTTGCAGCACGCATTCAGTCAATTCTATGTCAAATGTCTTAAGGTTACATTAAAAAAAGTTTAATAATTTTATATGGTGGTTAAGTAATTTTAAATTTTCTAATTTTCCGCGCAATTTCCTCAATTTTTTCTTTCATAAGAACCTTCTCCTGATAATAACGAACAGAACAAAAAAATAATTAGCGAAATCGGTCCAGCCGTTCAGGCGTGATACCGTGACCAAGGGAAATAGGGATTCATTTTTATATATATAGATAATTCAGTCCATGGGGATTCGTGCACGGCCTCAAGAGTGACTATTGGAACCAACATATCCAAGTGAATTTCAAGACACGTTTTTTTGCTTTCATTCAACTTTATTTTAACTTAACTTTGAAAAAAATTACGTGATATTTTCCAAGACTCCGCCTCAACCCCAAGTGAGAGTAAGGTTCGCCTCGAATTACACCGATATTTATAGACGGCGGCCTTATCACTAAAAGCGTCCATACATCCTTGGACGAAATGGAGCAAAACATTAGAGAAGGAAGTAGATGTAGGTACAAAATCTGTGTCAATCAGCAATTATACAATACCTACATATGCCTAATTTAATAAAAAATGTGCCACAGCACTGGATTTGGTTTGGTCGAGTTTCTGCCAACTGTTTAGCCAGGAAAGGGATGACCGTATACCCACTAGCAAAATATAACGATTTACTGAACCTTTAAGTTTATTTTGCAAACGGATTCCCAGATCGAAAAATAGTTTTCCTACACCTCAGTATCTCAATACTATGGGGTAAACAGGGAAAAAAACATTATCCCTTTATATATTATGTAGGTAATAAAGTGTTTGCTCTTCATTCATCATTGGTAAGCAAGTAGGTAGGTACCTACATTAAATAAATATCAACCACTAAAAACAATTTATTGATTTGTCCGTATCTAAATAGGTAAAATAAATATTTATACTTACACCCAAAAAACTTGAATTAAGTAAAGTATGAGGATGATCCGGTGATCCAGAGCAATTTAGAAATTTTTCCACTTTATTTCGTGTAACGCCATCTATGACAATTTCATGATAAGACTTTTTGTAATAAACGAATAAGAGTTAACTTGCACTTTTTCTATTAGTTGTATGCTTGTTCGATAGATGGCTGCACTTGCATTATTCTGAGTATGGGATTAAAAAAAAATGTTTTGTGAACAACTTTTTCGAGATAGAATCGTTTAAACGTTAAAAAAATGTAATAATGTTGAATTTTTTAATGATTAATAATTTTCTTTTTGTCTTTTTTTTCTCTGTAATGAATAAGGTTAGTTGTTTTATCTGTTTTATTTTTCAATCACTAAGCCGCCATTTATTTTTCTGCTTTTCGATAAAATTAGGGGTGGGACAAAGGTGAAACAATATTAACATAATATTTGGAACTACGAATAAACTAATGCTACGGATTTCATAATTCCGTTTCAGTTTCAAGGAATCAGTTTGAGCAACGGTAGATCGAATAATTTATTTGGTTTGATGGAGCGTAAAATACTTTACTAAGAAATAATTTTATTCCAAAAACCGTACAGTTATAGGTACCTATGTAGATTATACCAGACATTCGTATTGGGTACCCAGTTGAACCTATCCTAACTGATGCCAGCATGCCAGCCATAATGCGCAAATGGTAAGGGAAGCCCTTCTGAGTCTGCACCCCACGTTAGCTTACGCAATAATGGTATGAAGGGGAAGTTAGCTCAACGATTGCGTTGGCAAGTGAACCCAAAAAGTATAGACTTTACTCTAAAAAAAACTTCAAGAAAGTTCACTTGATAAAACTTGACACTGGACGAAAAAGTTTTTTTATAAAAACAAAACAGTCGAGTCTACAGTCGACAGCAAGTCGATTTTATATTACAATTACGTATTTATATGACGTTAACCTATAAGTCTAGAGTGCACGCTTTTAAAAGTGGTCGAGCTCTCGACTGTATTTAAAATTAACACGTAACGTTCGAGAACGAACGCCGTAAAGAAAGGAACGATGGCGTTGCAAACCAATATTTTAAATTCTACAGCTTTCAAACCAACGAGTTGAAGCGAGAGGACAATACTGGTCATAATAATAATAATGGTGGTGACGCTAATTTCGTCTCTCGCGCCCTTTTGGCGTACTTCGGAACCAGTTTTGTTAGTAGAACGGTCGTAAAATGAATTGACCAATCGCAAGCTGTACATTGCAACGGGCGTTTTATTGGTGGAGGTCGTGGAGATTGCGGCATGAGGTGAGAGGGACGGGTGCACCGCGGTGGCGTTCTGACAGCACGCGCGGACCGCGCAGTTGTGTTTCGCCATTTGGAAAGAAGGTTATTGTTACAATGAGACGGGAACCGGACTGTCGATAAAGTGTGTTTGTATGTCGTTTTCGTCGATAAGTGTTGTGTTTACTTTCACCTGTGCGAATGTCTCAATCCTCACCCTTTTGTTTTCATTTTCTTTTAATAATTGCCGTATGGGACGGCGCTTACGTTTCAGTTAACCTTTTCTTTTGAAACGATGGAACGTTGTTCTTATGGTTTTTACACTAAAAGGTATTTTATGTTATTTTTACTTTTTGAATGCGACCTGGGTTTGGGTGAGTGCATTGCGTGTGGCTATACAAGGCTAGCTATTATCACCTTTGTAGTTTGTCAAGTATTTATATTAGTGGACCAATTACAGTCCGTTTCGACAACAATCGCAAAATGAGTGAATGAGGAAGAAATTACCATAGTATTGCAAAAGAAGACAAACGACAAGTAACAAAATACTTGATGCTATTGTAAAAGAATAATTGATGTAGTTTAAGTTTGTATAGAAACTTCTTTCGGTGGTATTATTATTACATGGCTTCGGGGAAAAGCCGACAATGCAAGGCTCGAGGGTCGACAGCCGAGGGGAGGGAAGGCGCCGTCTGCTTGCACACATGCAGAACCGGTTTGCGCTCTTGCTCCCCTAGTGAGCGCCTTCTGATCTGTTTCTAGCCACACGTGTCCGCATAGCACCCTCTCACTCGCACGATTTCATTATTTTTTTGCTCCCCCTTTGTGAAATAATGCCAGACGGAGAGTTTTTGTTAATCTCCCGTAGGTAACTAAGGTACCCTTCCGACAAGCCTGAGCATATCTTAGCCATTAAACTTCATATAATATGACGGCAGTGTATGATGTATGATACGTTTATGTGGGTTGCTTTTAAGCGATAAATAAGTTTCTGTGTGCTCAACTAACCGTGCTATGGGTATCTAGGTACTAATAGAGCCTTCAGTTATATATTAGTTTTTAATTCTATGCCTTTACACTTTTTCGTAAAATTATCTACAGTCATTATCATCATTTTTATTATTATTTCTATTATAGCTAACTATAGTCAATATATATAGATATTACCTATAAAATTGTAAAAAATATAAAGAAATGACCTCGATCGCTAAGTAGGTACTACATTTTATTTATTTGCATCCCAAGCCAGAGCTTCCAAAAAGGCTGTTTTTTATTTCACAATAGCCAAGTTTCGTATAATTTGATAAAGTGGATATATTCAGGACCGGATAAATTCCTGCATATACGCTCTTCTACTATACTATGGGTCATATAGACCTAGGTGTAAATGAGTGTATTAAACATACGAATAGTTAAACAGATATCTTTAAGTTCATGGGTTGTTCGCATAAAAATATACGAACGAACGCTGAGTTTTAGTTTCTGGTTTGATGAGAATGTACCTAACTGGTACCCCAGAATTTAAGTACTACACTAAATTTTCTACTTTACGACACTGTTCCACTATAGCGTCGCTACAATGTCGTCTATCGATACATGTTGTACTTCACTAGATCCTGAGTAAAAATAATAATTTGTTATTTGTTTGTGGTCATGGCATGCACTATTCATTTCCGTTTTCCGTTAATGTTTAGCCCAAAAAAATAAATAAAATATAAAATTTATTGCTATTATAAAATGCAAATATCAATTTAAAATAATTTTAACATTCGTTTCTAGTAAATATTACCTATTAATAATAATAGTAAAATAGTTTAATTGACATAGATGTTGTAGTTTTGACTTGACCACAGATTATATATAATGTTTTGTTGATGTTATTGTTTTGTGCGCGTGTTTATATTTTAATTTTTTGCTTTGAATTCTATTATCTGCGCGAACCTTATTATTCTTGCCGATGTAAATTTAGTTAAAGAAGATCAATGCCGTTACATATTAGTCTTTCGAATTGCAGGTAAAAATTACAACCACCGGCTTTGAACATGATAGTGTCACTCATGTGGTTAAGGCAGTCTATAAAACGATGTATTTCCCTTCATTACCTGCAAAAATTTGTCTGTCGGTAACCTACCTTAATTCCTTTTTACATCTACATTATAACCTTTGTCATTGTACTTGTCCTCTTAGGTACTCTTCGCGAAATTATTATAGCGAGAAACTACCTTGTCGGTTACATTCAGATCGAATAGTCGATCGGCACAGGTCGTACACACCAGGGTGTTGTCCTTCCACTCGGGCTATACTATACCCCATATAAACCTTAACATCACATTGTTACAGATCTGAGATCCTAGATAACATAAAGAAAAAAGAACAGGACAAAGATCAGCCTCAGAGTCCAGGATTCCAGCCGCAGCAATCAAGTAAACCACCAGAGAAACTCACTGAGGTTACTCCAGCTCATCCTGGTAACCAGCATGTCCCAGCTCAGAAACTCTTGTCCCCAACGTCGAGTCCCGGCCAAGTTGTCAAGGATGACAAAGACAAAGCTATAAAGGTCTCAAACTCTACTACCATAACTATAATAGAAAACGGTCGTTCAGAACCTGGCTCAGATAAGGAGAAAGACTACCCCAAAAACTACTTCACGTTAGAGCCCAAAAGTGATAAAAAAGATGACTGTAACAAGAACAGCATTACTATAACTCGCACATTACCTAAGCAGTCTCCTACAAGCCAAGTGGACAAGGCAAAACCACCTCTGAAGCCCAACAAACGGCCTCTGCAGTGCCTGGAGACATTGGCAGAGAAAGCAGGCATCACATTTGATGACAAATACGAGGCTGCTAATACATTGCTAGCATTAGATAAGCAGAACAACGCTTACCGGAGGCCGACGGAGCTAAAGCAGCCGAAGACAGAGCCAGATAGTCACACCCAAGAGGAGTTCAGATATAGAAATCAGAAAGAAGAGGATGACAAGCTACAGGTATGTGGTTTTCATTTGAAATCTTATTTTATTGCTGCAGCCAGACACACAAACACCCATTCACAACCATAATGCAGGGATCAATCAAAGCCAGTCTCATTTTAAAGCAAGACCTGGTGGTGGTGGCCACCGCATGCATGACTAATTTCTTGTTAGTCATAAAATTATATTGAGACATGTAGGGACCTAGAAGTGGTGTGTCACACTTTACTACCTACCTTTTGGGTCAAACTACACCACAAAAATAGAGGTTTTTTTAATTGATTCTACTTGCGATAGCCATGCTTAATTAGTTAGTACAAATAGCCTTAGTGTGGGTTTTTCCATGCTTATAATGTACTTGCCCTGCAAAGTTACAGAATTTTTATTACTTGTTTATCTATTTGTTTATTTAAGCTTTTTTTTATGTGAAGCCCACAGCCAAACACAATTTTTGTATTGAACTTGGCTCTCCTTTTTTACATTTATGTTCTTGGTGGGATAAATGTAATACAGAACTCTAGGTACTGTTTAAAAATAAAAAAAGTTTTACTGGACAAGTTAAAGTAGTTGTGAAGGAAAATATAGTGACCTGAGTGACTGAGGTGTTCACATACCTCAGCGCTGGAAACTGCCAATCCGCAGTAGGCATGCGTGGCAATTAAGTCCATACTCTCTAAGAGCATGTATAAAGTATAAAGGATGATAGTATAAAGACTACATAAAAAAATCAATATTTATACGCTAAATACCACATTATGAACTTGTTTCTGGATCTTACTTTAGTAAAGTACCTAAGGCGGGCCAGGCGAGCTATAAGTAGATTACGAAATCTGCGACTCAGACCCTTAGCACAATAATAGGTTAGTTGCCCTAAAAAATGTAATTAGTCAGTCTTTTAGATTATTCAAAAATGAGGGACACATATTTTTTTATTTGTAAATTAGACCAAAAATTACAAAAATATAGCCCATTAAAGTTACGTGTGACGTCACGCTGTGCTGCATTTTTTAGCACGGAGTGACGTCACACGTAACTTTAATGGGCTATATCTTTGTTATTTATTGTTTAATCGAAAAAAGAAAAATACGTGTCCAACTAAATCGCACGCAAAATAAAGTTATACTGATGACCTCTTTGGTGCAGTGGTTAGCGCATCTGACTACCATGCGAGAGGTCCCGGGCTCGAACCGCGGCTAGGGACGAATGATAAAACCCCAGGTCTTGGATGTTCACATGTTTGTGATGTTGTGTTTCTGGTTCCCATGACACAGACACAGGGTATCCTAGTTCGGGGATACCCTGTGTCCGGGTATCCTATTTCGGGGCCAGAAGAAATGTATGTGCCTGTATGTAAATGTTTGTTTAATGTTTATATTCTTATATGGCTTCGTTATGGAGAGAGCTATGCTCGGAGTTTCTCTGAAGGATAGGATTCGTAACAAATAAATCCCACAGAGAACCAAAGTTACCGATATAGCTCAGAGAATTAGCAAGCTGAAGTGGCAGGGGGCTGGCCATATTTCGCGAAGAACCGACAACCGCTGGGGTAAACGTGTTCTTGAGTGGAGACCGCGACTTGGCAAACGTAGTGTAGGACGCCCTCCGACCAGGTGGGATGACGATCTGCGAAAAACTGCAGGCAGTTGCTGGATGCGGCAAGCTGAAGACAGGGCGCTATGGCGCTCATTAGGGAAGGGTTATGTCCAGCAGTGTACTGGACTAGTATAGCCTGATGATGATGATGGCTTAGTTTGGCAGGAGCCTTCCTATCACGTAACTATGCAAATCATGCAATCAATGCAAACTATGAAAATTATACAAATCAATCTTGGAGCTTTCTGGACCTATGGTATGGGAACCGCTTGTAGGTCATAGCAAGCATAGATTTTCTTGAACGATTTCAGACGAGAACCCTACGGTCAATGCATCAGTAACAAACACATTGTCATGTATCGAAATCTAAAAATTGTATGGCTTGACGAACTGACCCAAAATTCCGAAATCCGAATGGAAGTGATTCGCCAATATATTATTAAAACAATCAAGGTCGGTTTGTTTTCATCCAATTTGGCTTCGGACCTAATAACAGAAGAGAGCACTTGCTACGCTCGACTAAAGAGGCTCAATATACTCGCAATTAGTCTGCCAAACAAAAATTCGGCAGGAAAGGCAAGTTAGGAGGATGGAGGCCGATGGACCTCACCCTGCACTAATCATGAAATACACAGAAGCGTTAGAAGCCCAAAAAGCTTGCTTATTGTAGTTAAAAGACTACAGATCGGAAAAGTGCGCCAAATTATAATCAGTGATATAAAAAAACCGGTTCATTGGTATAACACATGCTAATCCGCTACTTGACTCTTTTTTCAAGTATGTCTTAAATGCTAAATATCTCTTCCATTAGACCAAAAAATATTTTAGTATATTTTTTGAGGACCTAAAAGCAACAAAAACATTATTTTAAAACGTTGCTTTGCTAAACAGCCAAAAACGCGGTCCGCCATTTTTGTCTATGGTTTGAAGTCCTCTACGTTTGTAAACAAAGTTTGACATTCAACATAGGTAGAGTTCGTGCCACGAAAGAAGTATGAGTCACAATAGAACCTACGCACGCACGACTGACAGATGTTTGTTTACAACCAAAGGTGCTTTCAAGATGGCGGATAGTGTTTTCACCGTTCCGATTTAAAAGCGAAAAATATTTTTTTTATTTGCAAATTTTGCAGCCATCCTGCATATTTACTTAGCAAAGTCAATATATTTCGGTTAGATTCTACAGGAAATATCCATTTATCGCGTCAAATTTGATACCAGGCAAGTAGCGTATTAAATAGGCATTGCAAAGAAGATCAAATCGTGCTAAGCGCTGAGTTAAGTTGCAAGGGCTGGTACCAGTCTAGTAGAGTCGATGGACAATCATTACCGTACTTAAGTGACTCTATTGAAGTAATTTGCATTTTAGAGACTGGCTAGGGGTAGTGATAAGTCATCCAAGTGGCAGGAAGACGCTGGATGCGAGCCGCTTCCAACCGATCTTTCTGGAAATCCATGGACGAGGCCCATGTCCAGCAGTGGACTTCTTGTGGCTGAATGATGATGATGATGATGATTTGTGTGGGTCTGAGAATAGGTCGTAGGCTAATTAATATGGCAAAACAACCTTTAGCTAGTCAGACTAATACAAACGTACATAAAATCACGTTTGTATCAAAGAAGGGTAGGCAGAGACCAGGGACTGTCACTTGCCACGATCCTGACAGATCACCTTTCGCGTCATCGACATTCATTGGTTGTTGCTCTCACGCAATCTGGTTTCGGGTACATTCTTTATGTATCCTTTTTTAACCTAATACCTATACATATGTAAAAATCTCGTGACACAGTGTTTATGAAACGTGTGTGTATTTGGTAGGTCTGAGAAAAGCTCGTGGACTAATTAATACGGAAAAACAACGTTTGCCGGGTCAGCTAGTGGTATAAGAGTTTTGTCAGTATTTGTATCGAACCCCTCCAAAACGCCCTCGCCGATTTTTGTTATTTGCTCGTATAATATTTGGTACATCTGAGAATAGATCGCATGCCAATTAATATCGCAAAACAACATTTTCCGGGTCAGCTAGTAATTTATAACGTTCTTGTAGTCTACCTGAACTTACTCACGAGCACTGGAGTTCTAGGGTACCCCCTAACGTTTTTTACAAAACATATGTAAAGTAAAAAAGGTAATAAAGATTTTATTGCCACCAACAATACATTAACATTGGGTAGGTACATATTTTTACAAGCTAATCTTATGTATCTACATTTGTAGATACATAAGATTAGCTTGTATCTACATTTATACAATCATATGTATCTACATTTTTATATCTTCATGGCAGAAACAAAATCACTTGATTCAAACAATCATTGTAATATAAAAAAAAAATACCTAATACGAGTAGACTATGTAAGAAAAAAACTTTTTTAACAACATTTACAATGCGTTCGGGCCGATGGAGAAAAAGGTAGCGAAAACCTCAATTTTTGCCATAAATTCTTAAATTTTATTTAACACTAACGACCCGCCGTGGCTTCACACGGGGGGGGGGGGGGATAAACGGGTTTCCGTGCAAATAGCTATATTAGTACCGTGAAAAATTCCCGGGCTAGTAATTTTTTTACACCTTGGGTTACATTATTCGAGATTTCTTCGACTAAAGTTTTGAAAATCCAATACAGCCTTACTCACGAAGAATGTAGCTTTCCAATGGTGAAACAATTATTAAAATCGACCCAGTAGTTTCTGAGCCTATTCATTACAAATATACACAGACACAAAAATACAAAATCTTTCCTCTTCATAATATTAGTATAGAAGTATAGATAATTGGCAATATCATTATCTTGCTCAGGGCGGCAATATCGTGTTAGGGAGAAGCAAATAGGATCCTCGCCATATTGGATTGCTTTCTTTAATTGATCATAAGGATAACTCTTCAGGCGCGATAGCATATCTTCATCTAAGCCGCGGTTTCCTTAAGATGATTTCCTTCAGCTGGGGATGGCTGAATTTAAAACTGAGTTCGGCTTCTATTATTATTTTTGTTGCTAAAACCTTTGCAACGACAATGGTCAGAGTACATGTTGATATGGTGCCAACCGTCTATGGTTTAGATTGTGACCTTGGATAGGCGTATAAATTAACAGGTTTGTTTTTTTGTCAGGAGTTTATACATACAAGTAGTCTCCAACAAAAGGGTCCGGTATCCTTTGTCCAATTCTACAATAAGGTAGGTAACGGGCGTTTTTCCATCAACCTGTCGGGCGTCGGCCTAACTGGCGCCGACGTCGGTCACAGTGGTGCAACGCACTCATTCTAGGCTTTTGATGCCTTATTCTTCTTCTGCTGCTAGTGGAAATTATGGCGTATTACTATTACACTGTTCAACCTCAAAGGACTGATTAAGCTTACCCTTTTTCGCGATGTAGGTACTTGGTGAAATTCCAATTTGTGAGGGTAGTAGCTTGGATGTTCACTATTACTTGGATTTCGATCGATTCGCTTTGAATCCCTCTTAGCCCCGGCTGCCTAAGTGATCTTAAACGATCACGGATTTTAAGCAATTTTACATATTGTATGGAGTCAGGCGTTCATCATCATCATCATCATTCAGCCACAAGAAGTCCACTGCTGGACATAGGCCTCCTCCATGGATTTCCAAAAAGACCGGTCAGGCGTTACTTTGCGGAAATTCATAATAGCATTAAAATGTGAAAATTTCTTTGCTAAATTCCGCCAAAATTTGGCAAGCGAGCCGATGGCGCTCGCCTTCCACCGCAAACGACAAACGGGCCATCTTGACTGAATCCCTCTCGCTGGCACATTCTAAAAAAAATATGTTAGTTCTGGAGTACACAGGAAAGACGTGGACGCGAGGGCGCAAGAAAGACGTCACGTCTTGTCCCGAACCGAACTGAATTTAAAAAACGTTTTGGTTTCAGCCTAGTGCAAGACTGATTTGTTACATTTTTAATGCCCCTTTGGTTATAATTATAATAAATAAAAAATAGCTTTTTTGATTTTATTTACAAACGTATTATGAAAATGTTTAAAAAAAACGTGTCTAAAAGTGTTAAGCTGCTAACTCCAAAAGTGCAAATATTTTCAGTTTTTCATTTAACTGCCTGATGTAAAAATAGGGTGGTTTTATTAGTCTCCTGAAACTTTGTACCTTTGTAGTTAGCAGGTTAACACTTTTAAACGACGATGTACATTTATCATTCAACATAGTCTCCCCGGATACATCGCTGAGTGCAAGTTGTCCCCTAAAACCAAACTTTCTCCCTCCCGCCAGATCCAGCAGCAGATAATCCAGCAGCAGCAGGCGCAACTGCAGCAGCTCGCGCAGCACCAGCAACTGCAGCAGCTGCAGCACCTGCAGCAGCAGCACTTGCAGCGGCAGCAGCAGCACCACGCCATACAACAGCACATCAAGGACCAGCACGACTTGGTGAGAATGAAGGACTAGCTAAAATAATTAGTGCATAAAAACCTTTGTAGCAGCAGCACGCCATACAGCAGTTACTTCAAGGACCAGCACGACTTGGTGAGAATGAAGGACTAGCTAAAATAATTAGTGCATAAAAACCTTTGTAGCAGCAGCACGCCATACAGCAGTTACTTCAAGGACCAGCACGACTTGGTGAGAATTAAGGACTAGCTAAAATAATTAGTGCATAAAAACCTTTGTAGCAGCAGCACGCCATACAGCAGTTACTTCAAGGACCAGCACGACTTGGTGAGAATTAAGGACTAGCTAAAATAATTAGTGCATAAAAACCTTTGTAGCAGCAGCACGCCATACAGCAGTTACTTCAAGGACCAGCACGACTTGGTGAGAATTAAGGACTAGCTAAAATAATTAGTGCATAAAAACCTTTGTAGCAGCAGCACGCCATACAGCAGTTACTTCAAGGACCAGCACGACTTGGTGAGAATTAAGGACTAGCTAAAATAATTAGTGCATAAAAACCTTTGTAGCAGCAGCACGCCATACAGCAGTTACTTCAAGGACCAGCACGACTTGGTGAGAATTAAGGACTAGCTAAAATAATTAGTGCATAAAAACCTTTGTAGCAGCAGCACGCCATACAGCAGTTACTTCAAGGACCAGCACGACTTGGTGAGAATTAAGGACTACCTAAAATAATTAGTGCATAAAAACCTTTGTAGCAGCAGCACGCCATACAGCAGTTACTTCAAGGACCTGCACGACTTGGTGAGAATTAAGGACTAGCTAAAATAATTAGTGCATAAAAACCTTTGTAGCAGCAGCACGCCATACAGCAGTTACTTCAAGGACCAGCACGACTTGGTGAGAATTAAGGACTAGCTAAAATAATTAGTGCATAAAAACCTTTGTAGCAGCAGCACGCCATACAGCAGTTACTTCAAGGACCAGCACGACTTGGTGAGAATTAAGGACTAGCTAAAATAATTAGTGCATAAAAACCTTTGTAGCAGCAGCACGCCATACAGCAGTTACTTCAAGGACCAGCACGACTTGGTGAGAATTAAGGACTACCTAAAATAATTAGTGCATAAAAACCTTTGTAGCAGCAGCACGCCATACAGCAGTTACTTCAAGGACCAGCACGACTTGGTGAGAATTAAGGACTAGCTAAAATAATTAGTGCATAAAAACCTTTGTAGCAGCAGCACGCCATACAGCAGTTACTTCAAGGACCAGCACGACTTGGTGAGAATTAAGGACTAGCTAAAATAATTAGTGCATAAAAACCTTTGTAGCAGCAGCACGCCATACAGCAGTTACTTCAAGGACCAGCACGACTTGGTGAGAATTAAGGACTAGCTAAAATAATTAGTGCATAAAAACCTTTGTAGCAGCAGCACGCCATACAGCAGTTACTTCAAGGACCAGCACGACTTGGTGAGAATTAAGGACTAGCTAAAATAATTAGTGCATAAAAACCTTTGTAGCAGCAGCACGCCATACAGCAGTTACTTCAAGGACCAGCACGACTTGGTGAGAATTAAGGACTAGCTAAAATAATTAGTGCATAAAAACCTTTGTAGCAGCAGCACGCCATACAGCAGTTACTTCAAGGACCAGCACGACTTGGTGAGAATTAAGGACTAGCTAAAATAATTAGTGCATAAAAACCTTTGTAGCAGCAGCACGCCATACAGCAGTTACTTCAAGGACCAGCACGACTTGGTGAGAATTAAGGACTAGCTAAAATAATTAGTGCATAAAAACCTTTGTAGCAGCAGCACGCCATACAGCAGTTACTTCAAGGACCAGCACGACTTGGTGAGAATTAAGGACTAGCTAAAATAATTAGTGCATAAAAACCTTTGTAGCAGCAGCACGCCATACAGCAGTTACTTCAAGGACCAGCACGACTTGGTGAGAATTAAGGACTAGCTAAAATAATTAGTGCATAAAAACCTTTGTAGCAGCAGCACGCCATACAGCAGTTACTTCAAGGACCAGCACGACTTGGTGAGAATTAAGGACTAGCTAAAATAATTAGTGCATAAAAACCTTTGTAGCAGCAGCACGCCATACAGCAGTTACTTCAAGGACCAGCACGACTTGGTGAGAATTAAGGACTAGCTAAAATAATTAGTGCATAAAAACCTTTGGAGCAACAGCACGCCATACAGCAGCAGCATGCCATACAGCAGTTACTTCAAGGACCAGCACGACTTGGTGAGAATGAAGGACTAGCTAAAATAATTAGTGCATAAAAACCTTTGTAGCAGCAGCACGCCATACAGCAGTTACTTCAAGGACCAGCACGACTTGGTGAGAATTAAGGACTAGCTAAAATAATTAGTGCATAAAAACCTTTGTAGCAGCAGCACGCCATACAGCAGTTACTTCAAGGACCACCACGACTTGGTGAGAATTAAGGACTAGCTAAAATAATTAGTGCATAAAAACCTTTGTAGCAACAGCACGCCATACAGCAGTTACTTCAAGGACCAGCACGACTTGGTGAGAATTAAGGACTAGCTAAAATAATTAGTGCATAAAAACCTTTGTAGCAGCAGCACGCCATACAGCAGTTCCTTCAAGGACCAGCACGACTTGGTGAGAATTAAGGACTAGCTAAAATAATTAGTGCATAAAAACCTTTGTAGCAGCAGCACGCCATACAGCAGTTACTTCAAGGACCAGCACGACTTGGTGAGAATTAAGGACTAGCTAAAATAATTAGTGCATAAAAACCTTTGTAGCAGCAGCACGCCATACAGCAGTTACTTCAAGGACCAGCACGACTTGGTGAGAATTAAGGACTAGCTAAAATAATTAGTGCATAAAAACCTTTGTAGCAGCAGCACGCCATACAGCAGTTACTTCAAGGACCAGCACGACTTGGTGAGAATTAAGGACTAGCTAAAATAATTAGTGCATAAAAACCTTTGTAGCAGCAGCACGCCATACAGCAGTTACTTCAAGGACCAGCACGACTTGGTGAGAATTAAGGACTAGCTAAAATAATTAGTGCATAAAAACCTTTGTAGCAGCAGCACGCCATACAGCAGTTACTTCAAGGACCAGCACGACTTGGTGAGAATTAAGGACTAGCTAAAATAATTAGTGCATAAAAACCTTTGTAGCAGCAGCACGCCATACAGCAGTTACTTCAAGGACCAGCACGACTTGGTGAGAATTAAGGACTAGCTAAAATAATTAGTGCATAAAAACCTTTGTAGCAGCAGCACGCCATACAGCAGTTACTTCAAGGACCAGCACGACTTGGTGAGAATTAAGGACTAGCTAAAATAATTAGTGCATAAAAACCTTTGTAGCAGCAGCACGCCATACAGCAGTTACTTCAAGGACCAGCACGACTTGGTGAGAATTAAGGACTAGCTAAAATAATTAGTGCATAAAAACCTTTGTAGCAGCAGCACGCCATACAGCAGTTACTTCAAGGACCAGCACGACTTGGTGAGAATTAAGGACTACCTAAAATAATTAGTGCATAAAAACCTTTGTAGCAACAGCACGCCATACAGCAGTTACTTCAAGGACCAGCACGACTTGGTGAGAATTAAGGACTAGCTAAAATAATTAGTGCATAAAAACCTTTGTAGCAGCAGCACGCCATACAGCAGTTACTTCAAGGACCAGCACGACTTGGTGAGAATTAAGGACTAGCTAAAATAATTAGTGCATAAAAACCTTTGTAGCAACAGCACGCCATACAGCAGTTACTTCAAGGACCAGCACGACTTGGTGAGAATTAAGGACTAGCTAAAATAATTAGTGCATAAAAACCTTTGGAGCAACAGCACGCCATACAGCAGCAGCATGCCATACAGCAGTTACTTCAAGGACCAGCACGACTTGGTGAGAATGAAGGACTAGCTAAAATAATTAGTTAATAAAAACCTTTGTAGCAGCAGCACGCCATACAGCAGTTACTTCAAGGACCAGCACGACTTGGTGAGAATTAAGGACTAGCTAAAATAATTAGTGCATAAAAACCTTTGTAGCAGCAGCACGCCATACAGCAGTTACTTCAAGGACCAGCACGACTTGGTGAGAATTAAGGACTAGCTAAAATAATTAGTGCATAAAAACCTTTGTAGCAACAGCACGCCATACAGCAGTTACTTCAAGGACCAGCACGACTTGGTGAGAATTAAGGACTAGCTAAAATAATTAGTGCATAAAAACCTTTGTAGCAGCAGCACGCCATACAGCAGTTACTTCAAGGACCAGCACGACTTGGTGAGAATTAAGGACTAGCTAAAATAATTAGTGCATAAAAACCTTTGTAGCAACAGCACGCCATACAGCAGTTACTTCAAGGACCAGCACGACTTGGTGAGAATTAAGGACTAGCTAAAATAATTAGTGCATAAAAACCTTTGTAGCAGCAGCACGCCATACAGCAGTTACTTCAAGGACCAGCACGACTTGGTGAGAATTAAGGACTAGCTAAAATAATTAGTGCATAAAAACCTTTGTAGCAGCAGCACGCCATACAGCAGTTACTTCAAGGACCAGCACGACTTGGTGAGAATTAAGGACTAGCTAAAATAATTAGTGCATAAAAACCTTTGTAGCAGCAGCACGCCATACAGCAGTTACTTCAAGGACCAGCACGACTTGGTGAGAATTAAGGACTAGCTAAAATAATTAGTGCATAAAAACCTTTGTAGCAGCAGCACGCCATACAGCAGTTACTTCAAGGACCAGCACGACTTGGTGAGAATTAAGGACTAGCTAAAATAATTAGTGCATAAAAACCTTTGTAGCAACAGCACGCCATACAGCAGTTACTTCAAGGACCAGCACGACTTGGTGAGAATTAAGGACTAGCTAAAATAATTAGTGCATAAAAACCTTTGGAGCAACAGCACGCCATACAGCAGCAGCATGCCATACAGCAGTTACTTCAAGGACCAGCACGACTTGGTGAGAATGAAGGACTAGCTAAAATAATTAGTGCATAAAAACCTTTGTAGCAGCAGCACGCCATACAGCAGTTACTTCAAGGACCAGCACGACTTGGTGAGAATTAAGGACTAGCTAAAATAATTAGTGCATAAAAACCTTTGTAGCAGCAGCACGCCATACAGCAGTTACTTCAAGGACCAGCACGACTTGGTGAGAATTAAGGACTAGCTAAAATAATTAGTGCATAAAAACCTTTGTAGCAACAGCACGCCATACAGCAGTTACTTCAAGGACCAGCACGACTTGGTGAGAATTAAGGACTAGCTAAAATAATTAGTGCATAAAAACCTTTGTAGCAGCAGCACGCCATACAGCAGTTACTTCAAGGACCAGCACGACTTGGTGAGAATTAAGGACTAGCTAAAATAATTAGTGCATAAAAACCTTTGTAGCAGCAGCACGCCATACAGCAGTTACTTCAAGGACCAGCACGACTTGGTGAGAATTAAGGACTAGCTAAAATAATTAGTGCATAAAAACCTTTGTAGCAGCAGCACGCCATACAGCAGTTACTTCAAGGACCAGCACGACTTGGTGAGAATTAAGGACTAGCTAAAATAATTAGTGCATAAAAACCTTTGTAGCAGCAGCACGCCATACAGCAGTTACTTCAAGGACCAGCACGACTTGGTGAGAATTAAGGACTAGCTAAAATAATTAGTGCATAAAAACCTTTGTAGCAGCAGCACGCCATACAGCAGTTACTTCAAGGACCAGCACGACTTGGTGAGAATTAAGGACTAGCTAAAATAATTAGTGCATAAAAACCTTTGTAGCAGCAGCACGCCATACAGCAGTTACTTCAAGGACCAGCACGACTTGGTGAGAATTAAGGACTAGCTAAAATAATTAGTGCATAAAAACCTTTGTAGCAGCAGCACGCCATACAGCAGTTACTTCAAGGACCAGCACGACTTGGTGAGAATTAAGGACTAGCTAAAATAATTAGTGCATAAAAACCTTTGTAGCAGCAGCACGCCATACAGCAGTTACTTCAAGGACCAGCACGACTTGGTGAGAATTAAGGACTAGCTAAAATAATTAGTGCATAAAAACCTTTGTAGCAGCAGCACGCCATACAGCAGTTACTTCAAGGACCAGCACGACTTGGTGAGAATTAAGGACTACCTAAAATAATTAGTGCATAAAAACCTTTGTAGCAGCAGCACGCCATACAGCAGTTACTTCAAGGACCAGCACGACTTGGTGAGAATTAAGGACTAGCTAAAATAATTAGTGCATAAAAACCTTTGTAGCAGCAGCACGCCATACAGCAGTTACTTCAAGGACCAGCACGACTTGGTGAGAATTAAGGACTAGCTAAAATAATTAGTGCATAAAAACCTTTGTAGCAGCAGCACGCCATACAGCAGTTACTTCAAGGACCAGCACGACTTGGTGAGAATTAAGGACTACCTAAAATAATTAGTGCATAAAAACCTTTGTAGCAGCAGCACGCCATACAGCAGTTACTTCAAGGACCAGCACGACTTGGTGAGAATTAAGGACTAGCTAAAATAATTAGTGCATAAAAACCTTTGTAGCAGCAGCACGCCATACAGCAGTTACTTCAAGGACCAGCACGACTTGGTGAGAATTAAGGACTAGCTAAAATAATTAGTGCATAAAAACCTTTGTAGCAGCAGCACGCCATACAGCAGTTACTTCAAGGACCAGCACGACTTGGTGAGAATTAAGGACTAGCTAAAATAATTAGTGCATAAAAACCTTTGTAGCAACAGCACGCCATACAGCAGTTACTTCAAGGACCAGCACGACTTGGTGAGAATTAAGGACTAGCTAAAATAATTAGTGCATAAAAACCTTTGTAGCAGCAGCACGCCATACAGCAGTTACTTCAAGGACCAGCACGACTTGGTGAGAATTAAGGACTAGCTAAAATAATTAGTGCATAAAAACCTTTGTAGCAGCAGCACGCCATACAGCAGTTACTTCAAGGACCAGCACGACTTGGTGAGAATTAAGGACTAGCTAAAATAATTAGTGCATAAAAACCTTTGGAGCAACAGCACGCCATACAGCAGCAGCATGCCATACAGCAGTTACTTCAAGGACCAGCACGACTTGGTGAGAATGAAGGACTAGCTAAAATAATTAGTGCATAAAAACCTTTGTAGCAGCAGCACGCCATACAGCAGTTACTTCAAGGACCAGCACGACTTGGTGAGAATTAAGGACTAGCTAAAATAATTAGTGCATAAAAACCTTTGTAGCAGCAGCACGCCATACAGCAGTTACTTCAAGGACCAGCACGACTTGGTGAGAATTAAGGACTAGCTAAAATAATTAGTGCATAAAAACCTTTGTAGCAACAGCACGCCATACAGCAGTTACTTCAAGGACCAGCACGACTTGGTGAGAATTAAGGACTAGCTAAAATAATTAGTGCATAAAAACCTTTGTAGCAGCAGCACGCCATACAGCAGTTCCTTCAAGGACCAGCACGACTTGGTGAGAATTAAGGACTAGCTAAAATAATTAGTGCATAAAAACCTTTGTAGCAGCAGCACGCCATACAGCAGTTACTTCAAGGACCAGCACGACTTGGTGAGAATTAAGGACTAGCTAAAATAATTAGTGCATAAAAACCTTTGTAGCAGCAGCACGCCATACAGCAGTTACTTCAAGGACCAGCACGACTTGGTGAGAATTAAGGACTAGCTAAAATAATTAGTGCATAAAAACCTTTGTAGCAGCAGCACGCCATACAGCAGTTACTTCAAGGACCAGCACGACTTGGTGAGAATTAAGGACTAGCTAAAATAATTAGTGCATAAAAACCTTTGTAGCAGCAGCACGCCATACAGCAGTTACTTCAAGGACCAGCACGACTTGGTGAGAATTAAGGACTAGCTAAAATAATTAGTGCATAAAAACCTTTGTAGCAGCAGCACGCCATACAGCAGTTACTTCAAGGACCAGCACGACTTGGTGAGAATTAAGGACTAGCTAAAATAATTAGTGCATAAAAACCTTTGTAGCAGCAGCACGCCATACAGCAGTTACTTCAAGGACCAGCACGACTTGGTGAGAATTAAGGACTAGCTAAAATAATTAGTGCATAAAAACCTTTGTAGCAGCAGCACGCCATACAGCAGTTACTTCAAGGACCAGCACGACTTGGTGAGAATTAAGGACTAGCTAAAATAATTAGTGCATAAAAACCTTTGGAGCAACAGCACGCCATACAGCAGCAGCATGCCATACAGCAGTTACTTCAAGGACCAGCACGACTTGGTGAGAATGAAGGACTAGCTAAAATAATTAGTGCATAAAAACCTTTGTAGCAGCAGCACGCCATACAGCAGTTACTTCAAGGACCAGCACGACTTGGTGAGAATTAAGGACTAGCTAAAATAATTAGTGCATAAAAACCTTTGTAGCAGCAGCACGCCATACAGCAGTTACTTCAAGGACCAGCACGACTTGGTGAGAATTAAGGACTAGCTAAAATAATTAGTGCATAAAAACCTTTGTAGCAACAGCACGCCATACAGCAGTTACTTCAAGGACCAGCACGACTTGGTGAGAATTAAGGACTAGCTAAAATAATTAGTGCATAAAAACCTTTGTAGCAGCAGCACGCCATACAGCAGTTCCTTCAAGGACCAGCACGACTTGGTGAGAATTAAGGACTAGCTAAAATAATTAGTGCATAAAAACCTTTGTAGCAGCAGCACGCCATACAGCAGTTACTTCAAGGACCAGCACGACTTGGTGAGAATTAAGGACTAGCTAAAATAATTAGTGCATAAAAACCTTTGTAGCAGCAGCACGCCATACAGCAGTTACTTCAAGGACCAGCACGACTTGGTGAGAATTAAGGACTAGCTAAAATAATTAGTGCATAAAAACCTTTGTAGCAGCAGCACGCCATACAGCAGTTACTTCAAGGACCAGCACGACTTGGTGAGAATTAAGGACTAGCTAAAATAATTAGTGCATAAAAACCTTTGTAGCAGCAGCACGCCATACAGCAGTTACTTCAAGGACCAGCACGACTTGGTGAGAATTAAGGACTAGCTAAAATAATTAGTGCATAAAAACCTTTGTAGCAGCAGCACGCCATACAGCAGTTACTTCAAGGACCAGCACGACTTGGTGAGAATTAAGGACTAGCTAAAATAATTAGTGCATAAAAACCTTTGTAGCAGCAGCACGCCATACAGCAGTTACTTCAAGGACCAGCACGACTTGGTGAGAATTAAGGACTAGCTAAAATAATTAGTGCATAAAAACCTTTGTAGCAGCAGCACGCCATACAGCAGTTACTTCAAGGACCAGCACGACTTGGTGAGAATTAAGGACTACCTAAAATAATTAGTGCATAAAAACCTTTGTAGCAGCAGCACGCCATACAGCAGTTACTTCAAGGACCAGCACGACTTGGTGAGAATTAAGGACTAGCTAAAATAATTAGTGCATAAAAACCTTTGTAGCAGCAGCACGCCATACAGCAGTTACTTCAAGGACCAGCACGACTTGGTGAGAATTAAGGACTACCTAAAATAATTAGTGCATAAAAACCTTTGTAGCAGCAGCACGCCATACAGCAGTTACTTCAAGGACCAGCACGACTTGGTGAGAATTAAGGACTAGCTAAAATAATTAGTGCATAAAAACCTTTGTAGCAGCAGCACGCCATACAGCAGTTACTTCAAGGACCAGCACGACTTGGTGAGAATTAAGGACTAGCTAAAATAATTAGTGCATAAAAACCTTTGTAGCAGCAGCACGCCATACAGCAGTTACTTCAAGGACCAGCACGACTTGGTGAGAATTAAGGACTAGCTAAAATAATTAGTGCATAAAAACCTTTGTAGCAACAGCACGCCATACAGCAGTTACTTCAAGGACCAGCACGACTTGGTGAGAATTAAGGACTAGCTAAAATAATTAGTGCATAAAAACCTTTGTAGCAGCAGCACGCCATACAGCAGTTCCTTCAAGGACCAGCACGACTTGGTGAGAATTAAGGACTAGCTAAAATAATTAGTGCATAAAAACCTTTGTAGCAGCAGCACGCCATACAGCAGTTACTTCAAGGACCAGCACGACTTGGTGAGAATTAAGGACTAGCTAAAATAATTAGTGCATAAAAACCTTTGTAGCAGCAGCACGCCATACAGCAGTTACTTCAAGGACCAGCACGACTTGGTGAGAATTAAGGACTAGCTAAAATAATTAGTGCATAAAAACCTTTGTAGCAGCAGCACGCCATACAGCAGTTACTTCAAGGACCAGCACGACTTGGTGAGAATTAAGGACTAGCTAAAATAATTAGTGCATAAAAACCTTTGTAGCAGCAGCACGCCATACAGCAGTTACTTCAAGGACCAGCACGACTTGGTGAGAATTAAGGACTAGCTAAAATAATTAGTGCATAAAAACCTTTGTAGCAGCAGCACGCCATACAGCAGTTACTTCAAGGACCAGCACGACTTGGTGAGAATTAAGGACTAGCTAAAATAATTAGTGCATAAAAACCTTTGTAGCAGCAGCACGCCATACAGCAGTTACTTCAAGGACCAGCACGACTTGGTGAGAATTAAGGACTAGCTAAAATAATTAGTGCATAAAAACCTTTGTAGCAGCAGCACGCCATACAGCAGTTACTTCAAGGACCAGCACGACTTGGTGAGAATTAAGGACTAGCTAAAATAATTAGTGCATAAAAACCTTTGGAGCAACAGCACGCCATACAGCAGCAGCATGCCATACAGCAGTTACTTCAAGGACCAGCACGACTTGGTGAGAATTAAGGACTAGCTAAAATAATTAGTGCATAAAAACCTTTGTAGCAGCAGCACGCCATACAGCAGTTACTTCAAGGACCAGCACGACTTGGTGAGAATTAAGGACTAGCTAAAATAATTAGTGCATAAAAACCTTTGTAGCAGCAGCACGCCATACAGCAGTTACTTCAAGGACCAGCACGACTTGGTGAGAATTAAGGACTAGCTAAAATAATTAGTGCATAAAAACCTTTGTAGCAACAGCACGCCATACAGCAGTTACTTCAAGGACCAGCACGACTTGGTGAGAATTAAGGACTAGCTAAAATAATTAGTGCATAAAAACCTTTGTAGCAGCAGCACGCCATACAGCAGTTCCTTCAAGGACCAGCACGACTTGGTGAGAATTAAGGACTAGCTAAAATAATTAGTGCATAAAAACCTTTGTAGCAGCAGCACGCCATACAGCAGTTACTTCAAGGACCAGCACGACTTGGTGAGAATTAAGGACTAGCTAAAATAATTAGTGCATAAAAACCTTTGTAGCAGCAGCACGCCATACAGCAGTTACTTCAAGGACCAGCACGACTTGGTGAGAATTAAGGACTAGCTAAAATAATTAGTGCATAAAAACCTTTGTAGCAGCAGCACGCCATACAGCAGTTACTTCAAGGACCAGCACGACTTGGTGAGAATTAAGGACTAGCTAAAATAATTAGTGCATAAAAACCTTTGTAGCAGCAGCACGCCATACAGCAGTTACTTCAAGGACCAGCACGACTTGGTGAGAATTAAGGACTAGCTAAAATAATTAGTGCATAAAAACCTTTGTAGCAGCAGCACGCCATACAGCAGTTACTTCAAGGACCAGCACGACTTGGTGAGAATTAAGGACTAGCTAAAATAATTAGTGCATAAAAACCTTTGTAGCAGCAGCACGCCATACAGCAGTTACTTCAAGGACCAGCACGACTTGGTGAGAATTAAGGACTAGCTAAAATAATTAGTGCATAAAAACCTTTGTAGCAGCAGCACGCCATACAGCAGTTACTTCAAGGACCAGCACGACTTGGTGAGAATTAAGGACTACCTAAAATAATTAGTGCATAAAAACCTTTGTAGCAGCAGCACGCCATACAGCAGTTACTTCAAGGACCAGCACGACTTGGTGAGAATTAAGGACTAGCTAAAATAATTAGTGCATAAAAACCTTTGTAGCAGCAGCACGCCATACAGCAGTTACTTCAAGGACCAGCACGACTTGGTGAGAATTAAGGACTACCTAAAATAATTAGTGCATAAAAACCTTTGTAGCAGCAGCACGCCATACAGCAGTTACTTCAAGGACCAGCACGACTTGGTGAGAATTAAGGACTAGCTAAAATAATTAGTGCATAAAAACCTTTGTAGCAGCAGCACGCCATACAGCAGTTACTTCAAGGACCAGCACGACTTGGTGAGAATTAAGGACTAGCTAAAATAATTAGTGCATAAAAACCTTTGTAGCAACAGCACGCCATACAGCAGTTACTTCAAGGACCAGCACGACTTGGTGAGAATTAAGGACTAGCTAAAATAATTAGTGCATAAAAACCTTTGGAGCAACAGCACGCCATACAGCAGCAGCATGCCATACAGCAGTTACTTCAAGGACCAGCACGACTTGGTGAGAATGAAGGACTAGCTAAAATAATTAGTGCATAAAAACCTTTGTAGCAGCAGCACGCCATACAGCAGTTACTTCAAGGACCAGCACGACTTGGTGAGAATTAAGGACTAGCTAAAATAATTAGTGCATAAAAACCTTTGTAGCAGCAGCACGCCATACAGCAGTTACTTCAAGGACCAGCACGACTTGGTGAGAATTAAGGACTAGCTAAAATAATTAGTGCATAAAAACCTTTGTAGCAACAGCACGCCATACAGCAGTTACTTCAAGGACCAGCACGACTTGGTGAGAATTAAGGACTAGCTAAAATAATTAGTGCATAAAAACCTTTGTAGCAGCAGCACGCCATACAGCAGTTACTTCAAGGACCAGCACGACTTGGTGAGAATTAAGGACTAGCTAAAATAATTAGTGCATAAAAACCTTTGTAGCAACAGCACGCCATACAGCAGTTACTTCAAGGACCAGCACGACTTGGTGAGAATTAAGGACTAGCTAAAATAATTAGTGCATAAAAACCTTTGTAGCAACAGCACGCCATACAGCAGCAGCATGCCATACAGCAGTTACTTCAAGGACCTGCAGGACTTGGTGAGAATTTGAAGGACTAGCTGAAATAATTATAGTCTGTAAAATACATATAGCTTGAGCTCCGCGACAGCTGTCATCGAAATTGCGTCCATGAAGTTTTGAATTACTGTGAAAATTCCGTACTTACTGCACACTATTCGATGTCTAAGCAATATCGTAACCTAGCCCTGTCAGTGTGACGGCTGTCGTGGAGCTCAAGCTATGTTTTACAGACTATAATTATTTATTTGACTATAATTAATTATAATTAGACTCCAGTATATAAAACTGCCGTACTAACCATAAACGACGCATTTGCACGCAGGTAAGTTTCGAGATAAACGCGCCAAAAGTTTTATAGTTTTACTTCTTCTTTTAACTGTCACGTCTAAATTAATAGAGGTAATTGGAAAATTTTCAATGTGTATAATGGCTACAGGTATGTATTTTCTATGTAGTTATTTTTTTTTTTAAATACAAAAGTTTAGAGTATATTAAGCACCCAACAACTCGTTATTAATACTAGTATGCTTAACAATATCTCATAAACTAATTAATAATCAATAAACGGGTTATTGATCCAGATAGATAACGCTGACGCGATTCAGAATATTATGTATCTAACTAATTTTCGCAAAATAATGTCGAATGCGTTGGTTATCGTTAGAACAGCAGAAAAGCCTTTGTAGCAACGGCATCAGTACGCCATAAAGCAGCACGTCAAGGACCAGCACGACTTGGTGAGAATTTGAAGGTCTAGCTAAAAGCCTAATTAATAGCCTAACTAACTAAAGTAAAGTAACTAACTAACTAGCTAAATTATCTATATATATAAAATTCAAAGTCCTGACTGACTGATTCATTCACTCATCAACGCCCAGCCCAAGCCGTTTGACCTAGGAAGCTGAAATTTTGCACAGAGGATCTGTATATAATGTAGGCAAGGAATAAGAACGGATTTTTTGAAATTCAACCCCTAAGGGGGCGAAAAGGGTTGCCAAAATTTGTATAGGAGGCATAAAAAATGATGGATTTTCTTGAAACTTAAAATAAATACTCTTCAACACAATTGATTGAACACGTGTTTCACCGTTTTTCTAAATTTAACCCTTAACGGGAGTTACGGGAGTGAACGGGGTTGCAAAATTTTGAGAGAGAGAGAGAGAGAGAGAGAGAAAAATATTTTTATAAGAATAGAATAAAATTAAAGAATAAAAATTTTGAACTAAAGTCCACGCGGACGGAGTCGCGGGCGAAAGCTAGTAGCCTAACTAAAAGCTAATTAGAGCAATAAAAGCCTGTATAGCAGCACAGCAGCTGTAAAAACAGCAGCAGTGGCACTTGCAGCGGCAGCTCGCCATACAGCAGCTAATCAAGAACCATCACGATTAGGTGAGCTTTTGAAGCTTCAAGCCAACAATTTTAGCTTTATCGGATATACTGGCTTAAAGGCAACTGGAGTAGCGGCAGGAGCAGCGCGCTGTACAGCAGCTTATATGAATCGGTAGTTTCAGAAACAACATTAGTCATAATCTGCTTACTTTTCAGTAGACATAAAGAACTGATTTCATAGTGGGACTAATGTGGTTTCTGCGTCTACTGAGATTTTCAGAGCCACATAGTTCAATTGATATTCATTTGACTAATGTTATTTCTATAGGGATCTGTAGATCTACCCTCAAGAATACCATAGACAACAAATAAGTCATTCACACAAAATTTGGACTAATGTTCTTTCTGAAACTACCGATTCATATAAGGTCAATTCGACTTGGTGGGAGTACAAAACAAATCAAATTAAAAATTTTATTTCAACGTAAAGAATTTACATTCTGCTTGTTGAATGTCAATGTCAGGTACAGTTGTACACTCCAATAATTAGCCCGAATAATGCGTCTTAGCTACAGAGGTAAATCTGGCTTTAGCATAAATATCTAGCAGCAGGAGATTCAAGACCACCACAACTTAGGTCGGTAATTGTTATTAAGTATGCATTTTTAAAACACTTACAGCAGCTAAGACAAATCTTGAGTGGCCATCTAAGACGCTGTTCTAAACGAACCATTATCTTGACAGCGCAGTCGAGATCAATGAAGGAGAAATGGCTATCAAGTTTTTAGATATTTCAGTAACATGCTGCAGATAAAGCAGATAGCATCGCCGATAGTAGCATTTGACATAATAAAATTTATTATCGCTGCCTTGTTCTTCCCTACAACTCGACCCTAAGGCAGCTGCTAACATTATACCTTGGCATTCAACATACAGAATGTAAATTCTTTATGTTGAATTACATTTGCGATTTCCGACCGTTTGCACCATGGAAAAAACGGTTGGTTCACACAACTCTTAAGAAATGTAATAAAGTATCATGCAATAGTAATAAAGTATCATCATAAAGGACTATAATTATCAAATTTTATCTTGTGTTTTTTTTTTACAAATATTATCATTTGTAAAAAACATTGTTTTTTAGTTAAAATGCCTAAAGCGGTTTTAAGACTAATAAAATCTATACGAAGACGTATAAATGAAACTGTTTTTTCATACTGTCAAATAGCCTATTGCGGGCGACTATAGCTATCTTTGCGCCCCGCGTGCCGTAGGCGTGCAGTTGGCGGCGCGGGTACTGACTAATAATTTATACGAATACGTATAAATAATACTGTTTTTTTTCACACTGTCAAATAACCTATTAAAAACCATTGCTATGGTGAGCTGATGGGCCCACCAAAAGTTTCAACAGGTGAAGTTGACATATTACCTTATTTTAAAAGTATTGATATACAAGTATGTACTCGTATATTATAACAATCCAAATAAACAAAAAACAAATATAATATTTAGTAAAGTGTAAAGTGAATATCTTGCTTTCAGCTCCAGAAGCAGTTCCACCAACAACAGCAACAACAGCAACAGCAGCAGCAGCAGCAGCACCAACAACAACAACAGCAACAACAACAACAACAGCAACAACAGCAACAACAACAACAGCAACAACAACAACAACAGCAGCATCAACAACAACAACAACAGCAACAACAACAACAACAGCAGCATCAACAACAACAACAACAACAACAGCAGCAACAAAAGCAAGAACAGCAACAGCAAGTGCCGCAACAGCAAGAATTACAGCAACAGAAGTTTTTGCAGGTAACTATCAACTTACTGGGTTTTAAATGTATGTAACCTGTAGAATTTTTGATGCGCCAATCGGTTCACAACAACAATGGTGTAAATTGTTCTTCTCAAGGTTATGCAACTGATTAAAAAACCAACGACTGGGCTTTGATTCTGTCAGTGCATTGTAACACGATGATAGTTGCACAGCCGTGTCACGTGACGTGTTTTTTCATACCATTGACGCCTAGAAAGTTCAAAGCCGCGTACAGACATCGCGAGGCGTGCGACACGAACGGTTTGTCTCGCATGCCTCGGGCTGTGTGGACGTGTGTGCTCACAATGAGCATTAGCGTCATACGATCGTTGCGAACGCCGTCTCAGTACGGGCCGTGCGCTCCGTGTGGACGGACAGGTGTTGTTTGCGTTTCTACTGACGAACACCGTGCGTGGTGGTTTGCGTGCTCATGTAGTTTAGTATTAAGATCTCTGTAGCGTGCATATTATTGTATGATTAGGTTACGATGGGACTGACATGCTCGTTCTGCGAACAAAGCCTCTAAATAAATAAGATTAAAAAAAAAAAGCTTGATCATGTGTCGTTCGCGACGCACGTATAAATGTACCGTCGTATGCCTCAGGTTGAGGCATGCGAGACGAACCATTCGCGTCGCACGCCTCGCGATGTCTGTACGCGCCTCAATATGAGTGCGCGCGTCGACTCGAAACGGCGATGTAACTAAATCGCCACGTTCATCCAGTTGTCATTGTTCTACAATACATTAACAGAATATAGGTCCTGATCTGAAACGCATACTTGATAAAAAAATCTAATAAGTGCGAGTCGGTCTCGTCCGCCCAGGGCTCCGTACAAAGTCGGTGGGTTTTTTTTGAACTTCAAAGACAATAATTTTTAGGGCTTAATTACAAATGTACAGAATTTAGATTTGTCCCTGTATTTGTAGCATAAGACGATATTTCATGTCAAATTTCATAGTTCTAACTCAACTGATCTACATAGAACTAGGAATTTGGCATTCATTTTGATTCCTTTGAGTGGCAAAATGAAAGCGTTTTGCGACACAAACGGGTCTATTTTTTTGTCTAACGTCTAGCTTAATTTCTTTACAACTTCAAGGGTAATTTCATTTCGATACCCCCCACGCCTTTCCGAGAGAAAGGTCTTCACACACAGACAGACGTCCGTACGGACCGACAACAAAGTGATCTTATAAGGTTAACGTTTTTCCTTTTGCGTTATGGAACCCTAATGGGCCTACCGCACGCGCAAGTATCGCCACAGTTTAGTCTGCGCAAGCCAGCTTGTACTCGGAACACCGTGCGTGCGGTTGGTAAAACTGTATCAAGACAAGGACGTATGGCATTAAATAGTAGTTTAATATTAAATTAAATCAGAGGATAAATGTGTCTAGTGTTCAACACATCCAAGATATTATTTTGTATGTTTTATTTGTATTTAAATTCTTAAAGCTTTAAGGTGATTTGAGAAAAGATGGTCAGAGTGGAGTTTTTTTTCGCTGCCTTTTTCTCCACTACAGACGGCCCCAAGGCAGAGGCTAACGTTATACATAACTGTATGTACATTGACATTCAACAAGCAGAATGTAAATTCTTTACGTTGAAATAAATTCTTGATTCTGATTCTGTATCACGCGCCAACCCCATAGCGTGGCTTGCGCATTTTTAGACTTGTTTGAAATTTTGCCTGCACAGGCCCGGCCTGCGCGTACTTGCTTGTGTGTGTGGTTGCGTGTTCAGTCAGTGTTCAAGCGACAGTTGAGGCTAGGTGTCGTGCGGTGAGGTTCGTGGTCGTCCATCACAAAATGGCTGATTTTACAAATTTATACAAATATCTGCCTGCATTATGGAAAATTAAATCAAAGGCTTATTCCGACCGAAATTAAAAGAATGATGCCTATGAAGGCTACTGGCATGGCTTTAGTTTTATTTGTTTTACGCTTTGACTTTTGCATAGACTTTTTTTTCACTAGCAAACATTTAAAATGTACCAGCAGAAGAAATAGTTCCTCATTGGGTAACATTATTTCCACGCCGACGATTTTGACAAAAATGAGGCTTCGGCGTACTTAACTGTGCCGTGATTTAGCTACGTCCGTGTTCAAGTTTAACGACAGTTTTACCTGCGCAGTTATATAACTGTGGTGATACTTGCGCGTGTGGTAAGCCTTTATGGCTGCGTCCCCAGTTGGCAAACAGTTTGCCGCCGACTGAGTTAGAATAGAATAGAATAGAAAAAACATTTATTTGCACTTGCTTACACACACATATACAACAGTTGAGATATAACAAAATTCAGCATAAAACACAGGGTAACAAAGTTAGCGGCGTATCGGTTTAGTATGTGTGTTCACAGTTTGCTAGTTTTGCGCTCAAACTACGCAATATGCAGCGTTACACGCGCCGACTATCTCAGTGGGCGGCTGACTCACAGAAAGCCTGGTCCACTCGGCGGCGAAATAGTTTTAGTTCGCTTTAGTATGCCGCTGAGTCGAATTTCAGTTGGCTACAATTTTGCGGCTCACTCAGTCGGCGGCGAACAGTTTGCCTACTGGGGATACAGCCTAAAAATAAACCTACTTTATCCTTAACATTAAAGAAAAAGATTCAATACCTGTTTTCAAATTTATTTTCTTATTTTTCATACGATTCCTTTACTTGTTGCGTGTGGATTAATTACCATCGATAACACTGAAGGAACGATTTTTAGGTTTTCTATTCTTTCAATACCGACCTCGTAACGAGAAACACAGTAATATAAATATTAGGTCCGAATTAAAGTTCCCGTGGCACCCCTAGGGGTATCTTCTGGGGTCTTGGGTCTGGAATGTCACCGAGTAGATTATTTTTGCATTCAAAATACAAACGCAGTAATGGCTGTTACTGTGTTTCTCGTTACTAGGGCAGAATGAGACATCGTCGGTTCAGAGGTTTAATTCACTTTGATTTTGCTACCATTTCTTTACAAACTAAAAATGTTTACAAATGGAGCAAAATCTCGTTTTGAGAAAAAAATCACTTATGAGTTATTTGAATCTTTGAACCGAAGACATTTTATTTTACTATTATAGTGCGTCACAAACGGCGCAGATACGATATTATGATATTAAGATACAACATCGCCATACAAATCAATGGGGAGATACATTCTAGCTGACCCGGCAAACGTTGTTTCGCCATTTTAATTATTTGTAGGGATTATATAATTGAAAAAAAAGTAGAGTAGACCATCCTTATCACTTGTGGCTATGGAAAATATGTAGATAACAACCTATTCTCAAACCTACCAAATTTCATCAAAATCGGTCAAACCGTTTCGGAGATTTTATATTATAATATACTAGCGTGGACTTTAGTTCAAAATTTTGCAACCCCGTTCACCCCCTTAAGGGTTAAAAAAACGGAAGAACCTTACGGATTTAGAAAAAACGGCGAAACACGTGTTCATTCAATTGTGTTGAAGAGTATTTATTTTAAGTTTCAAGAAAATTAGACAACATTATTTATACCTCCCATACAAATTTTGGCAACCCTTTTCTCACCCCCTTAGGGGATGAATTTAAAAAAATTTAGTCTTATTCCTTGCCTACATTGTGAATGAATGAATGAATCAGTCAGTCAGGACTTTGAATTTTATTTATATAGATTAGAAGGAGATTATTGTTATCGTCGTCGCGTCAATTGAAATTGTATGGCAAACTATATTATTCTTATTATATTCTGTATTCTTAAGATAGTATTCTCGCCGTGCGTGAGAGGCCCCTTAATACTTTGTCAGTTTCCCAACTTTCTCCTCTTCCCCAACTAGGTGGTGAACAGTCAGCCTGTGCAACACAGCCAGCAGTTCAACGTGCCGGGAATCGGGGAGATCAACCTCTCGTTCCTGTCGCCCGGCGTCAACGTTCTACTCGACAAGCACAAGCAAATGAACAGTGACATCAAGCCGCAGCAAGTGAGTTGAGAGGTCTCTTCACGGGCCCCCTGGTGGATTCCATAGGCTGATTTTATGTGGAGCATGCTGTCATCATCCAAGTGGCAGGAAGACGCTGGATGCATGCCGCTTCTAACCGGTCATTTGGAAATCCATGGAGGAGGCCTATGTCCAGCAGTGGACTTCTTGTGAATGATGATGATGATGATGCTGCCATGGTTGAATCGCTCGTAGCCCTGGCTGCCTAAGTGATCTTAAACGATCACGAAGGTTAAACAACATAGGGCGCGTTCAGTGCATGGATGGCTGACCGTCTATGGACTAACGCTAGTGTCATTTTTCCGAGCGGTTCCGTGCTCCGCAAGGCACGTTAAGCAGTTGGTGCCGGCTGCCGTCGATAGATGGCAGTCGTTAAGCCACGTCAGAGGCCATAGGGCGGCTTGAAAACTTTCGAGAGTTAGACCAGCCACTAGTCTTACAAGCCTCCACCAATCCAGACTAGGCCCCCGTGGTGGAGTATGACCTATACCTTCCTCAGGGAAGAGACCCGTGTCCCTCTGGGGGGACATAATGGGTTGATGATGATGATGATGCTGTCGTGATGAGCACAATGTACCGATTTTAGTTTTTTTATCTGTCCCAGAGAACTTGTACCGCCAGAGAAACCGTTTTTACTTTTCTTGTTACCATGGCAAGGCAATATATCTTATGGGTTGGCATGAAGAAAGGTTCAATACAGTAGTATCGCACGGGAACGTATAGCCGTATCAAGTATAGTGCGTCTTAATTTAGGTCTATCTATCTATGTGCCAAGTTTCATATAAATCCGTTCAGCCGTTATTGCGTGATTGAGTAACAAAAATCCAAACATTTCACAAACTTTCACATTTTTAAGACAGAGTACGATTAATTAATTTACATGTTTCTTATAATATTATAATAATATAAACAATTACGATTGTATTAAAATTTGCTGTCGAAGAATGGGATTTGATCGACAACTAAAGTGCGGATATTTCAGGCATTTGTTTGTCAATCATATATAACTTATGATTGAGAAAAGATTTTTATTCCGAAATGAATAATTCTGGTAGCCATTTTTCTTTATTAAAGACTAGACGACTTAAGAAAACAAAAATTTATTAGAAATGCCCGTATCGTGAATTCCTGTAAGCCTCAGACCATATTCATGAATTTCAATCATATAATTTCGATTTACCCACAGTCTGGGTGTTTTTCGATGTTTGTAATGTCCTTGCCTGGTTACCATAGCACAGGGTATCCTAGTTTGGGACCAGGTCAAGTTATTAAGCCAAGTCAAGTTATGTGGAAAATGTTACTCACTCAATACCAAAGAAAGGAAGAAAGGTAAAGGCTTAGGAATAACTCTGCATCCTTCAGGATCGTGGCAAGTGGCAGTCCCTATTTGCTATCTACCCCTCTGGGATACAGGCGTGAGCTTATATCGCACAATTGCAAGAACAACGTGTTATTTCGGAACCCTTACGTTGCATAAGAGCATCTTTTTAAGGTTTCAAAGTAATGGCCGAAAGAGATAGGGCTATAACGTAATTCAGTGTCTCTTTTGCTCATTATTCCGGCGTTTTCGGAATAAATAAAATCGCGTTAAAAATAAACATATCTATGAATAAAAAATGGTTTTATTCGAAATATCACGTTGTTCTTGCAAGGGTGCGATATATTCTTGGAACTGAAACAGCTAGACTGGTACCCGAACTAATCGAACTGGTCGCGCGTTTAACTAATTACACATTCGACCTTCTGATTAACCACGGTCAGCTCCGTCGCCAGGCTGTGGGTACGCGCCCAAATTTGCTATAGTTTCTGGCACAAACTCTGTACTCTTTAACTCACATAACGTAACCTTACGACTCTATTCCGGAGCGGTAGGCGAGCCCCGGATCGGCCAGTTGAAACTGAATTTAAGACAGACTTAAAAATGGAGAAGGTGGTTTTAGGTATGCTCAGCGATAATTGTTAGCCACGTGGTTAGATTTCATTAAGGGACTTCACACACGGCAGCTATAATATACATTACATCCCAGGATGTATAGCTTAGAGAACGCTCAGTACCTTTAAGATAGGAAGATGTAAAGATGTATATTATAGCTGTCGTGTGTGGTCTCCTGACGATTTCTATGGAAAGATGTAATGAGATATATCATGCTATAATATACATTTTACCTTATAGCCGCCGTGTGTAGAGGTCCTAATTTTGTTAGAATGGGGTACTTCAATGATGCTTCCATAAAGTTCTCCTCTACACTTCCATGACAAAGTCTTTGAAATATTAATACATTAATTCATAAGCTCACGCCTGTATCCCAGAGAGTTAGGCAGAGTCCAGGGACTGTCACCTCCCACGATCCTGACAAATCACTTTCGCTTTATCAACATTAGTAATAATTAGTCGTTGCATGCACGCATGGCGGTGCGCCGTCTTCGAACTATTCTTAACTATTAATGTATAATAAAACAGACGTTTTCATCATCATCATCATCTTCAGCCCGTCGATATCCACAGTTGGACTAGGGCCTCTTCATGCAAGCGTCAGACTTCAGAGGTTTTATTTAACCTCTTCAGTCCTGATCTTGAAAATAACAATAGTTTTCTATTGTTGTCGGGTTCGATCCCCGGCTGGAGAGAAAAAAAAACTCCAGGTCTTGGATGTTTACATGTTTGTGACGTCGCTGTTTCTGGTTCCCACGACACAGGGTAACCCCGTGTGGGGGCAGAAGCAATGTATGTGCCTGTATGTGCCTGTATGTAAATGTTACGAGGGGTGGCTGATATATAATCTACTTTGTTAAATAAAGTTACAAAAATGATACTGGCCACTATGAAGTTTTAATATTTATACATTCCTTATTAGAAAATAGCAGCATTCATTTGTTTTAATTGTTTTCATTACGAATAGTACACTAACATAGTGAACATGTCGGAAGAAAATAAAAAAATGCTTAAACTTGAGCAGCGTGCGGTGATTAAATTCCTAACAAAAGAGGGAAATACTCCGTCGCAAATCAAACAACGGATGTCCAATGTGTTTGGTGATTCGTGTCCTTCCGATTTTGTAATAAAGTTTTGGTCTAAACAATTTAAACATGGCCGTGTGAGCTTGGAAGACGATCCCCGTAGCGGACGGCCGGTTTCTGCAGTCACAGAAGACACAGTGGATCTAGTGAAAAAAATAATACTCGCAGATCGGAGAGTCAAGCAGTGGGAGATCGCTTTTGCACGACAATGCTCCGGTCCACACAGCTTTCCATGCAAGGTCGGTCTTGGACAAAAACGGCTTCACAGAACTAAACCATCCACCCTATAGTCCAGATTTGGCCCCCTGTGACTATTTCCTTTTTAGAAATTTGAAGAAAAGCCTAAGGGGAAGGAGATTTTTGACTGATGAGGAAATGAAGGCTGCTGTGGATGATCATTTTGACGACCAATCCAAGAAAAAATTTTTTGACGGTTTAATGTCTCTTATTGACAAATGTAATAAGTGTATTACAGTTGCAGGGGACTACATTGAAAAATAAAAAAATATTAGCTTCCTATGTCTTTTCTTTCTATGTTAGGTAGATAACTTTCCAGCCTCCCCTCGTATGTTATGTTATTTTGTCGACACGGGACTGAGGAGGTTAAGTTAAATTTCTTGGTTCAAAAAGTAGTAATGCCACAAAAAGCGCGATTCGATCAGTCGCGTGTGGCTAGTGTAAGAGATCAATAATTAATTGTTAAATAAATACTTTTATTAGCAATAAGTTGTATTGATGTAGGTACTAAGTGTTAATTAGTAGTGTAAATTTAAAATTTTAGTAATGATAAATTGAGCTATTGTGATTTCATGTTCCTACACTATCGAATTAGGCAAGCCTGTAATGGTAGTGATATGTAAATAAATTAAAAAAAATTATTCCGGATATACTTTCTTGATTTTTGTCTGAAGAGTCGGATCAGGACCAGTGGTTAGAGACGAGCAACCGGCGTCGCGAGCGCCGTCTCTGCGCACCATGATTAAGCTCTGCGAATCAGAGCGAACCTGGTCGGACTCTTCCGGCAATAAATAAGTAAATGTATCCGGAGCAAAGTTAATAATGTGAAGTGCCTACGAAAGTTTTAGATCTTACAATTCGGTAGTTGACACGACCAACAATAAATTATTTGATATGCTCGATTAAAAGAAAAGTACAAAATATTTCGGAAAATGTATCTCTTTTAGTCAATTACTACTTATTACAATTTTTAAATAGATGAAACATAAAAAGAGTGCTCTGAAATATGACGTCATTATTCGGTATTTTCATACAAAATTCCGTTTTAAAAGTAACTTATTTGACATTTTGTCAACTACCCAATGGTTGAACAGTGTAAGATACGTGTGTCTTATGTAACAAAAAATTTCAAAACGCAATTCCCATACAAACGTAGCACCCTTCCTTTGTTGCTTTTGTCACAGTAATTGTTTTCTCCGTGTACGGCAACGCGATTCGCGCATTTTCGCAAAAGTCGCGAGTTTTCAGCCTAGTGAATGGGTCAATTTCTCCTCGAAACGCATGATTCGCACCATCGTACTATCAATATTGCTCCGTCTTTGCACACCATGATTAAGCTTTGCGAATCAGAGCGAAACTTGGTCGGACTCTTCCGACTAAAAGTCAAGTAAGTGTATCCGGAATAAAGTCAATATAATAATAATGTACAGGGTGTTTATTTGTACAGTTGACTCCGACTCAGGGATGGTTAAGTATTAACATTAGACAATTCATGTACTGGAAAGTAGCGACTTTTGTCGTTAAACCATGCGTCTCGCGTCGTCGTACCACCCCAATAAAATGATATCCGGTTGTTTGTCTACGATCAAATTCAAATATTTTATTAACAATAAAAACAAAATGTTTACTTTATGAAGTCAAAGTTGATAGTTTCAACCATTAATAGATTACGTGAAAACGAAAGAAACTAAGAAGGAAACTTCACATTCTTCATTCTTTTCAAAACAGCTTTAGCTTAGTTAACAAACTTTCAAACTTGAAACTACTGGATTGTGTTGAACACTAGACCCATCGTTTGTATGGGAATCTAAAGTCTGTTTTTTAATTCAATGCAAAAAAATAAAACCATCACGTTGACATCTCAATACAATCAAAGGCTGTCAATGTCTGAATGCTGCTAGTACGCAAAAACCAAATAACCCCATTTTACTTCCAAGTAAAAATTGTGTGTGCTACGGAGGTGTTTTTTTTAAAGACTTTGCTCTTATGAGGAATTATTTTTAATTTCTTTGATGTGATAAGGGTTTTGGTCACACGAGTCTACGATTCACGGTAAAAAAAAAAACTACCGAGTAAACCTATATATTTTACTAGCTGTGCCCCGCGGTGTCACCCGCGGTTTATTAGGGAAAATAAATTGTGTATTAACAGTAAAAATAACAACTATTCACATTTATAGAGATTTCCCCATCGGAATAAGATATTTTTCCGCAGTAAAACGTGACCTATGTGTTAATCCAGGGTGTCGTCTAACTCCAAACCAAATTTTACTAAAATCGCTCCGGCCGTTTAGACGTGAAGAAGTAACGAACTCACACACTCACAAACTTTCGCCTTTATAATATTAGTGTGATAGCGGTAACACCGAGTCGTTTTTTTGCATCGAATAAAAAACGTTCTTTAGTCGATTAGTGTCTCAGTCTGACCGCTATCTTTCCCCGCAGCTAGTCGAGGGCCAGACGCAAGTGATGAGCATGTCACAGCACGACGGACAGCAGCACCACCAGACCCACACTGTGGTCTCTTCCATGCCAAGCAGCATGCATCAGGTAACACTTGAGGGCGACGGGCGACACTGCGGCTGTCAAAATGTAAAACACTGAATACGACATTTCACAAATTTTACAGGAGAGCACTTCGGCTGTCCAAATGTAAAACACTGAATACTCCATTTTTCAGTGACAACTTCGTCCTTTCAACGCAGCTCTGTTCACCACCTCGTCTCCCTCCTCTCCTTGTGAGTTAGGGCGCCGTCCGTTATTTTCAACGCATCGTTTGGGTTGTCAGATTTATAATGTAGAACGACGGAACGTCCCGCTCAGACGATTCAGTGCTAAAGCAACGCCCGTGTGGCACCTCCCTGAGAGCGATGCCACTCTATATTTTCCGATTAATACCACAGAGTGGTTGAATTTTAGATTGTTTCATTTTCAATTTTACGTGGAATATTTAAAGCAAAGTTGTTTGAAATGAAATTACTTTTTTCAGTACACCGCGTGTGTGCGGGTCTGAGTTTCATGAGAAAATTATAAGAGCCAAAATCAAAAAACTTTTGTGATAACCATTTTTCCGTGTGAAATTAATGTGAACGATTTATTCAATAAATAAAATATAACCCTTAAAATAATAATAATGCTACGGATCGAGTAAGAACCACGCGAAACAAAATGTAGACTCCTAGAAAGGAATTCCGAATGACAATTGCTACTTTATTTATTTTCAAGGATGACGACCTCTGTTGTCACAGACAGACACTCGTGGCGCAGCGGTTAGCGCATCTGCCTACCATGCAGGAGGTTCCGGGTTCGAACCCCGGCTGGGGAAAAAAAAACCCCCAGGGCTTGGATGTTTGTGATGTCGCTGTTTCTGGTTCCCACGACACAGGCACATACAGTCTGTTAGCTTTTAGAATATACCTTCGGCTCCAGAGTAGGCTTCGGTTTTCGCCGAAAGCACACGAGTGTAATACTACTTCCTGCTCTGTATAAGTGAAATTAAGTGTCACATTCCGATATTTCTATTACACGAATATACCCGATTCTATCCGATAGTAGCCGAGGTAATTCTTAAAGCTAAGAGACTGTACATTGCTTCTGGCACCACACTAGGATACGTTGTGGGGCCAGAGGCAATGTATGTGCCTGTATGTAGGTGTCTATGTCTAAGGTTGGCCCCTTTCTGAGCTAATTCGACTGGGCTGTGCCCTCGTACCCCAGGAAGATGTCTAAAAAGAAAGGTCTCAAGAATCAAGAAGAATCAAGAATTTATTTCAACGTAAAGAATTTACATTCTGCTTGTTGAGTGTCAATGTACATACAGTTATGTATAACGTTAGCCGCTGCCTTGGGGCCGTCTGTAGTGGAGAAAAAGGCAGCGTGTCTCCGCCACGAGTGTCTGTTCTCCCCTACAGCGAGCGTGGCATTTGCAGGTCCAGCAGCAGGCGAGCGGCGTCCAGCAGCAGGCAATGTCGGCAATGCCGCCGCTGCAGACTTTGCCTCAGCCCCAGCACCCCCAACAGATCAGGTGAGTTGGACGAGAATGTTCCACCATGCTGCGGCCACACTTGAAGGCGAAGATTCGTGTTTTTTTTTTGTTTATTTCGGAGACAGAGGCACCAGTCTCTAGAACTGGACCCACGTTTTGCCGAGTTTATTAGGTCCCAAACGTGACAAGTGGCAAGCCTGTCGCCTACCTCTTCGGGGATAACGGGCGTGAGTTTATTATTTATATTTTTATTTTATTATTTCGGAGACAATACAGAGACATGCCGCTTATATTAAAGTTAAGTGCTAAATTTATGTGCTAGGCATGCATCCAGAACATATCTCACTAAATACTATTTTAGAAGTTAAAGGTGAGGGCGGTCGTTGAGTAATCTATGAAAGTACACAATTTGGTTCATAGTAATTAAATAGGGCAAAGTACCTTGGACGAGAATGTTCCACCATGCTGCGGCCACACTTGAAGGCGAAGATAAATGTTGTTTTTTTTTTATTTATTTCGGAGACAACACAGATACATGCCACTTATATTAAAGTTAAGTGCTAAATTTATGTGCTAGGCATGCATCCAGAACATATCTCACTAAATACTATTTTAGAAGTTAAAGGTGAGGGCGGTCGTTGAGTAATCTATGAAAGTACACAATTTGGTTCATAGTAATTAAATAGGGCAAAGTACCTTGGACGAGAATGTTCCACCATGCTGCGGCCACACTTGAAGGCGAAGATACGTGTTTTTTTTTTATTTATTTCGGAGACAACACAGAGACATGCCACTTATATTAAAGTTAAGTGCTAAATTTATGTGCTAGGCATGCATCCAGAACATATCTCACTAAACACTATTATATAAGTTAAAGGTGAGGGCGGGCATTGAGTAATCTATGAAAGTACACAATTTGGTTCATAGTAATTAAATAGGGCAAAGTACCTACAGGAGAAGCTATGGCAACTAAATGCAGACTCAGTATATATGAGGGGCAGCAGGAGGAGCCCTGAAGCGGCAGTTGAGCTCCCTGTTTCTCGCACATCAACAATCCTACCAGCAGCGGTCCGCTGGTGTACGAGAAACCGGGGCAATAGTGTTGTAACATTTCTTGCGGTGGAATGCTTATGAAGATGCGATTTTAAATAACAACATAAGGTACTGAATTAGATAGACAGAATAATCCCTGCTGTATGAACACCAGGAATTACACAATAAATTGGACAATAATTTAGTACTAGGTAAAGGTACTGTTCGCTCTACGGCGAAGGGCTTGGCCACATCAAATAAACCTTCGCTACGTCGCGACGATCTAGAACGTTGCTAAATTCATTTTTCCCTTCGATGTGCGGTATTTTACCGACAGCAGCGCGGAGGGTGTTTGTATTCGCGATGATGATTCGCGATAGGACGAACTTTTTGGCCAGACATGTCGCGACGACGCGAAGATTCGCGTTGTCGCGTTAGTGTGGCCGTACCATTACACACACGGCAAGTAGTTTGACCTCTGTGTCGTAGCGGTTAGCGCATCTGCTTACCATGCGTGTGGTCCCGGGCTCGATCCCCGGCTGGGGAGAAAAAAAACTCCAGGTCTTGGATGTTTACATGTTTGTGACGACGCTGTTTCGACGCGGCCCCCACGACACAGGGTATCCTAGTGTGGGGCCGGAGGCGGTGTGTGTGCCTGTGTAAATGTTTAGTGTTTGTTATTAAAAAGTTTTAGATGGTGTCCGGGTGCTGTGGAAAAATTTTGACCGGGTCCAGAAAAAACAACTGATAATAATTAAGTGCTTTTAATTTCAAATCAAATTCTGGTGTGGAAAAAATGGACGTTTGGTGTGCGAATCGCTCGTAGCCTGGGCTGCCTGGGTGATCTTAAACGATCACTAAGGTTAAGCAACATAGGGCGCGTTCAGTCCATGGATGGGTCACCGTCTATGACTAACGCTACTGGCATTTTTCCGAGCGGTTCCGTGCTTCGCAAGGCACGTTAAGCAGTTGGTGCCGGCTGCCGTCGATAGATTGCAGTCGTTAAGCCAAGTCAGAGGCCTTAGGGGGCGGCTTGAACACTTCTGACAGTAAAACCAGCCACTAGTCTTACAAGCCTCCACCAATCCGGACTTGGCCCCCGTGGTTGAGTATGGCCTATACCTTCCTCAGGGAAGAGACCCGTGCCCCTCGGTGGGGACATAATAGGTTGATGATGAATTATCATTGATGATGTAGGTGTTACGCAATGATTTAAAAATATTTAAGTCACAACAGTTATAACTACCAATTCGCCGGTCCGAGGTTCGACCTTCCGCGGGCCGGAAACGGACCGCAGTCCTCGCTGACCCCTGTTCTATCATCGTCATGTCACTCGCATGACGTTAAAAACCTGATCTTATCATGTCACTCGCATGACGTTAAAAACCTGATCTTATTATGTCACTCAAATGACGTTAAAAACCTGATCTTATCATGTCACTCACATGACGTTAAAAACTTGGTTGAGGCAACTCGATAAAGTGCCCATTTCTGAATTGAGAATTTGCACTAAGTAAATACCTACTTAAGTAACGTTCTGTCACGCTCTTTTCTGAGAAATTTGACGAGGCAACACTACAGTTAAGTACTTACTTAGTTAAAATTCTCAACTCAGAAACTGGCCCTTTATATCCACTGAAGCTTTTCTTATCACAGTATAGCCTTTGACAATTAACACACACACACACACCCACAGAGAGACAATTTACTACATCTAAAATGTTTAATTTTTATAAAATACCTAAAATGAATCACCCGAAGAACTGATAACCGATGGGGTAGAAGAGTTCTTGAGTGGAGACCGCGGATCGGTAAACGTAGTGTAGGACGTCCTCAGACTCGGTGGAGCGATGATCTTCGCAGGGCGGCTGGCAACAGCTGGATGAGAGTAGCCGAGGACCGTGCTCAGTGGCGTGCAATGGGAGATGCCTATGTCCAGCAGTGGACAAGCGCAGGCCGATGATGATGATGATGATGACCTAAAATGTACATTGTTCATTAAGCTTAGCAATGTACAGTCAGTTTTTTAATTCGATGCAAAAAAAAAATGACGCGGTGTTACCGCTATAAAAGCTATAGGTTTACTCGGTAGATTTTTTTTACCGTGAATAGAAGACTCATATGACCAATATCCGTATCACATCAAAGACATTAAATTTGAATTACTCGTAAGAATAAAAATAACGTGTCAATATTTTTTTTTGCATTGAATGAAAAAACAGACTTTAGTAAAAAAGAAAAGCGGGGTATCTGTAACACAGGTCTCCACTTAGTACAGAACCCCAATGACGTGTAAACCCGTACTCCTAAACGTGTAACCATTGCTTATTATAACATAACGGGTCTATTCCCTGAGGAAGGTATAGGCCATACTCCACCACGGGGGCCAAGTCTGGATTGGTGGAGGTGCTAGGCGTAGACATTGCTTGCTACGGATTTCGTAGCACTATGGTGCTACGGAGCTACGGTTGCTACGACTTCTGTTAATGTCCAGCATGAAAATGCGAATGAGAGTGGGACATCTCAACCTTCTCGAGTTGGATGCCCCACGCCTCAGTCGCCTCGTCTTTATGTTGTATGATTGTTATCTATTATTTTGGATGAAATAAATACCTAAATAAAGGTTATTAATTAATTTGACGCTAAGGTGTCTCTGTGTGCTGTCATAACACTAACTGTATTGCAGTGCCCTTGCAGGGTGTCTTACTCTCTAGCAGGGTCATACCGTTATAAATCGCGGCATTTTTTTTTCTTAAAACAACGAATGTAAAAAGTGTGTATTGAATATAACTGTTAGTGACTTGCGTAGTTAGCTATTGAATAATATTCAACCTTATAAATTATAAGGTTAGCGGAATAATGGACGTTGAAAGTGACTCTTACTTACAAAAACCAATACCACCTGTACTTATAACTAAAGAAGAACAGCAATCCTTTTTTATATCACACTAATATTATTAACGTGAAAGTTTGTGTGTGTGTTTATATGTTTGTCAGTCTTTAGCGCTGAAACGGCTGGACGGATTTTAATAAAATTTGGTATGGAGTTAGCCGATACCCTGGATTAAAACATAGGCTACGTTTTACCGCGGGGAAATATCTTATTCCTACGGGAAAATCGATGAACCGCGGGTAACACCGCGGGGCACAGCTAGTATTATATAAAAAAGGATTGCTGTTCGTTAGTCTCACTAAAACTCGAGAACGGCTGGACGGATTTGGCAGATTTTTGTTTTTTTTTTTTATATTTCTAGAATTCCAGGGAAGGTTTAAATGGTGAGAAGAAAAGCTTTGCCGGTACGAAGTTTGCCGGGACAGCTAGTAAAGAATATAAATATGAGTCACGGCAGACCAGGTTACAAACCTATCAAACTGGCTAATAGTTTTTTTTTTAATAACTCCCACACAACACAAACACTTGACCTGGTCCCAAACTAGGATACCTTGTGCTATGGTAACCAGGCAAGGACATTACTAACATCGAAGAACATGCAGCGGAAAAGCGAGCGATTTGAAAGCGAAGTCGCTCAGTCCTGTGTGCCTCAGGGGTAGGCAGGTCTGACGCTGACACCAAACGCCTCGTACAAGATTTTCGAATATTTGTCCCTGATAAGCCTAATAACGTCTGTATTTGTCGATATGTAACATCTTTGAGAATCAATAAGTGTCTCACAGTGAATGCTATCTTCAGTAAATTAGAACAGAAGAGCCCGCTCATAGTAATCCTACCATAGTCACATAGATTCTACTCTGTACAGTATCTACTTTATAAAGTACTAGCGACCCGCTCCTGCTTCGCACTGGGGTGGCGAAAACATTTCCATGGAACTACCTATATTCTCCCAACACTCATGGTCGGTCGGTAAAACCGCTCAGATTTAAAAGTGAACAGAGTGATTAGTGCGAGTTTTTTCATTCCCTTTCGATAGCGAGAGCGTTTGCAATTTGTATAGGAGTGACAAAGAGACAGCTAGGTAGCGCGCTTTGTCACTCCTATAGAATATGAGTTTACGTTAACGCGATCGAGTAGTTAAAAAAACTCGCACTAAGCACTCTGAGCGATCGATCGGGCCTCGAGAATTGTTTTTTCTTTAACTGCGTTTTATTTTTAAAACTGTGACGTAGTTTAAGTTTGCAAACTATTTGAATAATAAAAATCTCAACTTTGCTTAATTGTGAGGTGACCTATCGTATGAGGGGTGTTAGCCCAGTGGGTAGAACAATATACTCGAAAGCGGGTGGCCCAGGTTCGATTCCCAATACGGGCATGTATCTATGACTTTGTTTTGTCAGTTATGTTATTTTGACGACCTCTGTGGCGCAGCGGCTAGCGCATCTGCCTACCATGCGAGAGGTCCCGGGTTCGAATCTCGGCTGGGTGCAAAAAAAAAGAAACCCAGGTCTTGGATGCTTACATGTTTGTGACGTCGCTGTTTCTGGTTCCTACGAGTACGACACAGGGTATCCTAGTGTGGGGCCAGAATCAATTTATGTGCCTGTATGTAAATGTTTATGTTTTAATATTCTTTATTGTACACAACATAAATTGTTTACAAGGTAACAGTACAATGGGTGGCCTTATTGCTAATAGCAATTTCTGCCAGACCTGATGATGGAAACATCCTTAAGGAATACACGGGTAGCCGCTGCAAATAACAATACACCTACATAAACCATTACATATATTTATGATAAACAATGATTTAAGTTAATGAAAGTTGATTTGAGAATAGTGGTCCGAGTGGAGTTTTTTTTTGCTGCCTTTTTCTCGGCCCCAAGGCAGCGGCTAACATTAGGATTATAAGTACACTAGCTTTCGCCCGCGACTCTGTCCGCGTGGACTTTAGTTCAAAACTTTGCAACCCCGTTCACTCCCTTAAGGGTTAAATTTAGAAAAAAACGGCGAAACACGTGTTCAATCAATTGTGTTGAAGAGTATTTATTTTAAGCTTCAAGAAAATTAGACTACGTTGTTTATACCTCCCATACAAATTTTGTCAACCCTTTTCGCCTCCTTCGGGGTTGAATTAAAAAAAAAACCGGTCTTATTCCTTGCCTATTCTGATGATTTCATACATAAATATGTTGTAATAATAAGCTACGCGAGAAGGAAACAAATATTATAATATACCTACATGGGGGAGAAAAAAAGAAAAAAAAAACACAAAGTAGGATAAATGCACAAATATTATCATAGAGAAGAGAGATAAAACTCTTTTACCTTTATTTTAAAGACGGCGTGGGAAGGCGAGTGCCTTATTAATCTCGGCAGATCATTCCACTGTAAATGCTTTGCGAAGAAAAAATTGGCAGCGTAGCCTTCTAGGTTATGTGGCGAATATTTTAGATAATTGTTATTTTAGAACACCTTAAGTTGTTATTTTAATCAAACAAATTCAGTGAGCGCAATAACAAAGAAACAAAATGTCGGCGCCAAAATGTCACAACCGTTCTGTTTTTAATCCCATTTTGTTAGGGATCAATAACGTCGTGGTTTTTGTTCTAACAATAGCTAGGCTTTGATTTTTTTACGAAGCGAGGTAGAAAGCTTGAAAAGAAGCAACAGATGGCTTTGTTTCAAAATAACGTTCAACAAGATTTCGTAGCTCTGACGCGACGAGTTTTTTGTAAAGCTAAGTGTATGAGGCGTTTCTTTGACACACTCACTCGAAAAATGCAATTTCGTTGCTCTGCCTCGTTACTCTAGCGGTTAACAGGCTGGGCTACCAAAACATGGGACGTGTGCTCGATTCCCGCTGGAGCCCGCCGTAAACAACCCGCCGCCAACACAAAATAAAACGTGATTATTATGGCGTCCCGAGTAACACGAACTACGTCAACCTGTGTCTCATAAGAAACGGTGGAAATAATATTCACGGATGACTGTCCTTAAGTAATGGTCTTTTCAATAACAAGTAAAGTTTTTATACTAAGACTAACTGACCTAGCAATTCACATTGCCTACGACCTATTCTACCGAAGTGGAACGTGAAAAAGATCAGTTTAGACTAGAGTGGAACAGCCATAGTCGAACGAAGTGTCTTCCGCGGAACCCTAGGGTTCCGCGATACCCCTGTAGTGTAGGGGTTCCGCAAGAATTTAGAAAAAATATACCTCTCTCTGGTCGAACGTAATATAGTTATTAAGAAAGAATCTTTATCATCAACCCATTATGTTCCCACCGAGGTGCACGTGTCAGATGTCTGTGGGCACGGGCCATACTCCACCACGGGGGCCAAGTCCGGATTGGTGGAGGCTTGTAAGACTAGTGGCTTGTCATACTGTCAGTAGATATAGAATGTCTAGATCAGAGATAAAGAATAGTTTTTTAAAAACAAATGTTTTATTGTAGGGTTTCAATTCAGAAACCGACCTATAGGCGTATAGGATTCTATAGAATCCACCTGGGTCATCAATGAAAACAGCTTTCTCTTTGTGGAATTACAGTTTTCAGTATTGTGTCGCACATACATATTTTTGTTCAGTATTCCGTTTTGGGATTTTTTACATCAATTTGCTTTTTCGTTTCAACAAAATCCTTTGAGTTCACAAAGACACATGTGACACGCGGTGGCGTGACACCAACGCATCATTGGTGACATTGATATGTTTGCTTCGCAGCGCATAATGCATAATGTACAATTTATTCTCTTTATATTGGAAATACTCGCTAATCCGAATTTTCCGCCTATAAGTTGTCATTTAATATGCATTTCGTTCGAGTCTACCGTAGACTGGTACGAAATTATTAATATTATTATATAAATTATTTACTGGTTTTTGCGTATATTTTAAGGGCTTTAACCGAATCTTTATAGACTTACTTGTAAAAAGTGATGTAACGCCTGTCTTAGAGTTTCTAGTAAACTCAATTCAAGTAGTTTTAATTTTTTTTAGATTTATAAAAAATAAATGTTAACATTTAATTAATTCTTACGTTGTGTTCTGTAGTTGTGTAAAAACAATTTGTTGTAAATTCGTAAAATAGAATTGACGAAATTTTGCGAGTTTTTTAAGTTAAATTGAAAAAACTTAAAAACACGATGGAAAATCGAAAATGTAACTTCTAAGACACATAAAAGATTTCAGATTTAAAAGAAAACTACGTGCTAACGAAATTTTTGGCCGTCTAACGAGGGTTCTAACGTGGAGACTTGACTTTATAAATAGCTAATAATTTAGTTAAGATCTGTCGTAAGACCGACCTAAGCCTCAAAAGGTGCCGTTTTAGTGGAATCTTTTTTATATAAATTTAACCGTTATAACATAACAAAGTAGCATCTAAGTGACATAACAAAATAGCAACTTTACACGCCTCAGAGCTTGAAGTTCCCAATCCGCGGTACGCATACGTACTAATCTAATTAAGCCCAAACTCTCTGAGAGAAGGCCTGTGCCTTGCGTATATATTCTCAATTATCACACGGAAAAATTCACGGGCTTTGCAAACTAAATAAAAGTTCACGTCCGAACCTCCATACAAGGAACAAGGGATGTCAACTCGCCTAGACGGCACCCTGTCTCGCCCCCACTTGCACCTCGGCTATCGGCTAACCCACGCATCACACGCGCCAGTCGCAGTCAATCTGTCTGCAGCGGCGCCCGTCGACGTTGCAGCTCCTTCGGTCGGACAAATTATTGAGAAAGTCTGTAAAAGCAAATAAAAAAAAAACTCTTGAGACGGACTGCCGTCGCGTATTAAAAATAGACGTCGTTGTCCGCAAAAATGTATTTACACAGGGAATTGATTAATAACTAAAAAGGAAAACACGCTAATAGTCTCAGTAAAAAAAAAAAAAAATTTAATTTAAAATTTAAGCTGTTTATTTCAAAGAAAAATTATATACATTACATGTAAAAAGAAAAAAAATATGAAAAGGTGTTTAAAAAAGTAAGTGTTTAACGGTCAGTTTTTCGTACGCTAACGAGCTGCTAAGCTACATACTGTTAACAAGTGTCGGTCCTGATAGCTGTTAAATCTGATAAAATTTTAATCTATAGTAGATTTTTAAAACGAGAATCCGGCGGTAATCCAGATCGGGAGACAACAACCAGGCAACAACAGCAACTGACTGTTATTTCAAATAAAATAACAAAAGTGTCTGTTTACTTGTAATTACGTCGGATGAGTTCGAGCCGGGCCTAGACAAAGCATAGTTATTCAATAATGATATTATCACCTTAATAATTGGTATGTGATACTCGTAGTAGTATTGTGGGTTTCTAACAACAGCATTTTTATATTGTAACCCGTACAAGTGGTTTATTAAGACTGTTTAGTGCTACAAAAGGTTACTGCGAACTGCAGTAGACTACAAATAGTGTGAATGGAATAGCAGTTGGCATTGTCCCAAAAAAATTTTTTTTTTTGTTGGGTAATTATTTAATTCTGATATGGCCAAATATTGGTTAGAAGCGAAAAAAAAATTAATTTGTGTGACCGGAAGTGCGTCTTGCACGGAAAAAAGTCATTAACTGAGATCCTACGATCTGTTGATTTGTAGTGATACCACTACTCGATACAAATTCAAATTCAAATATTTTATCCATAGTAGAAACAAAATATTTACTTTATGAACGTCAAAGTTGTTAGTTTAGCAATTGTTAGATTACATGGAGAAGAAACTAACAAAGAAACTCCCAATTTTTTTTCAGCCTAATTAACAAACTTTAAAGTTAAAAAATATTGCCCCTGGATGTGTTGAAGATTAGACACAGTTATTCTCTGATTAAATTCAATATTAAACTACTGCTTAACGCCAGACATCCTTGTCTTCTAAATAATCGTTGATTTATAATAAGCTTTTTTGCAATGAGTGTTGCAAGCTTTTTTGCAATTGCGTTAAGCATTCTGGAACCGCGTTGGAGGTAACTCTAATATATCTTGGGGTATCTTATTGTAGAACCTGGTAGAATACAGTGGCCAAAAAAGGAAGTATTAACTTTTGCAAGTATAAAATCGCGGAAATAACAATTTAAGTTATTCCTAGTATTAACATTATGATGGCTTCCAAGAGTTTCGAATACTCTTTAACTAAACGAAACTAAAAGTGTACTAAGGGACTTCACACACGGCAGCTATAATATACATTAATGTACATTACATACTGGGCTGTATAGCTTTACATTATATTAAAGTATCACACACGGAACACGTAACGTAATGTATATTTCGCTACATTTCGTTGGCATACGTCTCGATGGACGCACTTCCCGGCTGCTAAGATGTTATACAGGGTCAGACAGGGTGTTGTTATAGATCTGTTGAGTTACTTATTACTAGATTTGAAATTAAATGAAAATAATTTATTACCAGATAGTATCATGTTAGTAGTTAACATGCTGTATTAACATTACAAGTACAGCCTATCTAATAATGGGTCGCACCCTCAGATGATGCTGCAGGATAGTTATGGCTATCCTGCAGCATATGTGCATATGTTTTTAGCGTACACCGTAATTAGCGTACACCAAAAAACTTTTTGAACACCCTGTTCAAAGAGAGATGTATCGTAATATATGAAAAGGTATTGAGATATATTAAGATGTATCGAAAGGTAAATATACACCTTCGTATCGCTCAGTACCTTTAAGATACGAAGATGTAAAGATGTATATTATAGCTGTCGTGTGTGGTCTCCTGACGATTTCTATGGAAAGATGTAATGAGATATATCGTGCTATAATATACATCTTTACCTTATAGCCGCCGTGTGTGGAGTCCTAATTTGTGCAAACTTAAAAGATCTATTATATTTGTTTTTTTTTAAGAAATACCGAATTGTCAATATGTTTGCGTTATTTATTTAAAAATATCGCTCGCTTGTAGCCTGGGCTGCCGTTCAGCGCATACATAACATAAACATCAACATTTACACACAAGCACATACATTGCTTCTGGCCCCACACTAGGATACCCTGTGTCGTGGGAACCAGAAACAGCGACGTCACAAACATGTAAACAACCTAGACCTGGAGTTTTTTTTTTTCTTCAGCCGGGGATCGAACCCGGGACCTCTGGCATGGTAAGCAGATGCGCTAACCGCTACGCCACAGAGGTCGTCATACGTCATGCGTCTACGGCGCATTCAGTCCATGGATGGGTCACCGTCTATGACTATCGCTAGTGGCATTTTTCCGAGCGGTTCCGTGCTTCGCAAGGCTCGTTAAGCAGTTGTTGCCGGCTGCCGTCGATAGATGGCAGTCGTTAAGCCAAGTCAGAGGTCTTAGGGCGGCTTGAAAACTTCTGACAGTAAGACCAGCCACTAGTCTTACAAGCCTCCACCAATCCGGACTTGGCCCCCGTGGTGGAGTATGGCCTATACCTTCCTCAGGGAAGAGACCCGTGCCCGTCGGTGGGGACATGATGGGTTGATGATGATTTAAAAATATGAAAGGTACTTTCATTCATGTGTGAACTTTAGAAGGCCGAGTTAGTCACACATTTATTCACAAAAATACTAGAAATTAGTTAATATTATTAATTTTTAACTGTGGCATTAAATTAACTTACCCTATACTTTTAAAATGATTAATCATTTGTAACTCTCGATGTCAGAAGCTTATGGTCGTATCGTCTGCTTACTGGTCAAACATAATATCTATCTATAAAATAAAAAGAAATAAATAAACTCACGCCCGTTATGCCCGCAGAGGCACCAATCACATCTTGACCCGTAATTTTAGATAATGTTATTTGTTAAGCTAAATTAAAGAAGGAAGTGTTTTATATTAGGTATTTTAACCGAAATAGTCATTCCACCATTCGAAATAATAAAAAGACAAATATTACGCTACGGCCGCGCTATGGTGGCGCGTTCGCATCGCGACAGAAGCGTGGTTACGTGGGCGAGGGCACACAGCTAGCGACCGCATCGCGGCTGCAGCGCGGCGAACGCGCCACCGTCGCGCGGCCGTAGCGCTACAAAAAGCCGCCGTGGGCGAGGGCCCTAAGACACGGTCCCGCTGCATATACCTACGGACATCTCTTCTAAAGTATAAAAATGACAAAACCGACGAAATGCTTCCGACTCGAGAACTATATTTCAGACAATGCCCATTGCCGCGCCATGATAATATCGGTATATTGAACAGCATTCAGCGAAATCGTCCCCCGTCCCCCCAGCCGCAGGGCTTCACGTGGAAAATGGAAGTCCCGAGAAATGAAGCTCGCTTCAGTCGCGGGCAGTTGCATCCGGGACAACATTAATTCATGCTAGACGTCATCGTTTCCTATGTATCGATATTTTACCAGTAGATATTTCTCTTAAATCTTATTTACCCAAATAACTATCACGTCTCTGTCTCAAAATCATGAACTTAGACCTAGGTCACAATGGATAACAGAATACAAACATGTGACACCTATGACGCGTGATTACGTGGCACTGACATGACATTGACGACATTAACATGTTCACTTAGCAACGCCTTTATATCCTCGTGAGGCCCAATGTCTTCAAGTGATCACAAAATCAATTGTTCTTTTCAAGGTCGGGCCTTACGAGGATATAGCAATTAATTTATTCATTTTTATATTGAACCTCAGAACAAGAACTAACCTTAGGGCTCCCACACAAAACCACGATTCGATGCGATACAATGCCGCATCGCAGAAAGGTACGATGCGAATTGCTGCGATAGGATTTTGTGCGGCAAAAGTTTGGTTACGGTAACCATACCTTCAGCGGTAGTCAGCGGTATTGGACGTGTTTATAGGAAGCGTAAGATGGATCGCAAAAAGATTGTTGCAATACTGTTATTGTTTAATAGATATTATTATAAAAGAAAAAGAAGATTTTGGGTTCATCCATTTATTACGATTATGAACCCTCATCATCATCATCAACCCATCATGTCCCCACCGAGGGAGACGGGTCTCTCCCTGAGGAAGGTATAGGCCATACTCCACCACGGGGGCGAAGTCCGGATTGGTGGAGGCTAGTGGCATGCTGGAGGCTGGCGGAGTAAATTGGTGGATTATGAACCCTGATAGGAATTATTTTAATCGAACGAACGAACTAACAGAAGAAGAAATTTTTTTTGATTATTTTAGAATGAGCATATCTTCATTTGAAGAGCTTTTGAGTTTATTATCACCATGCCTACAAAAACGATCGTACAAGGGATGAATTCCTGTTATGCCTTTGGAACTGCTGGGACTGACTATCAGGTAAATTAAGACGTCTCAGAACGGAATAAAATGGCGACACCAAGTATGACGTAACATCGCAGGAATGCGCGATGCGAATCAGATCGGAAGTTCATGCGATGCATTCGTGCGAGTTCGTAGATATTTGTGATGCGATGCGAATTCGTGGTTTTGTGTGCGAGCCCTTATTTTGAGTATTGAACATACTCCATTATCCGAATTTTCCGCCTAATAATCCGCCTGTATGTTGCCGCCTGTATACTCAGATTTCAATTTGTAGTGCATTTCGTTCGAGTCTACCATAGTCCGGTGTGAAATTATTAATATCAGATTTTACAGCTTTTTTAGTTACAAAATTAACTTTCATTAGAAGGTCACCGTAAAGAGATCTAGTGAAAAAAGGTCTTAAAAAAGAGGTTGGGTGGTTTACTCGATCGCTATGAAGTCGCGGGTGCACTGTAGCTACCGTGCGGAGAAACGGTACCAGGCGTATACGGTGCGTGAGGAGTACCACGAGACAAGGTGAATCCTAAATAAAGCACTTCCACCCCCCTCAATCTGTAACCTTAAACTGGTTGGATTTTATAAACTTCCCATAGAAAAAAAATTTAGAGGTGCTTTATCAATCTCAACAATGCTTTTTGTCTTTAATTTGTGTTTGGTAGCGTCGTTGAAACTGCGTTTTAAATAGCGTTAAAATTGTAGGCTGGGTCTATATATAGGGTGGCACAAAAAATAGTGTCAAGCGGAATTCTAGAGATAGAGCACCCCTAGGGGTACCCGAATGACCCCCATGTATGTTCCGCGATTTTTGTAGTTTTAGAGTCCTCAAACATTTTAAAAATTTATAAATTTTAACTAACTTTGCGATTCTTCATTTTTTTATGGCGCTGTTGTATCAGATTGGCCCTCAATTTAATTTGTGTCTGCAAGGCACACTATTCACCTATTTAAAAAAAAAGCATGTAGGTATCTTTATAATACGCTACTTGACTCGTATCAAATTTGACGCGATAAATGAATATTTCCTGTAGTATCTAACGTAAGAAACCGAAATATATTGACTTTGCTAAGTAAATATGCAGGATGGCTGCAAAATTTGCAAATTAAAAAAATATTTTTCGCTTCTATATCGGAACTGTGAAAACACTATCCGCCATCTTGAAAGCACCTTTGGTTGTAAACAAACATCTGTCAGTCGTGCGTGCGTAGGTTCTATTGTGATTTGGATTGGATCTAGTGTTTTTGCAAAAACTCTTCTTGTGCAGTTAGTGTCTTATCATTTTATTGATAAGCGCAATCATGGACGCTGGATTCGTGGAAGCTGATAGTACCAATTTGCCAAAACCAAACCAAATCAAACCAAGCATTATTACAGCTAAAAACAGTTTCTGTGTACATTGATATTACAGGACTTATATTAAAGTGATCTTCATATAAATACACCCAAGTTTCAGTCGATAAAGAATCGGGGTCACTCTTGGCAAGTTTGAGCCAAGTTTTTCGTATGTTTATTTCACTGGGCACACGAATCCGCGACTTCCCGGCGGTCTCTATTGACGTGTTTTTGCAGTCTCGAATAATGCAATAATGATAATTGATATATTTTGCATGTAAACTCGATGAAATCATGAATGCGTTGTTGTTATTTCACTATGCTCACAGATCACTAACAGATATTAGGACTACGTAAAGATCGTTTCACCAAACAAGTCCCACGGTAAAATCCTTAAGGCCATAACAATAAAAGCCAAAATTCATTAACTCATACTTCTTTCGTGGCACGAACTCTACCTATGTTGAATGTCAGACTTTGTTTACAAATATTTAGGACTTCAAACCATAGACAAAAATGGCGGACCGCGTTTTTGGCTGTTTAGCAAAGCAACGTTTTAAAATAATGTTTTTGTTGCTTTTAGGTCCTCAAAAAATATACTAAAATATTTTTTGGTCTAATGGAAGAGATATTTAGCATTTAAGACATACTTGAAAAAAGAGTCATGTAGCGGATTCATGGCTCTGTGGCCAATAATGTCTTGTATGTCAAAATGGGACAAAAAATACGAAAAAAAAGTATAACTCGAAAACTACAAAAAAGCGCCATACATACATGGGGGTGATTCGGCCTAGAGGTGCTCTATCTCTGGCCTTCCGCTTGACACTATCTTTTGGGACGCCCTGTATACATCAAAAGCCTTCCATCTAGACTGCGAGTGTCACTGTCGAAATCCTCCATAACTCACATTACATTAAATTTTTAATTGTATTAAAAAACAGTATGAAACTGTTGAAATTCGACGAAAAAACGTATGCTTGTTGAGTTTCATATTTCACTGACAGCAAAAACACACCCAGTTCTACGAAACAGAGTTTTTCACGCGGAGTTTTGATAACCCACCCAATTCGCACCCTTATTGCAGCACGGAATGGGGCCACAGTCGCGTGCAGGTGATCCAGCAGCCTCTGCAGAACAGCACCTACTTGCAACAACTGTACAACGCGCAGGGCCCTCTGCTGATGCCTGGAAACATAGCTCTTCACCCCGGCATCAACTCGCAGCAGATACAGGCAAGTGTCTTATTGAAGCTAGTTGTAGGATTGGAGTCGTTTGCAGAGGCTTCGCAACAAATGCCTGGTGTAATATAATATAAAGTAAGCTTTATTAGCTAATGAGTTACAAATACAAAATACAAAATCTTTATTTTCGTAAACTGCTTAATTTAACGGTACATAGTATCTGGAGCCACCTTTTAAGCATGTAGAATGCCTGTACTAGGTGACACCGCGCTTCCATAGCTTAAAAACTTAGTTTAATTTGATATTTTACTTATTTTAAAGATTACTGTTATGACAAAATTATTAAAAAGATAAAAGTGTAAAGCTCAGCCAGGTGAGTGTTTTATGTGTTTAGGTAGAACATCGCATGTGTGTGTGTATGTGTGTAACATTATATCCATATAATAATATTTATCCAGAGTAAAAATTCGGCAAATGCACTCATCGTATTTAGAGTGAATGATACAAAAGGGGTTTGAAATATCGGCATCCGCTTCACGCATGCCTTTTAAGACAGGTACCGGGTTATGATGTACGTAATGATAATAATTTCCACATAACGCAATCACCTGTTCTAATGACATACTAGAGTAACCTGTGTATTGTAAGAACATCAGAAACATAGAAATGAGATGTTGAAGACTCATTGGAATAATATTGTGCATTTATATTTTTCCTTGTATTGACTTTTCTGTCCCATGTCACTCGGCTTTTAATATTCTTGCTGTCACCATCTCATCACCCATTTGTTTTGCTATTTTACTGTTTATCATATTTTACCCGATTTCATCAGTTTCCTTTATTTATGTCCGAGTTGTTACGTAATGTCGTTTAATTACAGTCCACTCCCCAACATTTGTGCAAATAAACTACAACCTCAAACGATTTGCCGAAAGTAGAAGTTATTCCTTCGGATTTGTATGGGAATGTTAAACCTTGCGTAGGCTTTTAAGGTCTTCGGGAATAGGATGCAATTTCACATACCTCGCCGTGTTTATTAAGTGGTTTTAAGCTCATAGATACTCCTTTCTTGTGGTGCACACTGTTACGCGCACATGAAACGGTTCAGTAAAATATACGCAACTTCCGATCTAGGAATTTCCCTAATACGGTATTTGACACTATCAACAATAAATTATTTCAGATGCTCGATTAAAACAAAAATTACAAAATGATTCGGAAAATGTATTACTTTTTATCATTTACTAGTTATGACAATTTTTAAATAGATGAAACATAAAAAGGGTGCTTTGAAATGTGACGTCACAAGCAAGTATTTTCATACAAAATTCCGTTTTAAAAGTAACTCATTTGACATCCTGTCAAATAGCCAATTGAAAAACATCTAAACACTTCCTCGATACAGTGGTTGACGGTTAGAAAGTGCTTACAGCATTAAGTCCGCCATATCGACCATTGTATTTTTACCTATGTGCAGTAAACATTGCATAATATTACAGTTCTTTCTGTAAAAGGTTAAAATTGACATCACCACTTATCTTCATATTCTGAAATCGGAAACGATGTTTAGGGCGAGAATGTGACTAGAGGCGTATGATTCACAATTGGGTCTCCTCCCCAGGTTATAGCGGCGGGCAAGCCTTTTCAAGGCAACCAGCTGGCCCCTCACATGATCACAACTCAAGGCAAGCAGGTGCTTCAAGGACAGGCCGGTAAGGGCACACCTCAATTCCTTTTATACACTTGTAAAGTAAAGTAAAGTAAAGATTTACTTGTCACTTCACTGGACAGCTCGCTTACATCCATGGAAAATTTGCACTAAAATGTTTTAATAGAATAGGAGAGGATACGTTGAAAGATAAATAAACGTGGTAGGTATTTTGTTTCTATAAGAGTAATATTATGAATAGACTGGCTACGTGGCCAGAGTGACTTTCCGACAGATCATAATTTGAACAGTATTTTACTTAAATCAATAATAAATAGTTATTTATTTCAGGCACAGGGACCCATATACAAATTCAAATGCATAACATCATTACAATTAAAACTGAAACGTAAAAATCAAAGTTAATAAGTAACTACTAGATACTACTAAACTAGATAGCTACTCATAAATAGTTTTTATGAGTAGCTATCATAAATTACTTAGAGAGTAAAATTAACCACAAAGATTTTAACCTTTTAACATTGCTTTTACGGTTATATTAAAACATTTTTGTCAACTTCTCCATTATTTCCTATGTGCATTATTTCTCGATATTTTACAATAGGTGCCTGCCTACGTGCAATCTCAAAACTTGACCCAACTGGTCACTCATTTATGTAATTTAGATTAACATTACCATTAGGCGCTGTTTTTTCTATATTTTTTATCAGCGGTCGTCCATTAATTGACGTACCTAATAGTTTCTCCACTTCCCCATTTTCTCAAAATTATACCTATTTTGTTGTAACACAGGCTTCAGCTCGTGTAAGGATTGGGCGATCCCTAAGAGTATGCTAAGCTGCTAGAAAGTTAAGAATCCTCGAAAATAACCCTTAAAAGTTTTCGAACCGTAAATAGCAACAGCTTAACTTGCATTAAAAAATATATTTTAAGCATTTTTTAACAATGTCATGTAAAACCCCGAAAATAAATTTGTGACTTTTCCGACGTCATCATGTGATATATTTCCCGATTGCGGGGTAATGGGTCAAGTCACGATGCGAATCAGAAACCCACCCACGCACACAGAAGCTTTATTCCACACCACGCAGTGAAGGTGACACGTCCCATATACAATAGTAGCCTTAACACCCGGTTTATCGTACGCTAACAATCAGTTAATCTCCTGTTAACAGCTTTCAAACGTTTTTTTTCGTATGTACTCACAGCTTGTCCAGAAAGAGTAGAAATTAAAGAGTACGGTTTTGCTCAGACTTTTTGTCTGTATTTGTTAATAGCTTGCGCTTACAAGCATTATATAATTTAAAAACTTGAGCTATTACATAAAATAAGGTATTGTGCTTCAATAAATATAGTAAATGTTTTGACTTCTCAATAAAACAATTAGTAAACTTCACTTCCGGTTTCTAGTGTTTTTGGACAAACTGTACGCCAGCTGACAGACCGAGAAACCGGAAATAAGCCTGGGTTCTCCGATCATACTTAGAAAAGATGGTCAGGGTGGAGTTTTTTTCCCGCTGCCTTTTTCTCCATTACAACTATGGCCGCAGGCGGCGGCTAAAATAATACATTGGCATTCAGCAAACAGAATCTAAATTCTAATTTCAAATAAAAATAAATTATTTTGATTTGATTTGGTACCCCTGAAATAAGTGTTACGAAATACGTTCTATTCAATAATGGTTGGGGCTTAAAATCTGGAAAAAGAAAATATTGCATCTCAATGTCCTCCTGTCTAGGGCCGTCGGTCATTGTTCTATAACTTTATTGCATCAAAAAATTCGCGAATACGAATCTAATTGTAACTGAATATGATTTTATTTGAGCTGTGCTGAGTGTTGGATAATAATAGATGCACTGAAATGTTTATCACTGAATGCGTTAGTGACATCGTTTGTTAAATTTGTGTCATTGTGTTCCGAAAATTTCCCCAACAATTCGCTTGCGAGCAGCGCATTGATTCCAGTAAACATTTAGCGCTCGGAGAGCCTCGGCTTTAAATGTTCACTTTTCTGCACCTCTATAAAAGCCGTCCTTCCCGGCAGACAGTAGATTGATACCGCTACTTAGGAATATATTTTATACTTCGTGTCAGATCTGATCTGGGGTGTAATTACGTCAGTCCTCCATTGTATCGAGTTGTCTGATTTAGCCTACTCCGAACGTCTAATACATACAATATATATTGACACTTTGAAGTGGTCTAAATCTTTAACCGGGAAGCTTAGAAAACTTGCGGTGGGCGTCAATTGACTGATGTATTGATGATGATGATGTTGGCTGTAGACAACCTTTTTAAATACGATCAAGGTCATGAAAATAATATGATGGGTTATTACAGAATAAATGTGTGATTTTGTAAATGTAATTCATGATTTCCAACTTTTGGATCGAAATTGTGACTGATGATGATAATGATACGCGTAAGCAAATGACATAACAATGATTTCACCGGCAATAGATTTTCAATTTTTATTACTTTCCCTGCGAATATACTTAATTGAAAACATTTCTATTGAAACCAATTTTTTTTTATTCTGACGGCTTCTGTTAAATCATTTGTTTTCATCTACGGAAACTATATCGGTCACTGAGTATAGAATTCTGATAAATAGAAATTGTATTGGAAGCATAATTCTCGCAAAGGTTTTGAGGTTTCCGTTCCTTTTGAAAAATGGATCACGGCCAATTATTTTAAAAACCTGCAATCCTTATTGCTAGGAAATATCGTTAGCACTAAGGGTATTAACGACGATTCCACTTCTCTGAAACGATTTCACTGGTTTTTATGTTTAGTTTTGTTTATCTTTGTCAGGTCTGAAAATAGGTCGTAAGCTAATTAATATGGCAAAGCATCGTTCAACGGGTTAGCTATATTTTCAATATAAAGTTCAGTCTAAGTGATTAGATTTTTAGTAGGCAAATAGACAAATATGCGCACTAAGGTTAAAAAGGCTGATCTTTTTGCAAATACCTAGTAAACAATTATTGAGGCACGTCACTGCGGGCATGCACCTATGACTTTGTTTTATAAGTTACTAGCTGTCCCGGCAAACGTCGTACCGCCAAAGTTTTCGTTTTTTTTTCATATTTTCTCACCATATAAACCTTCCCCTTTTTTAGGAAATTTTTAAAATTATTCTCTTCGTAAGAACCACCCTTCTAAAAAAAGAATTAGCGAAATCGGTTCAGCTGTTCTCGCGACTTGCGCTTAGGGCCGACACACATAACCGCGTTGCGACGCCGCAGTTTGCGTTGCGGCGTTGCGGCGTCGCGAAAAACAGCGTTGTATTGTCGTACGGTAGGGTAACCAGTTCCTCGTGATTTTTGTGGATAGACGTGTCTCTGCCATGGATCGTAATAAACTTATTGCTTATTTGTAATTAAGAAGACATTACTGTTTTAAATGTACAGCTCCGCCATTTTCAATCCCTTTCTTTAATATGTAACTTATTTCAAAAGAAAAAAACTACAATACTCACCCAGTTTTGATTTTTCGCTAGCGTCTTTTTCGTTGTAATTATCATAAATTATTTCACAATGCTTTTCCATGCCTCTTGTTTTATAAATTTGTCTTTATAAGTTTCGTCACTAGAATCCCACAAACAAGGGCGTTCCTGAACTAAAGATATAAATGAATCTATATCAACGTCAGAAATTTCATTTTTCCTTTCTTTCTGTATAAGGTTTATATTTGGTTTACGCAAATATGACCACGTCTCAGCATTTCGCGCACAGCTCAAGTGGCTCCCCATTCGTCTCCGCCGGAATGCACACATACTGTTTCTTCTCTACTCTATACTGTTCAATCCAGCTACCCCATCCTACCTGAAGGAGCGATTTGACTTTCTTCATTCCTGTCATGGCCTATCTCTTCGCTCATCCCAATCCCTCCTCCTTAAGATCCCATCCCATCGTACCAATTTCTATGACTCTTCTTTCTCCGTGCAATCCGCTCGGCTTTGGAATGCCCTGCCAGAGGAAGCGCGGAAAGCAAAGTCCCTTCCTATTTTCAAAACACTGGTAAAGTCTCACTATCTCGCTGAGGACCTATAATGTTGTTAAGTTATAATGCTGTTTTATGTTATATAATATATATCTATACTTATATATGTGTATATAATAATGTATGTATGTATTAATATAAAATAATTATATGTGTATTTTATGGTAAGTTTAAGTATTATATTAAATATGTATGTACCTATGTATGTATGTGTTTACATATATGTAATTATTAAATACCTACTCTAATGGACAGAATAAAATCTGTAAGTCAGTTAGTTTATGTACATATCTCCTCATTATACTTTTTGTACACTTACCTACCTTTTCTCTACATCTTTTCTTTCCATCCCAAGGTTGTCTGGAAGGTTATCTGGGAGCCGATTCTCGCCCATGCGAATTGAAAGCGTAGACGCCAAACATTCGAAGGATTAGACATTTGTCGCATAAAAATCAGCTTCATGTATTCTCACAAAGTCGTATACGCAAATTTGCTAACGATTTTCGTTCGCTTTGAGGTGTCATCTTGTCGCATGGTAACTACCATGCGACTCGCAAAAGGCGTATGAAATTTGAACGCATTCATTGATAGTTGACGTTTCTTGATTGGAAATTCCAAGAATACTTTCCGTACGACGTTGCCTGGCGCGAATCCACTTAAGTGCAGTAGGCACAAAAACCCTACTCCGTGCGAGATACTTTGGGACTACTAAATTTGGTCGGATTCGCGCTGTAATTGATTTTGTCGCATTACGGAACGTAGGGCAAGTCCATTATTAATGGACTCGCCCAACGTTCCCTACGTTGAATTGGAAATGGAACGTAGGATTCACAGATTACTGTTCTAATCATTAGACATTTCTTTTTTCATTCGAATTCAATGTCGCATGGTGTTCAGAATACAGAATTTGGGTGTCGTTCGACTTTTTTATGTAGAATTCAAGTCATACGCCTTAGAGTCGTATACGTCTTATTTGCTAATGAAGTGAGAATTGGCCCCCTGGTGTGTACAATAAAGAGTTCTAATCAAATCAAATCTAATCTTATTATTTGTTCTTACGCGTGTCCTTTGCAAAAGTTCTAGAAACAAACTGAATCATTGTCAACGAGTACGACGCCGTGCCGCTGAAATTCGCGTCACGGTGCGGCACCGCGCCGCTAAAATCGGCGGCAACGCCACCGCCGATTTAAGCTGCGGCGCCGCAACGCGGCTATGTGCTTCGGCCCTTAGCGACACATTCAGCGGTTTTATTTTTATATTATAGAAAAAGAGAAGCTACGTTTGTGAAGTTATTGAAAAGTACCAATACCACTCGCTTACGGTGAAGTGTCTGGGCAATTTTCAATTCTCGCATTGCATCTTTGCGTGAATTTTCATACGCCCAGTCGGGCAGCACATGGAATGCACTGAAACTCTGTATATAAAGATCTGTTTAGATTACCGATGTACATGAATAAACGATACTTACTGTAATTCACATAGCTCAGCGCTTGAAATCGCCAATTCGCGGTGGGCACGCTGAGATGGCCTGAGCCCTATTGTGGTACCCAAATAGGTCAACGCTTAATTAGTCTATTCAGAATATCGTGAACAGTAATAGAATCGATTTACGTATAATGTGGAGTTAATTCATCCAAACTGCAAATCTTTTATTTTGTATGTATCACTAACATAAGCTTTGTATTAAGCTCTACCTGTCACACTGTAACTAACAGTTGTATTTGTCGAATTTTTTATAGGAGCAAATAATTCAATTTCAATTTCTGAAGCGCAAAGTTTTTGTTTTACCTGCAATAAAGTAATTTCCTAGGCTTATTAATTTTAATCTAGGTATCAAAGCCGGCAATAGGGGAATGTCAAAGAGCTTTGTATAATCTGTGTGCGTCCGGAATTGGATGTGATTTCTCGGAACTTCACTCGTGATTCGCCCGGCGGTAATATCCGCTTTTCACTTTGCGAAAAAATAAATGTGTGTTAGAGATTTGCACTAATTCCACGAACAGCTTTTTGCCAACCTGATAACACAAACTGAATTATCAATTCAAAGTAGCTAAAAGCAAGAAGCCAGTACAATCATTGTAGGGTCGGCTGACTAAACACATAACGTCGCTTATACTTCAACATCGCGGACATGCATTTAAACAAATAAACTAAATAGGCCGATTTTTTTTAATTAGACTCTGAAAAAAATCGCGGTACGACTCTCTAATAATTTATATAACTCTTTAAGTTAGCTTCTAATGGTAAAATGTATATTCGCGCTATTGAAGTAAAAGCGACGACAAGTCAAAGTGTCATAAATTTATTGTTCTTTGCAACATAAATAAAATAAAATAGTAGTTGGCTTCAGTTTTGTAAAAAACAAGTATGTAAACATACTTGTTTTTTACAAAACTGAAGCCACGGAACGGATTTACAAAATTTACGCAACGGAAACACAAAGCAGCCGTGAAATTTCAAGAAAAGTAGCAACAAATTAAAACTTGCATATTATTTTATTTCATACCGGACAATTCTGGGTTGCCAACATAAAAAAATATACTATAGGAAATTAATGTATATTCATTTAATATGAGCAGTATCTTCAACGCTGGATGGTACATATTCTTCAGTTATATTAGGTTCCTTGTACTCAACAATAAATTACAATACTTACTAAATTACTACAATTTTTTTATGAGTTTGTTTTGGTGCAAAGATTAAAACAAGAATATGCCTCTTTCTGTCTATCATCTTTGAGAAGATTTCCGCAACATTTAGGTTTTTAGTGAATTTTACAGGTCTAACTACGTATCCGGAACAAGGTTTATAAAACGAACTTTAGTAAAAATTATTGGATATTAATCGATATTGTTTTCATGTTCCTGTCATGTGAATGTGGACTTGTCTTTTTCTATGTATTTTTTTTCGTATCGGGATAAATCTGTTGTGTTTGCGTCAATTGGCATTGTTTTTATTCGGTAAATCTCAGTTTTACATATTCATTAATAATTGTTTTTTTTTTTCATAACAAATGAAAGTGAACGTCCCTTTCGTTTATTTTGAGAGCTTTTCCTGTATTGCCGAGAAAAATGTTAAATGTGGCTTCTCGTTTATCATTTCATGTTTCATGCAAAAGCTTTGAGTATTGTATGGCAGAATGTACTGTACATGCTTTACGACTTACGTATATCCGCGTGAAATTTAAGCTAATTGTTTTATGCTAATGTTGCCTAGACAGAAAAATCTTTTATGATTCAGTCAATTAATTCAATTAAAACTGAAGACAAAATATTTATTGTAACGACACACCATAAGAGAAAAAACAAACATAGTAAGAAATAAAGAAAGTTAAAAAGCACGTCACGTAGAAATAATAATGTACTGCTTGTGGTGTGTTTTAGCTATCTTTGAAGCGGAATGCGCTCTCATTGGCCTCCCGCTGACAGTGTTGCCATCTGCCGAATTATATTTCTCTAAAAAGGAAATCGGCTAGATGATTCTTGAAATTTTTGAACTGAAACTTTCGTAAGCACTTCACATTATAAATTGTTTGTGGTCAAGTAAATGGATCCGGAAAACAATTTATAATGATTCTTGAAATCATAATCTAAGATAAACATCCTCAGTAGGTTTCATACAATAATTAACGAATTCGCAATTTGCCAGTTTGATCTTTATACAAGTACTATACTGGCAAAATATTGTGAGCGAGAGGGTGAGGTTATCTTTAATTGACTGAATTATACCCTGTTCATGATTTTTGGTGAAAAATGTTTCGTAGTCAAATACTCATACCTATTTTTCTACTTTTTTCAGCTTTGTTCGTAACAAATAATCGTAACAAATTGTAGCTTTGCCATATAATTACAATAGTGACATATTTTTATTGTTTCTTAACAATTGGATTTCGCTACGATTTGTCACGATTTTTTATCAACTATGCTCAGGATTCCACTAGTTACGCGTGGGTTTCAATACGAGGTACAGTTGGTTACGGAAATCCTTAGTATAATTGATTGAAGCTCAATATTTTATTCCGGATCTATAAAACCAGGATTTTAAATCTCAGGCGGTGGTGTACAGTCACGAGCAATAATATGTGTACACTGTCACATTTTGTACGAAGTACATCTTTTGTCCTAAATGATCTAACCATTGGTTACGTAATTTAGGACAAATTTTCGTACACTTCTTTCTAGATAGTTTTAAGTTAAGATTTTTAGAAAATGTGACAGTGTATACATATTATTGCTCGTGACTGTACCAATGCTTTTTAATTATTTTGATGACAGACATATAATTTCACGTCTGGCTGGTAAATGACACTTGGTTTCGCATTCTCGGTGTAAGAATATGCACAACTCAGATCATCTCTTGGGAGTCGTAAGAACTGCTGAAGGGAAAACCAGGGGTGTACCATGTGTAACAAATCACACCAGAACCTCCTTAATACGAACACCGAATAAATGTTTTCACATAGGTAAATTGCGAGACAAAGCTTTTTATTTTTCATTAATTACCCGACAAACCAAAATATTGGATTTCCTTAAAACAGTTCAATAATTGTAACGTTTATAAATGAATATAAATTTAAAAATTCACCATACTATTAGTTTTATTTCATAAAAAATACCCTATAAATTCTGTGTACTATAAACCGAACGCTCCACGAATCCGAACGGAGGGTAAAGTTTCGGAGTTCGGATTGAAGAGGTCCTGGTGTACATCTTTACTTTAACCACCGATTTATCAGATTTTAACCCCTCAAGCCCCAAAGACCGAAAACTGTGAAAAATGTCAAATATTACTCAGCGAATAACTAACTTAGCTGTGAAAGAGAAAGTGTTCCAGGCCTGATGGGTTAATGTTGATTACTCTAATGTACGGAGTTGTCTGACTCAGCTCTGATACTTTAAATACATACATATTTTGATACTTTAAAGTTGTCTAAATGCTTAACCCAATAGAGTGAAAGGTTTAGATTTCGTAACTATCAACTATATTACTGCCCTTGTATTAACAAGGCCGGTTATGTGCAGTCTAGACAACTGTGGTATCTTCCCTTTCGGTTCTTCAACTCCCAGAGAAACATTGCGCCTCAGGGCTAGTTTCTTTGTGGCCTAAAAATGTGTATCAATTTGGTGTTCTGGGATCGGCTTGAAGTGATCCGTGTTTATTTCAGTTGCTGTAAATTGTATGTGAGGCCTTGTTCGTCTGTGTACTTTGACTCGACTGAAACAAACCGAAATCGGAACGAATCACTGTCTGAGATTCAAAATCCTAGTTTAGGCCGGCTTACCTTTGCACCAAACCGTGCTCTCTGCCTGCAGGCCTGTTTTATTGTAATATCTATGTTTCTCTTATTTCACTCATCTTTTCACAATTTCAAGTCGTTTCATTCGCATTGTACAGTCGGGGTCTAAAAATGTTTACCACCTTAAGGTTCATAATTGTGCAGACAATTATACGACACAAGGTTGATATTTGTACCTATTGATTTGATCAGTTAAAGCTTAAAGCTCAGAATAAAGAGTACCAACCTGTCAAAGTTTAGAGCAAACCTTCTTCGCTCCCTCAAGGAGGTTTTATTTTATTTATTTTGTAAAAATAGTATTCAATATATTTTCAAACTTTCAGAGTTTTGATCTGTGTCATTTTAACAAATGCAATAGTTTTAAAATAAGAAATGAATTCAGATACTTGTTAGAATCCAGGCTTCGGAACTTTGAAAGGTAATAAGGACATTGTTAAAGCATTATAGACTATAATGCACACATCTTGCGACAAAGAATCAAGTTTGAAAACTGGTAAACTTTTTTAGACCCCGACCGTACGTACATTGGCTAAGAAACATTCGACAAACAGAATTTACATTATTTCCGTTGAAATATCAGATTTATAAATTTCTGATTTCCTCTTCCTAGGAAGAGTTACTAGGTCTTTCCTAGAATTTCTTGGCCCAGAGAAAAGATGAATGAAATCAAAAATATTGTGTAACTTGGTAAACCCGTATAAACCAGTGTTCTGATCTGACAGCGTCGTTCCCCGGCTACACCACCATTCCGACGATACCCACCACGCAAAACCAGACCTTCGTGTTCAGTCAATTGGGCGTGATCAACTCGCAGCCCAGCATCCTGCCCGCCCACTCGCAGCCCACTGTCTCCATCAGCCCGCAGCAAAAGCCCAATGAAATGCACAAGGTAAGGGAACCGGAAGCTTGGATAGTCAGCTGGAACCTAGGATGATATAACATAACATAACAATTACATAAAGGCACATACATTGCTACTGGCCCCACACTAGGATACCCTGTGTCGTAGGAACCAGAAACAGTGACGTCACAAACATGTAAACATCCAAGACCTGGGTTTCTTTTTTTCTGTCCCCAGCCGGGATTCGAACCCGGGACCTGGATCTCGATATCTGGGTTCAATTTATCAATTATCAGGACTGCCTCGTTGGTCTAGCCGTAAGGGGGTTACTTACCATGACAGAGGTCGTGGGTTTGATTCCCACTGGAGGCCGCCGTACTTTTGTAATAACGGCCTCAGTCTGGCTTTCCATGTTACCATAGCACAGGGTATCCTAGTTTGGGACCAGGTCAAGTGATTGTGTTGTGTTGATGTTATTATTATTAGTTATTACTTTATACAACAAGAACCCTACAAATCGTCATGCCTTTGTCCAACAGTAACCAACTGATTTATACTGTGGAATAAATTAGGGAGGACTGCGGAGGGTAGTACTCTTTGGCTGTTACCATGTTCTGGGTGTTAGCTTATCTAATAAGAAAAAGTAATATTTTTGTATCTACCTACCCACCGAATACATCCAAACTGCTAACCTTTTATTTTGTATGTAGTAATAACATAAGATTTGTTTAGTATTAAGCTATATCTGTCACACTCTAAGTAACAGTTGTTTTGTAAGGTTTTTTGAGCAAATAAATTTTAATTTCTGTGTTGTGGGAACCAGAAACAGTGACGTCACAAACATGTAAACCTCCAAGACCTGGAGTGTTTTTTTCTCACCAACCGGGGATCGAACCCGGGACCTCTCGCATGGTAAGCAGCTGCGCTAACCGCTACGCCACAGAGGTCGTCGGTCGGTCTGTCTTTACTGTTGTACAATGTACGAGTAAGTCCCTCACTCCTCAGGTTATGAGCGGAGGCAAGATGTCTGCTGGGAAAGTGGGCGCGGCTAGCACGGGCGTCGGCGTTCAGACGCAATGCGTGCAGGTCTCGCAGCCCGTGCTAGCCCAGCCGCAGGCGCAGGCGCAGCTCATCAGCCCCCTGCAGGTAACTACACGCTGCCATTCCTCACACACTATGGCGGGGCCTACGCGAGCGGTCTTAACTTTGAGGACAAAAACTTGAATTTGAGTTGTGCATTGCTGTAGTGGAATTTTACATCAGGTAATATTTGATAAAGTCTACAGACTTACAAGTAGGATCACTAGCTCCATAATGTCGAATCACTAGAGTGTTATCTTGTCTTTTCTCGATACAAGATACCTATCTTATCGATACAAGATAGGTGTCTAAATTATGAGTGACAATTTAACTGTCTTGCGTACATTTTCATACTGATCACTTGCAATACGTTCATGTTTTTGTGTATCTTTACCACATTTTTATGTATCTTTACTTGTGCAAATAAACTATTTTAATTTTATTTGTTACGCAATGCATTGTGTGGTTTTCTTATCTGTAACGTTTCCTGAACAAACGAGCAGGTGCCCTGAATGTCTTGAAACACGTAACAACTTCTTAGTAGCAGAAAAAAACCCTTTATACAAGTTACCGCAAGTTACATTGAAATGAATGAATGAATGAAAATTCTTTCTTGCACAAGCAAAGATCTGCATAAAGGCGACATTTTAATACTAACAAGTATTTTCTTCCAGCTAACCATGGGTGATGTGGAAAGAATAAGGGGTAGTGCTAGAGAAGACCAAGTAAAATAGAAAAGATATATTACTTACTTACACATTACCATTGATGTATAATAAACATAAACTTGTAATACATATAAAATGTAACTATAAAATGTAAGAGTTGATATCTTATTAAAAAGTTCTCCTGAATGAATAAACTTATTTTTGCCGTTGCGACGACCACAACCAGTTTCTTGGTCACTAAGCGCCTTGCAACGAAGCAATAAGATGATGTTATTAATTAATTTTTGCCGTGCCTCTGCATTGCGATTTTCATTGGGCAAAATTATCTTACTTATTTATATTGATCGCTTTTTATTCCGATGACCGTAATTATGTTTGTTTCTAATGTCATACAAAGGATGAACGATGGTGGCGGAACAGTAGAACGCCGGCTTGTAGAACAGTAGAACGTGGGTTCGAATCCCGACATGTACCTACAAATAACCTCGTTTCTTCCTTGTCTGACGACGAGGTCCCGGGTTCGAATCCCGGCTGGGGGCAAAAAAAAAACCCAGGTCTTGGTTGTTTACATGTTTGTGACGTCGCTGTTTCTGGTTCCCACGACACAGGGTATCCTAGTGTGGGGCCAGAAGCAATATATTATGTGCCTGTATGTAAATGTTATGTTATGTTATGTTAAGTAGCGTACATTAGTGAAATCATAGTAGCACCACCCGCTGCCTCCGAAGGAAAACATCGTGGCAAAACCCTAGTGTCTAAGGTATTTACGTATCTTAGCGTTTGCTACGTACAATGGCCTAACTATGAGAGTAAGTCTGGATATCTCACGTCTAACTAGACCCTTCTATATAAATTATATATCCCTATATATAATTTTTCTTTCCTAGAATACGGAGAAATAATTCCGATGCTCGTCGAGTAATTATAGGAACGTGTGCTCAGTGATCAGACTGTTGTCTTTTAACTTGTAGCTAGGTGTGGGCGATACAACGGTAATTGCAAAGAAAAGCGTAAATATTACCTTGTTATATCAAGCTCGCTCTCAGATTCCGATGTGGGTGTTTCGGAGAAAAAGATGTTTACAGAAATATACTGAGGAATAAATACATCGGGTTTAATTAAATCGTCTCTTGCCATGGACTCGACAGTATTACTTTTTTATTCAGGCTCCGTACCCAAAGGGTGAAACGGGCCCTATTACTGAGACTTCGCTGTCTGTCCGTCCGTCCGGCTGTCTGTAAATGTTCACAGATGATGTATTTCTGTTGGCGCTATAACAACAAGTACTAAAAAACAGAATAAAATAAATATTTAAGGGGGCTCCCATACAACAACCGTCATTTTTTTGCTCGTTTTTGCAAGCGTCTACCTGTTGATAATGGCAACAGGTAGACGCTTGAAATATTCACAGTATATTTGGTTATTATTCACTTTAAAAATAAATAATTTACTTAAAATATTTATTAAATTAAAATTATTTCGAAAATGTTCACTATTTTTTTTAATTTTTTTTTTATTAGGAACACTTACAGCTTAAAACACATAGATTTCAACTGAAATAAAGACAAAGAGCCAATAACAAGTTTTCACGGATAGAAATATTTTATAGTAGAAAATGCCTGATACATAGGATGCCATATTACACTCACTCAAAACACAATAGATAAATAGACACTAATACACAATTATCTAATGAACAATAGACAATTTTAGTAGTAAATTAATGTTAGTTAATTCATAATCTGTGGCTAAGAATTGATAGATGGGAGTTATGGAAGTCCGAGATAATACATTTACGAACGCTACTTATACTGTTGTAAAACAAATCGATTCTGAGTGCGTATACTGAGTTTTTTCATTCACTTTCGATAGCGAGAGCGTTTGCGATTTGCATAGGAGTGATAAAGAGACAACTAGGTGGCGCGCTCTGTCACTCCTATACAAACTGCAAACGCTCTCGCTATCGAAAGAGAAGGACAAAACTCGTTCTCAAATAAGCACTCAGTTTACACTACAGAGTTGCTTAAAAGATCGAGCAGCCCTCAAAAGGAAAGAATTTTGCCGATAATTAGAATGAACGCGGGTAACATAAATATGAGTCATATAGAAAGCAAAGGCAGCGAAATCCACACTTCTTTAACTGAACGTTGCTGCCTTTGCTTCTCTATGCCTCATATAAGATAGGCGGAAGATAAACGTGAAGGGACTAAGATATTCAAATGAGCTAACAATTCAGGATAGTTAATGAAATTTTGGGCAATTTTCATAAAAAATGCAACATCAGAAATATTACGCCGAATATGTAGAGGGAGAAGGTGTAGTTTAACACAAAGTTGGTTACAGTCAAGCTTAAGGGATTTATATTTCAAGAAACTAATTTCGGTACTTTTGAGTTTTATTAATTATGTCTATTTTTATTGTTATTTTCTACACCTGTGACACTTAATGACACGACACCAACGCAACATTGGTGACATGACATGTTTACTTCGCAACGCCAATAGATAAAAAGATCATTTTTACATTGAAAATACTCGATAAGCCGAATTTTTCGCCGACAAATAGTCGACTCGGATCGACAACTTTTTTACTCCCTTCAATTTGATGTGCATTTCGTTCGAGTCTACCGTAGACCGGTACGGAGTTATTAATACAGATGGTAAGGTTTAGAAAGAAAGAAAGAAACAAAGAAAGAAAGAAAGAACGAAAGAAAGAACGAAAGAAAGAAAGAAAGAGAGAAAGAACGAAAGAAAGAAAGAAAAAAAGAAAGAAAGAAACCAGAAAGAAAGAAAGTATTTATTAACATTGCCACAAAAGCACAGAGCGAGAGAGTAGAGAGAGAGCCTCTGCTTCCTAAACCAGGGATAGTACCCGATGTGGAAGTTGACACAAGGCCCCAGTTGGTTCCGTTTGTCCAGCATTCGTTTCAGCCCTCTAAAGCCCTCTTTCGACCAGCAGGCCGGCGGGCAGACCATGCAGTTCGCCCCGTGGCAGATCTCCGGCGCCCTGCCTCAGGTGTGGGCGGGCGGGCTCCAGGCGGGCGCACTGCCCGCGGGCGGCCTCCTCACCCCCAACCCGATCTTCATACGGGGCAACCAGCCGGACCAGCCCCACTCCATGTTCATACAGCACTCGCCGCAGAATATGCAGCATGCCAGTTAGTATTTCGCACCACAAAGTCGCCCTACTTGCTTATAGTAATAAGGCCGCCAATTGCACTGTGATTTATAAAAATTCTGGAATTGTAATTTAAGTGTACGTTAAAGAGTATTCTATAGTTGCCTCGTCCAGTTCAATAGGTAGGGGATTTGTTTTTTTACAGATCATTTTTGCAACATTTTTGACAGGCTTGCCATTTGTCACGTTTGGGACCTAATAAACTCGGCAAAACGTGGGCCCAGTTCTAGAGACTGGTGCCTCTGCCTACCCCGTCGGGGATAACGGGCGTGTGTTTATTTACATTTTTGCAAAGTGTCATGTTAATACGATCACGATCCTGGTTAAGTTTTCGGTGGTGGGTCTTAAGCTTACTATAACCAGTTCTCAATAGTTGGTCCTAAACTCACTATAACCAGGATCTAGATTCTGTTAAAGCGTTACAGTATAATGGCAACTTTATGAACGTGGCGATTTAGTTTCATTGCCGTTTCGAATCTACGCACCTACACATATCAAGCCTTCTAGTCGTCAATGGTATGAATAAATACGTCACGTGACCCGACCGTGTATCTGTCATCGTACTATAATGCACTAATAGAATCGGGGCTCTGATTGAGACATTCTGACACTTTTCGTGAAAACTATCTGTAAAAGAAGATATGATTTTTGTTTCATTGGAGGCGCTGGTAGCCCTATGAATGCCGTTGAAGTGACTCCTTCAGAACTAACTGCTCTTGTTGGAAGACTAACTATGAGATGTCGAAGAAAAATGTTAGACGTTGCGAACTATTTTTTTAAATAAAATTTGCGATATTGCCCCTAGACTTTCGCTACGGTTGATATTTTCTCGATATTTCGCAGTAAATAGATAATTATAGAGAAAACTTTGCACACAAAATCGGAAATCGCTCAGCAGAATTTTTATTATTTTACACTTTACACTCAGCACAATTTACTCTGCACTAAAGTGTTGTCTATCTAACGCCACGAAAAATTTACCTCTATGACAATTTAGGTCTTTTATCACTTTTATCTACGTTAATTAGGTGAGGCGACACCTGGATGCTGATCCTCTTGGTTAATTCTGTACGAAGGCAAGTGGCAATATGTCCAGAGTTGACTAGGCCGCATGTTTCATCAGGTGGCAGAGATTGCTAACCGTTATTATTTGAGTGGCACAAGACTAAGAAGAAAGATAAAATACAAGTTTGTTTTTCTGGTGTGTACAATGAAGAGTTCTAATGTTATCTAATCTAATTTTAATTGCCCTTTTTATTTATGCAATGCGATTTTGTATGAAGCGACTTTTATACGATTTTTTTACGAAGCGTTAAGTTTAGTTAAGTCTGTATGAAGGTAGGTGCCTAGACTCTGGCGTTCTATTAATAAGCATCGGTTACCGCTACTGTAAACCCAAAGTCATACACCTGAAAGATTTCATTTCATTTGGTGCCTAATCCATTGAGATTGTATCCCTTTTACAAACTGTATTGGGTTACCTGTTGATACATGCTTTGCACCAGCGAACCTACCTTATAGTTGTACTTCATTTATTCCTTATACTTCATTTCCGATATGTGCTGCCATACCTTGTTCTTGCGCCATCTTCGCTGAAGTTCAAACGGAAACGGTGCTTCGCGAATACTTTGATAAAATAGCCGTGTTTGCTTATGTAGTTTTCAGTACAATTTTGCTCTGCATTTGTATTCCATATCGATTTTCTCTTTCCTCCTATGGCTCATCTCGTATCTCGCTATTATATTTACTATGCGAAATACCGCAGTGTACCGCGTTGCGAAGTAGTTCTTAATGTCAAAGCGTATTGTTATCGCAACAAGCTACCAACAGATCAAAAGAATAATATTAAGAGCAAAACGAATTATTAGTAAGTAATTAGTAAGGCGTTCTAAACGTTGCTACTAACCGTGTTGCAGTCTCCTTACAGAGCTCACGTTGAGAACTATCCTATTTAAAACACCAAATATGTGCCGCACGAAGCAATAAACTATTGAACTTGAACTATCCAAGTTCGTCATGAGATGGCTACACATTACACATCGCGCTATAGCCCTAAAAGCGGGTGATCAAGTTCACATAGAAGCGTCAACGGTGCCACCACTGCCTATTTCTGGAGATAAAATGCCAGTAGTCAGAAACAATAGGCGATTTGACCAATTTCTGAAAACCATCTCATATTTTTTGTTGGTGCTCATGGAGTCCTCGAAAAGTGGTCATTGTAAATTCTTTCGTGTATTTCTTCTAAAAAAGGCAAACGAAAATTTACTTTTGAAATAAGCCGCCAGAACGCTATCTTGGTCAACATGGCGTCGCACAGGAATTATGACGTCACTCGCCAGTAAACCAACCAATGAACGTAAGAACGAATTAAGGACAGATGCCATTTTTACTGACATGTGACATTATCATATAATAGGCACATCCAGGTCGTTTTTGATACAATGGCTGCTGATATACAATTATCAAATTTTATCTTGTGTTTTTTTTTACAAATAATACTTTTTTCTAGTTAAAATGCCTTAAAGCGGTTTTAAGACTCATAATTTATACGAATACGTATGAATAATACTTTTTTTTACACTGTCAAATAGCCTATTGAAATCTCCACAAGCGACCACAGTGCGACTTTCACACGCGATTCTCACCCCCACCGCCCTTCACACAGACGCGTCAGTGGCGTGCGCGACGGCCACGGCGAGCAAGCCACGCGCGTCCACCGATGGCCTGGCGAAGGCGGCGCGGCCACTGTCGAACATCCTACCATCTTCGAGCGGAATACGCCCGGCGGCGTCCGTCTCCACTCAGACTAACGCCAACCAGGCGCAAAATCAGGTAAATAATAACAACAATATTTTCGGTGATCTGGAAGAAATTATTATAAGCAGGGTGTCTTAGTGTGGGGCCAGAAGTCATATATTATATGCCGGAATGTAAATGGTGATGTTTATTACTGTAAGAAATGAGGACAATTTTACTATATCTTTGTAAATGAAAAATTGTGAAGCCGATTCGGAGGAGACACGAGATTTTTGTATATTAAACAGCGATATATGTTCCACAGCAGAGTACAGGCTTTTTCTCGGAGAGAGAGTTGTATTATAGTGTAAACGACGTCTATTGATATCGCGTTAGGTTAGCTAATTCAATGGTTTAATTAAGCTATATTTTTCCTGGTATTACTATGCAAAAAATTATGCCCTCATTTTTTTAGTTATTAATTTAGCAGGCCTTTATCTTCTTCAAACAAAAATCGTTCTCGCGTACATTGACGAGTCGAGGATGCCTGTACCATAATTTTAAGTTGCCATAGTTATCTATATAGTTTCTAATTTCCATCATCATCATCATCATCATCAACCCATTATGTCCTCACCGAGGGGCACAGGTCTCTTCCATGTGGAAGGTATAGCCCGTATTCCACCACGGGAGTACGGCCTCCACTCCTAATTACCATGCTTTAACTATAAATAATCTTATTATATTTAAAAAAAAAACTAAATTAAAAAGATATTAAATGTAACACTGAAAGTGTGTCTCATTAAACGTTGCAAGTAAAACTCGGTGTCCGATTAAAATATAAATCGATAATCCGTTTATGGAGAAAAAACGGACAAAAAACTCTTATTCTAATCTAAAGTTTTTTTTTTATAATACTTGATAACACTTCTGTTTCCGCAGACACTGGGCCCGTGCCCTTTGTTGTTCTAATTGTTTTTGTTTTCCCTTTATTGTTTACTTCATTGTACTACCACTCATCGTCAACCCATTATGTCCACACCGAAAGGCACGGGTCTCTTCCCTGAGGAAGGTATAGGCCTTACTCCACCACGGGGGCCAAGTCCGGATTGGTGGAGGCTTGTAAGACTAGTGGCTGGTCTTACTGTCAGAAGTTTTCAAGCCGCCCTTAAGGCCTCTGACTTGGCTTAACGACTGCCATCTATCGACGGCAGCCGGCACCAACTAATGATAATCTAACCAAGTAAGACTAATGAATCTAATGTTATCTCGTATTAGGCAAAGCACCGCGGCAAGCCGGGCGTGCGGTCGCCGGCTCCGGCCGCCAAACAGGATGCCGCCAACCAGACCAACAAAATGCAGCATCAGATGCAACAACCTAAGCAGTAAGTTTGCACATTTTTATGTCGACATATTGACCGATTCTAATGCGTTTTTAAGGATTTTTGACTTTTGACAAGATAATGGGCTAGTTGCCCTAAAAAATTTAATTAGTCCGTCTTTTAGATTATTCAAAAATAAGGGACACGTATTTTTTTATTTGTAAATTAGACCAAAAATGACAAAGATATAGCCCCTTAAAGTTACGTGTGACGTCTACATTTCTTAGGACGGAGTGACGTCACACGTAACTTTAATGGGCTATATCTTTGTTAATTTTTGTTTATTCGAAAAAAGAAAAAATACGTGTCCAATATTTTTTTATAATCTAATATACTATAACTAAAGTCTGTTTTTTAGTTCAAGGCAAAAAAATAAAAAGTCACGTTGACATCTCAATACAATCCAATGTCTGAATGTTGCTAGTATGCAAAAACCAAATTACCCCATTTTACTCCAAGTAAAAATAGTTTGTGCTACGTAGGTGTTTTTTTTTACTTTGCTCTTATGAGGAATTATACTTTAATGTGATAAGGATTTTGGTCACACAAGTCTTCTATTCACGGTAAAAAAATCTACCGAGTAAACCTATATATTTTATAACGGTAACACCGCGTCATAATAAAATTATTTTTGAACAAATACATTATCAACATCGTAAGAGAAATCAGAAAAAGCTTTTAAAAGCCAACAAATTAGTTCTTAGTTCCAGGAATAGCCTGAAAGAACTTGAAAAGCGACGCAGAAAATGCAGTGAACGTAATAAAGCCATTTTTTCTCGGCGTTCAATTTAATTATTTTCTTTTACTCTTTGGGAATGTTGCAGCTTACCTTAGTGTTCACTTTTCTTATTGCACGTCGATATCCTGCCTCTGTAAAAGGAAGGCGTAAACTGACAAAAGCTGTACTAGAAAAACGACATTGGATACTTGTTGATTCTTTATATTGTATTATGCGTCTTTAGGAATATGAAATCATTTGTTAGGCGTCTGATATTACCTAAAATTTAACATTGCTTTACATAGCTACGTGAATCATACATTTCGACTTGAGACAAGCGTACAGATAGCTTATAAGCATGCAATATAAGCCATGTGTGAATGCAATAACACAATAAGTACATCATCATTTATGTACAATAGTACATCATCATCAACCCATTATGTCCCCACCGATACTCCACCACGGGGGCTAAGTCCGGATTGGTGGAGGCTTGTAAATACTAGTGGCTGGTCTTACTGTCAGAACTTTTCAAGCCGCTCTAAGGCATCTGACTGAACCGCTCGGAATAATGCCACGAAAAACTCATCCATGCACTGAACGCGCCCTATGTTGCATAATCTTTAAATTATATTCTATTTATTTTATTGTCACACTAATATTCTAAAGGCGAAAGTTCGTGAGTGTGTATGTTTGTTACTTCTTCACGTCTAAACGGGTGGAGCGATTTTAATCAAATTTGGTATGGAGTTAGCTGACACCCTGGATTAACACATAGGTTACGTTTTACTGCGTGAAAATATCTTATTCCCGTGGGAAAATCGATGAACCGCGGGTAACACCGCGGGGCACAGCTAGTTTTATATATATTAAAATTAAACGGTATATTATATTATTGTTAATGGCATTTATGAGGGCGTTTTTATCCTAGGATGGTGCTAAGTCCTTTTTTAGCGTCTTCGTTCTTAATTTTGTTAAATGTTGAGATTCCACTTCTCAAATGAAAATTCAATATTTAGCTTATAATTTAGGTGCCGAAAATGTAAATCACTTTAATGCTCTGCAAAAAGACCAAAAACTATAAATAGTTTGGAGAGGCTGTACGTACCTAGTGACTCAAGAAAATTAAAACTAGTAAACACGAAAAATATATAATATGCAGATGGATCCACAAATCTGAAATCAACTAAGAAATGTATGTTTTACGTATAGTCTTAAATTCATAAAATTTATTTAAAAAAAACTATCCATTCTTTACACTCGTCTAGCAGTATATATTGTCTAAACAATTAGCTGACTCGGCAAACGTTGTTTTGCAATATCAATTAGCCTATGACTTATTATCAGACCTACCAAATATACACAAAAAAAAAAAACAGCAATACCGGTGAAGCGGCTTCGGACGAGTTCGAAAAAAATGCATGTAAAAACACACGCCACCTTCAATTATTTTGCACACGGGGGGTGGCACAGGAGTGGGTGTCAACCAGTGTCAAATTCCCTTGACGGATGCACTGTGACGCAAGTGTACACACGTCGAAATATATTAGTATCGACTCGACGGCGAGCGGACGCGGGGACTGTCCACCCCCTGACATCCCCGCCCCCCTGGCCGCCCGAAAAACTGCGAACACCAGTTTTGAATGGGACGTTCCGCTTTGAACTGCAACTTTTTAATTGCAACAAGTATACTGAAAAATATCGTGAGTCCGCGTTGGTTTTGGCGAAAACGAAGAAACTTCACACGATATACGTTTGTAATTTGTTTATTTAGGTGGGTGTATTTTCGTTGTAGCTGTACACTAAAAAAAAGGTCTTTGTCCAGTCTCCAAAACGATGACCTAGTTTTCGGTTGCAGTTTAAATAGTTGCGTTATGACCTTATAAATATTCTATGGCCGACCAAATATTCTACAAATTAAACCGTTTATTTTGTCTTCGTAAAAAGAGGGCGCTTCCGTTTTACAAAGTTTTATTTTAGATGTGACAAAAGAATTGAATAAATCCAAAGTTCCTGGTGAATAATAGCGACAGCTAGGCACGTGAATCCAGCAACTAAGTCCATGAGAACTACATAAAACTAAAAACGTATAATGTTCTGTAGATTCATATTAGTAACTTTACTTTACAAGGTAAAGTAAATAAGTACTTAGATTATTAGGTAATGTAGCCGTAAAATAATTTACGAAAACCTTAAGTGAGAAGAGCGCAATGCCAACAAACTGCATAGCAGTTTAACGACATTTGTTAAAATAAATGTAAAGGTTTTTTTTTAAACAAAGGTCGTTCCAGCTCTCATAATAACATACACTCTATGACAATTAAAATAACGCAAAAACGTACAACCTTATTTTGTCTATCAATATTTAAACCACTCTCCGACTCGGGTCCGATGTAAACTACGACGCATTCCGTCAGGCCCCGTAGACCCGCCGGCGGGGCGGTCTGGCAACGGCACTTAATCGAATTATGAAGATGATATCTTAGACCACAGTCGTATGAGCATTTTCAAATTTCAAATACTGTTAATAACTAACTTAGCTGTGAAGGAAAAAGAGTTCTAGGCCTGAGGGATTAAGTGATATTTTTAATAGATTTTTATTCCTACAAAATGGCCGCGCTTTTCGGAGTGCACTTTGGCATTTGCCACAATAACCCCTTTGTTTGGAGAGACATGGCGTGGCGCGTGGCTTGTGGGTCAAGTCCAGTGTGCGATTCAATTCACTATGCAGGTCGATTCAAAATACACTAGCATGCTATGAACATACTTTTTACGTTGTTTACAAAGGATGCATTTCGTTTACGCGGCGGTCTGGAAATGTTTTCACACTTGACAAAGCTTTACTGAGAATATCATGGTACGACATTTTACGACGACGAATATTATCTACGAAGTTGTGAAAGTTGTTCGAATATAACATATAATACGTCTACACAGCCGAAATACCAATAAGTTAAGGGATTCGAACTGAAAGAACCCACTTGTTTAAAGTAAAGAAACATAAATGACATTTACCTACAGGCACATACACATAATAATAATATAATATAATAATATTTACATACAGGCACATACATTGCTTCTGGCCCCGCACTAGGATACCCTGTGTCGTGGGACCCAGAAACAGGGACGTCACAAACATGTAAACATCCAAGACCTAGGTTTCTTTTTTTTTGTCCCATCCGGGATTCGAAAGCGGGACCTCTCGCATTGTACGCAGATGCGCTAACCACTGCGCCGTAGAGGTCGTCAAAATAGCAAATCACACGACACAATCACTTGTCCGGGTCCGGGTTGTTACCGCTGCGTTACGGTAACTAACGTTACAATGGAGGAAATACACTGTACAAATCAAGAACGGCGGCCCGAGGTGGGAGTCGAACTCACGTGTTAACCGCTAGACCAATGTGTCGCTCAAACACAGCGCCATTGTTCGATTGTACAGATTGTTTAAAACGGCCACGTGCGAGTCGGACTCTCACACGGTGTGTTCCGTACTATTGTCTATACAACATTATTATATTAATACTATATTATTACACTTGTGTTTTCCTGGTACAATAAAGAATATTCTTATCTTATCCTATCTTATCTTATCTTGCTGATCCGGCGAACTTTGTACCGCCAACTTTCAACTAATGTCGTATTGAACTTAATTTATGATTATATGAAACTAATACAATGAATACAACATTAAAATTAAGTTCACTACTTTATTAAGGTAATAACATAAAAATAAATGAAAATGTATAAAAATTAGGTATATTCATAGCGTGTCAGCAATACATTATTGTATTAAACTACTAGCTGTGCCCCGCGGTGTTACCCGCGGTTCATCGATTTTCCCGTAGGAATAAGATATTTCCCCGCGGTAAAACGTAGCCTATGTTTTAATCCAGGGTATCGGCTAACTCCATACCAAATTTTATTAAAATCCGTCCAGCCGTTTCAGCGCTAAAGACTGACAAACATATAAACACACACACAAACTTTCACGTTTATAATATTAGTGTGATGTGATGTAATAGTCGTTAAGCCAAGTCATAGGCCTTAGGGGGCGGCTTGAAAACTTCTGACAGTAAGACCAGCCACTAGTCTTACAAGCCTCCACCAATCCGGACTTGGCCCCCGTGGTGGAGTATGGCCTGTACCTTCCTCAGGGATGAGACCCGTGCCCTTCGGTGGAGACGTAATGGGAGATGATGTACATAGTGCATTCAACTTGTGCAGCATGGTATGCACTCGGTTTAAATCTGTACATTGAAGCACTTTGTGATATACGATATTTTTTGTTTTTATCAGCTGCAAAACAAATAAAACGGAGATTTTCCGACACGAGAACATGCCACGTTCTCACCATGACAAAAGCATGGACTTTATAAGTTGAGTCCACAAACAGTCAAGGATTGGCCTTGTGACCTTTTTAATCGTCATGGCGAAACCAAGACGAATCTGGAACTGAATTACAGTCTCTAAAATATAGCTTGAGCTCCACGACAGCCGTCACACTGTCGGGGCTACGGATGGGACGATGTCGTATCAAATGTCACCTAAAGCGTGTTGATAACGTGGATGAAAAGAAGAATTTAGAGAAGTTGGAAATATTAAATCAAACACAAGAAATATTATTTTACAAAGTGTTATTCAAGTAGACGTTTACATCCTAAAATCCCTAAATCAGTTTCTGATTCGAATTCTGAATCGGGTCCAATAAGCTGAAATATGGTTAAAATTATGCGGTATTTTTTTTTTGTTTCAAAATATAAAAAATCTGCTCAATTCACAATCTGGGAGACGAAAAATCTTAAAAACAAGTTTATTGCTCTGATGAAATAGAGTATCGATTACTATAAAATCGATTACTGTGAATGATTTCAACAGTTGAACATTAAAACACTTGCACCAGGATGATGGATTCAATCAAAGTGAACAAATTCTACGGAATATATAATTATATTGTCAATGGTTTAAAATAAAACAGAATATCGACTTTAAAATCGATTCTCGTCGATTTATTATTTATGATTGTCAAATTTAATACACACCTGCGCCATGTGCATTTCGTTCGAGTCTACCATATATCGGTAGGAAATGATTAATATAGAATTATTATTATTAATATATAGAGGGACACATTAAGCTACTTAATTAAATATGTAGCTTAATATGTTCCTTAAATTACACAAAATAAATTGTGAACGCACCCATAAATATTTCATAACCAGTATTATACGTCAAGCCTTTTACATTACTCACATTAATCTAATTTTTTTAAAGACTTCTATGTGTCGGGCTCTTGGCTAGTACATTTGCTTCATTAGCTTTTTTCCGCACTTTTCTATTTTTATTCTTTTTGTTGGGTCATCGTTACTATTCATAATTAATCGTGTAGTTACTTACTTCATTTAGGTAGATCAACAGTTTTTGGTGAGTACTACCATTACTTTTCTGCAAAATGGGTGACATAAAAATCCCTTCCTAAACCTCCGCACCATATGCCATTTGAATATGAGCTGGTTTGTAGGATTACCTTATCTCAAGAAAAGCCAAAGTTCCACCAGATGGATACGTCTGTTAGTTCCTGTAAAAAGCGAGCAGGACCGGACTTGCCGTCTAAGTTCTGTAGGGCTTCTATTGATCCAAGGAAAAAGTACTCTGCACTCGACATTGCGACACTGAGCGTTCCCCACTCCAATGTCACTCGAATGGGCCTTGCGAGGGGTGTTCCAAATGAAGGGTTAGAAAACGAAGTAAACAATTTGTTGAAAATTCCAACCGGCTGTGGTAATATTATTAAGATTCGGAGAATGAATAAAAAAAAACAATTGATCCGAAGGTCACTCAGTATGTGTCCCAAGGTAAGCGGTTTTTTTTTACATTTTATGGGTAGGTTCTTGTTAAAAGAATATTCTATTGCTACTCTGCTTTGGAGGTTGAGCAATATAAAGTTATCCAACAGTTAGCATCATCATCAACCCATTATGTCCCCATCGAGGGGCACGGGTCTCTTCCCTGAGGAAGGTGTAGGCCATACTCCACCACGGGGCCTAGTCCGGATTGGTGGAGGCTTGTAAGACTAGTGGCTGGTCTTACTGTCAGAAGTTTTCAAGCCGCACTAAGGGCTCTTACTTGGCTTAACGACTGTCACCTATCGACAGCAGCCGGCACCAACCGCTTAACGTGCCTTGCGAAGTACGGAACGGCTCGGAAAAATGCCACTAGCTTTATCCATAGACGGTTACCCATGCATGCACTGAACGGGCCCTATGTTGCTTAACCTTCGTGATCGTTTAAGATCACTCAGGCGGCCGGGGCTACGAGCGATTCCTTACCTATTGCTGGTCCCTATTTTAAAATAGGTGTATCACTCTTATTATAATGCGAAAGTGCTCGCTAATAGTGCAATGCTTTAATTGCTGCCGGTTTGGACATACAATAACTCAGACCTATAATTGCGGTAGGGACCATCCTGGTTGTTGGAGAGTGGACTGTATAAAATTTCATCAAAATCGGTCACACCGCTTCGGAGGAGTATGACAATTTTTATATTAGAGATTAATGTCGACCAAAAAACGGCAAAAGAATCACGTTTGTTGTATGAATATTTATTTTATTTTAATTTAATTATTTATTTTTAATATACATAGGTATGTAATTAAATATTATGAATATTTCACGCGTCCATCTGTTTATTGTTTGTGAGCCCCCTTAAATATTTTATTCTGGTTTTAGTATTTGTTGTTATAGCGCCAACAGGCGATCAACACCTGTGAAAATTTTAACTGCCTTGCTAGCACCTGGTGACATACCGACAGACAACCTGACAGACGGACAATGGAGTCTTAGTAATAGGGTCCCGGTTTTACCCTTTGGGTACGGAACCCTGAAACCCTGATATTATTAATTAAGTGTCTCCATCGAGATATTGACGACAACCCCTTTTGACCCGCAGGCTGCTGGTGATGAACTCGAGTGGGCAAATGACTCAGATCGATAAGGGACAGCTGAACAAGAACCTGCAGCAGCAGGTGATGATGCAGCAGCAGGTCATGCAGCAGGTAACTCTTCACCCATCGTCATCACCCGTGCCCATTTTATAGAATTTATCATCATCGCCTAGCAAAAGATTCACCGCTAAATATCAACGTAACAATGACAGCCGTTACTAGTGTTGCCATATTCAATAATTTCTGAAATTTTACGGTAAATTTAACTATACAAAACATCTTTATTTCATTTCACAAAACCGTTGAATATAGTAAAATACGAGGAGTAAAATTTAAGTCTATCTATCTATCTAAGTCTATAGAGTGGTTGGCTCGTCCTAGGTCATTCATCATAATATTAGGTCTTTACCTATGAAATTGCCGTTTCGTATGAAAAAAAATTGAATTTTTTTCATGTATTTTTTATTGTATTAATCGAAGTAATCACCCATGCAATCAATGCATCTTTGCCAACGCAGTGGCAGTTTATTGATGCCCTTCCTAAAGAAATCAGCTAGACGGAAGGCAACAGATTCTTCAAAGGCATTTTGTACTGCCTCTCGGGTATTAAATTTTTTTCCCGCCAAGAAGATGTCCAAATTCTGAAAAAAGTAGTAGTATGTAGGCGCAAGGTCTAGTGAGTAGGGCGGATGACGGAGAGATTCCAACCCCAGTTCTTGCAGCTTGGAGACCGTCTGCTGTGCAGTATGAGGTCGCGCGTTGTCGTGCAGGAGCAGCGGAGACGAGCGATTGACCAATGCTGGTTGGAGATGTGCCAGCTTCTTCATCATTGTGTTCAGTTTTTCACAGTACACATCTGCAGTAATGCTCACCCCGTTTGGTAAGAAGCTGTGATGAATCACACCGGCGCTAGACCACCAAACAGTGACCATCAATTTTCTAGGGGTGAGTTTTCGTTTAGGGCATTGTTTAGGGTGTTGAACCAGGATCTAACCAACTTGCTGAGCACTTGCCGTTATCAAACAGAATCAATTTTTCATCGCAGGTAACAATTCCTTCATTTGTGTATCTGTTGAGCAGTGCAAGGCATGTCTCGACGCGTACTTCGCGCTGGCGATCATTGAGTTTGTGGGGCACACATTTGTCAAGCATTTTTACCTTGCCAATTTGACACAAATGGACCAATATTGTTTTGTAGCTAACGTCGAAAGCTGCTGCTAATTCAGCCGTAGAGCTTCCACAAGCGCCTTTAATTCGTCATTGTCGACCAAAGTCTTCGGACGACGTCGAGGTTCATTTTTCAGGTCGAAATTTCCAGAACGGAAGTGAGCAAACCAATAACAGGTGGTGTGTTGGCTTGTAGTGTTAGCTCCGTAAACGTCGTTGATGTTGTGTGCCGCTTGTGCCGCGTTGCTGCTACAACGGTACTCATATTCCATAATTAGTCGAATTTTTACGTATCCATGATGACGAAAAAGATTGAAATGCGATGAAAATGTAACACTAATCAATAAACAAATGACTACTTTTGGAAAAAGAATTCCATGTTCTTAAAATAAAATTAATTTGAAATTAGAATTCTTAGCCAAACAAAAATTATTTTGATTTGAAATGGCCAGTACTGCAGAACGGCAATTTCATAGGTAAAGACCAATTAATTCAAGAAGTTTTGATGTGACATTATTTTAAAAAGCATTATGTTCTCTTATACCAGACCAAATCCGAGTAAAAGAAAATATAACTATACCTGCGAAGTCAACGGGCTAGTGTTATTGACGTTCAAAGTACACTAACTTATTGCATATTTCTTCACAAGAAAGCAATTTTGTTGCATTTTTATAAGCTTTCTTTCATAGACGTTAAATGTTTAACTCTCGATTCATTCGAAACATCGGGATTTGAAACAGGAAGACTTTGAATAGGCTACTTATTCATGAATAGTTCCACAATTTGCTAGGGTGTTTGATTCCTCTTGCAGACTTAATGCGGACAATACAATATATTGTATTTCTAAAGACACTTTACATTTATCGCCGGCGGTTTTCAACGACAAACGCTAATACACACCTAGCCTAAGACACCCTTATTACCGGGCAATAAGGATGTCCTAACCAGTTTTAGGAAACCGACTAGAAAGCTAGCTGATCTCTGTTTTAGGTCATGACGACGTTTTTTTTTTAACGAAAACTGGTTAAGTGATTTTTGAACGACATTACGCTTACGAACAGTGTTGCCAATATCGTTGTTTTATCGCAGCAACAACAACAACAACAACAACAACAGCAGATGTTGCAGCAACAGCAGACGCAGCAGCAACAAATGGTGCAGCATTATCAACAAGGTAGGTCTCACGTCAACGATTTTTAGGTTATAACGTTCAGAAACTTTTATCTCACGCAGAAATATATGTACCTATATTTGAATTCATTTCTTCATCCGCAAAGAATATTTAATCCAAATTAGTTTACTCTTCAATTTTAGTTCAGGTTAATCCTAGATTAGTTTCATAAATGTAAAAAAGTATAAGTTAGGACTTAAGTTTCGTACATGGTCCTGTAAAATAAAGATATTAAAAAAAAAAAATCAACAAGGTAGGCGGCTTAAGCTTTTGCAACACATAAACATAAAAAAAACTGCAGGTCTTGGATGTTTACATGTTTGTGACTGTTGTTTGTGAATAATAGCTTTTTTTTTTAAGTGTTCCTTAATGTTGCTGTTTTTGGTTCCCACGGCACAGTGTGGGGCCGGAAGCAATGTATGTGCCTGTATATAAATGTTAATAAATTAGTTATTATTTATAATAATAATAATAATAAAGCCTTTATTTGCATGCGTATAAACAACATTTTACAATAGAAGTGATTACAAATTTCTTGATTTATTACTAAGAAACTTAATTATAGTGATCATTTTAGTATATTTAACTAAAAAATGACCATGTTGTGGGGTTGGAAAAAAAAAATTAAAAAGCAATAAACTCACGCCCGTTATCCCCGAAGGGGTAGGCAGAGGCACCAGTCACCATAGCGGTGGTGGCGTAGTGGGGTTGACCTTTGCTTCTCGATCATGAGGGTCTGGGTTCGAACCACGCATGTACCAATGACTTTTAGTTACGTACATTTGCTGATAAATTGTGCCCGGATAACGGCGACAGGCTTGCCACTTGTCACGTTTGGGACCTAATAAACTCGGCAAAACGTGGGTCCAGTTCTAGAGACTGGTGCCTCTGCCTACCCCTTCGGGTTGGAAACTTTTTGTTAAACTACGTCCAATTGACATTCAGTTCCCTAACCGGCGGTTTTGTTCCAGGCATGGCGATAGGCATGCCCCAGGGCGCGTTGCAAGGTACCGTGGGCCAGGCCATGCCTCAGACCATCTCCATGGTACAACAACTTCACCCGGTGAGTGTGATTTTTATGTACGCTTTTGAATCATTCGTCTAATCGTGAATGAAAGACTGACTATGCATCAACTTTGTAACGGTGTCAACCTTTTTACACAATTTTTGATATTTATTTCAATTAGGTCCTATTTTAAATAAACAGTTTAAATTCCCACTCTAGTTTTCTTTTGGATTTTCATTGCATTCATCTGTTATTCATTGAAAAGAAACGACAATTTTGGAGGGTGTATATGATTTATTATAGTCTATTATTGACTAAACACACTTGCCGCCCAAATACAAATACCTGAAAATGAAAACATTGAATTGAATCCAGTGTATTTCAACCCGCTGTTTTGTTCTCCTTTAGCTACATTCACAAATCACCATTCTGTATTTCAAATCCAAATCCATTCATATCCATCCGTACAAAACTACAAATACCATGAATGAACTATTATTATTTTTCTTTAGGTTACTGTCTAGAATCCATCATTACCTAATGTTATTTAAATGCATTAGGTAGGGGACGCCCCAGGCGAACATACTTCGACCAAATAGGGGATGTATTAGCAAAGGGCAAGATAAAAAGTACCCGAAACCGGCGTGCGTGCATGCAACGACTAATGAATGTCGATGAAGCGAAAGTGGTTTGTCAGGATCGTGGCAGGTGGCAGTCCCTGGTCTCTGCCTACCCCTCTGGGATACAGGCGTGAGCTTATGTATGTATGTATCTAAATGCATATTTTTGCTCAAATCAAATCAAATCATTTGTTAATTTGCTTTCAAATTAAAAGTACCTTTCCGTCACAAGGTTGTCCGGAAGAAATTGCTGTTAGCAATAAGACCGCCTATTGTATATATTTCTTTAAGTGTAACTTTTCTTTGTCTCTTGTTTCTTATGTGCAATAAAGAATACAAGTATAAATGTATATCCTCCCTTCTCTTTTCCTAATCTGCCAGTGGTGTAATCGTGCCCCCTTCCCCCAGCTGAGCGGGTTGCCCCAGCCGGGAACCCTGGTGGGCCAGCTGGCCGGCTCGCAGGCCCAGCTGCAGGCTATGCCCCCCCAACAGCAGGTGCGTACTAAGTGATGTGTGTGGCCTCCAGCTAGTATTGGGTATTTGACAGGATGTCAAATGAGTTACTTTTAAAACGGAATTTTGTATGAAAATACTTGCTTGTGACTTCACATTTCAGAGCACTCTTTTTATGTTTCATCTATTTACAAATTGTAATAACTAGTAAATTATTAAAAGAAATACATTTTCCGAAACATTTTGTTATTTTTGTTTCAATCGAGCATCTCTAATAATTTATCGTTGATAGTGTCAAATACCGTATTCTCGAGTGCTTGTGGGTGGGGACAACACACACAGAGAGGTGAATTATAGTCTAATGCTGCGGCCACACTTGAAGGCGAAGATTCGTGTTCGCGTTGTCGCGACAAAACTTCATGTTCCCTCTACGGCGAAGAGCTTGGCCACATCAAATGAACCTTCGCTACGTCGCGACAGTCTAGAACGTTGCTAAATTCATTTTGCGGAAAACATGGAAGAGGCAGTTGCCCTATATCACATGGCGGCAAATAATTATTTACTGCATGTTAAATGTTTTTTCTTGTGGTTTGGGTCTTGGGGGTTCCATAAAACTGGTTCAGATTCATAATTTCGTATGAGTTCTATTATCTTCTCATTGCTCCAATCCATAGTTAAAACGATCCAAACCAAACGGAGTCTCGCTGTCAAATAAAGCGCGCGAAGTGTAGCCAACCGCTCGACCTTTGTCGCGATAAAGCTCTTTGATGTGCGGTATTTTACCGACAGCAGCGCGGAGGGTGTTTGTATTCGCGATGATGATTCGCGATAGGACGAATTTTTTGGCCAGACATGTCGCGACAACGCAAATCTTCGCGTTATCGCGATAGTGTGGCCGTACTATAGTACGTAGAGAGCTATTATTATTAAATTCGCACGTGCGTTGCTAGCATTTGCGTTGTTGCATTTTTCACTTCTTCTGTCTAGTGGCAAGCTCTACTCGTGTTTTTTTTACTACTAATATTTTTTTCTACTGGGACGTCGTCAAAATCACAATTATGTTGTACTTCAACTTCAATGCCTACAATACCGATATGGAACAGCTGATTATACTTACAATTAAAATTAAAATCATATAAATAATGTAATAGATACATATAATGTTAGCAGCCTATACAGGGTGCCCCAAAAATAGTGTCAAGCGGAAGTCCAGAGATAGAGCACCCCTATAGGCACCCGAATCACCTCCATGTATGCTCCGCAGTTTTTTGTAGTTTTCGAGTCCTCAAACATTTAAAAAATATAAATTTTAATTAATCATTAGAAGGAATACTTTCTTCAAGATTGTTTGTTATAAGCGGATGTGTGCCGCTTATAACAATCTTAAAAAAAATATGCCTTCTAATTTGAATGAATACTTTCTTCAAGCTTGTTTTAAGCGGCACACATGTGCCGAGCTAGGTTATTGGCAAGCGTATTTTTTATTTAATTTGCTTAAAACGGCCCCAAACCGTCCCCTTTACCTCCTGACCCCAGTAATGGCCTTCCAGGCGCTGATGCAAGGAGGGCTGGTTCAGACCTCGGTCGGGATGGCGGTCCAACAGCAGCCCAACATGGCCCACTCGGCCACTATGCAGACGGTAAGTACTAGCCTGTGGTATATTGAATAAAAATGGAATGAACCATTTATTGCCAAGAACAAAAAAAATAGTTCGAGACTAAATTCACTTTGTGAGAATCTATCTTTAATTTATTTATTTATTAGACACAACCAACAGATGTTAGATACATAACTTAAAATAACATCTTAAATTATTATTATTCATTTATAAACTAAAAATAATGCCAAACTGCTAATGCAGTTTATTGGCAAGCTCTTGGCAACAGTTCTTATTTACTTACTTAACTAACATTACATTCTACACAACTAACATTATCGTTAATATTTTATGTTTACAAACTGCTTAAAACAAAGCGCTCAAGCATACTTTTGAATTGTGCTTTTCTGAGGTGCTTATTACACAATTCCTCTGGGAGGGTTTTGTAAATGGAAGGTAAAGGAGTACTAAAGTAAGTAAGAACTTGCCATAAGGACTGCGCTGATAATGTGCTGGCTACTTCAAAATGTCGTGAGATCAGCCTCCTATCCTACTTACTTTAAATTCCGAAAACAAAGGTGCTATGGCCTCGTGATTCCAGTTTAGCGAGTGCCGAAAAAATCTTTTTTTTTTAACTGTCTCCAAGCATTAAGTCCACGTAGTGTTGTCGCTGGGTTTGACTGTGCTAAACGTAAGTGGTGACCGTGTGAACTGGTGGGAACGCAGACGCTGGAGGGAGCCGCGCTTCTGGGTGGCGCCCTGATGCAGATGGCGCCCGCTATGCTGCCGCCCGAAGCCTTGACACAGGTCTCCCCTCCTCCAATAAGCCCTCAGCATACTGCGGCGAAATATACTCAATTAAAGTCCGTTTTTTAATTCAATGCAAAATAAAAATGACGCGGTGTTACCGTTATAAAATATATAGGTTTACTCGGTAGATTTTTTACCGTGAATAGAAGACTTGTGTGACTTGTGTGATCATAAGAGCAAAGTCAAAAAAAAACCCTACGTAGCACAAACAATTTTTACTTGGAAGTAAAATGGGGTAATTTGGTTTTTGCGTACTAGCAACATTTAGACATTGTATTGTATTGAGATGTCAACGTTACTGTTTTATTTTTTTGCATGCAACTAAAAAACAGACTGTATAGTACAGACAGCCTCCACTAATCCGGACTTGACCCCCAGTATGCTGAAGGGTATAGTTTATTATGTTTCCTAGATCCTATGATTTTAGCTACGTACCGGCACTGTGTCACTATACTGTACTGCGCTCAAAGTTCTAATAGGATTGGAATGACTGTTGTAGAAATTACTTTTAAATAATATCAAAATATTATCTTCTTGAATGTGAATAGGAAATAAAAACATAACATAGACTTTAGGCCCCACACCCTACCCTATGTCGTGGGAACGGTCGTTCTTTTGATCCCAAGCCGGGCTTCGAACCCGGGATCTCTCACATGGTAGCCAGATGCGCTAACCGCTGCGCCACAGAGGTGGTCGAATATACTCCAACATACCGTGTACATAATGTACATAATGCACTATAGTTGCATTTAATCAAAATCAAATATTTTATTTATAGTACAAACAAAATGTTTACTGTATGAACGTCAAAGTAGTTAATTTACATGGAGAAGAAACCAATTTAAATTAAGTCCGTATTGATGTCCATAAAAATATCACCCAAATCCTAATAGAAGTTTGGACGTTTTATTTTATTATAGGATCATCTTTGTTTAATGTAGTCATTGGCGTATCCAGGGTACTGTTTAAGAGGGCCTAGATCTGAAGAGCTTTGGTCTGCCACAAAGAAACACAATTGCAGAGTAACCTAACGTCCTGGGGTGGGCCTACCCTATTCTTTGGGTGGGTATGACCCACCCGGACCTCCCCCTCTCCGCCCCTATATACGTCAGTGATTATTCTCTGGCTATTAGTCTCAGTAGTATCTTTTGCAGCGCTGTTGGTTTTTACTCTGTTTTAATTACTGATGACGTAGAACATTTTAAGTTGACTAAGGGCGACTTGCATCAAGTCTGTATTAGTCAGCGTATGTTGAGCTCACGCTATCCCACACTATCTGTTTAGTACTGTCAGATTCAGGGGTAAGCGCTTTTCAGTGGATAAGTACTTGCTTATCCTGTAACTTAGCTCTGCAAGTGTCATGGTGCTAGACGTAATAGGCTATTTGACAGTGTCTGTATCTATATCTGTATTATAAAATATAGTTACGTATAAATTATGAGTCCTAAAACCGCTTTAAGGCATTTTAACTAAAAAGCCATTCCATGAAAAGGGCCTGGATTGGCCGATTCTATGATGACGTCACAGCTCAGTAAAAATGGCGTCTGTTATTCATGTCGTTCTTACGTTCCAAGATAGTGTTTTGGCAGCTTATTTCAAAAGTTAGATAGATAGATAATTCATTGAAAGTAAATTTTCGCATGCCTTTTTTAGAAGAAATAAATAATTAATTAAAAAATTAACAAAACTAAAACTAAATACTAAATAATTTTAAATTATTACTTTCTGAGAGCTCCATGAACACCATCAAAAAATATGAGATGGTTTTCAGAAATCTGTCAATTAGCCTATTGGACTGGGTAGAGCTTAGGCCTGGATTAACAGATAGTGCTGTCGGATAGCGTCGCTGCAAGCCGGCCTTGGGTTAATATAAACAACAAATTCAACAGAGTAGTAAACTATGCAAGCGAATGAGGCAAGGGTGTTGTGTTAATTTTTAATTATATTCCACTTATGTTAGTTTTGTATATTTTGAGCATGTAAATGTCATTGTTGATCACTTCGATAGACTTGTCTGTTTACTTTTAAGATTTTTTTTTAGTGTACACACCTCTGCCCTCGTAAGGAAGAACGCAGTAATCGTAAAAACGCAGTTTTGAGTAAATAGCGAAAAACATATCACAAACGTATCATTTCATATGCAGTAAGTATACTTTCTTACTGAAATTTCAGGTTTCTAGTAGACCTACAGCCACCATTATTTTTTCACCTATAGATATACCACCAGGGAGCCCAATTTTGCATCCAAAGTAAAAACGCAGTAATGGCTATTACTGCGTTCTTCCTTACAAGGCAAAAGGTGGGCCCAGTTCTAGTAATTGGTGCACATGCCTACTCCCTCGGGGATAACGGGTGTGAGTTTATTTATTTATTTTTTACTGACCAAATGCTCGCGGTGTAATGTAACATGTTACACAGCGAGCATTCATGCAGTGAGTACGTCGTTGATCGTAGAATTCGCCGTAACAAAACGTCCTTACTGCACGAATGCTCGGTGCGTAACATGTTACATTACACCGCGAGCATTTGGTCAGTACCCACCTTAAGCCGAATCTACCCAGTGCGATTCGTTTTTTGCTTGACCCTCTGGCCTCTCATCTGTAGCCCAGTCGATCGTCGTAACTAACGGGCAAAGACGAAAAATGCCATCCGGACAGTGGCGTAGCTACGTAGGGGCTAGGCGGGGCAGTGCCCCGGGGCCCTCAAGCACAGGGGGCCCTCGCCAGAATATCTCGATCGAACTGAACTTTTACCTTACCTTACCTACACAAAGTATTAATTGTAATTTATGTCGCTACTGTTTAATATTTTTATGACCAACCGTGCAGTGCACAAAAAAAGAGCTGATGATAAAGTAGCTTAGCATTTTAAAAGTATGTATTTGTATATTTAATATTTTAACTTGATAAAACCTAACCAGTTTAGATAGCAGTGGGGCCCCATTTTTTAATTTGCCCCAGGGCCCTTGGTTACCTAGCCACGCCACTGCATGCAGATCCCATTTTACTTATGATGTGTTGTACCCGACTGCGATACACTGTCATGTATCTTTCTTTATGATCTCCCTGGGATAAAGAGCAAATTAACATAACTACAGGAATTGTAATGCAAATTCTATCCACTCGACCTGGCTTTTCAAGACTACCAGACGGGTTTATTTCTAGAACTCCGTTTAAATGATCACAGATATAACCGAAGATTTTAATGAGGTCTAAATACCTACGTGATGTAATGAAATAAGTTGTAATAGGCCTAAAATTGGACACCCCGTGCTGAGGTAACAGACAAAGACCGTTATAAACTTGTTGAAACGCCCGGATTAATACAAATTAAAGTACGGCGGCCCCCAGCCGGAATCGAATCTACGTCGTTGCCATACAGACCAATAGGGGATATAGATTCTTCAATTCTTGCGTATGCAATTAAGATCAGGTGACAAAAACCTAAGCGTTTTCGCTTATAGTGTGAGTCAAACTTCCGGTACTAATATGTTGTATCTGACGTCATCAGCAAGTGACGTAATTTAATGAGTTTATTCGGTCCGCATTAGTCGCCCGCTCTTGTAATACGAGATTCGTGCGGCTCCAATATATCAAACGGCATACAAAGCCCATTATTAATCATCCGTGTTCCCTCAAAATAACATCCGTATTTATAGACAAGTGAAAGTAATTACTCGAGTAAGGGTTGGGTTCACCACCCAACCCATGGGCTCCTCATAACTAGGCCTTAACCCTTTTCTTACGTGACCCCCTTAAGTACTCTCTAACTTGAATTCAGTTTCACCAACATAACGATACCTTAATTCGCAAACCAGCAAACTCCATTTGAGTTAGAATGACATAACATTACATTTACATACAGGCACATACATTGCTTCTGGCCCCACACTAGTCACAAACATGTAAACATCCAAGACCTGGGTTTCTTTTTCTTTGTCCCCAGCCGGGATTCGAACCCGGGACCTCTCGCTAGGTAGTCAGATGCGCTAACCGCTGCGCCACAGAAATCGTATATGGAGTTGGCTGGTTTGCGAATTAAGGTATCGATAAGTGACGCTTAACTAGGTAAGTATCCGCTTGTCACAGTTACACTTTAGTCTCTGGTCTAGTGTTGAGATTTGGGTTCAATTTACCGGTAAATTTTATTACTATTTCCTTTTCTCTTAAGCACTACTTTGAAGTTATTTTGGATTAATATGAAAACTTTGGATGGCAACGAAGCGGTTTATGCTGTTCTAGACAGTATAGATAATAAATAATATATTAGAGGATATAGAAGTTGCTGAACCTAGATTTTTTATCAATTTAACCTATTTTATACCATGCTATTGCTATTATAAATATAAAATATACTAATGTAAAAAATAAAATTGTGACTTTGTAAAAGTAATCTAGACGATACATTTACCTTTTCATGGAACAAAATGCAGTCACAAAGCGTTGCCACACAGAATCAGCCACCAAGCATCGAGTATTACTTGAGTATTTGCTCAAGTAAGTAATGTGTGTTACTCAACTAGAGAATAAAAATCCTTGATTAAATAAAGAAATCACTTAGCAATAACTATTACTTCTTTATAAATACGAGTGTTAAACTGCACAAAATATGTGCACCGTGTTCCATCTCAACTTTCCTTCATTGAGCTCTGTAAATCAGAGCGAAGCCTGCTCCTGTAGTACTTAATATGTACACCAAATCCTGACAGATAGACGATTGGATTCGTTCCAGAGTTGATGCCCAAAACTAGGCCCTGTGGGTTCATTATGTCATTTTCGCAACGGATATTCATACGTCTTAAAAAGTCACGTCAACACAAAAACCGACGTCGTACGGAGTACTGTCTCGCTCTAACATAGGGTCTTAAAAGAAGATGGTGGTATACATGACTTTTTAAGACGTATGAATATCCGTTGCGAAAATTACATAATGAGCCCACTGGTAACGAAATTTGTGAGATGCGTTTGTGTATGCGAACTTCAAGCGGCAAAGGAATAAAAAAAACGTTTATAGAGATAAATAATACTGATAAAGTGGTTTCCCTACTGTACACGCACGTACATATTCGACTCTTTATGTTGGGCTTTTTGTGGGAAATACGACCGGAGTCGGACATAATGGGTTGATGATGAAATAATATTTAACGTACCGTCCTTTGTGGTATTGATACCATTTCACCTTGTATTGAAGTCAACTATACAATTCCATATTCATCCCTATGTCAATGTGTAAGATAAGATAAGAATATAACATAACATGTTTTAGTGAAAAATTAGTCACAGTTACTGTATTTTTCGTTAGTTTGAGGGTAGATCGATATTATATGCCTTGCCGTTCCTCGATCAGCGGAAAGCGAGTGTTTTTGTCGAAAATACAGCGTCTTTGTGGTGTACCTATATTTATAGTTTTGGTACCTAATAATGACCACTAAAAACTTTTTAAATAAGTCTACTGCAACATGGATGTAAAGTATTAGCGTAATTTCAAGCTTTTATAAGAGTATCTCCAAATTTAGATAATATTTCTTCAATATTATTGGTTGACAAAATTATTCTAAAATAATAAAATATTCTGTCAAGAATGTAAAAATAAAATGTTCTGTCAAGAATATTTTACAAAATCGCTGTCAATTTTCAAAATCGATTTTTAATAGGCCATCGCCGCCATCGCCACCGCCCTTCAGGTGTGATAGTGTGTGGCAGGCCTTATCACTAAGGCAATATTAGCTTTAACGGTAACAGCCCTTTCGGAAAATATTAAGTTATTAGTTCGAATACGTAATTAAAACCAACGCGAAAATAGCCTACCCAATCTTAAAATGTTCTGCAGCGTTCAGAACTAGCATAGTATGCATATTTTGTTGTACACATCTACCTACTCAAAGGCTCATTTACATTGCGTCCGCGAGGAAGAATTCCGAGATTTCTAAGAAATAAATATGAAACTGAGTTAAGCTGCGATTATACTTTTCCAAGAGGACGTTGATAGAAAATATTTTAATTTATTTTTAATAAATATTTCTGTGACCAAACACGCAGTTACGCAGTGGAGGATTGCAGTCCTTTTACATGAGGAGACGGTTGAGGGGAAATGGAGAAGATTGTGTTAAGACATTTGCAGAGGAATGTCGGGATTCTCATACAAATAGTATAAATAGTTTATTGCATGGGCGATTAACCCACAGAATAACGAGTAGGAAGACCCGGCCATACAATGTACATGGAATTGCTACAATAGCCAAAGATTTTTTTGAAACGAGGCCAAACGGTCAAACCCCTTCATTATACACGAGTTTATGCCCTATGTAATTATCACAAGAGACGCGAAAAAAATCACCTCTTTGCCAGCTCTGGAGCCAGCGACCCTCCCAATAGAAAACAATAGAAATTGACTTTCATGCCCCCTGCATACAGTATAATTGGGTATTTGACATGAGATACTTTTAAAACGAAATTTTATGTGAAAATGCTTATGAAGTCACATTTCAGAGCACTCTTTTTATGTTTCATCTATTTAAAAATTTTAATAACTAGTAAATGATAAAAAGAGATAAATTTTCCGAATTATTTTGTATTTTTTGTTTTAATTAAGCATATCAAATATTTTTTTGTTGATAATGTCAAATACCGAATTATAGTTTGTACACCAGGCGACAAAAAGTTCACCACCAAGCCCCAGTGCTGGCTTGGTGATAGCGGGAGCCATCGACTGGCCCAATGTAAATAGACTCCAATGCCACCCGGCTTCCGCCCGCAACTAGGTGGACTAGGACCGACATTTAGCCGTTCAATCCAGTGCAGGGAAGGCGCCGGCGCAGACGTTAATCGGGGTGCGTACGCTTTTTAACATTCAAAACTCTTGGCAATTATTCGGTTTTTACCTAGATTACTTTGTAAACCTTAGTAATATATTATCAGAATTGGGTATTCTAGAGTGAGACTAATGAACGTTGTAGGTTTTGCTTTGCAAGCTCGAATAGGTGCCAAGGCTGCGTTCTTGGTAATTGAACGTGCTTTTTAATTTACGTAGAAAGCTTACAGGGTACTTTTTTATAGAAATACTTTTTTTTACTTCGTGGTGAAATGCAATAGTTTATTTTAGAAAAGCATCGCTTTTCTTGTACTCTTCGTGAAGTATTTTCATGAGAAGCGGGTAGTTTTGTAACTTCTTCGATTCGTGCTCAGGGCTGCAATTACGTAAGTCCTCCAGTGTATGTTGTTGTCGAAAACCTTAACCCGATGAAAATTACGAAAAATTAGGGGCTGTGCTGTCTGGGCTACCACTAATTTTATGTTTAAACAAAATTTCTCATTTGTACCTTCAAATTGTGGGTATGTTATAAACTCTTTTTATATTACTTTACCTTTATAGTTTTATATTAGGAGAATTTTTTTCGCTACCTACCGATGAAAATGCTGCATTGTTCTTCATTAGCTTTTATGAGGCAATAAATACTTTTTTATCTTATCTTATCTTATGTATTTGTTCAGTAAGCGACAGTAACTAGTAATTATCTCCGTTCATGCGTGGTTTAAGCTCGCGACGTCCGTCTGGGCAAAGCTGCAGCTTACTGTGCAATTTTATTTTACTTATAAGAAGTGTTTTTGAAATAACGCAAAACCTGAGCCGTTTCTAAAATCCCTTCCAAAAACTTCTGTTTAAAATCTATCGCGTCAAGTTTATGAAAAATGAAAATGTGTTTGTTAACTTTTTCTCTTTCGATGTCGTTTAAGTATCGATACAAAGGAAACAGTAATCGGCTTTGGTGTTATTTCAATAGTTTGTTTTATGTTCTTTATCAATGTAAACACAATTACTTAAAATTCAAAATCATATCAATATAACACGGTCTAAAAGAGAATTTGCTATTGTTTGCCCCTGGATCACATAATATAACATTGAACACAGATATTACCTGTCTGTTAAATCCGTCTCTTATTGACCGTATTATAGTGGTTACCAGGCACAGTTTCATTCATTTAAGTGGCGTCTTTTCACCGTGCAACCTCTGCATGACTCGATTTAGAAACTGTATTTAATTGTCATATTCATAATTATTATAAGATTAATCATAATATGTTAGATTAATCATAATAACATATACTCATTACAATATTGTTGCACGTATGAATGTAATTGAGTACGATACTTTTATCGCGTCCAATATTTTTATGCATGATTTATTATCTATTTATTACTGAAATGTTGATGGGTAAAATACTAAGGCCCGGTTTCTGAATTGAGAATTTACACTGAGTAAATACTTAAGTAACGTTCTGTCACGCTCTTCTCTGAGAAATTTGACGAGACAGCACTAATCTAATAGTTACTTAGAGTATTTAAGTACTTACTTAGAGAAAATTCACAATTCAGAAACTGGCTCTAAGGCCGGTTTCCTAATTGAGAATTTCACTAAGTAAATACTTAAGTAACGTTTCGTCACGCTCTTCTCTGAGAAATTTGACGAGACAGCACTACATTTAAGTAGTTACTTAGTGAAAATTCACAAACTGGCTCTAGGGCCGGTTTCCTAATTGAGAATTTCAGTAAGTAAATACTTACGTAACTTTCTCTCACGCTCTTTTCTAAGAAATTTGACGACACAGGCCTACGGTTAAATAGTTACTTAGCGAAATTCACAATCCAGAAAGGGGACCTAACTCTTTCTAACTCCAGAGCTATCACACTTTTTTTTTTTCGTAGTGGGTCGAAGTGAATTTTTATTAACTTTTTGCTCACTCTCATGAAGTCCTTATTCTATGAGTGATGGATATATGAATAGTTGTTTTTTATCCTATCGACTTGTGTTGTCTAAATTCAAAGAGACACCGCCGGTTTCTCAAACGCTAATAGTCTGTCAATCTATTGTTAACAGCTGTCAGTTGTCAAAAGTGCTTACAAAAGAAACAACTAACAACTGTTAACAGTAGATTAAAAGACTGTTAGCGTTCGAGAAACCGGGCGTCAGGTTCTTCAAACAAAAACTTTCGTAAGCATTATTACCTTCCGGGCTAACTTACCTAAAGGTATAGCAAGATTGTGCTACATAAGTAATGTTCGTATTGTTGATAACATGAGCTACCTCTTACTGGGGCTCATATATAAAACTACATTTTCACCTTCAGTACTTAAGGAACAATTTCAAAAACTATTTTGGGATATACTATTAGAATTTTCGATGTATTATCGATAATTGTGTAGGTATATCGACAAGAATCAACCATGCGAAACCTATCACGCTCGTAATATAACTTTTAAAAAAAACTCACGAGTGTTATTACTTAAATGTTTTGCATTTTTGAGAGCTTCGAGAAAAACTCGTTTATATTCTGACGGCCTTATTTATAAGAACACGATTCTTCTAAAACATTGGCCTGTAAAACTCTGTTTTTTTATCTGTGTTAAATCTCTGTTGAATCTATGAAAAAATATTAAGATGTCTGTACAACTTAACTGTTTCATTTTAATCGGAGTGTTTTGAGGAATCGTGTTTTTAAACGTGTTTTTTTCGAAGGTCACAAAAATGCGAAATATTAATAAGTTACTCTGAAAATAAAACACTCATTGGATTGAATTTTCCCACAAGTTCTGAAAGTTTTCTAACAAGGATGTAGGGAGGAAATAATTATTTTACGAAATATCTCAAATGTTGATAAATAGTTGCGCCTGATTTCTTATTGCCTATACGTACAACCGAATATCCTACTAAATTATTGTAAATAAGACCCTGAGGTTTTGTAGTAAATGCGACCCCAATCTAGTTTTAAGATAGGTGCCCCATTTGCTTTCTGCGTTTCGTCAACGGGCACCTTTGTCGCGCACACAGAGGTGTTGTTAGAGCATATGGTAAAGCCCCGTCCACACGCCGACAGGTCAACAGCAGCGTCGCGCCGCAACTGTCGCTGCAGGCGCCGGCGCCGGGCCCTGCGCCTGCGCCGCTGCCCATAAAGCACGAAGAGGAGCCCTGCGTGAGTGTACTACGCTTACATTTATACACTCAGAGGCACAATTAACCGCCCACTTTAATTTTCCGACGTAACTTGAAATATGGCCTTAAATAGTAGTTTAATGTTAAATTTAATCAGAGGATAAATGTGTCTAGTGTTCAACACATCCAAGATATTGTTTTGTAAGTTTTATTTGTATTAGCTTTAAGTTGATTTGAGAAAAGATGGTCAGAGTGGAGTTTTTTTTTTCGCTGCCTTTTTCTCCACTACAGACGTCCCCAAGGCAGCGGCTAACATTATACATAACTGTATGTACATTGACATTCAACAAGCAGAATGTAAATTCTTTACGTTGAAATAAATTTCTGATTCTGATTCTGATTAATTAGGGAATGATTCGCACTCGCCAAGACCACTCACGTAGTACCTTGATGCCGTGGGTATAGTTACCCTATTTAACACGTTTGGGTCAATTTTAAAAGGCGAGTGGAAATCATTCCTTAATTAATATTTCAAGTTGCGTCGGAAAATTAAAGTGGGCGGTTAATTGTGCCTCTGAGTATATAATAGATAGATAGATAGGTAAATCATTTATTTTCATTTACACACACACGCAATAAATACAATATCAAGCTGACAATACAGTAGTAAGAAAAGCAAACGACACATACAAAACATAATGAAATAATTAACAAAACAAAAACATTAACAAAGGAGGCATGAAAAAAGAGATCCGTTATCCAGTGTGGGTGTGGCAAATGCAAAAGGGCTCTGTCTCGGCATAAGCTGAGGCGGCGTGCAGGGCTCGGAAAGATCGTACGAAGTGCGAACAATTTCAAAATAATTTAAATAAATAGAATAATTTAAATAATACTAGCTGTTACCCGCGGTTCATCGATTTTCCCACAGGAATAAAATATTTTCACGCAGTAAAACGTAGCCTATGTGTTAATCCAGGGTGTCAGCTAACTTGATTAAAATCGCTCCACCCGTTTAGACGTGAAGAAGTAACAAACATACACACTCACAAACTTTCGCCTTTAGAATATTAGTGTGATACTAGCTGACCCGGTGAACGTTGTTTCGCCATATAATTTTTTTTTTTCGCTGAGGGCTATGAAAAATAGATAACAACCGATTCTCAGATCTACCGAATACACATACAAAATTTCATGAAAATGGGTCAAGCCGTTTCGGAGGAGTATGCGCACTAACATTGGGACACGAGAATTTTATATAGGGTAAACTATACATTGATGGCACCTTAAGTATTTGTATTTATGTTTTGTACTTAACAATGCTAATTATAAAAAAACTACCAAAATGCCCTTTAAGAAACTTTAATTCTTAATATTTGTGTTTAAAACTCGCTGTGCCAATGACTAGGTGTTTGCCAGCAATACTATGGCTTACCCTATTAGAAGAAATTTTATTTACAAGAAAGATAGAAGGTATAATATACATATTGTATGGAATCAGGCGTTACTTTGCGGCAATCCATAAAGGCATTAGAAAGAGAAAATTATTTTGCTAAATTCCGCGAAAAATCCCACAAGCACCACGCGGTTAGTTAATGCCACTTTTTCAAGCAGAAGCAAGACACAAATACACCACCACCGACACCAATACTTGTGTGAAAATGCGATGCGTTTCGCCTCTAACACGAGGCATCCTCAGGCTCACACTGCTCACACTTGACTTGTGTGAGCCTGTGGATGCTATTCATATGTATGACTGACTCACTCCCTCAGCGTTAAGCGCAAGTTTTGATGCATTTTGTGGCAATTTACGCCCGATTTCTCGTGCACTGGCAGTCCGTTAACGGCTGAAGCAAATCGCGTACACAAGTTCAAATTCAAACTTTTTTATTCATAATAAAAAACAAAATGTTTACTATATGAACTGCTATGTGAAATACTAACTGCTTGGATACGGTCGCTGGCGACGTCGCCATGGCGTCCCAGTGAGGTAGGGCCCTATTGGTTAGGAAAAAAATATTATCACTGTAGGTATGTGTTAGTAAACCTAGGTCGTCAAAATTGTTTTAATAGGCTATTTGACAGTCTGAAAAAAAACTATTATTTTTACATAATTAATTAACCGTTTTAAGTTATTTCAACTAAACAAAATTTTTATTTATATTTATCCTAATCAGTTATCTTAAAAACCCAGGACTAAATTTTGATAATTATGTATCTGCAGCTATTTCATCGAAAGCGGCCTGGATTGGTCGAATTTAGGATGACGTAGCAGGTCAGCAAACATAGCGTCCGTTATTCATGTCGTTCTTATGTTCATTGGTTTTGTCTACTGACCTGTGACGTCATAATTCCTGTGCGACACCATATTGCCCTAGGTATCGTTTATTTAAAACTAAATTTTCATTTGCTTTTTTAGAAGATTTTTCTGAGGACTCAATGAACACCATAAATGTCTACTTTTCCTCGAACTATTCCCAATAAGTCCAATAGGAAGCGTGCGCTCTTAGAACCCAGACTTATAGGTCCTCGGCCTTCGCCCGCAGAGCCCGATGGTGCCCCAGATGGTGCCGCAAGCTGAGGCGCCAATGGAGCCCGATGCCGCGCCGCCCGCCCCCGCCGCGCCGCCCGCCCCCGCCGCGCCGCCCGCCCCCGCCGCCCCTGCCGCCCCCGCCGCCCCCGCCCTCGCCCCAACCGCCGACGCCGCCATCTCCACCACCACAGGTTGATACCTCTTTTCTTGACCCGTGACCTCACTAACGCCACCAATAGCAAAATAACGAGCATCGAGTGGAAAAGGGGTCACAGTACGAATATAGATAGACGTTTCTTATGAGGCAACACGGTGCTAAATCACGCCACGAATCATATTAAATCATATTTTTGTTTAAATATTAGTTTTTCAAGATCAGTGGTTAACTATTTTAGAACCTATGATGGTGTTTGTAGCTTAGTGTAATATATAATTGTTTTTAATGTGCTTGCCTGGTTACCATAGCACAGGGTATCCTAGTTTGGGACCAGGTCAGAATCTGCTTATTATGGCTCCGCCTATATTGACCAACCGCCTATTATGCACCTTAGAAAAGCACCATTTAAAAGTATGCTTAAGCGCTTTGTTTTAAGCAATTTGTAAACATGAAATATTACCGATAATGTTAGTTGTGTAGAAAGTAATGTTAGTTGTGTAAGTATTTAAGAACTGTTACCAAGAGCTTGCCGATAAACTGCATTAGCAGTTTGGCAAACTAATGCTGTTGTAATTTCGTAATGTGTTGAGTGAATAAATAAATTAATAAAAATAAATGGCGTAATTACACAAGAAAGATGCTTCCTATTAAAATAAGTATTTATATAAAAAAGGTTTTTATTTCACAATACGCTTTGTGTGACGTCCGCTTACTGTTTCGTGTTTGTCGATTCCCTTCGATGTCATTATAAACGGCTTTCACTGTAATCGGTTTCAATTTGTCAATGTTGTGTCCTACAAAAAGAAAAGGCACGCGTGGGTTCTTCCTTAACCAGATCATGGCGTTTACCAACAGAGTCGAGCAAGGCCCCAGTAGTAAGGGCGAAGGCCGAGACGCCCCCGGTGTCGGGCGTTAGCGAAGGCCCGCCCTGCGGCGAACCGGCTATCAGTAACGCCCAGACCACCGCAGTAGCCCCTCAGGTAACAATCAACCAGCCAGTACTTGTTACGGGATACCGCCGTTTAGCCAAAGTATTTTTCTCCAAATTTTACTTCCCAATAAACTTATGGCATCAGTTTCATTTCCCAAATGAAACTTTAGCAAGTTTTCATTTCGCATTTCATTCATTTGGTCAAATTATAATTTCGCATAATTTTACTGCGTCAAGTTTTATTAAGACAAACGTTTATTATGCTAACGTTTACGTGTAAAGAATACGTAACAACAGAAATATAGGTGCGACGACGCGCGTAGCGAAGCGGAGCGCGTCGGAGCGTTAGGTTCTCTATGTAAGATCGAAAACAGACTCGACTTTGATGCGTTCTTACCTTGCCTCTTGTTGCCTCTTTGGTAAAATGAATTTTGACCAAGTATTTATTTGGTAAACAATAACTTGCCATAATAACTTTTGCTAACTGTTTATTTGCTTTAAGTTGTTTTGAGAAATGTTTTTTTGCCAAGTGATAATTTGCGGAAAATAGTTTGGGAAGTAATACTTTGGGAAACGATTTTTGGCAATACATTAGTAAACCACTTGTTACACCTAAAGTCGGTTTTTAAATTCAATGCAAAAAAAACTGTCACGTTGACATATCAAGCCAAAGGCTGTGTCTGAGTGTTGCTAGTACATAAAAACCAAATAACCCCATTTTACTTCCGAGTAAAATTGTGTGCGCTTCGTAGGTGTTATTTTAGACTTTGCTCTAATGAGTGATTAAATTTCAATGTCTTTGATGTGACATAGATTTTGGTCACATGGGTCTTCTATTCGTGGTAAGAAAAATATCAACCGAGTAAACCTATATATTTTATAGCGGCAACACAGCGTGATTTTTTTTTTCATCGAATTAAAAAACTGATTTTAGGCAGAGGCCTTCGTCGATCCACACCACTCCCTTCAATCCTTAGCCGTACTCATCCACTGCCATCAGTCTGCCTCGAAACGTCGGTCCAGACAGGTCGGCGTCTCACACTGCGTCTTAACAATGCGCTAGGTGACTTTATAAAAATAAAAACATGTAAAATATTTTTTTACTAAAGTAAAATAGCTCGATTTGTAAAACACCCAACTGTTGCATATATGTATTTATGTTGTAAAAATGAATCGCTGAATGTCTTGCTAAACGCAAATCTTGGGAACAGCTGAACCGATTTCGCTAATTCTTTTTTTAGAATATTCCTTGAAGTACGAGGGTGGTTCTTACGGAGAGAAAATATAGAAAAAAACGAAATCTTTGGCGCTACGAAGTTTTCCGGGACAGCTAGTTTAATATAAATATATGCACATCATATATTACGTAATTATATGTGGTGTTCTATCTTTTGCTACTTGTCAATATATGTTCGATAATCTTATTACGGTATACCGTATACCTACATCCTAAATGTCCACACCTACCGACTATGTTCTTACTGCAATTCTCTCCATCCAAAGGTTTCCGCCAATCGTAAACCATTATGTACTTGGACATAAGGAAATTACAATAGTTCTGTATCGTTAGGTCGTGACAACCGCAGCGCCGACCGCGGTCACGCCAACAGTGACCGCGGCAGTGACCGCGCCCGTGTCCACGCCATCGCCGCTCTTCAAGGGTAACCAGTGCGGGAAACATTTCCCGCAGACCGCACAGCACGGTGAGTGGAATTCAGAAAGAAACTTAAAAATTATGTAAGACAATCAGTCTTCCAATTCGGTGTTTGACACAATCCACAATAAATTATTTGATATGCTGGGTTAAAACAAAAATTGCAAAATATTTCGGAAAATGTATTTCTTTTAGTCATTTACTAGTTATTACAATTTTTAAATAGATGAGACATATAAAGAACATATAATAGCTCTAGTGATTGGTGCCTCTGCCTACCCCCTCGGGGATAACGGGCGTGAGTTTATTTATTTTATTTATATTTTATGAATCATAAAAGAGTGCTCTGAATAATGGCGTCATAATTCAGTATTTTCATACGAAATTCCGTATTAAAAGTAACATTTCACATTTTGCCAGCTACTCAATTGGCATATTTTGAAAGTAAGTACATATTGACCATTTTAAGAAACTTATTACACCGTCATTAGAGCATGATTAAAGATTGATTGATGATTAGTCATTGCCTACATAAAAGAAGACGGATAAATGTAATTTGTATTTTTTTTTGTATGTAATGCAAAGGATTCATACTCATACTGTGTTTGCTGACGTCATAGAAAAGTCATTTAAGGTGATGGCTTTTTATTAAATATCTTAAAAAAAATATTTATTTACTAATCTAATAAATGGAAATTGTACAGACAATTTTCGAAATGGTTTTGAGATTTCCGTTCATGTTCAAAAATGTAGCATGGCGAATTGATGTCTTATCATAAAATTTCAATATAATATTTCTGTTTCGTGCACGCCCTTCTTCCTTTCTGCGCAAATGACTTTGACTGAAAAGTCCTTTTTTCTATCAAGAACTCTAAACAGGTGTTAGTTTAGTTGATGTGTTTTTCTCCGCAAGTTCAGTTTATTCATGTTTTGTTAATGTAAATATGGTAGAGCTGGGCCTTCTGACACCGGTATTGCTATACTTACTACAGTCAGTTTTTTAATTAGATTTAAAAAAAAATGACGCTGCGTTACCGCTATAAAATATATAAGTTTACTCGTTAGTTTTTTTTTACTGTGAATGGAAGACACAATATGTGACCAAAATCCTTAATACATCAAAGACATTAAAATTTAATTACTCTTATGAGCAAACGTGTACGTGGCACACTCAATTTTTACTTGGAATTAAAATTGTGTTATTTGGTTTTTACCTACTAGCAACACTCAGACATTGACAGCTTGGCCTAGTATTGATATGTCAACGTGACAGTTTTTTTAATTAAAAACAGACTTTAGGAGGTCCCTGTGCTGTCATTATTGTAAGAAATAAATTATTTTTGAGCCTGATTGATTTGGTCTTATTATAATAATATCACACCGCTTTTTCACAGACAAGGGGCTGCCCAAGGCGATGGTGAAACCGAACATCCTTACCCACGTGATCGAGGGCTACGTCATCCAGGAAGCAGGGGAGCCCTTCGCCGTAAGTTCATTCTCATAATAAAACTGCCCTCGTAACGAGAAACACAGTAATAGCCATTATTGCGTTATGCTGCGTTTTTAGTTTGAACGCAAAAATAAGCTACTAAAAGGCATTTTTTGCTGTAAAAAAATAATGGTTGCTGTAGATCTACAATAGATCTACAGCTACCATTACCAACACCACCAGCAGTAAAAAACAATGGTGGATGTAGATCTACTGTAGATCTACAGCTACCATTAAAGTCTGTTCGCTACCATAGTGTCACTTTGATATTTACCGCCTCGGCACATGGCGGCTTTTGACAAAAGAAATTAGAGGAAGCCGACGCGGCGCAATATGCCAGTGAATTTGGCTCGCAGCTCATATCATTCTACTATTATGTACATCACGCAATTAAAGAATTAAATCAATCAGTATTTTAGAATGGATTTATAACGAGACTATCCTGCATCACTTAGGTAGGTACCTATTCTAAATACCGGTGGAGATGAATATTCTGAGGACACTTCGAGTGATGAAGAGTAGTGTTTTATTTTGTGCTTCATTAGGCATATTGTGTACCATGTTTTTTTTTTCAATTTAAAGTATTTTTGCCGCCTAAGTTGTATTAATGAAATAAATGTCATTTTACTAAAACCAAGATTGCCTTCGTGTGTACCCACACTATCTAAGCGGACGGACTTTACCAACACCACCAGCAGTAAAAAATAATGGTAGTAAATGCTAGGATACATTGGAAGCCTTGTACTATGGTCACTAGGCAAGGGTATCACGTCACAAATATTATATTTTATAAATATTTTGTAATTTTTTTATTAATTTGATACTACTTTTTTTACTAAAACCTAAAATCCCCCATCAAGGGTTCCGTACTAACAGTTTTTCACGAACTTCGAAGACATGATTTAATAACTAAGGTGTAGTCAGATTACTCCCTGTATTTGTAGTAAAAGACAATATTACGCGGCAAACACAGTTCTAGATCAGAGGAAAGTACCCCATGAATTTTGATTCACTCGAGTGTCGAAATATACGTTTTCGTGCGGCGTAAACCGCCGCATGTTTTTTTTACGTTTGCTTAGAATGTTAATCGTTTCACATCTTCAAGGTACTATAGATTTGTGAATATGGTTTTAATTTCAAGTTTATACATCGACGCGTTCCCGAGATAAAGGTTTTCTTGAGACATAAATGGACCGACGGACGGACGACGAAATGCTCCCATAAGTTCACCGTTTCTTCCTTTTGAGGTGCAGAACCTGCCCTTATTTTTATTGTCTATCAAACCTTCGGTATACAGTTTTCCTTACAATCACCAACAAATATTGTGCGATCGAGACGACGACGCATTGATAGACATAACAGAAGCCTTAAGCCTCGTATCCACTAGGCAACATTTGGCGCGCAATATGTTGAGCGACAGCGCGGGACATTTGTTGCGACGCGAAACTTGGCGGGCGTCATGTTGCGCGCCCGCTGGCAACGTCGCGGGCTGTTGTGTAACATTGCCGAACATGTTGAGCGGCACGTGTTGCGCGCCAAATGTTGCCAAGTGGATCCGCGGCTTTAGAAGCCTACTCTGTTGCAGGTGAACCGGCCTCTCCGCGAGTGGGTCGACAAGGAGCAGGATAAGGAGAATAAGGTGCCCAGCGACGAACCTCCACGTAAGTCCGCACTGGTGTTTACCTCGCAGAAGTCGTGCTGAAAGAAAATTCACTCTAAAAACAAAAAAATTCAAAATTCAAAAATTTTTATTTCAACGTAAAGAATTTACATTCTGCTTGTTGAATGTCAATGTACATACAGTTATGTATAATGTTAGCCGCTGCCTTGGGGCCGTCTGTAGTGGAGAAAAAGGCAGCAAAAAAAACTCCACTCTGACCATCTTTTCTCAAATCAACTTAAAGCTAATACAAATTAGGTATGAGTGTTTGTATACCAAGAATCTCAAGATCCATGAGTGCAATCAATACTTGCAAAGTCAAACATCATTTAATATGCTTAAAAGGTAATAAAACACCAATGCTGCGGCCAGACACACGGACGGCACCCGTTCACGAGCGTAACGCAGAGGTCAGCCATCACCAGTCTCAACCATATTAGAGGGAGATAGGCGATATAAAATAGGGGTATAAAATATTAGGGATAATAAATATAGGGATATAAAATATTTAATGAACGTCAAAGCTGTTAGTTTGCCCCATAAAATAAGTATCAACTATTCTTAATTACACGCCTTTATCTTATTTACATTTGCAGGTAAGAAGGCGATGCTAGAGGGCGGGCGAATCAGTATCAGCAGCAACGAGCGACCGTCGACGAACGACACCGGTAAGTGTTCCGATAATACAAACCAAATTCGTACCACTGTAATTTGCCATACGATAAATAAACCACCACACCAGTGAAGTATGCTGAGTTGGAGCCCTTTTTTATTGTCACAGGAGCACCTGAGGCGTTTGGAGTTGGGGGTGGCTAGGCACCATACACTACTGTGTGGAGCCCTGCTGCCGTAGATTAAAAAAACGGTTGTTTGTTTCCCTTTGTCTCTATTTTATTTTTCTTGTTCAGTTGACTCTTGTGTATTTTGTTTATTATGTACTTTTGTCTTCATTGTGTTTCTGTGACATACTAATAAAATCTTTCTTTCTTTCTTAATGAAATAGAATTAAAAAGAAATAGACGGGTATATATTTCTCCTCCGGCAAACTCCCAAATGAGGTTCGAGACAGAAACTATTTATTAGCAATAAGACCGTCAACTGTACCATTTCTTTTGTATCTGCCTATATTGTAATTTATTGTTCTCTTGTTCTTCTTCTTTGTTTACTTCGACCAAATAGGGGATGTATTAGCAAAGGGCAAGATAAAAACTACTCGAAACCGACGAGCGTACATGCAAAGACTAATGAATGTCGATGAAGCGAAAGTGATTTGTCAGGATCGTCGCAGGTGGCAGTCCCTGGTCTCTGCCGACCCCTCTGGGATACAGGCGTGAGCTTATGTATGTACAGTGTAGAATATTCTTATCTAATCTTTAAATTAAATTAATAATTATGTTACACAATAATGTGTAACCATGAATTTCAATACCTGTGACTTCAATACCAGGGGCTTATCAGAGGCCTTCTTTTAAGGGGATCCAGGAGGTAACACTACCGCCACAAAGGAAAAAAATTGCAAGAAATGTCTGTATGACCCCTCAATCATGCTAGTAGAAATTTGCAGGGCCCTTTTGCCAATTCGTTCTGTAAAGTAAGATATGTTTTCTTTTTCCTCGGTGCGGGTAATGCTACCAGGAAATCAGAATGTGTTTCTACGAAAAGAATTTTAATTTTTTGGAATGTCAATGTATTTTAACGTAAACATTTACATTTTGTTTAATGTCAATGTACTAAAATGTTAGCGCTAAATGTTAGGTGTTAATGAATGTAGTGGAGAAAAAGCGGCGAAGAAAAATCTCCACTCTGACCATCTTTTCTGAAATCACCTTAAATCTAGTACACAAGTTGGTACGAATATCTATATACCTAAGAAGCTCGTGATCCATGAGTGCAATCAATACTTGCTATGTCAATACAATAATAGCACAGTTTTTGGTACGCAGTCACAGCGTCTATACGTATGTGAAAAACTTAAAGCCTATATACAGGACGTACCAAAAAATAGTGTCAAGCGGAAATCCAGAGATAGAGCACCTCTAGGGGTCCCTAGAGTCTGAGCACCCGAATCACCCCCATGTATTTTCCGCGATTTTTTGTTGTTTTCGAGTTATAATCTTTTTTCGTATTTTTCGTCCCACCTCGACCTACAAGACATTATTGGCTACAGAGCCATGAATTATTAAGATACATGCTTTATATTTTTTTCCAAAGTATATGAATAGTGTGCCTTGCAGGCAAACTCAATTGTGGGTCAAGCTAATAAGATAGCGCCATAAAAAAAATTAAGAATTGCAAGGTTAGTTAAGATTTATAAATTTGTAAAATGATTTACAAGAAATCGTGGAACATACACGGGGGTGATTCTGGTACTCCCAGGGGTGCTCTATCTCCGGCCTTCCGCTTGACACTATTTTTCGGGACACCCTATATAATCTATGGAGTACCCCCTGGACGCCCTCAATCCGTTTTATTCCCAACAGGGAGCACCTCCAGTACTTCGGCGAACGTGAAGTCGGAGCCTCCGGTCGGGGCTGCGGAGGGCGAGTCCGACGACGCAGAGCCCAAATTGCCAAGCTGCGTCAAGTGGACGGTGGGTACACAATACGGTATCTGACACTATCAACAGTAAATTATTTGAGATGCTCGATCAAAACAAAAACTACAAAATGATTCGGAAAATGTATTTCTTTTAATCATTTACTAGTTATTACAATTTTTAAATAGATGAAACATAATAAGAATGCTCTGAAATGTGACGTCATAAGCCAGTATTTTCATACAAAATTCCGTTTTAAAAAAATTACTCATGATTTGACATCCTGTCAAATACCCAATTATTTGTAGCGATTATAATTATTATTTTTAATCCTGGATAACCACCCTTATCACTTAGGGCTATGAAAAATAGATAACAACCTACTCAGACCTACGGATTATGCATTTCGGAGGAGTATGCACACTAACACGGTGACACGAGAATGTTATATATTAGATTTTGAAAATATTGACCATTTTAAGAAACCAAAGTCTGTTTTTTTGTTCAATGCAAAAAAATAAAACAGTCACGTTGACATCTCAATACAATCCAATGTCTGAATGTTGCTAGTACGCAAAAACCAAATTACCCCATTTCACTTCCAAGTAAAAATTGTTTGTGCTCGTAGGTATTTTTTTTTTACTTTTCTCAAAATTTAATGTCATGTGATAAGGATTTTGGTCACACAAGTCTTTTATTCACGTTAAAAAAAATCTACCGAGGAAACCTATATATTTTATAACGGTAACACCGCGTCATGTTTTTTTGCATTGAATTAAAAACGGACTGTAATAGCGGTATTTTTGAGTTTTAATAATTATGGCATTTTTTTTTCTGAAATGTTGCTGTTTGTGACGCTATTAAAGCATGAATAAAGAGAAAAAAACAAATGTCATTTGTAACTGAATTTTTTGTAAGTAAGGCAAAGTATTCATACACGTACAATACGATTAAAATCAGTTAACACTTCAGCTTTTCTCGGATATCATCGCCTAAATCCGGAGACGGAAATGACATGAAATACATTACCGCGTTTTCTTTTAGGTAGCATTCAATTTGAAGTATCATAAACGCAATGTATAGCACCTGCCAAGATGACATTACTAACCGATAGACCTAAGAAAATGATTATGCAGAAGCGACATGAATTTGAACATTCATTATTTGTTGAAGATATTTACTTTCTTCTTAATTAAATAAATTAGCTTATTTTCTAAAATAGTTATAAACATTATTTACAATTTCACGAGATTGAGCAACAATTTATTACCACGCTTTAAATTTGTTGAAGCCATTATACATAACTATTGTAAGTTAATTGTGATAAAATTTGATAGAATCGAATATTTTCACGAATGAAATTAGCGTTCATAAACATAAATGTATCATAACGTCAAACTGGTTTTATTGACACTAAGAAGGCAGACTGTCAAAATAGTAAATATTTTTTCTTATTTCAATATAAAGGTTGTGTTAGTTTTGACCTACAAAGGAGGTTTTGCTGCTCATGTCGTTCTTGTATTGTATTCAATAAGACAACGAGTAATTTATACATATATATCATCAGGTCATATCTGTAAATTGATAACTCTATGTGAGAGACGAGGGATTCACGACAATTACCGAGGTTGGCCGAAGTGTTAACTGATTTTAATCGTATTGTACTGTGTTTGCTGACGTCATAGAAAAGTAATTTAAGGTCAACGCTTATATTGAATATCTCAAAATACCGAAATTAGTTTCTTAAAATGGTCAATACATATTTCCAAAATAAATAATAAAAAACATACAAAAATAAGTAGCATGGCCAATCAAATGTCTCCAGTCGCTACAACAACCACCTATGAAACTTCACGAGTCAGTGCCACCTCACCAGTCTAAGCCTACGTTACTTATCAACTAACCATCTCAATCCAATCCGCACGTGGCCCCCGTGGTGGATTAAAGTCTAAACCTTCCTCAGGGCACGGACTGCCCTCGGTGGGGACATAATGAATGAATGAATGAAAACGTTTATTTCGGACCATAGAATCCATATAACTTAACCTAGCCTTAAAAATATCGATGAGACAATTGAAAAACATAATTGATTGATTGGTTAGTCGACTGATCAGCTGAATATATACTAGTTAGTTAATCAATCACCCAACCAATCAACCAATATGCATCTTCTCAAAATGACGCCACATAGGGCAGTCTGGCCTGTCAGCCAATACTCGTAGGATACCACTGGGGCTGCCGCGGACGCGACTATCTAGTGACGCTACTCCTTTGCGCATTAAGGCACGAAAGCCGGGTTGATGATGATGATAAGATAAGATAACGTTTATTGAACCATAAAAGTCTTAGATAATTAAAACAATACAATATTCGACTTATACAGAATATCTTACAAGTTAGTCTTATTGTCATTGTTATAGCATCTGCTGCTGAACTAGGCTTATAGCCTGTATTTCAGCATTCAGCGTGATGATGAACCGTCTCAATCCCCCCGCTAGGTGGCGGAAGTGTGCGACTTTATCCGGAACATCCCTGGCTGCGCGGGCTACGCGGACGAGTTCCTAATGCAGGAAGTCGACGGGGAGGCGCTGCTCCTCATCAAGCCTGAACACCTGGTGATGGCTCTCTCCATGAAGCTGGGCCCCGCGCTCAAGATTGTCGCCTGCATCGACGCGCTTCGGCCTGAAGGGGATTGCCAGCCGCCCGCGCCTACGGACTGAGGTTCGACGCACTCCGCTTTAAGCCGAATTTATATACATAGGCTATTTGACCGATTCAAAATTCAAATTCAAAATTCAAAAATTTTTATTTCAACGTAAAGAATTTACATTCTGCTTGTTGAATGTCAATGTACATACAGTTATGTATAATGTTAGCCGCTGCCTTGGGGCCGTCTGTTGTGGAGAAAAAGGCAGCGAAAAAAAACTCCTCCGTTATTACCGAAAACCATCTCTTTTTTTTGTGTGTGCATGGAGTCCTCAGGAAGTGTTAATTTTAAATTATTTCGTGTATTTCCGCAGAATACATAATGGTACAGGTACAGAAGATTCGCTCCGCAAAATCAATTAAAGAAAAAGGGACTCTAGCAGCGATACAATTAGGTGCAATTCACATCGCACGGCTCTAAAAAAGCTACGTTATATTCACCTACATGTTGCCTCTCTTTCTACCGCGTAACTCTTACCTCTTCTGGCGCCTGAATTCCTACCTATTTGCCACTCCGGAGTGGTCGCCGCATGTACTTACGCGTTCGATACCGACACGCGTAGTGAAACAGGCCTGGTTCGACGCACTCCGCTTTAAGCCGAATTTACATTACATTACATAGGCTATTTGACCGATTTCTGAAAACCATCTCATATTTTTTGTTGGTGTGCATGGAGTCCTCAGAAAGAGGTCATTTTAAATTCTTTCGTGTATTTCTTCTAAAGAAGGCAAACGAAAATTTACTTTTGAAATAAGCCGCGAAAACGCTGTCCCAGGCAATATGGCGTCGCACAGGAATTATGACTTCACTTCCCAGTAAACCACAATGAACGTAAGAACGTATGATGATAGACGCCATTTTTACTGGCATGTGACGTCATAATAGAATCGGCCAATCCAGGTCGTTTTCGATACAATGGCTGCAGATATGCTGCAGATACATAATTTATCAAATTTGATCTTGTTTTTTTTAATAGTTAAAATGCCTGAAAGCGGTTTTAAGACTAATAATTTATACGAAGACGTATAAATAAAACTGTGTTTTTCATACTGTCAAATAGCCTATTAATGGCATGAAATTAATGTCGTGACATTAGTTTTATCAAAGTTTTCACGTGTGATTTAGCACTTTCGTAATTCATGCATTAATTTCGCGACAGCTAATGATTTTCGTGTCCTGCGCGATATTTTGGTGAAATTAGTGTCATGCAACTAATTTCATGTAGATTCGACGTGAAACTAGACGCAACTGACCACCCCATGACATAATCTTGCCTTTTCTTCTCTTGCAGATGATATATTGTGAACCGCGCCGCGGATCTTTTGTCGTCCCATTTTGTCTTCGCCCCATGATTTATCGGAGCAGGTTAGCGTCGCCCCACATTATATTAAACTATCTTTGGACAGCTTTCAGTACTCTGTCTAGTGTACCTAACTTGTCACAACCAGAGCAGTGTCAAACAAAAAAAAATAGGTTTAAAGATTCGCATTCTTTGTTCTTGAAACTATTTTCGCTGCATTACTTTACTGATGAGTCAGTGGTTGGATCTGTACTTATCTTATAGTGAGCTATCTTATTTTGTTTTTATTTTATGTTTAGTTTGTATAGCCGTCACGCGAAGGACGCTTTTTTAAAAATTTCTTTTTTTTTTTCTAAAGCGTCCGTTCCGACGTGAAGGCGCGTCCTTAGGACATATGTCGAGAGTTCCGCCTATACCTCTAGCTTATAGTCTTTATATACGTAATTATTCTTAAGTTAATCGGTCAGTGGAATTTAGCTCTAGCGCCCTAAGTTTTAAGTCATTTCGAAAAGGGCGTCGATACTTTGAACTTTATTACATAGGCTTCTGACGGCAAATACCTAGTTATTTGTGGTTGTCGAAATGGTTCTGGGAGCGTTAGTTTCTGGAGGCCCTAGCTAAGCGAGGCCGTCGCGTTTTTTTATTTATAAACTAGTTAGTTTAGTGTAAAGTAATTTTAGTTTTAAGGTGCTAGTTCTGCATGAGCGTTTGTGTAGATCTGCTAATGGGGATGCTGTAGAAAAGACCTTATTATCATTAATGCAATTCACTACTCTGTGCGTTAAAATATTGGTTATATTTGCATTGAATTTAAATTCAATGATATTTGTTATTATATTAGTGTCCGATCGGAATTTCGTTTTCAACATATTTTGTAAGTGCACAGCAAGCAAATTGAATTTTACTTTGTTTACACAAAAGTTTTTTTTCATATATGGTTATTAACGAATTTAATCGGTAGATTAATATCTCTCTTCAAATTAAACGTCGAATCTTAAAGAGTAGTTTCTCAGCTACTCCTGTGTTGGCTAATTAGCACAGACCACTAAATATTTACAGTCTGTCTTTTCATTCAATGCAAAAAAAAAAATTGTCACGTTGACATCTCCATACATTTCTTAGTCTGTCTATGTCTGAATGTTGCTAGTACATAAAAACCAAATAACCCCATTTTACTTCCAAGTGTTTTGTTTTAGACTTTGCTCTTACGAGTAATTCAGTTTTAATGTCTTTGATGTGATAAGGATTTTGGTCACTTGAGTCTTCTATTCACAGTAAAAAAAATCTACCGAGTTAACCTATAACTTTTATAGCGGTAACACCGCGTCATTTTTTTTGCATCGAATTAAAAAACGGACTTTAGGACAGCCTGTGCTGTGGCAACCAGGCAAAAACATCACAAACATTAAAACTGCTTGCTTATTCAACCTTTGTGCAGCGCCCAGTCAAGAGCACCATCGTTTTTTCTAAAGCTATGTTAAGTGCCAAGATCTACTACTTGGTAAAGGAATGCCTAAATATGGTGGTATGTGCTATTTACTGATGGTTTCGGACGAAACCAAGAACAGGAACCGAAATTCGGTCGGACATTATACTTTTTTTATAATAATATATCAAACATAATTAATGTTGTTCAGCTCTTTTGGACAGCGTCTCTTTATTTATCCTTTCTTTGAAAATGTTGCCAGAAAATGCTCCAACAGACCAATTCTAAAAACCAGAAGTAGTTTGTTGGAGTTGTTGGTAATTAAAAGTATTATCATGTAAATTATTATTACATGGTAACTCTACATAAAAGCGTGAATTAAACTATTGCATCATTTTATGATGATTCTAGGTATATTGTCTTTGTGATTTGTGAAATTAAGAAAAAACATTTCGTAAAATAAACATTTTGCAATAGTTGTTGTACATATTGTTTTAGGCTTAAGTATTGCATTTCTGTTTCTTCCCAGCCTAGGAAGAAATTGTTATGCGACGTTTATATTTTTAACTGTAGCAAAGTAGGTCGGTCGGTAGTAACTGTAGGTCGCTTATTAAGACCGAAGAAATGTGTAAGTTAAGAACTTGTACATCGAACAAAACGACGGACGGTCTGTGTAAATAAATACGTATGTAATCAATAAAAAATGTTCTAGTTTTATTGTTATCGTAATACTAAATTGAATGTTATTCGTAACTTAAGAGTGCGGTGGGTGTCTTTAACTACAAATAAGACATTGTAAATATAGAGATAAGCTTTCTTTAAGTTTTACTTACATAGTATTCTGTTTATATAATCTCAAAGGGGAAATCATACTCAATATGCATTTGTTTTGAAAATGTTAGGGTTAGCTGGTGTTGGGAACTCTAACTCGATATAAACACCACCGTTGCAACCAGCCACGCTGGCCGGGTTACCCGACTCCCGCAGAAAGATCGCCTCCCTGAGGGATCGTAAACTATACGTGTGAACTGAACAAGTCCGCTTTGACTTAGTATTATTATCTACAATGTTACTAACTGCATACTCAATGCATGCATAGAATTTATATAATGCACGATAAAAAGATTCGTCAGAGATGACATTCTACGTCATTTCCAATAAAAGAATTAAGAAGTTGGCAAGAAACTAAAATGTTCAATTGTTCACACTAGATTAATAGGAAGCTATTAAATCTATGGTGCTAACTAGGTAAAATGTGTCAATGATGTTTGAAGGATGAATTTGTACTGCATTTACACTCATTTTAGCTCTCATTGAAAATTTGGTTTATTTTTTTATTTCTTTATTTATACTTTTCGAACTGAGCAGAGTGTAAGTGCAGTATAAAAAAATGGAATGCCAAACATAGATTGGAAAATTGAAGCTTTTTTAACTCTTCTACGTCATTGCGTTTCAATTTAGTTTTAATGTAAAATCTTTGTAGTTAATAATTATGTAGGTGCGAAAATTGGTGTAGTAAAAATGTGTGTAAATAAATAGCAAAGCGTTACATGTTTAACCAAATACTGGTTCAGGAGTAAATGTTTCAATGTTATATTTAATTGGTGTGTCTCTCAAGCTGGCCATGTACTTCGAGCTGCTTAACTTTACCAAATAAAAAAATAAAGTAAAATCATATTATAGTGATCTTGACATGGATAGTCTAATGATATCATTTACTGTGGATTCTTCTGCTGAGACTGCACCTTTGACAATGTTACTACTCAATTAATACTACATCTTGCTCAATTTTAACAGAAAACTCGTAACTTTGTATACACAGCGATTTACATGCATAGAAAAATAAAATTGATGTATGAGACTGATCGGAGTGTTTTATTATTCTTCATTAAACCCGTTCTCTATCATGATGCCCACTTAGGGTATGATGATAGATAACAATAATTTCAATATAAAAAATATTTTTTTTACATTGTACGAAACTTACACTGGATATACTGGGTGTCCCGTTATTAGTGGTCCAATCGGTAATAAGCCTTGCTACATTTTTGAACATGAACGGAAATCTCAAACCATTTCGAGATTTATGCTTTCTGTACAATTTATATTTATCATAAATTTTTTTATTATTAAATAAGTCTATATTTTATAAGATATTCAATAAAAACATTGACCTTAAATTACTTTTCTATGACGTCAGCAAAGACAGAATGAGTATTAAACCTTTGCCTTACAAAAAAACCAAACCAAATCAACTGACAATAATGAAATTGGTTTTTTTATGTAGGCAAAAACTGTCTCCTTAATTAATCATCCTATTATATTAAATATTAAAAATAGACATGAATAAAACTCAAAAATGAATTTGTTAAAATGGTCAACATTTTCAAAATTAAAAACATGCAAAATAAGTAACATGGCCAATTGGTGACGGGTTGGACCATCCTCTAACAGAAAAACAAAAAATAGGTTTAGTAAAAGTGTCATGTTTTTTGAGATTATTTGAGATGATAGATTTTTTTGATAATTATTATAGCATTTTTTACATTTGTCATTGTTTGTGATGGCGCCCGGAAAAAACAAAATTTTTATGTTTTTATTTTTTGTTACTTTTTTGTCCTAAGGCCCTTTACACACTGCGACTTTTAGCATCGATGCAGTCGCGCGTTTTTGAAACGCGCGACACCAGCTGTAGCGCAAGTGTGTAAAGGTGGACCATTTGCGACTGCATCGCGACAGAATCGCGACTGCATCGATGCTAAAAGTCGCAGTAAAGGGCCAAAGATATCAATGTCCCTTTAATCTAAGTGAGACGCAAGTTCCCCATTACATTGCCCATTCCCCACCCAACTTAGAGTGCCCAGCCCCATTAAGAGTGTTAACACTTATTATGTCATTGTTGCTTCACATTCACATGAATCAAAACACAAACACGTTCATTGCAGAATAATGAAATCGGTGGTGATTCATTACGGATTTTTCATTGTATAAATATACATTTATGTGATTCATTACGGATTTTTCATTGTATAAATATACAATGAAAAATCCGTAATGAATCACCACCGATTTCATTTATGTGATATGCATTTATGTGATTCATTACGGATTTTTCATTGTATAAATATACAATGAAAAATCCGTAATGAATCACCACCGATTTCATTACTCTGCAATGAACGTGTTTGTGTTTTGATTCATGTGAATGTGGGATGCTGGGATATCATCGATAGAAATATTATTGTAAGATCACCATCGCGATCATCAATGATGGTTTTTTTTTTGTATTGTATTAATAAAAAGAAAAAGTTACACTGTATACAGTGCGTCCCAAAAAATAGTGTCAAGCGAAAGTCCAGAGAAAGAGCACCCCTAGGGGTACCCGAATCACCCCCATATATGTTCCGCGATTTTTGTAGTTTTCGAGTTATAGTTTTTATTTCGTATTTTTTGTCCCACCTTGACCTACAAGACGTTATTGGCCACAGAGCCATGAATTATTAAGATACATGCTTTGTTTTATTTTTCAAAATAGGTGAATAGTGTGCCTTGCAGACGCAAACTCAATTGTGGGTCAATCTGATACAAGAACGCCATATAAAATGAAGAATCGCAAAGTTAGTTAAAATTTATAAATTGTTAAAATGTTTGATGACTCGAAAACTATGAAAAATTGCGCAACATTATGTGAGGGTCATTCGGGTACCCCTAGGAGTGTATTTTTGGGACACCCTGTATAAGGTCCCACAAAACCAATTACTTGGTTTGACTGTGGGAGAGTCTCGTTATTTAATAGTTTTAACAGCACTCTACTTAAGAATTGCACAGAAGCACATTCTGTTAATAAAAATACCTTAACTAAATTCTTAAATGTTTTTGTAACTAACAGTTCAATATATAATCAAGCAACAATATTCCAACAAAAAGAGTTTGACTAACGGTACCTACACAAAACTGAGGTCACCTAGTTGCTAAAAAAAAAATACTTATATTTTTATATTATTTTTACAGCATATTACACATTTACACTGCATTTATATCACGCGCACCAAATCCTAAAGGATTCCTAAATTTTCAGTCATTGTTCTGAGGTTATTGCTGAAGCAAATGTCAGTTCTTCGACTGAAGGATTTGGAGCGCACTGAATGTAAGCCCAGCCTAATGTCTTTTATTACTTTGTAAATTGTAGACCAATACGGTCAAGCAAGATTACCCAACGCGGGCCGTCCATGAATTACAGCTCGAAACTAGTTCAGAGATGGAATGATCACAAGTATTGTGTACCTACTGCAATACTTGTGTTCAATCAAAAATACATAGTCGAAAGGCACCAAGAATTTGTCCTTCCAATGTCATACGTTTAGTCGACTGGTACAGGTTTTAAAATACCTAACTTTAATAAAACGAACTTTTACAAAGGTAAAAGTTCATGGGGCTCGAATAAGAAACGAGAGAATCTCAGATCGCAATCCTGAAATAGTATTAAACAACACATATTTGGAACTGATCTTGCAACCATGGCGTGCCACCACTACCACTAATGTTGTACCTGCATATCGTGCTATGTATTCTGGAAATGTTCCTGTGGAAACTGAAACGCCAGTGGTTTCCGCAGACAGGCAGTTCCAGTTGAACAGATTTTCCTACATCGCAGGTACCTAAAGGGCCTTTGGAGGACCCAGGGTGGGCCCAGGTGATTTTTTTTGTCTGGTCCAAATCCGAGGTGTCATGGCGCTTTTATGTGTAGTTGTTGTAGAAAGGGTCTGCGTGCGGCTCAGCCTCGTATCGGTACGAAGGGCGACCGCGTATATCCTTACGGAGCCCCGTGGGCTTCTCGGCCAATATTTTTGTTTCTAGGATTTTCTGGAAATAATAGATTTTATGTCTTTATCTTCAATGGCCAATGATGGATAGTAACTAATACCAACTACAAAATAATTGCAGCAAAGGCGCTAATAAAATGCAACATTTTTGTTGTATTACTCTGACGCCGCATTAGATCAATGCGTAAAACTGGAAAGTCGAAAGCTGGTATTTTTGGCTGAAAGGAAATTGATATTTTTTGTCGCAACCAGTGTACCTATACTGGCAGTTGTTCCAGTTGTTCCTCGGCAGGGAATTTGTGCAGGGTGTATCCTACCTATCTTACGTCTGCGAAGTGCGGTTGAACTGCTACATGCTGCGTTATACCTAAAGCTATTACCCTGGTCTCGTAGTCCGACGGCCGGGTCGCCGGCAGGGGTCGGATCATCATCTTGGTCTTGTGGAGCGGGACGTTGGGCCCCTTAAAGGATATCCAGTAAACGGCCTGCGTTCGTGTGGTCTCGTCTGTAGTCACCGAATGCTTGCCATTCAGATTACTAAAATGGGGCAGGACAGGTTTGATTAAAACGTCGTGGAATTAAGTACCTAACAGGTATGGTAACAATGTGGAAATATTTTCTTAAGATAACAAGAAGAGGGAAGCTTCTGGCTCATCTAGTCTTGGCTAACCGCCGTTTGGTAAGTAACTACCCATAACGTAACCATATGTGGGCTTGTCTGCTAATTTCAAACGTAGTTGGACTTTCTTTCAAGCACTCGCTCCCCGTATATTTCTTTGCCCAAATGACACATATATCTTACCTCTTATCGCACTCTTTGTACCACCAGGCGCCCCCGTGTTCTGCTGAACAGGAGCCATCCTTCCACTCATCGTTGTCCACATCTGGCGTCGAGAACTTCTGACCCGCATGATATGTCAGTGAGTCACCTGGGGGTGAGAGGAACCTTTGCATTATTTTGTTGTTCCGTTTTGACGTAGGTAAAAACAAAACTAGACCGAAAAATATCTTAGGGCACTGCCTAGGTGAATAGCGTTTAGCCATATTAAACGAAAAAAAAAAATCATGGACAACGCAAAATCAATCAATACCTGCGACTCCGCTAAATTATCCTAAAAAAAAGAATTTACATTGTATGATTTGTATATGTATACAATGAACATGTATGGGTATATGTTTAAGAACAATGCATCATGTTGTATTGATACTCATAGGTATTGATTTCATATTTCCTACTGTAATATCATAAATTATATTTATAAAAAAATATTTAAGAAGAAACGCGCGCGTGTGTTGAACTATCAGCATTTTTTCACAATCTACAACACATAACCAAAATTCCCGAGCTGAATCATTTAAGTAGTGTAGCAGCAGCTCGAGCCTTAAAACCGACCGACAATGACCGAAATGTAGTTGATGCTTGGAAATGAATGATGATACAGCGCCACGACAAAGCTCAATATTATAAAACATTCTTTATATTATTCTACTTATTAGGAAGGGCCACAAAACCAAAATAAACAAGGCTATTCGAAAATAAACGCGCTCGGATACGACTCACGCCATGCCGTTCGTAGGCCCGGGACCGCTCTCTACTCCAACCGAGCCTAGCTAGGGCCCAGTAGGCACCTGGCTACGCCCACGAACGTATTTATATATTTGAGCACTCACCTCCAGTTCCGTAATAAGTACCCAATGTACTGATTCTGTAGCCTTCGGACTCTGGTCCGACCGTGAACACTGAATAAGTCGCATAAGCTTCCTGCCCCAAGTGAGTTTCCATCTCAATTCTCAGCTCATACAGTTTCTGGTTGGTAAGGTAATACAGCTTGTCCAGGCCGAGCCAGAATTCGCCGGCCAAGTTGCCGAACCCATGCTTGTAGTCCCACCAGTTCTTGTAGAAATCCTGGGTGCCGTCGAATCGGTTTTGGAAGACCTGCGAAAAGATTCGTGGCTTTAACCACAGAACACATAATAGTACAGGTACAGAAGATTCACTCCGCAAAATCAATTAAAAAAAAGGGACTCTAGCAGCGATACAATTAGATGCAATTCAGATCGCACGGCGCTAAAAAAGCTACGTTATATTCACCTACATGTTGCCTCTCTTTCTACCGCGTAACTCTTCTTTTCTGGCGCCTGGATTCCTTCCTACCTACATATTTGCCACTCCGGAGTGGTCGCCGCATGTTCTTACGCTTTCGATACCGACACGCGTAGTGAAACAGGCCTGCTTTAACTGATAAATACTATTAAGAATCGAGACGTTTTTAAAATGTTGCAGCCTAACACTAACTTAATCGAAGTTTCCCTGGAACCTGGCTGGGTCCTTCTTACCTATAGAGTTAAAAATTCTCACCGTCCATCCACCTCCGGCAGTGGAGAGATCGCACAATACGTAGAAAGCATCCATATCGTCGGGCTTGATCTTGTAAATACCGGAAACGTTGAATCCTTGGACCTGAATCTCGTGGCAGTCTGTCGGGTACCGCTCGGCGCGATCGGTCCGGACTGAGTTGCTGCCGTACCTTGGAATAGAATAGACAATATACTTAGTTTACACTTCTTATGAAACTATAAAATTCCCATGGAAGTTAGAATTCGTTATCATCATCGATTACATCAATAAGAGCATTTTCACACTACATTATAAGTGTAAATTTCCATAGATCCAGAAAACGAATTTATTTTATAAATTGGTAACATTTCCACAAAGATGTAACAAATATTTGCCACTATCTGCCAATATCAGATTCCACAACAAAATAATTTTCCGGGAATCATCATCATCCCATTATGTCTCCACCACGGGGGCCTAGTCCGGATTAGTGGAGGCTTGTAAGACTGCTTAACGTGCCTTGCGAAGCACGGAACCGCTCGGAAAAAAGCCACTAGCTAGCGTTAGTCATAGATAGACGGTCACCCATACATGCACTGAACGCGCCCTATGTTGTTTAACCTTCGTGATCGTTAGAGATCTTTCGGGCAGCCGGGCCTACGAGCGATTCCGGGAATCATAGGAAATAATATGTGATACTCAAATCAAATCAAAATGTTTATTTAGCAGAACCAAACTTAACAATACATTATATAAAGTACAGTAGAGCGTCGATTATCCGAACGTCGGTTATCCGAACGCCCGCCCGACCCGCGCATACGCATTTGTCATGGAGTGCTCACGCATTTGTCGCGACACCTTCATTTGTTAATTGTACTTCCTTCACTTCTACTCGATAAACTACTATATTCCTATTTTTCATTAAATATACAAATGTGAACATGGTGTTCATTTACCTGTACGTAAATATGTATGGATGAATCAATATACATACAGGGTGTCCCAAAACTCGACGTCAAGCCGTAACCGGCTGAAAAGCCAAGTAATCAGAAAAATATAAAACAATCTATTTTTTTTCAGTAGTTTTTTTTTAACTATTCAAGAATTTTCACAAAAATAATAAAAACCTAAGTTAAAATTAAAACTGGGCAATTTTTTAAGTTAAATTTTATTTAAAGTCTCCTATTCCTCCAAGCTAGATAAGCTGGTTTTGAATTTATTGTTTATTATACAGAATTACAAAAGAAAAAAAAATTGGAAAAGTTAAGAGATTTGTGACAACAGGATTTAATTTTTTTTTTAAATGCTGTAATTTTGTATGCATGCAGTTTTGACACCAGATTCCGGCTTGACGTCGAGTTTTGGGACACCCCGTATAGGTAGTTCGATTATCCGAAAATACCGGTTTTCCGAACACCCATGTCCCCCAATTACCTAGTTCGGATAATCGACGTTCTACTGTAACTCTGACCCACAAACTAAATTAAATACTGTAAATATTATGTCACTGTGTACCTATCTTGGTACACAGTGACATAATATGTGTACAGTAAAAAAAATAAAACAAAACGTGTACACAGCAAACTATTCTATGACTCAAGTTCTTATATATAAAATTCTCGTGTCCCAATGTTAGTGCGCATAGGTACTCCTCCTAAACGGCTTAATAAAACGGATTTTGATGAAATTTTATATGTATATTCGGTAGGTCTGAGAATAGCTTGTTATCTATTTTTCTTACCCCTATCTGGCAAAACAACGTTTGCCGGGACAGCAAGTTTATGATAAAATGAACATATTATGTACAATAATATTTGTAATATTACCAAGAATTCTCCTTGATATTACTCACATTTTGCAATCGCATTTCTTGGTTCGCTGCTCCAAAAGCGTTCGTCGGAACTCATTGATAAGGTTTGCAGCTACTTCCGTCTGACTTTGTCCGGCGGCGGCGCTATCCACTCTGAAATGAAGCAATCATGCATGACAATGGAGGACTATTCCGGTATCGACATCGTTGACATCTTCAATATTGGATATTCTATAAATATGAAATATTGAAGATGCGCGAATCCTTATCGATTTATAGTGATAAGATCGCGCAATTCTTGAGATTTCAGACGTTTAAAAGCAGGCACATCTGCGCCCCAGTAACTATGTTAATTTACAGACTGATGCGTTATCTTATTAGCAATCGAGTTGACTTACTTGCCATTAGGCCTATTTGCAGTGCGACCCTTCACTTCCGCGAGTGTGTTGAGGATGGTATCCATCCCTGACATAAGATTTTTCAGGCTGCCTTCGATCTCTGTGATGCGGTGTTCGAAGTTCAAAAGGTCGGTATTCTCAGATGGTGCATGGTGCGCTGAGAAATAATTGGAATTGATTTAATGTGCCATTGCTACCCATTAAAAATTATATACACAATAATTAAAATAAAATGATAATATATAACATAACATAATATAACATTTACATACAGGCACATACATTGCTTCTGGCCCCGCACTAGGATACCCTGTGTCGTGGGAACCAGAAACAGCGACGTCACAAACTTGTAAACATCCAAGATCTGGGTTGTTTTTTGAAAAAATATATTTTTTGAACTGTTATTTAAATATTGTAGAAGTTATTATGATCAGTTGAAAAAAAATATGGGCCGTTATTTTTTTTATCGCTGGTTGGAAATTTAGAAATAAAAAAAATATTGGCTGGTAATTTCGTCTTACAATGTCAGTACTAAAAATATGTAAGCAGACTAATAAATAAAGGCCGGTAAAATGATGGAATGGGTAGTTAGATAAATAATTCGGCAGTTCGCAGGGAGCGGTGACACCCAAATCCGAACGATTTTAATAATTTCAATCTGTAACAACAAAAATATAGGTGCGACGAAGCGCGTAGCGGAGCGCGTAGGAGCGTTGGTTGAACATAAGAAGCTACATACCTACTACCTATTGATATGTATGTGTCTGTATCTAAATGTTTATGTTTATATTTCTTACCGACTAATTCCGATTTATCAACTGCCCACTCGTAACTGCCCATTTAGCTATTTCACTGCTCAGTATTTATTATATGACCCATTTTATTTCTACGACTCATTTTTGTTTACTTTACTGCTAAATTTTAACTGCCGAACTTGTTACTAAATTTAAGTAATTTTCAACTTACCAAAACTACTATTACAACTGCCGCGTTAAATTAGTGCCTTTTTTTGTCCCCAGCCGGGATTCGAACCCGGGACCTCTCGCATGGTAGGCAGATGCACTAACCGCTGCGCCACAGAGGTCGTCAATAGCACTGTTACATCTACTTAAGATAACTTACTCAGCATCTAGCGGTAACTGTTACTCACAATAGATTGGTGATGTTACTACAAAGATGCTGCAAAGTTCCTAGGACTTGTAGACTTGCCCAGCACCTATATTATTATCCTTACAGCTAAGTCAGCTTAACTGCTGAATACCTAAGTACGCAAGGAATACAGAATCAATTCGTGGGGAGTCCTCAAGTATTTTCACAAATTACATTTAGCGAGTGGTATATTTTGCTATCACTGAATACAAACTATCAAATATACTAACTTGGATCTTCTGAGACAAGACACAGACATCTACTTTCTAAAACAAAATAAACGAATATCACCAATCTTTATGTACCTATAACTTGCAATTTTAGTAGTATAGCTAATATAGTGCTAATATCAAACCTGTTTCAAAGCAACTTCTAGAACGGTATCCGCGGTATTTCTATTATGTCAGTAACTCACGTTTACTTACAGTGAGCACTGCTGCCATCATACGCCCTATCACGAGGCATAGTATCCAACTTTTGCCTGAGCTCCCCTATATCAGACTTAATGTTAGAAACTATTAAGTCCAGTTTATCCGCGATGCTCTGAGATCGGATCACCTTCATTATCTCTGTGAGATATTTCAGTATGCTGTTCGTTTTTTCGTGGAGCTCAATGTCCAAACGATTCAGCCTGAAGTCCATGCTGTCCACTTTTTTGAGATACTTTTCACTTGACGTTATTGTTTCCATGAGTTTGTCTATCACCGCATCGTTATCACGGGGCAACTGAGCGATTCTCGTGTAGTTGTCGTTAATTCTGGATTGAGCCAACATGGCGTCTGTCAGCTCGTCCTCGTACTCTGACTTCCACCGATGGTCAAGCTCATGCTGTTGTCGAACGCTACCACTTTCGGAAGAAGTGTGGGACATTGAACAGAATAAAATATTAACGAAAATTATTAAACGATGTCGCCGGCGAACCATGTTTCTTTGTCACCACGTTCTCACGAACTGACTAGTGTTTTCTTTTGCCACCGGATACATCCTGAGCAGTTTCAGGTTTTTGCACAACAATAATATAAACACTTGGAACAGTCACTCTTTAATAATTCGTTTTAGCGACAATGATGAGCTGGTATTATTTCTTACCTACATCAATATGAAATGTTGTTTGCAAATATGTACAAACAAAACTTCTTCATGATCTAATGACCGTGCAACTTATCAATACCTACGTTGTGATTTTATTTAGTCCCAGCCCCAGCACCCATTTGAGATTTAGAATAGAATAGATTTATCGGTTTATCTAGGTACTCACCAACTCGGAGATACCTACAGCATCAAGCGTCCTAACATTAAAATTCATCATGGAACTCAACTTACACCCACCTCGCAACTGTTCGGGTTGATCAAACTTGTTCGAAACAGCGGTCTTCAGTTTATCCAATTCTTCTTTTACACTAACCAAAGACTGGTCTAAAGAATCAGTGGAGGTCGCCTTGGCCACCCGTAGTAGTTCTGCTAAGTATTTTATGATGCTGTTCGTCCGCTCGTGGAACGCTGAATCCAAATGGTTGAGTTTCCTCTCAACTGTTTCGACCATCTTCAAGTAGCGCTCACTAGACATAAGCGTTTCGACGAATTTCTCTACAACCATGTCGCCTTTGCCGCTAGCGCGAGCTGAGAGTCGGCTGTTGTTGACGAAGGGCTCGTCATGCACTTCCTCATGGTGGTGCTTCTCGGCACTCAGCAGCGCCACACCTGCCAACAGCACCAGGCACCCGACCAACATTTCGATGTAAACTGATTCGATGCACTCTCGAGCCAGACAAGTCATTAAGTTTTATAATACCGCATAACATGGGGCTTCTTATGCGGAACGCATTGTTGAGAACATGTCAATATGGTATGTTATATAAACTTGGTCATTGAAATTTGATGGTAGTGAAGTAATTAGATACCTGAGATGAAAGATGTATTGTGTAACGAGTGCTTCATGTCAGCGGTTATTATAAATACCTATAACCTTTGTTCAGTTGTTTTGCTTATTTTTTTCGATGCAGTATTGTTTGGAAAGGTTCGAAGGTGGAAATCGCGGCTCAGCAATATCCGCGAGGATTCGAGTTGGAGTTGGGTTCGAAGAATTGCTCGAATTTGATAGATTAAATAATGGTCAATGTAGTTAGGCATCGACATTAATCCGATTACTCTGTACCTACCTATATCTACAGAGTGTTCGGCGCTTTAAATACGGAATTATTTCGGTATTTAAAGCCTCATAACTTTTTTAGTAAGGTATTGTAACGAAAAGTATCTAACTACAATTTTTTTTTTCAACGCAGTAAATCACCCCACTGCAATGCACTGAATTTGACGGCCCATGCACCGAACACCCTGCATATAAATGTTATATAAATGGATTCTAATCCAATTTTTTCATTGATTATAATCATAATTATACCTAGGGTGACGGACCCATTTATCATTAAATTTCAACTCTAAATATTTCATATATTACAATATTCAATAACGTTTGCGTTGCGTTATTAATGTTGAGAATATACAATTTCTTATATTTTTAGGTTTTTTTTGAGGTGCTGATAAACTGGTGCAGCATTTGGGTCCACACCCTACTTACCTATCCCTATTCAATACGTCTCTCCCGCCATAGTTTCCAGGGTTGGAAATTAATACCAATCACATTATATACCTCTTTGACGACCTCTGTGACGCAGCTGTTAGCGCATCTGCCTACCATGCGAGAGGTTCCGGGTTCGAATCCCGGCTGGGGACAAAAAAAAAGAAACCCAGGTCTTGGATGTTTACCTACATGTTTGTGACGTCGCTCGCTGCTTCTGGTTTCCACGACACAGGGTATCCTAGTGTGGGGCCAGAAGCAATGTATGTGCCTGTATGTAAATGTTACGTTATGTTAAAAAATGTCTGCGGGTGATACCATGTAACGACATGCCACACGAATTTCAAGCGATATAGCCCATTCCAATAATATGATGCTTTGAGTCCCGAACTGGTCCTATAGAACCTTTTAAGAAAATCTGACAACCGATACTTTAGTTAATTTGAAGTGTCAGCAAAAGCAGTCTCTCACGGTGGTTCTCTGGTCTAAGCATATGGATCCGAACTCGTCATCTGCGTAATCTTCGTCTAATAATAACATCGTGGCCAAAATATGCATTATTTTTACCGTCGATATTTTACTAGAAGCACTCTGTACAGGTAAGCTCCACCAGTTTCCACAGTTTAAAACATTGCTCTTCCACAGATTTTATTATGAGAAGGATCTTTATCTATTATGAGATTATGGGGCTTGCTTATGTAATATTAGTTTGAGTTTATATTATAAATCTCTCCCGTCGATCGAATGAAATTGGATGCTTACGTACGGACTTTATTATGTACTAGACGAAAACCCGGCTTCACTCGGGTAAAATGTAGACGCAAAATAATATTCCACTATGTTTTTTTACATGGTGACGCCTCTGTATTTATCAACCACCAGTAGATATAAATATCTTAATACATTCAGATACATAAGCTCACACCTGTATCCCAGAGGGGTAGGCAGAGACCACGGACTGTCACCTGCCACTATCCTGACAAATCACTTTCGCTTCATCGACATCCATTAGTCGTTGCATGTACCCACATCGGTTTCGGGTACTTTTCATCTTGCCCTTTCCTAATACATCCCCTATTTGGTCGAAGTATGTCCAACTGGGGCGTCCCTAACCGGCCCTTCCACTCACATTCGCGCGATATATTTGCTTTGTCAGTCTTTCTTCGTTCATCCTCTCCACATCTCCAAACCAACGCAACATTCCTTTTTTCAATTCTAGTCACTCACTACATCCTCTTTCTCTACATCCTCGGTCTCTGATCACACTATTGCGTATTCTGTCATCCAAAGTAACACCACACATATTTCTTAAGGATCTCATTTGTACTGCACTAATCCTACTTTCATGATTCTTCTGACTTCTGCCATACCTAAATCTCGCTACCATGCTTACATCCGTATTGGAACCAGCACACTATTACGGATAGCCAATCTTGCTCTTTTGGACATGTTCTGGCTACTCACGAAGGAATGCAAGGCGAAAATCGGATACTTATCATAACTTTGTCATGGGTACCTCATCACAAATTACTAAATGAGCTTCCTTCATAAACTTAACAGCATTGAATTTAGTTAACAGCTAGTGAATCTAATGACGTATGAGACGTAGAATCCACTTGGCTAATCAACTAAAAACAGCTCCCTCTCTTTGGCTTTACAGCTTTTAGTTTTGTATTGACCACATGTTTTTCTTCCTCATTTTAATTTTTGGTATTTTTCTTATCTAGTGGCTTTTTCATTTCAATAAGTTTATTGGTACCTGAGCAAAACAATAAAGATCAATTTATGACTTTGATTTCCTTTTTCAATTATTTTTCAGACCCTTCCAAAACTCAATGTCTAATTATTGTCTTCCCTCTCCCGCCCTCAGAAGAAGGACCTTCTTTTTGTCGACATCGGCTGGTTGCCATCAAAACAAGAAATAATAATAAGGACCTTCTTCTGAGCTCCCGCCAATGAAAAACACCACAGATTACTTACTACACCTTCTCAGTTGGCACAGATTATAATAACCTTTTTGGATGCCACGGTATTCCACACACCATGAAGTTAACAAATTAGATCAAAGGGCCGGTTTAGATTATCTTAGTGTTTAGGAGAGTGCTTTACTTTACACTCTGTTGCAACATTATGCTGAATCGGGCCCATTTTGGGGGCAGTGGTTAGCGCATCTGACTACCATGCGAGAGGTCCCGGGTTCGAATCCCGGCTGGGGACAAAAAAAAAATCCAGGTCTTGGATGTTTACATGTTTGTGACGTCGCTGTTTCTGGTTCCCACGACACAGGGTATCCTAGTGCGGGGCCAGAAGCAATGTATGTGCCTGTATGTAAATGTGAATATGTAAATGTAAATTATTATTTTCATGTTGTACAGTTTATTTTTTTTTACGCTTTTTATGCTTTCTGTGTTATTTTTTTATTATTGTACGCATTCTGTGTGTGTGTGTTTTTTTGTTTTGTTTTGAGTATCAAATAAATAAATTTTCTTTCTTTCTTTCTTTCTTTCTTTCTTTCTTTCTTTCTTTCTTTCTTTCTTTCTTTCTTTCTTTCTTTCTTTCTTTCTTTCTTTCTTTGTTTGTTTGTTTGTTTGTTTGTTTGTTTGTTTGTTTGTTTGTTTGTTTGTTTGTTTGTTTGTTTGTTTGTTTGTTTGTTTGTTTGTTTGTTTGTTTGTTTGTTTGTTTGTTTCTTTCTTTCTTTCTTTCTTTCTTTCTTTCTTTCTTTCTTAACTTTCTTTTCTTAACTTGTCTCTCTAATTATAGCACTCTCCTAAACACTAAAATAATGTAAACCGGCCATAACAGTTCACAATGAAAACTTGTGACTCTAACACAACAATGATGACATTGACATGTTTACTTAGCAACGCCATTGTTGAATTTAATAATTGTTATATTGATGCTGCTCGATGATACGAATTTTCCGCCCATATGTTGTCGACTCAGATCAACTATTTTTTTACTCTCTTTCATTTGGTGTGCATATCGTTCGAGTCTACCGTAGACCCGAACGAAATTATTAATATAGATCTATGGACTTTATTATGTAGGTACCTACTAGCTGTCCCGGCAAACTTCGTACCGCCAAAGTTTTCGTAATTTTTCCATATTTTCTCACCATTTAAACCATCCCTGGAATTTTATTATAGAAATATAAAAAACCAAAAATCAGCCAAATTGGTCCAGCCGTTCCCGAGTATTAGTGAGACTAAGGACCCTCGCTCACGGCGACTTATTGCAGCGATGCCGTCGCGCGTAGGTCGCTTTTGCAACGCGCGACTGTAGCGATGCAAACGCGCTACTCTAGCGATGCAAACGCGCTACTGTAGCGATGCAAACGCGCGGCTGTGGCGATGCAAACGCGCGGCTGTAGCGATGCAAACGCGCGGCTGTAGCGATGCAAAGGCGCGGCTGTAGCGATGCAAACGCGCGGCTGTAGCGATTCAAACGCGCGGCTGTAGCGATGCAAAGGCGCGGCTGTAGCGATGGAAACGCGCGGCTGTAGCGATGCAAACACGCGACCGTTTCAATCGATCGGGGGTCAATACCACAGTGCAAAAACTATTAAAGATAATTAACATAGTATTTGTTTTTCTTACCTTAAGGTTACTGTTAGTCGTTCTTCAGCTGATATACATTATCTCATCACTGTATTTCTGCGTTTCAACTCTGGTTTTACAATTCAATTCTTTTTAATGGCAGCCCTAGGTTTCTGCCAATGTCAAGTTGTGGAGATGGCAACTCAAATATGCCTTGACATTCGTTAACAACTTCTTAATTTACACTCCATTTATCTATTTATCTATACATTTATCCATAAAAATTTAGTGATAGCTAGTACTAAATTTGCAAACTGTTTCGAGTTTTCTACCGCTAAAGGTTTTTGATTTAAAGTTTGAAAAAAAATTCAAGTATAGATAAATGGATTATATGCTCATTGTTGAAATGTAAACTGAACGCATTCTAATTTAGTGTAGATAGTATTTTTCCTTGAATGCATCCAAATGTCTGTCACTCTCTTTCGGTCGTAGAACAAACGTGTTGTTTTTCAAGTTGGCAAATAAATCTTTAATTACTTAAGTAATCCTGGTTTATTTGCTCATAATCCATCAGGTTATGGGCCCAGGATGGTTTTCACGTCTCGGAAAATAATATTATTTGTTATTTTGAGAAAATACGAAATATTTTAAAACACACGGGTTACCCTTAGCAACGGAAAAGAATGGCCGTTTCTGCAAGCAATGGAATTATCATTGACAAGCTTCGTGGTATGGAGGACTACAATAATTGGAAATTCATGATGCGGATGTTGTTGTTGCATGAAGATCTGTATGTCTGCGTGGAATCCGAGGACGGATGCAAGGATGATCGGAAAAAGCAAAGGGCATTGGCGAAAATTTGCCTTTCTGTGGGTCCATCAGCTTTGACTCACGTTCGGAACGCTGGGACGGCATATGAGGCTTGGGGCAACTTACAACGTGCATACGAAGACAAAGGATTGTGCAGAAGGCTGGGATTGCTGAGATCTTTGTTCAGTACGAAATTGAAGGAGGGTGAGACCATTGATACATATATATCAAGGATAAGTGAGCTTTCACAGCAACTGAAAGATATAGATTCACCACTAGAAGACGAGTTCATCGCAATAATCATGTTGAGTGGCTTACCCAATGATTATGACCCTCTGATTATGGCGTTGGAGCACTCGGGCACAAAATTGTCCAGTGAAACCGTAAAGGCAAAGCTCCTACAGGAGAACATAAGGAGGGATGAAAAGATGGAACGACCGGAAGCCCAAGCGTTAGCTGTCAAGAAGGCTATAAGATGTTTTAAATGTAAGAAACAAGGGCATTTCAAGAAAGACTGTCCGAATAGAAACTCATCTGTGAAATTGCAAAATGAGAAAGGCAAGAGCCATGCACTACTTACTGCATTGTCTGTCAACGTACAGAATCATCTGTGGTACATTGACTCGGGTGCTACTAATCATATGTGTAATGACAGAGGAATCATGAGAGAATTCGTAACGGACACATCTTTGGAAGTGAACGTAGCCAACGGTGAGAAACTGCGCATTGGAGGTCGCGGCGTGGTGTCTATTGACTTGAATGACTGTGTAGGCACAATAACCAATGTATTTTATGTACCTAATCTGGCAGCGAATCTACTGTCAGTTAGTGAACTGGTTCGTAAAGGTCACCATGTAACATTTGACAGCAAGGGTTGTAAAATTTACTATGGTAAGGTGGTTATTGGTACAGCGTCTTATTTGAATGGTGTGTATCAGTTGGACACAAATGAAAGGTTGGAATGTAACATGTCGTCTGAAATTGCCATGAAGTCTAGTGTCAATTCCGGTGCAAATGACAGGGAATCTGTTCAGGTTTGCAGCGATACAGGTAATGTATTCACGGAGGGAATGGAGACACAAGAGGTGTGGCATAAGCGGCTCGGACATTTGAATTCCAGGAGCATGAACCTAATGAAACAAGGAATGGTTACAGGTATGGATTATTCTAATACTGAATATAAAAATTGTGTTGCATGTCTGGAGGGAAAACAGACAAAATTGCCGTTTCCCAAAAGAAGTAGAACTAGGTCTAAGGAGATATTAGGGCTAGTGCACACAGACGTATGCGGACCAATGGAAGTAACTTCCTTGGGTGGGGCTCGTTACTTTGTAACGTTCATTGACGATTGTTCGAGAAAAACGTATATATATTTTCTACGAACAAAAGACCAAGTTTTTGATAAGTTTAAGATTTTTAAAGCGTTAGTCGAAAATGAAACTAATAAGAAAATAAAAGTTTTAAGGAGCGACAACGGTGGTGAATATCTTAATGGTGCATTTCAGGAGTACCTGGCGAGCTGTGGCATACGGAACCAAACTACGGTCCCTTATTGTAGTCAGCAGAATGGCGTTGCTGAGCGTGCTAACCGTACAATTATGGAGAAGGCACGTTGCTTGCTGCAGGGAGCAGGCTTGAGCAAAGCATACTGGGCTGAGGCGGTTAACACAGCGGTTTACCTGAAGAATCTTTCACAGACTATAGCTGTCTGTGGCGCTGTTCCTGAAGAGCGTTGGTCAGGTAAAAAGGTAGATGTAAAGCATTTACGGGTTTTCGGATGTGTGGCCTATGCATTACAACCAAATCTACGTAAGTTGGATGCAAGGAGTAAGAAATATATCTTCGTTGGATATTGCGAGGGTACTAAAGGCTACAAGTTGATTGATCCGACGTGTCCGAAGAAAGTTGTCAAGGCAAGACATGTAACCTTCTTGGAAAATGTGTTTGTAAATGATGAGGTACTTCACAACAAGAAAGATTGTAAGGTAATAATACCTTGTGAGAGTATGCTAAATAACTCTAATGACACTGCTGAGCCTGATAGCAGAATTGTTCCGGGCACATCTGGCGTACAGCCACAGAACGTGAGCACACGTAGGGAGAATTTGGCTAGTTCAGGAGAATCTGAATCGTATGCAACAGAAGGTTCTGCTGATGAAACTTATGTTCCAGGTTCTTCAGACTACAATTCTGAAGACTCGAATGAAATAAGCTTTCAAGACATCTCGGATACGACTGAACGTGCTCAGCTGGCTGGTATGGTTAATAATGAGATTGATGTTCCTGATACAGTGCAAGAGGCTTTGGAGACCAGTGAGGCAGATCACTGGAAAGCAGCAATGAAGGAAGAGTACACTTCTTTTCTGAGCAATAAGTGCTGGACTTTAGTGGATCTACCTGAAGGAAAAAAGAGTGTAAAATGCAAGTGGGTATTTGCAAAGAAGAGAGGTCTTAACGGGGAGTTAATACGATATAAGGCTCGGCTCGTGGCAAAAGGCTTTACTCAAAAATACGGCATTGATTACACTGAAACTTTTTCGCCAGTGGTGAGGTATTCTACAATAAGAATATTACTAGCAATGGCCGCTCAATATGACATGGAAATTGAGCACATGGATGTGAAAACTGCGTTTCTAAATGGAGATTTACATGAAACTGTTTTCATGGATCAGCCTGAGCATTTCAGAGAAACTGGAAAAGAAAACAAGGTCTGTCTATTAAATAAGGCAGTGTATGGCTTAAAACAGGCGGCAAAATCATGGTATGACAAAATTAACCATGTTTTGACTGAAAAACTGAAGTTCAGAAAGCTGTTATCGGAACCATGTGTGTTTGTTTATAGTGATGGAGTAGAGCTTATTATTATAGCTCTATATGTCGATGACATAATATTATTTTCAACGAGAGGCTCACACGTAAGGAAGGATTCTTTAAAGAAGCAATTAATGAGCGAGTTTGAAATGAAAGACTTGGGTCAGGCAAGTCATGTCTTAGGCATGAGAATCAGGAGAGCTGATGGTAAAATCACTTTAGATCAAACTAACTATTTGAACAAGATTCTGGAAAGGTTTAAGATGTCCGATTGCAAACCGGCTCAAACTCCAATGGAATGTGGATTGAAGTTGAAAAAGGCTACAAACTCCGATTGTAAGTTAGAGTACAGAAATCTGATTGGAAGTTTGATGTATCTGGCGGTCTGCACGAGACCGGATATTGCGTATGTTGTCAGTTATTTAAGTCAATTTAATAACTGTTATTCAGAAGAGCACTGGAAGTCTGCTAAGAGAGTTTTACGTTATTTAAAAGGTACGTCTGGCTATGGTCTAACTTTCGGGAAAGGTGAACTGAAGATCATCGGTTACACAGACGCAGATTGGGCGGGAAATGAAGTTGATCGTCGCTCATATACTGGGTACGTTTTTTCTCTTGGTAGTTCTGTTGTGTCTTGGGAAAGTCGCAAACAGAGAACAGTGGCTCTGTCTAGCGCTGAGGCCGAGTACATGGCAATCTCAGACGCATGTAAGGAGGGATTATTCTTGCGAACCTTCTTAAATGAATGTTCTGGTGAAATATGTACTATTAACCTGTTTAACGACAGTCAGTCGGCTCAGAAGATATGCAACAACATATCGTTTCATGCTAGGACGAAGCATATAGACATAAGGCACCATTTTGTTCGGCAATTGGTTAACGAAAAGGTTGTGTCTATAGATTATACACCTAGTGGTGATATGGTGGCTGATGTTTTAACGAAAGCATTGACCAAAGAAAAACATAATAAGTTTACTACTGTGTTATGTTGTAAGTAGCTTGTATATGTTTGTTCTTGTGTTCATATTGATTAAGTATGAACGTAGTCTTAATTTGGATAGTTTTAGTCAAGGGATGGTAAGGCAACTTGTCTGAAATTAGAATGTTTAGTTTAAGGGATGGTGTTGAAATGTAAACTGAACGCATTCTAATTTAGTGTAGATAGTATTTTTCCTTGAATGCATCCAAATGTCTGTCACTCTCTTTCGGTCGTAGAACAAACGTGTTGTTTTTCAAGTTGGCAAATAAATCTTTAATTACTTAAGTAATCCTGGTTTATTTGCTCATAATCCATCACTCATAGTTTTTTAGTATCTATTTTAAACATTGTTACAATTTCCACCAAATAATCTGTCTTTATTAAATTAGTTCAGTCATTTTAGATTTTGACCCGTGAATAATTAAAATATGAATATACCCCCGGAGCCTGATTCAGTTTACTTTTTGAATTTGTTTACACTCCCAGTGACCGCCCCGAGGGACCTACGAAAATAAAATCCAAGAGTTGATTATTCACGGGTAGGGTCGGTTTTTTGGATGTAGGTAATAACTGGATTACCGTTCGGCCGCTGGGAGTATACGATCCTGACAGGTCATGTTAGAACGGACGACGTAACCTTGAAGTGGCGTTAAATTTTCGATTAAAATATTTTTATGTCGTATTTATCCTACTAGCAAATGATTGTCATTGAAACTATATCATTGTGTAAACTTACAATCAATGTTATATTTTGCACAGTGATTTAAATGTTAAATAAGAAGAAATAAATATTTAATGTTCGTGCGTAAAATCCTTACTACGCTGTCACAAGGTAAGGTCAACCGTATTTTTTTGTAGTGACGTACCAAAAATAACGAAAATAATAACGGTCCCTTTAACGATACGAAGTTGATGAACAGGCTTTAGAAAAACATCATCGCGTTCTCAGAATCTCTCCGTACCACTGCCGTACAAAGCGATTGAGCTGATCTGGGCTCAAATAAAAGGTCGCACAGCTCGCCACAACACTTCACCGCCATCATTCGGCACAAAAAAGATGATGACCCTTCTAAAATGCCTGCGAAAATGGCACAAGAGATGACTGAGTGAAGGTCGTCTAAAAAACAAAACTATTTAATCCTGAGTCAGTAGCAAAAGCTAGCTAAGAATAACGTAAGGAATGATAACTTTGATTTTCTCCCATCACTAGTCATATGAAACGGACATGTGTCAGGATCGTATACTCCCAGCGGCCGCACAATAAATGGGTGCATCCAATATTTGACACTGCTTTCGTTGCCGCTCGTTTCGACTGCTTACGTAAAAGCAGCACCAAAGACAACGTGCGTGACTAATGTTGCCTCAACGGAGTCCATCTTGCATGCAACTGTGGCGGTTGGAGGCATTTTTGTGCCGTTATCACGACAGAGGCGCGACGGTATCGCGTTTGCATCGCGACAGAAGCGCCACGGTATCGCGTTTGCATCACGACAGAAACGCGACGGTCTCACGTTTTCATCGCGTCAGAATCGCGATGGTATAGCGTTTGCATCGCGACAGAAGCGCGACGGTATCGCGTAGGCATCGCGACTGAAACGTGGTTACGCGGGCGAGCGCACACAGCTAGCGACCGCATCGCGGCTATATAGCGACACTGCATCGCTGCAAAAAGTCGCCGCGGGCGAGGGCCCTACCAACAATCCTTTTTTATTTAGAAAAGAAAGATGGCAACAATTAATTTGTTTAAAAAAAACTCGATTAGTTGGTTGTTTTCTTGTTTTCATTATTAAGTATTTTGGTATTGGCGAAGTTAGTTGTACTGGACAATCAGTGCACTGAGTCCATAAAACAGAATTGGATTGAATTATTATTTTATTATTTCAAAACGAATCAAATCAAATTCAAAACAATGTTTGTGATATTAGATGCATAGGTGTTGAGTACCGTACCGGTCTTGAGCGTAATTATTTACCGAAGACTTTGCTGTAGTGTATCTCGTGTGGTAAATGGTGTCCCTCCCTGCTGATTGCGTAATTAGACTGACTGATAAATAAATCGGCGACCCTGTGATAATCACAGAGCACTAGTGATAATACCCGCACTAAGCCATTCCAAAGTTCAGTTCATTCCGTGGAGGGAGTAAAACCATCAATCAACGGTTCATTCAGACGGTAGCCGAACTTTATTAGCAGATTAGCAGTTGCACAAAAATGTTCAAGGTTGGTTTTTGAACATTTTATTGTAAAATTATCCTTAGTTTATATATTAGTACATAATTATGTATTGCTTAATAGGCCGAAGAGAAATGTGTGTGAGTATGACAGATTAGTTATTATTTCATTAAATTGTGTTAGAGGTTATGTTAGGCTCTATGACCGCCCATTGTATATTTTAATTTTGTACCTTTTTGTCTCGTTTCATGTGGTTTTTTTATTCGTAAGTTTCATGTCGGTGGAGTATGGTGTTTATTTACAGGTATTTAATCTAACAAGAAAAACCACATTTCAATAATTTTTATTACTCAATGGCGGTAGTAATAGAAACTTATTTAAAAAAACGGTTAAACTATTATAGTGTCCCTATAATAGGGAGGGAATTTCTAGTAATATCATTGTTAATGATTATGGTGTGAAGGTTTATAATTATTTCTCACTATTCTCTGACATGCTTACTGAATTTCTCCTTGTAAATGGACTGAAATTACTTCTGTAACAGCTCCAGCACTGGAAAGTTTTTTACATTCACGCAACCACTGCATGGAAATAGGGTGCTCTGAGTTTGGTACCAAACTATTTAAACATATCAGCAACATCATGAGTACGCCACTACCCACTATTTAAAAATATGGTGGAAGAAAAAATCAGTGAAAAGTCTAAGATATCTATGGTATTAAAATTATAGAAACGCCTCATATTTGATGGGTTTATATACCTAAGCAATTAAAGTCATCCATGCACAGTGGTTACACGTAGTTCTACATTTACTCCATTACATCTCTTAAAAGTTCGGGACCAACATAAGCACCTTCTGTATTTCTGTTTTGGGCAGATTATCTGCTAGAACTGACGTCTTTTATCTTAACTGCAGGCATACAGGAAGACTTAACAGCAATAAGGAAGCTTATACAGGAGGTTATTACCCATCCTTCCTCTCCAAGATAAGGCCTCTTCATGCAGTGACTTCATCATTCCAGGGTCTGGTAGCATTGGTGACCGGTGGAGCCTCCGGCTTGGGATTTGCCACAACGCAGCACTTGTTGAAGCTGGGTGGCCGGGTGGTCATCTGTGATTTACTCAACAGCGGAGGTCAGGAGGCAGCCAAGACCCTCGGCGATCGTGCTGCATTTGTACCAGTTGATGTAAGTGGTACTTGAGAACCGGGCTGCTTACTCACAATTATTTTTGTCATGACGGGTGCATAATTATTTGTTCATCAAGGGCCTTCTCTATATTTCTGCCTAAGATGTAGGTATTTGCGAAAATTGTCAGAACTGAGCTAATGTTAACTGCTTTGGAGGGTGGACATAATGTAGAGAGTTTATTTGTACAGCTTTTAAAAATAAAATTCTACAGTTAAATAGGAACGCAAATTTTTTATTAATTATAAAAACGAAATATTAACAAATAAAAACATTTAAGCTTACAAAGAAACTCCACATTTATACATTTCAAAACAAGTTTTAATAGAGTTTTCTACTGAAAGTGTTGATCACTATTCCATGATAAAAAAAAACATTAATGGGAGTCAGGATGATACTGTGGTATTCATTTTTATCCCGTCATATGTGGGTAAGGTGAATAATATGATATCTTTGCATGACCTCTAGAAGGGTCGTAAATTATAATTTCATGGTATAACCATTTATTGGAAACTATATTAAAAACAGGCATTCAATAGAGTTCCTAAACTTCCCTCCAAACATTTTTCTAAGTATGTACATGCATCATCCTTAGTGGGTAAACAGCTTAATCATTTAATTTTTCCAATTGTAAAACAAATTAACACTGATGCCACAAGACATACCGGGCTGGCCCACAGAATATTAATAAGTGTGCTTTTGCTCTCCAGGAAGAGAAATTATTATAATGTATGACAAAATATTATTGTGGCAAGAGATTAAATGCTCTCCAAATTCTGCAATAGAAAGAACCCCTTGATCAGCAAGGAATTAAAAATATTTTCCAGACACTATTGAAATGTACCTAAAAAATAGCAAATAAGTCAGAAAAGAAAAAAAACTACAACCAAAACGAACCTCAAGTACAATCAATACAACATAGCAACGCGGTCGTGGTGGCCGTCCATACATAATAATTATAAACTAGTGCCATAAGTTTTATGGCAGTAGTATTTTGAATGGACCACCAAAGCATTGGTGTGTTTTATCCTTGTATAAAATGCCGATTTTTAACATTGTTGTTTAGAAAATAAGTCACTTGATATGATAATACGCCCTCTGGAGGTCATGGATAGATCGCGAATTGTTTACATCATGTTAAACATAGAAACAACATCGTCATCCTAACTCACGTTAGCGTTTTTAATCGTCACATTGTGCGAGATTAACCTTATGTAAGGCTAAAGTGCATACAGAAAAAACATTTGACAGCTGTCAACAGTAGATAAAAAGCTTGTTAGCGTACGAGAAACCGGGGGTTAAACCAATGGTCTATACTCAAAGTTAGGGACTTTACACACGGCAGCTATAATATACATTACATCCCAGGATGTATAGCTTAGAGACCGCTCAGTACCTTTAAGATACGAAGATGTAAAGATGTATATTATAGCTGTCGTGTGTGGTCTCCTGACGATTTATAAGGAAAGATGTAAAGAGATATATCATGCTATAATATACAATCTTTACCTTATAGCCGCCTTGTGTGGAGTCCCTAATGTTGAAAGTTAAACGTAGATACTCTACAGCACAATTATACGATGACCGGAATATGTTAAGCATCCGCAAAAATTTTTTAGTATAGTGTAATATTTATATTTTGAGCAACTTTAATTGTACATAAAAAACTGTTAAATTATTATGACATGACCTGCTGCTTAAAAGACGTGTTTACCGAGCACCAACGTCCGCGTAAACACCGCATTCGCGAAAAGACAAGGCCCATTTCAGCACCCACACGTCTATAACAAAATAGCGAAAATGTCTCGTTTACAAAATAGATCACTGAGAGAGGTAAAAATCTATATTACTAAATTACTATTAGGGCTGAGTTACGAAAAGTTGTGAAGAAATTGTTAATTAAATAATAAATTTATCAATTACAACATTATTATAAATACATCATCAGTTGCACACAAGTCATTTATGCTGTTATTATCATATATATTATACACATATCATACATAATGTACATAACATATTTATAATTTCTACATATATAAACATTTCTTTACATATATAAACACACATGTTACACGAAACACCTTCAATACAATCCATTACTTTATCGTGCTTCATTTCGTTTAAATATAATTATAGGTTACTGCATGTAATAACCGAATCGCTATCGCTTATGCGCCCGCTTCGTACTTAGCACTCAAATTGTGAGCGTCCACAACACAGGTATACCTAGTGTGGAGTCGCTGTGAACTGGTAAATGCAATTTTTGCTAACTACCCACCTTTTGTAAACAAACATTCATATGTTAGTTATTACCGTTATTTTTATTAAATCTATGTCTCGTCTTGTTTGAACCTGTTATAATAGATATATTATAAGCAAAGTTGGCTTTTATGTGGCGGTCAAATAAAGATTTTACTTTTTTTTCATTATCATTTTTCTTTAAAATTCTTAAAGATTATTCAAAGCTGTACAAACAAATTCTCCACAAAATACAGCTACAGTAGAAGTTGTCAAATTTAATGCGTATTTTCAGTTTACTTCATTCTGTACCATAAAATTTATGGTGAGATATTTAATATCTCATTGTAGGTCTGCCTCTAGACAAAGCAATGTACAACAATACATATTTTAAATTAAATTAAATTGACGACCTCTGTGGCGCAGCGGTTAGCGCATCTGCTTACCATGCGAGAGGTCCCGGGTTCGAATCCCGGCTGGGGACAGAAAAAAAAAGAAGAAACCCAGGTCTTGGATGTTTACATGTTTGTGACGTCGCTGTTTCTGGTTCCCACGACACCGGGTATCCTAGTGTGGGGCCAGTAGCAATGTATGTGCCTGTATGTTTATTTATTTATTTATTTATTAAAGGTAAACTTACAGGTAACAACCAAAGAGGCATTAAACTATTAACAAATCAGTCTAGAACTAGGCTGGAACCCAAATGCAGTTTACACAGCATGATAGCTATCATTAAAATTATACATTAAGTATAAGAGTTTAACATTAAAATGGTTATTACATGTTTTTATAAGTTTATAAACCTACTTGTTATTATTCAAGTAACAGTCTCCATATAACATATAACATTGCAAATTTACTCTATGTTGTGTTATTTTAAATTAAATGACCGGCCACATTTGGATATACATAGGGGAGGGTAGTGTAAAGAAAAAAAAAATTACCATTTTGCCGGCGTGATTAAGTTGTCATTAAGTCTTGCCAAATTTTAGCATTCTAATACTAATAGTCTTTGAGCTACGCCACGGGCAGATAGATGGACGAACATGGCGAAACTACAGGGTTTCTTGTTGATTACGTAACCCTGAAATTGGTTCCATTGCCCTTCATTTTGGCCTATGCTATCGAAATTATGACATGTCATACTATTATCAAGATCAAGATCAGATGATTTGCGAAAAGATGGTCAGAGTGGCGTTTTTTTTGCTGCCTTTTTCTCCACTACATTCGGCCCCATCATCATCATCATCATTTTATGTACCTACATTGACATTCAACAGGCAGAATGTAAATTCTTTACGTTGAAATAAATTTCTGATTTCTGAAATGCGCAGGTGAGGTCACAGCGCGACGTCGAGGTGGCTCTGCAGACGACGCGCGACAAGTTCGGTCGCCTGGACGTGGTAGTGAACTGCGCGGGCATAGGCTCCGCCTCGCGCGTCTACAACTTCAAGAAGGACGAGCCCTTCGACATGAGTGTCTTCCAGAAGACCGTAGACGTATGTTAGAGTATTACGTAAGCACTATAGGGGGGTGGGGGAGTCTTTGCTTTGCCTATTTTTGATGACATGGTGGGTGGAGGGGTCTAAATGGTGATTACGTCAGCAGTAGTTATTTACCTTTTTACATTGGCAACCTACACATTGTCTATGCTTGACTTGAAAACGAAACGAAAAATGCATATACTAATGTTCACGTGAGCATGGGGGGTCAGAGATTTGCTTACTTTTACTGACAAGGTGGGTTGAATAATTGTAATAAATCTGCTTACAGTGCCAACATCTTATCTGTTCAGTTGACAGCGGCGCTAGTGGAGAATTTAGTAGTCACATTTAAGAACTTTAGCTAGAAAAATGAGAATATTTTAACCCGTCTTTCAATTTTAATGAAAATATATTTAAAAATCTAAGTAGGTGAATAAATAAAACAAGAAATGGGGAACAGGATTTACAATTAATTGGTTAGTTACAATTTTGCCACCTGAATAGATAACTTGGTGGCGCTGTACGTAATACTTGAACGGCCCCACTTGACACTCACTTGACTTTGGGGCCAGCCTCTAAAATTCAATGTTGTTCAAAAGAGTCAATTTAGGTTTAATTGTCTCTTGAACACCAAGATTCTAATTCCAATGGTGCTACTTAACTCCGCTTCTCTCGCGCTAGATTTTGTTCGCGAGATATGCTTATTCAACTTGCGAGGCTTACACCTTTAATATGACATTGTACTACTGTTGTACTTAGACTACTAAATAGAGTATTGTCGTGTAAATAACAGCGTGGAAATAATAAATAGAGCCTTACCATTCTATTGAAAGACTTAAAATAAATAAGATTCTAGAGCCCAGTGCCAAACTAAAAACCATTTGCTGCAAACAGACAAGAAAAAACACGACCTGTTTCAGATAAACAGTACGGACGACTTTTCTTGTCTGTTTAGATAAGTTGCCTGTAATCTTGTAAGTAGATTTTATTGAAATGTCGACGAATCTAAAACAGGTTAAACCATGTAATTGTTTCTTGAATATCCTGCCTTAGGAGTGGATTCATTCATTTATTACGACCCATGCGAATAGAAAAAGTTATTTTCAGGTCAAGCTTATTACTTGTGTTAGGTAGAAACTAATTATTCACGTAGTTGTGTGTCAAACAACCAAATAATTAAGTTTTGTTGCGTAAAATTGCGTGCTTAAAACAATTCCGTCTTAAAAACAAGACGACCTCTGTGGCGCAGCGGTTAGCACATCTGCTTAGCATGCGAGAGGTCCCGGGTTTGAATCCCGGCTGGGGAAAAAATAAAACCAGGTCTTGGATGTTAACATGTTTGTGACGTTGCTGTGTCTAGTACCCACGCCACAGGGTATCCTAGTGTGGGACCAGAAGAAATGTATGTGCCTGTATGTAAATGTAAATAAAAATTACATTTGGCAAAGTGGGTTTGTATCTTCTCTTAAGGTGTGTGTTTTAGGTAAGAGCCAGGAAAGCTTTATCCTTAATAAAACTTTCCTGACTCGACTCCACCACCAACCAAAATTACATGTAAGAAAATAATCATCCCACTCGCCCCTAATTTCCAATGTGCATCGCTTCCTACCCTCAAGTCTCAACCCTACTATTACGGTAACCTTTGAGCGAATTAAATAATTTCCTGGTGGAATAAAGAATCAATCTTTCAATGTTGCAGATAAATCTAGGGGGAACCTTCAACGTGATCCGACTAGCAGTTGGCATGATCGGCAAGAATGCGCCCAACGCCGATGGCCAGAGAGGCGTTATAGTTAACACGGCTAGTGTTGCAGCGTTCGACGGTCAGGTAATAATGATTCGTAGATGCGAAAGCTCTCGGGTTCGAACCTCGGCTGGGGGTAAAAAAAATCCCCAGGCCTTGGATGTTCACATGTTTGTTATGTCGCTGTTTCTGGTTCCCACGACACAGGGTATAGTTTATATCCCATGATTGATATAAACTATATCCTGGGTTTTTATAGTTTATATCAATAATAATTTATGCAGAATCCCAATGTTAGATTTACTGACTGGCAATTTGCTTGAAGCCATTTGACTGATTACTTTTTTTATTCTTGACTCGAAAATACAATGCATATATTAAGAGCCAAAATCACAAAGCCTGAGAGTTTTATGCGTGATTTTCGGTGTACACAAACGATCTCCAAAAATTTGCGTTTGTTAACAGCCATTATTAATTTTATTCCGGATACACACACTTGACTTTTTATCGGAAGCAAGTTACAAAGGGCCGATTTCTGAATTGAGAATTTCACGTAAGTAAATACTTAAGTAACGTTCTGTCACGCTCTTTTCTGAGAAATTTAACGAGACAGCACTAGAGTTAAGTAGTTACTTAGCGAAATTCTCAATTCAGAAATCGGCCCTTTGTAACTTAACTACTCAATTAAGAAACGGTCCCGAAGGCCTTTTAAATATTGTTTTTTTTCCTCGTTCTCGTACCTACATTAACAAACTGTTAATAAATAAACGCACACACACACAAACACACACACACACACACACACACGCACGCACGCACGCACGCACGCACGCACGCACGCACGCACGCACGCACGCGCACGCACGCACGCACGCACGCACGCACGCACGCACGCTCGCTCGCACGCACAAACAAAGAACTGAAAGCTGATAACAGTAGATTAACACACTTATTATCCGAGATTTGTGGGGGGTCAGTCTTTTCAGTCTTTTAAGATTCCGATTGTTGAAGCCCGTGTTCGGCGTTCCAGATCGGGCAAGCGGCTTACTCCGCCTCGAAGGCGGGAGTGGTCGGCATGACTCTCCCCATCGCTCGGGACCTCGCCAAGCAGGGCATCCGGGTCGTCACCATCGCACCAGGTTCGTTGGCTCTCACAGGAGTGGCCTTAACTAAAATAAATACCTAATAGCTATTGGAAGTACAACCTTAAACTCTGTTTGTTTTTGCTAGCTGTTGCCCGTGACTTTGTTGGCATGGAAGTAATCATAAATGTACTTTTCCGTAATATAGAGTATCCTATGTGCTATTCCAGACTGTAATGATCTCTGTACTGTTAGTCTGTTCATCCAAATCCGTTTTGCTGTTCTGGCGTGATTGGGTAACAAACATACAAACAGCTTAACTTTGGCTATACGAGCTATACGAACATTTAAAATAGATCAACTATAACTTTACTGACGGCTGATGGGGCCGAAAAGTTCTTGAAGGGAGACCACACGTCGGCAAGCGCAGCCAACGACGACCAGCCACAAGATGGACAGACGATCTCATCCAAGTGGCAGGAAGACGCTGGTTGCAAGCCGCTTTCAAGCGGTCTTTTTGGAAATCCATGGAGGACGCCTATGTCCAGCAGTGGACTTCTTGTGGCTGAATGATGATGATAACTTCAGATTATAAAAATATCGGTTTGCAGTTTTCCACTAAAACAGTAATCATAACACCCTGGCCTCGCCTAAGTGACGTAGTGCAGGGGTCGCATACGACGCGTAGTGTTTCCAATTCATCTTTTATACAAAATGTACCAAAGGTACGAGGCTTACCCAGAAAAGACGGTTGCGAATTTCCCTGTCCGTTCTCTCTGAGTCCCCACGGTTTAAGAGATCAAGTCGTACTTAAAATTGCTACTTTCGTTCTTCCAATACCCTTACCTTAACTCTGTGAAACTCTCACGAGAATTTTATATATTAGAAACAAGGAGAATCCTTGATTAGAAAAAAGAGATACAGCTCTCTTTTCTTCTAATATATAAAATTCTCTTGTCACAGTGTTAGTGCGCATACTCCTCCGAAACGGCTTGACCGATTTTGATGAAATTTTATTTGTCTATTCGGGAGGTCTGAGAATAGGTTGTTATCTATTTTTCATAGACTTAAGTGAAAAAAAATATGGCGAAACAACGTTTGCCGGGTCAGCTAGTAATATAATATAACTTGTACACATCACAATCACTTGCCTGATCCCAAACTACAGGTTTTTCATTCAATGCAAAAAAATATATATTGTCACGTTGACATCTCCATACAATTCTTAGGCTGTCAATGTCTGAATGTTGCTAGTACGTAAAAACCAAATAACCCCATTTTACTTCCAAGTTAAATTGTGTATGCTACGCAGGTGTTTTTTTTAGACTTTGCTCTTGCGAGTAATTCAATTTTAATGTCTTTGATGTGATAAGGATTTTGGTCACATGAGTCTTCTATTCACGGTAAAAAAATCTACCGAGTTAACCTATAGCTTTTATAGCGGTAACACCGCGTCATTTTTTTTTTGCAATTAAAAAACGGACTTTAGGACAGCCTGTGCTGTGGCAACCAGGCAAGAACATCACAAACATTAAAACACACAATGATAATCGAACCCACGGCCTCTGGTCATTAGCTAAGCGCCTTAACGGCTAGATCATAATGGTATGAACTAGGCCTATGTACGAGTCATCATCACCATCGTCATCAACTCATTATGTCCCCACCGAGGGGCATGGGTCTCTTCCCTGAGGAAGGTATAGGCCATACTCCACCACGGGGGCCAAGTCCGGATTGGTGGAGGCTTGTAAGACGGTGGCTGGTCTTACTGTCAGGAGTTTTCAAGCCGTCCCAAGCCCAATTGGCTTAACGACTGCCATGTATCGACGGCAGCCGGCACCAACTTCTTAACGTGCCTATGTACACACCATTTATTTCTTACGCGAATTCCAGGCCTATTCCGCACCCCGTTACTGGCCAAACTTCCGGCGGCGGCCATCAAAGAGTTGGAGGCCTCGGTGCCTTTTCCCGCGCGACTGGGAGATCCGCGGGAGTTTGCCCTACTCGTCCAGAGCGTCATTGAGAACCCCATGCTGAACGGAGAGACCATTCGGCTCGACGGCTGCATCCGGATGGCGTGAGGTTGGAGTAGATAGACCTGTAATCGCTGCAACAAGCCCAACGTAGAAAAAGGCGGACGATACAGATGTAGCGGGTTATTAAGGCGACCCGGTGCTAACTAGCGCCTCCAATGGGACACAATATTTCTTTATTTAGCCTATGTGCAATATTCGACTGTGATCTGGCAATAACTCCTGTTTTTTTTTTATAAAAAACACTTTTTGACTTCCTCTTGTCTTTATATGATGCTTTACCGAGCCACATTGTTACATTTTTGCACAATATATCGAGGGTATTCTGGCAGAACCGAATAAGTACAAAATAAAAAAAAAAGTTTCTAATGCAGGTATACTCAGTTTAAATACTCAGTCAAAACTACATTAGACTATTTTTTTTTAAAGTTTTGTACTTATTCGGTTTCGGCCGGAATACCCTCGAATATTCGGAAATTCGCGCGTAATTTGACTTAAACGCGTTTATCCTATTATCTTTGTTTGTGGCAATAAAAACCGGTTTTCTGTCTGTACTGTGCAAAGTTGCCAAATTAGAGAGGTAGGACATACTGCCAGGTCACAATATGTTCATTTGTAAAGTACTTTCTAATCATCAAAACGAACCTTTTTTACCTTGATGTCGACCTCATAATCGCAAAAAAAACTAAAATTCGAACTGAACAAAATGTATGGAACAGCTGATTTTTTTTATAAAAAATCTTTGGTGAGTTGGTCCCATAGTAAAAGTTGTTTGTCACTTTTAAAAACAACGCCTTGTATGTGCCACTGCACGGCACAGGGCTTCTCTCAGAGAGAGAGCGTCTGGACGTGTGGTAAACGCGTGCCCACCGCGGCTTCTCAATTTCGAGCGCCAGTAACTTACGAGTATCTAGGCTTTAAGCGATTTCTACTTAAAACGGCCGGGTTTTCAGGTTTTCTTCTCTAGGTTCTAGGCTGTAAGTTCTGAAAATAACTACCACAATTGACGACATTAGAACAGAGTGATCCTAGCACAACACTGTTCTAAGTGGGACGAGTTACTTACATCGGTCTGGCATGCCTTCACTTTGCAGCCGCACCAATTCTATAGTGAGATGTTGTGATCTCTCAATGGAGTTAGCACTGATGAGCACTTAGATTAGTGGGGCATGTAAGAGTTATGACTTTTCGATGCCACTGTGTAACAACCTCATTATTGGTAGACATGTCGCTTAGTTCACTCTGGTTCTAACATCGACGATTGGGAGACATGATTTTTCCCTTGGTGGCGCATGTTAGCACCGAGCACTCTCTTAAGCTGGATACGCACTAGCGAATGTTAACTATACAAGGTTGTACGAGTAGATAGCTAGTCCTTACCTCACCGTAGATGGCCAGTCCTTAGCGCGAACTGTCAACTTCAATCAACCTATCCCTTTCACTGGCTCATTCTAATGTTAGTGATGCTAGAGGGAAGAGCAGACTTTTTAAGTGGAAGTGTAGCCTGTGTACTTCCCACAAAAGGCACAGGTCTTCTCTCAGTGAGAGTTACTAGAGTGGCCTTAACTAAAATAAATACCTAATAGCTATTGGAAGTACAACCTTAAACTCTGTTTGTTTTTGCTAGCTGTTGCCCGTGACTTTGTTGGCGTGGAAGTAATCATAAATGTACTTTTCCGTAATATAGAGTATCCTATGTGTTATTCCAGACTTTAATGATCTCTGTACGTTATGTCTGTTCATCCAAATCCGTTTTGCTGTTCTGGCGTGATTGGTTAACAAACATACAAACTTTCGCATTTGTAATAGAAGTAAGATTAAAATGTAAATTTAGGTTACAAAGATTTTGCATGCATAAACTGTATTTGAATGGTGGCATTTATAATTATGTATGTACTGTAAATATTATTGAATTAGTTTCTTGATCAGTACTGTTGGACACAATGAATCATGACCTCGATGAAACGTAATCGTATATAAGCCTCAAAGACAGCTGTCATTGGTTGTACAATACTTTGTCCAACTCTATAATATTGCATGTGGTAGAGATTGGAAATTTATTCCCGAAGAGACTGCTAATAAGGGAAGATTGATGTAATAAAATACGTATACAGAATTTCTTAAGCGTCTTGTAGACTTTTGTACAGTAGTTATTGCATGAGCTTGATATGTTGGTGTTTATTAGTCTTGGAATAATTTATTGATAATGGATTTGTTCACCATGAAACAGAACATATAATTTTTTCCTACTGCAATGCGAATTTTGATATTAGTATTGAATTATATCAAACATTTGCTATAATATAATATAACAAATGTTCATCTTAATGTAATTTAATCAAGCTCAATAAACTATAAACAAGTACTTCTAAGTAGATAAAGTAATAAATCTTAAAGTTGCATTCATAATTTTGTAAATATAAATTTAAATACACGTTGCATTGTTGTAAAGTTTATTGTCATTATTCACTCAAGTGCATCATTCATTACATAATTCATTTTCCTTGACAATGTCCAAAGTTCCTTTCCTTTTTAACTTCATTATCACCTTTAGCGAACTGTCGCCAGGAGAGAAAAAAAAAACAAATAATACAATATCAGTCTATGCAATATAAAATTTGTAACACCCCAATTCGTGTATAACAAAATGTTCTTGCAATAGCTTTTGTTCTAAGAGATTTTTCTTAGACTTTTATTTAAATAATAAAATAAAATTGCCAAAAGAATCAATTATGTTCAGGGTTCGCCGAGATATATTAGCGGATAATATCATGATATACATCACGATATATATCAATTGATTTTTATTTTCATATAATATCAATAGATTTTTTCCTGTCTTCCAAACTAAAAATTTTGAAGAATTTAATTTTTGCCCTGGCAACACGTAGCGAAAAGCAACTGTAATTCAGAATAATTAAGATTGTATCCCAAAATGGCAACATCATTTAAAGTTGGGGAAATCCCCTTTAACTTACCAGTATGGCTAGATTTTTATTGAAATTCAAACATTAACTACATATCATATAATGGTTTATTTTACGAGGTTACAAAAAATGGGGATTCCCTGGTGCTCCTAGCGTTAATATTGAATGAAGATTATTCTAATAATAGTTAAAAAAAAATTTAAGTGTTCATTAAAAAATGTTGTTATTTCTGGTTCCCACGACACAGGGTATCCTAATGTGGGGCCAGAAGCAATGTATGTGCCTGTATGTAAATGTTATGTTATCTTTCTCTAATAAACATTAATTCTTTTGTTACTTTTTTTAAATAAAATAGGTTTGTGGTAAACGTTGGTTTCATATGCAATTATGCATTCCCCGCATTTCTATTGTATTGAAATACAAAGAGGAAATTTATCCTACTCAGATGAGTAGTGACTTGTGAAGAGATCATCATCAATCCACCGCTGCCCACTGCTGGGTTTACCTTTTCCCCCAAATGCCATATCTGACTGGTACAGTCACCAGCATAAATATATGACGGTGGGCAGTAGTTTAAAAATATCTGATTCGCCATTGAGATCGTAAGAATATGATGACACTTTGCCGGTAAAAATATATGATGCTTTGTGGGCGGTATAAATATCGTATTTCACTAATTTGCATAAATATCGGACCAGGTCGCTTAAAAATATTTGATCACTGCTAAAATCAAAATAATGTGACTGCTCTTGGTGGAATGTATATCTATTCACTGTGAAGGAATAAATATCGAATAATGGCAGGCATAATAAATATGTATAACTTAAACACAAGCAAAAATATGTGACTTTGTCACAAAAACGAGCTACCCGGCTGGTTTCTGTCTTGTCTTGGAAAATATACCTATCAGAATTCTTGCTCATCCCAAATCACGTCTCTATTTAAAACCTTGACTCCCAATAATTTACCTATTTTACTTCTGGATATTATACCTATTTTTCTTCTGGATAAGAAAATATGACTAACTAAAAAGTTGGTCAGTTTCTCTCCTGTACTGAGTGGTCCTACATGCTGCAATATATTACAATTGTACTGTAATTAAACTCTGCAGATACTGAGTAATTATATTTTTTATAAAATATTACACAAAAAAATACAAAATATTGAATGGGGGCTACCATACAACAAACGTGATTTTTTTCCTATTGTATAATGGTACGGAACCCTCCGTGCGCGAGTCCGACTCGCACTTGGTCGGTATGAGACCAAGACATGGGTTCAAAACATGACAGTTCTAATTATCATTTTACTGACTCGAATTATGAAATGGTGTAGGTATAAAATATTATGTTCATTTTATTGTGACAGACTTGACGGATAAAATGTTTTTTTACGATGTCTAAGTTTTGCGTGCAAGGAGGTTAACATAAATATCATCTCAGTAATTAACCCCGATTAAAAAAAAAGATATCGGTACCTACACGGACACTGAACTTCACGCACCGACACGCACTAATACGAAATGCTTGCCATTATTCGATATTTATTCCTTCCTAATGAATAGATAAATATTCCAGCCAGAGCAGTCACATCATTTTGATTTTAGCAGTGATCACATATTTTTAAGCGACATGGTCCGATATTTATGCAATTAGTGAGATACGATATTTATACCGCCCACAAAGCATCACATATTTTTACCGGCAAAGTGTCATCATATTCTTATGATCTCAATGGTGAATCAGATATTTTGGCACCACTGCCCACCGTCATATATTTATGCTGGTGACTGTACTCACCTGAGCGTAAAATAATATTACAAAAATATCAAAGTTGCCCCAATGAGGTCGTGACCACATAACACAAAATCTTTTATTTTGTGTTATCTGGTCACTATTTCTGCTGTGGCACTAGATGGGGCGTTACCAAACTTTAGAATTATTTTTGTAAAGCCACATTTCCACGATATTAGTGCGCTGAGAGTGACGTATTTAAGATACTCGTATCTTGTAGACTGGTGATCTTAGTACAAAGAAAATACTATTTTTGAAGTAAAACTTTCGTAAGCTCTAGACATTGGTACTATTTACATCTGTGTTTTTACTAAGTTCAACATTGAGCAGCGTTCGAATAGCTAATTATTTTCAGTCCTAGTGCTCTAAGATTGTGGTTAGCGACATCTACGGCAAAATTCGATACTAATCTATACCTACTAATATTATAATCAATTTTAAATTACATAATGTACAACTTTAGCTTCAACCACACTCTGACCTCTCATACGCTAGCGGGATTGAGGAATTAAATTAAAACACACAATATGTAAACGAAAATATCATTTATTTCTACAATAAGAGCGGTCGGGCCGCGGCGTGCGTCCCACGGTACACAAAATGTCATAAATCCGCAATTTTTTCCATCTACCTACAAGTTGCCATTTTAATATATCAGGTGTTCACAGTTAACTTCTTATTGTTTCATTGCAGTCAATTTTAACATCGGAAACGGTTGCAAAATTACAGCTGGCACAATTATTTTCCCCGAAGCGTTATTTTAATAATACTTACCCTCGTTATGACCTTCAAAATTTACAATGGGAAACCATTATTATGGGTGTACAGATGGGTACCGGCAGAACGCAACCGAGTCCTGGTACTCCATTAGGAACCCAGAACTTTTAAAGTTGCGACTGCAAGAAATAAGGAATATTGTGTGCGACGATGTGACTTAGCAACCGCTTTTGCTATTTAAAAGAGGATGTAAGGTAACAACAGCGGCACTTACCCCCAGACTCTGAAAAGATGACCATGTAGGGTGATACCAATGCTGGTAAGAAGATACTCGTTTCCTTGACAACTACGATATAAATGGCAAACTTTTCAGTAACTGGGGGTCAGTGGCCCTGCTCGGTGCTTACCCAACTTCAACTGACCGGGCGCGAGCGAATCACGGCCCTAACGGCCACGGCATAACGTACAGTTTCATTTCGTAACTATTTTTTTAATGTAGCGTGCTCGACAGAATTTGATCCTGATTCTAACAGCTCACAAGTGCTCTAGTACAGTCTACGTTGGAAATGAACGATCATCGGTGGGGGTCAAATCTTTATCAGGTAAATCATGTGGTTTTGTCTTGCGGGACCGTAAAGATAGAACCATGGGGTCGAAAGGGAGGCTTAGTTGTCCCAGTGCCTTTTTTAATATACATAATAATTTGGTAGTCCGTGTCCATCCCTCGGGGCCCTCTCAATTTGTTTCTACTTTTGATTCTAAAATTAAAATAGTTTTGAATGTGCATTCACAGTTACTTGTAAGTAATGCAATCACTTATAAAAATTGCTTGTAAATAACTATCATAGGGACTCCGCTGGATAGTCCCGAACTTAGACGCCATTTATTAAGTACAAAAAAGAGCACGTCCTTAACAACAGATTTATGATCATCGATCGATCATCCCTTGGTCCTAACTGGGGGTGCCGCTGCATAGTTACACGTTATGAAATGTTAAATAAGTGCTATTTTCCTTGAAAATCATGTATTATAAAAGGGGTGCAATTACGTAAGTTCTCCGCTGTATGGAGTTGTCTGAGTTAGCCTACTCCGAACTGTCGAAAACATATTTTGACTCTTTGGAGTTGTCTAAATGCTTAACCCGATAGAGTGGAAAGTTACGCAGCACAAGGACTGATCTTTAATAGTTTCGGTTGTGCCGGTGTTAAAAACGATGGCGACGAGCCACGATCATCTTTCATTTAGGCCGTCGACTGTTGTAACATTCACACGATCATAGAATTAAGTAACTTAAACACAATTGATCGTAACAGTAGTAGGTACATACAATTTGAAACACCATTTTTTCTAATAAAAATACTTATTTGATCGACGGGTGTCGTTATGAGCTGAACTTAATGTAACCGTTTGACGGCTGTTTGTCCGAAGTATCGCCCAAATCATATCAAGGCGCGTCGACCAATCTTGATACTTCGAAAGAAAGTGTACGAACATTTTTATACTCAATTATATTTTATTTAATTATATACCGTTTAACCACATTAAAACCAATTATAATCACCTTATAAAATATTAATTACACATATTACGATTTACTAAACAATTAGTGATGTCAATTATAGTGATGTATCGGACATTTCGTTGGATAACGCTTTGAACTACCTTTGCTAACGGTTAAGTGCGGCGAATGGTTCGTTGGTTCAGTTAAAACGGGGACAGCCACACGAGCGATTGTGGCGAACTCATTGGGTATCCTTACTACATAATATAAGTAATAACGTAGAAGTGGCCGAGGCCTAATTGCGAGGGTTGTGTTCCTCCCGCGGCCTGAGGCCTGCGTATCCCAATATTAACGACTAAACAGTAACACATAAATAGCCATAAATCTATGGTATCAGATAACAGCGAATGTGACCAACGCAATGGTAAATGTCAGCCCCACACGTTACAGATTCAACAACAATTGTATTTTCCTTATTCTTTATTTACATAGAATCATAGTATTTAGAACTAACACGGCTCTCAAAAATCAATGTTAGGTGCAGCAGAAATAATCGCTTAGGTACTTAAGACTTACGAACTAATATGAACCCATCAGGCTCAGGTCTGTCGCCTCGCTCAGAGATCGTCCTCACATAAAACTTAACCGAGAGAATACTATATACAGACTAAGTTAAACAACACGTATCAACTGAAATTAAACCTAAACTTATAGTTAATGAACATCAAAGTGGTTAACTTACAACGTTTAGCGCGTTTGGGACGCGTTCACTTAGTTATTTTGGAATGTGTGCACCGCGGGCGGAGCGACCGCCCCCGACTGTGCTGACGGCGCCCGAGTAAGCTCGAGCTTCCCCGAGGTGGCCCGAGCACTCCCGAGATCTCCCGAGATCGCCCGAGCTGCCCCGAGGCACGCCGAGCGAGGGCCAGCGATGTTACGAGCGACTGAGCGAAACCAAAGACCTTACCTGCGCAGCTACCGATCCCTTAACACTAGTTGAACTCAAAATGTACATTTACAGACAACACTCACCTTATTCATTTAAAATACTTAACATTTTATTCATAAATATAGATATTACGTAATAAGAACACTAAAATACAATTGTTACTCTATATTTTACAACCTAACCTTATATATTTATAGGTAAGTTTAATATATAACAATTATATGTATATTTTCATTAGGATTATTTAAAAATACGCGTATTTTAAGAGTAAAAAAGATCTAAAGCAACAAATGAAAAATGAATTAAGCGATTTTTTTTAAATATACTTAACGAAATTTAACACTGGCACCATCGCAAATGTTACCTAATTTTCTGGCGGTAGAACATAGACGCGGTTTGTCGATTGTACCTAAGATCAATATGTTTGCCAGCTTATAATAGTTGTACTGTACATGGTGTTCATTATGGGTCCAGCGACCGGCGGCGGCGGTCGGCGGCGACCGGGCACTCGTATCAAACCCTGTACGTTCATCACTAAATGAATGGCACACTACTGTTGCCTTCTATGAGACTCTGGCGGATGTGGCGACAATATACTATTATAGATAATTTTCATATTAAAATAAAGCAATAAGTTTACAATACATAATTAAAATGAGCACAAAATATATTTTATTATATGTATTTAATAATAATATGAATTTACTTGATTTAAAAACAATCTAAAGTAGTACAATTCACTAATCTTCTTAGAATGATTGTGGTTTCAAACTATATTATACTATAAATATTACAAAGATCAATACTGAAAACATAATACATAATGATATAGTTATGGTAAAATAATATGAATACTGAATACTAAATTGGTAACGATCGTTTGGTAAAAAATATCATAAAAACCACACAACTAATAAACTATAAATATTAAATCCCTGCTAGTCACACACCCGCCGAGTCTCTTGCGGCTCCCACGCACTATGCGGCTACGATTAGCGCGTCCGCACTAATCCGCCGCATAGGGCCCTTAGATCACGACAAAAGACACGCACAGCCTAATTCACCTAAATATGTTATACCATCACAGATCAGCTTTGCCCTTGAAGCGCCATGAAGCTGCTACGATTTTCGGGAAACGTTTGAAACAAGTGAAACGGGACACTTTTAGGGCCTGCGCAGACGACGGACTTTTCTCCGGCCGTGAAAAAGTAACCTCCGCGAATAAAAAGTCCGCCGTGGATTTACCGCGAACTTGATGCACACTGATTAGTACGTACGTTGCAACGCCTAGTCATAAGAGTTCTATTTTTTCGGGGACTCCCCCGTACTTTTGTCCAGCCCGCTCTCTGCATGTCCTCGGTTATTTGGGGGCCTTTTTGTACGCGATACTTTTAACCCCTCGTTTAAGTTACTCGATACAGTGTAAGCGATCTATTTTAGTGGATAAAAATGTCCGCGGACAAAAATCCCTCGTCTGCGCAAGCTATTAGTCTATTAGTCTGATAGAACCACGTTGGTTCGGTAATAGATCACTTGTTGATTGATAGGAATAGCTTACGCTAAAAGAGATATTTATTCATTGATTTTGACCAGAGAAATAAATAATTCTTATGATTGGATCAGCTTCATGGCTTCGTACTTTTGTTATTGATAAGATTATCGGGGACCTTATTTTAAATGTCTACATAGATTTGTAAAATTACTGTTCAAACCAAATTGTATATTTTAATTTCCTTATTATGTGTGCTGTCATTTTCGCGAAGTTTTAAGCGAATACCTACCGGTCGGGATATAAAGCATACTTTAATGTTTACCACAACATTGTAATGAGGAACTTCGATTATGTTTGGTTTTACTCCATACCTGGTGTGAAATTACCACAATATTGTCAATTTGTGAAAGTATTTGAATATTCTTACGGTATAATTATAAAATCCAATGAGACTATTTTATTGAGATATATTTTATTGAATTTTAAAACGTGCTTATAAGCTTTTAGAGAATATCAATATATTTCACTGGACGGTATTTATATATATTATATAAATCGGTGCCATTAATTTTAATTTTATTACACATACCATAAGCCTAGGAAAATACCGCTAAGCCAAAAAGTAAATTGGAAATAGAATCACCCAATTATACTAGTCGATGACGTGGCCTACCTACCACACGTTACATTTATATTTATTATATTAGCACTTGGTGCGATGAAACTATCATTAAGATTTAATTAACATTCACTTAATAAAGAATTATCAATCACGATTTCAAGTATCCAATAAAATCATCATCACCCAAACAGCATTAACAATCCCGTTCATAACAATAGTCGACAAAAATGGTAAAAAAATACAAATTAATGTTGTATCGAAAAAATAATTTATGCCTGCTATAAAATGGTTAATAAGAAAAAAAATAACGACGAACTTTTTGAACGACTTTACCAGCTAAACAGGATAACATAAAATATCACTCAAAAAATATGAAAGAATAGACACGTTATCAAATCATATTCGCTAACGCATACTATGAACACCTTCCATTTATAAGTTGTCCTTTACGCCTAGTGTTAGAAAAATATGAAACCATGTACTTTTAGTTAACATATCTCATATGTTAATAAAGAACAATATGTTGTATAAAAATATACATATCATCTTCGCTGACCGCTAGTAGTAAACACTTGTACCCAGTTTATTTATACTTTAAAATATCGAAGGATTTAAGGCTCCCTTGCACTATGTTTTAAATCGACGAATATTTAAGATTTACAAGTATATGTAGTTAAGTAGAATAAATGACTGTAAATAATCTACGGTTTATAGACAAGAGAATAAAAACATGAACTGGTGTATGCGATTATCGGCCATACAAGTACAAAGATTTATCGAACTTTTGTAAATACATCTCTATAGATAGTTTGATAAAGTTTGATTTTAAAATGTTTATATTTCCCGAATACATCGTTTGAAACGTCCACTCTCACAACATATTCAAATGTTGAATCTTTAAAGTAGGTATGTTTTAAGTGAGGATCGGTTGCAAGAATCTAGTAGCGGCGTGAAGGAGTGGCGGGAGTGTGCAAGGTATAAAGCGGGCTGTGACTCGCGGCTCCCCCACACAGAAAGCGCTTAGTCCCGGACTCGACTTTTACACTAATAGATACTCGTACATACAACATTATTACATCTAACAATCATTATACATATATCATCTGAACTAACATTTAAAAACGGTTTTCATCAAATTTAATTCTTCGTTTATAATCACAGACGCTTTTCTAAAATATTTCCATTCTCTATTAAAAGATAAAATGTTAAAAAAACATTACATAATTAGTAATTAATATTACAATAGAACTTAACTTTTAATAAAAATGTACTTATGCATTTTTTGAATACGCTTGCTAAATAAATTAACTGTATAACTGGTGATTTTAACTTTTTAACATTTAAGTTTACAGAGATTATGTAGATAAATATTTTTGTTTATCTGTATGGGACTAGGCATGCGCGACAGAGTCGGCGTTCAGCAATAAGTTATACAATCACACACCAAGTTAAAACTTAACTAAAATTTAAAACGATTTGTTGCCGGGCGGCGGGCGCCGTCCGCTCGCCCTCTAGCAGTTCGCGAGCTCATTCTTCACAGGGACTTCAAGATCTGAAATCAGAGACCACACACTGCGTTGATAAATATGGATATTTTGTAGAAGACACTTTTGCTCTAACGGGTTACATCTCATACAAAAAATCGTATTTATGATCTTAAAGAGATTCATTCTTTAAAAATGAGTATTTATTTTGAACAGGCTCAAAAACGTTCTAAATTAAAAAGCCAATTTTATCGATTTAACTTGTGTGTGAATTGATAACAGTTCTTGACACTGCACTGACTTGTCACCAGACGGGCACAGCAAAAAGTTGACCAGAAAAATAAAATGCTCCTTAATTTGACAACATTCAAAAGCAAGTTGGACATACTTACGTTCACAAATTCTTTACAACAGCAGGCTTCACGAAAAAAAACAACAAAACAATTAATATCGAAATAGAAGTACGAATACGAAACCACGCTAGTAGTTTATTTTTCTGTTCGGACTTTGTCATATTCTAATTTAAAAGTTACTTCTACACATAATATAGATAAATGTACATAATATAAATAACAGCATTCCTATAAAATTAAACAATAATGAATAAAAAGCGATAAAAAATGGACGCTCATCAAACTCATCATAATGTTTTAAAATGAATGCTTCATATTTACATATTTAGGTCACTCAGATATGAAATTCAGAATGTGTAAATATCTGAATAACAAATTGTTATCTGCTGGAGATAAACTTAGGCGTACCACGTTTAGATTTTATAGTAGATACCTATGTGTAAATTAGGCCAAGGTCAACTTTGACCGATATGATATAATATAAACTTGGTTAATATTTTAATTGGCGTGCCTCAACCCATTTTCAAAGGTAAAAATAGGCACTTACTGTGTTCTAATGCCGGTCGAATAGACGTTCAGAAGTCACTAAACATTTTTGATATTAATTAATAGTTATAGTCTTTTCAAAAATCTCACCAAAAATATTCATTGAATATCGTATTTTTCGTTTTCATTTGTTGCATTAGAATCTGGATTTATAATTCAAAATTATTTTTTATGGTCATTTAGTTTATATTGGTAGTATTTAAATATCTTACATAAACGGCCTTAAAATAAATGTTGGATGAACACTGAAATCCATTACCAAAGTGCTAATGAAACTTTATAAATAAGAATTGATCGTTTTGATACGTACTATATAAGGTAGGTCAAGCAAATGATGATCTTAATGAACAGTAATGTTTGAATGAATTTTATGATAAAAATGCATGAAAAAATAGTTTTAGTGAATGAGCTTTTTGATGGGGTTGCCAGGAAATTGCCAATAATCATTTCATTCACTTACAAACTAAAAATAATTAAACTATAGACACAATATATTACAAAAACAACGATTGTTTTTTAATATTTATATATAATATTTATTTAAAGTCATATTCTAATATTTGTTAATCTTATATTTATAAGTTTTATACATACATTATAATATAAATTTATAATTATGAGAAAATCGGATTCTTAATAAGAGCGCTTTTTACCTCTTGTTTAGTTTCAATTTTCTCAACAGATGGCGCAGGTTGTACGATGGTCATAACATTTGGTCCTTTATACACGTGCAATCTACTCTGTTGGAGGACGACTTCGCAAACATTTTATGTAAAGGTTGTGGTCTGCTGTAGACTGAACTATGTGGGTTTGGGTAAAACCAATGCGATATAAGTTAGTCTATAAAAAGTTAATCACTGTTCACTAGTTCACTTTTTAACAATGAGACTAATATACTTTAGAAGTAAGATGAACAGTGGTAAATAATAATAAGTAAACAATGTTGAAGTAATTATCTATGCATGCACCATCGCGTCGATAGATTAATTTTTTTAAAACGCTTGCTCAAATAAGAATATATTTTTCTAATAATCATAATAATATTTTAAGTAACTTTTAGAGCTCGTAAAACTTAATAATAAAATTTTGTTCTGGCAACACCATCGGTGCGTGGAGTTTAGCGGGCTAGTAAGGCAGGCGGCGGGTGATGATGGGTTATTCATTGTAACTTGATAAAATTCATAGCAACATACAATCTGTCTAGTGTGGAGTTGTGATCGGCAGTTCGGCTGACCATCTCGCCGCCGTTCGGCCTAGAACGAGACGAACACAATGTAGACACTCGTCACCAACAAACAACAAACCTCTAACCGAGCATGCATAGTCAAACAGAGATACTGCTAGGCTAGCCCAGGCCTGACACATTTATGTCTCCTTCACATTTCCCTAGGTAGTTAAGAAGCAACATACAAATATACTATACTAAAATATTCCAGAAAATGTTGCACACGGAATGTAATAAGGCCCCGAATACAATAGTATCAGAGACTCTCAGAGACATGCAATCAAAATCAATATCCAAGATTTTCCTCAGACTGTATTTCATCGTCGTTCCCGGCACTGCAGTGTTGTCTTCATGCGATTCAAATTTGGTTCTTTAGTAGGTACCGAGGGTTGGGAGAGCAAAATCAAGGGCTTTAGGCGGATGTCAACGTGTCTATTTCAATTTTCGAGGAACAGTTTAACGGGAGATGCGACAAAACTGAAATGTGACAGGCTATTCACCTGTCAGTAGGCGAACTAAAACTGTCAACAGACCTCAGAATATCTCAGGTCGGATGATGCATCATTAATTTGACGGCTTGTTGGGATAACCTGCGCATTACGCTAAAGTCCGATTAGATCTGTAAATTTCGGTCAGATTTTCTACTCTTGCTAAAGAAAGATACAGTAAATGTATCTTCGCCTAGCCTCGTTGAACTTTTTGTCAAGCTGACATACAAATCGCAGGAAGACGCGAACTTTCGAGGTGCGGGATGTGCGCCAGGAAAATGGAAAATTCCATTTTAGTCCACCAGTTTATTTAAAGGGAAGACGTGGCAGGCGTGAGAGAACACGTTCTTACGTCATTCCCCTAACTATTATTAGGCTGTACGGTTCGGTGCTTTTAACATTAATAGCAGTTTGCTAACCCCTCATCTGTGGCAGACCACAATGTGGAAGCCACCTATTGTGTAGTCCCAGGACTCTTAGCTCAAATAAATTGTGTTTGACTAGGGGTTTAACACATTCTAGAGCGGCCTGAGGTTGTGCCCAACTATTTTGTTTGTTATCAGGGCTGTAACAGCCGAGTAAGACCTAAGCTTGCCAGCTGAGTGTCATTGCTCAACAATTTGCGTGGCGAAGAGAAAGAAAAGCAGACATTCCTCTTAGGGGACACACTGATAAGAATAAATCGGGCGTACTCACTTGCGTTTAGCGTGGAGCATTTCCATGAGGAGGGTCTGAGTGGGCGCCTGGCCTGCGCAGTGTCGCTGGTATAAGTGCTCCTCCCCGCGCGCTGCGAGCGCGTGTATCTCCGGCACTACTGTCACCAGCTTCCCGAACTTATCCTGGAACACGAGAGAGCGATTGAGCGACGGTAGCTTGCTGAGAACTCAATGAATGTGGACTAGTGGATTGAAATCAGTTTAATGGACGAGTTCCAGGATTTGGAGAATTAAAACGCTGTTGGGTAGTTAAATACCTAATTTAAAAAAACTGAGTTTTTTGTCTAGCCCTGCTCTCCTAATAGAATGAACAAAAAACGCCGCGACAAAAACTAGAGAATTCTAGTTGAAAATAATTGTTGTTCCTGAGCCGTGGCTTTCGAACTTAGGAGATATGATTGAAATAGCTAGACTAAATAAGTTAATATAAAATTAAATAAAAAAAATAATAAACTCACAGGCAGAGGCACCAGTCACTGGAACTGGGCCCACGTTTTGCCGAGTTTATTAGGTCCCAAACGTGACAAGTGGCAAGCCTGTCGCCGTTATCCGGGCACAATTTATCAGCGAATGGTGTTGCTGTACAAACAAATGTACGTAACTAAAAGTCATTGGTACATGCGTGGTTCGAACCCAGACTCTCAAGATCGAGAAGCAAGGGTCAACCCCACTACGCCACCACCAAGTTAATATGCCGGTTAATAAATTAGAAGAGTACTCAAACAGCCTAAGCCAGAATGATTGAAACTCGTCTAAGTCACATTGGAGCTCTACAATAGTAAAAATACCTGAATTAATTAATATCTGATCTACATTAGTCTGGACTCCGAGCGACTTCCACTCCAAACTTTGAACGGCGCACGGTGATCAATTCAGGAAGGTTAGGGTCGCAAAAGTATTTTTTGTCGATGTGTCGGAAGTCAAAATTTCTATTTGTTTTTTACAGGTGGGTAAGTCCTTTACTTCATACTAATCATAGAAACATTTTGTACCAAGTAGATCCGTAGATATTTAGACTCGAGTGCATATCGGTTTTGAAGAACTGCGAAAACTTGTAACATTCCGTGTTTTGCACGCGAGTTCAACATTTTTTTAAACAAACCTATGATGTGAAATAAAATAAGAAAAAAATGGTGCTGATTTATGAAGGTATGAACATTGCAAAATATTTCTTTACAACCGTAATACAGTAGTATACTAGTCTTAAAAAAATATAGTACTGATGCATCGATTTAGACCAAGTTTTTCAACTTTAAGCTCGGCTACGTTTTGAGATACACTTTGGTACACCGTGAATTTGCTACTACCAAGTAGCTTAGAGTGTTAGGTAGTCCGAACAATATAGTTTTTTTGAGTCTGTTTGCGGCACTCATACAATTTTTTTGGGATTTCAAGGAATGGCGCTGTGATAAAAAATGTGAAATTTTTGGATGTCCTAATAAAAAATCACCTGATTGAACCTTTGTCCAGGTATACGAAAAACATATTATATGTATGTATACTAGAGACTATAGGGGTGTCAGACTTAAGTACAGTCTGCAAAAAAAGTGTTAAAGATGCTATAAACACCTTCTGAGTTAAAACTGCGAAATTATTTCAGAAATGGCATCGAAGTGGGATTAAGCTCCGAAAATATACCTTGTCAAGAAAAAAAAAAGTTCAAACTCAGTTTAGAGAGCAACTTTGCTTACTATTGATATTCCAAAGTCAGGTTTCGGCAATACAAACGGATGGAAAAACAGCTAGTCGCTTATTTGCAAATTATGATATTACATCAAATATTACTGAAATAGATTACGGTCTATTTCAATAATAGGCGTTTGATGGTTTGCCTTGTTAGAAAGATTCAATATAATTTTGGAAACCCCTAGCTCTCCCTACAAAATTAACAGTACATAATTTGCAGAATTTGCAAAATAAACTGCTGTACTTTATATGCAGCTGTACAGTTGGTATCCAATGACACAAACTATTCATAAAGTCTTAGTACATGGCAAAGATACTATCGGAAATTTCTTACAACCAATTGGTATGCTAGGAGAAGAAACCCATCACAAAGATATACGATATTACAGAGAGCATAAGATATATCTAGGAAACAAACCAATGAAGACTAAATGAAAAACTTATTAGTCTTTTCAGATCCAATTATTTCAAGTATAAGACCACAGCCCCCCGTGAAGCTTAAAAACGCTATGACACTTGAAATGTAGAATCTTCTAAAGCAACCAGACGTTGTATTTGAAGAAATCTTAATAAAGTTACAGTAATTATATTAGGTAATTTTGACTTAATTTATTCGTAAATGTTGATACATGATAAGCTCACACCTGTCTCCCTGAGGGGTAGGCAGAGAGCAAGGACTGCCACCTGCCACCATCCTGACAAATCACCTTCGCTTCATCGACATTCATTACTCGTTGCGTGCACGCACGTCGGTTTCGGGTATTTTTTATCTTACCCTGTGCTAATAAATGTTGATAAACACCTAAATACATAATGTCCACATTGAGTTTTTTTTTAAAATAATTAACACGTATGAATCACAAATCACAGTGCGGAAGACTTTTGGCCGCCTAAATCTCCACAATTGATCACCGTGCGGCGGCGGTATGAAATCGCCCCAGTGAAAAGTGGTGCAGACGCATTAATCGTTAAATGTGTGTATCTGATGAGTGTTCACCGTATCATACTCACCTGTATCGTAGGATAGCACGTTAGGGTGTAATCGAGGAGCGCGGCCTGTACCGTCTGGTAGCCGTCGCGGACACACTTGGCGTTCACGATGCCTCTAACGTCTGAAACCCCAAGACGAGACTTCAAACGAGACACACAGTTTTAATGATCCAGTGTGAGGCAAGGGAACTCAAACAATACTTACACTAAGAGATAAAACATAAGGAGCATTCGCCAAATAATAAAACATTTCAAAGTGCTGTAACAAAACCAAATGACAGAGGATATGAAATGCGTCTTACTGACTAAATAAGTGAAACTAAAAGGATACCAACCTGGATTGAGAAGGAGCAAGAATTTCACGCAGATGTAGTCGGGAACATCGAATTTCAGTTCCATCAGTTTGTTCTGGAGCTCATTGAAGTGTTCGGCCAGGGCGGGGACTCCCAGAAGGCCAAGGCAGAGTAGGTCAAACTTCTGCCCATTGTGTAGCGTGGTCTCGTCAGGGAGGCCATTGTGCATCCTCTGGTGGAGGTGATCTAGCACCAACATGTCGGACCACGAGTGTTGTAGCAGTTTCATCTGGTCGTCAACCTGGGGGCAAGGTAAGGTTCGCATTGCTACTTGCTACTCATCGCAGGATTCGAGACTCTGTAAGAGGAGGAATGAGTTGCCGTCCGAAGCAGAGATCGTGTGTAGAGACGGAGCAGTTTTTATTTTAAATTCCCTAGTTGAGCGCTCTTTGCAAATATTTAATAAAAAATATTAGATGTTAAAAGAATCGCTTATGTACGGAGAACTGCCCCGTCGCCACTGGAATACCATTCGTGTGTCATAAATGTAAATAGCTACGGACGGCGGGAGGACGGGAAAGGACCACGAGGTATTTATGTAAAACCGCGTGTGACAGCGTATCCTTCCGATGAATACATTTACAGTTGTTTCCACTCCACCTTTCGCGGTCTTTGCTCCGGGAGCTGCATTTATGTAACGAGATGTTTCTTTGAATATCGGTTATCAGCTTATCGCTTATCATTAGCGAACACGTATAGCAGCTATCTTGTCTCAGATAGGCGACTGTTGCGGCGGCCGCTCGCCGGTGACCCACATATTATTGAGTTGCGTTAGAAAACACGGGGCGGCTCGGTAACTTTGCAGTTTACGAAATGTTACTAACTGAATTTTAGAGCTCGAGCGTTGCTACACCGCGAGGCTTGCTCAACACGATGGATCGAGATCGCGACGACGAAATCGAATCGCTATCGTATCTGCCAATCTATCGGCGTTGGATCACTTGTGCGCGCTTATTCTTTGCTTGCGACACCCAGACGGGAAAGTTCAAATAATTGGATTTGACTGCATGAATATTTCGTCCGGTTTCCTTCGAAGGAAGTAGCTATTCATTGCGGCCGCGTCGCGCGCTAGAGAAATATCAACCCTAATAAAACGCTACTCCGCACTGACCTGTTTAGCGGTACACGAGGATGCTTCGCCGAAGGAAAATGATTTTTATGTAATCGGCACTGGCTACAAAATGGCGCGGCAGGCGTGGGAGATGCGACGGTTCGTGCCGGGGCGGGCAGTAGAATTCCCTTTACGCCGCCATTTTGGCTCAAGTTGTCGGCAGCCGAAGTGGGTCAAAGTCGCGACGGATCGACGCTTGTCAGAATTACGTGACAAAGCTTCGGGACGCTAGGAAGAACTTCTTATTATTTTTGTAACAGTACAAGACGGTTTAATTGGTAGATAAATGTTTTTTTTTATCTAATATTATATTCTACAGATTAAAACGAACGATAAAATTATTAAACTTGAGTTAATTTGAACTCTGAAAGCTTTTAATTACTTCGTAAAATCTAGGACAAGTTACAGACAAAGTTTACTGAATTATATAGAGCGTCAAATTTAGGCAACACGGCTATTACATGGTTTTGAAACAGACTAATGCTCTGTCCAAATTGAACCGCGGTTTATGTAAGCGCAGACGAAATGTCAAAAGTCCAGTCCAGTTATCCAACATTATCTAGATCGCAGAGTTGGTTTTTGCTTTGTAGTCCAGTGCCAATATTGGCATAGCGACAGCGTATCTTAAGGCCCGCATACAAATTGTACGCTTACTTGCATTGCTTAGTGCAGGCAGACTTCCAGAAACATTCCCTAAATCCACCTTTCACAGAGTTAGTGCCTTTTCGAAAGCAAGATAATTCAGTAAATACACATACAGATATACCTATAAAACGACATCCGGGCGCGGAGTAACCGTGTGAATCATCCACACAGCCGATAAAACGAATGCTCTTCCTATACTCGTGTAAGCTAAACAAGAAGTAGAAAACGCTTAGTATAATATTTAGTATCCTTCGAACAGGACATTGCTGACTGAACCAATTATCCCAAGAAACGCGGAATAGTTAAAATTGACTACAACAAGCGCGATAACGCGATAGAAGTCACAGAGTTACTCGCGAATACTTAATAAAATCATAAATAAAACCGCGTAAATGAAACGTAAGAAAAGTGGAAGTAGGTTTCTAGTGGCAATGGCGGGCGTCAAGTTCATCGTGCTGTTACGCGACTAATCGTAACCGACCGGTAACGCTGTTATGTAAGAGAAAGCGTAGAAAGCCCGGTTACGTGCGGTAGGCGCGCGCCGCCGCTCTGGTAAAAGGTGCTTTCTCGCAATGTCGGCCACGGGCAGTGTGTCAAGTGCGCGGACGAAAGTGCAGCGTTGCCGTCCTGCTCGCGCGCGCTTACATCACACCGGCTGGAGAAAGCGCGGGTCATCAACATTATCTCCCACTCCCGGCAAGCGCTTGTTCATCTAATGACTGCTCTACCATTGTCAAGAGCCACCTCGGGTCTCTAGGACTTAACGTGCCGGCGCTCTTTTCGTACAATATAAAATATGTTACTATAAGCGTTTTTCTTTGATCAGCTGTAGATGTAGAGCAGTGGCGACGCGGAGTCCCTAACAATAATTAAATGGAAGGCGACTCGTTTATTGGAACGCGGGGCGTCCCAATTCCGAGAAGTGCCTGTAAACAAGCGTCGCGGCGCGCCGTATGGCAGATATAGTACAAAAGTCGGTGTGTGGGTGAGTGCTTTGCTGCAGAAGCGGGACGGCACGAGCACGGCACGGCAACAGCGCCGCCCCACGTGACCCCCTCTTGCGTAAGCGTACGACGACCACAGCGGCCGGCATCGCCGGCACGGCGCACTTCTCGCTGCCGCTACATTGACTTCCCTGATTGATTGGTCAATGCGGCGACACGCTAATTGACACCCCGATGATGTACTTGCCTCCCTTATTATAGAAAATAAACTAGGTTTCGCGTCGTTAGAAGTTCCAGACCCGTAAGCCATAAAGAAACTATAAGGTGTGTAAGGTGGAGTGGTGGTGGTGTGGGATCTTGACCGAGTTGCCGCGGTATCGATTGGCGGTACGCTGCGTCACAAGCGACTCCACAGACCAGCCATTGCTGCCACTACCAGGCGCTTTACTGTTGAGCATTCGCATAGCTTAACAATTCCCACCGGAATCAATGTGATTCGCATTGCAACGCATAGCAGCTTTCGCATTGGTGTACACCAGGACAAGGTTTAGGGAATCGGGACAGGATTACATACTTATCTGGAAATTCACCTTTAGATACTTAAAGAACACGGTGTTTCGCGCCCAGTCCACTTGTGAGAACAGATTTTGGTCCAGCACTTTGCACATTAATTCGAACAGATCGACCTCGCACTGGTTGTACGTTTGGCTCTGCAAGAGTCCGAAAAGCGAGTTCTGCCACTCGCGGTCGTCGATCGTCTGTACGAACTCGCGGATCATGGGCGAGACCCTGAGGGTTTCCGTGCTGGTGGGCTCGGCGGTGCTGGAAGGTGTGGCGGCGGCGGTGTTGGGCGCGTCGAACGCGAACGCGTCCGGCGAGGCCGAGTGCGGCGAGCGCGGCTCCCACTTGTCGTGCGTGGGCGGCATCTGCGGCTGCGGCTGCTGCTGCTGCGCGCCCAGCAACGCCGGCCCGGGCGACGACTCCGGCGACGACGTCAGCGACGACACCTGCGGGATCTGGATCTCTTGCTTCACCGGCACGGTCGCGTATGGCGTGCCGAAGCCCAGGACGAGCCCGCCTTCGCCCAGCGTGCCGCGCAGCGTCTGCACGGCAATCTGCCTCTGCCGCATCATCTGCAGCTTACGGGCGCGGTCGCGCTTGTACATGGGTCCGAACTTGTTGCGCCCACCACGCATGCGGTCTTCTCGCACGGCTGTAACACACAAAGTAGCAGTGTTAATCCCGCGCCATCATCGTTAGGTGAGCACGTGACGTCAACGCCAGCAACAGACATAATAATAATAAAAATAAAAAAGTATTTATTGCCTCATCAAATAAAATTTTAACAAATTATGGACTAAACTAGGTTTACAGACGTCACCACACGATTCACAAGTAGGCTACATGAATATTAATGTTGGCAACGGAGCACGACTCGAGTTATTCGCAATAAAAGGACTTCTCTAATGCAGAGACTTGGTACAAATTGACAACTGGTACAAATTGGTATTGGTACAAAAATATTATGAAACATTTGGAAACTGTAAAACGTCATTAGTTGAGTTCAGGAGCCACCGTGTATTATAATAATACATGTTTGATGTTGTTATCATTGTAACCATTTTATTGGAAAATCGCAAGAAATCATTCATTTGGAAAAACGCTACGCCTGGATAACTTTAAACCCTCTCATTGCCCTGCCAGTGTTAATTAGGAACCTACTCCAAGATCGGAAAGTTAACTGTTTCAACAGCTTATAGGTCAAATGTAAAGGTAGCAATGATACCAATGTTTATTAAAGAGCCTTATTCAATCAGCATCCGATAATGTAAGCCTGGTATTCAGGACACAGGGTACCTACAGATATAAACCGACTTTGCAGAGTTTTTACGATTTTGGCAAAATTCCAAGAGCACGCTCCTTCGCTCCAGATAAGAGCTGATTTAATATGCCACAAAAGAAAATTGAGGCGAGCTTTTGGGGCACGAAAGCAATCTTCCGTAATATTTACATGTTTTTATCAATTAGTTGGGTTGAATTATTTATTTAAGATTGATTCAATTCATCGGTGTAATGTCAAGCAACCGACGGCATTCGGGTAGTTTGAACCCTTTTGACAACTTCAGTATCACGAAATAATTATTTTGTTAGATTCAAACGTTTCGATTTCTGAATTTTTCTCCTCTACATTCGGCCCTGAGGCAGCGGCTAACGGCTAACATTAACGTTATAAGTACACTGGAAATCAACAGAATGTAAATTCTTTACGTTGCCATAACTTTTTGATTTCTGAATCCGTAATTGAGGCCTATCAGTCTTATTAGGCCGTTGTTTCTGCACTGTTATCCACATCCAAGCTTCAGTTGACTAAACGATGGGCACAGTGTCACTCAGCAAAGCATGACGGCGGAACAGTCACGCCACGCTAACCGGCTAAGGGAAATACCCAGTCAGACGGCTCGACTATAGCACAATCACAGGCCCACTGCAAATGGCCGAGTTACCCCACAGGGCGCAGAGGCGTTTCGTGAGAATTATGCTCCAAGCCGTAAGCTCGCAATTGGAGGTTTTCATTTCAAAGCTATTTACGCAGAACCGGTTCCTTTTAGTACCTACCTCTATTACATTCCCGCTTTACTATAATATAAAGCACATTAGTTGAAATCCAAAAGTTTCCGACGCGAGTTCTAAAAAACTTGTTCGCCTGAACAAAATTTCGTTGCAATAATGGCAATCGCAAATAAAATAGGTAGCACTGAAGAACGGAAGGGTTCTTTCAGTCGCCACACGGCAGCCCTACCCACCGCGAGTTAAAAATAACCAGTTTTTTATTGTGCCCATTCGCCGACGCGCCTTTGAGTAACAAGAACAGCCTTATGAAGTTTTGCGAAGGGTTGAAGTGAGACGGAGAGCATAGCGGATTTAAGCACTGCACTGTATACTGTCATAAAGTGCTAGAGCTATTGCGGACTCTGCTGCGGTCTAAACTGAGGATATCGGTCCAACTGCTGGGTTTTAATTTTTGAAGGAGGTCATTCATAGTAAACTAGCTGACCCGGCAAAATATGTGGTCGTCGGTTTTTGAGAACCATCGATTATGTAAATAACTTCTTTGCAATCGCCACAGGCTGAAGGCGAGCATAGACGAATCGATAGTTCAACACGCTATTTAGTTCTATAATATGTTTCTGTGCGGACATAAGCTCTTACCTATCTAAGCCTCCCTAAAGGAACACACGGCGCAAATGATATCTTGGGGTGCTACTTTCGGCTCGAGCACAAGTTCTGAGAACATAAATCACGACTTAATAATCTTATTTTGGAAAGAAGATTTCTTGTTTCATTTACAAATGAGTACAAAATAAAAAATCCCTGTGACGCATCGTTTTCGAGATATATTTAAGCGAAAATTCCAAAAAAGAGCTTTGTGCCCTACTTTCGGAGCACCCCGAACAACTTTCTAAACGAATTGCTGGGGTCCTACTAATGTACTCTACTTCTGTAATGATTGCATTCCTTCATCCTATATTGTGGCGTAACCGAGAAGGGAACATACAACAAGAAGCGTAGACAACAGCAGAGTTTAAGTGTGTCATCTTGGCCTGGTCAAAGTTTATACAAAAGCAGTCTACGTTTGACATCTGCGCCCGTTCAAAGCTCTGCTTATTATTATTTTGATTTTTTGTGGACATACTTCGACCAAATAAGGATATTTATTATATTATACAATGTATTGGCAAAGGGCAAGATAAAAAGTATCCGAAACCGGCGTGCATGCATGCAACGACTAATGAATGTCAATGAAGCGAAAGTGATCTGTCAGGATCGTGGCAAGTGGCAGTCCCTCTGATATGTATGACTTTTATTTTAACTGAAATGTTCCAATTCATTTACAATTTTACATCAATACCCATTTTCTGTCATTTACCTAAAGCAACAATTTGGGGACACTTGAATATTTTGAGCAGTAGATCAAACAATGTAGTACTGTTATTAAAATATATGATATACGCATATTTTAATGATGAGGGCTAGGATTGTGGATACCCATGTCTGTGGGAACTGACTGGACTCTTGTTCAGCTATAGTTCAGACATGTTCCCGTCGCGACGGGGTTTCTTGTGTATAAAAAGTACACCCGCTGACGTAAAACTAGGCTGAAGCCAGAAAAGTGCGCGGTTTCTCGCCAGCTCGCAGTTTTTGTCAGCTTTCGCAATGTGTTTTATAAAGAAGAATAATTATGCCTTCAGCTTGCCGCCGCCAATCATTGATGACTTGATGAGCGTATTCTTTCAAAAGGAATTTATTATTTGGCTTAGAACGGCGTTTCGGGTTCCGTACTCTAAACCACTATTACAACTCTTAGAACGATGTCTTTGTAAAGCCCGTCTTCTTATCTTGAACCGTTATCAGTAGCCATTTGAAATCCACGCAATTAATGGCGGACTGCCTAAAAATCGTCTCTTTATAAATAAAAATAAATTGGTGTTCGTTAGTCTCGCTAAAACTCGAGAACGGCTGGACCGAATTCGCTAATTTTCGGTTTTTTATATTCGTGGAATTCCAGGGAAGGTTTAAATAGTGGGATATATGGAAAAATTACGAAAACTTTGGCGGTACGAACTTTGCCGGAACAGCTAGTAATCATTTAAAATATTCTCGACGTCAGAAGCATTTGGTTCGATTTGTCATTTTTATACCTTACAGCCTACAAGTTACTATAAACCTGCGTACGTACGACATTATGCACCGGTATCATAGCAATAGAATAAGTTAGAAATATGTTTCTCAGATAGAAAGAGCTCAACGAGCTGATATTAAGATATAAAAAGTAATTTTCGTCGGAATCGAACATACGACCATATGCTTCTGACGTCGAGATATAAAGGTACCTTTGTAATACTGCAGCCTGTATACGTCCCACTGTACGGAGCAAGCCTTTTCCTAGAGAGAAAGAGAGTATCGTTTGATCACAAAGCGTGACCACCGTGAATTTAAAGCGCTTTCAAGAATACCTGAGGGATTCGGGTTTCCTCACTATTCTTTCCTTAACATTAGCGAGCGTTTTTGCTACCAAAGTCACAAATGTACTCAATTAAAAAAAAACAATGTTATTGGTAGGTGCCGGGTTCCGAAGCATACAAGTGTCAAACTCGGTGTGATTATCGTCATCATCATCATCATCATCAACCCATTATGTCCACACCGAGGGGCACGGGCCTCTACCCTGAGTAAGGTATAGGCCATACTCCACCGCGGCCCCCGCGGGGGCCAAGTCCGGATTGGTGGAGGCTTGTAAGACTAGTGGCTGGTCTTACTGTCAGAAGTTTTCAAGCCGCCCCTAAAGGCTTGGCTTAACGAGTGCCATCTATCGACGGCAGCCGGCACCGACTGCTTAACGTACCTTGCGAAGCTCGGAATCGCTCGGAAAAAATGCCACTAGCGTTAGTCATAGACGGTGACCCATCCATGGACTGAACGCGCCGTATGTTGCTTAACTCAATCTCAATAAGAGTGTGAACAGAATCTGAGTCTACACATTTAATTTGTTAGTGAATGTATCCATTTTATAAAGTTTGCTGCTACAAATTCTGTCCAAAGTGTCCCTTTTCACCACACAACCTTTAAAAAAGTACAAGTAAAGAAAACATAATTTTATTAAAATATCTAATCATCATTAATACTAATATCATCGTCGTCACTATCTTCATCGTCATCGTCATCGCTGACATGAATTATTAAGAGAGCTAACAGCGGCATACTTCACTTTACTAAAAAGGTTTACGAAACCTTGAATTCGTAGGCAGTGATGCCAGCTAAAGAATAAAATAAAGTAATTAAAGTTAATTCGATATAATATTGTTCGTGATATTGAAATATTTGTTATTTTTGTATTAGGTCACTTGAGTAAGTAAATATTTAGAATAACCTTTTTGTAGGTAAAACATAAAAAATACGTAGCATTTTATTTTTATTGCCTTCAAATGGGTCAAATTTGTCCCTTTTTCGGTGGAGAACTTTTTCAGTAGCAACACTTATGAAATGTCAGAATTCTACGGAATAAAAAATCAGAGTATAGGTACAAATATTTACATTTTTCCCTGAACTTGTAGTATAAGACGATATTGCTTGCCAAATTAATAGTTCTAAGTCAACGGGAAGTACGTGAAAGTTAACTTAGAATTTTGTTTTTTTTTTCACAGATTCGAGAGACCTGAGTGTATGGTTTTAATTTCTACTCGATACGGCCAAGTGTACAACTCGATACGGCCAAGGGACCCGTACTGTTTAGTACATTTGAAAAGAAACTGTTTTCATCCTAAATACGTAGTTGTTATGTAGTTATATTGGTAACAAGGTAAACTTCGGTGCGAGAACCAAACTCTCATTTGTGTCTACGTTTTTTGGTTTCCGTAGTCAACAAGGAACCCTTATAGCTTCGCAGTGTCCAACCGACTGTCTGTCTGTTCGTGGCCTAGATCGATTCATGAAATTAATTATAAAAAAAATACCCTCAACTGGCGATGTATTTTTCTTCTCTATGCCAAAGATTGTGGGGTAGTTTTGGGTTGGAAGTTTAAGAATATTGTAGGTGTGGGAAAACCATGTTTCGATTCAGTGATCCGTTTGGAATATATTATTAAGCTTGAAACGAAATTTGTTTCAGCCCTACACTGCGCGAGACCCGAGACGACTTGGTAGGTCTTATTAGAATTTTACTATTCATCAGCATCACCCTTCTAACGTTCTAGTTGTCCTTATCAGCGTATTTTTTTTTGTAACAGGTCTTGAGTTGTAATCATACCCATTTGTAGGGAGGCAGTCTCTTATAATAACTTATCGCCGTATGCCTACACGGATGACGTCAATCAGGTTCAAAGAGTCTCCCCTTGACACACATTCGTGACCAAACCGGTTGCTAACACCTCTCCACTTTTATATTATACCAAGCTTTGCTTAATCAATCTTCGCCGAATATATTTTGTTACTTTGTATAATCATTGCTTAGGTATAAGGTACTTCCCAAAAGAAACATTACTTTCATTTCATTGTATGATTACATCTGATATGTATGGGATACCGCCGTTTAGCAAAAGTATTTTTCGCCAAATTTTACTTCCCAATAAACTTATGGCATCAGTTTCATTTCCCAAATGAAACTTTAGCAAGTTTTCATTTCGCATTTTATTCATTTGGTCAAATTATCATTTCGCATAATTTTACTGCGTCAAGTTTTATTAAGACAAACGTTTATTATGCTAACGTTTTATTTTGGCTTTTATTCATTTGGTCAAATTATTATTTGGCATAAATATAGTTGACGATTAGGTACTAATTATTATTGAACGGGGGGTCGGCGATGTAAAGAATACGTGGCAACAGAAATATAGGTGCGACGACGCGCGTAGCGAAGCGGAGCGCGTCGGAGTCTTAGGTTCTCTATGTAAGATCGAAAACAGACTCGACTTTGTTGTGTCATTTACACACATTGCCGGCAGCGTATTCGGTATTGTATGGAAAGGTACTTTTTGCCAAACGATACTTTTGACTGAATAATGCTTGGTAAAATGAATTTTGACCAAGTATTTATTTGGTAAACAATAACTTGCAATAATAACTTTTGCTAACTGTTTATTTGCTTTAAGTTGTTTTGAGAAATGTTTTTTTGCCAAGTGATAATTTGCGGAAAATAGTTTGGGAAGTAATACTTTGGGAAACGATTTTTGGCAATACATTAGTAAACCGATATGTATGCCATTTATAGTTGGACAAAAATGTTTAGTGCAGCGGTAATTTTTGCGCCCGTAAACTCCCGATCCTTTGAGCCGGACATTTTAAAGTTTCTAGAATGTTGTTTTTCTTGAGTGACTAATAGGTGAGTGAGCGGCTCTGTCACTAAGCTCCACACGTTAATTTTTGCCTGGAAAATGACACGGGGATAGAGCACTCGAGTTGTTTACTCTACTACATCGAGCACTAGCGTACCTAAAGTCTGATTTTTTATTCCGTAGATTCTGACAGTTATCATTTTTTGACATGTCAGAGATTAGAAACCTTTTTTGGCCGGGCACATTTTTCAATTTCAAAACGAGTGTCAACATCGGAGTCTACACATTTAATTTGTTAGTGAATGTATCCATTTTATAAAGTGTGGAGCTCCAAATTAAAAGAGAATTTAAGGCGAGTGACAATAGCGCCCCTTTTCACCACACAAACTTTAAAAAAGTACAAGTAAAGAAAACATACTTTTATTAAAATATCTAATCATCATTAATACTAATATCACTATCTTCATCGTCATCGTCATCGCTGACATGAATTATTAAGAGAGCTAACAGCGGCATACTTCACTTTACTAAAAAGGTTTACGAAACCTTGAATTCGTAGGCAGTGATGCCAGCTAAAGAATAAAATAAAGTAATTAAAGTTAATTCGATGTAATATTGTTCGTGATATTGAACTATTTGTTATTTTTGTATTAGGTCACTTGAGTAAGTAAATATTTAGAATAACCTTTTTGTAGGTAAAACATAAAAAATACGTAGCATTTTATTTTTATTGCCCTCAAATGGGTCAAATTTGTCCCTTTTTCGGTGGAGAACTTTTTCAGTAGCAACACTTATGAATTGTCAGAATTCTACGGAATAAAAAATCTGAGTATAAGTGTTTATTTCTCAATATGGTTTTCGATGCGATCCATTCATTGTCCGAGCGTTTGTTCTTTCGGGCGTATTGCATTATGTTTGTTGCTTAGAATTGCAATAGTTACGTTACCAATGCATCTAATGTCGGTGTAATGAGCACGCGATAGCAGCCGATAATACTAACGAGGTCAGGCATGTTTGTTAGAGCTAAATCAGATCAAGGTCAAGGTCATTTTTACTAATAAAAAATCATGCACCACGGTGACAAGACTGCAAGCGTACAGAAATAGACGCGTTACCATTGCGTTTACGTGTGTGATTCTCCCTCGGGCTTCTATTCGCGTCTAACCCACTTTTGACGCGCGGGTCAAGGTTGGGACCGCAGCGGGGTCACGGGGAATGCATTCCGAAGGCGTACTTCCCGCTTTCCTTTGAAGCTCCCCAATGGCCCTAGCCATTCCTATCCAGATGGAAGCGTCTCATTCTGACCTATATTTTATAAAAACAGTACCCTCCACATAAATATACCTTAATACCAAATCAAAAAATAAGTGTATAAAATTGTAACTATGTATGTATAACAAGCCACAAAATTGATAAACACTATGTACCGAAACGACGGGAAAAGGTGGGGATCACTCCTTGTACGACGACGAGCCAGTGAAACTTGGTCAAGGCTGACGACGCCACTCCTCCCCCCTCGGCCGAGCGGCGGCGGAGACGCCCGAGCAGCTCCGAGGCGGACCGACCACAGCACGCACTCGATCGCGCGCTAGATAGCACCGACTCAATCGTTACACAACCAAGATAAATCATCACCCGCGACGATCCACCGAACTATGTCAAGATCTAACTTACACATATACGAAGCTTCGAATAGCACTAGATTTTCACAGCTTTGCTCATTTAATTGTCTCAATTAGTCAATCCATGAAGCCTCGCCGCTCGCCACGCCGCAAAAGCTTTTCCGACACTTATGTTTATAACAGTCTCTAGAATTTACTGAAAACCGGTTCTGTCTCGGTATATGCTGAAGCGCTCGCGCCCGAATTCATTTTTAAGATGGCGGCGGTGGTGGTGCATTCGTAATAATACGACAGGTAATGCCTAAAAAATAGAAAGGCCCGGTGTGCGAGGCCGCTGTGTTGAAATACTCGATTCAGGTCAAGGCAGCGCGCCGAAATAGTCTGTTGGCGCGCGCGTTTTTATTGTGATCTAACATCTGTCGCAGCCGCCTCCCCCCTTAGTTGTAGACTAGCTATGAACTATTACATGGAATAATACTAGCTACTGGATAGCCAGGGCATAGGCCCATAATGAAACCTAGTACCTAACAATGTTTTCCAATTAGAAACTTCAACGTGCAACTGAAATACAGTAAGCAACTAGGACTCGTGAACTTTATTCCTCTCGCTAACGAGCTCATCATTTTGTATTAGAGAATCATAAGCTCCGGAGTTAACTCGCGTGACTTCATAGCACAAGTCGACATTCCGCAATGCCTTGCAACATGACGCCCCGCTTTGCAAAAGTAATTTAATGAAAATTTTATGGAAATTCGCTGCAACGCTTAGTAGTGACTCTAAAAACACTTCGAAATGTTTTCCAAAGTGCAGTGCAAGTTGCAACTGATGTGTAGGATAACTCTCATTCAGTTGTGATCTTAAGAGTTTCACAGCTGACCGCAACGTAAAGGCATCATTACAATGCCGCATGCGGCACTGGAGCCATGGCGTTAGATTACGTAAGGTGTCGTGTACGCCGCAGTCAGCGGAGCATGTAAAAACAATCATTATGTGCCGTCGACGACCGCATGGGACGCTATTGCCGAGCCCGGCGCGACACGTGTATGTTGCACACACAATTGAGCCACTGAATAGACTAATTTACGTGTCTAGTACCTACATAGTAGAGAACTATTTTTCCCGCAACTTCTATCAGTTTGTCTTTGTCATGTGTTTTCCATTGTGCCGTTGATGTGATCAGTAAGCTTCTTGGAGCAATACCGTTTTTGCGCAATTTTATGATGCGTCCGTGTTTATACGACGTTTATGAATCTACTATTCAGTTTAACCTGTAGAATTTTTGGTGGGCCGATCGGCTTATTATAACAATGTTCTTTAATCATTATTTTCAAGGTCATAACGCAAGTGGTTGAAGCACAGCGTTCGGGTATCCAAACCATCTTGCAGATTCGTCTTGTAGGGAGAAAGTGGTTGCTCAAGGATTGGGCAGATGATCTCGCTTTCGGCTCGCGTATGTACAATCGTAATGCGATACGTGTGCGGGTCACATTTGGGCAGCGGGTTGCGACAGCGGCGACCGCGTCTTGTGAAACCTTGTCCGTTGCGCAGGCGCCGCGGCGCGCTCGCAATTGTTTCGAAACGCACGATATCGTCGCCCGCCGCTGCAGCACCGATTCGCAACTCCACCACTTTGTCTTTGCCATAAATGTCATACATAAGTTTATAAGTTATAAATTTATAATAGTATATCGCATCTCCCTGCCAAATTTAATTTCACTTTTGTCTGATCTAGGTAATTAAACCTGAAAACCGCTCAATTGATGTAAAATTATCCAGTGTCCGTACATAGGTACGGATGTAGCTTGATACGTGTTTGAACCACGCAGAAATTTCGAATTTGTTCTTGGTCCAGCGATTTTACTTTTGGACTGTCATCTGCAAAATTATACGTTAATTTATGTTCAAAACATAGATTCTTAGTTGAAAAAGCAAGTAAAATAAGTGGAAAATTCCTTAGAAAGGATCGGTGCGCGTATGGGTATGTGTAGGTACATCTCGAAGCGGGTCATCAAGTGCTGCAAGACTTCGGTAACCCAGTGTCTGGTGGCATTGCACAAGGCTCCGCCTCGGCCGCCGTGCCTCTCGCAACACCCGCTGCATTGAGGTCAGACCGCCATTTGTGTGAATTGTGTCGGCTGACGTATGTTACACACACAGTGCCGTTTATGCTTTAATGCTTTTTGTTGGCGACCCATGCGTATTGTTTCGTTGTTAAGTGGCTTTCGTTGAGAATAGCAGATATAGGGAAGTATTGCTTTTTTCGGGAGTATTTGTGATAGAAATTCGGAGAACGTCGATGTGAGTAGTTTAAAGTTTGATTGCTGTTCGCTATTCGCTAAATTATTCGTATTTAAATAGCCTGCGAACGCAAGCAGGTGCAATCACTTTGCAGGAAACTACATAGTCTCCAATACCACTTGCCTTGCCTCAACTACAGACAGTTTAGCAGCTCCAGTTCGAAACTGGCAACTTGAAGTGAAGTCGTTACATTTCAAGAAATCACAATCGTTCAAGCCGTTCCTGAATATTAAAAAACGTACCCCCTGTGTTATGCAGTAAAATAAAATGTTATGTCTATCTATTGTTGTGTCGTCTCATCGGCTAAATGGATATGCCACGGCGTAATATTTCTGTACAGGCATGCATTATTCTGAATGGGCGTGCACCTGTTAGTGTTTCCGCCGTTCATTGTAGATTCTAGAGGAGGCGTATTCGGGCGTAATGATTACTCAATAAATTGATGCGTAGATAGAATCGCACCTACGCGGTGTATGTATGCGAATCGCGGTGCACGTTGAGCGCGGAGTAAAGTCGCCGACCATCAAACCAATCCAACTATCTTAACAGTCTTATCGTATGCTGCATGAACCCATATCGAAGAAAACAAGGGAGTTATAGAGATGAAACATCATGAAATGACATGAGCGCATTACGGCGCGCGCAATGTTCACGGCGGGCGGCGCGCGAGGCGCACGCACACAACGCTGCTGCGCGCGCACGCACATTGCTGCGCTGCGTACGCGACGCATCGCGGCCCCGCTCGCATGTAGGTCAGGGCGCTTTGCGGCCGCGCGCGATTTAAATTTAGAACGAACAACGCTTGTTAGCCCCGCCCAGTATGATTTTTCCACAGACAGTTTTCATAACCCTTCTTATCACCCCCTCCCCTAAGATTTTTGGATAGATCAAGTCGTTCTAGGGGCCAGGTTATTTTGTTGAAAATCAAAATTTGGCGACGCTTCTTTTTTTGGAAACGCTCGCAGCTAGTAACGCGCGCGAGCCAAAGGGCAACTTTGAGGACACACCAAATGTGTGTCAGAAGTTTTATTTACGATACGCTCTAGGTTACGTGCCATCTCACTGTCCATATTTCAGGATCGATCGCGAATGAAATCGAGGTGATAGCTAGATTGATTGATGTGTAGTTTTTGCGTCATACCATGTCATACTACCGACCTGCATCTCTCTTGACCTTGTTTCACGAGTCATCTGTTGCCGTGGCAGATGAATTAACATATCTTGTTTAGTGCAAATCTTATAGGGTCTCATTGGTACCGATTGCGCGGTGCACTACGCTTGATTAGTATTCTTGTTTCCACAGAGACAGCGAAATCGATAATATTCGATTAGCAAACCCAGAATCCTGGTAATAGGTTAGTAACTTCGTTTTGTAAACGCTCTTTCCCAAGCCCGCGCTCAGCGAAGGGTGAAGTAAATTTTCTGTGGCACGGACTCGAGCAGCTCCTTGTGTTTCTTAAAAGAGGGTGAGCGAGCGAGACGTCAATTTCGTATTCAACTTTGAAATTAAAGGCTACGCATTACTTCATTATAGTCCTCGTAAATTCTTATGAGAATCCATTTAACTACAATTCAAATAGAGAAAAGGTTCCCATAATCACATGAAGTGTTTGTTGGCTAATTTAGGATTCGCCAGGAAGTGTAGACTAGGTCCTTCCTACTTAGTATCGCACATTATTATTAAAAGAAGTTGCTACGCAGCCCATTGAGCGTCGAGTAACCGGTCCGGTAGACTCTTGTACCGTGCTCGTATATGGGTCAGAACATCTTTTTGCACTCGAATAATGAACGGGAACTGAAGACGGTCCAAAGAACTGGCGATAAATAAAGAATGTCGTTACACGGCATTGCGGTATTGAGACTCCATTTCAAGCGGCCTTTACCTAATGCAAGTTTTGGAAAATGCATAGGTAAAGGTTATTTACTTAAGATCAGAATTTGTTGTGGAAAGTTCAGACTTTGTCGGAAATAACAGACCCTATAATGCCCTAGTATGCCTTTATTCGCAAATAAGAGCATTCGTGGCTAGAATCAGTTTTAGACGGGCTGTTAACTTGCTTGAGTGATTTATGGCTTCCACGATAGTAGTCGAGCTTAGAATACTCTACATTCTATGGAGTTTGCTGCACTGCGCTAAACTAGTTTAGCCAGATCTCGTGGCTGTCGAAGCTCGTTGGAGGGAATTTATTCGGAATGGGGAAGGGTGGGTTGCGCTTCTGGATGCAGGTTTGCGGGTGCTAAGCATGTGGGTGAAGGTTCCGCGGTTTCGACAGCCGGCAGTGCCCTGTCCGCTTGAGGCGAAACTTTCAATTTCGGCTGCGTTTGTTAGCGTTAGCCCCGTCGGGTGACGTAATCGTATCTGGGGCGCGTGCGGTCGTTTTCGCCGTTCGACCTACATGCGTGCGGCAACGCGCCCCGACAACATCAAAAATAATACACGGCTGGCTCTTGGCTCCCTCTTTCACCCCTATTTGTGGATTTAAATCTAGACTAATCTAGAGGATAGGACAGTAAGGGTGTCGGGATGGTACTCACCCTCAAGTTTCATGCCGACGTCAAGGCACTTCTGGAACCGGCAGAAAGGACATCGTTTCCTCTGGGTCTTGTCAATGTGGCAAGCGCGTTCTGCGACGCAAGTGTATACTTTTTTGTTTTGGACGGTGCGCTTGAAGAAGCCTTTGCAGGACTCGCAGGTTAGCAGGCCATAATGATAGCCGCTGACCTTGTCGCCGCAGACGGGGCATAGCTCCTCGATCACATCCTTAGTGTCGGTCTGGTCACAGACGGTGCCGGTAGCCGGCATGTAGCCACCCGGCTCGTTGCCGCCTCCTGTCGGGAACAAGTAGGATGTATCCAGGTTGGCGTAGCCGAACGACTGCTGGTCTGGCGCGCACTGGTACGCGGCGCCTTGCGGCACGTACTGCTGCGAGGCGGAGGGCCCGCCCGCACCGGACCCTTCGGGGCCCGGACTCAGATCGAACGGGGACATGTTGAGGGACATGAGGCCTGTCTGCTGATCCATGGTCATAATAGGCCGCACGAAGCGGCGGTCGCTTTAAGCCCTACGGCGGCACTGGCCGCACAACGTTCACACAGTCACCGAGTTCACTAGCGGTCTAGCCGCAACACTATCTGCTAGTGGGCGCGAGTGGCACCTGTTCGAACACTACCGGTAGAGGCACGTGAATCCAGTACATGTTGTGCTGCGGCACAGGGTGGTGTCGGACGCCGGTCACGAGCTGCGGTCAGCCAAGCGCGGGTTGCTAGAGTGGGGCCCAAGTGCACGCGGTAAAGTCGGCGAACTACTACGATCGTATGAGACGGGAGCGGCGGCAGCACGCGTACCACTCGGTGGACGTTCCGCGATCGACTGGCAGCCGGCGGCGGCGGCGCGCGTGCCGCCGGCTCCCGCATGCGCGCCCCGCCGCCGCCCGAGAGCCCCCGCCCGCGCGCACAATGGAAAACGATTAGGAGCCCATGTAATAAGTGAAAGTGAATCGGTGACCCACTTTCCCGCGATCCAGGTCTATGTTAGTGCGCGTTCGCGCGGTTGCGCCACCACGGGCGACAGCGGGGGAGAAACGCGCGAAGCGCGGTGCGGGGTCGGAGGGGGGGCGGCCCACTAACCTAGTTGCGCTCGGTGCCGCAGCAGGGCAGGGTTGCCCCGCCGCCGCTGTGTTTACGTTCGCGCTGCGTTGAGCTGCTTTACGTAAGCGTCGCGCAACGGCGCGGCGGCGGCGCAGCCCTCGGCGACCTAGCTCAACACGCCGACCGGCGTCCGCGCAGCGCCGGACACGACCGCGGAGCGCGACATTGCATCTCCGCGGTGATACCACTCCATCCATCACCCCTGCGCCGCTGATACACACTATTAGTGCGGCCATACACTAATCGTTGTCAATAAAGGCAAGCGACGTTTCACGGTTAAATACGGTAGTTGACACTATCAACAATAAATTATTAGATATGCTGAATTAAAACAAAAATTACAAAATATTTCGGAAAATGTATCTCTTTTAGTCAATTAATAGTAATTACAATTTTTAAATAGATGAAACATAAAAAGAGAGCTCTGAAATATGACGTCATAAACCGGTATTTTCATACAAAATTCCGTTTTAAAAGTAACTTATTTGACATGTTGTCAACTACCCAATTGATTAGTATTAAGCACGCTATTTCCGCAGTCTACTTGGAGCAATGATGTATCGAAGTCGACTTGCCAGACAATAGTAAAGATTTTATGAATTCAAAGAAAAAGTATCAGCAGGAGCTTTCATCGAGGCAATTGTCCGGACTCCGGACAGTAAAACAATAAAATTTACTTGGTTCGAGGCGGCATGTACAAAGGTATGCTTTCTCCAATCAACGGCGGTCGTAAAGGGACCATAAATGATCCGTTTCGGAGTAGATAGTCCCGTTAGGTCCAGGGATTGCTACGCAGCATGTGCAGCCGGCGAAATATCTTCTGGGATAGTATTCCGGACGTGCCGACTTATAAATAAGTTACGATCTTAATAAAATTATTTCGATTGCCAGATCAATAGAACAAGTCAGAGGAGAACAATATGAAGATCGCGCCAACCTCTAGTGAAAGTATTGTTAACATTCTACTAGAAATATCCTAAATAACTTGCTAGATAGGTATTCGTGTAGAATATTGATCTACAACCCTCCATAAGCCTACGAAAAAACAATCGCCCACCTTAGAGATTGGGTTAAATAACCACAAACCGAGTCGAAGAGAACTACATCGTCACAGATCAAATCTTTGCTTGTACCAAGTTGGGACAAATAAAAAAATGCTATTAAGTTGCAGTGTGTGCACACTGCACAGAGCCCATTCAAATTAAAAGATCTTGACCTGAATTGGCCAAAATCAGTCAGCAGGTCACGAACAAGTAATTGTGCCTCAGCGACAGCCTTGCACCGTCTCACTGTTGCGCCGTCACCAAAATTAACACCGACAGCAAAAATATGCGAACAGAAGTTACATTCATTCGAACACCAATAGATTTCAATGATGCAAGTTATGCTGCAGATCATACCTTCTCGACAGGCTGCGGGAACTACCATGTAATGTGTTCCTATGGTCATACAAGTTTTAGTCAAGTAATTCGTTTAGTCATTCGGTGGGTCGATGACGTTAAGGAGGCGGCAACGAACAAGATTAGCAGGAGACCGGCGATGTTGGCATGACGGTGAAGACGACTGCCCAACGGCGTCTTTCGCGTCTTTCAATCGGGCTGTATACCTAGATTGATAGATAGGTAGATAGCCAACATAATCTAAATACTTCGGGCTGGCATAAGGCATAAGGCTGACATTCGTTAATGCATTATTTATTCCTGAGGTAATAAGCTTGCCAGGAAAGCGGTTCGAAACATGCACAGTTTGTTTCAAAAGGGCTGTTATAATATAAAAGATTATGTAGATGACAGAGAGGTCTGGAATTAACCCAGTTCTACGTTTTAGAATAATAATTTGAAATATTTTGATGAAGTACCAAAACTTAACGGTGTTACTATCCTGAACAAAAAAATAAGTTGTGTTTACGCATTTCAATTCAACTTTATATACTTTGTTTTAATTAAATCGTAAGAAGAACACCAAACAAAACGCGTGTCGCGATCACGACCAACCAAGAAACTTCTGTATTTTAATGTCATGTAGGTACCAATAGCGTGCTTCGAGAATAGGGCTCGGTGCAACGTACGTAGCCTCCGGCCCTGTAATAACAGGTCATAAATATTGCAACGCCTTTGCCACAAGTTTCTGGCCCTTTCTAAGTACAGATGAGAACCAAAAATTACTTAAAAGTAGGAGATGATTTTTTCTTTTTGTTGAAAAAAGAAGAATTTAATACCTTAGAGCATAGACTCATTATAAAATAAAGCCTGATCTCACCATGATTTGAAATATTCGTTATTGATAATAATGGTGAGATCACTATGATTATCAATAACAAATATTTCAAATTCCAATTCACCAAGACAACTTTGAAATCTGCCATTTAAGAAATGGTAGCTATAGCCTCCTTATGTTTTTGGTATACCAAAATTTTAATTGCGAAGCAGAATTCCGGTGCAAATGGATCAAATAACTCTGGAGCAGGTACAACAACAATGGGCCCAAAAGCTTTGTTAAAAGTGTTACAGTACCTACAGTAATGAAAAAGGTGGGTACTATTAGCGTAAGAGTAAGGGGACCACGTAAAAGACAACAAGGGACCATCCATAAAATGCTTCAGACATTAAGGAAGGAGGGGGGAGGGGGTCGTCAGTGTGACATTGTGCGACAAGGGGTAGAGAGAGTCTTAAGTTTCGTGACGTCACATTTAAAAAATATGTTGCATATTTTTTTTGCGAATCGGACTGCTGTTTTAATGATTAAAACAATTACACATCTATAAATAGTTAAATTATTTAACTATTTCTAGATGTGTAATTGTTTGAAGTGTGACAATTTAGCTAATTTTGCTAAATTGTCACACTTCAAAAACGCGTCAAAAAACCAGGAAATTATTGTGACGTATTTTATGGATGACCCCCAACTAATTACCCGATATTTTCATACACGAGTTGAAAGATAAGAGAGCTGAAACAAATCGCGAGACGATGAGCTACTGAACAACTACGAATAACTCATTTATTAATTGTCGTTCGTGGATTAACGCTAGTCAAAAGTTACGAGATCCAGAACGAGAACTACTAACTATTAAAAGAACTAAGTATTTCTTTGTAGAAAATGAAGAATACTACCATTATTTTCTATGAAGCTCACGCCTACTGCAGAGGGTTAGTGACGTTCATCATCACGCCAAACATTGGAATGCTAAAAAGGATTGTGAAACTTTTTAAGCAGCAACATCATTTGCCAACGAACCACTGAAGTTCATGGTCTATCACCCACTACGATGACTACTACCACAGCTGATGAGTCGTATCATGCCATAATGTCGCTACGTAGGCCCAAAGGATGGAAATCACCCACGTCTTCAACCAGCTTGCAAGAAGGATGTACTGTTTGACCTGTTTGTAATTGATTGAAAATTTAAGTTTTTTCTGTTTGTTCGTTCGTGGTTTACTTCTTTTTTGTTTGTTCATATTATGTTACTAGTCTGTTTATTTTGTTTCTGTGATGTGGTTTGTGGTTATAATAAATGCCTTTTCTTCTTTAATTAACCAGTGAACTTATTTGCTCAACATATAACCTAGTTTGATAAGGTCTGCGTGTTCAATAAGCAGCGGAGGTCCTATTCCCTTGAATGGGCTACGTATCCAACCCAAATGTTCCGAAACACCAAAAGAAATTGACTACATAATCGTCATCAAATAAAAACATTGCATAAACCGGTGACTCAATCGGCTTTTCCAGTGGACCTGAATACCGGATGAAAAAGCGACAGTGTAACAGCATAAAGTATGCCGTTTTCGCTATCGCGCAGACGCGGCGGCCTCCAACGAAAGCAAGAGTTGCGTGCGCGCATCAAAGCGGCTTTCTTTGCGCGTGCGCGGATGACGTCGTACTTTCTCCGCGCCCGGTGACGCCGGCGCGCGTAATGAATCGTAATAGGTGTTACCGGTGTGTGTTACTATGTCAAACGGTAATCAACGTCGGATCGCGCGGATATTTGCGTGTGTGAGTGTGATGGAAGATCAAGCGATGATTCTTTGTAACAGGATTTAACTGTGTCAATCCAATGCCGGAGTTGTAGAACTATTTTATTGTTGAAGTTACATCTGATCAGGATGGATTGTATTGACCTAATATTGACCCACTTAGAGACTTCTGGAGTGATTACAAAATTAACAACAACTGCTCACACACCAAAGAATAGGTATTGTTGCCCATATTGTTGCACCTGCATAAAATAATAATAATACATAAATCTACGAAAAATTCCGTCGAAATAGACTCAAAACACAAAATAAAGCTTCTACGAGTATCTACGCCAGGCCACTCAGAAAGTATTCCGAAAATAAGTTTACGTATGAGAGAGTCTGACTAGTTCCAATCTATTTTGAAAATATGACGATGATTATAATTTAAGTAAAAACAGGTGGAGGTACGTATGCAAAACCAAAATTTCCCTCCACATTTTTTTTGTAAGTTAATTCAAATCAACGTGCTTGTCTCCTTAAAAATGCATCTACGCCGGGGACATTTTCGAGCTGATTTTTTACGATTTGAAGTGTCTCCTGAAACCGGACGAATTGTAACAGCCTTCAAACGGCAATCATGGATGAAGAGCCTTCCGCCAACCATGTATCTATCGTTGCTATAACGAATCAAGCGCTGTTGACGAACTTTTAGGTATGAAGAAAGATTTGGTCACCCTTTGACTGTTACTAAAGAAAACGTGCTTAACAGTGAAAAAATGTAAACCAACACAATAGGCCAGTTACGTATGTATCAGGAGATTCAGCACATACCTACCTATTGCAGATTGGATCGGGTGAGCAGGATAGATTAATTCTAGATGCCGGAGCCACACAACTTCACAGACGCTCAGAAGCAGGCTTGTCTCGGCGTGTTCACAACATCATTGCAGGTCATGAGTCCTGGATTTATCATTACGATCCGAAAACGAACCGCCAGTCGACGGTTTGGCTGTTTCAAACCGAATCAACGCCTACCACAGTGAAGTGATGACAAAAACCGCCCAAGTGCGGTCGGACTCGCGCATGAAGGATTCCGTACCTTCGTTCCGTACGTACGTACCGTACGTTCCAGGCTGTAAGTTCTAAAAATAGCGTACACAGTTATTAATACTTAGCATCTCCTGTCTTACAAAATCCAACAGAGGCAGAGAGCAGTTTAAATCTGTGCCAGCGGTAATGAAACAGCTAATGAAGAATGAATGCGTAAAATTTAAACTTAAAGGGTTGAACTATTCCCCCGCCGATCTGTTGTAGACATAATGCACCATAATAGGTATGTAACAGTGAGAGGGGCAGGGCTTGAGGGGGCCCGAGGGCGAATATCGGGCGCTAGCCGAGAATTGGGGGTATCATGCCAAGTGCACTGGGTCACTGGGTCAGTGAGTAGCGTTTTCAGGGCAGGTTGGAGATTAACCTTTTTAGTTCACGAGTCTCCGGACAAGTTCAAGCCTTGTTGAATGAGTATGAATAGGCTATTTGACAGTGTGAAAAAAACAGTTAGGTATTTATAAGTAATTATGTATTCGTATAAATGATGTGTCTTAAAACCGCTTCAAGGCATTTTAACTAAAAAAAACAATTATGATTTGTAAAAATACAAGATAAAGTTTGATAATAATTTGTATCTGCCGCCATTGTATCGAAAACGGCTTGAATTGGCCGATTATATGGTGATGTCACATGCTAGTAAAAATGGCGTGTGTCATTCATTCTTTCTTATGGGCCTTTTACACGAGGCCAATAGCTGAGACAATCCAGTAAGCCAGTCCAATATTGTATTCGTGTGAATAGAGCCAGGACAATGCATTGGATTGGCCCAAGCCAATGGATGAAGCCAAACCAATGAAATAGAACGATTTCGAATTTGCTGGCGCCAATGCTTCCCCCACTAGGTACTTTCCCATTGGATTAGCTTCATGTAAATGTGTTTTCCGGGCCAGTAAGCCAATCCAATACGTGTCATTGTGTGTTGTTTATTTATTTTATTTTAAATTGTTTTTGGTTATAGTGTGATAAACCATGTGTAACATTTTTAAAATTAATAAAAAAAAAATTGTTAAAATTTAACATAAAAATATTTAAATTTTAACAATTTTTTTTAAATTAGAAATTAGTTTGATTTAACTTACTGGCCTACTCGACTGGCTTGTGTGTAAACGACAGAAACGAATTTTGCGCTTTTCATTGGATTTGCCTATTGTCCTGGCTTACTGGATTGTCTCAGCTATTGGCCTCGTGTAAAAGGCCCATTACGTTCATTGGTCGGTTTACCGGGAAGTGACGTCATAAGCCTGTGTGATGCCATATTACCTGTTAGCGTTTTGGCGGCTTATTTTAAAAGTAAATTTTCGTTTGCCTTTTTTTAGAAGAAATACATGAAAGAATTAAAAATGACCACTTCTGAGGACTCCATGAACACCAACAATTGTTTGTTGATTCAACATTCATTCAACAACGTTCATTCAACAATTGTATGAGATGGCTTTCCGAAATCGGTCACATAGCCTATTACAGCGCCAAGGCAGCGTGATGGAGCTTTGTTTTTTTGTTTAAAGTAAGAACAAAGAAATTCCCAAAGTAAAATAGTCTTAGTTCAACGCTGGTTGGTCTAATGCGGACTCCATAACATGGGTGTCCCACTACAGGGTGAAGGCATCCCGTTTTGCTCCTCCAGCTTGGTTTACTAAGTATGTACCTCAATTATAAAAACAATGTCTGATATGCCAAAGCCAATAAAACAACGTTATTATAGAAATAAACAAAGCATTATAGCCAATTGATATCTTCTCAAGAAACCATTATCTAAAACGGTGCGGATCCGGACCGTTTCAGCAACCTTCGACACTTGTTCGTGGTGACGATGACGAACTAGGTCAAAAACGTGATGAGACGGCGACAAAAACTTGCATCGATGCATAAATATCGGTCAATCGGCGACACTGCTTTAGCAAAATTCTACAGACAAAATACCGTGATCGACATTTTTGTGCTTTTATAGCCAAAGAGGATTCATTCTACAAGTTAAGCGGAAATTCTATTGTTCTGTCTGGCACTTGAAAATGCGTGCGAGACAAAACTCATATCTTCGTACAAGTGATCTCGTTAATTACCTACTAGGTGCTAGTAGATGCATGCTGGACCTATAGAACTACCATCTATTTTCGCGTCTTATTAACAATTTTCATAAAAATTATGTATGTAAACACATGATATAGTGCATGGATAACAGAAAGGTTATTACAGTCATAGGTGGGTCGGTGACTAAGGTCCGAGCAGGAGAGGAACCAAAATCTGTGAGATTTGGTACGATGTGGAAGTACCGCCTCGTTACAAAAATGAAAGGAACAGCGCGACTTGCCTAAGAACCATCTAAGTAGTTGCGCATTCTTCTCAGACTACTCCTCAACTCAATCGAGTTTGTAAAATATATTTTATTAATTAAATCTATCCTCATCTACGCCAATATTACACAGAGGAAAAGTTTGTATGTTTGTACTTATGTAAGTTTGTGGGTCGAGGGTAATCTCAGTAACTACTCATCCGAATTGAAAATTTCAGTCTATTTAGCAAGGCTCTTCAGGGTGGACAAATGGTCATACACTGTAGGCTAATCCGTTGACGCGAAAGTAGTCAATCATAATATTCATTGTCATAGATGACATGTGCAGGCTAACAGAAAGGGGGCGGGGGGGGGGAAGGGCGAGGGGGGGGCGGCAGGCTTGCACAACCCCCTACGAGGGATCTGGTCTCAGATCAATTGTCTATCTTGTCAAATTTATAACTTTTAAGTTTGAATAGTACTTGATTAAGAATAGTACCTGGGTGACCGAGCATTGCTCGGTACTTTTTTTGTAATATAAAATATGTAATATAACATTAAAATACCTAATCCTTTTTCAACAAAAAAAGAACTTGGAAAAAAAACATCATGACTCGAACCGGGTCTCTTGAAATCGGCCCGAAACTGGTCGCCCGTTTTCCCGTCAGAACTATCCCAACCTTGCAGGTGGACGCGAAATTTACCTCTGTATGTTATTATAGCAAATTTCAATTGCCTCAAAACACGGATAAAACAACGTTTTCTAAAAATGTAACCTAGTTAGATCAATTAAACGCCCCCGAAAGCATCTGCCTACAAAATTTCGTGAAAATCGTTGGAGCAGTTTCCGAGATTGTGATTATATATAAATATATATACAAGAATTGCTCGTTTAAAGAGATTAGATATATATTATATATCTAATCTCTTTAAACACTGGGTTGTGAAAATACTGTTACACTATTAAATAAATAACTGAACTGATCGAAAGATCACAATGCGTGATTTTTCGGACCAACCACAACGTTTTAACACACAAACAGGCGAGGAAAGTAAACATATTTGACACATTTACAGTATCATGTAAATGCGATAGATTGTTGCCTACATTGGCATGCATGAGACCTGAATCAGCCGCTCTCTCGCATCGATTTTGAGCTCATAAAATATGCACATACGGAGCAACAAACAACGGCTTGGGAACCCTGCCTGTTAGGTAAATGCAGCTGACCTGATTCCGATATGAACTGAGTTGACACGCAAATCGATGCGGTTTCGTCAGCTTGAATCGCGAATTAGGTGAACAAAAGAATTAAATCGCCTTACGGATTGCTCAACACGGGACAGTGACTCACATTCAAAAGTTTTTTTTTGTAGCTTTAGACCACAGCGGACTTTTATTTTCCCCGAATATACCTTTCCACGTATGAAAATCTCTATGAAATACTAACTTAAGTTTTTATACGGGTATATTCTCTGTTTCTCAACTGAGTCATCGTTTTCGACTTACAACAACAGGAGCATTTCTCGGGGAGCGAATAGTTCCACGCTCAACACACAAAAAGGTGTGTATTGCTTACAAAAGTGTCACAAAGGACAAAAGTTTTCGTCCTTGCAGTCGTTCAAACTTTTTTTCTTAGGTACAGGTTACTTTTTGACCAGTTCCGTAACCAAATCTTCGACGGTTGAAAGTATATTTAGATCGCAATTTTATACAAACAAACCATAGTTAGCACTTTACAACGTATCACCAATAAATTTTTAGGGCACTGTAAACAATATTCCACAAATTGGCACATGAATCATAACCCAAAAAAGCTGAACTTAGCACAACCTTTTCCACAAAGGTGTGCCATAATCACACGCGGGCCATTGGGCTATGTGGGCCAAACCATTGGGAACTGGACACGACTTGGCCTAAATATATGTCGGGCGACCTAATATCATGAATCTTGACTCGCTAGCACATCTTTCCTGAATCGCAATCAGTGTAATCCTTAACAGTACCCCGACAATTCCGTTGTGCGCGAATGCTCAATGCAAATTTTGACCTGCGTACCCCCATTACAGTGTAGTCAACGATACAATAAAATTACTCCTCTTATTCTTGTTACTTGGTTACCAGTTACACGGTTTCACACACGTCAACATTTTCATAGTGCATTCGCTATAATGTCAGAACGGAATTGTACGAACACGCTTGCAAACATAGGTACATAGAACTCGAATTATTAATCCGAATAAATTACACCAATCACTAGAACTGGGCATACGTTTTGCCGAGTTTATTAGGTCCCAACGTGGCAAGCCTGCCTCTGCCTACCCCCTCGGGGATAACGGGCGTGAGTTTATTTTTTTTTTTTTATTTTACCAAATTACAATGACTTTAGTTCGAATATCAGGCGACGCGATGGAGATAGGCGGCACATCCAATACATACGTACTGTAATGATTCCTGTTTCACATAATACAGACATACATTCAGATAATACATCATACATACATTCTGTGTACAATAAAGGATTTTCTATATCTACATAGCGGGTTGTGTCTCGTCCTAGTATAAAGTAATGCCCTTCTCGGATGCCAAGTTATCTCAGCGAATGCAAAATTTTTTTTCATAATAACCATCCCTGGGAAGTTAACTGCTTAGGCGATAATTAATTAACCCAAAAATTGTACAGATTAAAGTCAAATTCTTTATCAATAACTTCTATTGTTACTTGGGGAAAAATCTTTTATACATAATTATATACCATTAAAAAGTGGGATCTTTCTCAAAACCCAAGGAGGAAATTAAAAAATAAAGCAATAAAAACATTCTTTTTGGTGTTTTCAAAGTCTCAAAAAATGCGAAAAATCAAGTTGTATGCATAAAAACATTTTACGAGATGATCGAATATTGATAACTCGCTATTTTGTATTTACTTTGTGAAATTGTCGATCATGAAACTGTTTTCGATGGTTATCAGCATTTACGCAGTTTAAGGAGGTTAATCTTTTTCCCATGTATTGCCCACCCCAGTAAAAAAAATATATTTTTAATTGCCGCGATACGTAAGGGGTAAACCATGGGTAAACTCACGCAAAAGGAATATTGCGTTTTATCGTTGGAGCCGTCAATCAAGCTTAATTGACCACCTCAGTGGCGCAACGGTTAGCGCATCTGCCTACCATGCGAGAGGTCCTGGGTTCGAAACCAGGCTGTGGACAAAAAAAAAAACCCCAGGTCTTGAATGTTTACATATTTGGGATGTCGTTGTTTATGGTTACCACCACATAGGATATCCTAGTGTGGACCCAAAAGCAATGCATGTAAATGTTTATATGTTTAATAGGGGCTTGCAATAGAACATTTATGCTGTCAGGTCAGTCAGATTTTTAAAAGAGCTATCCATAAAAGCACGATGGGCTGATAAAATAACTAATTAAAAGGGTGTTTTTTACATCACTGCACGTGGCCGCCCACCAGCGATTCGTTTTCAATGCCTGTATTATGTAAATAATAAGGGACTGGATCACAGGCTCTCAAGACAGGGAGTACGGCCTTAATTACTACGCTTGTCCACCGCGGATTGACAATTTCAAGGGCTGAAAAACGTACGTAAACACCTCAGGAGCTCAGGTATTCTCACGATGTTTGCCTCCACCGTCAGCGAGTAATATTGCTACAACAAATTAATTCACAAAAGTACAACGTAACTTAAAAACAAAGTCATTGTAGAATCGTAATACGACGAAAGACAATTTCAAGGAAGCGAAGGCGAACGACGAAGATTGATAAAATTATAATACTGTTTTTTTTTCTTTATTTTTTTTACTCACGCTCTAGTCACGCTTATAATAATTATGATGATAAAAAGCGTGACTAAAGAAATGTGCTCGAACCAATATTAAAAATGTCAAATTACAGAACCAACAAATTACATCATAAATATCGTCCAACATTGTTTGACGACAATCTCTACGGCTTATGACTTCATTATCATCATCAACCCGTTATGTCCCCACCGAGGGGCACGGGTCTCTTCCCTGGGGAAGGTATAGGCCATACTCCACCAAGGGGGCCAAGTCCGGATTGGTGGAGGCTTGTAAGACTAGGGGCTGGTCTCACTGTCTGGGCTTATGGCTTAAATGGCACATTTACACACTTAGATAGAAATGTTTACCTACAGTATTTATAGGAGACAGCAATCACAGCGTTAAGAATTAAAATAAAAAAAATATGTAATTGAATCGTAAAGAGGTTACAACACTGAAATCTATTTTTTTTTTTTTCAAAACTTAAAGGTCTTACGTGGAACCCCCTCCCTCGCACAATTTAATGTTTTTAGTGATTGTAATAAAATGAGTTGGTATACTCTTGATGAATGTTGTCTAAGGGTTTGATGGTAATTCAATCGCCGAAATTCTCACATAGGTTGTCTGAATAAAAATCTACGCACCAAAAGCACACATGCGAAGGCTTTGGATTCTTGGTCTCTTGGTCCTCACAGACTTTCAACAGCTCTTTTCGTTCTTCATGTCTACCAACATGTACATAAAGTTTGAAGAAAAGCTCCCGTATTTGTTTCTCTGGTGAAATATCGGGTCAAAATAAAAATAAACAGAGGTTCCGTGATGGCATTTTAGTCTAGGCTTTCAAGGACAAACCAGAGCGGTGAGCGGGGATATATTATTACTTCTAGAAGATCTTCGAGAAGATAATTAGGAGACAATAAGTATTTAATAATATCAAAAATAATAATAACAATTACTAACAAAACCGTTATAATAACAATTATTTATTTAATAATATTTGATTTTGGTTGTTGTTTTTTTTTGTCTGTTGCGTTTTTAGTTTTCCATTGTTGCTGTGCATATAATTATGTTACTTTTCTGTTTATTTTGTTTCTGTGTTGTGTCTTGTTGGTATAATTATAAATGTATGTCTACTTCAATTTTTTTTATTTGCAATATCTTTCTTAGACAGAATACGTTTGTCTATGGCGAACCGCCCAAAAATATTAAGAGTCACAAATATGGGGAAACGAGACCTGCCGAAATACTTCGGCTACTATCGGATAATATATTCGTGTAATAGAAATATCGGAACTAATATGACACTTAAATTTCACTTATACAGAGCAGGAAGTAGTAGGTATCGTGTGGTTTCGTGTGGTAGGTACCACTCGTGTGGTTTCGGCGAAAACCGAAGCCTACTCTAGAGCCCGAGGTATATTCTAAAAGCTAACAGACTGTAATTTTACATGCCCGACCGAAAAGAGTGTACTGTTTTCAAGATCCATGTTCGTATGTTTGCCTTTTGCCTGTGTACCAAAACTTTTAAGCGACGGATTTAAAGACAACCTTCAGAGGCAGGCAGTCATCTGCGGTGCACGAGTCAAATGAATTCGGCAAATCAACAGAAGTGGCCTTATTCGAGGATTTGCAAATAAGCCGTTACACAACAGCAAGCTGCACATCTATCTAGGATTCACATACGTTGTGTATACAGCGTGCCCCAAAAATGACACGTCACAGTGACACTGGAGGCAGACCTGCTCAAGAGGCGTCGAACCAACCTAACATGACTCAGTAAAAGTGGCGCAGTTTTCGAGATATGGCCAATTTAAACTTACTCTAAATTTTCACTTTTTTTTAACGTCTTTAGTGCTATGCTAGCACTTACGCTAGGTTAGTAAGTTCGTGACCGAGTACAAATAAAAAAGCCAATACGAGGGCTATCTAACTTAATGCTAGCACTAAACTTGTTAAAAAAAGTGAAAATTTAGAACAAATTTAAATTGGCCATATCTCAAAAACCGTGCAACTTTTACTGAGGTCATGTTAGGTTGGTTCGATGCCTTTTGAGCAGGTCTACCTCCGGAGTCACTGTGACGTGTAATTTTTGGGACACCCCGTATTTAACAAGGAGGTTCTCTTTTCGGTTACTTTTTATACAGCGCATTATTAATAAAAAACACATGTAAAAAACAAAAAACTTGACTTATTACATGTGGTGAACATCACATGTTGATTTTTTTTAAAACTTCAGCGGCTGTACACATTTCTCGTTCACTTTTATGTATCCCTGGTAAGTTCAGTAAGACCGAAGCGAAAAGAATTGCTTATTGCGAAAAAGAATGTTTTGTTGCAGTGTGTTAGTGCGCATACTCCTCCGAAAAGGCTAGAACGATATTGATGAAATTTTAGTATTATTCGGTTGGTCTGAGAATACGTAGTTATCTTTTTTTCATACCCCTCATGGCAAAACAACGTTTGCCAGGTATTGATATTTCGTTTCGAGTATTGATATGATATTACCAAGTCACGTTTTTTTTTAAAACGCCGGCTTCTCATTCGGGACGTCGTGGGTTCGAATCCCGGCATGTACTCGTTTGTAATGACTTCGTTTATCATTCATAACTTTATTCAAATAGAAAGAAAATAATGAACTTGACAATCATTTAGCAAAATGGACATTCTGATATCAAATCGAGCAACAGCATTTTTTTTTTTTAATGTATGCATAGCTATTAGATTGATACCACTCGTAGATACTCGTATTATAACCTCCAGAAGTCTTCAGGTATCAAGCGAAGTATAAGTAGACATCTTTTGCGTCACCATGCGACAACCTCTGTGGCGCAGCGGTTAGCGCATCTGACTACCGTGCAAGAGGTAAGTGAAAGAGGCAAAGAGCAAGTAAACATCCAAGACCTGGGTTTTTTTTTAATATGGTAGTGTGGGGCCAGAAGCAATGTATGTGCATGTATGTAAATGTTTATGTTTACCATCGTCATCATAAGCCCACCTTTGCTCACTGTTGGGTATATGCCTTTTCTCCATCACGCCCCATACCTCGCGATCTCTCGCCATCCGCATCGGGTCCCTTGGCGTCAATAGAAGTGTTATTTCGCTGCGAGACCTAATAAGCTTTTATTATCTAGCAGACACTTCCGCTGAATTCTGAATTATTGATTGTAACTTCCGCTTCAGAACGCCAAGATAGCATGTGGCCTAATTAGGCAAAATCTTGAGCGATTCCAACCGTTTAACATAAACATTTACATACAGGCACATACATCGCTTCTGGACCCGCACTAGGATACCCAGTGTCGAGGGAACCAGAAACAGCGACACCACAAACATGTAAACATTCAAGACCTGGGGTTTTTTCGGACCCATACTAATTTGACAGAATAATAATAACAACTAGGATACCCTGTGCTATGGTAACCATTACAAACATCGAAGAACACTCAGACTGAGGCCAATGGTAGAAATGTACAGCGGCCCCCAGTCGGAATCGAACCCACGACTTGTTTCTTGCTAGCTAAGCGCCTCGACCAACGACCACCGAGGCAGTCAGTTAATATAGGGGCTGATGAGTTAATCATCTCTCAATATTTTTACTTACGATGAACTAACTACCCGATTCTCTAATGCTCATTAGTAATTAGAGGTCTCGGCTCAAGTTCCTAAATTTTATCCGCATCTTCCTCTTACGGAGTCCGCAGAAACTCGTAAAATAGTCTGTAAAAAACCATTTGTCAGATATAAGCGTTTCGCAGATATCTGATTCACCTTGGCGGTGAAAATGTTGCGTAATTAGTCATTTGTGTTTGTAAGGCCTCAGTAAAACGCAAGTTGAAATGTCTTCACGTCAGTCAACAGACGTTTCCATTTTTTCTGGAGGAAGGTTTCCAATTTTAAATAAATTTTCATTTACAGATCTGAATACATAATAATCCTCCCTCCCTCTTAAAATACACAACATGACTTGTGTGGGTGAGCACTGCGTACAGTGTCGAGAATACATTTCTCACGTACATATGTAAATAAATGGTGCCTTGACACAGTTACTACGATTTTTGTGGTATTACAACACTGCCAGCGATGCGATGCCACGGCGAGGCGCCCGCGCAGGCAGGGGGAGGGGTGGGGAGACCCCGTCATCACCTTCATAATGTCACTCGTGTTTTAAGCGCCCTCTTCTCCTGTGAGAAGAGATCCTGTGATCTGATTTAGGCCGACTTGCACCACCGACTAAAATCCATTTAGCGTTAAATTTAATAGAATTTTGACAGATATGTAGTGCATGGCGGAACTGTTAAAATTCTGTTGAACTTAAAGTTAAATGGATGATATGATAGTTAATAATAAAAAGTGCGAGTCAGTCTCACCGCCCGAGGGGTCCGTACTCGCAGTTCCGTTCCCAGAGCTTTTCCCGAACATTTTTTTAATGATTTAATTACAAAAGGGGAGTTTTCAGAGTTTTTCCCTGCACTCGTGGTATAAGACGATATTACTTGCTAAATTTTGCAGTTCTAGGTCAACAGAAAATATCCTCATGAATTTATATTCCCTTGAGTGTGACGTTTTTTTTTTGCGGCCGTACGTACTTTTTTTATGTTAGCTTAGAAGTTTTCACAGCTTTAAGGGACTGTAGATCTGATTATATTTTATGGTTTTAATTTGAACTCAATACCTCCACGCGTTCCCGAGATAAAGGGTCTTGACAGACATACAGACGGATGGATGGAAGGACGGACAACAAAGTATTCCCATGAGGGGTCCGTTGTTTCCTTTTGAGGTACGGAGCCCTAGATATCTACAAATCACTATCGAACAGTGTCTGAGATCCAAATGTACCTATATAAGCTGATATAATATCAATATACAAAAAGCAGTTATAAAAGAAAGACATTTGGGTCTCTTTCAAATTCCATAACTACATCTGGGTGTTTGTGACGTCCTTGCCTTTGTCTGGGTGTCAAAGCTTAGGATTAAGACCTGCCTGTATTCTGTGCAGCGCGACAAAAGTAACAGAGCTAAAAGAAAATCTGCCTTCAGTACCTACATTTTGTCAAAAGATTACCTACGATTATTATTACCTAATAAAATAAACGATAAATTATCATTTGCGAGACTACAAATTATCATAACGTCGCTGATTGCACAGTAACCTAGCTAAGTTAGCAAAAAAAGCTAACTCAAAATTGTGAGTAATCGAATTTCCAGAAGTATTACAGAATGTAATGTAATGAATTGTATTGTATGTATTAGATTGGTATCCATTTGAGAAAACGGAAACATCTGAAACCGTGAGTTTATGTAAAAAAATACGAATTACACAACATATGATCAAGCAACGTATACCTTAATGGCAAATGAATGGTAACGAACAAAATAGAAAAGACTCAGAACTCTTAAAACGATTTTATTGACAGCGGGTCGGATCGCCGCTGCCCTCGACTGCGCTGCGCGTGCGCTGCTCAAGTGGCACAAGGTCACGTGAAGTAACCGCCAGCGCATCGGAAAATGTGAAAATTTGACTTAGTGCCGCGGGTCTATGTAGATATATATTTTAGGCTGGGCGTAACGGCGACCATGCAAAACTGGATATTTGTTGATGCAGTTATTAATATTAATTACATAAATAAATCACTATTCGAGGGACGCCCGTCATATGCTCTGTCAGGGCGTTAATCCATATTTGTCTGGTCGCTACATTAGAAAGTATCCTAGTTTGGAATCAGATCAAGTGATTGTGTTGTGTAGACTACCTAGACTTCTAGAGTCTTCTAACAAAGGTGTTTTCTAGTTCAATAGAGACTAGAGTTCAATAGAGTATTGCTGTACTGCTACCTTGCAAATATTTTATGTTTGTGTTTTTCCTCGTGTACAATAAAGAATATTCTTATCTTATCTTATGCACGAACGAATGAATGCGAACAAAATATTCGAACAAGGCATAGATTCTGCTAATGCATTGTAGTACAATGACAGTTGCGTGAATGCGTCGATTTCAATTAATTGAAATTCATGTAACTGCAATTGAACTATAATGCACTAAAAGAATAGGGGCCAAGGACCTTCGACCAATCTTGATTGACACACTGAACGGTTTGTTCGTTCGCTTCGGTCAGCAACCATAATACCATTAGAGGGAATGCAATTTGTCAGTAGAATAGGGTTAATAATTGAACAAATACAAATTATTGGTTAAATACGCCCGTCCTCCTGAAAGTATCCCCTCGTAAGCCCCTTGAGTCCACCTTCGACTAGTACCAATCCAGGTCAACAGGATCCGACAGATGCCACTGGGTCGAAGTCGAAGTGATGCCTTCAGCGTAATGATTAGAAATACACGTATGCAAAGGTTAACTGTCAACTGTAATAGGTGCTAGCTCAACATTATGTGAACAGTTATACTCTGGTTGTAGTATACTACAGAAAGTGCGCAAAAATATCATGGATATTCATTGAACACATCTCCTTATTGACGCAGATTAAAAAAAAAAACAAACGCCTAGTGGATTATTTCTCGCATAAAATAGAGGCTTGCACACAATGGAAACTGATTTGCAAGAGTGTTGCTTCACAGACCCAAGGTCAGCCAAAATTCGTGTCAAGTCAGCCGCCACTAGAGCATGGACATCGAATACTCGCTTTATTCGAATACACGCCTGACGCACTACTCGAATATTCATTACAATATGTCAAATATTGAATTAATGTGCGATTTCAAATTATTTTCAAAGCTACCGCCAGAAGAATGGGTAAAATTAAAGAGCCAATCAATCAGTTCAAACAATTCTCTTCTAAAACTTCATAACTTCACAAAAGCACATTGCGCATGGCGCCTATCATATCTAATAAAATACAGACGAGCTACAAACAATTAAATATTTAAGAAAAAACTGAAATCACTACTCATTGATAAATGTTATTATTATGTACAAGACTTCTTAAATGATATATTTTAATTTATTGACATAATCCTCAATGTACTGAATCCTGAATGTAATGTAAACGTAATAAATTCATAAAATTTGTGACCATAGTAGATAAAACGTCCATATTGAAAGTATTTAATGAATTCTTTTAGCAAAGCTCAGATAACTTAATAAGAATGTAATATGGAGAGCAAACTAAATTACTTCTCTACCTACAGTAATAAATATTCGAAAAAGTAATTATATTCGAATATTTAGGTTTGGTACTATTCAAACAAGCACTAACCTCTGCATTCAAATATTGTTTTATAAACTGCCTTTGCTTAATTGTAGACATTTATTTTATTTACTTTTTATTAGTTCAAGGTTAGTAATGAATTAAAATGCAGCTTATATTGCTAGGTATATTCAAATTTGCTTTTGATTGACTTGCGCAACAAACTTCGCGCATAATTATTTTAATGAAAAACATTAAAAATAATTATGCGCGAAGGAATTGAGGCAAGGAACAAACTACGTATACTCTCTACTCGAAATAAGTAATTCTTTATTTCGTCGTCTGGTAACGCAAAGATTTTCGCGACAAATAAAATTATGTATTACTCTTAGGTTTTAGCCAAATCGAGACACTTAAGGCCGGTTTCTGAATTGAGAATTTCACTAAGTAACCACTTAAGTAAGTCCTGTCACGCTCATTTATGAAAAATTTGAAAAAAATACGGAGACTCCGCTGTCCGTCCGTCCGCCTGTCACCAGGCTGTAAGTATCTCATGAACCGTGATAGTTAGACAGTTGAAATTTTCACAGATTATGTATTTCTGTTGACGCTATAACATCATATACTAAAAAATAGAATAAAGAATAGAAAAGAAATAAGAAACGTCATTGTTATGCTCGTTCTTGCGACGCTTGAGATATTCACAGAATATTTAGTTATATATGCAATTTGAAAATAAAAAAAATATTTAAGAGGGCCTCCCATACACCAAACGTGACTGTTTTTGCCGTTTTTATAGATAATGGTACGGAACCCTCCGTGCGCGAGTCCGACTCGCACTTAGCCGGGTTTTTAAGTTCATTACTGTGAATTTTTTCACGTTTCCACAATCAAGCCAAATTTAGGCGGGAGCGGCCGCTGGGGTGGGTTTCTCCATTCTCCATGCAAACACATCACGTCATGGAACAAAACGAGCCGACTGGTGCGCGTGTCGCAAGCAGGCTGCGCGTACGCCGCGTCCCACTTAGCAAGATAAATTGAATTTCAATTTCGCCAAAGGGCAACTGACAACACAGTCAGAATAATCGAAGAGGTCTGCGGTTGCGTTTCGCATCTCTATGTTGCTAAGGCAATAATATATCTTGTGATCCTGTTTAAGAAGGTTCTAGTGACAACAGACTCGATGACCAGCCACAAGGTGGACAGACGATCTCATCTAAGTGGCAGGAAGACGCTGGATGTAAGCCGCTTCCAACCGGCCATTTTGGAAATCCATGGAGGAGACCTATGTGCAGCAGTGGACTTCTTGTGGCTGAATCGTCATCATCATCATCATCATCATCATCAGGCTATATTAGTCCACTGCTGGACATAGCCCTCCCCTAATGAGCGCCATAGCGCCCTGTCTTCGGCTTGCCGCATCCAGCATCTGCCTACAGTTTTTCGCAGGCTGTGGCCGAATGATGATGATGATTGTATTGCCTGGTTCATAATTTGACTGCGCATGGACGAATTCGATGGCGATTCAAGAACCTAGATTCTGTCAATGCATTGTAGTACAATGCCAACTGCATGTTAGTTTCATTGCCACCTCAAGTCTACGCGCGCTCACATGTCAAACCTTTTAGGCTTCAATGTTATGAGAAAAAAAAAGACACGTGACCGGACCGTGTATCTGTCATCGAACTATAATGCACTAACAGAATCGGGGCCCTGCATGGGTAGTACGATGGCACTAGTCGTGCTTTTTGTGACCTCTGCCTATCTCTCGGGGATAAGGGGCGTGAGCTTATGTAGGTATGTATGTCAAAATCTGTCATTTTGGCGACTCCGTTACGTTGCCTCGAAGTACGGTGCAGCGAAGTACCTACGTTACGTCTGAATTTTGATATTTTTTTAAGACTAGCCTAACCAATGAACCCAATTCATTAACTGACGCTAAAAACCGAAGGTTTACTGACCATTACAAAGTAGAACTGTATTAATAAGGGAAGCACGATTAGCACTCTCATATAAATACACACAAACACACGCAAACATGTACACATGCATGAAATCGAAAATCGACTCCATTCCCGACAATTAAGTAATACGCGTAAATTTCGAACAGAACTGTAATTTTCTGGCATTTTGCTCCACTAGCAATTAAAGCAAAGCAAAAATAATGTAATTGTGACCAGAACATGGGGATATTCATGTTACGGCAAGAAAAACGATTCTTTTTGCTATGCGCCTGTAAAATTTTTGGTGGATCGGCCCGCCTAAAAAAAAAGCTCACTTTGTCAATGATTTGTAATTTTTATTTTCAAGGTCATAATGCAACAGACCACTTTATTTGTACTGTGAAGTACAAATAAAGTTTTTGTTTCTATTTGATAGTAAGTAAGGATAAGTGACCGTCCTGTTACAATACTATTATAGACTTTTATCTACCTAAATATGTAAATAAGATTTAAAAAAAAAGCCTTATCTAATCGGCAACTGAATGCTGACTTAAGACTGCCTCGTGTCTCAATGGGTACGTGCAAAGGGCCCGTCGCGATGCCACATATATATTATGTACCAAAGGCAGTCGGTAACAATACCACAGAATACATAATAGTACAAGACAATACCAACAGTCGCGAAGCCTGTGTTATGTTACAGAAAAGTGGGACGACGCCGGCGCCTAATTGAAACAAGTCGGTAGATTGATTGGTTTATCACTATCGACTTGTACAGTGCGCGGCACCAGGAAGTTGATATCCTTTCTGGTCCGATACTTTTAACTTGCGTTTGATAAGGCTTGCCGTTCCACGCCGATAGTTGTCTGCCTTTACCCGGCAAGCCAGGGGGGCAAACAGGCATTGTGTAGAGCAGGGATTCCCAAAGGGGTCGACATAAACGAAAATTGATTTTGTGGGTCGACGAGGTCTAAAAATCGACCCCTATTAAATTAACACAAGTTCTTATTTAAAACTTTTAAGATAGATAGGTAGGTACTGTATTGTTTATGTTGTGTTACGTGTACTAAGAATAATTAATATTTTTGTAGGAAATAGAATTGTTGTAGTAATGTAAAGTGTCAAGTTCGTACATGATGAAAAACTTTTAACTTTACTCACTTAACCAAGTCCAAAGTTTTCCAAGTGGTACTTTAGTACCTACGTATTACAATAGGAAAAAACTAAAGATAGGATCCCTTATTCATAATAGTCTGCTAACTTAAAGCATTGCTAATTCTCACTCTGTCTTCTTCTATTGACCTAACTCAGAATGAAAAATAACACTCCGAAGCAGCTGTTTTAAGTTAGCGGACCATTATGAATAAGGGGGTTGATCTTAAAAGTAGTTAATTTGGCCATGGTGGTCTAAGGTCACAGTTCATTTTGGAAAAGGGGTCACTTGTCCATAATAGTTTGGGGATCCCTGGTGTAGAGCTTCGCAGGATTCTAGCAAGGTATAAAAATGCCCGGGCCCGCCAGCCTCGCTACGTAATTAGGTTTAGAAAACCTCTTCTCCTTGTTTTACTCGGAATTTTCCAGGCGTGTCCTTTATGCAAAATAGAAAATTCTGTAAAGGGCCATTTGTTCATCGCTGCAATTTCCATGAGCATTGTCTTCGTCCAGTTTCCAATGAATAATGAAAGGATACAGCTGTCTTCATTTCATTCGCTCCATGTTATTTTGCGGTAGCCCGTTTGCTTGCAGCAATTTGATTGCCATATTGTGTGCATTTTGCGGAATATGGAATCAATCCCTATAGAAATCAATGCCTATTGAAAGTTAGCGATGTTGCTGCATACTAACTAGTTTTCCTTCCGAACTAGCAAGTTTCATGTTAATGAAATGTGTATAGCGCGAAGCAGCATTTTCTCGAACCTAAATTCTCGTAGCTCGGCAACCATTTCTCGGGACCTTGGCGAGGTGGGTGAGGGGGAGCGGCGGCGGAGGGGACGGGGTCGCTGGTGACGCGCGCCCTACTGACACACTGACACAATTACCCACTGACAGTGGTACTACTTTGGTCCGACGAGGTCGCCCATGCGTCTCGGCTCTTTCCAGCCGCGTATGTGAGTTTAGATTGTCTGCAGGTACACTTCAATAACCGTGTCTCTGTCGCGAAAGTAAGATCCTAGCCCAAAAAGCGGCCCGGCGGCGGCGGCGGCGGCGGCGGGGTGCAGTTCTTGCAAGTAATAATAAATAAGAGCCCACGTACCAGCCGTCGTTTCACAAAGCCTGAATAATTCAGTTTCTGACGATCGAATACTCCGTGCGCTACCTAATACGTCAAAACGTTAAAAAGGCAGGTAAACTATTTTTAATGGACCTCACGCCCACAAAAAAAAACAACTTCAAAAAGGTGTAATAAGAGAAAAATTAAATTGATAGAAAAAATTTAAGGGATAAAAAGTGTTGAGACGGATAATAAATTCAGAAATCAGAAACCTATAATACAGTAACATACGGTGTCACATTGTTTCTTTCTACCCTGCCGCGGCTTAACTTTCCGCAGAAAAAATTGCATATATACAGGGTGTGCATTCACTAAAATTCTTCCTTGATACCTACCTATGTTTTCTCCCTGCATCATTACGAATATTATTTCTGAAGTAGCCATCATTTTGGAACTTTGAATATCAACGGCTTAGATATTGAGGTTTACAGGTAAAGTAGCATTTTAAAGGTACCATTATTTTTGCATAATTTTACAGAAACTCAACGCTTTCCAAGTTACCTTAACCAATATATCTTGAAATTTAAGTGGGTTATGAATTCATAACATAGATAACACAAAGTGGTCTCATGTCTCTTGGGAACCCAGGTTAAGTGATTGTGTTGTGTGAAGTTATTATTACTCTTCGTGCCATAAGACCGCTGAAAGTTTGTTTGCCAGCATTATTTTTAATAACTAAAATAAATAATTGATTCGTCAGCAAAATATTACGGATAAAATAGGTAGGTGATTTTGGTATCCTGTATGCGTAGTTTTCAGGGCGAGAAGGCTGATGACAGATAATTAAGGCAAAATTAAATAGTTCTAAAATCTGTTGAGTAGTTAATCGTAATTTCAGAGAATTTCTGAAATAATGTTTAGCTTAGCAAATTAACAAATTAAACCTTTAATAAAATACAAGATTTTTTTAAAAATATAGTAGTTACCTAATAATACCTCTTTTATTAACTTATAAACTTTATGGATAACATTAAGGGTACAAACTACTTAAAACATTGTTCACTTATATTTACATTAGTAAATCTTCCACTGAGCACCGACAATGATGGCCAGCCTCTCATCACCCTGTATAAAATGAAATGGTCTTGAGATAATAACAATTTGCGTGCGCAATCTTCGGGGTAATTTTTCAATTTAGCAGGCTCCCACCGGGAGGATGTAGGAAATAGTCCTTTGAAATCTCTAGGGATGCAGTATCGTCCTTGCAGAGTTGATGAGCCTCAGATCACGATGGAATTGCATTTATCTGTCGTCGCCTTGAGCCACGAGCTGTAGTTGACGACTATATATATAACCAAAAGGTCGCGGGAAAGTTAGCGTGAAATTAATTGGTCACCTGGAGGATTCGTAAGCGAACGTTTTTTATAAAAGATGAAAAGTGTACCATTAAATAGGTACTGTTTTTGTTTTAATTAAAACTTTTGTAAGCACAGGTAAACATGATTATCATTATTATCTCCCGTTTTATGTACAATAAGGTGTTCTCTACTTATCTATCTATCTATCTATCTACCTATTAACTGTCTTTCCGATTCACATCGGTACATGATATTTTTCGGAGGAATCCGACCAGTGAACTACTCAATTTATCGATAAGTATCAAGCAAATCATATTTTATTATTAAGACTATACCTTCAAATCGTATAATAAACAAATGGATCCAGAATTCCAGACCGCACAGATCATATACAACGTGTTATTAAAAAAAACAACAACTTAAAAGGCTTGATATCGCTAAATAAACTAATTCCAATAAGCTAAGGTTTCCAATAAGCGTAAGCTTGGATTAAGCTGGAGCTTCCAATAAGCTTAAGCTTTCAATGAGCTAAGTTTCTAATAAGCTATATTCCGCCTGCGTCGTGTCTCCGTTTGCCAGGACCCTTATTCGCAGAACAGTAGAGCCATTTTAGTTTATAAATCAGGAGTTCATTAAATCCTGTTAAAACCGGATTAACACAGTCTGAACAGGTTTTTAGTGGAATCTATTTTTTGTAAATATTACTTCAAGGTCTTATTAAAACACGGTCCCTCTAAAACCTTCTTCAGTGGCCATTTATATATTCCATGGTTACGTTTTGCCTTTTGCCATAGAGTATTTAAGCTGGCTCTGAGGGGTGTTATAAGGAATCGCGCTTTTAGTAGACCGAAAGTTGATCGAGACATCGCCCTAGATGTGGATAGGTTCGTAGTGGTGCCTTCTTGTGTTGCTGAAGGCGATTTGAGCCAAGTCTCTGTAAATTTATAATAAGTAAAAGTAGCTGATTGAAAGGGTCATACAATTTAGATATGGACACTTTGACAGCCCTTCATACGTGATAGGGCAAGATTGTACTTATTCACTGGTAAGGATAACCTACTGAATAAACAAATAGCCCCTGCTGTTGGATAGTCTTGGTGCAAGCCAGCCGAAACGGGGTATACTTCAGTATTGTGTTAATATAGTGATAATTAGTGTAGTAGAGAAATAACGGTGGTAATCAATAAAATAAAAAGCGGTGGTGGCCGTAGTGGGGTCGACCCTTGCTTCTCGATTATGATGGTCTGGATTTGAATCCCGCAAGTACCAATGACTTTTAGTTACGTACATTTTTTTGTACAGCAACACCATTCGCCGTTAAATTGTGCCCGGATAACTGCGACAGGCTTGCCACTTGTCACGTTGGAACCTAATAAACTCTGCAAACTCTGTGGGCCCAGAGTGCGTATGTCGTAGCCATATCGTAGATTGTGCCATATCATGATGTGGTTAGCCATTTCACGAAATGTGTCCTTTTCATGAAAAGGCCAAGTCAAACTGGCCGTATCGTTTAAGCATCAACGTTTGACGATATGGCAATCTTCGTTTTGCCATATCATAATGGACATGTACCCATGACTTTCCCATGCACCACCTGATTTAAGTTTCACATATTTACTGCATTGAGCTGAAAAAATAGATTGAAGATGCCTAACGTACTTAGTGTTTTGGTGCATTTGAACCTTATAGGTTGAATAAAATACCAATAAAAGAAGCAAAAGTTTATATTTTATCACCCGTAAAGTACAATGCGGTGCAATGATTTTTATGAACTTCGGTTAGAATTTCATAATATTTTTCCATTGGTACCTACTATGCAAATAGTTGGTTCAGCAATGGTTTTTTTCTTGAATATTAAGATTTCCTCGCCGCAATCCACTAGGTCATACTTTGACATGTAATAATAATCCGCCGGCTGCTTGGTCACCCTACCCTCCTATACTTGTTGGATAACCTAAAAACAAAAATAAGCTAATAAGTTACCGGTGTTCATTCAATATGAGTTATTTTGGTCATTAAACCAGTTAATCATATCGGTTTGAATTCAAAAGAAAAGTGATAAATCATGCTATTTGAATATCAAAATACTAACCTGCAAAATCCGTTCGGGGGTCCAAGGTTTTTTCACGTTATGTTCGTTTTTCGAGTGGCTTTGATAAAACTCACGTAGCTTATGGTCGTACAAACGTTTTGCTGCCCTACTTTCCTAATTTTGACAGCATTTACGGGAATATTGCCGTCACTAGAAATATTTTCTGTCGCCTCCATGGTAGAAATACACAACAAACTAACATCAGCACCTCTAAAGGTGGATAATGGAAGTATTTTACGATATGGCCGCTAACGTTTGGCCGCATCATGAAATAGTCCTGCATTTCGCTATTCAAATCGTCAAACGTCGGTCGCTCATTGATCTGGCTAAGCTATTTCATGATACGGCCAGTTAGACTTGGCCTTTTCATGAAAAGGACACATTTCGTGATATGGCCAATTCTATGATATGGCTACGACACGTATACTGAGTTTTGTCGTTCACTTTCGATAGCGAGAGCGTTTGCGATTTGCATAGGAGTGACAAAGCGCGACATATAGTTGTCTCTTTGTCACTCCTATGCAAATCGCAAACGCTCTCACTATCGAGAGTGAATGAAAAAACTCAGTATACGCACTCAGTTCTAGTGATTGGTGCCTCTGCCTGCCCCCTCGGGGATAGCGGGCGTGAGTTTATTATTTTTTTTATTTTAGAGAAATAACACCAGAGAGGCTGCGTAATCAATTTCGAATTCATATATTTTATTTACAATAAAAACAAGACGTTTCCTTTATGAAAGTCAAAGTTGTAGTTGTTAGTTTCACAATTAATATATTACGTGGAGAAGAAAGTAACAAAAAACTCCCCATTTATTTTTTTGTGGCTTAATTAACAAATTTACAAAGTTAATTAAAATAACATATTTTAATTAACTTAGCATTGTTTTAAAATAACTATTCCGAGGCGTAAAACAGAGGCAACTTTTCAAAGCCTGCAACATTTTAAATAATTTATTTTAAAGGTTTCTAGAGACTTCTAGGTTTAAGCAAAATAAATGTAATTATAGCACGGAGAAGCGGCGGAGGCCGCACTCAGCGAACTACTGCTGCAGTAAACAAAATTAAATGCAAGGCCAGTCTCAGCATTTCTATTGTAAGAAAAAGAAATTCTCCACTTCCTTCGCATCGAGGACCAGTCTGTGTCAAGGTCCCCTAAGCATGTAATTAAATTAACTTGATCTTAACAATTTAATGCAACAATTGTTTGTTTCGACCTTTCGAATGAATGGGCTTTGTCGTGGCCTGAATGATATAAATGAACGTTGCTTTTGCATTACGTGAAGAGACAAGAGGATAAATTAGAAATCCTTGATAGAAATAGGCCATTTGACAGTGTGAATAAAATAGTATTATTTATATGCATTCGTGTAAATTATGAGTCTTAAAACCGCTTTGAGGCATTTTTTTTTTAATGTAGCCTCTATTATTGTGTCCCACTGCTGGGCAAAGGCCTCCCCCAGTTCAGTCCAACGTTTTCGGTCCTGGGTCACCTCAGACCACTCCGGCAGGTGTTGGTCGAGATCGTCTCTCCAACGTCTTCGACTCGACCTTGACTTCGATGACCTTCTTGTGTAACCCATCGGTGGCGTGTCTCGCCACCGATTACAAAAAGTATTATTTATAAAAAAAACATGGGATAAAATTTCATAATTAAGTAGATACCTATCTGCAGCCATTGTACACATTGCAAAACGGCCTGGATTGGCCGATTCTATGATGACGTCAGAGCTCAGTAAAAATGGTGTCTGTCATTCATATCGTTCAATCTTACCTTCACTGGTTTGTTTTGTTTACTGACCAGTGACGTTATAATTCTTGTGCGACGCCATATTGCCCGAGATAGCGTTTTGGCAGCTTATTTCAAAACAAGATTTTCGTTTGCCGTGTTTGAAGAAATACACGAAAGAATTTAAAATTACCACTTCCTGAGGACTCCATGAACAGGATTTCAGAAATCTGTCAAAAGGCCTAGTGAATTTTTGAATGACTCGCAACAAGAAATTAACAAAAAAAAACCGATTGCAAACAAAAATCTATTCCAAAACAAATTATATACACCAAGAAGTAAAAAATAATTGTGTATTCTTACTTCTGCGTTACAATTACAGCTAGTTTCGGAGTAAAGCAGCCCAATACAGTTTCGATGATAAAACATAGTGGAACAGGATTTGTGTACGAAGATATACGGGTAAAAACACACAAGAGATAAGTCGCAAAAGGAAATAAGGGGTGAGATATTTAGTCTACCGAATAAACAGGAAATAATTATGAAAGGAGATGAAGTTGAGCATCTAATGATGCCTATCTATAATAATAACACAACACAGTCACTTCACGGTCCTAGACTAGGATATCCTGTGCTATGGTAACCACGCAAGCACCTTACAAACATCGAAAAACACACAGACTGACCCCACTTGTACAACTATCCGGCGGCCCCCAGTGGGAATCGAACCCACGGCCTCTTTTTACCGGATTAACGGATCGACCAACGAGGCAGTCAAAGACACGGGGTTTGTACGTAAACCGCAAAAGTTTTGCCATATCAGTTAGTCTGCGACTTATACTCAGAAAACACAAAAAATTGGTGAAACCGTTTCGTAGGTTTTCGACAGCAAACACGGGGTTTTCATATTTCGAGATGAATCTGGGAATTTGCAAGCGAAAGAAATAGATTGATGGTGTTCAAAACTAACCGAGAACTATGAACTTGTATAGGAAACACGTCGGTTGGGGCCGGTCCAAATGAATATGGGCCAAGTTCATCTAAAATGTGGGTCAGAGGATGCGGCATGAACGAGCTAGCTCGACCATTCGTCACTACACCGGTTCATAGCTTCACGACTAATTTTCCTTGTTCACTGATTTTATTCCCAATTATCTGTACTGTGTTAATTATGTTGTCGCATTATTTCTTCTCTTCTCTCTTATTATTTCGTCTTTTAGTAAGAACCTCTGATTAATTAGTTGCTTGGCGTAGGCGTAAACCCTAGTTAGCGAAATGCTTTCTGCCTTAAGGAATACAATTTTCTTTTCTTTCCAATAAATCCAGTAATTAGCTGTGTTTATTTTTGTGAGAACCAATGTTTACTGTTGAAACAAAAGATTGATTTTTAGGGTTTCAGGGCGTACTGGACAAGAAACTCTTATAATCCGCATTGGCCGCTCGTCTGTGTGACTGTCGGTCTGTCCCGGGCCTAGCTCAGAGACGATTAGTCCCAGAAAGCTGAAATTTGGCATAGACTAGACATAGTACCTATTTCAATTATCGTTGGGTTGATCGTTCAAAAATATTATGAGTGTATGAAATCATTTTTTATTTCGGGTTCCAAGAAAATTACTTCCGACACAAACTTCCGTAACCCCTTGGAGCTGAATTTCGAAAAACTGTAAAATACATATTTCATTAATTGATTTAAAGATTATATGCCAAACGTGATGAAAATCGGAGAAATAAAATTAGGTCCGATATAAACTTCCGTACAGCCACTTTTGGAGCTGAATTTCTAAAAACGGTGCAACGAGTGTTTCATAAATTTTGACTAAGATCATTTGTGCCTATTTTCATTTAGATCGGACAAAAAAAAACACAAAGAAACATTTTTCCCTCTTTATAATATTAGTATAGAAGTGTAGATTTAGATAGTGTAGAAGTGTATATTAGATAGGCAAATACCAAAACAATTGCCGTGTAAATAAACTTAGCGGGCGTTCCTTATTGACAGCTAAAGAACGAGTATTCACTGTTCTTTATTGTTTGTAGGTCCACAAAAAAATTTACTTCCTATCGTTTCTTATGATGGGTTCCTAATTTTTCGATTTTCGAATGTTTGGATACCTAAAAATATCCAAATTAGAAAATACAATAATTTTATGTCTGAATTCTCACATGAATTCCCAACGTTTTCACGGTATGAGTTTATTACCTGTAGTCTCAAATTGTGATTTTTAATCCTCAAATCTAGTCTAGTATGTTCTAGTATGTTTAGTCTGTTCTTTATGAAAAGTTCCTTAACCCCAGACACCTAACCTTCGTCAATTCGACGAATACGCGACAAAAAAAGAGTTGTGTCTTTTGGTGTTTGCGCGAATAACCGTGGTGTCTCTTATCAATTCGGTGTTAGTCGAAAGGCAACGAATGTCTCTTCGGAGGAAGGAAGGTATAGGCCATACTCCACCATGGGGACCAAGTCCGGATTGGTGGAGGCTTGTAAAACTAGTGGGTGATCTTACTGTCAGACGTTTTCAAGCTGCCCTAAAGGCCTAAAGCTGACCTGGCTTAACGACTTGTAACGACTGTATCGACGGCAGCCGGCACCAACTGCTTAACGTGCCTTGCGAAGCACGGAACCGCTCGGAAAAATGCCACTAGCGTTAGTCATAGGGGGTGACCCATCCATGCACTGAACGCGCCTTATGTTGCTTAACCTTCGTGATCGTTTAAGATCCCTCAGGCGGCCGGGGCTACGAGCGATTCAGTTTCAGTTTGCCCACTCAAAAACTAGCCAAAATTGTCGAAATCACAAGGAAACACGGCAAACAACTTTCGCGTGTCCAAGAAAAAAACGGAATATTCGAAGATAAATTACGACTTCATTAATGTGTCAAACCTCACACCCAAGGTTATCCAAGTGTTGCCATGACGTAAAGAACTAGGTCCCATTTACTTCCAAATAAAAATTGTGTGAGCTACGTTAGTGGTTTTTTAAATAATTTTCTTTTATGAATAAGTAGATATTAATGTCATTGACTTTTCTCAACCTCTACCAAACCGGACTTGGATCCCGAGGTGGATTATGGCATAATTATACCTTTCTCAGGGTAGAGACTCGTGCCCCTCGGCGGGGACATAATAGGTTTTTGAATGTTGATGATGATGATAACGTCTTTGATGCAATTAGGTTAGGTTAGGTTAGGTTAGGTACCTTTTTGAAGTACCTTAATTTTTTTGCATCGAATTAAAGAACAAGCGTGACAAACCTCTCGCTTCATCAACATTCATTCATGCTGTATGCACGCACGCCTGTTTCGGATAATTTTCTTAGCTTGTCTTTCGATAACAAATCCACTAAGTACTTCAAGAAATGATAAAAATTTACGCCTACTTGTGACAGCATTGATTGCCGATTGTAAAAATAAAAACCTCATAGACCTGTTGGGCATGAAATAAAATTATTTTAGAATTCAATTTTTTAATTACTTCTGTAATTCAAAATAAAAAAATCGGACCACGAATGACGTTAGAAGTCACGCAGGTATCAACTGAAATAAACCTTCCCCTCAGGCCTAGAACACTTTTTCTTTCACAGATTCACAGTGTACCTAATATTTGAAATTTATCACAGTTTTCAAAGAATAAAACATAGATACAACTCTGCCCTCGTAAGGAAGAACACAGTAATAGCCATTACTGCGTTTTTACTTTGGATGCAAAATTGGGCTCTCTGGTAGTATATCTATAGGTGAAACAATAATGGTGGCTGTAGGTCTACTAGAAACCTGAAATTTCAGAAAGAAAATATGCAGTAATGTATGCAATCTTTCTAATCCTAAGAAATAAATAGCTATTTACTCAAAACTGTGTTTTTACGATTACTGCGTTCTTCCTTACGAGGGCAGAACTGTGGTCTATATTTTCCTCAAAATTTGATCCAAGGTGCAGTTGCAAGACCGACCCGCCCGTATCTTCTTTATGTTTGCATTTCGAAGCCCATAAACAAAAAAATGCCTGCTTTTTTCGGTTCTGGGAAGTGGGACAGTTTTAATCCTTACTAATGATTTTAAAAAAACCTTAATATTTGTTCTCTCGTTATCTTGGCATTTAAATTGCTTATATTTTACTGAAAAATATTTCGGGCCAAGCCTGCTTCATTAAGCAGTTTCCACCACCTTCGAGGCTTCAATCGATACGAAGCCTTCATTTAACAGCACTGTTTAATGCACTAAATGATCAATTAGCATAAATAAACCAGTAGCACCACCGTATGTAATGGTACATAATCTCATGTTTATACATACACGAAGCATGTGGGTCAAGTGTACCACCGTAAGTAGGACAGAGGATAACAGATCTGTAGCATGTAGGTCATCCATATATAAATAGCTGCTCTCAACTTTGTATTGCTCGAATAAATAAACGATATGGCTGTAGATATACTGGACGCCTTTTGAGTTATTTATTTACTTCTGGCATCCCTCTCACTCGTGTATTGTAACATTTTTATTGATTTTAAAATACTGAGGCTGACATGCAACGCTTCTTACACTTAAGGCGGCATTTGATTTGACTTTTGTATGAAAAAAACTAATAAAGTTGCTAGTTAACTCCCATTTAAAGAAGTGTAAGTGTCTGTGTATAGGTTCTTTTGTCAATATGGTCGAGACAGTGCTAGATGCTAGGAAGTAAAACCAAGCCTATGCAAAAAAAAAATAATAAAAAAAATTACTCATAATAATAAGTATTTTTGAACGTAAACTTTCGTAAGTAATGTGAAGTGCATTGTAAATTTTTGGTCCGGATCAGTATGAGACGAGAAACCAATGACGCGAGCTCCGTCTCTGCTCACCATGATTAAGCTCTGCGAATCGGAGCGATACGTGGTCGGACTTGTCCGATAAAAAGCTACTTAAGTTGATCCGAACCAAAAATTTATAATAATAAGTATGATTTAAGGGAAAAAAAATGAGGAAAGTGATAAGAAAAGTCCCGCGATAAGAAAAAGAAAGCGGAGACATTATTAGTTTGTAAACTTAATAAGGTCACGGACTCACTGTATCTGTGGAGTGCACGACCGTTGGAAAAAAACCAAGCTGAAAAAAAAACCTGCCAAGTACGAGTCGGACTCGCCCACCGTGGGTTCCGTACCGCCTCAGTTTTTTTGTAAATAAATGTATAATACAAATAGACAATGTAGTTGGGCATAATCGGACACATGAATACGATTGACTTTCAGGCAATACGCATAATAACGTTAGACGAAAAACAAAATAAAAGCTAGAGAGCAAAGATTTTTTTTAGAGAGTCAGACTCGCGCTTCGCCGTTTTTTTATCAGTTGTCGTTAGAATACAATAATAAGTCCCACGACCACGTCAACTTTGATGCCTTTATAAATATACAGGCATTGGCGTGGTTGTGGGACTTACTTACATTTTTGCGATAGTATTAAATTTTAAAAAAATTAAAAAACCGGACCAGTACGAAATGGATTCGCCCACCCAGTTCGGAAACATACGTATAAATTTGTAGGTATGTACTTCCATATTATAAATAGTTCAGGAATCGAGTAGCGCAGTTTTTTCTCGAGCTTGAAAGACATTTTTTTTACCATTAGAAAATAATTTTCAGTTTTTCCCTGCAACCTAATAATTAGTGGTCAAATTCTATACTTCCAGGTCACCGGAGAGAACCCTAAAAAAATTAATTCCCTTGAGTGTGAAATATACGTTTATAGCGGCGTAACGGCGCGTATTTTTTTTCCTTCATTTTGATGTTTTATTTTTCACAGCTTTGAACTTGTCTGTAAACTCGAGCATATGGTTTTAATTTCAATACATCCACGCGCTCCCGAGACAAAGGGTATTGACAGACTGACGGTCGGATAACAGAGTGTGCCTATAAGGAGGACTCACGTGCCACGACTGGACTGGGCCCCGGCCGGGACACGGGGACACGGTCACACATCTGTAGTTTACTTTTTGTATAAAGCGATTCTTACTTCACACGGCCGCCGCCGGTCGCGGCACGGTGTACCTTGAATTTTCCTCAAGAGTTCCGTTTTTTCCGAGCTATGGAAATCTAACGAAAACAGGCTAAGTGTGTTAAGTTTTATAGTTTTGCACTTTTTTTTAGGCAATCCGCCGTAATAATACATTCTGTGAAAACTTCAACTGGCTTAGAGTAATAGGGTCCCGTTTGGCACCCTTCGGATACGGAACCCTAAAAATGCATTTTCTATTGTTCCTTTAGTTTTTTACCGACACCAAAGAACAGTTTTATAGCTATGCCTTATTTAAAAAACACATAACCTTAGTAATTAAAAATGGCGAGGAATACGCTAAATAAGACAAAATGTGTCGTGGTCAATCCATTAGGTACATATACGTGAACTAAGCTTGCATCATTCATCAACATTTGTCACGGTTAAAAAGCCTATACAAATAACGATAATTAGCGTAAACAATCAGAGTCGTCAATTAAAACAAAATAAACTTACAAAACTGCCCACAATCTAATCTAAGCAAACAACCGTGGCCACAGAGCATTCATAGGCCGCAATAGACAATTACAATGTTTCGTAATGATAGATATTATATTATAAAAAGTGCGAAAAGGATAGAAATGTTTTTAAGAGATTCGCTAAGTGGCGCGTTTCGAGCGAGCGCCTAAGTGGGCGAAGGTCGCGCGCCATTGTTGAAGGAAGGCTGCTAGTGTGAAAATTGTGACGCCCGCAGAGCCAATAACTTGCGCACCAGCTTAGTTACTGCCACTTCTGGACTGCGTTTTACTTATGCATGCAGTGACAGTTAACAAATATCCAGTACCATTGAGGACCAGGCGATGATAAGTCGGGGCCAGGTAGAGCAAATTCAAATGTTTTAAGACGCAACTAGCCTAAGAGGTAATATATAGATAAATAGAATATTCTTTACTGTAAGTACAAGGAATTACAATGTGATTTGACAATAACAGTACAATTGGCGGCCCTATTCTAAAAGTAATCCCTACCAGACAACCATTGAAGAAAAAAAAATAGATAAGCTAAATGACGGGTAGTCGGTGCAACTAGATATAATTAAACAAGATATCTCTGTCCAATACACATACATAAACGTTTCACAAATAAAATATGTCATATGGAAGGATATGAACGAAGACATTTACCTACCTAGTGAGAAAAAAAAGGAAAACCATAATTAAATTAAGGAATAATAATGTACTACTACAGCGTAACACCGAGCTGATTCTTTGTGATCATGGCACGAATTTCATGGCTTATGTCCCCCAACTGATATTGAAAACGCGAGGCAGTGAATTGGTGCTGAAAATTATTACGAAATGAAAAACTCAGAAGCTGACAGACCGAGAAGTACAACGAAAGTTACTTGCTTTCTGCTGTAATTTGAGCATACATTTTTGGGTTAAGGTAATTAACTTTATTCCGGATAAACTTACTTGACGGAAGATTTTTGTCGGAAGATTCCGACCGGAGACGAGCAACCGACGCGAGCTACGTCTTTGCCCACCATTTTTAAGCTCTGCGAATCAGAGCGAAACCTGGTCGGACGTTTCCGACCAAAAGTCAAGTAGGTAAATGAATCCGGAATAAAGTTGTCAATGTCAACAATGCTGACGAAAGTTTCAGACCAACAATTTTTGGGTTATTATACGTCGGTACACAATCGAATGAGATAAACGAGATTCTACCGGGTCATCAGGGAAAAGCGAGTAAGTATTAGCATGTAAACGTAAATTACAGATAAGTACATGTAAGCTTCCGCATGGGAAACGTGTTCCTAAGCCAATTTAAAGCTCTGCAAGGGATAATGATGCATTCAATTAGAAGACCTTACACACACAATGCACTGTGCGTTGGTTTGACATCCGAACAGTATGTCTGGCTAACCATCAGGGCCTAGATTCTATTAATGCTTTGTGTTGTGGCACAATGACAGTTGCATGAAAATGGCGATTGAGTTTCACTGCAGCTTCAAGTCCACGCGAGTGTATCATTCTAGGCGTCTGTGTAAAAAAAACACGCCACGTGACCCGACCGCGCATCTGTCATCTTACTCTCAAAACCAGTCGGACTTTACTAGCTGTTCTCCAACACATTTTACACTAGAAACTATTTTTATTAAACTTAAAAGGTTTTCTTATCGTGTTTATGCCCTTAAGACCACTTTTCATCGTTCTGCCGAGCGACGTAATAAGAATCAGCAATAAATTGATCTAGGTCAGCATTTATCTTTATTTACTCTAGAAACACATCTCTGCAAAGAAAGGTTGCTTTGTAGTTAAACTAACATCAATGGCCTCATTTCGCTCCCTGTCCTATCATGATCCAGGTTTATTCAGTTCCTTTTTATTTCTGAGCAAAATCACGGTTGTCAGAACAGAATATTTCATTCGCGCGGCTTAGTCGAGTTGTGTGATCACCCTTCGGAACTAACGATCACCTATTCCATTACATGAGCGCGTATTGCTTACTTTGTGAATATCCATCTACGAAAAATACAATGCCAGGACATCAATCCAATGTAACCTCATTAAAAAACCTTATTTAACTAATAAAGATAAATTAAGTCTTCGTGCCAAAATTATAGTGTAACTCACTAGCATAGCATTTGCTAGTGTACACTAGTGTATTGACACAGACATTGTTATGTACATTCGTACAGTTGACCACACAACACGTTCCTCTGAACCACAGCTTAGTTAACACAGCATTGTTAACTTAGCTGGTTGAGTTTAGTTTGCCGCTTTTGTTTAGCGTGCTATAGGCGTTCCACGTTAGAGACAGCGTTGAATGGTGCAAGCAAGGTTGATCACTAAGGCGGGGTACGTGTAATGAATGACACTGACAACGTAGTTGTTCTCCTCGACCCACTCTGCCTCTGAGCCATCTACGGAGAGCGATCGAGAGCATGGTCACACGGCTTAAGGGGACATTGTTTGTCACCATTTATTTTTAAACTTGCACTCTGATGCAACAAAGACGCTTTGTGAAAGCGGCTCGCAATGCCCAACCGCCAAGGGACCAAAGGGATTTCTGAACAGAAGGCAATAAAGATAAGAGCCATGACCTGAAAAAAAAAATCAGAAAGTAAAACCTTCCCAAGTGAAAGATGTTTCAGCAATGGCTAACGAAGTCCATAAAAATCCAGTTGCAATAAAACTAAACTACATGAAATAGTAGTAGCGAAGAGTAGGAGCGAGTTCTCGAAACGCGAATTCGGCAACGGCTGTCGGCGGCGGCGCTTGCGCCACTCCAAAACGAATTAATTACCTCGCAACCGAGTGAGGTATTAAAAAAACGCTTTGCGCAACTGTCGATGTGCACCTTGACACAGATACGGCGCGAGCTGTCGTTTTGAATACACAAAAACCGGACGCTGCCTCCACTAATTTGGTTGGAGTGGCCCGCGCATGGGTTGCTGTTGCACTGACAATTTTGACTCTGACCTTGTCTATGCAGTGCAGCTCTGCGCGATTTTCCAGATATATGCATTGTGAACACTCACACCAACCAATTAAGCGGTTTGCAACTTCGTTTTAGAAATCAGAAATTTATTTCAACGTAAAGAATTTATATTCTGTTTGTTGAATATCAATGTACTTATAATGTTAGGCGCTGCCTTGGGGCCGAATGTAGTGGAGAAAAAGGCAGCGAAAAAAAACTCCACTCTGACCATCTTTTCTCAAATCACCTGAAATCTAATTCATAAGTTGGTACGAATATCTATATATTTCAGAAGCTCGTGACATATAGCTGCATTCAACATTTGCTATGTCAAAACAATAAATAGCACAATAGTTTTTGGTAGATATGCAGTCACAGCGTTTATGAATTATATGAAAATTATGAAAAACTTATTAAACCCTATATAATAATCTATGAAGTAACAATGACTAGCTCGTTGTGGAATTGGTTCACTGCCAAGGGTTTTTATCATTTCTAATGTCGTCCATTCTATAAAATATGTCTTTTTACATAGCGCCTTTTTAACTAACATTTTTATTTTATTTGCATTTGGGAGGTGTAAAATATTTTCTAGAATTTTATTATAAAAACGTAACACTAATCTTGATCAGGAAAACACCTTGATTATTGAGTAGATCGATCATAAGTCTTAAAACGAACCGATATTAAGATTGTACACGCGATGTACAGGCGGTCCTTCTTTCAGCTAGGTAGGTATTGACTATTCTAGTCGATATTACATTTTTCTTAGAATAGAGCCAGTTCTCGCTTCGCAGAACGGAGACTTGTTTAGCTTTTCATTAGCATTTCTTTTTATTTCGCTGGCATTACATTCACACAAATAGTACGCTATGTATGCAGTATCAATAAGTATCAATAATACGTTTACTAAGCACATACATAAGCCCACGCCTGTATCCCAGAGGGGTAGGCAGAGTCCAGAGGCTGCCAGGCACCTCTGCCACCCTCTCACAACTGCCACTCTCGCCTCATCGACATTCATTAGTCGAATTTGGATGAGTATTTTAATTAAGTACGATTAAATGTTTTTGAAGACATTATCCTCCCGATTCCCGACTTCATAACGATTTTTTAGATCTCACGAGTTCGTTTCCCATGATTATTTTATTGGTAATTTTTTTTAGGAAATTGCTACTTCATACTAGCATCGTAACTTTGAAAATTAACAAAGTCATAGGTATTTATAGTAGTAATATCACACGCTAACTAAGAAGGAAAACACCGTGACAAAACCCGCGCGGCGGCTCGGTTGGCTTCGCACGTATTGACTTATCTTTCCTATGGGCTAGGCCGACTAAACTGTCAAGATGCTGCTGCTGGGCAAGCCTCCTCCATCTAAACGAGCGTCCGAGTGGCCCCTTCACTCATCTAGTGTGTGTGAAGGTGCCACTGGGCGCTGCATAAATCATCTCATTACGTGGATGCAAAGGCCAAAGTGCCTGAACCTGAACCAGTCCTGTTAATTTGATTAAATTGATGTATAATTATAATAAGACCACCCTATGTATTTTTTATTTTTATCACTTTGTCACTTGTGTTCAGTAAGAATATTCTTATCTTGACATACCTAATATCTTACTCCTCTAGGATACAGACGTGAGCTTATGTAACTATGTATATCGCTGAACATACAGCGATATAATTCTTCATCACGTTAGGTATCTTATTTAATTCAGTACCTGGGTGACCGAGCTTTGCTCGGTACTTTTTTTTTTTTGTAATATAAAATCTGTATTTTTTAATTTTTAATTCGGAACAATTTGATTAAATTGATGTATAATTATCTACATTATTTGCTCACTATTGCATATAAACCATGTTTTGTTTATAAGTGTTATATATAACTATAGTGTTATCTCTAGGACTCCGCAAGCCTTGTTATGTTTTACTCAGTGAGAACAGGGATGGGCTGAAAATCAGCGCTGTGAAGATGCATGCACTCACAGCACTAAGCTGAGCCCTATCCTTTTTATCACATAATTATGTTATCTGTCTCTATTTTTCTTAGATTACGTACATATTCTGGTGTGATAAATAAACATTTTTCAATTTCAATTTCAATTTCAAAGTTTTTCAGTAAATATTTTGCAATGTTTGAAATATGAAGAGTATACTGGGTGTAACAAAATACTCAATACTTTATTACAGCCATAAGTTACACTTCTTAAATTACACAAATCCCCTTATACATCCGAAAACTAAGAGTTCTACTAAATACCCCTGTGATTGTGGAATATTCGGAATATGTTCTATAAAGTTCTGCGGCTTCAAAATGTGTGTAACAGCGGATATGCTTCGCGAATTCAAAGTTGTTTGACGAGTGAGAAAATTTAAAAAATCCCATATACTACGCCTATATGAGAATTTTATGACCCGCTTCAGAGTAAATCAGCTATACATATACTTTTCGATGTCTCAATAAGTACTGTTAGCTTCTAGATTAGATTAGAACTACTCATTGTTGCACACCATGTGTTACATGATAAAGGAACGATCCCTGTGGCGCAGCGGTTAACGCATCATGCGAGAGGTACCGGGTTCGAACCCACAGAAAGAAAAAGACACAGACAGAAAAAAAACCCGGTCTTGGATGTTTACATGTTTGTGATGTCGCTGTTTCTGGTTCCTACGACACAGGGTATCCTAATGTGGGGCCAGAAGCTGTGTATGTGCTTGTATGTGAAATTATCAGTTCTCAAAATATCTAAGTTAAATAATATCCAGCAAAAAAGTCAAGTAAATGTATCCGGAGAACCATTTGCAATGTGAAGTGCTTACGCAAGTTTTAGTTCAAAACTAATATACATACAGCTTCAATGTTTGAATAAGGAAAAAACAGAACGTCGGGTAACAGTTTGGTTGAAAGTTTGAAACTGTGTTGAAAGAAGGGTGTGTTATGTCAATTTCCCTTTGGAGATGAAACCTCTCAAAGTCTAAGTTGAAGAAAAAAACAGTAAAGGTAAACATGAACTACGCAAAGTTTCAAAGTTTTTCATTATTCCTGGGCTGGTCATTATTTTGTTATTTTTCTTCACGTTTTGCACAACGTGAGACGCCGTTTTAAAGATTTATTTATTTATTTATCCACTTACAACTATCTTTACAGGCTGCGCCTAATACGACAGAGTAGCATCTTAAACCATACATTAACAATTAATTATCTTATCTTATATGTATTATCATATCGTACATTAAGAACTCACGCCGCCGCCCCGCATAATCGTCCGGCACGCACATGCTGACCCGCTTCAGCAACTCCGGATTAAAAATCCTACCATGTATTATTTATTTAAATAAATAGAGGAAGCTAGTGCTAGCTCCCTCCTAACTCTCCGTTCATAGTACCCCACCAACCCGAGAATGAATAACGTGGGGTACATCAGTGGGTAGAAGGGATACACCCCATATTGCCTCAAATAAAAATATCTAGCAAACTTGTTCTGAATACGCTCTATCATGATACTATATTTAATTCAATGGGGAGCCCAGATAACTGCATTATTTTCTAATTGGCTCCTTACTAACGCGTTATAAAGTGCGATTATCGCCTTCATATTTGTGAACCCGTGAACCCTTCGGAGTACAAATCCCAAGTTCCTAAACGCTTTCTTGCAGATAATGTTAATATGGGCATATTAACATTATCTGCAACTAAAAGAGATGTCACTTTTAAATCTGACCCCGAGTGACTGCGTCTCACGTTACGCAAAACGGTATTTATATCCTGTTACGAAAAAGGGTATTTTATCCTTATTTTATTTATTTAGGACAACCAACAGGCAACACAACAATACATTCACAGAAAAAAATTACACATTACATGGTATTGCTCACCCACTTATAAGATGTCTCAGCAGGCATTACAACTTAAGAAAATTGTAACACTCTGTATTACAGTTTTGTTAAGTTTGTTATATGTCAGCAACAATAAATTTTTTTTTATTAGTTTTTAGTAAACGAGCATCACAAATATATAATTAATTCCTAAACTAAATATAAAATAATAAACTAAATATTAAACTAAAAACTACCTAAATATAAAAAATCGAATCTACGCCGGTGCCGTTGGGGCGAGTTCCCAAGATACTGGCAGCATTCCCCCTCTGAATGGCCAGGCTGAGTTGGTAACAGAATACCGTAATAAAGTAATAAGACAGATAGCGGCAACAGAATCTTTAACTGTCAAATCTGTGAAAATTTCAACTGTCTAGCTATTATTGTTCACATGAGATACGGCCTGGCGACAGACAGATGGACAGTGGAGTCTTAGTAATAAGGTCCTGCTTTTACCCGTTGGGTACGAAATACCAAGAACTAGGAATTTGTCCAAAAGTGTCATCCGCACAGCTTTACAGCCGTTTACAGTTTGTTCTTTATCTGGAGATAAAGTAGTATTTAAGGAGTGAGGTTTCGTTCAGACTTTTTGCCCTTACAAACATTATATAAATTAAAAACTTCAGCTATTGCATAAAATAAGGCATTGTGCTTCAATAATATATACAGTAGTGAATGTTTAGATTTTTGATACATCAAGTAGAAAACTTTCACTTCCGGTTTCTTGTAATTTTTGACAAACTGTATAGCGTAGATTTTGCACCGGTCACTTCCTTACTAAAATTGTCCTAGGGGTGTAGAAAACAAAAAAATCCTGGAAGGAAAATATCGACATTCATCCTGTAGGAAGTTAATTGGTCGCTCGATTGACCAAAATTTTGGCCAAAATGGCCTCCTAAGACGTGTCATGACGTGTCATGGTGCGTGGGAGGAATCCAGATCACATCAGCCTTATGTCGTCGATAAGTGGATGGGATTATTTGAGCCAAAAGATATAGATTTTCATGAACCAGCCTATTAACGAAAGTGTTCAACAGCTTTGTAAGGGAAAAATTGGGACTGTTAAGTAAGTAAAATCATATTTTTGTGTTTCTTGATGTAGGCCTTTTTTTTAAATAAAATTTTAGATAACGCTTATTTTTTTATTATTGTCATATAATTATTTTACTTATAACCTGCAAATGATTCGTGCACCGGACATACAACTTTACATAATAATAATATATTGATACGCTCCATTTGTTTAATATTTTTTTTAGTGAGAATGTAAGCCCTAAAGAATTTCAATTGAGAATTTCATTCATATCTGAAAAAAAAATGGATCTGTAGTGAGGAGGATAAAATTTAATTACTATCACCGCAGAGCGAAATAATTTTTCAAATTAATACAACATACATAAGCTCACGCCTGTTTACCAGAGGGGTACGCAGATACCGCTTGCCACGATCTTGACAGATCACGTTCGCTTCATCGACATTCATTAGTCGTTGCATGCACGCACGCCGGTTTCGGGTCATCATGATCATCAATTAGCCACCTCCATGGATTTACAAAAAGACCGGTTGGAAGAGGCTTGCATCCAGCGTCTTCCTGCCACTTGGATGAGATCTTTTGTCCATCTTGTGGCCGGTCGTCCTGACGGACGATCACATATCGATATTGTGGTCTCCATTAGAGAACTTCGGCCCCATCGGCAATCAGTTCTGCGTGTAGTGTGCCCCGTCCACTGCCACTTCAACTTACTCATCCGCTGGGCTATGTGACGACTTTCGTTGGTCTAAGGATGTAATCATTTCTGATTCGGTCTCGTAGAGAAATTCCGAGCATAGCAATGGGTTTCGAGTACTTTTTAAAATAATTGTTATCTTAATTACCTACCATAAACAAGGCTTTTCAGAAACAGAACACTGTGTCTCGCCCAAAAAGGAGTGTTTGAAAACGTGGAGTCGAGTCGTGGGCCGAAGTTTTGCTAACGTAACCTCAAGGGAAGGGAGCACGCAGCGTAGGAAGCCTTATCATCACCCTTATATAAAGTAAAGGTGCGTACATACACATAAACATTTTCATACAGGCACAAACATTGCTTCTGGCCCCACACTGTTATACCCTGTGTCGTGGGAACCAGAAACAGCGACATCACAAACATGGAAACATCCGAGACCTGGAATTTTTTTGGCCCCAGCCGGGTTTCGAACCCGGGACCTCCCGCATGGTGGGCAGATGTACTAACCACTGCGGCATAGGGGTCGTTTCGCCTACATAGGCACGTTGCTGCTATACTTGGCGTAATAGTTTATTCGCGATATTATGCTACGACCTATTCTCAGACTTGCCAAATATAATAATATACTGTACTAGTATTCGCCCGCGACTCCGTCCTCGTGGACTTTAGTTCCAAACTTTGCAACCCCGTTCACTCCCTTAAGGGTTAAATTAAGAAAAACGGCGAAACACGTGTTCAATCAATTGTGCTGAAGAGTATTTATTTTAAGTTTCAAGAAAATGAGACAACATTCTTTATACCTACCATACAAACTTTGGCAACCCTTTTCACCCACTTAGGGGTTGAATTTAAAAAAAATCGGTCTTATTCCTTGCCTACATTATATAAGACCCTCTGTGCAAAATTTCAGCTTCCTAGGTGCAACGGCTTGGGCTGTGCGTTGATGAGTGAGTCAGTCAGTCAGGACTTTGAATTTTAATTATATAGATTAAAAATATCATACAACAAATCGGCGGAGCCGTTTCGGAGGAGTTCGATAACCAACATTTTTTTTTGTATGAACTTAGGCTAATATACAGCTGTTGACAGTTGATTAATAGATTGTCAGTGGACATTAAACCGGGGGTTAAATACTCTCCAATCGCAAAAAATACCGGGAAATGGAATAAGCCAGTCAAATAAATGTACTTCACTGTGAAACCGCCTTAGGTCACTCCAAGCTCACAATGTAAGTTGTCAACAAGTTACTTGACCATTGTATGACCAACACAATTAACGTACTCGTACTGTGGGTCTAATTTAGTAGCGCCCTTTCCGAAAGCCACGAATTTTCAGTATCGTTGCGGTGTTTTCGGAAAAAAAGGTAACAGTATGGCTACCCAGCACGGCATATCGTGGGCATTTATGGATTGTTGAGGTTCAGGCTTGCACTTTTGGCATTATTTCTGTTATTAAATTTATTTATCAAATATTAACAATTAATAACTTCAACGCAACACAATCACTAGACCTGCCGTTGTATTACGTAACTTTCCACTCTATGGGTTAAGCATTTTGACAACTCCGAAGAGTCGAAATATGTATGTATTCGACAGTTCGGAGTAGGCTGAATCAGACAACTCCATACAATGGAGGACTGCACCCCTGGACTAGATTCTGCTAATGCATTGAAGTACAAACGCAACTGCATGAACGTGGCGATTTAGTTTCATTGCCGCTTCAAGTCTACGCGCGAACAGACAAAAAAACAATCTAGGCGTCAATGGAACGAAAAAACCAGGCCACGTGACCCTACCGTGTAATAATTGACATCGTAGGTACTATGATGCACAAACAGAATCGATGCCCAGGAAGGTATCCAGTACTATGGTGACCAGGCAAGAACAGTACAAACATAGAAATGGACCCAGACTGAGGCCATTTAAAAAAAATACGGAGACCCCCAGTAGGAATCGAACCCACAAGGCGCTTTTGACGCCTTGGTAGTTAAGCTTATGCCACACGTTCCCGCCGCAAACCGTCTGGTAACTTCCAAGCGCTGGGGTACAGTCGACAGCACGTCAACCTTCACATTTTAGTTGCAAAGTCGCCCGTAATGCAACGGAGTAGAGTGCATGGGTGTATACGATGATGTGCAGTCGTCTGTACTAGATTTTCTCACGATAATTTCCTTCGCTCCTAACGAGTGATATTACTGCCACAATGGAGGCACCTATGGCACATGATATACGTATTTTTACTTCTGCTGTAAAACATACGTCACTCAGAAAACCCATGCCGAAGACCAAACCCACGACGACCGCAAACTCTTGAAAATAAGGCAAGCACAAAAATGATTGTACTTAAATCTACGTATGTCTATGATATTAGGCCTGGTTTACATTAAATTTGCTTTATTTTCATGCTTTTAGCATGCTTTCCATAGAGCTAGAATAGAATAGAGACGCCAATTCCTTTTATAAGTACACTAGCTGTTGCCCGCGACTACGTCCGCGTGGGCTTTATTTGAGTAAAGTACCGTTTTTGCAAATAAGATAGCCTTACCCCCTTAAGGGATGATTTTCGTAAAACTACTTTACACGTCTTTCATGACTTTCAATGAAGGAGCTTCCTGCTGAATTTCATTCGCATAATTTCAAAAATGGCAAAGTTTCATACTATTATTGCACCCCCCTTTTATCCCCTTGGGAGATGATTTTCGAAAAACTATTTTACATGTGTTTCAAGACATTCAATGAAGGACCTTCATTCTGAATTTCATTCGAATAATTTCGTAAACGGCAAAGTTTCATACTAAGTCTGCACACCCTTTTTTATCTCTTTAAGGGATGATTTTCGAAAAACTATTTTACATGTTTTTCATAACTTTTAATGAAGGACCTTCATACTGAATCACATTCGAATAACTTCAAAAACGGCAAAGTTTCATACCAAGTTTGCACCCCCCCTTTTCCCCCTTCATCATCAACCCATTATGTCGCCACCGAGGGGCGTGGGTCTCTTCCCTGAGGAAGGTATAGGCCATACTCCACCACGGGGGCCAAGTCCGGATTGGTAAAGGCTTGTAAGACTAGTGGCTGGTCTTACTGTCAGAAGTTTTCAAGCCGCGCTAAGGCCTCTGACTTGGCTTAACGACTACCATCTATCGACGGCAGCCGGCACCAACTGCTTAACGTGCCTTGCGAAGCACGGAACCGCTCGGTAAAATGCCACTAGCGTCAGTCATAGACAGTGACCCATCCATGGCCTGAACGCGCCGTATGTTGCTTAACCTTAGTGATCGTTTAAGATCACTCAGGCAGCCCAGGCTACGAGCGATTTTCCCCCTTAAGGGATGATTTAAAAAAAAACTATTTTACACGTATATCATAATTTTAAATGTAAAACCTTCGTACCAAATTTCATTCGAATAACTTCAAAAACGGCAAAGTTTCATACTAACTTTGAACCCCCATTTTACCCCCTTAGGGGATGAATTTTAAAAAACCCTTTAAAATTAACCCCTGTGCAAAATTTCAAGTTTCTAACCCTTATAGTTTAGGCCCTGCGTTGATATGTCAGTCAGTCAGTCAGTCAGCTTCTCCTTTTTATATATATAAGTATATAAGTAAATAATAAATCAGTAATGGTTGGTTGTATACTATGTGTTTAGGATGTTTTGAAACAACTTTTATAATATATGGTGCGTAATAAAAGCCATGACTCGGCATACGTTTTGCCATCTGTTTTATTCAACCTTTATGGAAAGCATGTTAAAAAGCATGAAACTACAGCAAATGTAAACCAGGCCTTACATATAAAGGTGAAATGCGATATTTCGGATAAATATACCAGTTGAACGTAACACCATCTAGAATTTTAATTTTAATCTGAAGCAATAATTTTCGTTGAGCGATACCTTATTATAATATCCGCAATCAACTAGCATTTTTTATTGTATAATATATAAAAAAATCATAAAACTTATTCAAACCCAACCTTTAGAGGTACCTATTGCGATATTTCTGATAAGAAGTCTATTATTATAGTGAAAAAAATCGTTGAGTTTTGAGTCACTATAATAACAATAAAAAAAACAATATTGCATGAGATTGAATTATTAATAACATTATTCCATTAGTCCAGTATAGCTCTGATCTCTTCGGCCGTGGAGTCTGGTTTGTTTAATTCATGATTGTTCCATCGGCTGCAAATTCAGTAAGGGTTTTCGAGAAAGTATGTCGCGCGCAGTGTTGCCAGACGTTAAACTAAAGAGAAGTGCGGACAAAAACAAGTAAAGGGTCCTGAACGATAATTTTAAGAACTATACTAAGTTGCCGAGCTATTGTTTTGAGCCAAAGAAAAGATTGCGATTTTTCCTACTAGTTAAATTAATTGTAATTAAATAAACTGAAACATTAAAAAATCAATAAAGAAACAAACTAAACTAATAAACTTTAATCTTGTTTTTAAAATGAATGAGATTACCTTTGACGGCTTGTCGTTTGTCCTGCCGGAATCATAAGAGACCAAAATGCTGATTATAATTTCCACAAAACACAATCAAATCCTGATCCCCGACTAGATAGCTTGTATGACGTCACAAAGGATGTGTCACAACAAATTTTGATGATTGTCTGGTAACCCGTGTCGCGCGAGAGTTGGCGCGTAAACGGTGCCAAGCTAATTTTTATTCGGACATCAGAATGTCGACGTAGGTATACTGAAAATAAGTCGAAAAAAATCAGTTACCCCAATTCCGTTACTAATATACACCCTACTAATGTACACCGTCCACCCTGCTGAGATAATCCGCCAAGATAAAAATTAGGAATAAAAAAATTAGGATAACTCTACGCTGGCCGTTTTATTGATAGATATATTTTTGTAACAACTCCGAAATGAAAAAAAGTGAATAGATGGAATTACGGTCACCACAGCACACTATATCAATTCAGAGAAAAGCCTAATAGGTTGAGATAGTTTCCCTTTTAGGTCATCATTGAGCCCCGATTTTTTTCACGCTTCCAGGCTGCGATTCCACTGAAGAGGAGCGGAGTAGAGCGGAGCGGAGACGAGCAGTGCCGTGATTAGCAATTACATGGCTTGAAATCGGGGAGAAGATTGTGGATTTCAAGCCATGTGGTTGGTGAATCACGGCACAGCTCGTCTCCGCTCTGCTCAGCTCCGCCTCAGCGGAACCGCAGCCCCTATCACATAGCAGAGTGGAGAAGAGATGTGGATTTCAAGCCATGTGATTGGTTAATCACGGCACTGCTCGTCTCCGCTCTGCTCCGCTTCGTCTCAGCGGAACCGCGGCCCCACATAGCAGAGTGGAGAAGAGATGTGCATTTCAAGCCATGTGATTGGTGAATCACGGCACTGCTCGTCTCCGCTCTGCTCCTCTCCGCCTCAGTGGAACCGCAGCCTAATACTTCAACTCCACATTTGGCGGGTACGAGTACACTCGACTTCAACAAAAATTGCGGTTTATAGCCTAATATTTCCTAAGCGGATCCTCGAATCGAAACATTATTTATTGTACACACCCACAATAACACCACACTATACAGGTATCGATTTTTTTTCAAACATTTCTTTTTACTATTTTGCAGGCGGGGCAATTAAATAACGAGCGACGTGACGACCTCTGTTCCGCAGAGGTTAGCGCATCTGCCTACCATGCGAGAGGTCCCGAGTTCGAACCCCGGCTGGGGACAGAAAAAAACCCCCAGGTCTTGGATGTTTACATGCTTGTGACGTCGCTTGTTTACCACGACACAGGGTTTTCTAGTGTGGGGCCAGAAGCAATGTATATGCCTGTATGTAAATAGAATAGAACCCACATTTCTAAGGTAACTTAATCTTGCACTACTTGCAGTCCTTCACGTTCGAAACCATTACATTATCAAAAAAACAAATTAATGACTAGTCTAAATTCACCTACATTTTTAAAAGTTGATGAACTGTAACAAGCATTTGTTATCAGCCAGCCAGCAAGACGTTGGTGGTCTACGAGTAACGTCTTCGCTCGTACTTTCAGGCAAATCTACATTAGTGCATAGTAGCACTGAGCTGAATTTCATTATTTAGGTCACTGCGTAATCCAGAATGCACGCGACCGATCTACGGCGTCGAATACCCAGAATACCCTATCTTGATTCCAGTGTTGGCAATACTATGTTAATTGGCAAGTTCTAAGGCGTCCAGGTCAAAAATCTTATGTCCACTGCGAATAGCTGCAACGTTACGTCTAGAAAACTAAGTCGTACGGCTTTCAGCAATAGTTGGGGGCTCCAGGCACTAGCGCCACCATTGGAAAAATAAACCGGACAAGTTCGAGTCGGTCTCGGCGACCGAGAGTTCCGTACAAATTTGTTGGTTATACATAACAATATTAGAAATAGTTAAGGAATCGAGTCTCGCAACTTTTCCGAGTTTGTCCCGTACTTCAAAGACTAATTTTATTATTATTTAATTACAAAATGTATCTGCTTTTAGCTCGTGGACACTTTCATACTGACTCTCACACATCAGATGTTAAATTCATGGTTTTCCTTTTATTTCTTACACTAACTTATTTAGCATCGGTATGATAAAGCTCCAGGGTAATTTTATTCTCGTGTAGCGGGTTTGATTCCCGGTTCAACCATATAATTATTTTAAAATCTATGAAAAAATCTTCATTTTTTTAAATTAAAATAATGTCTTCTTTCAGTAGAATGTTCCATCTACAATATTTAAGGTACTTTCCCTCCATGTGGCATAGCCGTGGGATCCCCTGTATAATCATGTATTTATGTATCGTGAATTTTCGGTGAAATGGATATCAATAGTTAATTATATTACTTCCGATTTCTACGAGTTTACGCTGTGAACTTATAAATATAAAGCCGAAAAGGGTAGCAAAGATTATAAAGACACGATTTTTTTTTCTTGCCAAAACTCTGCACCTCAAAACGTTCCCTGGCAACAGACGGAGTATTATTTCGACACAGAGTACACGCCCACCCCTAATGCACTGGGGATGAATAGTAAAATCCGATATCTCGAAGGAGACAGTTTTAATGCAGTTTGAGTTTGGACCAAACGCGAATAGTACTAATCTCTTGGCTAGGTTTTATTCTATCTATGTACAGCTGTGCGCGTGCATGTAATGGCTCCGAGTGTGTTCGCGCGATATCAACCTACAGCAGCTACTCTGGCGAAACTGGGTTAGTGGGTCAGAGGCGAGGTTCTCTGATAGTAGTGACTTATTGTAAGGAGCGCTGCTTGCCGCTTAATGAGTTTTTAAAACAATAACTTAAATGAAGATAAACAGCCGTTGGAAAACAATCCTCTCTATTCCTCTGTCGATGAGTCAAATAGAAGTGCTGCATTTATTGGTACTACGCGTATAACTGCGCCTGCCACTAAGGGGGCGCCAAATTCAAGCACTTATGTGAAATTTTAACAAAGAATGAATTCAAATACTCAGAGAAGTCCGTATGCAACTCTCACTTTGAGCTGCTGGTGCTTCCAGTGTGGTCCCATTTCAATTTGATCCAGTTCTGACATGAGAAAGCCATGTAAGTCTTAAATTAGCCTGTTTAGACGCCTGCCCCTTTCTTCATAGCAGTCAACTTGTTCTGATTTGTGTTTCGTCACGGGGTGCGGGGTAAGTGGTTTGTTACGTAATGTGCAGTGACACTATTAGTTTTTGATAATAGCAGTGCAGTATCCCCGTGGCCCCGGTGGGTCGACCCATTGGGTTCACGGGTAATTTTAATTATCCGTGAACCCATGGCATTAGGGATTGCTCCCTGGACTTCTGATTGTATCGATAAATAATTAAAACCAGTTAGTTACAAACAATTTGGAATTTATGAGATATTATAGAATTTTTGTTCCGGCTAGTCCTCTCCGGACCACTTGGCAGTCACAGAAAGTACTAGGAGAACATACCTGTAAATATAGCATTCGCAAGAAATATTCAAGTTGTCTAACCCGGAAAGTTACGTAATATAAGGCCTGGTCTCTGCCTATACCTCTCTGTGATATAGGGCCGGTATCTGAGTTGAGAATTTTCATTAACTTAACTGTACTGCTGTTTCATCAAATTTCTCAGAGAAGAGCGTGACAGAATGATACTTAAGTATTTACTTAGTGTAAGTTCTCAATTCAGAAATCGGCCCATCGGAGTTTATGTAATACATTAATTATAACGGGAGTAAATATAAATTTTCCAGTGTGCTTCTCTTATGGGCTGTTCATTTATTAAAGGGGTGGGACCGTCTCCGATTAACCCAGAGACCTAATTAATATAAGCGAGTAGACTCGACTAGAGACGCAACACAATGTACCTCAAATGGTATTTTTATGAAACTCGGCCCAGACGATATGGGATTTAGGGATCAGAACAAGTCTTGTTTTTCTTATGTAATTACTAGCTGACCCGGAAAACGTTGTTTTGCCATATTAATTAGCGTACGACCTATTCTCAGAGCTATCGAATGTGCACAAAAATCATAAAAACGGTTAAGTCAATGGCAGTTCGATAGCAAACGTTGTGACAGAAGATTTTTGATTGTGTAGAAATTTATTATCATTAATAAATTCCTTATTGCACAATTTATACACCAGCCCTAACCAGACAATGGTGTTATAGGTACAACTTTAAATTGAACCTTATGAACCTTACTTTGAAATACAGTCCAAAACCAATGAATTTTTTTTACCTCCCATGCCTGGATTTGTTACTTGAGAACTTTTGAGTGGGTGAACCGATTTTGAAGATTATTTTTTTATTTGATTCTTAATGCTGGTGCTTCCAGGATGGTCTCATTTCAATTTGGTCCAGTTCTGACATGGTATAGTCTTGTCACCTGTCACCTGTTTAGGCGCCTGCCCCTTTCTTCATAGCAATCATCTTGTCACACTAGATGAGTGAAGGGGCCACTCGGACGCTGCAGTACCCGGGACCTCGTTTAGATGGAGGAGGCTTGCTCAGCACCTATACCATCTTGACTTTGTTAATTTTCAAAGTTACGATGCTAATAAGTAGTTCCGAAGTAGCAATTTCCTAAAACCCTACCAATAAAATAATCATGAGAAACGAACTCTAGAACCTAAAAAATCGTTTGGCTTCAAAAACATTTAATCGTACTTAATTAAAATACTTAACAAAGTCTACTAATGAATGTCGATGAGGCGAGAGTGGGTGATTTGCCGGGATCGTGGTGAGTGGCAGTCCCTGCATGGATTCTGCCTACCCCTCTGGGATAATAGGGTGGGCTTATGTATGTATGTACACGACGTAACTACTACCCGGTGGACAATGATTATTTATACTTCATAACATACTCATACGGTACTATTTGTGTAACTGTTGTTTTGTCAGCGAAATAAACAAAATTTTCACAAAAAAAAACCGACTTCAAACGAAAAACTATTCCAAAACACAACGCAATAAAAAGTTAAAAATACATAATTTGCGTATTCTTAAGGAAGCACTACAATGTACATTGTACCTAACCATAATGACACCGAGTCCAAAACTAAGAATAATTTGTAATGCATGTAAGTAAGAATACGCAATTATTTTCCACAATTGTTTTGGGATTTTTTGTTAAAATTTTTGTTTTTTAATTAAAACTTTCGTAATCACTACACTTTTTGAACTTTATTTCCGGGTGAATTTACTTGATCTTTCGTCGGAAAAGTGCGACCAGGAATAGAAGAAAAAACAATATTCTATTCTCTTCTATTATTGATTTAAGCTCGAACACGCGTGTTTCCTTCAATTCCTTTCATAAAGGGAAAACAATAGCGCACCCAAGGTCAGTACAACAATACCAACTCAAAATTACATACAAAACTGTGAATTGATTAATGCTTTTAACACACTTTTGGCCGATTTCTGAACTGAGAATTTCACTAAGTAACTACTTAGGTAACGTTCCGTCGCGCTCTTTTCTGAGAAATTTTGCGAGACAGCACTACAGTTAGGTAGGTACTTAGCGAAATTCTTAACTCAGAAACTGTCCCTCAATCAATGAGCATATTGGAACTCTTATCTTGGAACGTTTGTGTGTGGTGGTGTGGTCCAACCCGGTCAGCTTTGAGAAACAAAAAATATTGTATAATCACGACATACAACTTGTTAAAATCTTCTATCTTAGAACACGGTCAGCTTTTAAGACTACAATGACGATGAAGCAGCCGTTTAAACGAATAGGACATTGTTTAATTCCACCTACATTGTACGAATAAAATAACTCTTTGATTACATAATTATTAGTATTCATCATCAACCCATTATGTCCCCACCGAGGGGCACAGGTTCCCTGAGGAAGGTATAGGCCATACTACATGGTGGGGGCCAAAAAAAAAAAGAAATGTGAGGTGAAACCAATGCGTCTTTTCTAAGCTTTTTTAAGTTCAGTGCATAGTCAATTCTCGTGTCAGAAATTTCCAAATATACTCAGAGGCACAATTAACCGCCCACTTTAATTTTCCGACGTAACTTGAAATATTCATAAGGGAATGATTCGCACTCGCCATGACCACTTACGTAGTACCTTGATGCCGTGGGTATACCCTATCAAATACATTTGGGACAATCTTAAAATGCGAGTGGAATTCATTCCCTGATTAATATTTCAAGTTACGTCGGAAAATTAAAGTGGGCGGTTAATTGTGCCTCTGAATGTAGTTCTAGACAGGTACTGGTGAAATGCTTGAGGTTACGGAATAATCATTATTGACAGTGTTTATGTTACTTGCAACAAATATTTATGTTTTATATACAGGAATTTGATTTGAAATACTAAAATAATACGATCAGCTTTTGGGTGAACAATTTTAATATTCTACAATATGTCGCGATTATAGAACACTTTTGGTACGACAAAGTCGGGATGTGCTCCCGTTGGACATACATACGTAAGCTCACGCCTATACCAGAGGATGTAGGCAGAGACCAGGGACTACCACCTGCCACGATCGTGATTATATCACTTTCGCTTCAACGACATTCATTAGGGGCCATCCATAAATTACGTCACACGAATTTCATTATTTTTTTACCCCTCCCCCCTCCTTGTCACAGCTGGTCACATTTGTGAGACTCCCCCCTTCCTAGTGTGACGTCACATATTTTGCAATTTTACATGTAGATTTCTATTGGATTAAAACAGCAGTTCCGAAGTTAGTTTTATTTCCGATAGACTTAGGAATAGATAGAGTTGCAAAAGTTTTTGTATTTTTCGTTGATAGTTCTGAGTTCGTGTTTTAACACTTAGATTAAAATAGATTTTTGAATGTGACGTCACAAAATGTAAGACCCCCTCCCACACCCTTGTCACACAATGTCACACTTCGTCGACCCCGCCCTCCCCCTTAGCGTGTGACGTAATTTATGGATGGCCCCTTAGTCGACGCATGCACACACGCATGCCGGCTTCGGGTACTTTTTATCTTAGTTTTAGCTATTAAAAACCGCTATTTTGTAAAAGTATGTCCGCCTGGCGGACCTTCACAATTGTGGTCACTAGGTCCCCTTCAGGCCAAGAATTCACAAATCAAACTATTGAAGAAGCTGAAGAACCCAAAAACATAAGATAACATTTACATACTGTGTCGTGGGAACCAGAAACAGCGACGTCACAAACATGTAAACATCCAAGCCCTGAGTTTTTTTTGTCCCCAGCCGGGATTCGAACCCGGGACCTCTCGCATGGTAGTCGGATGCGCTAACCGCTGCGCCACAGAGGTCGTCAAAAAATCGTTTATTGTCATTCAAAGTAACGCCGCACATATTTCTCAAGTACTCTGCATTCTGTTTTCTTTTTTAAATAGTAGATTCTATAAATAATAGTTTCAACTGCATTAGTCCTACATGATTCACACCGAGTCTCGCTACCACACAATTTCCAAGAACTAGCAAGAATTTTAAGTCCCTTTTTGCTTTGAATTACCTACGTCCATGTGGAATTATGCCATGAATTGAATACCTACATCCTTACTACAACAAAAAAACTTGAGATGTAAACGTTGATCCGATTGTCACCCAAAATCACGTAGGGGAAAAGGTGCAAATGTCACGTTTCCTTCCTCAAGAAATAGTGTGAAATGGTGGCTACAGATGGTACAAGAACAATGGGGTTGGCAATTTGTATGGTTTTCTTGGCAATTTTTATGGCAATAGCAGAATATTTGTTATTTTAGAAACCCCTAAAATGGATAAAGCGGCTTTTTCGGGAAAAATCAGTACAGTCGACAGCACATCATGGTATATAACCATGCATTCTACTTCGTTGCGTTACGGGCGACTTTGCAACTAAAATGTGAAGATTGACGTGCTGTCGACTGCACCCAGGCGTTTACGCTCAGTTTGCAATAAAAACACTGTGGCTTGAAAGTTTGGAGGAAGTAAACAAATTATGAAGAAATTTGTAAGTTGTTTTTCTCAACAAATACAAAACAGAAGCCGGACAAGTGCAAAGAGGCCTCGGAGCCCGCTTACCTTTGCCACCTTCCGAACTTTTTCTAATTATTTAATTAGAAATGTATAGTTTCAGTTTTTTCCCTGCATTTGTAGTTATTATTTTTATACCGACTTAATCATTTGATAATAAATAAATAAGATTAATAACAACCGATATTATTTGCCAAATTTTATAGTTCCAGGTAGACGGGAATACGAGTTTTTCTTCCCTTGAGGACCGAAATCTATGTTTTTTTGTGAGGCATAAAAGGTCGATTTTTTATACGATAACTTAGAAGTTTGTTTTTTTCATAGTTTTTAGATACCTTAAATCGGCTCCGATTTAACGCGGCAGTTGTATTGAAGTTGAAAATTACGAAACGAAAATGAGTCGTACAAAATAATAAAATAGGTCATATAATATGGTCTCTGGCCGAGGGGTGTTTTCTTGGGAGGGCATTCGATGGGCCGAGGATCCGGGCAGAGGGCCACAACGGGTCCTCGGTAGTTGGAGGCTTGTGGAGCTCGCGCCTCTCCACCGGGAGAGCCGGTGGCGCGGGGGACGCCGCGCGGAGCTTGCGCCGCCGGTTGAGGGAGGGTCACGGACGGCAGGTCGAGGGACCTGCCGTCCGACATCGTGACGGGAGAAGGGGGTGGGGGGCCCATGCCCCTTCTCCAGTGAGGGTGGGCCCGACTCCTTGCGAGTCGGGTCGACGTCGCCGGGGCGCCGCTGTGGCATTCGCGTTGTGGTTACACCACTTGCGAGATCCGGCGGCGCCCCATTGCACGAGCGACAGGACGGCCCCCGGGGTGTTTTAGGAGGTATGCCTCTCCTATTATTATGAGAGGAGAGTCCGACACACGGCCGTCGCCCTCCCCCGAGGGTGGCGGTTATGGTGCACAAAGCATTTCACCCCGTTAACAAAAAAAAAAAGGGTATCCTAGTGTGGGGCCAGCAGCAATGTGTGTGCCTGTATGTAAATGTTAATATTTTTTTTATTACTGTCGTACCTACTAAATTTCCAACCAGCGGCGATAAAAAAATTACTGCCCATATTTTTTTTCAACATCATATCATAATCACTTCATCATAATCATAATAACTTCTCGAATATTTAAATAACAGTTCAAAAAATTTGTTCCCCCTTAAATCTGACTGCACGCTTTCAATTTTCTCGATACCTCTACGATTTCCCTAGATGGGTCTAATGGACCCTAAGGGGTCTTGATAGACGGCGGACGGACGGACAATCGGACAACAAAGCGATCCTACAGGGTTCCGTTTTTTCCTGTTGAGGTACGAAACCCTAAAATCATTTCTGTGCAGGTAAATAAATGCGATACTCATTAAATTGTCTATGAATTGAATTATTATTATTGTTGTGTGTGATTAATGTAATTATTATTATATATTTTGGCGACCGCTGAAAATCAGCGTCATGGTCACCAACGATCATGGCATATGCTGAGAGGCGGCCATTTGGGTGTAATTTATGTCTTATTTATGGTAGTAAGTAAGTACTCTATATTAGAACCCAAGTCATCTACACGCTAAACCATTATTGTTTTTATTTTCATTTTGATCCTGTCGGTACCAATTATTATTAATTATTAAATTGACAAAAGTCAAAAGTTATGGTCTTGGGTTTCTAAAATTCAGAAGCAGAAAATAATGGCGCAAAATCCCTCTGTTCATATAAGAGATGAGCGTTTGTGTTTCGTCGACGATGTAGGCAACTTAGGTGTAACTATGGACAGTGGTCTGAAGTTCGAGAAACATGTAGGTGATATTGTGCGTAATTGTTTTTATAGGTTAAGAACTTTATATAATATAAGGAAATACCTCAGCGTAACAACCCGAACCCTTCTCTGTGATAGCCTCATTACGTCCAGAGTAAACTATGCCATCACTGCGTATGGTCCTTGCTTGTTCGCGAAAACACTCAAGCTCTTACAACGAGTTCAAAATGCGTGTGCTCGTTTTTGTTACAATATTCCCCCACGAGCACATGTCACGCCGTTCATTACTAACGCAAATATATTAAAGATGGAAAGTAGACTTAAACTTTTCATGGCGACTCTGATGTTTGGAATTGTAAAATTCCAGAAACCAGCTTATTTATTCAATAAACTAATTTGGCGTTGGACCGTATACGGAGATTGCAACAGAGTTAGGGCATGCTCGAACCCTCTTGGTGTGCCTCGTCACCGTACTGCCGCGTTTCGTGGTAGTTTTCGGTTTCAGGCCACCAAGTGTTGGAACGACATTCCTCCACCTATTAGGCAAATGAATTCAAGAAATAGCTTTAAAAACAGTTATAAAAAAGTTCTTCTTGACTCACAAAAGCTGCTTCCTTAACATCTGTTATTGCATGAAACCAAATCAAGTCATATACATGTCGCAGTAAAGTAGTTAAATCAGAGAGTCAACTGAATCTCTAGACAGTCAATCAAAGATCGATATTCAATCAAGTCGCTAAAGTTCCGTCAGACAAGTGAGTGAACGAAACGTCTGACGAGTTTCCTAAACGTTCCTAGGTATTTCAACTTTGGTAAAATGTTTCTTTGAACGAACGTGTCGAGTCTTCTAAAGCCATATTTGCAACAGGAACTCACTACAAAAACAAGACTCTTCTTCTTAATTTTGTTGCGTAACCATATACAATAAAACAAAACACGGAATTTCCAAGCTCTCAGTTCATTCACTATGACATCGAAATAACAATAACAAATGAAATAATCGTGGCGGAGTCGACAACATTCTCAAACAAAGACCACAATTTGAAACAAAAAACCACACGCACAACAAACCAAGTTGCACAACGTTTGCCAAAAGAAAGACTCTAAAAGTAATCAGCTGTTGTCGTGACCGCCATCTTGTTTTACCTTACAACATACTGGCTTTCGGTCAGTCAGATAGTAAAACGTTTTCGACGCTGCTTTATTTAAATCAAAAAGCTAGCGACTTGATTGAATATCGATCTTTGATGGACGGTCTAGAGATTCAATCCGCTACTTGACTCTTTTTTCAAGTAAGCCTTAAATGCTAAATATCTCTTCCATTAGACCAAAATATATTTTAGTATATTCTTTGAGGACCTAAAAGCAACAAAAACATTATTTTAAAACGTTGTTTTGCTAAACAGCCAAAAACGCGGTCCGCCATTTTTGTCTATGGTTTGAACTCCAAACTGTTGTAAACAAAGTTAGTGATGGAACTCGAATCAAAAATGACAATTCGAATCGACTCGAATCACCCGGAAGATGATTCAAATCATGATTCGAATCAATATGCTGATTCGAATCAATATGTTGATTTGAATCAATATACTGATTCGAATCAATTATTATTATGATTCGAATCGATACGATGATTCGAATCATTACGGAGACATCATATGCATTGAAAATACTGATAAAATGTACCTATAAAAATTATAATATTCAATGTAAATGTTTCAATACACCCAATTATTTTCCATGTTTTCATCAAAATTCAGTTATTATTTTAATAAGTAAAGGTATGTGTCCGTTATGTGAAATTTATTTATATATGTATTTATTCAACACTAATTTTCACTTACACGTTCACACACCTACAGTACACCTACAGTACTACATACACTCACACACCTACAGTACTTAAGATCAGAAATTTTTGATACTTGAAGCTTTTTATAATAATTTTTATTGTCAACGCTTTTTCTTTATCACCGTGTTAAAATGTCTTCTGAAAAAACTTATCCAGCACAACTCTTTCACTTATTCCACTCTGACCAACTGAACTATGAACTAAAACTCTACTACTATTTTTATTTCTAACAGAGATATGAGGTAGTTTTGGGAAGTATTTGTGTTGAATGGTTTTGAAATGTGTTTAAGATGGTATTGGAATATTCTTAAACCATAATTTATCCTTGCACATTATTTGATTTGAGATAATGTTTAGCAAAGTTTTGGACTGTATTTGGTATTATTTAGAAATCATCGATAAAAAAACATCCCAAACACATCCCAAACACATCCCAAAACCATCCTAAAATATATCAAAACCATCCTAAACATATCCCTAAATCATTGCTACCACATTTCAAAACCATTCCAAATACATACTAAAACGCCTTAAGCGGTCGTCTGCGGCTATGTCCATATTTGCACAAAACAATAGATTTTCTATTGTTTTTCTAATACTGCATACTAGAGGTTAAACACAAACATCCTAAAACTATCCCAATTATACCCCCAAATATTCTAAACACATATCAAAACCGTCCCAAAAACATGTAAAAACGATCTTAAACACATCCCAAAACCATCCTAAATTTATTTCAAAACCATCTAAACACATCCTAAAAAAACAAATAATACATCCCAAACACATTTCAAAGCGATCAAAACAAAAAGTTATAATCGAAAGTAGGTAACAATAATGCAGTGGAATGTGGAATGGAAAGAACCAGTTGACAAGTTCGGTTGGTCAGAGTGGAATAAGCTCTTTAAACACCAATTCACTTTAACCACTTTCTAAAAAACGTCATAGTTTAACATAAGAAAAAGTTAATACCTTATCAGTAACATAGAAGCAAGACAAAACTAAAACAATAATTGTTTTAAAAAAAAAACTTCAACAAATCCTACTTGTCTCATCGGTCAGGTAAGGTAAGATTGCCGCGCAATGAATAATTCGAGTAAAAAAACTGATTCGAATGCACAATCTGATTCGAATCAACTCGACCATTCGAATCAAGCTATGATTCTAATCAACTTAAATTCTCATTCGAATTAAGTTTTTACCGTCGTGATTCGAATCAAAGGTGATTCGAGTCCCATCACTAACAAAGTTTGACATTCAACATAGGTAGAGTTCGTGGCACGAAGGAAGTAGGAGTTAATGAATGGCTTTTATTGTTATTTAAGAATTTTGGTGAAACGATCTTTACCTAGTCCTGGAATCTTAGTGATCTGTGAGCATAGTGAAATAACAACAACGCAACCATGATTTCATCGAGTTTACATGCAAAATATATCAATTATCATTATTCGAGAATGCAAAAACACGTCAATAAAGACCGCCGGAAAGTCGCGGATTCGTGTAGGTACCTACCCAGTGAAATAAACATACGAAAAACTTGGCTCAAACTTGCCAAGAGAGACCCCGATTCTTTATTGACTGAAACTTGGGTGTATTTATGTGAAGATCACTTCAATGTAAGTCCTGTAATATCAATGTACACAAACTGTTTTTAGCTGTAATAATGCTTGGTTTGATTTGATTTGGTTTTGGCAAATCGGTACTATCAGCTTCCACGAATCCAGCGTCCATGATTGCGCTTATCAATAAAATGATAATACACTAACTGCACAAGAAGAGTTTTTGCAAAAACACTAAATCCAATCCAAATCACAATCGAACCTACGCACGCACGACTGACAGATGTTTGTTTACAACCAAAGGTGCTTTCAAGATGGCGGATAGTGTTTTCATCGTTCCGATTTAAAGGCGAAAAATATTTTTGTAATATGCAAATTTTGCAGCCATCCTGTATATTTACTTAGCAAAGTCAATATATTTTGGTTTCTTACGTTAGATACTACAGGAAATATCCATTTATCGCGTCAAAGTTGATATGAGGCAAGTAGCGTATTGACTCTCTGACTTTACTGCGACATATACACTATTTCGTTATATATACTTATATAAATTCATATAAATTCAATGAGTTGACATCAACAAATAATTTTATAATTTTATATTTCATTAATATTTTCACAATCTATGTATCTACCTCAACTGACATTTCGTTAATAATATGCAATTATATACAATCTTTTTACAATTTATGCAATTATTTTCACTGACATTAAATCAGCCGTCTACTTCGTTAACCTAAGTTTGACTCGCGCTATACTATTACTTACCTTAAGTTATCGTACTTGACTATTATCTTATATTTTATTTATTTAACATTCTTTTCAACCGGTTCGACTTCGTACTATCTCTCCGAGCTCTGCACGCTGCCGTACGGGTACTGACGGAAGATCAGCGCTGGAGTACCATATCTCCAGCTTATGCTGAGTCAGAGCCCTTTTGCATTTGCCACACCCACAGTGCTCACAGTGGATAAAGCATCGCTGTATGTCTTATTCTTGATGTTTTTGTTATACTGTTTTATTATGTCTTGTATGTGTTTTTTGCATTTTCTACCACTGTATAACCCGTTTTGTATTGTTTTTATTGCATGTGTGTGTAAATGCAAATAAATGATTTATCTATCTATCTATCTAAAAAGGCAAAAAAGTCAAAGTCAAATATTTTATTCATAGTACAAATAGAATATTTACTTTATGAACGTCGAAGTTGTTAGTTTCACAATTAATAGATTACATGGGGAACACGTTACACGGAGATAAACGTTTTATATTCTATTCTAAATACATTCAGAATCATTGTCAAAAGGATGATGTGCAAAATGGGCCCACCTCCAATAAAAATGGCTAGTTTATTAAATTAAAGGTCTAGATACATACGTTCATTATCAGGTAGGTGCATACCAGAATTCGCTGTGTGGCTGGAGTTTTTCGATTTAGAAAAAGTTGATATTTTTGGTTATAAATAGAAGTTTTTGGCTTATAAAACCATTTTTTTGCTAATACGTAAACTACTTAATGCTACATCATTTACTATAATAGAAAATGACCAACCCATTTCAGCCTATGGATGTCGTAAGACGTGACTTACGGCCATTTAGACCTTAGCGCAGACTACATTGCATACATGACGTAAGACACATCTGGTTGCCCTTCTGGGTTGTCTAGCAATCGCTTCATGTAAAAAACAATCATCATATTCTTGCCCTGTTCCCATTATATGGGGTCGGCGCAGTATGTCATTCTCTTCCATGCGTCCCTATCACTCGCCATCTCTGCATTCACATTCTTATTAACATATCATCACGCACACAATCCAACCACCGTTTCCTCGGTCTTCCTCTTCCAGCATATCCCTTTGACCATGTAAAAATTAGTATTTTCGCCATAAAACTTAGTGTAGTTAGCGCACTAGGAAATTGGGATAACGCTAGGATGATGACGTTAAGAAAAATCTGATAATTGCGTTAGGTACTTTCAGATCGGCTCCAAACCGATCATTAATTTTAATTCTCGTGAAGCATGCTAGATGAGTGCGCGTGAGGCGATGCTACTGTGGAGACCTCTCCGTCACCCATGCCACGGATACCGATAATTATTGGTCTGTTATAATTATATTATTTTCATTCCATAAACCAAAAACTTTTATTTTACTGCCCTAAAAATCTCAACTTATTATCTTATACAGGATGTAGCATTAGGTGGTTTACAATTTTTTTTTTTTACTCTTAAATAATAAGTAAGTAATAAGTAGTAAGTATAATAAGTAATAAGAGTAAATAATAAGAGTAAAAAAAATCCTCCCCTTCTGCTTTCCATCTCTCCCTGTCTCCAGCCACCCCGCACCATCCCGGTAAGAATGCATTTAGGTCGTCCCGCCATCTTCGCCTTGGTCTGCCGCAGCGTCGGTGGCCATTTTGCGGAACCCAGTTTGTCGCAATTTTTGCCCACCTATCTTCGCTCATACGGCAGACATGGCCAGCCCAGTCCCACTTTAACTTGGCGGTCGCAACACCAACATCTGCAACTTTAGTCCTTGAGCGCAGCGTCGTGTTTCTGATACGATCTATTCTTTTCACACCCAAAATGCTGCGCTCCATGGCCCGCTGGAAAACCTTGAGTTTGGACGTTTTCAGTCAAAGACCAGGTCTGAGCGCCGTAGGTTAGGATAGGCACTATACATACGTCGACGAGCCTACGCTTCAGGGCGAGCGGTAACGTGCCCTTCATCAGCTCCTTCATGGACCAGAAGCTCTTCCAGGCGTTGTCGATACGCCGATCGATCTCTTTTTCCTGCCTGTTTTCGAAGGAAACTATCTGGCCCAAGTAAGTATACTCGTCGACGTATTGTATCTCCTAGCTATCTACCTCAATCTTACGCTTCATGCTATTCGTCATACACTGTGTCTTTGACCTATTCATCTTCAGTCCAACCTCAAGGCTTGCAGTGCTGAGATCTTGCAGCATTTGTTGCAGTATTGAAGCTGTTGGTGCAAATAACACAATGTCGTCAGCAAAACGGAGGTTCGTAAGTCTTCTGCCGCTGCCGACGTCAATGCCTCTGGACGCCTAAGGGACTGCCAGTTTTCTGAAAACCTCTTCTAAGGTACTGGTAAACAGTTTGGGAGATAGCGGATCACCTTGTTTTACACCCTTTTTGATATAAAAAGATGGACCTGGCACGTGCAATTTTATATCAGCGGTACTATTACAATATAATATATTTTCGAGGAGATTAATGTACGTGGGTTCTACGTTTTGGCTCCGAAGTGCACCAAAGATCGACTTATACAACAGACTGTCGAACGCTTTTGAGTAGTCAACGAATGCAACATAAAGGGGTATATTATATTCGTTGACCTTCTCGATGATCTCGTTAACTGTGTGCAGGTGATCTGTGGTTGAAAAGCCAGGACGGAAGCCCGCCTGCTCTGGGGGCTGTTGAGCGTCTAGTTTTTGGGCTATGCGGTTTTGGATAATTACCACAAGTACCTTATAAATGTGTGATATTAAACTAATAGGTCGATAGTTTCCAATGTCAGACTTACAAATAAGAAAAAAAAATGGTTTTATAAACCAAAAACTTCTACTTATAACCAAAAACATCAACTTTTTCTAACTAAAAAAACTCCAGACACACAGCGAATTCTGGCATGCGCCTGCCTGATAATGAACGTATGTATGTAGACCTTTAATTTCATAAACAAGCCATTTTTATTGGAGTGGGCCCACGCTTCATACATTTTTGCCCATCATCCTTTACTTGCTTTGTTTTCAGTTCAGCATGTTCCACACTCGTTAAAAACGCAGGCAGTTTTTAGGTAGACCTTAAATCGACGTTAAATTAGTTATAAACCGATCTAAAAAGTGATAAAACAAAAATGTTAAATTCTGTATACCAGTGTAATATTGTAGGCAAGGCTGTACACAAATTAGATTTTGGTATCAGGGCACGTTCATGTTAATAAAACGAACATACCTATTGTTTATTGAACAGCAGGCAGGCATTAGGTAAACATCGATCAGAGGTGCGTGCTTCAAGTTATTTGCTCCATTTCAACGCAAGACCTTGCTCCAAATTCAAGATTATAATTATTACAACTAGTGGCAGTACTTGCAACTTTGCTCAGACTCTTGGTTTTTTCCAACTATTGAAACTTCTTTATGTTACGAAGTTGTCATTGGCTCGGATAGACGACATCACACCAGCTTTTACATTTTTGTTGATATTGTTGTATAAAAGCTTATAGATCATAAAAGTCTTTCCAAGGTATCGAGACATATTTTTTTCCTTACTTTTCAGGGTCCCATACCTCAATGGGCAAGGGACCCCATTGCCAAGACTATTGTCCGTCTATCTGCCACCAGGCCGTATCGCATGAGCGATGATAGTTAGACAGTTGAAATTTTCACAGATGTAATTGCCACTATAACAACAAAACTAAAAACAGACATTTACTTTTTCTTACCTTCTCTCTAATCTTTTTTTTCTATCCATCCCAAGGTTGTCTGGAAGAGATCTCTTTTAGCGGGAAGGCCGCCAATTGTATAACATAACATAACATAACATTTACATACAGGCACATACACCGTTTCCGGCCGGCTGTATACGGCAAAACTGAGATGTTTAAGGTTTCTAGAGTTATTTTTTTTCTGGTGTGTACAATAAAGAGTTCTAATTTAATCTAATCTAACAGAATAAAATAAATAGTTACGGATGGCTCTATCTAAACTAAAATTTGCGCTTTAAAACTTGATATTTGTGAGCCCAAAATCGAAAAATGGTCTTCCTGCCACAAACAGCCACAATATTGTTTAAAATCCAATCCAAGGTACCCCACACTATAAGGTAGCCGAGAAAAAAATTGTATCGTTTTATGTTTGAAATAATAAGTTAAATACTAATAAGTTAGTTACTTTTATTAAGATCCAATTCACCGGTACCCCACGCTATTAGGTAGCCGAGAAAAAAAAAGTATCGTTTTATGTTTGAAATAATAAGTTAAAACTGAGTTATTTTTATTTCTGTTAAGGTAATTTCTGTGTACCATTTATTGTTCAATAAACATGCATTTTAACATATCGTCAAAATCGATATTATGTATGTAGGGATGTACTTAAAAATAGTATAATGCATGTCGAACTTGAGTTCGACATGCATTATACGTAGTATTGATACTACGTGTGCCAATTAAGTGTGTCAAACGTCGAAGTACTGCAAGTAATCTTTCAGATAGTTATACCATTAGAATATAGAATAGAATAGAATTCTATCATGAACGTATATCAGGAATATATCACGAACACATGTGATGAATAAAGTCCGATTTATTTATGTAGGAATACTATCATATCATAATAAGAGCAAGTCAGAGTGGACACTTTTCTTCTCTACTACAAATATGGCTCGAAGGCAACGGCTAACATGTACATAGCAAACAGAACGTAAAATCTTTACATTGAAATAAATCTTTAATTTCCGATTTCGCAGAAATCAAATGGCGGCAAATGAAGAAAATTCCGCGTCTCGTAATCGGTTGATCATGCATGATCTTGAAAAGAACCTTTAAAAACCCAAGGTAATGGTGAGCCGATCGAACCACCAAAAATTGTACAGGTTAAGAAAAAAATTCTAAAGCTGTGTGAAGCTTAGGAAGTGTTGAATTCACTTGACAAATTTATCTCTTCCATGCTTATACCTCTAATTTTGAAGTTCGGCAATAAACAATACGATACGATGCACCCCTTTCCCTCGCAGCAGCAACGGCCAATTTCTGAATTGAGAATTTCGCTAAGTAACTCTTAAAGCCCATTACACAATGAAAAAAAGTTAAGATATAAGAATAAGGAATAAGAAATAAGGAGCCAGGAATAAGGAATAGCACAGAAATCAATTGTTTTCCTTATTCTTGAGTTGTGTCTCGCTCAACGGTGCTGCCATTGCTGGATAACGCTATTCCTTATTCCTTGTTTCTTAATCCTTATTCTTATACCTTTTTTTTTTAATTGTGTAATGGGCTTAACTGTGCTAGTGCTGTCTCGTCAAAGAAGTCGGTCAGAAACCGGTTCCTTAATCTGGGAAGATTATTGCAGATTTATTAAGGACCGGCGACACCGTTTGCAACGAAACGAGGCATAAACTGTAAGTACAGTTCATATCTTTTACGTTTTAGTTACTAAGTCGTAGTTATCCGAGACGTGAGTTGAGTAGAGTGCACGGACTCGTAAAGGTTGTAGTGTCGTCGACTGACCACCATAATCCGAGTGAAGTACAGTTGAGAAAGACGTAAAATTTCGCAGGTTCCGCTTAGCATCTGATTTAGGCCGATCGCAAACTTATACCGGCGTGTTTATATACTTATACTTACATCTAAAAACTGTTACATGATGTGCATAGATATGCATATATAATAAATTACCTGATATGTATAAAGAAAAACCACTGGGCACTTTTAAAATCCTTATTTTTAGGCATCTCATAGAAAACTGTTTTTATTCCGTAAAGGCATATTTAGACTATAAGTCATAAGGATGTTCCTACATAGGCTGTGATTATAGATTTAAGAATACCTAGTTGTTAAAAAAAATTATACTAGTTTAAGCAATTATATGTGTATACACCTGAAAAGGTAGAACTGGTGACCTAAATATGAGCAACTAGAACTGCAAATTGTAACCCATGTTTCAACACAATAAATTCATTTCATTTCATGTTGGCCAACTCTTGGGTACAGTCAGTCCATTCTACATCGCACACACCAACACCCACACAAACACACCACTCACACATATGCAAAACACACACCAATCCGAGCACACACACTCCAATAGATTGTCTCCAATAAAATTAAAATAAAATGAGAATATTTCAGACGAATGCTGTTATTGCGTTGTGATATTTTAATGTCTCTGGCGGCACATGCTGAGCCGCTCAGAGTTTAGCTGAGTCGTAAGTAGTTTAATGTGTAAGTTTAGTAATTTAATGTTTATTTTTGTGAAATCTGTATTTGTTGGTCACAATAAACTCATTTTTACTTTACTTACGTATTCCACATTCAAAATCAGCACTCAAGGCTTGCCCATCAGCATACTGCTGAGTCAGCTGCCATTTATAACACGGTGACACGTGACACCTTTATTTTCCTTCTGTTTTCTTCTACTTTTTTGTATAATTTATATGTTGTTATTTTTGGTTTTGTTTTGTTATTGTGGCGTGTATACTGTTTTTACAACAACTTCTTCTTTCGTTTTCCGTAATCAGGTTCTATGTAAATGCGTTGAATACCGCATACATGCATTATACTTTTTTTTTTTCGTATGAAAGACTACGTCTGAAACTAACGTCATTGTGAGACTCACGAAATTGTGAATCAGTATTCCGCATTAGGAAAACGAAAACGGAAAAGGAACGTATGCGGCCAGCCTTAGGGCCTTTTTCCACTTCTCCGGTCCGGCAAACGTTAATTACCGGTCCGATTTAGAAACACACAAGAATACTAGTAAGCTTCTCCACTACTCCGGCATCAGGTTTTTAACGGTCCGATAATTTGCTAAATCGGAACGGTATTTTACCGGGCCGAAGTGATCGACGTACAAAAACAATCCGCTACTTGCCTCGTATCAAATTTGACGCAATAAATGGATATTTCCTGTAGTATCTAACGTAAGAATCCGAAATATATTGACTTTGCTAAGTAAATATGGAGGATGGCTGCAAAATCTGCAAATAAAAAAAATATTTTTCGCTTTTAAATCGGAACGGTAAAACACTATCCGCCATCTTGAAAGCACCTTTGGTTGTAAATAAACATCTGTCAGTCGTGCGTGCGTAGGTTCTATTGTGACTCATACTTCTTTCGTGGCACGAACTCTACCTATGTTGAATTTCAAACTTTGTTTACAAACGTAGAGGACTTCAAACCATAGACAAAAATGGCGACCGCGTTTTTGGCTGTTTAGCAAAGCAACGTTTTAAAATAATGTTTTTGTTGCTTTTAGGTCCTCAAAAAATATACTAAAATATTTTTTGGTCTAATGGAAGAGATATTTAGCATTTAAGACATACTTGAAAAAAGAGTCAAGTAGCGGATTACACGTCTTTGTACCGCGCATACAACCCGAAAATGTTCCCATACTATTTTATTTACATTAATAGAATGTGTGGAAAACGTCCCCTGCCTCGAATAGAAAAACCGAGGAATTTTAATAAAGCACTGCGTCATGTCCATTGGCGATTATAATCGGCAATGGACATGACGCAGTGTATAATTATAATCGGATGAAGTGGAGAAGCATGATCCGGCATCCGATATTTTTCTCATGAGTGATTCCGGTTCCGACGCCGGACGTATAATTACATGGTGACAGCGGTGTTTAAAAACGAAGTAAAAGCATATACATTTACTATGTATACAAAATAGTTATTTGTTTATGTTATTGCGATTAGTAATATAGTTATCTATCTAATCTCTTTAAACGAGCAATTCTTGTATATATATTTATATATAATCAGAATCTCGGAAACGGCTACAACGATTTTAACGAAATTTTGTAGGCAGATGCTTTCGGCGGCGTTTAATTGATCTAACTAGGTTAAATTTTTTGAAAACGTTGTTTTATCCGTGTTTTAAGGCAATTGAAATTTGCTATAATAATAAATAATTTTTAATATAAAATATGTAATTTTATACATATTTTATATTTAAAAAAAAGTACCGAGCAAAGCTCGGTCACCCAGGTACTGACTATTATTTGAGAGCATGGAGCACGCAAGCCGCTTCTAACCGGTCTTTTTGGAAATCCAAGGAGGAGGCCTATGTCCAGCAGTGGACTTCTTGTGGCTGAATGATGACGATGATGGAGCACACGCGCCCACCAGCAGAATTGTGTTTGGATGGCGGTCCAGTAACGCGCGCCGAGTCATTGGAGCGGTTGGTACATACAAACAGTTTGCATTGCAATGCTATCTCGGGCTTACTGAAGCATCTGAAATTCTGAACTAGCTGAATACCTACGCACATGAGCTCGTATCATTTCCAAATGATCTACAATTTAAGGACCGTCAAACTCCATTAACCGGCTTTAAAGGTTGAAATTCTTACAGGTTTTTATTTTAATTTGTGCTGCAGTTATGTACCGAGACACCACGTACAAAACGAAATATTCAACATCAGTCAAGCTAGCTACCCAATTATTTGTATTGGAATTGTTGGACCATTCTATCTTTTAGCCAAATAATATTTCACAACACGGTGACGCCATACGCCATCCGCATCCATTCCGTTTCCAATCAAAAGTAATCTACACATAGTTGGCCATTGCTACCAACTGCTTGGACCGAATTGCAAAATAGCTAGTGAAGTGTCTAAACGGCATGGACTGGCCTGTCTAAGCCGGCACGTAATTGCTGGCAGCGGTAATCCCGATAATCCAGATTTCCAATTGCAGCCCACTTTTCGGATTCCAAGCAGAATCGACCGGCCTACTTCCGAAAATATCCATCGAAATATTGTACCGCAGCTTCGGCCCAGGTCGTTTGAGAGCGGGCCGTCTGCGAACCGTCAGCGGCGCCCAAGGCTTGCGGAGCGCATTTACAAATGATCTCGTGGAGCCTCTCCTCTTACGTCAATCAGTGCTTGTGTAGGTACGAATTATGATCGGCCGTGATGCGACGAGTGTCGCTGCAGCCCGCGCTGTGCATGTGCCCTACTGACACCAAATTAAATCAAATCGCCGCACCGCGGTCCGCGTCATACTCAGCTTGAATACAAAGTCGATCGCGCTACCTGCCTTCTATCCATACTAGGTATTAATATTATACCTCCATTCAACGTAACACCATACGGCGCGCGTAACCACAACTTGGGAGCGTAAAAAACACGTCATTCGGCCACCAAAGGCAGGATAGAGCGCAAAAAAAAAAACCGGCGGCGCGACGTTGCCACATCGTGCACACATACACAAGCGTACGAGCAGGTAGCTAGCTTACGCTGTGTGCATACTTACCTACATACACATTATATTATGTAGATGTATGTATTTATTACACAACACTTGTCTGAATATGCGTGATTTACTAAATTTCATCCCTATGCAGACAGGCCTCAGTTCCGTTAACATACGCAATAATAATAGGCACCTGTCGTGAGCAACAGGTTGTTTGCTTCTGATTAGAATAGCTATTAGGTCTCTAAATTATTTACTAATAGCTACATTTCTAGCTGAAATTACTGTTAAGATATTTGCATACAGTGCAGCTGCAAATAATAATATGATCAAAGCCGAGCTAAAATTAATACACGGCTGCAATAACAACAGGGGAGAAGGCATCCGCTCTCGAGCGAATGAGTTTGCGAGTTGGTTTGTACGTGAATTACGTAGGTGGCAGCGTTCAGCTACATCAGAGTGGGATTTTATACGTACCTGTGGAGGGGTCGATGAAGGCAACCTGCAGCTCCATCTCGACATCCGCAGCCTTGGGATCGGTGGAGCTCATCGCGAACTCGGTGGCAATCTCCGACATCTCGCTTTTCAGCTGTGTCTCCGTCGCGGATGCGGCCCGAGCCTGCGCTTCGCTCATTACGGGGGCCTCTTCGTGCATTATACACGAACAAACATACGAGGCGCTCGAACTATTACCACAGAATACGCAATACGTCACCTACGTACTGTTTAGAAAGATAATTTCAACAAAAGCAATTCATAAATACGACTAAAAACAAAATGTAGGTCTCTAGGCCACTTCACTTACACTTTGATATTTCCGATAGTAACTCGGGTTCAGTGGGGATACCGTGCTCATGACTGACATTGAAATATGTCGGTAAAGGGCAGCAAGATATTAACCTAATTCTAAACAAAAGTGTGTCATGACATGACCCATTTTTATGGAAAACGCTGAAATAGTGATTCTATGGTTAATAATTTTCTTTCATGCTCCAATCTGCAACAAAATGGGGTTAGATAATTAACAAAAACAATCATAAGTACGTGTATTTAATGTTTAAGTAATGGAGTTGCTCGAAAATCATGTAAATGATGCAAAATGACTAGGTTTGCATATGAATACTCTGGGTTGTGTAACAAATGACCGTTTCTATTGCACAATCCTTTCACAAGGGCTCCGAATCTAGGTCAATCTTTATGAGTACGATTGCAAGGTAATTATCTTAAAATTAGAGTTATTTATGTTCCTAAAGTGAGATTAATTGAAGAATGGTATTTTAAAACTAGTGTTGCTGATACAATTTTATTTAGAACGCAATTAAATATTCAAAGTTTTAAATTATCTGGCAATTGTACGGAACATCCGGTGCTCAGTGCTGCCACCTAGAGATTCAGTGTGACAACTGAACGCTTTAATGGCTCGTTCAGTTTCAATTCTGTTTGCATAGATGGCGCTGGTGTTTCAAACAAGCGCAATGGTTCTCGAAAATGGGTCAGGCTCGTTACCTATTTACGGAGAATAATAATCTACGTTATATCATCTCATACATAATACATAGGTACTCAAGGAATCTAGCAACCAAGTAGTACCTATGTTGCACTTAATTTTACTCATAGAACTGATCCTCTAAGACGGGCCATCCATTCTAATCGTCTGCCAAATTCTATGTTAATTGGGTTTCGTTGGGTCACGATGTGCTCACTAACCACAGCACTCATAAAATTTAAGTTACAGGCGAATTTGTAACGAAAATTTAAGTTGATTGCTGTCGACTGAACGTTGTCATGCATGAGCCTGGTAGTGAAACAATAATTAGTATCATGAAAATGCCGGTTTATTCTGCAAAAACATTCAACTTACAAAGTAGGTACTTTTTTTAAGTTTATGGATAGTTATTTGACATAATATAATATAACTGTATTTGAGTAAATTGATCTCAAAAAATTCCATTGAATATCATACAACCACACCTGCACCAAAAATACTTTTACAAATTTTACACTACAAATATGAATCAAAAAGCTTACAGCAAAACACTGCCAAATATCTTTACAAAATACTTTTTATAATTGGTGACGAATTATGCTGTACACGATCTTACGCTTAGTCCTAAAATGTTTATGTACATTAATAACTATGTATCATAATGAAAATTGATCTACAATGTGCTGTTTACATATCTTGCATTCACGCAGATATTTCTGGAAACAAAACAATAACAAAGGAAACAAAATAATATTTGATTAATCATACATCATAATCATGAATCTATAAAAAAACATAGGTAAGTATAAGTCTTTTCCCCTAAGATTTGCCAAAGGGTCGCTGTGTTAGTTAATAGAGGTGATAAACCTCTTCATCAGTATACAACTAGGATCTTCGATGCAAGCGGTTTTTACTAGTCCTGCCCAGTAGCGTATCAAGGACACTTTGCAACTATCATCACTAAAAGACTAATTTATATCGAGCTCTATTATGCAATCAATATAGCACCCGCTGAGTTGGCTCCGCCCTTGTATCACGTAACTTTCCACTCCATCGGGTTAATACGTTCGACAATTCCAAAGTGTCAAGGTATATTTGTTTTTGACAGTAGAGGTCTAAGGCAAATCTGACAACTTCACATAGTGGAGGGCTTACGTGGTATAGACAAGATTCAGCCTACTCCAAACTGTTAATTATACATATATACAATATTTTGAGACTTTCAAGTAGCCTAAATGCGTAACCCGATAGAATAATACATAATACAAGAGCAGGACCCCGGTGCGACTCAAATTGACTGAACCGAAAAACAAAACTACTACGTCGCGCCCTCTCTGAGCCATACTGTAATTTATTGTAAATACAATGTGTAGAGGAGTTTTCCTACTTTTCTGTTAGTTAATCGACTTTTATGTACATTACCTAAACCTGTTAAGACAATCATGAATTGTAATGCTACAAATTAGGTCCCTGGATGCTAGGCACTTTATTTATTTATTCATTTGTTTTTATATGAAACTTATTAAGTGCCCCTAATTTTGCTGCCCAGGCAAGCGCCCCTTTACATTCCCACTATACCTATCCTACGTCCGCTTACACCCGTCATTCTCGATTCTAATTGGACTGCTTGGCCTGGCTGAGGATCTCCCTAGAGATGATAATCCTCTGGATTTGGGAGGTGCCTTCGTAGATCTGGTAAATCTTGGCGTCGCGCATCAGCTTCTCCACCGGGTAATCGGTGTTGAACCCGTTGCCGCCGAAGATCTGGACAGCATCTGTGGCGGACTTGTTGGCTACTTCGGAAGCGTGGCACTTCGCTACGGAAGCGCAGACTGTGTTCTTTTGGCCTGCGGATGAGAAAAGTAGAGTTCTAACATGACATACGATACCCTGCTGTACAAAGTTTCTCAACCGGAGACCACGCATTGGCCATGATATTTTTTTTAACACGAACGGAAATCTCAAATCCATTTCGAGAATTATTCTTTCAGTAGAATTTCTATTTATCAGACTGTAAATAAGTCTATATTTTTTAAGATTCAATTATTCAATAAGAAGCCTCGCCCTGAAATTACTTTTATAATGACGTCAGCAAAGACAGTATGAGCATGAATCCTTGGCAGACTACGTCAGAAACACCAACATTTTTGAAAAATATTGTAAACTAGCTGTTGCCCGCGACTACGTCCGCGTGGACTTTAGTTGAGTAAAGTGTTTGCAAATAAGATAGGGATACTTTTAGCGCATGCGAAAGAGCTTTCATATTAACTTCGCAACCCCCTCTTACCCCCTTAAGGGATGATTTTCGAAAAACTACTTTACACGTCTTTCATGACTTTCAATGAAGGACGTTCATGCTGAATTTCATTCGAATAACTTCAAAAATGGCTAAGTTTCATACTAAGTTTGCACCCCCCTTTTTCCCCCTTAAGGGATGATTTTAAAAAAAATATTTTACACGTGTTTCATAATTTTAAATGAAGAACCTTCGTACCAAATTTCATTCGAATAACTTCAAAAACGGCAAAGTTTCATACTAACTTTGAACCCCCATTTTACCCCCTTAGGGGATGAATTTTCAAAAATCTTTTCTTGGTGCTCCCCTACGTTACAAAAGGAACCCCTGTGCAAAATTTCAAGTTTCTAACCCTTATAGTTTAGGCCCTGCGTTGATATGTCAGTCAGTCAGTCAGTCAGTCAGTCAGTCAGTCAGCTTCTCCTTTTATACAGGGTAGAATTTTGTAATGCCACCTGAAGGGGAAGTACTCTTAATACTATAGATAGAAAATTTTACCCAAAGGAAACATTCCTTTATTTTTGAAAAGAAAGAAAACTGCATTCAAAGATTTTCAAAAATTCGCTTGCCGCACCCGGTAATCCAACCTACTAAAATCTGTGAAAGTTGCACCCTGTACTTTTATTGCATCGATCGTTAGGGTCAATTATAAGGATGAAATCTCTCTAGCAAACTTCATAAATTAAATGAAAGGAAAACAATGAAATCTTAAATTATTAATTCAATGGGTCAAGTAAAAGCACTTTTACTCAAAGATCCGTTTCTTTATGTTTACTTATGTTATTAATTAATAATTATAATTGACGTCATTGATCCATTAAAATGACAAATTACTATTTAGATAAGACGATTGCAATTTGCACGATCACCAGATCTCATCCCTTTAGATTTTTTTTGTGGGGATATGTAAACAATCAAATTTACATTAAATCTTTTGAGAATGTAAACGAGTTGAGAGTTGAGGTTCAGAATACGATTTAAACATTCACCACAACACGTTATTAAAGGTTACTAGAAATGAATTCGTTAGAAAAATAAATTTGTGTATCCAAGAAAATGGAGCCCATTTCGAGCAATTAATTAGTTAGTTTAGCATTTTTTGAAAATAATTAAAATAATTTAAGATTTCATTGTTTTCCTTTCATTTAATTTATGAAGTTTGTTAGAGAAATTTCATCCTTATAATTGACTCTAACGATTGCTGCAATAAAAGTACAGGGTGCAAATTTCACAGATTTTAGTAGGTTCGATTACCGGGTGCGGCAAGCAAATTTTTGAAAATCTTTGAATGCAGTTTTCTTTCTTTTCAAAAATAAAGGAATGTTTCCTTTGAGTAAAATTTTCCATCTACAGTATTAAGACTACTTCCCCTTCAGGTGGTATTACAAAATTCCACCCTGTATATACAGCCTGACTTTTTCACCGGTACAATAAATATTACATTTATCGAATAAAATTACCATATTTTTTTTTATTTTCATTAATTTATCATTCATCCAATTTGTAACTCATGGGCACCCATTACAAGGTGTCATCGCGGTGCGAGGCAGAGGGCGGCGGGGTGGGGTGAGTGAGCGGGCGGCGGGCTGGCCGGCGCACGATTTGGCCGGTCATTCAGTCCGCGCGCATTGACCTAGGTGAGTGCACGTGCGCCGTTTTTGCACTTCCTGCAGTCGAAAATTACGCGCGCACGATGTTTACAAACCGCGAGTATTACGAAATGGTTCGTAGTTACTTTCTCAGTGGGGAAAATACAGTGCAGCTCGGCGGGTATACGCTGAAGAAAGTTTGCCCCGCCTGATAAATGCGGTTTTATTTAACCTCAAATACTCAACACCAGGACATTCATGAGAGTGACGCAGCATTTGCTAGACTACGGACAGTTCACTGCACCAGCGCACGCTCAAGGCCGAGGAGGGAGACCTCCCTTGGCCGTGGAGATCGAGGAACAGATATTCGCGTTTTTCGAGGAAGACCCCAGAAGGAGCACCAACGACGCGGTACGCACGGCGCACTGTGGCGTTAGCCAGTACGTGGTGTGGAAATTCATACCACTACCAACCAGTGCAAGCATTCCACGCCGGTGACGGTCCTAAGCCCGTGCAAGTATGAAGGAAGAATTGAAATCAAGTAAGTTTTTTTTGCTACGTCATACATAAGTCATACCTACTGGCTGCGCCGCCGCCGCCGCTTCTTTTACTTCCCGCAAGCCGCGCGCAGTTGCCAGTTCGGGCGTTTAGTTGTGCTCATGCGTAATGAGTCCATATTTCTTTAAGGTTTGCGGATAAGTTCAGACATTGGTATTTTTGTTTTTTTTGTACCAACGGGGTAGTAACAAAAAATTTTGGTATTTGTATTTTTGACTTAGTATTACGTATGTTGATTTATTGTACCGGTGAAAATATCACCCTGTATAGATATATAGATAGGTAGATAGAATATTCTTTATTGTATGTACACCAGGAATTACATATGAGACAAAAAAAACGAATCGCTCGTAGCCTGGGCTACCTAAGTGATCTTAAACGATCACCAATGTTAAGCAACATACGGCGCGTTCAGTCCATGGATGGGTCACCGTCTATGACTAACGCTAGTGGCATTTTTCCGAGCGATTCCGTGCTTCGCAAGGCACGTTAAGCAGTTGGTGCCGGCTACCGTCAATAGATGGCAGTCGTTAAGCCAAATCAGAGGCCTTAGAGCGGCTTGAAAACTCCTGACAGTAAGATCAGCCACTAGTCTTACAAGCCTCCACCAATCCGGACTTGGCCCCCGTGGTGGAGTGTGGCCTGTGCCTTCCTCAGGGAAGGGACCCGTGCCCCTCGGTGGGGACATGGGTTGATGATGAGACAAAAAAATATTCATCATGATTAAAAATCAAAAATACCGAAAGGAGAATGGTCACGGTCCATACAAAATTTACCCAGGCCCGACACGAATGGAACCTATCCTATTTTTTTTGTTATGTTAAAGGTATCCAAGATATGTAATTTTTATATTCAATATCAGTGGCTAACATATTATTTGAAATGGCTTTCTTTTTTTCTTCAGGCGCATATTAAAAGTGCTAATATTATGTAATTACCTATATTCAATATCCAATGCTGTAATATACCACAAAGGGTGCCACATTTTCCCACCCGAGCCGCTCCGAGCAATATAACCAGGTAGTCGGCATTACAATTGACACCCAAAACAATACAGTTGCCGTCTCACTCAGAAAGTCAATAAAAGTATTCTTACATAAATAATTTTGTTTTTTCAAATCACCCAATCCTCGATGACAAGTGCGTTAAATAGGACCATCAACCCTCTGTAACATGAAATACGAGTATGTATACAGGGTGTTTCATAATTTTTATCTTTACCTATGATAGACAAGTAATAGATGTGTCATTGGAAAAGGTTGTGATATAAATGTTACTTTTAATTCAAAGTTGAATTTTAAAGTTGATCTTTTTTGTTTGTAATTATGAAACACCTTGTATGTTTATCTCACTCGTATTGTATATATCACGCGCGATAAACGATTACAAGCTAATTATTCTAATTGTTCCAAACTGGATAGTAGAAGCCAGTGAAGAATAACTTTTTTATACTGCACCTAGATAAGAAAAAACAAAACAATATAATTAGGCATTTAAGTTCTATATGGTTTTTATTTTTCACTGCCTTCTAATATATGTATTATGTTAGCTACTGATATTGAACATTTACATAATTATGAGGACTTTTTATACTGTGCCTGAAGAAAACAACAAAGCAATAAACTAATATGTTAGCCACTGATATTGATTATAAAAAATACATATTTTGATTACATTTAATATAACAAAAAAAATGGGATAGGACTCTTTCATGTCGGGCCTGGGTCACAAAAGACCATTCTCCTTTGTTTCTTAAAATTGACAATATTTTCAAAATAAATTATAAAAAACATATAATCAAAAATAAGTAGCATGACCATTTGGCAAACCTAGCATAGGACGTCCATAATTTCATTGGAATGATGGTCTGAGGCAGATAGTTAGCAGCGGCTGGATGAGAAAGGCCGCGGACGGAAATTAGAGTGACTTTAGAGAGGTTTGGGCTCAACAGCGAAGAAAAAAAGTATTACAGATTGTTTTCTTTACAGAGTTAGGTTAGTTTCTTAGAGTTAACAATAATAACATTTACATACATACATTTACTTCTGGCCCCACACTAGAATACCCTCTGTCGTGGGAGCCAGAAACAGCGACGTCACAAACATGTAAACATCCATGACCTGTTTTTTTTTTGCCGGGATTCGAACCCGGGACCTCTCGCATGGTAGTCAGATGCGCTAACCGCTGAGTTACCTCCAATGCGGTTTAAGAAATGTGTTAAGCCTGTTTGCAAAAAAGCTTATTATAAAATCAATGATTTTAGAAGACAAAGATGTCTGGTGTTAAACAATAGTTTAATATTAGAATTGTGTCTAGTGTTCAAGACATCCACGAGTAATATTTTTTTTGTTTATTAGGTTAAAACTGTTTTGAAAAGTATAAATGTGGAGTTTCTTTGTTAGTTTCTTCTCCGAAAGTGTAAATTGTGATTTTAAAGATCCATAAGGACCGCCAAAAGTCTAGGAACCGCTAAATCAGCCGTTTTGGATGTTAATGTCCGAGGTTCGTGGCGGTAGGTTTGCATTGCTTATATGATCGAGAGGTAACTTAAGACAACATGAAATCTGTGAAAGAAGACATGTTTTCTTCATTGGTAAGCGCTAGTGACGCCTTGATCGGAACGAAACTTTGTCAGATTCTTCTGAAAAAATACAAGCTTAGCCGGAATACCATAATTTATGTATGTGTGTATCTATGTGAACTTAATTTAAGTATTATTTATTTATTTATTTATTTATTTATTTATTTATTTACTAGTATTTGGAAAACCAACAGCTTAGATTACATAATAACGTCAAAATAACAACTATAAGCTAATTACAGGTTTTCACTTATAAACCACAGATTGACAAAGTTACGTTTTACTAATACTTATGTTACCCACCACCGAAAATTTAATAGGTTTAAGTTTAATTTAATTTAGTAGATTAAGTTACATTTTAAGTTTAAATGATGTCCTCTGCAAACTGAGATGTGAGAAGTGCTTTAATGGATGATACACTAGAATTAAAAATATCAATGCGGTCGTCGCGGCATAGTTTGTTGAGTAGATTGGGAGCTCTAACTAAGTAAGAATTTTTCCTATAATTTGTTCCACTACTAGGTATAAATAGCGGAATATTGTGTCTAGAATTAAAAGATTTTGTTCTTAGTCCAAGACTACTCAAGAGCTGGGGGCAATCAATTTTTCCTTGCAATATGCTTACCAAATAAGATACATCCCCTATGTCCCTGCGTAGTTTTAGAGGAGGAGATGCAACTTGACACACATTTTGTTGTAGGAGAGACAGGGAGCCGAAATTTGTATTTTAGATGACGGAAAAATCACTTTTGAATGCGTTCGATCATTGTATTATAGACCTCGTAGTAGGGGTTCCATACTTGGGAAGCGTACTCTAGCTGGCTTTGAACGTATGCTCAGTAAAGCACTTTCAGTGTTTTCATATTAGAGAACGGTTTACACGCTGTCATTATAAATCCTAAGGACTTATTAGCCTTATTGGTTATATTTGTAATGTGTTGTTCGAACAACAGCTTACGGTCGTGAATTTCATGACACCTAGGTCTCTCATTTGGTCAATAGGAGCTAAAGATTGGCCTTTAAGATAATATTTGTTAGGTATTTTAAGTAATTTAGTTTTAAGATGAGAGTAAGTCTGCCAACAAACTATCATTTAGTTTGGCGGAAATGAAATACTGTAAAAAATTGTGTTTTCCTTTACTGAATAAAACTTTTTTTTAATAATCAAATGGGGTAACTACAAGAAATTTATTGTTAAAAGTACTAAAAAGCAAGTAGGATAAGACAGAACTCCGATCTTTGACCTTTGTAAATATAGTCGTACTCTCGACCTATCTGGCGTTGCCGCGATAACACTGTCTTGTTATTTCACTGCCAACACAAATAGGTATATTACATACAACCTGTGAATCAATACCTAGGTTTACGTAATTTTTTCGACAAAATTTGGGATAAACTGTAACAGCCTTATTAATAAAAAGTCAGTTCACTATAAGCGCTGCTAAAGTGGACTTATAATATGTTAATAATAGGTTTGAACAAAAACTTTATTAATAAAACAAAATCCCCATTATAACTGGGCTACAAACCTGCAATAACTTAAAGTTGATATGGCCCTACTTTAACTCTACTACAAGGCGATATTTTAATCTGTGATTGCAAAACCACACATTACAAAAGTGTACATTTGTCAAATTGTTGCTTTTTTTTCTTTTTGTTAATGTTTGTGTCTGTGTTTTTGTTCTCAGTAATTTTAAACCCGATCATGAACAAGACTTTTAGAAGCATCTGGAAAAATAAAATTTAGTTAATTTGCGTGAGAGGTACAAAAGGGAAATTGCAGAAAAACTGGTACATTGCAAACACCAATTCCTTTTCTTCCTCTAGCCAGTTCTGGCCGCGGCTTTTTTTTGCCTTCGGAGGTGTATTTTCCAGATTTTCCATATTAAGTATCTTCTTCAGAAACTTTCAAACGGAAATTGGAAAACTTTCTTTTTCTTGGTAGGTACCTACATAGATTAGACAATCTGCGTGTTTTGACACTTCCACAGACTTAAAGGAATGAAAGACTCTTAGAACGCGACGTTGCCAAATTGACAGGTCGTAAAAGAGCACTAAGGAAAAGTTTGAGCGTACTATATGTTTAATAGAGGACTTTAGCTACAGTGCGCTACAAGCACACTATGGGTCGTTTTTATTAATAAGGTTGTAATACTTTGTAATACTGCAATACCATAATTACTAACTCAATTCCGGTTACATTTACTTGACTTTTTGTCGGGAGAGTGCGGCCACGTTTCGCTCTGATTCGCAAGCTTAATCATGGTGCGCAGTAATATAGTCTGTAAAATATAGCTTGAGCTCCGCGACAGCTGTCATGGACATTTGCGTCCATGAAGTTTTGAATTTTTTCACAGAATATTTGTACTGTGAAAACTCGATTCTTACTGCACACTATTCGATGTCTAAGCAATATCGTAACCAAGCCCTGTCAGTGTGACAGCTGTCGTGGAGCTCAAGCTATGTTTTACAGACTGTAGTGCTTACGAAAGTTTTAGTTCAAAACTGTAGGTAATATGCTCACAAAAGAAAAAAAAAAACTTTTGTTATTTCTACACAGATACCTAATTAGCAACAAATGCTTTCGCAATCCTGACATTGTCAAGTGAATGGATTTTTTGACATATTTAACTGACAAGAAGTTCAGCGCTCAAGTTTGCCAAAGGCCATGCGAATGGTGTCGCCTATCTGAGTCTAATATGGTTGAGACTGACAATGGCTGACCCCTGCGTTATGCTCGTGAACGGGTGCCGTCCGTGTGTCTGGCCGCGGCATTTTTGTTTTCTTACTTTTGTAAGAATAGTTAACAATTTCTTGACATCGCAAGTGCTGATTTCTTAGGTTCTTAGGTAGATAGACATTCATACTAACTTATGTATTAGACTTAAGGTTATTTGAGAAAATATGGTTAATGGAGTTTTTTTTCGGTGCCATTTCCTCCACAACATTCGGCCCCAAGGCAGCGGCTAACATTACCATTCTAAGTACATTGACATTCAACAATCATAATTAAATGTGTAAATGTTGTCAAATTTATTCAATTCAATTTAAACAGTAATTATAGTTAAGTCCAAACACAATAGACATACCTCAATTATTTACATAGACATAAAAAAAAATCATTACAAACATAATCAAAATTCACATAAAGCTTCGTCAAAAAGAATGAAATTAAACGAATGTCAAGGCAATATCATAATATAAATTATTTACATTGAAATAAATATCTGACTTATGAATCGTTCAGGATTTTGATGCGCGTCATAAACGGCCAGGTCAGCGTCCGGTAGAAGTAAATTGTGGTACGTACAACTTAGACACGCCCCAGGCTATATCTATGTTTTTATTGCTCATATCATAACATAAGTCATTATTATTATATTATTTATCTATTTTGTTTCGTGATGTGTCTTGTCGTTATTTTAAATGTCTTTTATTTATGTTACGGCCATTTCCTACTATCTAATCGCGAATTGGTGTAAGTATATAGGAGGCCAGCAGGGGCGTGAGAGAACTATGCTGGAGTCTGATCTGGAGGCTTATCTGATAGCCTTGCTACTTTTAATGGAACTTAAGTAGTGACTTGGTGCGGGCTGCCGTCGATAGATGGCTGGCCTAAGGGCGGCTTGTAAATTTTAGAGAGCTAATAAGAGAATTTTAGAGTATAAAAGAATACCTATGCCGTAGGACGTCATCATCATCAACTCATTATGTCCCCACCGAGGAGCACGGGTCTCTTCTCTGAGGAAGGTATAGGCCATACTCCACCACAGGGGCCAAGTCCGGATTGGTGGAGGCTTGTAAGACTAGAGGCTGGTCTTACTGTCAAAAGTTTTCAAGCCGCCCTGAATAAATAAATTTTTCACTCCATCTGTTCGAAATGATGCCATTTGATGACCAAATTTAGGACCCAAAACACGCTATTGTTGTTCAAGCTAAGATGCATCAAAGTAAATAGACTCAAAATTGGGTTTTGAATCTATTTACCTTTAGGTACCTTTAAGTAAATAGACTCAAAATCCAATTTTGAATTTAGATACTAATGCACTCATTTACTAAGAAGTCGGACTTCTCTTTCACTCTTGAGGATTCGACCTATATCTAATTCGCTCCAAATCCCAAGCAATAAGTTTTAAAACCGAGTTTGAAACTACTTACTGAACTTCCAAACTCTTTGCTGCTATTTGACAGTGTGAATAAAACCGTATTATTTATACATATTCGAATAAATTATGTGTTTAAGAACCGCTTAAAGGCATTTTAACTAAAAAAAGAATTATGATTTGTAAAAAAACACAACATAAAATTTGATAATTTGTATCTGCCGCCATTGTATCGAAAACGGTCTGGATTGGCCGATTCTACTATGACGTCACAAGTCAATAAAAATGGCGTCGGTCATTCATTATTTCTTAGGTACATTGGTTGGTTGACTGGGAAGTGACGTCATCATACCAGTGCGACGCCATATTGCCCAAGATAGCGTTTTGGCGGCTTAATTAAAAAGTCAATTTTCGTTTGCCTTTTTTATAAGAAATACACGAAAGACATTAAAACGACCACTTTCTGAGAACTCCATCAACACAAACAAACAATATGAGATAGCTTTCAGAAATCGGTCAAACAGCCTATTGTCAAATATTTGAAATTGGAACGCAATAACGCAAGTACGTATTTTCATTCCTCTCAGATGGTAGTGAAAAGCAGAGTGTTCTACACGGGCGCAAATAAAGTTTGATCTCGGTAGTGTTGAATCCCTCGCTCCTTCAGCGATTCATAGTTAAAGCAATGGAAGCATCGCCTCAGTTCGCTCTGGATTCAATTTCACAACCTCGACGCAAAAATTTTGTTTGCGCCCTTGGTGAACAATCTACTATTTATTATTTTTTGTATTTTGTATAGTGTTTTAGCAACGTATGTGCCTGTATGTTAATGTTTGTGAGTATGCTATGTCTCACCGTGGTCGACTTGCCAGGCGGCCCGCTGCCAGGCCAGGCGCGAGGTCTCCACCCCGATGGCCATATCCGCCAGCATAAAGGCCACTGCCTGGTGGTGGGCGATGGGCACGCCGAAGGTCTTCCGCTCTAACGCGTACTTCGTCGCCTCGTACAGACAACGGTTGGCCAGACCCGTGGCGCCCGCTGCCACCTGCGGTTGGCCCAACAAGTCGACTTCAGATAATATCGTTGCCTTACTTTCTCAAACTCGTATCATAAGAAAATGCAGCAAACTCTTTTTTTTAAAAATGCGTCTATACTAAAGCTAAAAAGGATTAGTATCTTAGTTTTATTTATATTTATAGCTGATAGTCTACATCTAACTAAGAAATGGCATCTGATTTTTTACGGAAACCCCATAGTATAAAAAGACAGACAGTTTTATTTCTCAGCTGAAAAGTTGTCTTTTTTAAACTACGAGTTTAAGAAAGAAAAGCAACGATATGCCGTATTGTGAGAATCGCTCGCAGTCCCGCCTAAGTAATTTCTTTACTTTTTTACTTACTTACATAAATATTGCAACATAACAGTAATTACACCAAAGCGTTACCTACAATAAAAAAACATCACGAAGGTTAAGCAACATTGGGCGCGTTCAGTGCATGGATGGCTGACCGTTCCATGACTAACGCTTGTGCCATTTTTCCGAGCGGTACCGTGTTCGCAAGGCACGTTAATCAGTTGGTCACTTTTATTTTGTCAAATTTCATACTGATTTGATGATTTTTTTCGCAAACGTCACATTCCGACAGGAGTTGGTGCGCAAAATTAAGCCCTAGGGCGTTTCTTTTTACTTTCTTCAGACACGTTATTTGTCTGATTAGCCAAAACTTACCGGCGGGCGGGTTTTGTCGAAGGCACCCATGGCAATTTTGAAGCCGGCGCCCTCGCCGATCAGGACGTTTTCTTTGGGGATGCGGACGTCCTCGAACGTGATCCCGCGGGTGTCTGACGCGCGCTGGCCCATGTTTTGTTCCTGGAAAAGGTTTTTTTTTATTTTTAGAATAGAATAGAATTGAAATAGTTTATTACCAAAAATATTCCCATTATTTTTTCAGTTTTTGACTTTCAAATTGTTTAATTGCATGGGACATTAACTATTAGATTTTCATATTATGTATACCGACAAAATAATATATTTGGACGCCTTCATGGCAGGACGACATAGCGATCTGAAATCTGACTGAACACCAAATGTATCTAAAAATACGTATGTTCCACAAATAAATTATTATGATGATTATGAAAAAAAAACACAATTATACACAATTAAAAAAAAGGAATAATAGGAGATTTACAATCTGTTCTCCAGACTGTGCGTCTAACCATTTTGGTAATTGGAATGTGCTCAGCTGACATGTCGGTTACCACCAAGTGGTAACCAACGCTAAATTAAGCACTTCCCAGCTATCATTTACGTTTTTATGAAATGTCCTTATTATTTTATTAAATTAAAACTTTCGTGAACACTACACATTTCCAAATGAAACTTGCGCCTCGATTCTGTTAGTGCATTGTACGATGACAAATACATGGTCGGGTCACGTGACGTATTTTTTCATACCATTGACGCCTAGAAGGGTTGATTCGTATACGCGCAGACTTGACGCGGCAATGAAACTAAATCGTCACGTCCATCCCATTGTCATTGTAATACAATATATTAGCAGAATCTAAGCCCTGGTGGCACGGCACGGTATTGCCCCCGCCACGCCAAGACGAGCCAAACGAAGCGCAACGGAATATTATTAAGCTTTTCTAGAAGTGATGTTGGCATCCCCAACAGAATAATTTTATATAGTAACATTTGTGTATGCCATCTCTCTCTCTTCTCCCACCTCTACGCCATTATAAACGTGTACCTTGTGCTCCGCAATTGAATATTATAATATTATTCTACGCAACAAGTGGTTTTACTGAAGACTAGCGCTGCTACCACGTCCACTATAAGGCCAAACATCAACCACTACAAGTGCTACGTTGTATTTTTGTACCCTAATACCGTGATTTTGGATTATACCAGATAAACAAAATTGGCAGGATACGGTGCCAATAGCGGACTCATTAAACATTTAAGCTACGAGTAAATCTAGTAGGTACCTTGCGGCCGGGGACCACACCGGCCCACTCCCGCTCCACGATGAAGCCGGTGAAGGCTTTGCTGGCAGGGCACTTGGGGTCCGGGTTGGTGCGCGCCAGAACAAAGTACCTGGTGAACAATAGGGCTGGTTAGCCAACGTTTCTTACCCTTCCATACCTAGCAATGAACATTGTCCTAAAGTCTGTTAAGTCTCTAGTTCATTTTTTTTTTCATTGAACAGTAATCTAGTTCAATGAAAAAAAAAAAAACTGTCATGTTGACACAATCCCAAGGCTGTCAATGTCCGAGTGTTGCTAGTACGTAAAAACCAAATAACCCCATTTTACTTCCAAGTTAAAATTGTGTGTGCTGTATAGGTGTTTTTTTAGATCTTGCTCTTATGAGTAGGCAATTAAATTTTAATGTCTTTGATGTGATAAGGATTTTGTTCACACGAGTCTTCTATTCACGGATAAAAAAACAACTATCGAGTAAACGTATAATTATATTTTATAGCGATGTCATTTTTTTTCAATCGAATTGAAAAACGGACTTTAAGTATTGCAATAGTTATGTTAATTCTGCGCGCGCACTATAAACTCCACTAATTCTGCATCGCGCAAGCAGAGTATTACACATGACTTGATACTTCGTTTTAAAGGTCAGTGAATATAATGCTACAATTATAAATTAATAGCATTAACTGTTTTTTTGTATTTTTGTGAATAAGTGTAACTAACTCGACCTTCTAAAGTTCGTTTCAAACGTGAATGAACCTTTAATATTATTTAAGCCAATCACGCCAAGATGTTGACATCTCGGTATTCCGTAAAAAAACAAATATAGTGCTCTATACAACCGGCCCTGCTTAGTCTGGACATCCGGAATGCATTATTTATGTGTAAACCTTGTAACCTAATGTCGAAAATGTTCTGTTATTGTACCATAGCTGTGTAACTATCTTTTTGATGAAATAAAATCTTATCTTATCTTTTTGTTTGCATAAAATTAGGAGCCTTTTTATTTTCGTTTATCAAAAGAGTTTTGGTATCGAGCAGTGGTATCACTAGAAATTCACAGCTCGTTAGATATCACTTGATTTTATACGTACGAGACTTACTTTCGGTAACGTAAAGGGGTAAGTGTTTTGACGAATCGCACTTTTGACAAACGTAATTTGACCAAAGACAGCTTTGACAAAAAGGATATTTTGTCCAATCGCATTTTTGACAAACGTAATTGGACCAAAAGCACCTTTGACCAGCAGGGTATTTTGACGAATCGCACCTTTGGCCGTAGGCGGTAAATCCGGATTACTAATGGTTGACCAAAAAATTATTGACAAATGGTCGTTCGACAAACAACGTTTAACCAAATGTTCATTTGGCAAACGAGACATTTGACAAAAGTATCATCTTACAAAAACTCACTTAGCAAAGGATCCATTAGCAAACACTACATTTGTTAAATGTTTTGAATATTAAAATGTCAATTGACCTTTTTTAATTTCACCAAATAATATGTTTCGCAAATGAAGCATTTGTCCAAATGTCATTTAACAAAATGTTGAACGCATCAAAGTCGAGTCTGTTTTCGATCTTACATAGAGAACCTAACGCTCCGACGCGCTCCGCTTCGCTACGCGCGTCGTCGCACCTATATTTCTGTTGTCACGTATTCTTTACATCGCCGACCCCCCGTTCGTAAGATTGATTAATAAACGAAACATTTGTCAAATAATACATTTTATCAAACGTTTTTAGACCAATAGTAGTTTTGTCTGATAACTCAGTTGTTAAATGTTCATTAAGTAAAATAATTATTTGTAAAATGTAAATTTAAGTGTTGATCATTTGGATAAGTGAGTCATTTGTAAAATGATTAGTAGTAAAATGATCAATTGGCGAAAGCATTTTTTGTCAAACATTGTTTGTCAAGTGTAATTTTGCCAAATGACTTTTGGTCAAACAGCAGGACCCCGGTAAATCCGCATGTGCCAGTAGGTAAGTGTTTATGTTTAATCATAAAGACTGCTTACCAGTTGGCAACTCCGCCGTTGGTGATCCACATCTTCTGTCCGTTCAGGATCCACTCGTCGCCCTTCTTTTCAGCCCTGGTCTTCACGCCGGCCACGTCGGAGCCAGCGCCTGGCTCTGTCACGCAGTACGCCTGATGACGAAACCCAATCATACATGGTTACTCAAGCTGTCTAGAAATTCTACAAAATCTACAAAATCAATGGTTGTCTGGAAGAAATTACTTTTAGTAATAAGGCCGCCAATTGTACTGTACCAGGCCTGTTTCACTACGCGTGTCGGTATCGATCACGTAAGTACATGCGGCGACCACGCCGGAGTGGCAAATAGGTAGGAATTCAGGCGCCAGAAGAGGTAAGATTTACGCGGTAGAAAGAGAGGCAACATGTAGGTGAATATAACTACGTTATAGTTACCGGGTATACCAAGTTTATAACTAGTGTCGAATAAAACATTTATATTTAGAACTACAAATATGGATGGCGACGTAAAGATAATATCTCAGACATCAGTGACCACCCTAACGAAGTTATCAGAGGACTCACAGCGACCAAGGGCTCCTCGATGAGCCTGCCCAGGTATTTCTTCTGCTGCTCCTTGTTACCGGCGATGATGACAGGCGTTTGCTGAAACACCACACAAGGCTGTACTCTCGCTCTTATTGCCAAAAACATTATAAAAAGCGTCATTTAATTTAGATGGGCCTTTACAGTATATATCTTAAAAAATCTTACTCAATCTTGAAAAAGTAGGTTAAGAATAATAAGAATAGACCAGCATAAGTACGATGACGCGAGTCACGCGTTTTTTGGCGCTAAAATGTCAGAATTTGACAGTTAATGTACTGGAAAGTCACTTTAACGTCATCGCGCGCGACTTGCGTCGTCGTACTTACTACTTAAACTGGTGGTAGAGTTGCTATTACAAAGTGCGAAGTATACGCATGTTAAAACTTGCTTGATAGAAATAGAATATCAATGAATTTCAGTGAGAGAATTAATTTGCAGAATAATTCGCACGTTGGATAAGCGCAAAAGCTTCACCATCTCTATCAAGTGTACTGAGCAATATTAAAGGAGCTCTTGGCATGTTTCTAGGTTATAAAAACAATAGGGGATATTAGAGTGAGTGTATCAGGTTATTCGATTTTTTTATTACTTGCTCTAAGACGAAGCAAGAATAATGCAAGACGTAAATTACATTGTTAGGTGAACAGAACTCAAGTTGGTAGTATTTAAAGACATTCTGGCTAAGCCTTTTGCACTAGAGCGCGCATTTTGTTAGTAAATATTCAAAAAAGTTAGTTACATAATAAGAAAAACAAAAACTCATGCGAAAACTAAAAAGCTGTAAAACATAAATCACGCGCGTCTACCATGGATTCGTTTGTCCAATACATTGAGGTAAGTACATAAATTAAATCAACTAAATAACACTGTTAGAAATATGAGTCTACGATGAGATGAGGTAAATTGAAAACAATAAGTGTATATACGATTGTTGCCCTATAGGGTGAAAACAAACAAACTTACCAAATATGTTGAGGTTCGATTCAATTTGGCATCCCTAGGATCAACCAATCAATGGCATGTTATTTATTTTTTGCTGTATTAAGTTTTTAAAAGTCGAAGTGGCCAGTAAAGAGTTTCCTTTTTTACCTAGAAGCGTCTATAAGTGAGGACATTTTCACAGTTTTCATTCATATTAATGTCTACATGTCTAAAGAATAAAAATCTATGGATGCCAACTGAATTGAGCACAAAATTCTAATATCAAAATACGAATGTATAGGGTTCTAAATTCTAAATGTTCATGCTTTTTTTTTCATCAATTCTAAGCTAACTAAATCTAAGCTAGTAAAAGAGATTGCATAACCGTCTGCCCATTGAAATATAATAAATTCAATATCATTACAGTGTATCATAATGAAGCCAAAACCGAAAACGTGGTTTGCAAAGCAAATCTAGTAGATAAAAATACTCGATTCACAGTGTTTGTTATGGAGCTCCTCCGAAATGGCTTCAGATTTTTGTGATTCTTTTTGTGTGTATTTGGGAGGCACGAGAATAAACATAAGCATAAAGATTTACTAGGTCGTAGGTTAATTAATATGGCAAAACGGCGCTTGGCCGGTTAACTAGATTATAATTATTTTATTTTATAAATTATGATATGGTGTATTTACGATTGTAACGGCTGACATTATAGTAGGGGAGCCCATGATGCTAAATCGGGATTTACTCGAGCGTCATAGAGACCTATTTGATTGTGAACTTTAGATGATAAGAAGAAAAAAATGTCATATAATATATACCTTTTCATCGGTGGAGGGAGCGACTATAGATTTTCAAAAATGTAAAAAAAAACTGTTGCATGGACATACTCGAGCGCGTCAGATATTGATAGCATCTATATCCTGTGCATTTTTGAAAATGTACGTATTTTAATCTGATTGTTTCAATGATGGGGGTGGTCGTACGTAAGGGTTGAAAATGAAAAAAAAAAAAATTTCATCGAGCGCGTCAGATTTTCTAAGGGGATGTTATTTGCACCTAAAAAAAAGCTCTTATATAATAATCTGACGATTTGTATGTAACACAAACTCGCGGCCATTATTAGCATGTGCAAAAAAAATTCGCCATTTTGAAATACTCGAGCGCGTCAGATTAAGATATATATGGTTCTTCTTAATGCCCTAGACGTGCTGTCTCATAATCTGACGATTATCTAGAGGGATTCGCCTAATCTGACAATTAAAAATAGTTTTTTTAATATTTTTTCAAATCATTGAACTTAATTAATTGAAAAGCTGAAGAAATAGCATGCAAATAAAATAGTACAGGTTTTTAAGTATAATGCTTGTATTTATAAGAAAATAATTATAAAAAATTAAATTTTTTTGCGTGTTTTTTTTTTAATCATCATCTTCCTCATCGATAGAATCATATTCGTCCTCTGGCTCCATTCCATCCTCATCCTCCCCATAGCTGCACGCATTAAACTTTACTTATTATTTTTTCTTACTGCGGCTTATGGAAATCGTCAGATATATATTTTTAATTATCCTTGAATTATTTTCTTCAAAATAAAAAAAAAATTTGCCACGCTCGAGAAAGTCGAGATAACGTTTTTTTTTTTTACAAGTTTGTAACCCTCTTACTTCTCTATGTCACGCGAAAATTGTCAGATTAGTGGAATATACACTTTTTAGCATGTAATTAACTCACCCTACCTTAATCTGACGCGCTCGAGAATTTCTGATGATCAATTTTTTTTACTAATCTGATCCTTTATCCTTGACAGGCGACCATATATATGGGGCTCATATTTGGTGGAGGTACTTTACCTGGTACAAGGTATCTCCCTGTATGTTAATCTGCCGCGCTTTAGTAACTCCCGAAATCCCCTCTTGGGCTCCCCTACCATTAGATCTCTCATTAACTAACAAACATTAATCCTAACTTGGCATTATTTTGTAACTATTATTAATTTGACGAAGCTTTTTCCCAATGTATTATATTTTAAATTTGTTGCAAATTTTATATTTATCATTGAAATAATATTACGATTTTTACGGTAAAAAAAATTTGCAATTCTACCTACATTTTAATGCAAGTTATTGTAAATCATGTAATTTCATAAAACCTCGATTGTAAATAGGAATTTTATATCGATGGATGTTAGTTATCTACTAAATCACACCAGGACATGTAAATATAATCTGGCATCGAGATAGATTATCTACGTATAGTCTAGAGTAGCAAATAGGCTTTTTATTCAGAGTATCGCATAATACACATAAAAATATACACACGGACGGTTAGTTACGGACAAATATGTCTGTCGTATTACTTTACCCCTCGATTTAATGTTTTATTTATCGATCACGTTAATGAGTGATTTACATAAACATGAATTCAAAATCGCATGATAAATAACTAATTAGGTGAAGTATGGTGGGTTAAAGGTGAGAGCTGAAGCGACGGATCGATGGAAACGAAACAAAACAGGCTTCATGGAGCTGTGATATCTAGTGAAAGACAACAATAGCATACGGATCAAGTGTTTTTAGCTGTACAAATAAAAATAGTACGGGGTCATCTACAAAACGACATAAACAAACATTAAATATATAGACACAGGCATACATTGCTTCTGGCTCCCCACTAGTATACCCTATGTCGTGGGAGCCAGAAACAGCGACATCACAAACATGGAACTAAAAACAGAGACATCACACACATGTAAACATCCAAGACCTGGGGTTTTATTGTCCCTAGCCGGGATCCGAAATCCAAACAACGTTATGGAAGCATGCATTACAATTTTTTTACAACATTTGTATTTCGTACTAACTGTAGCCATCTTGTGTGAATGTGTCAAGAAACAATTTCCACAAGCATGCAACCATGTATTATGCGTAAAATAAATTTTGTTGGCGATCGATCATCGATACAAATTATCTAAGAATTTGCGATGAATATTTTTAAACAGTGAATGACCAAATAGTTGGTGAAGTATGATATGCTATAGAATCTGCGACGATATGCTACCATAATGCGACGGAAATTGTTCACGGGGTGGGTTCAGAAAATAACCAAAGAATGAGGATTGAAAGGCATGTATAAACTTTGACAATCAATAAGACATACAGTGCCACCATCTTATCTGTTCAGTTGATGTGAAGAATTTAGTAAACATTTAAGAAATTTTCCTAGAAAAATTAGAATATTTTAACCCGTCTATTAAAAAAAATAAAAAAAAATATATCTATAAATCTTAGCAAGTGAATAAATAAAACCAAAAAATGGGGAACAGGATTTAAAATTAATTAGTTAGTTACAATTTTGCCCACCTGAACAGATAACTTGGTGGCGCTGTATGTAAAATTCATAAATTTTGACAACCATTAAAACTTGTGTATGAATTCTGACCACCAATATGTCATACAAACCATAATGTGCAGGAGATACCAATGATCTGGGTAAGGCAATGCAAACATTAATTTTCCGCATGCAAATTCGGAAATCTCAGTTTAGAGATCAGGTTACTAAGTTGTCTCATTTTAAAAACAAAATACACAATGCGATCTAAGTTGAGCCAATCAATTGAAGACATAATTATTTCCATTTCCTATGTAGGTATAAATGATTCGGATTATGACCGATTCCACTAGCAGTTGTTTCGTACAATTTATATCAAATACGGACTGCCGACAGATCGGTAAAAAACGGACGATAATCGGTGGATGGACCATGGAGATTTTAGCAATGGTTTGTTTAGGGAACTAGGCGACTAGTTACTGGTAGTTTGGCTATCAACTCGGCATTATGCGGGGGCAGGCGGACTCACGCCCAGACCACTGGCCTCCATAGCAGTCATGATGCCAGTGCAGCCGTAGGCCAACTCCTCGGCCACCATACAGCCTTCGAACACCCCCAAATCCATGCCACCTGCAATCGTAACCTCATCAGCCCTGGGAGGGAAGTTTCCAGAAGACACGCAAATCGCATTAGAATCTAATGCGAACGCAATTGTTGAGTTTTTTCATGTTGCAAATTAAAATGACAACGCTATGAAAACAGGTACCTATTGTTGCCTAAATAATTTCCTAGGGACAAGATAACAGATATTACCACCGATATTACATAGGAAGAACAAACGTAACATCATGTTCACTATAAAGTAGAAAAATAAAATGTACGGTCTACTTAATAGAATGAAAGATCGAAAGCCAAGCTTCAAAAGAAAATTGCACACATACAACAACAATTTGGCCGTAACACATACATTTCGTTGAGAATTGTTTTGAAAAATATATTAAGGATAGACATACAGGGCGTTAGGTTATAAGCTTCCGGCGTGTCCGCTTGATGGTTAAATTTTGTGTAAAGCCCGGTGAAGCCTTGTCAACCAGGCGCGCAGATTCTGACTCAACTATCTATTTATCTTTTCTATGTCATGAAATAATTGACCCGAAGTGAGGAATCGTCAAAAAATTATTAAATTGATTCCGAATTCACTTATGTACTTGCTTTTTTGTGGGAAGAGTACCGTGATAAAGCTCTGCAAATCAAAGCAAACTTGGTCCGAATCTTCCAACAAACAACCAAGTGAATTAAATTAATAAGGTGTAGAATTTTCAGTTCGAAAATCGTCAAACCATTGAAGGAGATGCTGGAGAGACTCAAAAGTTTACCCTACTTCAAAAAAACCTGTCTATATATAATTATGACTATATATAATCTGTAAATGTTATTTATGAGTACAATAAAGAATATTCTATTCTATTCTATGATAGTACTAACCCACATGGATTTCGATAGAGCATAGGTACCACGGTACGATCAATACTTTTCACAGATTCACTTGATTTGGGTTGCCAACACTTCGGGCCAATCCAAATTCCATGCAATAAAAGAAAAGAACTCATTGCGAAACTACTGTGAGGTTTGGCTCGGGTCAATGTATGCAATTAGGGTTACCAAAGCCAAAAATACGATTTCTGGTCAATTTTTTTTCCAGCAAACCTCATTTTGTGATAAACTTTTACGGTTTTATCCCACACAGACAATTTCTGTGGAGCAGATATCATAATAAAAGACGTAGCCACAGATAAAAAAAAAACTAGGTTTAGATTGGTTTTAGAGAAATCGCGTTTTTTAGACCGTTTACCCTATGCGGACTCGTGGATGGCAGGAAAAATACCGGTAATTTTTTGCACCCTATTATTGGTTCCCATTCCGGACAATCTAACACTGGTAACCCTAATGCAATTCTTTGAAAGTGAGTCATATCAGCGCGCCTGGGGGACGCTAGCCTCCATGCTAAAGCCAATGAGAACTGCGGACTCACGCCCAGGCCACTGGCCTCCATCGCAGTCATTATACCCGTACACCCGAAGGCCAACTCTTCTCCCACGAGGCAGCCCTCGAACACGCCCATGTTGAGACCACCTGCAATGATGGTGACGGGGTGATGATGACACGTATGCAGGAGTCCAAGTTACACTTTGAAGCTGCAGTATTACAATGTTTTAACACCAGATTTTATTCATTTAACGCTACGATATATTATTGCTGATTTGTTTGGAGGCTTGCCCATTCAAACTCTATGTCGTTTCCCGTAATCATGGGAAAAATAAAATTGTGGCTTCTATGTTCTACTGGCCACTAATAGGGTAAAAAATAACAAGGTGTCCCTGCATTTAGAAGTCCGGAATACGTGTTATATGATACGACACAAGCACAGGAGGTAGAGTTTTGAAAATGGTGATGGTTTGAACGTCGTACAAAATTACAATATTATCAGGTCATACGATAATTTCGATAACAACAATCAAATACATAAGTAAAGAGTTTTCTTAACTAAAGTTCATTGATTTACTATTGAACGTAAGATAAAGTAACTTTCATCTTTGTATGGTAAGATATAAGCAACTAAATGTTCGGGCCTCGTAAGGCCCGACCTTGAAAATAACAATTGTTTTCATACTTTTTTTAGTACATTGGGCCTTACGAGGTTATATCAAGGCGCATGGTGGTCGCCAGGTGAAGTTCTCGGTCGTCCCACACCGTGTTATCCATAACATCTAAATATTTGTGTATCAAAAACAAAACAGTGTTAGACGCTTTGCACTATGGAAGGACTTCCAGACGTACCGTCAAAAAATGGACTAACGACTCCATGGAGCGACATTCACGTTTTAAGCAGTTTGCAACGGACCACCATTTACCACTTCCCAAAAAGGCGCCAAAAAACCAAGCAAGTAAAGTTTTAACAAACAAATATCAGCTGTTTCTTATCGGCGTAAATAGATTGAATGAAAATTCTTAGATCGGGATGAATCAATGTGTAATTATTACGGGTGAACTGAACTTTTTCTATTGAGACAGGCGCCACTAGCTAGATGATCGTCACGCAACAACACATTTCTTTTTAACAGGCTTTTACTTCTCCTGCTATCCACTATCAATTTTTAATTCGTTCCCATTTCCCCGAACTAGAATTATCGTCAACGAACGTTCTTATTCGCCAAGTGTGCCCATCCTCGAATTCAATTTTCCCCAAATTCACGCACTAAAATGGAACAGCTGATATTTTATTCACGATTTCCCAGTAATCCCAGTATGAGAAAGTGGTTTATACGCCGAGTGGGGGTTCAATCGTTATTGGGACGCAACTGGTATTTTGATATGTACATATTGACAACAATAACATAATATCTGGGCGGAGTTTCATTAAACTACAATTCGTAATTTATTATGACAAGAGCTATTTCTTTTAATTTTTTAAAGTTATTCCCTAGTCGCTAGATAGATGGCGCTGAACTTGGTAAGGTACGTGAAGATACGGAAAGTGACATATTCTTTTTAGACCATAGATATAATTTTGAGTACGTAATACGAAACGTACTTACATATCTCATGGTCACAGGACATGACATTTTGATATAAATAAACAATTTTGTTGAAATAAATAACAAGTAAAAAATTAATACATCTTTTCAAGGGTTTTCTACGCCAAAATCCCTGGACTGACCATAACATCTTGTAACCAAATGAATCCATAAGAACACCATTATCCATGTTACAACAAAGTAAGTTCATCAATGTTTAGAATCTACGGTACTTTCATATGTTCAAACATAACGCAACGTAGTCCGTTCAGCGCCATCTACAATGTTGTTGGGAACTATTCTTTTTTAATAGTCAAAAACAAGTGTTCCTCCTTGTTATACCTGTGGTTTCATCAACTTTGCGATGTACGTCGACTTGTCATAGTAAACCATAAATTGGAGGTCTATGTAATAGGCCCCTGGTGGGCCCGGTCTGCGGACTTCGTCACAAAGCTACTCACGCCCAAATGTGTGCTGTCTATCGCGGTTCCAATGCCGGAACAGCCGTAAGAAAACTCCTCAACGATAAGGCACTCCTCGAACACGCCCATACCGCCTAGCCCGCCTGAAATACCGGCACACGCCCATCACAGGCATAATAGGTTAGTCGACTCCTAGTCCAAAACTCGGTCGTATGACGAGAAATCTCCAGGCGCCATCGCCACCCGAACGGGGATTATTAAATCGTTTATTTTCTACACATAGTCACAAAATAATAAAGTGTTTGTACACAAAATAATAGAATGGTTTTTGTTTCATTAGAGGAAATTTGTTTTTGAAACTTATTTTTGTGCCTCTCCACTAATAGAGCTTGTCCGTCAGCTCCGCGTATTATTTTCCGTTTCTTGCCACGCGAAACAGGTCTTCGACGCTGGTTTTGAAACTATCAAATTAATAACTGTTTGCCAATACTGTTGAATGAAAACCCTTTTAGCAAATTCGATCTGTAAAAAAAGATTTTGGCACGGTCGAACAAAATCGCGAAAATGAATCTAAATTATATGTAGGTATATGTGTAGGGTTTTATTTGGGCTTGGCATCTGGATACTGAGCTTTGGATGATAAAAGTATGTAGGATGCATACATTTATCATCCAAAGCTCAGTATACATAGATACTTTTTTTCTGGCCCTTTGCTAATACATCTCCTATTTGGTCGAAGTACGCCTGGAATGTCCCTTGCCGTCCGACCTCTATTTTTAGCAAAATTAAAATAATTGTGACACCTACACGGAGCAAGAATACGTACTTTCAACAGCATAGCAATAAGTTTTTGCGCCAAATTCTTCAATTCTTAACTGGATTGAAGGTTTCGCTAGACAGGTGGCTAGAGAAACTGTAGAGAATGAGAAAATGCTGTCTTATGCCTAAATGCCTATACCAAAATGCATGAACCTTAAAGTACCTATATAAATCCGTGCCAAAATGATCCAATGAATGTGTTATAGGTCAGTTAAGTAAAGCTGGCACGTTCAACACATTTACACGTTGCGCTTGTGTAGTGTCTGTGAATAGCGCGCGGCGTGACGTGTACTGCATGCGCATCATGAAAAGTCTGCCCGTCTCTCTTGCGCACGGTCTAGCTTATGAGTGTGAAGGGGACAGTTATAGTTTTACTTTTACTACTGTTTATATATACAGCGTGATCTTTTTGGTATTCAACCGTATGTGCGTTTCAATGAGGGATTTTTCTGACAGCTAAGAAAAGTAGTTCCAAATGAGCCGCTTTCAGAAGAACTAAAAAAAAAACGAATGGCTGTCAAAGGAATGCAATTTTGGACCTCAGTCCAATAGCCATGTGTGATACATCATCGAATAGGTCTCAGCGAGCTGAATAAAAGTTACTAGAGTCTGACAAGCGAGTCCTGGGACGCGATTTATTTCGAATTCTTCATATGGCCACACTCTGACTGTCAAACTTAGGTATTTCAGCTGCAAGTAGTACAGCCCAAACAGTTTTATACTCGTCCTAGATTTAAACAAGAACTTCTGTTTCTATTCAACATAATGTTACCTATGTTTTAGTATATACATACGAGTAATAATGTTTTAAAACAAACATGAATTATTTCTTGTTGTAAGGTCTGTCGGATGACGAAAATTTTAAACGTCAGATCGAAGACTTAGTCAAAGAACTCAAAGATGTTGGAGAAAAAAGATATGAATCAGATTTTGATTATGGTTCAGCATTAATAAATGTTTATAAGTTTATGTGGTGCATCTTTATTATCCCTGTTTTTGGTGGAGTGGAAATGTTGGTTTTGATGTAGTTAATGTTTTCGTTTTGCTTATATTTATTTCATCATCATCATCATCATCATCGGCCTATGGTTGTCCTCTGCTGGACATAGGCCTCTCCCATTGCACGCCACTGAACACGGTCCTCGGCTACTCTCATCCAGCTGTTGCCAGCCGCCCTGCGAAGATCATCGCTCCAACGAGTCTGAGGACGTCCTACACTACGTTTACCGATCCGCGGTCTCCACTCAAGAACTCTTCTACCCCATCGGTTATCAGTTCTTCGGGTGATATGGCCGGCCCACTGCCACTTCAGCATGCTAATTCGGTGGGCTATGTCGGTGACTTTGGTTCTCTGTCGGATGACTTCGTTTCGAATTCGATCTTTCTTATTATTATATATTTATTTATGTTTGGACAAAATTCATTGGAGACTCCAAACTAATTAAACAAATAATAAACTTAAGCAAAAGTATCAAGATGGTTTATGGCATATAGATGCAGGGTTATCAACTAAAAGATTTTTAAATTTCCCGCCAAAGGCTTGCGCCAGGACTCACTTGTCGCACTCTATGACGTCAACAGCCAAATGTTTGTCCTTTCGGAGTTATATTGTATTGAAAAAAAAAAAACATTTTCAATTTCAAAAAAATAACATGGCTTTGACAGCCATTCGTTTTTTTTTTCTTCTTAAAACGGCTCATTAGTCAGTAGATGGCATTTTCAAGAGAGGATTTTTGTTTTTCTTATGGGAATTGCCAGTTTATTCTGTGGTCTTTCCTCTTTTCTTTTGGTTCTTGCATTTGATTGTGATTGGTCTTCGAACAACTGCTACTGGTGCTAAAATCATGGAAAAAACGTTGAAGAAAAAGAAGAAGAATAGGAGAACAGAACATTCGCGTAACCACAATAGAAACCGAATGATGTTGCTCAGTTGATCACAGATTCCTTCCAGTTGATGAAATTACAGAACAGTAATAAAGTTTTTATCTGTGGCAAGCAATTAGAAAAAAAGGTAGGGTAATTCATCCAGTAACTGACCACTGAGCGTCAGTTACCCTTTGTTACATAATTAAATTATAATTAAATTGTTGAGGATTTCTGGGATAATTATTTTCTGTTTTGGTAAAGATTTTCTTAGGTGAAATTATTTTTGTTCACGTGAAAATTTATTGAAATTTAAAACTATTTTGTGACCATTGATTCCACCTTGTTTTTAATACTTTTCGCTCGAATTTGCTAAAAATATGTTATAACAAGTAACCCATATATTTGTATTTATTTATCTACAACGCACCTATCTTACTAAAACCTAACTCTAGTCTACACATAAACTAGAGTCGCATTTTGAATCAAAATCATATATTTTTAAACATCCTGTATAGTGAAATTGCATAAGTGTGAGTACTGTGAACGTGCCAGCTTTAGATAACAGACCTATAAGTGGGTGATCGACGGGCGAGTAAGACCGCGGTTTTAAATACCGACGAACTTGGCTCGCGTCTCGTTGGCGCTGATCGACTAGCGAGCAAAACAGTCGCAAACATGTCTTGTTCCGAGTCTGACGCAGGTTAGCATGGCGAGCCGAGTAAAAAATATAGCATGACGACGACGGTGAACAACACGGTTTTGCAACGATACACCAGCTAGCTTTACCGACGAGCCATAAAACCGCGGTCTTACTGGTCCGTCGTTCACCCACTTTAGTGACGTCAACTATCAACATTGTATTAATTAGATAATATGCCTTTCTGTTCTTTTCTGAACTGAGGGAGTGGGACACAAAAATAAAAGCTACAAAAAAACTTAAAAAAAAAAGGCATTCAGCGAATTCATAAATGCTTACTCCTCCGTCAGCTATTCCCTGGCGCAGTGCAATAAGTCCAACAGAAATCTCGCTTTAAGAGAACCCGGCCTTAAATTACCAAAGAATACCCAGCCATAAGAAGGGGAAAACGAACTTAGCTAACCATGACGCCTATGTCGTACAGTGAGGGTTAAATGGCTGATGATGATAATGAAGAAGGGATGGTATTTCAAAGACCAAAGACCGGCGGCCGTTGATATATGGCAGTCGTTAAGCCAAGTCAGAGGCCTTAGGGCGGCTTGAAAACTTCTGACAGTAAGACCAGCCACTAGTCTTCCAAGCCTCCACCAATCCGGACTTAGCCCCCGTGGTAGAGTATGGCATATACCTTCCTCAGGGAAGAGACCCGTGCCATCGGTGAGGACAAAATGGGTTGATGATGATGAATCGCAATGCAGTAATTTGTTATTACATTCATCACGGGCTTTTATTAGCGCTTAAGAAACCATCCTAGGCAAATTAAGTGAACGAATGTATTATTATGTAGCCGTATACAAAATGGTAAATGATTACTTCGATCCCCCACGGGACAAGCGTTGCCTAATGTAGACGATATTATCTTTTATCTTATTAAAACATGGACAACATATTGATAAGCTATATAACAAATAATGAAAATATGACAATTTGAAAACACTTTCAGCTTTTGTAACGTAATCTAACCTCATTACTTTACCAGATATGATAGTTAACCTAAATTGAAGCAAGTGTTAGTCAAACGAATTCATAGTAGCCATCGAATGATGATCCCAGTAGGTACAAATATACCACTTGAGTAGTTTTCAAGACAATTCGACTAGAACTCTATAAAATCTTCACATTATGGAGTCCTAAAATTGAAACTCGGTTCAACTTTCTTAGGTCCTCGGACCTAAGAAAGTGATTAAAACTACTTTACCCTCGGTGTAACTTTAAGCCAGGTTATGTGAGATCTGAGTTTCGATCCAAGTAGACAAACGCCGATTGCACTGAGCCTCGGCAATATTCAGAAACACAAACTAAATACTATTTCTACGAATATCCTCAGATTTCCGTAGCGCATATCTTTCCTTCTAGTTTGTTGTAAGTGTAAACGAAATGTTTTTTTAAATACTATCGAGTAATTGATAATAGGGGTTAAAATAAATTTCACTGTAATTTTAACTCAACCGTTTGGGCGAAAATGACTTCATTTTGGGGGAGCATAGTTCCTCGACCAGACTCCACTTCTGACGGTGGTCCGCGACAGCTTCCAATTCAGGCCAGCTACTGCCGATCGACTTGGCCCCTTCTGCTTTCCAGATCCTCGGCCGTCCCTCTTTCTTGTTTGCTTTAAGAGTTCTACTAAAACCTGAACTAGGAACAATTTCGCTTAATTGATTAAATTGAGTAATTTATTTACTAAATACCTATATTGTTTTTGTGTGGATTGAGGGACCACAGATTCGATTTAACCATTTTACTTTCACCTAATACCATTTTTTTCTAAATAAGCTTTATGAGCTGTTTTACTAAAATCTGTCTTCAAAGCAACTTGATTTGTAAAGTCTCGCCTACAGTCTGTGAAAACTGCGGGACCACGCTATATCTTTTTTGTTATATATTTTACAAATTCCCGGGATCGTTCTACAATTGTTTTCAGACTACTACTAAATCTTGATGAGCTTCGGAATTAGCAAATCTCAGGAGTGGTCCCTTGGTCCCCAGACACATCATTGGTTTGCATTTCTGAAGATTACCGGTGCAATATTTTCAACGCTTGTCTGCAAAGATACTTTGTGCCGACACACTACTCACGCCTAAGTTGGTGCCACCGATGGCGGTGCAGATTCCAGTACACCCGAAGGCGAACTCTTCGCCTACAAGACACTCCTCCGTCACACCTATGCCTCCCATACCCCCTGCAAGGAACGGGAACGGCGCTCGATGAGTTAAAGGTTAGTCTTGATATGATTACTACCTACTTTTTTGACATTTTTCTGATGACTGCTGAAAACGCGATGTGATGCTTTAAATCACTGGACAACTCCAATTATCCCGTTGGCATACATTTCGTACATTTGACGTACGTTTTAGGCCTCGCATGTACGATTGTATCGCTTTTACGGACGTTTTGAACTTGACAAAAAGAAAGAGTAGTAAATTATTTTTAGTAAAAAAATGCTCATGTACTTTTTCAACCCACAATGTACCTTTTTGGCGCTCGACATGTACTTTTTGGGAAGTCAGTTGCGGCAACACTGTATGCCACACTTATTGGTTAGGTAGGATAAGGAACTAGTTTATAGTTAGTTGCTTAAGCAGGTGAGTGCTGAAAAACAGCGCCGTCAAATGACAGGTCAAGTCTTCTGGCGGCACATGATGAGGACACACCTTTTGTGGGTCCGCTACGTAATTTCGATAGCCGTTATTGCGAATTTTTTTCTACTGCCTCATAGGTTCGAAAGCTTATGGACTCGAATGATGTAGTCGCGAAAGGCGCTGTTTCGAAAAACATTTTCTCTGCCTCATACACTCGAATGCTTGACATTTCGATTCATTCAGTATTAATGTGTATAAAAGAAATTACTATTACTACACCATTCGAGTCCATAAGCTTCCGAACCTATGAAGCAGTGGAAAAAAATTCTCAAGAACATTTGTCGCAACAACGGCTATCGAAACTACCAACCGTAATTTAGTACATAATTTGTTTTTTTTTGTCAAATCTGTATTTTTTGGTCGCAATAAACGCATTTTAATTTTTTTTAACTTTTAATAGCGGTTTCGCCGGGGCAGGATGCACGACAATCAGTTCATATACATTATTCAATAAATCTGCCGGGTGAGTGAACTAAGAATAGAATTGAGTAGGTCATTGACATTTGCTGGTGCGCTGATATGATAAAATAATTATAATTGTATGCGGTGGGCACGCGTTGTTAGGCGTATGCCCTCTGAGATGATAGAGAAGAGACTGCAAATGTCTACAGAATGTTTTTTTTTTGATAGTACGCCTGACTCCATATTTTTGGAACCCGCCCTCCGTCAGTCTAAGTACCTAATGTTTGTTCGTAAAAATATTTTTAATTTTTTTTTACACCATTTTTATATATTCAAAGGTGCCTTGTTCTAATTGGTTAAGGGCTGCAACAGATAATGCGGTATTGCGCTGTTATTAGAGCTGTTAATTTAGTAAGAAATAAGGCACTTTGGCGTGAGTGTCATTTTTTTTCAAACAATAATGACGGTAAATAATGTTATCTACTTATAAAAGAAAATCGGCTAGAGAGATTTTTATGATATTAATTGATTAGTCGAATTTGTGACTGCTTCGAATACCAAATTATTAAAGTACGAGAAAAACTCACAAAAAAAGCAAACTTTGACACTAGGTACTACAAGATTGGCCAAAAAGGGTGGTTCATAGAAAAATCTATATTTCTCATAAAAAAAGCATAAAAGCATGTAAAATGTTCCGGGGTCACACTCAGAACCTTTTCAAAGTGTTATTCCAATCCGGTTGATATTTTGGAAGTTAAAACCAAACTAAGTTTTTACGACATTTTAGTCGACACCGCGAGTGAGAAGACACCAAACTCCAAAACACCCTACAGACGCGTCTCCTGCTTAACATTACACAAAGAGTCTGTTTTCTAAGCGCAAAATATTTTCAGTAAGTATTAAAGGAAGCCAAACAAAACAACATTTTGCGTATTGAAAACGAATGGTTTTATTTTAGTGTCTCACTAAAAACACGAACAGGAGACCCGGCTAACATGCGCAAACTCATTTTGTCAACCTACTATCCCTCTATGCCTTTAGGATGGAAGTATACAAAGATCTTTTGTACCAACACCACAGGCATCGTTGTTGATGAAAAAGCCGATAGGATTCAACAGTTTTCCAACGGTGGAACTTCAAAAATTTTTCGTTTATACAGGCGAGGCGATTTTTTTATAATAATTTTCCTTCAATTAATTTTATCCATAATATATATGCCAAATTTCAGCTTTCTATTACTGTTTGTCTCTATGCTAAGTCCCGGACAGACAGACGGATAATTTCCGACGGAAATGACGAAGCTTAACAAAACCGTAAAAAACTCAAAGCGTTACTGACGACGCGCGAATCGTGCAACTCCGCTTTAATTATTGACATTTTTACGCTTCGACACTGCACCAGATAAGCTGACTAAAAAAGTCAAAAGATTGAAGGAATATAATTAAAAAAACATCGCCCACCTGTTATAAATCGTCTCATCTACACTCGACCATAATCTCAAAATCCCTCCCAAAATGGCGCGTGTGTCCTAATCACCACCCATCAAGATGCCACACGTTAAACCTAACACTCTCTGAGAGTAACGCTCATTCGAAGATGTTTGTTCTGAACTATTGTTTCTTTGTTTTAAAAAAAAACTCAAAAATCTCGTCTCAATCAAAAGACAATGTTGACTCTGCCGTAAACAAATTCGCCGAGCATAGAAGAGCTAGTAAAAAACGAAAAAGTTGGAGTCATTGATTTAAGTACGTATAAAACACACCAAGGCGGTGGCTGTCCATACATATGTCAGCTACGGCAGTAGTATTTTGTATGGACCGCCATCACATCGCGACCGCGTTGGCGATTTTATCCTTTAACAAACGTCGCCTTCGCGCATTTGGTACCTATTTTTGTCAGGTTGACTTACCTCTACCTATTCTACTAGTATACTCGCTTATTCGACGAATGAACTGTACGTATGGTGAAAAGTTGCCAAAACCAGCTCTGCCTCCGAGCACGGTCTCTACAATATAAGTGATTTTATTTTCAAGTGCCGTAACAGTCCACTATTGTCAAAATTTTACTTACTATCTTACAACGACAGAATGTGCGAAAGAGAATCCTAAAAGTGACAAAAAGTTAAAACAAACATTTGCTTTTTAAACAGTGAACAAAATAAATTTATGTAAGAATGACACTCAGGTACCCTTGCTGCGATGACCTCGAAAGTTAAACGATTTTATGTGTCATATTTTCTCGAACAAGGAAATTTTCAATTTTGTATCGTACTCCGATCCAATCTCACTGCTATTAAACAACAATTCAAAAGAGCGTTACTTCCAGTGTTCAGACAGTCCCGATAAGAAGCTCACTAGCACCAATGAAACAAAATCACATCTCCTTTCATAAAACGTTTTAGCAAAAAGCAGTTTTCAGAATTCTGAGTCACTGTAATAGTAATTTTTAGGTCGAAGGACTTTGAGCCTAAATTGGCTAACCTGGATCTTAGGCGATAAAAATCACTACTACATTAGAAATTTTTGAAACGTAAGTTTTGCAAATACGTTTTATAAGCGAGCCTCGGGTGGAGCCAAAATGCAGCTTAATAACAAAGAACAATATACAGCTTCGCCCGCAGTGCTTCGAAGTCTGACACTGGCGAGGATTCTTCTTTACAATTACACTTTCGCTTTCGTGCGGTCTTGAATAATATGACTACGGGGGCCTTACGCCGACTTCTGTGATCTTGAGGGCGGCGAACATCCCGGAGCAGCCGTAGGCGAACTCCTCCGCCACTAAGCAGTCCTCAAAAACGCCCAGGCCCAAGCCGCCTGGAAGACCAATATACGCTGGCGCTACGGGAACTGGTCGGCTGAGAGTTAGCGAAAATACCGCCATTTGGAAAAACCGGGGATTGGTATAAAACCTAAAGCAATTTCGAGTGTGGTGCAAAACAGTTACTGCAAGCATAGCAGCCTGCATTCGATGCCACTGAATGATAGATAGAGAGCCATACCCAGGCTACAAAATCTTGGCAGAATCGAAATGATTTGATTTTTTTTACCAAGGCGAGCCGTTATGCAAAGTGGTCTGTGTAAATCTCCATGAAGACTAGTTTTGCTGTACTTTTTGGCAGAAAGGTGTATTTACGAGTAGTTACAGCTTACAAGTCGGACAAGCAAAAGTCTATGTTGACTTATTATCTGACTATGATATGACTTAAAATCTTACGCCAATATTCGAGGTGAGCAAAGCAGCTTTTATGCCTGCGCAGCCATAGGAAATCTCCTCGACTACCAGGCACGAGTCGAAGCTACCTAAATTTAGGCCTCCTGTAAAATTTTGAATTTTGAAGTGCGCAGGAAGTAGGGAAAACGACGTCATTAAGTGCCAAACACATTTTCACGTTCAAAAATATAGGATATAGAATAGCGCCTAAAATAGAAGCGAGAGATCCTGATAGTCCCGAGGCCCAATCATCAACCTGGTTCTAAAGACCAAACAGCAAAGAGCCCGATTCATGCTGTCGGTGTTCACTGCCGGATCTTAATCGTCCAGGTGCCTTTAGATCACAGCAGGCATGCTTTGGGATAATCGTTTGCTGGTTGAAAAACGGACGCACTTGTCTTGTAGTGGTTTGGGGGCGCTGCGGTCTGAAAACATCTTCAGTACAGCTATTCAACAATGGACTGGGGATACTTCAGTTTAAAAAAAGAAAACAAAAAAAAAACGTCTACGTTACCGCAATGCTCGGGTACGTGTCCATTCATGAGGCCGACGCTCCACGCCTTCTTGACAATGGGCCATGGGTATTCCCCGGACTTGTCGTACTGGGCCGCCACAGGGATGATCTCCTCACGCGTGAACTTGCGGGCCAACTCCTGGAGGGCCTTCTGTTCATCGTCGAGCTCTGGAATTTGCGATGGGTATGATGGTGTGTGTGTGTGTAAATGCAAATAACTAAATTCATCTATATATCTATCTAATTTACGGTTCCGTAAGAAAACAGCCCTCTGACTGACCTATGATGACTCTATCCTATAAACCGTGATAGGTAGCCAGTTGAAACGGGTTGAGCAACAAATAATAATAATAAAAACCGGCCAAGTGCGGGTCGCACTGGCGCACTATACTTGAGCCATTACAAACGTGCGAACTGAGTCATAAACATTTGTATCAGACCTCTCTCTCTCACACATTATAGGAGGCATATCAGGCATATCTCCCGCTCGCACTTTTATGACTCGGTTCGCACATTTGTAATGGCTCAAGTATAGGAACCCTTCGTGCGCTATAAAAATCCATTATAAAATTGGAAAAAAACCACGTTTGTTGTATGGGAGCCCCCTTAAATATTTTATTCTGTTTTTTTGTATTTGTTGTTATAAGGGCAACAGAAAACCATAATTTCTGAAAATTTCAACTGTCTCACTATCACGGTTCTCGAGATACAGACTGGTAATAGACGGATAGAAAGACGGACAGTGGAGTCTTAGTATGTAATAGGGTCCATTTCCAATTTCCTTTGGGTTTGGAACCCTAAAGTGTTCAAAAATAGAAATTCTGAACTGAGTGAAAGAAAAAAAAAACAAGTTAGAGGATTATAGAAAGATAAGTGCTGTCTTTAATTACTCAGGTGGCAACATAGTGGCAACAAACACACACACACACATACATACATATACACAAATTGCTCCATATTAATGAATAAGGTCATTATTGTTTCTTGAGCAAAAGACATCACACTTTTATAGGTAGGACCGTATTTAGGCTGATAACAAATCAAGATTATTTTTGTCTTGGTTCAAAGTACACAAGCAAGCATTGGCATAGATTACACTATCTATAGTGTAAAGCCGACAGGAGATAAACATCTACACTTTTGATGCAGAATAACACATAATGTTATTTGAGTAGGGTACAAACTATGTAAAGGTTGTTGAAAGTAAAAGTTAAATTCAGGGTTTTATTTGTCTGTGTTGAGATGCTACTTTAGAATTCTTAATCAATACGAAACCAAGCATTCATATTGTTCAAAATTATGTAGGGTGTAGGGAATCAGGGCTTGTAGTGTAGTGTTACATTGCATGTACCATTGCATGCATTGTAACAATGTACCAGTTTCACTCACAAGCTGTATGCATTGAGAAAACTGGATTAAGGATCATACATGAACCTTGATTGGACCCTGAACTATTTTAATTTTGTGTATCTTCTTTAACTCAGTTTTTTTAATTGGTAGATTCAGTCGCATAGTGGACGGGTGAACGAACACGAAAGGGAAAGATTGCAACTTCGGTCTTCAGAAGAATTGCATTTTTTTTACATTACATACAGGCACATACATACAGTGCTTCTGGCTCCACACTAGGATACCCTGAATACTGGGAACCAGATACAGCAATGTCACAAACATGTAAACATCCAAGACCTGGGGTTTTCCTTTTTGTCCCCAGCTGGGATTCAAACCCGGGACCACTCACACTGTAGGCAGTTGCGCCACAGACGTTACCTCAATTACAGTACAGTACATATTACAATCACTCACCAAAGCACATGCCAGTTTCTGGGATGGGTTTGGCTGCCGAAGCCGCAGGGACTGATGTAGACAGCTTCCTGTAAAGTGGCCTGGCTGCGCGATAAATCTGGAGAAAGTATCAAAGTATTTTTTTTTAAATTATGTACTTTAATCCTCAGTGTTTTGAAAGAGGTGCTATGCAGTTCCTATGCAGTTGGTGAGCAGTACTCCGTAATATTATTACATACAAAGGTCTAAAATTCGTTACAGTCCGTTTTATTTGTTTGGTGCAATTAAGTTCCCTTAAAATATCAAAACACACCTTGCAGGGCCTTTGGGAGAGTGGAATGTGTGCAAGTATTGAATGGCATCTTAGATAAGTAAGGAACCACATATTATGTTACGCATTTCCCTAGTGACAAGTGTGAAATTATTCCTTCCTTATCTCTACAGTTGTCAGTTCCTACTTATGTTTACATTCCAATAATTTATTTCAAATTACACAGGAGATAGTTATTGGGTATATTTCCGAGATGACAACAGATCAATATGTAAAACATATGTGAGTGGTTGACCAAAAAGGGACCTTAAGAGGAAATAATTGATTTCGAGAAAATCGCGTCTGAAGTTACGTGCTTCTAGTATAGGTTTTGACTCGTGCTCGGCTCACAAAAAAAATCATAAAAAAATAACTACGGCACCTAAAAATATTCTGGTTAGACCAAAATAAAGCTAAAATACCACAGATGAAAAAAATTCAAATAAAAAAAATAACGGTTTCCAATCCCTCCAGGTCCCTTTTTGGTCAACCACTCACATATAAGAAGGTTTAGTGCTCCTTACATGAACTCAATAATATAGATTTGGTAAAAGTAAATGTTAATGTAGGGTCCATTAATTTATACCAACATTTACCCAGGCAACAGCCTCAGTGAATTTATGAATCTACCAGTCTGATGATGCTGTGTCATTGTGGTCATTATCTAATGTGAGATAGTCCATTATCCTAGCTAAGCCTTATTCAATCATGAATAACAGCACTTTAGCTGCTACTCTTAGCAGCTAAAGTGCTGCACCAAATTTTAAGACAGGGACTTTTGGTGAGTTCAAATCAGTTCTGGATATCGTCCCTTAGCTTAAAATAGGCGGTGAATGCCATTACATGGAGCGTCTAACCATTGGTCACACCAATGTGTTGTAAGCTAGGGGACAATATATAAAATTTGTATGCCTGCTCGCAAGTAAAATGTCCCTATAACCAAATCTACTCTTACATTGAGCAATCAGAATCTACACAACAGGATGTTCTATTTTTAGTAGCATTTCTAGGTTGAAAGTGAGAAATGCCCTCCTTAGTGTTCTTAGTAAGTAAAATATAAATACTATGCTGTATATTAGGGGCTGAATAAGGTGGAAAAATCCTAATCTCACTTAACCATTGTAACTAATATTAAATAATAGGTTGGGGCAAAGTCCAGATCACCTAACAAAGTTGTGAAACACGGATTTTTGGTTCCATAAAGAAACTTGAACCGGTCTAGATGTTTAGTATCATGATTGAATAAGTAATCTTGCGCCAACATACTGTAAGTAACTGTAAATTTCGGATTAACTGCAAAACAGAGCAAATTTCACTTACCTGAGCAATGGGGTTCATTTTGAAGATGGTTTACTGAATAGACTGAGTGTTGACCTGTGGACTTTGATCAGAGTGGTTCAATAGTAAACAAGAAGTGAGCCAAATGGTGTTGGGAATGAAACGAAATACTACTTTTTATCACGATTTATGACGATTTATCAGCGCCATCCAACAACACCAACCGACCAATCAAATCCACAGTGTGACCACAACCAACCAAGCAGTGTTGCCAACGACTCAGGACCAGATGTCGCCATTATCCGAAGTTTAAGTAGCCTAAAGTAGCCGATTTTTTGCTGAGGTAGCTTAATTAAGTAGCCTAAACTCTAAACGCTAAAAATAAAATAAATGGGTACGTACTTATTCTTCAATTTATTTAATAGCATTTAGTTTGGCTACTTTTGAATGCTGTCTTTTTTTTCCTACTTAACATTTTTTCCGTGTTTTCCCATCTTTTTCTCACAGAAACAATGCCTTCAAAATCACTGACTACGACACCGAACACGCACCGGACTGGAAAAGGTTTAAAAAAGACAAAAAATACCTGTGTTTTCTTTCACCATTTATCAGTAAAATAGAGATTATATACAACAGCAAAGCTTATACAATACGATTGTACTAACTAACCACCCTATTACATCCTTAATTGGGTTACATAATCATTATGTATTGTATTATAGATACCGTTAGCTACGACGAATTTGGGTTTTTCCCTGAAATGTGTGTATGATAATGTAATTTTATTGTTCTTAATAATTTCCACACTACTTTTTTCCGTGATCGTATTAAAAAAATAGTGTTAGGTTATCCAGACAGAACCGAAGTAGCCTAAAAGGCGAACGGTCGCCTTTCCGATTTTTTCGTCGCCGATTTTTTTTCCGAGTAGCCTAAATGGCGAAAAATCGCCCACCTTGGCAACACTGCAACCAAGTCCAACCACGTTCAACCAATCCTTGAGTCCAACCAAAGGAAAGGAATTTACCAGTGTTGCCAGATGATGGCCGCTGTGGCCCAATGTAGCAAAAAAAATTAACAACAGAAGCCTGCAAGTCCTAAAAATATTTTTTAGTTCAACCCTTTTTAAAAGCAGTAAGCTCTAAGCAGTATCAATTTTACTTCAGTGCACTGATAGCGTGTAAGCCTGCGAGTTGTCATATTCTCACTACTCAATATTATTTACATAGGGCCAGTTTCTGAATTGAGAATTTCGCTGTAACTACTTAACTGCAGTGCTGTCTCGTTAAATAAAAAAATTGGCCCTTAATCACGATTATGTATTAGATAAACTCAATTGGCACTGTCTTGAAAAAATATAGTTCTGTTATTTTTTTTTTTTGGGAAAATAAGTAATTATAATAATATAGTAAGAAAATAAAATAAGATCTTGAATATTTTGATTTCGGCTGCCTTAACTAACTTTTTTAAGTAAGTTTAAGTTTAAACTACCCGTAACCGTACCCTTAAGTACGCTATGCACATAAGAACGGCATCAACTGAACTAAGATCCAACGCGCTGTCATGTCAGTTTCTAGTGATACCTACCATAGACTGGGTTGCCCAATCACCGTGCCCCCTCGCTGCCCCTGCAGCGCAGCACCGACTTTAATCAACTTGGCCACGATGACCTGCCGTGTCAGGGGAGCGCCGTTGGCCTTCCCGGCCAAGCAGCTTCTAATAAGGTCATCCAAAGTAAAAAACGAGTGCCTTTGCCATAACCGGGGTTCCGGCTACGTTGAAACCTCAAAGCATCGTCCGGTTAATGGTAAAAGGCCCAATGGCATGACTCTGATACCCTGGAAACATGAGAGGCCGCTGGTGTGGGACGCCATCTGCGTTGATACTCTAACATCCTCGGATGTTGCCAGTGTGTGTATCATGTTTCTCGGAGCAGAAGATCCGCTGGTTCAGTGACCAGCATGGCTGAAACCTCAAACGGCACAAATATAGTTTAGTTGGTAACAGTTTGATAGTTGCGCCTTTTGGAGTCAAAACGATTTTTGGGACAAAGCTTATTCTACTAATTTACGACGTTTTGGTACCGTTGCAAGTGCAAACTGAAGTAGGTAGTGGGTTCCCCATGTACCCTGTATCTGAGTGGTAGGTAAATAAGGTTACCACATAACAAGAATAAATATAATCACGATTATTCACGATTAGATAAGCATAACATTTACATACAGGCACATACATACATTGCTTCTGGCCCCACCCTAGGATACCCTGTGTCGTGGGAACCAGTAACAGCGACGTCACAAACATGAATACGTTGCTAGAGTCTAATGTGTAGTCGATAGAATAACAATAATAAGGCTCTAGATAGATATATAGATCACACTTTATTTCTCAACCAATGCAATGCAATTAATGCAATTTCACTCTCTGAAAAGTGATATCGGACAGATAATAATATAGTTTGTTGTTATTTTGTCTTCTTTTCAAATTCTCACGTTGTTGCTTATTTATTAAATTATTGTATTACCCTATAAAATTGCTGACCACTCCGTTGGGTGACACTCGTGTGCATTCTTTAAGATATATGGTGTTCCAAAGTGAGAAACACCATACCAGTTTGAAAATGTGCATCGCGAGTTAACTAAATGGCGGTAAATATATTGATCTGGTATCACTTCCACAGATTAGATGAGAGTTTTCACAAAGTCAAAATTCTATTACTCTTAGTCTGTGGCACAAGCGGTTTAAAAAAAAATTGACTTCGTGTTCGTCGAGCTGAGCTGAGAAATTGTTTTGTGATTTGAAGTGAAGAATATTAGAATACTCTTTATTCGCTGAAAGCAAAAGCGAATAATACATTATATGTGGTTACAGTTAATTAAGAGCTGTGTTTTTTAATATACGGACTATTCTTATTCAAAATGTTGATCATATCAATCAAATCAATGCTGGTTTCGTATTTCTAGCAAGTTTATTTCGACAAGCTACCTACATTTTAGCTGAGTTATAAACTATGCAAAGTGCCATATAAAGCATATTATGGGGAGGCTTAATAACTCGTTTTTCTGGGGCATATTGTTTGCTTCCGTCACCTGGACTGTCTCACTCTACCTGTACTGGATGTTGACAGAGCACAGTAAGTCCTTTTATGTTTGCGCTACAAATAATTGAATTGAAAACCATTTAATTTGTGGTCCATTTCAGTTTCTTGATAGGGGGAAATGGGGAAGTCCCCTATCATTATTGCCATTTCAATAGAGACGACATATAAATAGTTCTTGTTGCACTTCAATACCAATCAATACTGCACTTACCACTCACACAAACACATACAGATGTCAAAACATGTATGCCCATGTATATCAAGGTTATGGAAACCAATATAAGGCTATGTCTTATTGTTCTTATTGGCGCTGTATAAGTAAATAAATAAGAATCAATGATATTATGAGAACAACTCTACATACTACTGCTGGTCAGCTAGTCAAAAACTATATTATTGTACTAGTTTTTTTAACAATGGAAAAAAGTTTTTTCACTTGTACCTTTTTAGCAATTGATCCACTTTGTCAATTAATCATCTTTCTGAATTAGGTTTCTGAATTTGCAATTTAACTTTACAAATTATAACATTTGTACAAATGGTCTCAGTCTGGGTTTACAGTTGAACGTCAATCATCCGAATGATGGTCATCACAATGTACACTATTGGAAATAAGTTTGATTCCTATTTGCTATTACAAAAAAAATATTAAATTATTATAAATATGGTTCTTGTTGGTAATTATGCAAATAAAATACCCAAAATTATAGTATTTATCATCTGAATTAACTAGTTTTCCGAACACCCATGTTTGAAAATTAACAATAGAAAACCTTGCCATACCTGTATGTAAATGTTTATGTTTATTATGGGGGGTACGGATTGGTACCGATGTTTTGTACTGTTGTCATTGTTTTATGTGTGTGTTCTAAAAAGACTATTTTTATCTACATCAATTAAGTGTTCCTTTCAAAAGTTTACCTCATCTTTGCAACAGCAACTACCACTGATGACCAACTATCAATCTTAGTCAATCTACCCATTGCTATGTTGTATGTAAAAAAAAATATTCTTTATTTTAGTCAAGTTTTCAATTTATTATGGGTACCTACTTGATCTCATAAGGGTACATCAAAATTTATTTTGTTTACAAATGCACTCTCTCGTTGACTCCGCACTAGGTGAACCTTCGGCGGCAACCATTGCTAATGCCGATTGCCATTGACTGTTACACGGCCATAGAAGGTGATGATGCCTTTACATGGTTACCACAGCACAGGGCATCCTAGTTTGGGACCAGGACAAGTGTTTGTTTTTTGTGTTATATATTATTAGTTTACATTTTTACGGGTCTGATTGTGCTTAGGCTCAATTCACACTGGCGCAGAGTCACGTAATTCGCGCGAATGCGCGCGTCTGCGCGACGCGAGCGACCCTTGTAGGTGAAGACGCGAAATGAGCGTAGCTGAATATTTTCAAATTTTGATTGATAGAAAAATAGAGATCAATTTAGAACAGTTGAAAAACGTGACGCTTCGCTTCGCTTTGCGACGCGACGCTTCCACTCGTCGACTTCGACGTGCCAGTTTGAATTGAGCCTTAGACTGTTAATCTGCATTCAAGCAATAATCAAGAGAAAAACAGCCAACTTGCTACCAGCTACATTCAAGGAAACCAAAGATAAAAAATACAACTTCTTTTTAGGGTGTGAATAGATAAACCTGTTTATGGCTGCAATTGTTATGCACTTACTAGGAAGAGACTGAGACTGTTTTGTCAAGTGCACCAAGCAAAACTGATTTCAAATTCCTCTTTCTACTAGGCTGAAACAATCCTTTGCCACAGAACACATCCGCACTGTTGACTTTTCAGGATACAAAATTCGCAACATTGTTGTTATCAGTATGTCAGACGAGGATATAAAAAAAAATAGTTTGTGATGGATTTGTGTGACTCTGTAACCATGCCATATACATACACCTATGTGAATTACAGGTGGTATCTATATGGGCATTTTAAGTCCCATAAGAAATCATACTGTTATTGAATTACTCAAGTCAACACAGTTGTTGAGTCCGATTTCTGTTGTACCGATTTTGATTAATTATGTATAACTAAACAAAGAAAAAATACTTTTGTCTAATAAAGTTTGCTTTTGTAGCAACCAGAACAAAATTTAAAATATTAAGAAAATCTAAACTTTTTAATTCATTAGAATATAAAAGCAGGAAAAAACCATTTATTTTATACAGGATGTCCCAAAAATCAAGCGGAAGTTCAGAGACAGCACCTCCAGGGGCATCCGAATCATCCCCATGCTCGTCCCGCGACCCCTTGCAGTTTTCGAGTTATAATTTTTTCCCGTAATTAATTCTTGTCCCACCTTGACCTACAGGTCCTACAAGGCATTATTGGCCACAGAGCCATGAATTTAAGACACATGCTTAATTTTTTTTTCCAAAATAGGTAAATAGTTCGCAGACACAAGCTCAATTGTGGGTCAATCTGATAAAATAACGCCATAAAAAAAATTTAGAATCGCAAAGTTAGTTAACCTCCTCCTTATACTATAAAAATTATGTATAACTCGAAAACCACAAAAAATCGCGGAACACACATGGGCACCCCCAGGGGCGCTCCATCACCGTACCCCCGCCCGACACCACTTTTTGGGAAACCCTGTAACAATAAAAATAAATCTCCATGAACATAAAGAAAATTGATATTGTACACAATGTAATGTACAAAAAGAAAACTTAATTTGCTAAAAATGGAACCTCTAGTTACTTTTAGCGGTAGAAAATCACAAAATAATACTTTAATAACAAACCCAAAAAAAAATTCTTTTTGTTGACTTGTGTTATAGAGATAGATAGGTCACTTTTTATAATGGTGTGCACAGTAACAATAAAAATAAATCTCCATGTATAGGTATATAAAGAAACAGAAAAAAAGCTTTAAAAATTGATATTGTACACAATGTACAAAAAGAAAACTTTATTTGCTATAAATGGAACCTCTGGTTACTTTTAGCTGTCGACAATAAAAAAATATGACTTTAATAACAAACAAAAAAAAAATTTTTTTGTGGACTTGTGTTATAGATAGATAGATAGGTGACTCTTTTGGTGTGCAAACCATTATTATCTTATAAACTTGGTACAATATGGCATACAAAACAGCCTTTTCCCCAGATGATACCACGCCGCTTCAGTCAGAGCATCACCAGTACCGTCTCCAGGATCGGGATAAGAAGGATCGCATAAAAAACAATGACAAAGCCATCGCTGACCTGGAAGGCAAGAATCTACTGTTCGATGAACCGATGAATGATAACAATGAAAAATACTCTGGCAATGTGTGGCGCTACCGCAACAGACATGAGTACAAGAAAAAGATGTCGCTCAAAGAAAAGTTTGTCAAAAACCTGGGGCTCAAGACTATGAAGGAGGATGTGGTTCTAGGTGAGGTACTGCATTCTTGTCCCCAAGAATGCAATAAATTAAAGGTAGCGATGCCGCTAACCTGGATGCATCATTAACTATGAAAAAAAAACAAACTTTTAAAAGCTTTAAAAAGTAACGCATTGCATGTGCTGTGGAAGTATAGATTGCATTGAATTTTTGGTTTTATAGAAAAGTTTTGGTTTTATATTAATAGAAAAACCCAGCTATTCTGTTAAGGAATACGCACCCTTGCAATAACAACGTGATATTTGGAAAAAACCCATTTTATATTCGTATATATATTTTTTTTAACGCGAATTTATTTACTCCGAAAACGCCGGAATAATGAGCAAAAGAGACACTGCATCACATTATAGCGCTATCTCTTTCCGCCATTACTTTAAAACCTTAAAAACATGCTCTCATGTAATGGTAGGGGAGCCCAAGAGGGGATTTCGGGAGTTACTAAAGCGCGGCAGATAGGTAAAGTACCTCCACCAAATATGAGCCCCATATATGTGGTCGCCTGTCAAGGTTAAAGGATCAGATTAGTAAAAAAAAATTGATCATCAGAAATTCTCGAGCGCGTCAGATTAAGGTAGGGTGAGTTAATTACATGCTAAAAAGTGTATATTCCACTAATCTGACAATTTTCGAGTGACGTAGAGAAGTAGGAGGGTTACAAACTTGTAAAAAAAAACGTCATCTCGACTTTCTCGAGCGTGACTAATTTTTTTTTTAAGAAAATAATTCAAGGATAACGTAAAATATATAATCTGACGATTTCCATAAGCCGAAGTAAGAAAAAATAATAGGTAAAGTTTAATGCGTGCAGCTATGGGGAGGATGAGGATGGAATCGAGCCAGAGGAGGAAGATGATTCTACCGATGAAGAAGATGATGATTAAAAAAAAAACTACACAAAAAAAATTTAATTTTTTATTATTATTTTCTTATATATACAAGCATTACTTAAAAAACCTGTACTTTTTTATTTGCATGCTATTTCTTCAGCTTTTCAATTAATTAAGTTCAATGATTTGAAATAATTAAAAAAAAAATAGATGCTATCAATATCTGACACGCTCGAGTATGTCCATGCAACAGTTTTTTTTACATATTTGAAAATCTATAGTCGCTCCCCCCACCGATGAAAAGGTATATATTATACTAGCTGTTGCCCGCGACTTCGTCCGCGTGAGCTTTAGTCGAAAAAAGTGTTTGCAAATAAGTCACGTATATTTTTAGCGCATGTGAAATAATTAAAACTAAAAATGGTGTGGTCAATAACATTCATATTTATAACATAATTTACATTTTATTGCAATAATTTTGAAAATCAGAGAACTTACATATTAACGTTGCACCCCCTTTTAATGCCCTTTTACCCCCGTTGCATCCCCAAAGGGATGATTATCAAAAAATATTTACTCGAGTTTCATGACTTTCAATGAAGAACCTTCATACTGGATTTCATTCATTAATTTTCAATCGTTTCAATAACGGCAAACGTTCATACTAACGTTGCATGAACCCGGTCTACCCCCGCAGGGGGTGAATTTGGAAAAATCCTTTCTTAGTGCCCCCTCCGTTATAAAAGGAACCCCTGTGCAAAATTTTTAAGTTTCTAGCCCTTATAGTTTAGACCCTGCGCTGATATATCGGTAATTAAGTCAAGTTAGTCAGCTTCTCCCTACTAAATTTGCATCCCTCGTTTACCCCCTTGGGGATCAAATTTACAAAACGGCATATCGGTAATAATCATTATTGGGAACTTATAACCAGAATACAACATTTTATTGCAATAACTTTGAAAAACAGAGAACTTTCATACTTACTTTGCACCCCCTTTACCCCCTTAAAGGATGATTTTCGGAAAAACATTTTACACTTGTTTCATGACTTTCAATGAAGAACTTACATACTGCGTTTCATTCGAATAACTTCAAAAACGGCAAAGTGTCAACCTAACTTTGCACCCCCTTTTTACGCCCTTTGTAGGGGAATTCACAAAAACGGATATTGGAAATAATAAAATTATTAGGAACTTTTAACCCAAATACCACTTTTTATTGAGATAACTTTGAAAATCAAAGAACTTTCATACTAACTTTGCACCCCCCTTTCGCCCCCTTAATGGATGGTTTTTGAAAAAATATTTTACACGTGTTTCATGAATTTTAACGAAAAACCTTCGTACTGAATTTCATTCAAATAACTTCAAAAACGGCAAAGTTTCATACTAACTTTGCACCCCCATTTTGCCCCTTTAGGTGGTGAATTTTCAAAAATCCTTTCTTAGTGCTCCCCTACGTTATAAAAGGAACCCCTGTGCAAAATTTCAGGTTTCTAACCCTAATAGTTTGGGCCCTGCGTTGATATGTCAGTCAGTCAGTCAGTCAGTCAGTCAGCTTCTCGTTTTATATATATAGATGACATTTTTTTCTTCTTATCATCTAAACTTCACAATCAAATAGGTCTCTATGACGCTCGAGTAAATCCCGATTTAGCATCATGAGCTCCCCTACTTTAACGTAAGGGTTCCGATATTACACGTTGTTCTTGCAAGTGTGCGATATAAAATCATAGTGTAAAACAATTTCATTTATGTTGCATTATACTGTTTAGCTTGACCATACAAATTACCACATGACGGCAAATAACCAACAACATATAAATAAAATGAATATAATATAACAATAATTTGAAACAAAAATTGAGATTGAGGTACAATACTTCCTCCATAAATTCCACGGATAACTGAAAATCAATAAAGTATGTTTATTGAATATTTGAATCTAACTCGCAGAGGAATGGGTGACCTCCGGAATACGCTACTTGCCTCGTATCAAATTTGACGCGATAAATGGATATTTCCTGTATTATCAACGTAAGAAACCGAAATATATTGACTTTGCTAAGTAAATATGCAGGATGGCTGCAAAATTTGCAAATAAAAAAAATATTTTTCGCTTTTAAATCGGAACGGTGAAAACACTTATCCGCCATCTTGAAAGCACCTTTGGTTGTAAACAAACATCTGTCAGTTGTGCGTGCGTAGGTTCTATTGTGACTCATATTTCTTTCGTGGCACGAACTCTACCTATGTTGAATGTCAAACTTTGTTTACAAACGTAGAGGACTTCAAACCATAGACAAAAATATCACAGTTTAGCAAAGCAACGTTTTAAAATAATGTTTTTGTTGCTTTTAGGTCCTCAAAAAATATACTAAAATATTTTTTGGTCTAATGGAAGAGATATTTAGCATTTAAGACATACTTGAAAAAAGAGTCAAATAGCGGATTGCGTGAATATAAATTCAATGTCCTAGTTACAACGATTGACGGTGTTATTTATTGAAACATTGCCCTAAAATGCAGACTATTTCTGTGGTAGTATCTTCTCCTATCATCATCAACCCATTATGTCAACACCGACGGTCTCTTACCTGAGGAAGATATAGGCCATATTTAAATTACACCATGGGGGCCAAGAGGCTTGTAAGACTAGTGGCTGGTCTTGCTGTCAGAAGTTTTCAAGCCGCCCTCTGGCCTCTGACTTGGCTTAATGACTGCTCTTTATCGACGGCAGCATCGGCATCTTCCCCTATATGAATTGGGTATTTGACAGGATGTCAAATGAAATACTTTTAAAACGGAATTTTGTATGGAAATACTTGCTTGTGACGTCACATTTCAGAGCACTCTTTTTATGTTTCATCTATTTAAAAATTGTAAAAACTAGTAAATTATTAAAAGAGATACATTTTCCGAATCATTTTGTAACTTTTGTTTTAATCGAGCATCTCAAATAATTTATTGTTGATAGTGTCAAATACCGTATTGTGTATTTATAACTAAGACTGTTCAACATTTTTCTTCGGTTACCAACAGGAGACTCCGATAACCAGTACGCCCTCATACGCAACGTTGAAGATGTCCAGGAGAGGGAGAAGGGCTATAGCCAACACGCATTCAACACGCTCGTCTCAACCCGCATTGGCTTCCATCGGGGCTTGCCTGACACCAGGAATAAATTGTAAGTAGTTGGTAAATGGCAAATTAATAGCTCGTAGCCTGGGCTGCCTGAGTGATCTTAAACGATCACTAAGGTTAAGCAACATACTTCGAGTTCAGTCCGTGGAAGGGTTCGTGCTTCGCAAGGCACGTTAAGCAGTTATGTTGGTGCCGGCTGCCGTCGATAGATGGCAGTCGTTAAGCCATGTCAGAGGCCTTAGGGCGGCTTGAAAACTTCTGACAGTAAGACCAGCCACTAGTCGAATAGTCTTACAAACCTCCACCAATCCGGACTTAGCCCCCGTGGTGGAGTATGGCCTAAACCTTCCTCAGGGAAGAGACCCGTGCCTATCGATATTTTGAATCTGTAGCCATTTTATCGAAAACGGCCTGGATTGGCCGATTCTACAATGACGTCATAGCAAATATGGCATCCGTCATTCATGTCATTCTTACGTTCATTGGATTGTTTTACTGACGTGCGACGTCATGATTCCTGTTCGGCGCCATGTTGCCCACGATAGTGTTTTGGCGGCTTATTTTGAAAGTGATATTCTATTTGATTTTTTAAGAAGAAATACATGAAAGCATTTAATAGAACCACTTTCTGAGCACTTAATGAACACCAACAAGAATCTGAGATGGTTGTCAGAAAGCCTATTAATCCCGTCAAATGGCCTATTAATGGTTGCCATTAAACCATAAAAAAAGCGGGGGAAAGTGCAAAGGAGAAGGACATGTCGCACTCCGCGTGGAGATATCGAACGCGTAAGTACATTCGGCGGCCACTCCAGAGTGGCTGATAAGTAGGGAGTCACGCACGAGCGAGCAGTGACGCGCGCGCGATTTACGCGTTAGAAAGAGACGCAACATGTAGGTGAATATTACTATAGCTTTTTAGCGCCGTGCTATCTGAATTGCAGCTAATAGTATCGCCCTGTAATATTATGTATTCTGTGTCAGGTGTGACTATCAACCTCATTTCCTCTAGGTGCCGGGAGAAGCGCTACCCGACCCGCCTGCCTAAAGCCTCGGTCATAATATGTTTCTACAACGAGCACTACGAGACCCTCATGCGTTCAGTCCACTCCATCCTCGACCGTACGAGTATCCATCACCTGCGCGAGATAATCCTGGTCGACGACTTCTCCGAACTTGAAAATCTCCACGACAACGTCAAGGGAGCCGTTATGAAGATAAACAAGAAGTTGCGTGAAGAGGAAGAGATGCTAGAAACGAACAATATAGAGGTAATTAATTACTTAATCAGTCCACCTGCACCTACAATAATTTTATATTGACAGATTTGGTGCCTCTGCCTACCCCCTTGGGGATAACGGGCGTGAGTTTATTTATTTATTTTTTGAACTAAAACTTTCGTAAGCACAACACATTGTAAACTTTGAGTCTTGATCAACTTACGGGTGTTTTTTTTTTAATCGGACGAGTTCTATTCATGGTAAGCAGAGACGGAGCTCGCGTCGTTGGTTGCTGGTTTCAAACTGGTCGGACTCGTTTGATAAAAAAAAACACCCGGTAGTTGATCCGGATTACAAGTTTACAATACTTATTTTTTTATACACTTAAGCTAATTATACTTTTATGTAATGGGAAAAATGTAGATTTTATTTGTATACTAATATGTAGAGGGAAGATTTGTAAGTTTGTAATGAATAGGCTCAGAAACTACTGGGACGATTTTAAAAATTCTTTCATTATTAGAAAGCTTCATTCTACGTGAGTATCATAGGCTATATTGGATTTTCAAAAAGTTTAGGGTTGGTACCTACCTACCGTACCAAATCTCTTGTAACCCAAGGTGTAAAAAAATTACTCATAAAATTCCTTACATCGTGTGCCCTGCGAAAACTATTGACGATATAACAAAATCATGTTCTTTCAGTCAAATAACCTTCTTTTATATCTCAAAAAACTGCTTTTACGGGAAATTCGCCAGGGAAAAATAAATCAATTTTGGTATGGAAATATAAAATGCTCTTTAGAAGGCTCTAGGCTACTTTCCATCCACGGAACGGTTTCCACGGAACTAATATAGTTATTTCCACGGAAACATTTTTACCACCCGTGCGAAGCCGGCGCGGGTCGCTAGTTATTAATATATCGACCGTACCATTTTTGGGACAATTTGGCAGAGACCAAGTCTGCCTATCCCACCGATGGGATTTCATCATGAGTGACTTTATGTACGTACTATAATATTTTTGTAGTAAAGTCCATAATTTTTTGTGGCAGTGAACAAGTCACCATTTTACATCCACCAGATTGAAAACAACCACATCCCTGACTATATAAACGACGATACGGTTGGCCTGAAGACTGACAAGAACTTCTTCAAGCCGGGCGGGTTCAACGTGAAACTGTTAAGGACAAGTCGACGCGAGGGCTTGATCCGCGCAAGACTCTACGGTGCCGAGAACACTGGCGGTGAGGTATGTGAACGTACCCTACTATAGTCCGTTTGTTAATTCGATGCAAAAAAAAATGACGCGGTTTTACCGCTATAAAGTTTACAGGTTTACTCGGTATTTTTTTTACCGTGAATAGAAGACTCGTGTGATCAAAATCCTTATCACATCAAAGATATGTATTAAAATGTAATTCCTCATAAGAGAAAAGTCTAAAAAAAAACACCTACGTAGCACAAACAATTTTTACTTGGAAGTAAAATGGGGTTATTCGGTTTTTGCGTACTATCAACATTCAGACATTGACAGCCTTTGGATTGTATTGAGATGTCAAAGTGACAGTTTAATTTTTTTGCATTTGAGTTAAAAAACAGACTATACCTGATTCAGTTTTTACTATTGTTTACCTTTCTCCCCTCTTGGTGACCACCTGTAGTATATACCTTTCTTTTTTGTTTTTGTTGACGGGGTGAAATGCTTTGTGCACCATAACCGCCACCCTTGTGGGAGGGCGACGGCCGTGTGTCGGACTCTCCTCTCCTAATAATAGGAGAGGCATACCTCCTAAAACACCCCGGGGGCCGTCCTGTCGCTCGTGCAATGGGGCGCCGCCGGATCTCGCAAGTGGTGTGAATCACAACGCGAATGCGACAGCGGCGCCCCGGCGACGTCGACCCGACTCGCAAGGAGTCGGGCCCACCCTCACTGGAGAAGGGGCATTGGCCCCCCACCCCTTCTCCCGTCACGATGTCGGACGGCAGGTCCCCCAACCTGCCGTCTGTGACCCTCCCTCAACCTCCTCTATGCCCTCTGCTAAACAGAGGGACATAGAGGAGGGCCGCCACCGTGTGTTTTTTATAGAGGTTGTCTCCTCGCGGCCCGAAGGCCCCCGGCCCCACTCAGTGTGGGGTTACGGGTGCGGGGCCCATAGTGGACCCCGCGGGACATCCAGCAGCGCAAGCCACGTCCCCTGGGGGACATCCCACGGGAGGGATGTCCCCCTCCCTCTGGTTTTGGTCCGCGCCGGCCGAAGCCGGTACCCTCCATATCTGGAGGGCGTTCCCCTATCCGCCACCCGGGGGACGCGTCCGATGGAAGACCAGCAACTCCACACGAACCTGTAACCCTGTAGTTCTGGGTGACGAATTGGACTACGGTAGCCTCTGCCTGTCGTAAGAGGCGACTAAAAGGGGACCTCGGAGTCGTGGCCGGTGAGAGTGGGGGCTCGATCCGTCCATCAAGCGACTCCGGGAAGGCGGCAACCTGGAGTGGCTCCTCGTTGCCGTAGGATGGCACTTGGGATGGCCCAGCCAGCCCAGAGAAGGGTGCACGCATGGTGCAGGGGAGCACTGGAAGTGTTCTAGTTAGTACCCGGTGCTCCCCACAAAGCACGGATGAATGCCACCGGGGGGGTTTTTGTGGGTAAAAACCCCACATAACTCGACTTTCCCCCCAGGAAGTCGGGTATCTTTTTGAAGATTTCCCCCCCCCCGTCAACAAAAAAAAAAAAGTATATACCTAGAAAATGGATATGTTGCTAGAGTTTGGCAAAGATAAAGATAAGTAGATTAGAAAAAAAGGTATGGTTACTCCCAATTACAGTCTTGATACATTTTTTTTTTGTATCAGAAAATTCCAACTGGTTTTTTCTACAGTATACGTTATCTCATTACTTATAAGGTACCTATCTATATAGTAATGGAAATTTAAAGGAACCGTTAATAAAACAGGTTATTTATTCAGGCGATTGTAAAATTAGCTTTGCCTTTTAGATAACAATTTATATTCAACATTCAAACTATCAAAACTGTTCTCAAAGCTTATCAAAACTCAAAGCTTAAAAAAATAGTGTTGCTAGAGTAGAAATGTTTCTAGAGTAGCCTTTCTGTGGGGTTGCTACCTTTTGCAAAGTTAGTTTTGCCACAGTAGTAAAGACGTTGTAATGGTGTTAACCTCTTTACACCATTTTTTGATATTTCTGTCAACCATTTTTAAATCAAATTTTAAAATTACCTCAGCCAATTTAGGTTTTTTGGCACTCTCATAAACTTTTACTGCGTGTAATTGTCTTCTAAAGCGGCTCATAGACTTGAGAATTCTATTGTAACACGAACTTTATCGAATGGTCATTACAGGTAAAAGCTTACGAGAAAAACGGCAGCGTATTAGCAAGAGTTCTAGCGAACGGCTTAGCGAGTCTAGCGAAACGACTAAATTAGCTTCTAGCTTTTTGCCAAGCCAAGCATTATTTTGATTAATCCCTCATGGCCCGAGGAGCTGCCGGCGGGTCCAATGTAAACTACGGCGCATTCCGCCGGACTCCGTAAACCCGTCGGCGGTAGGTCTGCAACGGCACTTTGAATCGAATTTTGAAGATGATACATACCATAGTAAAGTTGTATGAGCATGTCTTAATTCTTTACATTTCAAATATTACTCTGTGAATAACTAATTTAGCTGTGAAAGAAAAATGTTCTAGGCCTGAGGGGTTCATGCATAAACATAAACAAACATAACATTCACATACAGGCACATACATTGCATCTGGCTCCACACTAGGATACCCTGTGCAGTAGGAACCAGAAACAGAGACATCACAAACATGAAACACCCAACACCTGAGATTTTTTTCTAATAAATTATCATAGGCATCTAATAAAGCTGACGAGCAATTAGGTAGGCACTACGAGTAAAACGTGCGCTAACATGATCGCGAAAATATTTGTCTCAATGCTGTTCGCTGTTCATTTCGACGAATTAGAACCGAACATCGCGGTTCTGATTCATCGAACTGTCTACATAGGCGAATGCTCAGTTCTATGACCACCTCTAGGAGAACCCTCACCTTTACCGCTCACATCACAGCTTTAGTCACACCCCCGTTTCAAACCCACCCTTGGTGCCTCCGGAACAGGTGCTAGTTTTCCTGGACTCCCACATTTAGGTGAACGTGGACTGGCTGCCGCCGCTCCTAGCGAGGCTCTCTGAAGACGTCGCCGGTAACCGGTTCACGCCGCGCTCGATGAATCAGAACCGCGATGGTTCTGATTCATCGAACTATCTACATAGGCGAATGCTCAGTTCTATGACCACCTCTAGGAGAACCCTCACCTTTACCGCTCACATCACAGCTTTAGTCACACCCCCGTTTCAAACCCATCCTTGGTGCCTCCGGAACAGGTGCTAGTTTTCCTGGACTCCCACATTTAGGTGAACGTGGACTGGCTGCCGCCGCTCCTAGCGAGGCTCTCTGAAGACGTCGCCGGTAACCGGTTCACGCCGCGCTCGATGAATCAGAACCGCGATGGTTCTGATTCATCGAACTATCTACATAGGCGAATGCTCAGTTCTATGACCACCTCTAGGAGAACCCTCACCTTTACCGCTCACATCACAGCTTTAGTCACACCCCCGTTTCAAACTCACCCTTGGTGCCTCCGGAACAGGTGCTAGTTTTCCTGGACTCCCACATTGAGGTGAACGTGGACTGGCTGCCGCCGCTCCTGGCGAGGCTCTCTGAAGACGTCGCCGGTAACCGGTTCACGCCGCGCGCCGTAATGCCGGTTATAGACGTGATCAGCTCAGACACGTTCGAGTACTCGGCGAGCGCCCTGGTACGCGGAGGCTTCAACTGGGGACTGCACTTCAAGTGGGACAACTTGCCCAAGGGAACGCTTAAGAGTGAGTAGCTATCTGCACGCGAAAGGCACGGTTTTATTGTATTGTATACTGTTGTTTTGAGTTGGTGTAGTTTTACCATTTTGTGACTGCTAAGCGGGGCTTGGATGCTGTGCGATGTGACGCTCTTAAGCTGTCGATAATTGTGTACAGGCTGGCTCTTGATTTAATATCAGTCCAGATTCAGATTCAGATTTCTTTATTGCAATAATCATGTGTCATTACAGTTCTTATATGTGATTCAACAGGTACATGACACCCTGTAAGGGCACTACAATATAACTTAACTAATTCCTTAATTGCTAACTTACAACTATCTATTACTAATATTATTTTCATTATATTTTTTCTTTTCTATTGTGTATTTTAACATTTATCATTGAAAAATTCTTGAAGAGAATAGTAACATTTGTGGCCTAAGTACTTATTAAGGGTTATTTTAAATAAATTATCGTCTTTTATATCTTGTATGTGATATGGTAGAGCATTGAAAACCTTTGCTGCCATTGAGTGGGGACCAGAGTTTACCATTTCTAGTTTAGCAGTCTTGTCACTACACTTTCGTAACTCTCTTCCTATAAAATAAATAAAAAATAAAAACTAAAGTCTAATCTAATCGATTTGCTGACAGTCTGAAGTATCTCAGCGGATGAGAAGATTTATTTGGGAGTAAATAATTATTTAACAAGACTTGTCGGACTGTCAAGGAAATATAACGCTTATTGTAATCCGGTTGTAGTTGATTACTTACTTACTTTATTGTACACAAAGAAAGAAATATTTGCAAAAACATAAGCGTAATATAGGCGAGTACGTAGGTGTAGTTATTTATATAGAAATACTATATTATACATTTCATGTTGTATGATCTGAATGTACATCCGTTTCGATATACATACACATAGACATTCAGATCTTCTTATTCTACATCGACTTATTTGACAACAGTTTGTCCAATTAGTCGGAAATTGTCACTTTATGCACTAAAGTTCCTGTCTACGGCGGTCAGCTCCTATAGTACGTGAACCGAATTCTGAACGATTCCAATTGTAACTGTCGCATTTCATACTAATTGCTACCTCAAACGTTATTTTTACGAGCAGATTTGCTGTGTATCAGCCTCTGGTGCCTGGCCAGTTAGTGAGAAATCACCATCATCATCGTCATTTACCCACTATGCCCCCACCGAAGGGCAAGGGTCTCTTCCCTGAGGAAGGTAAGGTAAGGTAGTGAGAAATACCGTATCTTTATTTGTTCCAGCGGATGAGGATTTTGCGATGCCGATCCGGTCTCCAACAATGGCGGGCGGGCTGTTTGCCATATACCGGGAATATTTCGAGAAGATCGGTCGCTATGACCCCGGCATGGACGTCTGGGGCGGAGAGAACCTCGAGATCTCTTTTCGGGTACGTTGGATCAATCCGTGAAACTGTGAATCAAGGAACTAAAGGATCAATGGGTCAGCGAGTCGGTGGATCATTTGATCGCTCGCCTGTCACTTGCATAATTAGTTCCTACGAAAGTACTTATCAACGGAACTGGTCACCAAGAACGTTGTCTTAAAAAAAGTTTTTGAAACTCTGATACTGTGGCACTTTCCGTATATTGTTGATATCGTTAGGTAATAAAAAAATCTTTGAGAACTTCCTCGGTAGAGATTGAAACATACAAAAATGTTCTTATAGCTTATTATATGGAAACCCTATTTCTAAATTAATTGGAAATAACAGTATTAACGAGGAATAAAAATGGCTTTTCATCCCGCTTTAAAAAAAAAAAGAATACATTTATACAGGTTGCTACTAGAAATATGTTTTTGTGGGCTGATCGGCTGACCATAACAATGTTTTTTAATTGTTTTTTTTAATACATATTTCCAAATCACAATGTCGCGCTAGGCGCCGAGTTAAGTGACACTTACACTACACTAGTGTAATTCGATTAGTTACTAAAAGTTTTTACATTTTTTTTAAACATTTACATACAGGCACATACATAAAAAAAATTGCTTCTGGCTCCACACTAGGATACCCTGTGTCGTGGGAAACAGAAACAGCGACGTCACAAACATGTAAACATCCAAGAACTGGGTCTTTTTTGTCTCCAGCTGGGGTTCGAACCCGAGACCTCTCGCATGCGCCACAGAGACCGTCGAAGACTACCAATCAATGAAACAACCGTTACTGTACTAATATGAACATTCTATTGAACAACTATTTCAGATACCCCCAGACTTGATAATGCATTGCTTTCGCAGATCTGGATGTGTGGCGGCTCCCTCGAAATGATACCTTGCAGCCGCGTGGGCCACGTGTTCCGCAAACGTCGACCTTACGGCTTTGATGAGAAGGAGGATTTTATGTTGAAGAACTCGATGCGAATGGCTACTGTTTGGATGGATGAATACGTTGTAAGTTTGGCCACTGAGTCATTCCGGGAGCATGATTACTGAGCTTCGATTCTGTTAGTGCATTATAGTACAATGACAGATAAATTGTCGGGTCACGTGACGTGTTTTTTCATACCATCCATTGACCCCTACACTGTTCGATATGTGGGTTGACTTGAAGCGGCAATGAAACTAAATCGCCATGTTCATACAGATGTCATTGTACTACAATGCATTAGTAGAATCTAGGCCCTGGACCGAGTGCGACTATGCTTCAAAACCTCGCGATATTTCTTACTCGCCACGTGACGGTTAGAGCATTTCCGTTTTCGTTTCGTTTCGTTTCCGTCGACAAATCAATGATTTGCAAAGAAAAAACGAAGTGATCGAATGTACTTTTGAAAGAATTTTGACGCTACAGTGCGCTATCTAGCCCGTTCTGATAAAATAATAATCGTGAAATATTACTATAGAAACGGGTTTGCGTGTTATGGTTGGCGCCGGTTAATTCAATTGCTTTTTTGATGATTTACGCATCAGTTTTCAGACTCCTAAGCATGTGACGTGTTTCGTTTGAAAAAAAGTCAACATTATGGTACATTTTAACACTTCGAAATTCGAAGGATTCGCAATATTTTTTAAGTACTGATGATTTTTCGAATTTTTATAAATCATATTGTTTTCATATGTTGAACTCTTGATTGTTGGATGTATTACCCGCCCTTTGTAATTTCCTCCTGGGACCTCCCTGAAGCGTTATAAAATCAAAGTAATTTTATTTAAAATAAAACAGAAACTGTGATTTCATAAACAATACTTTCAATTTAGCAGAGAATAGAATAAATAGAAAAGCTTTTAAGACAGAACTATGCTATTGCCATTGAATTATAAAATGCAATGCTATTGCTTATATTATAATACATTAAAATGAAATTATCGTTTATGCAACTCAAAAATATTTATTATAATTTGATTCGTCAAAGCTAAACAAAAACATTTGCAATCAATTGAATTAATAGTAAGCGGCGTATCTGCCTGTAATTGGGATGTACATTATTATTTTTATTTATTTTACTTTTACCTTAAGGAAATCTTACAGCTAAACTTAACAAGATGAAGAATTTAGTAAACAACAATTTTCTTATAGTGTCAATTTATAATAATGTATTATCCTGTTGTCGGAGCACAGAAATAAATTACAAAAATTTTGGTGCTTACAAGAAAACCAACTGGTTCTCAACAATTTCTCATTTTTACAGAAAAAAGTGATCGATCTCAACCCGGCCGCCAAAAACGTGGACATAGGCGACGTGAGCGATCGCGTGGCGTTGCGTGAACGCCTCCATTGCAAGCCCTTCAAGTGGTACTTGGACACGGTGTACCCGCAGTTGGAGCAGGCTGAGGACACGGCCGCGGCCCGCCGCATAGCCGCGCTTAACCACCCCTTGCGGCTCAAGTTCGAGCCCTGGCACGCTAGGTGAGTTCTATACTGGGTGACTTTGAGTTCGTGAGACACTTTTACGGGGACGTGCTAGCCATAACTTGGAAACAGTGGGGCTGGTTTTGAATGGCGCGTCAAACAATGGGCTAGTTGCCCTAAAAAATGTAATTAGTCCGTCTTTTAGATTATTCAAAAATATGGGACACGTATTTTTTAATTTGTAAATTAGACCAAAAATGACAAAGATATAGCCCATTAAAGTTACGTGTGACGTCACGCCGTGCTGCATTTTTTAGCACGGAGTGACGTCACACGTAACTTTAATGGGCTATATCTTTGTTATTTTTTGTTTAATCGAAAAAAGAAAAAATACGTGTCCAATATTTTTTTATAATCTAAAATACGGACTAAATAGAATTTAATTATTTTAACCCTGGAAACTACCCTATTTAGAAGTGGTACTCGGCCCAGGCCCGCCGGGTGGCCGCGCTTAACCACCCCTTGTGGCTTCAGTGGGCTCATTATGTAATTTTCGCAACGGATATTCATACGTCTTAAAAAGTCACGTCAACACAAAAAGCGACGTCGTTCGGAGTACTCTCTCGCTCTAACATAGGGTCTTAAAAGAAGATAGTGCTATACAGTAGTGGTATACATGACTTTTTAAAACCTATGAATATCCGTTGCGAAAATTACATAATGAGCCCACAGTTCGAGCCCTGGCACGCTAGGTCAGTTCAATACTGGGTGACTTTGAGTTCGTGTGACGCTTTTACGGGGACGTTCTAGCAATAATTTGGAAACAGTGGGGCTGGTTTTGAATGGCGCGTCAAAAAACTTAGAAGTGGTACTTGGACACTGTATGCCCGCAGTTGGAGCGGGCTGTACATTCGGCCCGGCCCGCCGCATAGCCGCGCTTAACCACCCCTTACGGCTCAGCTTTGAGCCCTGGCACTCCTAAAGTCTGATTTTTTATTCCGTAGAATTCTGACATTTCATAAGTGTTGCTACTGAAAAAGTTCTCCACCGAAAATAGGGCAAATTTGACCCATGTGAGGGCAATAAAAAATAAAAAGCTAGGTATTTTTTATGTTTTACCTACAAAAAGATTAATCTAAATATTTACTTACTCAAGTGAGCTAATACAAAAATAAAAAATATTTCAGTATCACGAACAATCGAATTAACTTGAATTACTTTAGCTGGAATCACTGCCTACTAATTCGAGGTTTAGTAAACCTTTTTAGAAAAGTAAAGTATGCCGCTGTTAGCGCTCTTAATAAATTCATGTCAGCGATGACGATGATGATGAAGATAGTGATATTATATGATATTAGTATTAATGATGATTAGATATTTTAATTAAAAAATTCTTTACTTGTACTTTTTTACTGTTTGTGTGATGAAAAGGGACACGATTGTCACTCGCCTTAAATTCTCTTTTAATTTGGAGCTCCACACTTTATAAAATGGATACATTCACTAACAAATTAAATATGTAGACTCAGATGTCTAGTGTGAACATTAATTTGTTAACAAAAAACATTAACAAAAAACAGTATTGAAATTTAAAAATGTGCCCGGCCAAAAAAGGTTTCTAATCTCCGACATGAAAAAAAAATGATGACTGTCCGAATTCTACGGAATTAAAAATCAGACTATACCTATTATTGACCTCTGTGGCGCAGCGGTAAGCGTATCTGACTACCATGCCAGAGGTTCCGGGTTCAAATCTCGGCTGGGGACAAAAAAAAAGAAAAGAAACCCAGGTCTTGGATGTTTACATGTTTGTGACGTCGCTGTTTCTGGTTCCCACGACACAGGGTATCCTAGTGTGGGGCCAGAGCAATGTATGTGCCTGTATGTAAATGTTATGTTATGTTACTGTTTCTTTCAGGACACGCAACTACACGGATTCCTTCCAGATCCGGCTCACTAACACCAGCCTCTGCGTTCAGAGCGCTAAGGACACCAAGACGAAGGGCGGCAGCCTTCTCCTAGCTGGCTGCATCAGGACTAAGAATCAGGTGAACTGTTTTACAAAATTAGAGGCTCTGCTCGTCGAGCAGGTTTAGAGTTTTTTTTTGTTCCCCTTTTTCTCCACTACGGTTTAGAGTTTTTTTTTCGCTGCCTTTTTCTCCACTACAGACGGCCCCAAGGCAGCGGCTAACATTATACATAACTGTATGTACATTGACATTCAACAAGCAGAATGTAAATTCTTTACGTTGAAATAAATTTTTGAATTTGAATTTGAATTTGAAATGTAAACTTTTGCTTGGCTGCCGTTGTACATAACGCACCTCCAGAACTAAAGTGACCTAACTCAAAATTTGCAACATTTGGGAAATGAAAAAAATGTATTCGGCGCTCTGAGCGAGTTGCTCAAGAAAAAACAGACCGAAATATTCCTCCATCTCTCCCTGACCAAATAAAGTCGGTTTTTAATATAGGCATAAAAGAGTATACCTTTAGAGTCATTCTGAGCACTTAATTCATTGTACCTAAATTTTGATCACTTTAGTTCTGGAGGTGCGATAATTTAATGGCGTCGGTTGTAACGTTGCTATCGTACAGTTATGGAAGACATAATATCGTTGGTTCAACATTAAAACTCTCTAATGGACATTTTTTTTTTAAATCAGATTTTGCTACCATTTGCTTACAAACTACAAATGTTTTAAAAAAATGTCACTTAGTTAGTTTTATTTTTGAACCGTCGATATTATAAACTCACGCCATCCCGGAAGAGTAGATCAGAGACCAGATTTGCCCCTTGCCACGATTCTAACAGATGTCTTGCGCTGCAACAACATTTCATGGATGCGGAATCGCTGTCACACTATTTTGTCACACCAGCGTGACACAGAAGATTTTTTTCCTCACAGTCACACCAGTGGGACAAAGAATATTTTTTTACTCACAGTCACACTATCATATTTTGATGGCAAGGATAATTCAATTCAATCAATTCAATATTATTTCAACCTCATTAATATCACTGACCACTTATAAATCAACTGTTTCCTTGTATAATTCAATTGTTTCCTTATGTCAGTACGGTCAAAATATAGTGAAAAACACTTTGTTTGGTTTAATTTTATTTTGTAAATAAATGGAAGCGATTCAAGCCAATATATTTAAAAAAACGGCGGACAAGTATTACGTCACGATAGTTTTCAATACTACAGTCAAAAAGTAATACGCCAATCAGGAAATTTACATAAAAAAAATCTTAACTTATTTTATCTTGGCCTAAGGATTTCGTGAGCTAAATGTATGAGCAGATGGTATAATTGGGTATTTCACAGGATGTCAAATGAGTTACTTTTAAAACGGAATTTTGTATGAAAATACTTGCTTGTGACGTCTTCATTTGTGACATTTCAGAGCACTCTTTTTATGTTTCATCTATTTAAAAAATGTAATAACTAGTAAATGATTAATTTTTGTTTTAATCGAGCATCTCATAGTACATTATGATATAAGTGCGGTAAGTTGAAAATTACAGCCGAGGCGATATTACTAGCCCGAGCCATCGGCGAGGGCTATAAAGAAGCAGAGGCTGTAATTTTCAAAGCGCACGTATGTCATACGACGTTTTATAACATATTTACGAGGAAATTAATAAAACTGACTTGTGAGCTTACTTACCGTTGAGCTCCCTTTTGATAGGCTTGTAAGTATCTATCGGTCGATTTTTCAGGCAAGAGGCTTAGAGTAGCCTTTTTCGCCGCGTTTAAGACTTGTGGCGGTGTCAAATTAATAAATTCATCACTACTTGACGACATTTTCAAATAAAAACAATGCAGCGAAAAGAAAAAGCGCGCGGATTTATTTTTACTTGTCCACAAATAAGCGATGCGCGCGCATCAACTTTTTTTTTTAGGCAAACGTACAAAAACAGACAGTATTAGTAATAAAGTAAATTAATATTTTTGTGTTTTTGTTACAGATAAAAGGTTGTAATTTATTGTCAAAATTAATTAAATTAAAGAATTAAATGTTTATTTGTTATATTTTATTTCCCAAAGTTAATTTTATTCATAAAATATTGACCACTATCTTGACATAAAACCTCTTTGCTAAGATTTTTAAAAGTATCGTTCATTTTTAGACGGAGTATCTTAAAACTTTATTAAAAAAAAAAACACGTGCCCTTTACATTACATTATCGCACAAGTACGTAATGAGATACATTACGATATTGAAATTGGTGTAATTACAACCACTTTACGAGCAAATATGTTATAAAATAATTTATTGTTGATAGTGTCAAATACCGTATAATGCTGATTTCGGTGATCAACCTTCGCCTTTCAGATCTGGTTCCAGACGTCTAAGGACGAGTTGGTGTTGGCAAGAATGCTCTGTCTGGACGCCGTGGGCAACGTAGCGCCGACTGTCGGCAAGTGCCACGAGATGGGCGGCTCCCAGCAATGGAAGCACAAGGAGACCGTAAGTTCTTGGCCACTTTCATAACAATCATCATCAACTCATTATGCCCCCACCGAGGGTCACGGATCACGGAAGCACGAAACCGCTCGGAAAAATACCACTAGCGTTAGTCATAGAACGGTCACCCATCCATCCAACGCGCCCTATTACTTGCTTAGCGAACGTTTAACCTACCTGTGTTCATTCTTACGTTTGGCGGTGGTAGCGCATTGGCATCGCATGCGTGAGATTGGTTTCGAAACCCGGCACGTATTAATGACTTTGTTTTCAAAGTTTGGGAAGTTGAGCCGACCGGTTCAACCAAATGAGAAATAATGAGAATAGAAATCTGTTACTGTTCGTGCGCTGTTTTTTTTCTGCGATTGTAATTTGAAGTCTTATTAATTGTGTTTGGGTTTGAATCATCTGAAATAAATAGTATTTAATAACGGTCTAGGAAAATAGAAAATAGAGGAAACCACTGTCTGATATGGTGTTCCCTGATTAAGTGTATATGTAATGGAAAGTAGGACGTCTATTGCAATGCTTATATTTCATGTGCTAAGCGATCATTTTAGCCATCCTATTTTATCGGTCCTTGCGGTGACATCGCGATCGGTTTAATTCCGTTGCTGCATGCGTGCGCAATCACGGTCTAGGAAAATGTCGTGAAGAAACGTCTCGTTTCGTCTCGACTGCACCCTAGTATTAAGTCTACCTGTGGTGGGGATGTTATACTATACTTTATTGTACATAAAATGTTGCAAATATGTTGGCGTGAGGATTAAGCCAAGACTTTCTTTGCGTCTTATGGTGCGTACAGACTGGAGAAACGTCATATGCAATGTATCATGCAATGAAATAATTTGCCATACCTACACATTGCAATGTATAATGAAAATGAATGTAACACACTTTGAAACCGATTCTCATAGTTAAATGAAAGGCAGAATTTTGCATTGGATGTTACGTTTCACCAGTTTGGACGCACCATTTTAAGTCGAATATTCGGCATTAGGCCTAAGTCCTGCAGTGGGACTGAATGAGATACAAAGTGCCTATACTTTAGTACTGTGCGAGCATTATAATAAAAGTTTACTTTACCTACTACAGTTTAATAGTAACCATTTTCTGGAAGGTACAAAGTTGTACTTAGACAAGCAACAGACGGAGATCTGGATCTAAACAACTATCTTTTTAAAACAGTAACATTAATTAATTAAAGCAACTTTAGACAAGTCTAGCTAAAGACTCGGATAAGTTGGCGTGAACGAGGACCAGCCGGTCCTCGGTATGCCCAACAGTGGGATCTGTCTCCGGGCTGATAACATAGACACGTTAATTCATTCATGAAACCCCGCCGTTCCATAATGCATTGACAAAAACTTATCTTGATTATTACACCGACACCGGTCCTATTCGATTTATCTACTACATTGTTTTATTTGAAAAATACCTGTTGAATAGGGGTTGGAACCAGAGCACGAAATTTTGAAAGCTCTTTGTAGCGAATTGATGAATGAATGAATTCAGAAACATGCTTACATAATAATACTCTTCTTGGACCCTTTAACTCCTAGGGGAGCACAGGATCTCAACCACAGAGGTCGTTCGCGGCAACTTCCAATTCAGGCCAGCTAGTGCCGACCGACTTGGCCTCTTGGGCTTTAGATAATAATAATATTAACAATAATTACAACAGAGGGCGTGTGTCAATGATGCGAATTTTACATTTTGAGACTTAAGCCTACAATTTGCTTATTGCGATTGTATAGAAAAAAAAAGTACAAAGTAAAAGTTAGGTTAGGTTAGCATATTAGCATATTTATGCCTGATAAATTGCATGGAAGCAACAAAACAACAAAGATGAGAGCAAATAAACACCAATGTATCAACGTATCTCAGCGTCATTATCCGTTTTTGTAGATTATCTACTTTACGACCCCTTCCGTGCCCGCAAATAAGTGTTACTACACGTTCTTCTGATTTTGAATGACCTGTCTGCAGGCCGCCAGTCCGATTTACAACACGGCGGCGGGCATGTGTCTCGGCGTGGAGCGCGCCTTCCGCAACGAGCCTCTCCTGATGGTCATCTGTGACAACCAGCCCACCAACCAGTGGGACTTCGTACGCACCTAGCTAGCGCCTTCCACGGGGTAAGCTGACTGCGTGATGGTAGGGGTGATGATGGCGCCTGTCACGGCTGGTCAGAGCTTTGGTCATGTGCTCCTGTGAGGCACATCAAAAGTACATCATGTAATCTCACTTCTTAACTTAACTGGCTTCAATAAAAGTTTGCCTACATCTTCTATATTAATAATTTCGTACCGGTCTACGGTAGACTCGAATGAAATGCACATCAAATTGAAGAGCATCAAGTTGTGAAATAAACGTGTCAATGTCACCAATGTTCCGTTGGTGTCCCGTCATCACGAATCACAGGTCCATTGTGAATTGTAAGGTTTAAAATGATAAAGCAAATGGATATGAGAAATATCAAAAATTATATGCTGAACAAGAATATGTGGTCGATACAATGTGGAATATCATTATTAGACTACATTTTAGCCGAGCGAAGCCGGGTTTTTATCTACAGTCTGATTTTTTATTCCGCAGAATTCTAACATTTCATAAGTGTTGCTACTGAAAAAGTTATCCACCGAAAAAGGGACAAATTTGACCTATTTGAGGGCAATAAAAAATAATATGCTACGTATTTTTTATGTTTTACCTACAAAAAGGTTAATCTAAATATTTACTTACTGAAGTGACCTAATACAAAAATAACAAATATTTCAATATCACGAAAAATACATCGAATTAACTTTAATTACTTAATTTTATTCTTTAGCTGGCATCATTGCCTACTAATTCAAGGTTTCGTAAACCTTTTTAGAAAAGTGAAGTAATAATTCATGTCAGCGATGATGATGATGATGAAGATAGTGATATTAGGTGACATTAGTATTAATGATGATTAGATATTTTAATAAAACTGTGTTTTCTGTACTTGTACTTTTTTACTGTTTGTGTGATGAAAAGTGACACTATTGTCACTCGCCTTAACTTTTTTTTTATTTTGGAGCTCCACACTTTATAAAATGGATACATTCACTAACAAATTGAATGTGTAGACTCAGATGTTCACACTCGTATTGAAATTGAAAAATGTGCCCGGTCAAAAAAGGTTTCTAATCTCTGACATGTCAAAAAATGAAAAAATGATAACTGTAGGAATTCTACGGAATTAAAAATCAGACTTTAGTATTATATATTTTTGTGTTTGTTCAGCAAATTATTTATCTATCTATTTCCTTATCACGTTGTCCGATTTCTTTATCTAAAAGGCGGCACCTTAGAGGTGGTCGTATTTATAAAATTTCGTCAAAATCTTTTGGCTTCATCCATGACAAAATTATCAGATTCTTCAATTTGCAAAGGCATCTCCGCGGCGTTAAGGTCACGGCCATACGGAATACATTTTGCGCCACTTGTGTGACCCCACAGTGGTATGCCATGAGTATGAATGAAAAAAGAAAGACCACCGGAATTGCCACAGAAACACCACCTTAGAACAATAAAAATACTAGCAATAATAGAAAAAAATAAGTACATACTTTTTTAAAATAATCAGTTTTATGCTTCCTCATTACAGGAGCAGTATAAACACCGTCGGCTACTGCATTATCCATCATAATCTACTGGGAGCTGGTCTTACCCGGTCAGATCCGGACAGATCCAGCTATATCCAGCACGCCTAGTGCTGGATACTGAGAGCATGATAATATGCTACGGACTTATGGCCGAGCGGTAAATACTTCTTGAAGCAATTCTGTCACGCGCTCTAATATAACCTAAACAGGTTGGTTATATTAGTGCGGTTAGCACTTTTTAGACACAGGTTGAAATGCAAGGAAATGGTGCAATAATCACCTTGTGTAGGAATCAACAGAACCTAATCAAATTAGTGGAATTGCATGGAAATGCTGCAAAAATCACTTTGTAATTGAAATAAAAAGAGCCTAATAGTATTAAAATTAATCAATTTACATCCTAACACTCCTTATTCGGATGTACTCATATATATTTTAGTTCACACTGTATATGTATAAAGTCAGATCAGAGTTGTCAAAGTCGGATCATATTCTTATTGAACAACTCTGTTATAATTGGACCGTATTACGAGTAAAAATAAATGTTCCAACCCATAATATGTAACCGTCGGGAAAAACACTTTTATTTATTACTTGGTTTTGCTTCATGTATGAGTGATCACTATAGTAAAAAACACGTCTAAACAAATACATGGAAAATAGTTTTAGCATTGTGCCGTTATTTTTTTTTTGTTATTCATCTATCTATCAAAAAGCGCTTAAAAAGCGTTTTTTCGTCATTTTACGTGTGGGTTGGAATGCTGCGTATTACGGTCCAATTGTGCGTGAGAGAAAGAGAGAGAGGGGAGGAAAAGTTCGGAGAGTCCATTGAATGGTGCTGGGCTAGTCTATTCCGTCTATTAAGTCGGTTGTAAATACTGTTTTAAGCGCAATAATAGTATTACTTTACGACGAAAGCATGATTTTTTTCGGTCCGAAACCTAATTAAAGAAGATAGCGCTAGCGACTTGTTGCCAACACACGCTGTATGAATTAATGTATTCTTGTGTTGATTTTCGTTTTCAATAATGTTGTCTTGCATTGTCACATAACTTCAAGAACGTACCTAATCATAGAGTCATAAATTCCTAAACGAATCGGTGTCAAGCATTCTAAAAAACGGAAAAAAGCTAAATATTAATAATATTTTGCAGTTATATTAAGTTTGACTGATCACGATGAAAATAAATTCTGAAGCGGTATTTATTGATAATTCTTAAGCAATGTTAATGCATATATAACATATATTCTAAATTGGTGTTGGTTGTCCCTAATCGTATCATATCAAAGTATAGATAGGTAGAATTTTTTTGTATACAAAAATTACAAAATTACTTTAATATCAAAATATAATATCCAATTAAATGGAACAGAGAAACACAAAGAAATGCAAACAGTAATTTAAAAAAACGAAGTTTGTACAGTTTGGTAACTTTTGGCAATATGATATTCGTGAAAAAACTTCTAAAATGAGTGAGATTTGAGACTAGAAACTTCCGTGTGAATTGAGTGCCAAATTTGACACGTACCTAAGACGTACGAAACACGTATTAGAAAATAAGCTTTAGGACTAACACTGAGCTTAGTGTTATACCTATAAGCTTATAGTAGTGGGCTGTGTCTCCAAAACAGTTCTCTAAAATTTTGAAAGATACAAGACATCATAATATCTGCCTGAAATCTACGAATGAATCTCGAAATCGCTCTTCAGTTTTGGCATGTAATTGTTTGTGACTGTCTGCTCTCAGTAAGAACATTTCTTGTCAAAACTAATTCTAGAACAGTATTACCTTAAATATTATATTAACAGGGACCTGCCCTTTATATATGTTATTATAGTCACTTACCCAAGAATCTCGTATTACAATAATAATTATTGCGAGTCAGCAAAAAAAACTTTATAATGTTTTGTTAACTTCCATGTTGGAAAATAATATTGGCTGGAAAATTGTCTGTGTCATATTGATTGTGGAAGTTCTTCTGATATTGTACTTTAAAAGTGCGCGTTTGTTTCATAAATATAATATAATTATTACATTGTGAAAATGTTAAAAAACCTAAGTGGCGACCTGAATTCGTTAACAAAATGTTAAGGATCGTTCAAGGCACGATTTAAAATATTATATTTTAATCTTATAAAATCTTAATCTCATAGTTTTAGAGGAAATGGTGTGGCAAAGTATTTTATTTTCTTGCACAAAAATTTTATTCTATAGAGTAAAATCCTGCAAATTCCTGACATTGAAAACCATGAACAATCGAGTACCATTATTATTTTCAAGGTTAGGACTTAAGACTTTATAGTCTACACTGGCTGGGGTTGATGGTAAACCCCAACGGTTCATTCACTGGTTCATGTGTATCGGTCGAAAGATTATGAAATACTTTTTAACGCTACGATACTTCTTACTACTTTGTTGATTTACGATTAACGATGGAAATCATAAATATTTCCGTCCAAAAATATTTTGCACCACTACTTATAAAATCCTTACTTAATTAATTTTAAAATGATAGGGGCATTGCCTTAAATTTGTTGCTAATGATTTCATGTCCATGCTATCGAAATACCTATGTTTTTTCACTTTAATAATGGTTAAAATTTAACCTATTTACGTTTTTTCATTCTTAGCAACATAATCATAAAGGTATTACTTTGAAGATAATTTTTTTTAAAGAGTGATTGTTTTTCCGCTTGTTTAACATAACTTTGAGCAGTATTCTTAGTTTCATATTTTTTTATTTTTAGTAATTCGTGGTCGATAACTATGTATTTCATAATTAACTTAATATTATTGTATTGTGTTGGTTAAAAACTAACCGAATAGTGTGAATTGGTGAACTGAAAAAAAAATGCTTATTGTATTAGAAGTATGCCTAGCTATAAGCTGTTAGTCTTAGCCTTACTATGTAGAAAATTATACATCGACTGTGATCCGGCAATAACTCCTATCTCATTTTTTTCACAAAACACTCTGTGACTTCATCTTGTCATTCATATACTAAGCTTTACCGAGCCACATTGTTAAAGTTTGACCAGAAAGAGTAGAAATTAAAGAGTGCGATTTTGCTAATACTCTTATTTTCCATACCCAAACTTTTAGTACTAAAAGACATAGACTCAGCAAGGAGAATTAACCTCAGTCTCAGTTACAATATTTGTGCTTATATTAGAGAAGAAGATGGCCTGAAAAGTTCGTACAATATTTAGTTACACTTCAATTCCGTTTTCTAGACTTTATGGACAGTCTGTACATTTTGGCATAATTTGGCATAAAATTCGAGCGTAATTTGACGTCAATAAACTCCTCCTATCATCGTTGTCTTTGGAATTAAAAACAGTTTTTTTGTCCTTACCATGAAGTTGTCAAATTAGAGTTAGAACATAATACCAGATCACAATCGATATTCGAAATGATGATTGGAGTACCTTGGAAACCTCTCTCACGGCTTAAGGCTTCAATGTAAAGACATCCGTAATAGCTATTTAGAAAAATGTAAATGTATTAATATATAATTTGTTTTATAAGAGTCGCTAAAGTACATGTTGCCAATTCCTGAGTACACCCCACAAGCAAGTAATCTTAATACCATAAGCAAGAGGCGCAAAACACTATCTAAATAAAGTGGGAATATAGACACAACAAAGCTCAATATGAATTCACTGCAGTTTACTTTTTACGGGTTGTTAATGTTTGACTTGTGATGACAAACACTAATTTGTAAAGTTTGAAAAAGGTGTCGTAAAGTGGAATTGCGTTTCCAAATTCAAACAGAGATGCAACTCAAATTTTCTCATTTCTGCCCGCGGTCCTTCGAATCGGTCTTAAGCATCTGCTAACTTTTGGTGCGTGTGAAACAAGAGCGAGTGAGGATTGATAACCTTCTCGAGTTCGTTCGAACACCACATGAGGATTGAGGATTTATTCACATTCCGAATTCAAGTTCATCTCAATTCATCTCAATTCATTCATATAAGTCACTTATGGACCGTTGTTAAAACCGCGAAGGAGCTGATCAGAATTTCACTGAACAGAGACCGTTGTAAAGAGCTGACTGCCAACCTCCAGTGATGGAGAGGTACTTTAAGAAGAAGATAAGTCACTTTCAGAGTTCAGATAAGCGTGAAACCAGCTACAGATTCCGATATTAGTGAAATTCGTTCGAACATTCGTTAAATTTTTCGGTGCAATAGACCCTCTGGGTCACTAGTTCTACCAAGGGGTACACCTGGTAGTCACCCTATTGTGTATCACTAATACTACTGGTAGGGAAAACGACCGTTGACTTACGCTGGTAGAACTACCGACCCTAACACTTGCAAAAAAGTGGAGTTATTGAAAATGAAACAATATAACATTGTAGATTTTTTTTAATTAAACAAAAATTTACGATTATATATTTTTTTATTTTCAATATAACAATATAGCCTCGAACACCGACGGAAGATAGCCTGTTTGGCGGTATTCTACAGAATACATTTTGGAGAGTGCGCACGGGAATTACACGATCTTATCCCGCCATCTCCTTTCCATCACCGGACATCCAGGAGAGGGGAGCGACTTCATCCTTATGTTGTGCAGACACCTTTTGTGCGCACGAAGCGTTTCGCCTCGTCGTTTCTAATGCGCACCGCTAAGGAATGGAATTCGCTCCCTTCCTCTGTTTTTCCGGAAAGGTACAATTTGGGTGCCTTTAAGGCTAGAGTGAATAGGCTCTTACTGAACCAACGAGGAACATCGTCGGCTCCATCTTCACTTACCATCAGGTGAGATCGGGGTCAATCGTTGGTCAGTTTTTAATTAAAAAAAAAAAAATATCCCCAGTTACCTCAAATTTTGCAAGTGTTAGGGTTGGTAGTTCTACCAGCGTAAGTTAACGGTCGTTTTCCCTACCAGTAGTACTAGTGATACACAATCGGGTGATTAGTACAGTCACATGTAACATGTTTATGTTACACATTTTTGATGCCTGCCATCATTCGATATTTATTCCTTCATAGTTAATAGATAAATATTCCAGCAAGTGCAGTCACATAATTTTGATTTTAGCAGTGATCAAATATTTTTAAGCTACCTGGTCCGATATTTATGCAATTAGTGAGATACGATATTTACACCGCCCACAAAGCATCACATATTTTTACCGGCAAAGTTTCATCATATTCTTATGATCTCAATGGTGAATCAGATATTTTTGCACTACTGCCCATCGTCATATATTTATGCTGGTGACTGTACTACCAGGTGTACTCCTTGGTAGAACTAGTGACCCAGAGGGGCAATAGAGACGGTTGTAAACCGGTCCGAATCACGAACGTTTGCAGAGTTGCGTACTACAGATGTGAAACTGTCATCCGCAAACCCAATTCCAGTTAATTTATTATGTTTGTGCCGTCGTATGTTTATCGAAATTCGTACAAGCGTCAGCTAGACAGCTGTCGGTCGGCTGTCTCTAATATTTTGTTAAATTTGCAACTGAGTTAGTTAATTAAAAATTAACGCATGAGTTTTATGAGGATTGGAAAACGTTATTGAATAAATAATTAAGTTTCTTTAGGTTGACGCCATATCTTACTTACTTTTATATATTTTCTGATCCTAAACTAAGACTTAGTAGAGTAGCCATATATATTTTTCTATTTAGAAGTACGATATATATATTGACATTAAATTTAGTTTTAATGTAGCTGTCCTTAAAACTATTGTCCCACTTTGTGTATGAAATGTGCCAGATTTATACTATGTGAGATATTGTTGGTGTACTGTACTATAAAAACTAAATCAAATTTTCATTTGTTTTTCGTTTCTGTTAAATGGTACAAAAATAATTTGTGCTTGCTGACAATAATTTTTTTGTAGTTCTTTTTAGTCTTTTTTACAATTTATGAAATTGTAAAATTTATGTAAAAAAATAATGAAAAATTTTTTTGATCTCATTGGAGGGGCCATGTTAAAAATAAATAATCGTGAAGTGATTTTTTTCATATAACTAATACCTACTTTTAATATCGAAACAGTGGAAAAGTAAAGTGACATTACGAGTTGCTGGTGACACCTTGTATGACGCATTGATCAATATTTGAGGTGTCCCAAAAGTTTTTATGTGTCCTATCAGAAAATATTTTCTATTCAATGGAAAAAGTAGATCCAATAAGTCTTTTTATTATTTCAGTAACTTGACTTTTCGCATGTTAAATAAAATAAAATAATTTCAATTTTTGTCGTGACTCTTCTGTATCTTACTCGTCTTTGTATCTTCTACACCATAAACATGGTATAGTAAATGGTAAACAAAGTTACATATTCAAATCTGGTTTTACCCACCGTCGGTAAGTGTATCTTTATAAGTGTATTTTTTATTCTTGAAAAAACACTTTGTCACTTTTTTCCTTACAAAAACTTTCTGTTTCATGAATTCGTTCAAAATATCGTTCTACATTTCTTGATTTCCACTCTTAAACAGCAAATCAAAGTTGTTTTTATTTAAGTTTTCATTAGAACATCGGAATTTTTTTAATATAATAAATTAGAGTAAGTTGATATTTTAGGATATTAGTACATAACTGATATTATGAAATGGTGTGATGGTTGATAAATCTTTTTATAAGTTTTTATACTTTTTATAAGCGTTCGAAGCACAAAGTACAGTCGACAGTACATCATCCTATACACCCATGCACTCTACTCCGTTGCATTACGGGTGACTTTGCAACTAAAATGTGAAGGTTAACGTGCTGTCAACAGTACATTAATTGCTATTGCGAAATTCCGACAAAAAATGCAAGTCGAAATGCAAAAGTGAAAATAGGAATGCGTTGTTTCTGTCAGCGTTTAATAAACGTAAAATTGACAAAATGACATTGAACGTTTTGTGAAGTGGAAATCTCATTGGCATATACAGCGTGTCCCAAAAATGACACGTCACAGTGACACTGAAGGTAGACCTGCTCAAGAGGCGTCGAACCAACCTAACATGACCTCAGTAAAAGTTGCATGGTTTTCGAGATATGGCCAATTTAAACTTATTCTAAATTTTCACTTTTTTTAACAACTTTAGTGCTATGCTAGCACTTACGCTAAGTTAGTATGTTCGTGACCGAGTAAGAAAAAAAAAACCAAACACGAGGGCTATCTAACTTATTGCTAGCACTAAACTTTTTAAAAAAAGTTAAAATTTAGAACAGGATTAAATTGGCCATATCTCAAAAACCGTGCAACTTTTACTGAGGTCATGTTAGGTTGGTTCGATGCCTTTTGGGCAGGTCTACTTCCGGTGTCACTGTGACGTGTCATTTTTGGGACACCCCGTATGCGTCTCATCGATGTAGAGTAGCTACAAAGCTAACATTTTCATTTAGCGTAATGTCAATATTTTTGATCTGGATAATACTTGCCGAAAGAAACACGGTTCATGCTATTTCCACCATCAATATTCGTTACTAAATGTTCGTGTTGACTAAAAAATTATGCTGTAATACTCCTTAACTAGTAAGGGTCAATTATAAATGTATAAACCAGCCTAGGTAGCACGAAGACGCGAGTCGCGCGTCATAACGTCAAAAGTCGCGACTTTCTAAGGGACTTCACACACGGCGTCTATAATATACATTACATCCCGGGATGTATAGCTTAGAGACCGCTCAGTACCTTTAAGATACGAAAATATAAAGATGTACGTATATTATAGCTGTCGTGTGTGGTCTCCTGACGGATTCTATGGAAAGATGTAATGAGATATATCGTGCTATAATATACATCTTTACCTTATAGCCGCCGTGTCAGAATTGTGTGGAGTCCCTAATACATATTAGGGACTCCACACCACATTAATTCTGACATTTTAGCGCCACGTAACGCGTGACTCGCGTCATCATACTACCTATGCCAGACCTAGACTCTGTTAATACATTGTACTATATAGGGACAACTGCATGAACGTGGCTATTTAGTTTCATTGCCGCTTCAAGTCTACGCGCGCACACATCGCACACTTGCAAGAACAACGTGTTATTTCGGAACCCTTACGATACATGAGAGCATTTTTTTAAGGTTTAAAAGTAATGGCCGAAAGAGATAGCGCTATAACGTGATGCAGTGTCTCTTTTGCTCCTTATTCCGGCGATTTAGGAGTAAATAAAGTCGCGTTAAGAAAATAAAAATTCTATGAATAAAAAATGGTTTTCTTCGAAATATCACGTTGTTCTTGCAAGGGTGCGACATATCAAACCTCTATTGTCTGTTTTTTTATTCAATGCAAAAAAATAAAATTATCACGTTGACATCTCAATACAATCGATAGGCTGTCAATGTCTGAATGTTGCTAGTACGCAAAAATCAAATAACGCCATTTTACTTCCAAGTAAAAATAGTTTGTGCTACGTAGGTGTTTTTTTAGACTTTGCTCATAAGAGGAATTAAATTTGAATGTCCTTGATGTGATAAGGATTTTGGTCACACGAGTCTTCTATTCACATTTAAAAAAAAATCTACCGAGTAAACCTATACAGGGTGGAATTTTGTAATGCCACCTGAAGGGGAAGTACTCTTAATACTGTAGATAGAAAATTTTACTCAAAGGAAACATTCCTTTATTTTTGAAAAGAAAGAAAACTGCATTCAAAGATTATCAAAAATTTGCTTGCCGCACCCGGTAATCGAACCTACTAAAATCTGTGAAAGTTGCACCCTCTACTTATAATTATAAGGATGAAATCTCTCTAACAAACTTCATAAATTAAATGAAAGGAAAACAATGAAATCTTAAATTGTTTTAATTATTTTCAAAAAATGGTAAACTAACTAATTAATTGCTCGAAATGGGCTCCATTTTCTTGGATACACAAATTTGTTCTTCTAACGAATTAATTTCTAGTAACTTTTAATAACGTGTTGTGGTGAATGTTATAAATAGTATTCTGAACCTCAAATCTCAACTCGTTTACATTCTCATAAGATTTAATGTAAATTTGATTTTTTACATGTCCCCACAAAAAAAATCTAAAGAGATGAGATCTGGGGATCGTGCAAATTGCAATCGTCTTATCTAAATAGTAATTCGTCATTTTAATGGATCAATGACGTCAATGATAATTATGAATTAGTAACTTAAGTAAACATAAAGAAACGGATCTTTGAGTAAAAGTGCTTTAACTTGACCTATTGAATTAATAATTTAAGATTTCATTGTTTTCCTTTCATTTAATTTATGAAGTTTGTTAGAGAGATTTCATCCTTATAATTAACCTTAACGATTGATGCAATAAAAGTACAGGGTGCAACTTTCACAGATTTTAGTAGGTTCGATTACCGGGTGCGGCAAGCGAATTTTTGAAAATCTTTGAATGGAGTTTTCTTTCTTTTCAAAAATAAAGGAATGTTTCCTTTGAGTAAAATTTTCTATCTACAGTATCAAGAGTACTTCCCCTTCAGGTGGCATTACAAAATTCCACCCTGTATATTTTATAGCGGTAACACCGCTTAATTTTTTTTGCATCGAATTAAAAAACGGACTTTAGGCATCAATGGTATGAAAAACACGTCACGTGAAACGACCGTTTAACTAGCATCGTACTATAATACATGAACAGAATGGAGGCTCAGATGTAGGTATTTGTATTGTATCACCTGGACCAACATTCTGTTGTACATGCGTGTGCAATATCAACTGCATTACCGAGTTGGTGTAATTTTATTGTAGTTTCCGTACGCACCAATCCGGGGCGTCACTGGAATGAAAAAACCATGTCACCTGATCAGACTATTAATCTGTCTTTATACTATAATGTACTAACGGGATCAAGGCCCAGATTGATGTATAATATTGATATCTACGTAAATATTTAAGTGTCAATAAAGATGTTGCAATTGCTTACTAGTTTTTGTTAAAAAAAATATAATTAAGTACCTACCACATTTATCGCGGGTTGGTTCTCGCTGGAGGCAGCCGCGATTTTATTTGTATGCATGGCTTCTCTGTAGTAGCAGTAGTCCGATTGTTAGTCCAGTTGACCGAACTAGGGCAACTTTTAGGTAGCAAAAGTTTCGTTTATAATTAACTTTAATTAACTTCAGTTTTAATTAAAATAACTTTTGTTTGAATTTAAACAACTTCTGTTTTAATTAAAAAACTTGAGTTTCAATGCGAACTACTGCAACTTTAGAGTTTCAAAAGTTCGTTGATTTTTATCAGTCGACCTTTTGCTACCTAATCGTTGCCCTAGTTCGGTCAACCGGACGAACAACCGGACTATTGCTGCTACAGGATGGCGTCAGATCCATGTTTGCGATGTACAGTCACGAGCAATAATATATATATATATATAATCCATTTGAATCGCTCGTAGCCTGGGCTGCCTGAGTGATCTTAAACGATCACTAAGGTTAAGCAACATACGGCGCGTTCAGTCCATGGACGGGTCACCGTCTATGACTTACGCTAGTGGCATTTTTCCGGGCGATTCCGTGCTTCGCAAGGCACGTTAAGCAGTTGGTGCCGGCTGCCGTCGATAGATGGCAGTCGTTAAGCCAAGTCAGAGGCCTTAGGGCGGCTTGAAAACTTCTGACAGTAAGACCAGCCACTAGTCTTACAAACCTCCACCAATCCGGACTTGGCCCCCGTGGCCCGTGGAGTATGGCCTATACCTTCCTCAGGGAAGAGACCCGTGCCCCTCGGTGGGGACATAATGGGTTGACGACGACTACGTATAATCAATTTATCTATACTTGGCATTTTTTTCAGACTTTAAACGACACTGAATCAAAAACCTTTAGAGCCCTCGCCCACGGCGGCTTTATGTAGCGCTGCCGTCGCGCGTTTCGTAAACGCGCGACGGCATCGCTCCTAACGCGCGTAGGTCGCTTTTGCAACGCGCGACCGTAGCGCGGTTGTAGCGCTGCTAACGCGCCACCGTCGCGCGGCCGTAGCGCTACAAAAAGCCGTCGCTGTCGTTGTCGGCGCTTCGGCCGCTTACGTAAAAGCAGCACCAAAGACAACGTAACTAATGTTGCCTCAACGTCCATCTTGCAACTGTGGCGATTGGAAGCGCGACGGTAGCGCGTTTGCATCGCGACAGAAGCGCTACGGCCGCGCGACGGTGGCGCGTTCGAAGCGCTACGGCCGCGCGACGGTGGCGCGTTCGAAGCGCTACGGCCGCGCGACGGTGGCGCGTTCGCATCGCGACAGAAGCGTGGTTAAGTGGGCGAGGGCACACAGCTAGCGACCGCATCGCGGCTGTAGCGTGGCGAGGCTACAAAAAGCCGCCGTGGGCGAGGGCCCTTAGCGCTAGTAACTCGAAACAGTTTACAAATTTAGTGCTAGCTAGTACTAAATTTTCAAACTGTATCGAATTTTCTACCGCTAAAAGTTTTTGATTTAGAGTCGTTTAGTCTGAAAAAAATGCCAAGTATAGATAAATGGATCATACGCTGTCACATTTTCTAAAAATCTTAACTTAACCTCGTAAGACCCAGTGTACACTGTATTGTACACAAGTAAACTAAGCATTTCGGCCCAGAGTAAAAACAAAAATCCTGTTCTTAACGCTCTCTGTACAATACGATGTATGATCCATTTATCTATACTTGACTTTTTTCCTAACTTTAAACGGTAGCGGTAGAAAACTCGTTTCGAGTTTCGGAGTTTTCTACCGCTAAAGGTTTTTGATTTAATGTCGTTTAAAGTTTGGAAAAAAAGTCAAGTATAGATAAATGGTTACCGTTTCGATTGCGCGGCCATGTTCGTGTCATGTTTTCAAAAGGTGCTTATGTCAGGATACTGTCGAAATTTGTCAAAACTGAATGGTGAAAACCAAAAATTTGTCAAAGCAGTATTAAAGAAGTTATTGAGGCTTGAAGATGGCCGCGCGAACCTCCCGCGGAGAACTGCGCGGCCATGTCAGATCTCGGCATATACAGGGTCTACAGGCCTGGTTTTTTTGTCAATGCATGTTTGAATTTGTCAACAAATGTCGAAGAAAGAAAATTCGTTCTATCACCATTACTTCCGAAGATATCGACGCCTGAACGCCATGGCCGCGCAATCCTCCGGTTCCGATTTCTTTAGGTTGTTTTTTTCGTAATCAGGCTTATCTAAATTAGTCAAGACCGATGTTCAGAGCTTGGTCTGAATTTGTCAAAGCCGATGAGGTCTGAATTTACACTCGTTTTCTCATCAGACAAACAAAATTACTAAAAAACCTAAGGACGCTGGCCGCGCAATCGAAACGCTTTTTCATATGCCGATATCTAGTAAACAAAAGAAGTCTGAGATATGATTTATGTACCAAATTCGTAAATGGAGTGTACATTCAAGTGTTATGGATTTCATTTTTAAATATTCGCGCCATTTGTAATTTTGTTTAGGCCTTCTGATTGGTTGATTCAATAGGGGGAATTTTGACAGTGACACTTGGGGATAATCAGTAATTAACCTGTGAAAGTCGGCCATTTGTGCAACGATGCAGCGGACTCAGCGAAAACGTAAGTTTTAACAATCTAGAAAGAAATGTACGCCATTTTGTCCTAAATTATTTAACCAATGATTAGATAATGTAGGACAAATTGTCGTACACATGTGCAGCACGAAACAAAATGTGTACGTCGTACAAAATGAGGCAGTGATACATATTATTGCTCGTGACTGTACTTGTCTAGTTAACGATTTACCGTAACACAGGTTACTAATAATTGTTGTGATGCGGTAAAAAGTAGGTAGGAAGTTACTGCAGATTGCGAAGTTATTTAGGACGATTTCGATTCGTCAGAGTCAGTTCGCTCCAAGTTACTTAGTGCCTGGATGTCACCTAACTCCAGGGCCCTCTTTGGTAAAACTGCAATCAATGGTCGATTAAACGTCACAGCACACATATCAACTCTGAAAGGGATCGTCACCGTATCGCCTTTCGCCTCGCCGTCAACCAGGCGTCAACCTGACGTATGCATCGTAACCAACGCGTATCAGCAGCTCCTGTACGTCAACTCGGCTACGGCTAGGCGACACCGCGCTTACGGCTCGCCGGCCACTGGTACTTACCAGATTGCTCTAAAGTAATTCTTGGGGTGGACGAAGAGACGTTAGCTCGGGACGGAGAGACGTAAGCGCGGGGACGACGTGCCGTAAGCGCGGGAACTGCAAGTTGACCACGCACCGCATCGCGGTTCGGAGCCAGTTCCGAGGCGAGGCGATTACGTTACGATTCAGGGCCCTTAGTGCGAGTTTTTTCATTCACTTTCGATAGCAAGAGCGTTTGCAATTTGTATAGGAGAGACAGAGAGACAACTAGGTGGCGCGCTTTGTCACTCCTATAGAATATGAGTTTACATTAACGCGATCGAGTAGTTAAAAAAACTCGCACTAAGCACACAGATTAGTGTGCGTTGCAGTAGGGAGTTTCATACAAACAATGCTGAACGGCTCGAGGCGATACGGTGACGATCCCTTTCCGAGTTGATATGTGTGCGGTGACCTTAAGCCACATATTAACAAAACGACTGCTACGCAAGGTACCCCGAATTAGTCGAGTTTGATAGCGTCAGTTTTTGGACGCCTATTTGTAATTAAATCTAGTTGACCACTGTTGAACAGCTACGACAAAGATTACAAAAAAGTAGCAAAATATAAAATTATTAAATATGTATATCAAATCAAATATTTTTATTCATAATATGTTCAAACATAGTACGTAGGTAATCAATCGTAATATATTATCAGTCCACGTTTTCCTTTTCAAAACTAGGATTATAATACTTAAAAAAATCTGTTTTTTTATATTCTAACATTATTAATATTTACAAAATTATGAGTTTTCGTTATCTTATAATAATTGAGAATACAAGAAATAGAAGCACGATATTAATTGACTCGTATGAAATAAAAAACTACAGACATGTTTACAATACTTTTATAATGAAAAATGTAAATATAAATGCTCTGTAGTGACGCTGACAGCATATATTACATAGAAATACCTTAAATTGTAAAATAATGTAAACTAGCAATAAACTACCTCTATATACCTATTCGATTATGCATTAGCACATAACTTATCTTATCTTTTCCTATTCAAGCACCCAGTTTCTGATTTGAGACTATTTAATGGATGACATAATTATGTGTAAGGCCTGGTTTACATTTCATGCTTTTTTAGCATGCTTTCCATAGAGCTAGAATAGAATAGAGACGCCAATTCCTTTTTTAAGTACATAAGCAAATAGGAAATCAGTAATGGTTGGTTGTATACTACGTATTTAGGATTTTTTAAAAGTACTTTTATATATGGTGCGTAATAAAAGCTATGAATCGGTATACGTTTTTGCCGTCTATATTTTATTCTTTCTCTATGGAAAGCATGCTAAAAAGCATGAAAATAAAGCAAATGTAAAGCAGGCATAGGCCTATACCTTCCTCAGGGAAGAGACCCGTGCCCCGTGCCCCTTGGTAGGGACAAATGGGTTGATTATGAAAGCAGACCTAAGGCCGCCCGGCGAAGTCGGCGTCGATCACTGGGAGAAATATTCTCACCATAATCAGAAATCACAAATTTATTTCAACGTAAAGAATTTAATGTTGAATGTCAATACTTATAGTGCAAATGTTAGCCACGAGCCACGTTAGTGGAGAAAAAGGCAGCGAAAAAAAACTCTATCACTTAACATCACGTTATTAAAACCACCGGCTTCTGACTTTCACTGGATACCAACCGGGAATCTTCAGATTCCTTATATAAGGACCAGACAGTCAGATTTGATTTGTATTTGTCAATTTCTCAATTCAGAAACCGGGTTAATCTTTGGCACAAATAACTCCTTATTTGATAGATAATACTTTTTGTAATTTTAATGCATTTGTTGTCCCTTGCTCATCTTCCAGTATTGACCATGAAGGTTGATCAGCTCCGTGTGCGAGCCTCGCTCCACGATTTTACCTGAAATTACCATAAAAAAGTTCAATGAAATAAATTGGCATTTAAATTTGAAAGTGAGCTGCCGACTGCCACGTTTTAGATTCACACGATTACAAGAATAGACGAGTACTAGAATAATTACTTCTTTATTGCGTGCTTGGTGCGCATAATAAAGGCGTAATTTACCTAAATAGGTAACCTAACATTTCAGTAAAAGTAATTTTTAAAATTTTGGTCACTACAATTACCAATTCGACAAATACCGAATAGATACTCTTTATCTACCACATCCAGATCGTTAGTTCAAACGTCATACGGTACGAGATTAGACCCGTATATAATGCGGTTCAAAACTCGATTATTTATTAGGTAAAATTAAATTACCTTGTGTTCAGTCTCCCCATCTCAATTAAACGTTGATTTTGATTGGTTGCACTGGCAACACATATCAAGGATTTTTGTCACTTTTTTCGAGTCTGCCTGTCGTTTTCAAACCTTTGTTGATTCAACAGCTTTTTCGTTTTGCTGCTCTTTGCCGCCATTTTCGTCACCCTATCGTTACCTATTTTCGTGCTCATCGTCCCCTATCATCGTGTGTGCCAACACTGAGCCTGAAGTGAGCTGAAGGACGGACTCAATCGTCATCAGTTCAGGTTACTCAACTCACGGTGGGCGGTCGTGGAAGCTAAATCGAGGAGCTAGAAGCGGCCCGAGGTACGCTGCCCTTAGACACCCTTTGCTATCGGACCTGGTAAGTCATCCAGCCTTCCTAAAATTCCGCCCTCAAACGCACTCAATAAACAACCTACCGACGTCGTCATACATACAGTCCACTTAATAATCGCACACCACGAAATCCCCGAACTAAACAGCTTGTATTTCCGACGTTTCGGTAAAACGTTACAGCAGCCGTGGTCACGAGTAGACTGAAGTGGCCACATGGGAATACAAGGTAATTGAATTTTTACCTTATAAGTAATCGCAATTAGACTCGTTCTAGTTTGCCTGTGCTATTTAACCAAAAAGGTAACCTTTGTCGACAACGCAAATGAGATCTGCGTCCTTGATGGTAGAGAGCCGGTGGGCGATCGTTATGCAGGTGCGACCTTTCGCAGCCGCGTCCAGCGCCTCTGACACCGCCTGATGATGAAGGGGGAAAAATGTAACATAGGCTAAACATATGAACTAAACATAACCTATCAAGCAAGAGGTAGTGAGTTCGAATTCCACTGGGGTCCGCCGTACATTGGACAAATGGTCTCCTAGTTTGGCATCAGGACCAGCAATAGTGTGGTGTGGAATTTATTATCTTATTATTATACACAAGCTCACGCCTGTATCCCATAGGTGTAGGCAGAGACCAGGGGCAGGGCTGCAATCTCGTTAGACTCCGCTGTATGGAGTTGTCTGATTTAGCCCTTTTGTTCCCGGTATGTCACACCACCTTAGCCCTTAATCAAACCGTGGGAGAATAGCTCCCACATTAAATTGAACCTCATTAACTTGAAATAAAGTCGAAAACCAATGAAAAATTCATACTACCCATGCGCGATTAAGAGTTAAATTACATTCTGGGACTTTTTTTTCCCAGTTTTTTTCTCATACTCCTACTCCGATCTGTCATAGATACACATTCTTAATTTGACTCTTTCGAGTTGTCTAAATGCTTAACCCGATAGAGTGGAAAGTTACGTAATATAAGGGCTGAGACTGCCACTTGTTACGATCCTGATAAACCACTTTCGCTTCACCGACATTCTTTAGTTGTTGCATGCACGCACGCCGGGTTCGGGTACTTTTTATCTAGCCCGTTACTAATATATTCAAAGTGTGTTCGCTTGGGGCGTCTATTCCACTCAGATTCGCTACGTTAAATTACATAACACAACATAACATTTACATACAGGCACAACATTGCTTCTGGCCCCACACTAGGATACCCTGTTTATTACTCTTAAACTATTTTTAGATGTAATGAGAGTCTTGGTACAAGATGGTACATATTTCAATAAAAATGATTTCAGTCACCCAAACCTTGTTAGGTCCAAACATTATAGAGATACACTATAGGTCGCTAGCGACCATAAATTATCGCACGAACCTTCTCACTGCTGGCGTCCAGCGCTGAAGTGGCCTCGTCCAAGAGCAGCAGTCTTGGCGAGCGGATGAGCGCCCGCGCGATGCAGACGCGTTGCTTCTGACCGCCAGACAGCTGGGCACCGCCCGAACCTAGTTTCGTCTCGTACCCCTGGGGAGGACGGCCCAAATAGAATACCAGCACCAATAGCACCAATACCAATAGTATTTTCTTAAACAACTCGGCCATATTTGATTTTACAGTAAAACCGCGAGAACAAAAATTGTAGGAAATTTGATTGTCTACAAGTTTGGCTCTTACAATTTTTCTTCTAAGATCGATATTTTGGAAATTAAACTTGAAAAACCCGACAAATTCAAAATATTATCATTATTTCCTATATTCCACGTTTTACGGCTTGAATGAAGAGAAACAAAGAGAATAAAATTTTGAACAATTTTGGTTCCCACCTTTTTTTCCCCCAAAATTGATATATTATTCAGGTTTAATTTTCAAAATATCGATCCTAGAAGAAAAATTGTAAGGACTAAACTTGTAGAAAATCAAATTTCCTACAATTTTTGTCCTTACCGTTTTGCTTTGAAATAAATAATGGCCTAGATATTTAAGAAAAACCGTTTTTCGAATATACACAGGAGCCTGATTCAGTCTACTTTTTGAATATATACTCCCAGCGAGTCCCCCGTGGGACCTACGAAAAAAAATTCCAAGGACTGATTATTCACGGGTAGGGTCGGTGTTTTGGATATAATGACTGGACTATATCGACCCCTATTTGGCAAAACATCGTAAGCACCAAAAATAAAATTTTACAGGAGAGTTTTTTTTTTTACTTACTTGAAACCTAGTAAAGCTACGGGTGTACGTCTCAGGTAAGAAATTTCACTTTTCGTTGCGTTAATCCATTAAAAATTACGAAAACAATGAAACTACATGGTTTGAAGTAATAATGGCGCATACGATAGTTTTCGACATTAAAATATGAGGCAATTTTGTGTAATGTCGCATACGATATCATTTATACTTTAATTATACTTAATAAATCTGCTGCCTAATTGTATCGTATAATTGTAGAAAAAACGAAATAGTGAAGTTAAATGAAATAATATTTAAAATAAGATGGTTTATTCTTTAAAAACACAATTGCACAGGTAAAATAATAAACTTAAATTAAATCACTTATTTCAAATTACTTTTACCTATTGCACCTAAAGATAAATAAATAACCATAAATTTTATCACTTCTACAAAATAATTAGTAAACTTTTAAACATTATTTAAAACCTAACCATAGTAACAATAGCCCTCAGTCAGAATTTTTTTTCAACGTAAAGGATTTACATTCTGTTTCTTGAATGATGAAGTCGATGGTCGAAGACGCCGTAGAAACTTCAGAATCACTGCAGTTAACCGGTCTTTGAATTTTTGAAAATAATGTTATTGTTATCTTTACCATCTGTTTTAAATACGATTATCTCATTCTCATCTTTTTCATTTATTTCTATCATGTCATCGATTGCCTTCGATTCGATCGAGACACGGGAGGTGCTCGAGTATCTCCAGTGTTGCCGAATTGACTATCGGTATATCGAGGTGCTTGTACCACAACGCCACCATGTCGGTCGGAGTACAGGAGCAGAATTCCACAGAAATGAGGCGTGAGACAGGGAGATGTCATATCTCCGAAACTGTTCACGAACGGACTGGAAGATGCCTTCAAGCTTCTGGAATGGCAGGAACGCGGCATCAATATCAATGCCGAGTGCATCAGTCACCTTCGATTTGCCAACGATATAGTAGTCATGGCAGAGACGCTGGAGGACCTCGGCATAATGCTCCCAGACCTCAGTTGAGTCTCTCAACGGGTGGGCCTTAAAATGAACATGGACAAAACGAAGGTCATGTCGAACGCCCGTGTTGTGCCCACCCCAATAACAGTAGGGAAATGGACTCTCGAAGTTGTAGACGAATAGGTCTACTTAGAACATACAGTCCAACTGGGCCGGGCCAACTTCGTGAAAGAGGTCAGTTGTCAAATCCGACTCAGCTGGGCAGCATACGGGAAGCTTAGAAAAGTATTTTCCTCCAATATACCTCAATCACTCAAAACAAAATTATACAACTATATTCTACATATTTACTGAAGCGAACGAGTAAGTATCAACATGTCAAAAATTTGGTTTTTCAATATGCCACATTTATAACACTGCATATTATTTAGCAAAGTTATACAAAACGATATGGCTAATAAATGCATTAGCATTTATTGCTTATTAAAGCAATAAACACAATAACACTGTTATTACCTGATTTATTTTAATTATTTATTAACGATTTATTAACACTGAAAATTTCAGTGGTCCTCAAATAAAAGCGATCCTACTGCTGCCAAATGTTCGCAACCAGCAAAGATGTAGGAATTTTGTTTAAAGGCAGATTATGATCGATTATTTTATGCTAATGCGCTACGCGAAATGTAGGAAGAAGTATGGAGAGCTGACTACGAACCTCTGTTTTAATTAAAGGCAAAAAAAAGTAAGATAGCCACCCCGACGCCATATTTACTCACGATTGACGTTGTTGATGGGAGTGCAACTTCTCTAAACTATTTTATTTTCTTTAGTGTTTGTGTTGTCTTGTTTGGTTGTCTGTCTGTTTTCCTTAAACAATACCTACCTAAACCTATGTGGGTATACGATGCAAGCAAAGCTGCGTGCATGAGCTATTTTGAGTGACATGTAAGTTTGAGAGATGCTGTGTCTTTGTTTACCTTTAGTCGTTCGCTTCAGTAAATAGATTGTAGAGTGTGTTACTAGTGATTACTTATTCACTGAAACGTGGTCTTTTACTATGGGCCTCATAAAAAAGCTAAACGTAACGCAACGAGCTATGGAAAGGGCTATGCTCGGAATTTTTCTACGAGACCGAATCAGAAATGATGGGGTCCGTAGACAAACAAAAGTCATAGCCCACCGGATGAGCAAGTTGAAGTGGCAGTGGGCGGGGCACATAGCACGCAGAACTGATGGCCGATGGGGCCATAAAGTGCTCGAATGGAGACCACACACCGGCAAGCGCAGCGTAGGATGACCAGCCAAAAGATGGACAGACTATCTTATCCAAGTGGCAGGAAGACACTGGATGCAAGCCGCTCCGGGCTTTTTGGAAATCCATGGAGGAGGCCTATGTCCAGCAGTAGACTTTGTCGCACGATAGGTAAGTAGAGGTGCGATCCGTAAAATGAAAGAGGGTATCCAGGGGCACGGTGAAATTATGTTTTATTTATAATGTAAAGGAAAGGCACATCATAAATATGTGCCTTTTTTAAATATTTTATGATGATTTATATAATAACATTGAGAATAAGATACTTCGGGTCGTGAAAAACAGAAAAAGAATGACGTTTAGGTGCAGCTTGGATGGAATCTGAGGATAATCTCAGCCAGATACGTCCGAACATTGCAGCAAAAGTCAAATACTAATTAAATTTGGAATAGTAGGTGGCCGAAAATAATAAAAAGGCAACGAGGCAAATGCACCTCGTTACAACTTCTAGTGGGTGAATGATGACTGAACTAAAGAGGCAGTCGAAAAGAATATTAACTTGAAGAGGGTCGCTGACCACACAGAAAGAGCCCCAGGTAATTTGCAATCATAGTAGGTACTAAACATGTCCAGTAATCGCGCAAGAGCGTCCAAATTCTTACGGATAGGTAATTTTTTTTATTTTTAAGCCTTGCCTGCTAATCACGGAAGCGATAGTAAGCAAAATAAATTATAGCAGTGAGAGTTACCTCTAACTAATCAAAAACAACTTTTAACGCAGTTTTGCCTTCTAAATTTAAGTTTTCTTTTGGGATCAAACAGTAGTACGCACGCTAGCCACGTTATGTCGGCTGATTGACACCGTTTTAAACCAGCTGATTGCTCAGAATTCGAACTCGAAACGTCTATTTCACTCTCGTGCGGTAACGTATGTGACGTTTTTTTCAGACATGGCGGATACGATAAAGAAAAATACCTTTTTTTTTAGCGTATGCACCTTTTTTGGCGGTTACGATAAAACACTAAATGGCTTGTAACTTTTTTTCTGATTGAAAAACCGTTACAATTTATACATATTTTGTAGACGGCATCAAACTGCGTAGGTTACGATAAAAAAAGTATTTTCTTAAAATTGGCGCTTACGATGTTTTGCCAAATAGGGGTCGATATAATACAATACCGGAAAGTTGGGAAGCGCTCACGTCACGCACGCGGCCTTGTTCTGTGGTATGTCCACATCTACAGCGTATAACAAGACCACTGATGTAGCCATAAGGCACGAATAAGAATTAGCAAAAAACGCAAAAATCTCCAAAAATAATATCTAACTTCACCTCAATATCTCAGAAATGATGAGGAGGATGTGGTTTTCGGAGACGTCGGAGATTTTGTTACACCCGTGTAACTCATTATTACTTTTATCCAATAAGGGGCTTTATTCTTTAAAACATAGTCAACTATGTCAAATTTTCCGAAGCATAGATCTCGATGGGTATTTTTATATTGAGACAATATTTTATACTAGCTGTGCCTCGCGGTGTCACCCGCGGTGTATTAGGGAAAATAAATAGTAAAATAACAACTATTCACATTTTTAGGGATTTTCCTATGAGAATAAGATATTTCTTCGCAGTAAAACGTGGTCTATGTGTTAATCCAGAGTGTCTGCTAACTCCATACCAGATTTTATTAAAATCATTCCAGCCGTTTAGACGTGAAGAAGTAACAAACATACACACTCACACACTCACAAACTTTCGCCTTTATAATATTAGTGTGATTGCCTAAGGTTATTTCCCCCTGGCCAAGACACCGAAAGGTCAATGGACTTTTGTGCAAGTTTATCTGGAATGAACTATAACATTATATTGGTAATGCCTGAAAGAAAGAATTTTAATTTTATTTATTTATTAATTTATAATACACGAGATCCAGGCTCCGATGCTGTTGTTCAATAACAGTTATATAGAATATCGAATCGCTCGTAGCCCCGGCTGCCTGAGTGATCTTAAACGATCACGAAGGTTAAGCAACATAGGGCGCGTTCAATGCATGGATGGGTGACCGTCTAAGACTAACGCTAGTGGCATTTTTCCGAGCGGTTCCGTGCTTCGCAAGGCACGTTAAGCAGTTGGTGCCGGCTGCCATCGATAGATGGCAGTCGTTAAGCCAAGTTAGAGACCGTAGAGCTGCTGGAAAACTTCTGACAGTAAGACCAGCCACTAGTTTTACAAGTCTCCACCAAACCAGACTAGGCCCCCATGGTGCAGTATGGCGTATACCTTCCTCAGGGAAGAGTCGCGTGCTCCTCGGTGGGGATGTAATGGGTTTAAGATGAGTGATTCACTTACTGACCGGCCTTACTGTCTTACTGTCAGAAGTTTTCAAGCCGCCGGCCTCTGACTTGGCTTAACGACTGCCATCTGCTGTCGACGGCAGCCGATAGATATGAACAAACAAGTGTGATATAATCTTTCTATTCGCGCGTACCTTTGGCAAAGACACGATAAAGTTGTGTATATTGGCCGCCTTGGCCGCGGTGACGATCTCGTGCATGGAGACCTTCCGCGAGTGGTCCCCGTAGGCGATGTTCTCGGCCAGGGAGCAGTTGAAGAGCACGGGCTCCTGTTGTACCACGCCGAGCTGCCGCCGCAGTCGTGGCAAAGTCAGCCGGCCCCGGGTGTCCCGTCCGTCCAGCTCCTGGGGACGTGGGGGCCAAGAATAGTAAAGAAGTCCACTACAAGGCAGGGGCTGACATTATTAGTACCTAAACCCCCAGGTCTTGGATGTTTACATGTTTGTGATGTCGCTGTTTCTGGTCTGCGCGACACAGGGTATCCTAGTGTGGGGTCAGAAGCAATGTAAGTGCATTGGCATGTATGTAATGTAAATATTTATATTTATGTCGTGGCCATATCGTAGATTTGCTCATTTCATGAAATGCTTGATCATTTCATGAAATGGTCGCGTTTCATGAAATGTTTCACTGTCTATTCGCCAGACAACTCCGTAGGTACAGTGCAGGACTTTTTGCACCCCGGAACTTGAATAGGCTATTTGACAGTGTGAAAACTACTGTATTATTTATAAAAATTATGTGTCTTAGAACAGCTTTAAGGCATTTTTGTAAAAGAACACAAGATAAAATTTGATAATTATGTATCTGCACCCATTGTATCGAAAACGGCCTGTATTGGCCGATTCTATGATATCGTCAGATGCCAGTACAGCGCCACCAAGTTATCTGTTCAGGCGGGCAAAATTGTAACTAACTTATAAATTGTAAATCCTGATCCCCATTTTTTTTTATTTACTCACTTACTAAGATTTATAGATATATTTTCATTAAAATTGAAAGACGGGTTAAAATATTCTCATTTGTCGAGGTAAATTCCTCAAATGTTGCTACTAAATTCTCCACTAGCGCCGCTATCAACTGAACAGATAAGATGGTGGCACTGTAAAATGGCGTGTGTCATTCATTCTTTCTTACGTTCATTGGTTGGTTTACTGGGAAGTGACGTCATAATTCCTGTGCGACGCCATGTTGCCCAAGATAAGATAAGATAAGATAAGAAGACAGCTGCCTTTCGTTTTGGACGAACAGCGACGTTCGACTTGGCAATGTTTTGTTTAGCGGGGGCTGCCGCTGAAGCTTTGTTGTCTACCGTTGCAAGCTCTTTGACCTCCGGCAAGGAGTGCACTTTGTGTCGCGTACCATCCGACGTCAGTACATGAATGGTGCCCTCGCACGTCCAACAGTTCGTCACACCAAATTGCTTCCTGGCCTCCATAAACACCTCGTGCCGTGTCTTTGTGAGAAACTCACATAAAGTGATACCAGATCCTTTCAATTTGGTCTTGGATTGCCATGCTTTGTCTCGAACCTCTGCGGAGCTAAACTTAACCAACACTGGCCTCATTCGACTCACGGCGGGGCGACCCATCCTATGAGAATGCCTGACATCACTTGCACTGATGTTTATTGAGTACTTCCCAAGGACTTCCACCACTGCAGCCGATGTTACTTCCTTTTCTGCCTCTGGAACACCATGGATAAGAAGCATCTTTCTGCGGCTTCGCATCTCCATAACATCCATGTTGCGGGCCAGCATGTCAACTTGCTTCTGGAGTGTGTTTAGAGCCAGCACGACGAATGAGCGGAACGAGTTAAACTCCACCTGGATGCTTGAGCTCGCAGAAGAGGACGCAGATCCGGCTCCCTTGTCCAAGGCGTCTTGAAATGAAGCCATTCTTGAACCAAATAAGTGTGACAGCTCATTGATCGAGTTCTTGATATCGTCCATTGATTGAGTTTGTGAGTGTTGCTGTGATTTTTATGGAGATTTTGTGTGATACAGCTGGCAGGTAATGCAGGACTCTAGTTAATTACTATTCATAAAGTTAATTGGTATTTAACTATTTTAATGAATTAAGTAAAGTTAAGCAATTAAAAACGTGTGTAATTTCTAACACTACCCACACATAATTCCCAAGATAGCGTTTTGGCGGCTTAGTTGAAAAGTAAATTTTCGTTTGCCTTTTTTAGAAGAAATACACGAAAGAATTTAAAATGACCACTATCTCAGGACTCCATGAACACCAACAAAAAATATGAGATGGTTTTCAGAAATCGGTCAAATTGCCTATTGGAGCAGATAGAAAATACGGATGGGCCCATTATTTTATCCCTCAGGGATATTTATTATCTTAAGTTCCATTGTCTGTTTGAGTCTCTAGCCGGACTCCTTTTCCTTCCTAACAGTTTTTGTGTCTAGAGAGGAATTTTGTAATGAAATGCCGGAAGACACATCGCACTGGATGACTAGAGCACAGAAGGCTTGGACATAACTACAGAACTGCAGACACATCATTAACACATACCTCCCTTTCGAAGCTATCTAAAAAATGTAAATCATTTATCTGGTGGTGGAACAGGGGTGTCGGCCGACATCTGGCAATAGGCGATCCTCTTTTCCCTCATCCTATAGACACAGCTGATGTTAGTAAGTCATCATACCTCTCCTTGGAAGCCAAAAGTAACACATCAACGACACAGCTACACCATTTATTAAACTACATCAACAGGGGTTTCGGCCGACATCCTGCGATCGGCGATTCTCTTTTCCCTCATCCTAAGCCGCCGCTCCCTTTCAAACTCCTTCATCCTAACCACATAGTCGTCGTGTTGGCAGTTGAGAAAGTCGTGTTTCTCGCTGGCGCACCGGTAGACCCATGGCCAATGTTCGTAGCGACATATCTGGTACTGCAGGAGGTAGTGGGCGCAGAAGTCGCGATCTTCTGGTGGGATCCTGGCGGACTTTAAGCAGACCTCGTCGGCAATCATGGTTCGTTTGGCGCGGGCGAACTCGAAGCCGACGTCCCTGGGGAAGGTTGGAGTGCAGTCCTGCACCAGCCCTAGCTCCCTGCCTTGCGCTGCGCTCAGGACTTTGTCCGCGAATATATCCAGCAAAGACCCCATTTCAAGCTGGCTTTACGGCGGTTTGGTGTGGTGCCGGTGATGAATTCTACCGCTTTCGTCACAGAACAGAATGCTTCTAATTTTAATTCTGACTCTCACAATGTCAGGGTGCCATGAAATAACAGCCTCAGGGAGTGGTCAGTTATCTCTTTTTGTTTTCACTCTGTTGAGCTGTTGGCTCTCAGTATAAGGATTTCTTATTCTGAGTGTTGGCTTGTGGACAAGTCGTGTCTTCAGAATAAGGTCGTGTCACTATTTTTACCACAATATTTTGACTTTTTACCCACAGATTAAGATTTTAGTCACTACTGTTCATCACCTACTTTTATTAGGAAAAAGTGACCTTCATGGTGCCTAAGGAGGTCAGTGATTTACACCCAAAGCCGTGTAAAGTTTGACACTATTGAAAATATTTTTAAAAGACTCGATTGAAAAAACTCTGGAAATTTGTGCCAGTCGGCCTCCTAGGATTTAAGTCCTAGTTTTTAGATTAGATTAGTACTCTTTATTATACACACCAGAAAAAGATATACATTAGGAACCCTTACATAATATCTAGGTGTTATATAAAATTAACATTAACTTTTCTAAGCCCACACATTTGGACGACCTCTGTGGCGCAGCGGTAAGCGCATCTGCCTACCATACGAGAGCTCCCGGGTTCGATCCCTGGCTGGGAATAAAAAAAACTCAGGTCTTGGATGTTTACATGTTTGTGACATCGCTGTTTCTGGTTTCCACGGCACAGGGTATCCTAGTGTGGGGCCAGAAGCAATGTATGTGCCTGTATGTAAAATGTTATGTTAATGTAATAATAATAATAATAATAATAATATTTATTATTGTAAAAAGAGTAATACACACAGAGGCAAATAAAAATTAATCAAACAATGCTTAGACTAGATAAGCTTTAACATGTGTAAAGCTTAGAGTAACGGTGACCCCACACTCGGCATAGCCTGTATCGTGGGCATCACGATATAAATTAGGCGATATATTAGTCTTACATTGCGGCAATCTAAGCAGATTCTAGATTAGTTTTAATTTCAAAAGTACAGAAATCGATTTAAGGTTAATTATTAATTACTTATTCCATTATTGAATTGTAATTTCATGCTAAAAGTGAAAAATCAAATAAATAAATTAATACATTAAATTAATAATTCAATTACATGCAAAATCAACATTGAAATTTTCAGTTTGACGCAATCAAAATGGCAATTTAAGATTAATAAAATTACAATGAGATTTTAGAATACTTCCTATTTTTAAATACATTACATTTTAACAATGGCACATTGCACTTAGTGTGTAAGTTCCGATGATTGTGTGTGTTGAGGGTATGAATAGTATGTCATTTCATGCTTGAGACTCGGTTCGAGTATATTATGTTATATCTGAATTTTCAGCAACGACTCGGAATCTGCATAGGTTAAAGTTTTTAGGTAATTTGTTTTTAGGTAATTTGTTACTACCAACTTACATTCTCTTGTGGTCAAATTTAACACAGGGCAAAATATTTATTCGTTGAAAGAGCGGGCCTCCTAACACCGGTTTTGTAACTTAACAGGAGAGTCCCAACCCCTGTAACATGCATCCTGCACATGAAATAAAGAAATGTTGTATTTTTATACTACACCTGCTTGGAAAGTACCTTGATACTTTATCAAATTTACGGTAGAAAGTACGTCATTGCATATCGAACAAATATGCGGGGAGAAAACGCATCTGAGCGGGAGAGAAAAGTGTATGAAAATCCATTTCTTACGTGGTTTTTCTTTTTTAATTTTGGGTAAGACTATGCGCCGGTAACCTAAATATCAAAAGCCAAAAAGTTTTTACAATGAGTTTTTATCTCCAAGTTCGCAAAATGACACTGGCCACTAGCAACAATTTCAATATAAATTTCAATTAGTAAAAATTTCGTTTTTTATTTTCCTTGTAGGTGTAGTATAAAGCACTATGTATCACTCGAGAGAAACTGCGATTCCCGATCTCAGGTGTTTTAAAGCCATCGCCTACGGCTCGGGCTTCAACCGACACCCTCGACGGTAATCGGTCACTTTCTCCTCTCGGTGAACAATGTACTATTGTATAACTTACAATGGAACCGGTATCAGGGTCGTAGAACCGCTGCAGTAGCTGCAGCACCGTGGACTTCCCGCAGCCCGAGGACCCGACCAGCGCCACCGTCTTCCCGGCGTCCACCTGGAGGTCCAAACCCTGCAGCACGGCCTGGTGTGGCCGCGTCGGGTAGCTAAACTCCACTTCCTTGATGCTGAAGTTGCCTGTTGCAGACTGAAAACGACATAAAAGCTGTACGACGTCGCACGATAGGTAAGTGAATCGATGATTGTAAAAACCCACCATTCGTCATTTTTTCCGAAATAGACTTAAGTACACAGTATTGTTCGCGAAACCGAAATTTACGAATCTCTCAACGCTCCTTCCTATTAATATGACAGCTGCATAAAATGGTTGAGTGTAAAAATACACCAAACTTTTTATACCCGACAGTTTTTGCGCATTTCCCACGAGTTTTGTAAACAGCAAATGGTGGGTTTTTACAATCATCGATTCAAGTAGGGGTGCGATCCGTAAGAAAAAGAGGGTATCCAGGGCACGGTAGAATTTCGATTTATTTAAATGTAAAGGAAAGGCACCTGAGAACAATAAAAATAGAGAAGCTTAACAACGGTCTAAAAGATAAATATAAAAATACAATTTCGAGTACAAAAAGGTAGAACACTTACATAAATTTTATGTGAATTTAGAATTGTATGGTTTTGTTGATAAATAATATAGTTACGGAGAATAAGGTGACAGACGTGTTGTAATAAAAATGATAATAAAGATAGAATCACGTTTACGTCCACTTAGTTCGGAGGCTGAGGAATATCTGTGCCAAATACGTCCGAACACTGCGGCGAATGTCATAAAACAGTTAGGAATAGTAGATGGCCGAAAATGATAAAAAAAGCAACGAGGCGATTACCTCGTTACAACGAGCTACCACCGCACACGTTAGATTTTGCTGCGTTAGCGCTTTACCTACACGATAACATACGCATTTTACCTGTACGGGGTCATGCATAAATTACGTCACACATTAGGGGGGAGGGAGGGGTCGACGAAAGAACTTTTTTAAAGAAAAAGGGACTCTAGCAGCGATAGAATTAGGTGCAATTCAGATCGCACGGCGCTAAAAAAGCTACACGGAAAAAAATCTGCTCTAGCAAAGTACCAATTTGGCTTTGTTAAAAATTACTCGACTACATAACTAAGCATGCTGCTGCTGGATGCTGGATGAGGCAAGCTGAAGACAGGGCGCTATGGCGCTCATTAGGGGAGGGCTATGTCCAGCAGTGGACTAATATAGCCTGATGATGATGATGAGGATATAACTAAGATATATTTAAAACGCTCATTGCAGCTTTGTTAATGATAGACAAGCAACTATTGCTAAATGTTCTTGGTTATTTTAAATAAAGTACTTTTTTATTTTCAAATGAGTGTCTCGGTAAATGTGACTTTTGCGGAAATCATTTACAAATAATTGCTTTAATAACAAGCTTACATTGTTAGCTACGGCTAAGCATGTTATTTAACTTATTTAAAAAGTCCCTTACACTTGTTTATCTCCAAATAAGTGGCTCGATTATTAAAGAAGTATACCAAGCACTTGGCAAGGTTTACCAAGCAACTAGGTTGTGTCTACCGATTGAACTTATTTGTAATACTAAAAAGCTTCATTAAAGTTACCCAACTTTGATGCCCAAATTTTTAACATACGTATTGGGTTAATGTTACCAACATACGTCATCAAAGTTGAATGGTTTAATTTTTAGCAACAGAGTTTGCAGGCTCCCTCAGAACCAAGTCACTGGGTTGAAAATATACACTACTTATTTACTTTTAGCCGTTCTTTTTTTTCCGTGTACGTTATATTCATCTACATGTTGCCTCTCTTTCTATTGCGTAACTCTTGCCTCTTCTGGCGCCTGAATTCCTACCTATTTGCCACTCCGGAGTGGTCGCCGCATGTACTTACGCGTTCGATACCGACATTAAATGCTTAAGTATGTACTTATAAAAGAAATTAGCGCCTCTATTATACTCTACCTCTACGTAAAGCTTGGTAGGTAGGTAGGTAGGTAGGTAAATCATTTATTTGCATTTACACACACACGTAATAAATACAATATCAAGCTGGCAATACAGTAGTAAGAAAAGCAAACAACACATACAAAACACAATGAAACAATTAACAAAACAAAAACATTAACAAGGGAGGCATGGAAAGAGATCCGTTATCCAGTGTGGGTGTGGCAAATGCAAAAGGGCTCTGACTCAGCATAAGCTGGAGGAATGGTACTCCAGCGCTGATCTTCCGTCAGTACCCTTGAGGAATGAAAATAAAGCAAATGCAAATCAGGCTTAAGCCTTCTTACCCAGTCTTTCCGGTCCTTCACTCCGTCCTCAGTCCGGACTTTGGGCACGCGGTTGATTGTGGCCAAGATCCTGGCCCCACATGCCTTAGCCGAATTGAAGTTGGGCGCGTACACCAGCGATTGGCCCAACATATAGGCGCCGTACATGATAGCTTCGTTCACACTGCGAAAATGGCCTTCATGAGTTTTGCGGTTGTGAAGTCATTCACACACGCCGTGGGTTATCGAGGCCGTTTTTTTCAGGGCGCCCCTGGCCGAAAAACGATGGTTTACATACAAAAATACACAGGTACATAAACTCACGCCTGTATCCCAGAGAGGTAGGCGGCGACCACCTGCCACGATCCTGACAAATCACTTTCATTCATCATGAACCCATTATGTCCCCACCGAGGGGCACGGGTCTCTTCCCTGAAGAAGCTATAGGCCATACTCCACCGCGGGGGCCAAGTCCGGATTGGTGGAGGCTTGTTATACTAGTGGCTGGTCTTACTGTTTGAAGTTTCCAAGCCGCCCTAAGGCCTCTTTCTTAGCCCTAAGACTTGGGTTAACGACTGCCATCTATCGACGGCAGCCGACACCAACTGCTTAAAGTGCCTTGCGAAGCCCGGAACCGCTCGAAAAAATCCCACTAGCGTTAGCTTAGACAGTCGCCCATCCATGCACCGAACGCGCCCTTTGTTGCTTAGCCTTCGTGATCGTTTAAGATCACTCAGGCAGCCAGGGCTACGAGCGATGAAAAGCGATGGTTTGCATACAAAGTTTTAGTATGGTAACTGAAGCAAACAACTAATTGTATTACTGTAATGCAACATTACTCATTACTGCAATATAAGTACGTATGCTGACTTGGCTACCCACAAATGAATGTATAAAATAACGTGTTGTCCCAATAAAGGTCTCTTTTATTACGTGCACCATGATCGGCTAACTTGTGGTATCAATATATCATCCCGGGGCTCTGCCCGTCCACTACCCTCAAGACTCCTCTTCTTATTACAAAACTACATACCACCCCACCACTATCCTGACAAATCACTTTCGCTTCATCGAAGGGTAAGTAGTTGTCCCATTTATTTTAAGTGTACTCACAGTAATACAACTTTGTATTCCAATCCATCATAAGCTACCAGCGTGCACCCGTAGACCGTAGCGCTCGAGTAGGATAAGAATGGCACATAGATGCCCAGCCCTAGGACCAGGCCGCGCCACCTGGTCTTCTTGGTCACTGCCCCTGTGGCTGCGATCAGTGAATCCTCGAACTTTTCCATGAATACGTTTTCTACGCCTGGAAATGTAATTAAAGTTGTGAGTTGCTGCTCTCAAGTCTTCAACAGGCTATTTGACAGTATGAAAAAAAGTACGTAGGTACTGTTTAAGTATTATTTATTCGACGACCTCTGTGGCGAAGCGGTTAGCGCATCTGCTTACCATGCAAGAGGTCCCGGGTTCGATCCGCGGCTGGACGGAAAAAAAAAACAAAAAACTCCAGGTCTTGGATGTTTACATGTTTGTGACGTCGTTGTTTCTGGTTCCCACGACACAGGGTATCCTAGTGTGGGGCCAGAAGCAATGTATGTGCCTGTGTGTAAATGTTTAAACAAAATGTTTATGTTTATATTTGTATAAATTGTCAGTCTTTAAGGGACTTTAAGGTGATTTAACTAAACAAAACACGGATCATTTATTATGTGTCTGTAGCAATTTTATCTAATTTTGTATTTTAAAACACCAGAATAAAATTTGATAATTATTATTATGTGTCTGTAGCAATTTTATCTAAAACGGCATGGATTGGTCGAATCTATGATGGCGTCACAGGACAATAAATATGGCGCCTGCGATTCAAGTCGTTCTTACGTTCATTGATTTTGTTTACTGACTAATGACGTTATGATTCTTGTGCTACGCCATATTGCCCAAGCTAGCGATTTGTTTTTTTTTTGGTGTTTCTTCAAAACAAAACAAATAAAAATTCACTAAAAGAATTTAATTTATCACTTTCTGAGCACTCAATAAACGCCAACAAAAAAAAATCTAAGTATATTTTTAGAAATCTGTCAAATAGCCTATTGCCTCGTTACACTATATGCGATGGTAGCAATTTGATTTTTTTACAAGTCACTGAAAGTTATCCTCATTCCATAGAATAAGAATTCCGAAGTGGCGTTTCAGATACCTATATTTTAAGAGGGCTTCATGCTAAGCCAGTTTTACTTTCTACGTGCTTATTCTTTCTAGGATGTGCAACAGAAATATTGACGATCATATTTATAAAATCACGATTTCTTAAAACACTAGGTAACTACTTATAGTCAGTCTACGTAGTGAGAGGTGTTATGAGTGGTTTATATAGGTACCAACCGCAAGAAACGTCGGGCTCTTCCGACAAAAGTGCAAGTAAGTGAATAATAATACAAAAGTAAAACTTTGACGACGACCTCTGTGGTGCAGGGCTTAGCGCCTCTGCCTAACATGCGAGAGGTGCCGGGTTCGTATCCCGGCTGGGGTTAAAAAAATCCCAGGTCTTTAATGTTCACATGTTTGTGTTGTCGCTGTTTCACGACACAGGGTATCTGTTTAGCCAGATGCAATGTATGTGCCTGTATGTAAATGTGTATGTTTGTTTATAATTTCAGTAGTATCTGTCTCAAAAGTTATACCTAAGCTTTGAACAGTCCGGATGCTGACCACCGCCTCCGTGGCTATGGAGGTCGCGGCTTCCATAGCATCCCGCTCATCCTTCTGGGACTTTTGTGAGATGATGCCCTCGAGCCAGATGCTGCCGACCATCTGAGAATACCACATACCATCAGAGGATCTAAAACTGCAATAGCAACACTGAACTTGATATATCTGGGTCGGTACTAAGTAAATTCCTTTCATAATTTCGCGCATCCAATAATTTCTTGTAAATACTGTATAGTTTCCCTACATTACTCGACACTGGCAAAAGCACAAGCCGTGCAGTGCCACAGATATAAAAAAAGAAGTTCTCCTTAGAATAAAAACGAAATTTATTCATCACCTCGTCAATTATTACAGTATTGTTCTCTACTCTTTTCCTGTCAATAGTGAGTCAAGTTCAATAACTACTATTGCTAGAAATCAATCAATATTTAATCAATGCTACTGTTGCTGGAGTAATTAATTAATTGTAAAATATATGTTGTTAAAAGTACCTACCTATATAATGTAGGGTCTACCTAAACTTTAAAAAAAAAGTGAGGAAGTTTTATAAAAATGGGAAACTTAAAACTTAGATTGAAGGGGCCTTTACGAGTATACCATAAAAGACGTACAACAAAAATATTTTTTTCACGGTTTTGAGGGTCCCAGAAAATGCGGAAAATCAGGTTACTCAATTCTTTTCACAGCGTGTTTTGTGTCCCACTGCCGGGTAAAGGCGAAGGCCAGCAATAATAAACAAATATCAGATTTCGTTTTTCATAGAATTCTAAACGTTTTCTAAAAGTGTATAAAATAATTTCTTTACGAGAAACGCTTCATACAATTATATAAGGTGTTACGCGCAAGTTGTGACGTCATCGTTTGAGTGTGCTGTGTATGGCGCATTTTTGAACCGTAACGTGACTAGGTGACTAGAATAACTTTTCGACAGGTCCACAGTATGAAAAGTATTGGTCGTTGAGAATTAAAGTTTATTATCTTTGAAAAATGGCCTCTCAGATTACATTGAGCCATTTTTTTGTGCAAATTTTCCATTGTTTTGCCATCGACATGCTGAGAGATTGAATTTAATTTAAATTGGTCTATTATTATAAGATTGCGAGGTTAAGTAATATAATTGTATGCTGTAGAACTCTGTGTTTTATTTTACTAATAAACAGAAAAGTTGACAAAAATAGGAGAAAACAGAATAAAATATAATATATAGTCATACGTTTCAGAGTTGATTGTAATTATTTTATGGATTTTATGCATTTGTAGGTTGTATATGGGCCCCTATGCCAGAAATAATTAACCATCATTTTATTTTTAACTAGCTGTTGCCCGCGACTACGTCCGCGTGGGAGTGTTTGCAAATAAGATAAGGCTGGATACTTTTAGCTCATCCGAAAGAGCTTTCATGCTAACTTCGCAACCCCCTTTAACCCCGTTAAGGGATGATTTTCGAAAAACTACTTTACACGTCTGTAATTACTTTCAATGAAGGACGTTCATGCTGAATTTCATTCGAATAACTTCATAAACGGCAAAGTTTCATACTAACTTTGCACCCCCTTTTTACCCCCTTAAGGGATGATTTTCGAAAAACTATTTTACATGTATTTCATGACACTTAATGAAGGACCTTCATATTGAATCTCATTCGAATAACTTCAAAAACGATAAAGTTTCATACTAAGTTTGCACCCCCTTTTTCCCCCTTAAGGGATGATTTAAAAAAGACTATTTTACACGTGTTTCATAATTTGAAATGAAGAACCTTCGTACCAAATTTCATTCGAATAACTTCAAAAACGGCAAAGTTTCATACTATTTTTGAACCCCCATTTTACCCCCTTAGGGGATGAATTTTCAAAAATTCTTTCTTAGTGCTCCCCTACGTTACAAAAAGAACCCCTGTGCAAAATTTCAAGTTTCTAACCCTTACCCCCTTATTCATAAAAAAATTTAAGCATTGGTTAAGTAAACAACTGATTAAATGTCATGCTGTCCTTGACAGATGTCATTGAAATATAAAAGACAACATGACATTTAAACAGTTGTTTACTTATCCAATGCTTAAAACTTTTTATGAATAAGGGGGTTATAGTTTAGGCCCGGCGTTTATATGTCAGTCAGTCAGTCAGTCAGTCAGTCAGTCAGTCAGTCAGTCAGCTTCTCCTTTTATATACATATATAGATTAGCTAGTAGAAAGCTGCCACCTCATTATCTGGTCCAATGGTGAACTTGGAATGAATGTCAAATGAATCTAGATATTGGTGACCAATCACCAATTTGATGATATAGGTACAGAATGAAATAACTATTAAAAAATGTGTGAAAAGGTTTAAAACATTACAAAATTGATTCACAATCAGATCATAAGTATCAAAACATGACAGTTTAAAATGAATATGACATCAGTATTAGGACGTTGGCAAAGTTGTACTGGACAATCGCGCATTGAGTACAAAAAACTGAATTTAATTGAATTCACATCAGTATCCAATAAATAATTAAGTAATCATTTAATTACTTATAGTGTATTTATAAATTAACTTGATGTTCAAATTGATTTCTGATTGATTTCCGATTTCAAGTAAGTTCCGTATAGTTTTTAATGTGTGGCTCTAACGAAAGTCTTACCCACTGGGTTGGTGGGTAAAGTTGATCTCTTAATCTACTGTCAACAGCTGCCAAACGTGTTTTTCGTATGCACTTGCCAACTAACAGCTGTTAACTGGACTAACAGACTGTTAGCGTTTGAGAAACCGGCGGTTATGGCCGAGTTACACGAGGCTAGTTTTTCAAGCTAGGATAGCGAGCTAGTGTCAGTAAGCTAGCAAGCTAGTACTTCTGGCCTCGTGTAGACAAAACTAGCTTCATTTCAACAACAGAACTAGCATCTTCCAAGCCAGGTCAGCAAGCCAGGACAGTACTAGCTCGCTATCCTAGCTTGAAAAACTAGCCTCGTGTAACTCGGGCGTAACCGCCATTAACAGCTGTCAGTTGGCCTGAGTGTTGTTGTGGACCGGTTCGACTGCCACATTTTCCGGCACTGGATCTGCACGCATGTGCGTGGAACTACTAAATATTTAAATTAGACCTAGAGTTAGTTACTAATATAGGTTAAGTACATAATACCAATAATACTAACAATTTTTATATGGACTCCGAAATAAATAAATAATAATAATAATAAGCCTGATATTGTGGTGGTGGACCGGGCGCAGAATAGGGCGTTTTTGGTCGACATCACTGTTCCGTATGATGAGAACCTCGTGAAAGCCGAAACAGATAAGAAAACCAAGTATCTGGACCTGGCGCACGAGGTTACTGACATGTGGGAGGTGGTGTCGTCCGAAATCGTTCCTATAGTCCTGTCCGCGAATGTGTTAGTTCCAACCAGTCTCGCCAACCATCTGAGGCGGTTGGAACGCCGTGTGGGCATACTTTCGGCTGTAATGCAGAAGGCGGTGCTGCTTGATATAGCCCGGATAGTCCGGCGTTTTCTCTGCCCTGACCTCCGGCCGCTTGGACTCCTCAGCCGGAGGGCGTCCGTCTGGCCACTTTGGTCAGACGAGACCATTACCTTTTTTTTCCCACATAATAATAAGTACCTGGGTGACTGAGCTTTGCTCGGTACTTTTTTTTGTAATATAAAATAAAAATAATCCTTTTGCAACAAAAAAAGAACTTGAAAAAAAAACATCATGACTCGAAACGGGTCTCTTGAAATCGGCCCGAAACGGTCGCCCGTTTTCCCGTCAGAAATATCCCAACCTTGCAGATGGATGCGAAATTTACCTCGTATGTTATCATAGCAAATTTCAATTGCCTTAAAACACGGATAAAACAACGTTTTCTAAAAATGTAACCTAGTTAGATCAATTAAATGCCCCCGAAAGCATCTGCCTACAAAATTTCGTGAAAATCTTTAGAGCCGTTTCCGAGATTCTGATTATATATAAATATATATACAAGAATTGCTCGTTTAAAGAGATTAGATAGATAATTAGTCTTACCAGAGGCAAGAACGCAGAGCCGACCAGGGTGAGTTTCCAGTTGTAGGTGAAGGCGACGATGACGCCGACTGTGACGGAGCTGAACCCCTGCAGGATGAGCCCGATGCGGAGCCCCGTGGCGCCCTGCACCTCGGCCGTGTCCCCGCTCAGCCGCGCGCAAAGGGCGCCCACCGTGTTGCGCCCTTGGTCGAAGTAGCCCATTTCCTAGCGAAGATAACATTTGACGACCTCTGTGGCGCAGCGGTAAGCGCTTCTGCCTACCATGCGAGAGGTCCCGGGTTCGAATCCCGGCGGGGACAAAAAAAAAAGGTCCCCACGACACAGGGTATCCTAGTGTGGGGCCAGAAGCAATGTATGTGCATGTATGTAAATGTTATGTTATGTTATTTAAATTCAAATTCAAAATTAGAAAATTCATTTCAACGTAAAGAATTTACATTCTGCTTGTTGAATGTCAATGTACATATCATCATATTGTCCTTATGTCCCCACCGAGGGGCACGGGTCTCTTCCCTGAGGAAGGTATAGGACATACTCCACCACGGGGCCAAGTCCTGATTGGTGGAGGCTTGTAAGACTAGTGGCTGGTCTTACTGTCGGAAGTTTTCTAGCCGCCCTAAGGCCTCTGACTTGGCTTAACGACTGCCATCTATCGACGGCAGCCGGCGCCAACTGCTTAACGTGCCTTGCGAAGCACGGAACCGCTCGGAAAAATGCCACTACCGTTAGTCATAGACGGTGACCAATCCATGGACTGAACGCGCCGTAGGTTGCTTAGGGCCCTCGCCCACGGCGGCTTTTTGTAGCGCTGCAGTAGCGATGCGGTGGCGCGTTCGCCGCGCTACAGCCGCGATGCGGTCGCTAGCTGTGTGCCCTCGCCCACGTAACCACGCTTCTGTCACGATGCAAACGCGCTTCCAATCGCCACAGTTGCAAGATGGACTCCGTCGAGGCAACATCAAGACCAAACTTGTCTTTCGATTTTTTTTATTTTTTTTTATTTCCAAAATATCAGTTTTGGAGAAAAAAACCAACATGTTTGTGACATCGCTGTTTCTGGTTCCCACGACAGGGTATCCTAGTGTGAGGCCAGAAGCAATGTATGTGCCTGTATGTAAATGTTTATGTAAATGTTTATGTTTATCTCATTGTACTACAATTCATTAGCAGAATCTAGGCGCTGGTCTCTGTTTACCCTTCCGAGATTCGGGTTTGAGTTTATGTTATGTTTTCTAGCTAACTCTGCGCCGCTAACTGCATCTTCTAATACCACATAGTTGTGAATCTACAGTTATTCACGCGGCAGACTGTCTTGGGGGAAGTTTCGAGAATCACTTTCAAACTTGGACCGACGGTTGCATCAAATGTTTAGCTTCGTGTTGCTTCGGAACTTAGTTGGGAGTAGGTACTGTTGGGTATTTGCTAGTACTGTGTTCTAATCGCAGATGGATTACAACGTCTTGAAGCGTATTTTCCTGGTATGGTCGTAGAATTTGCCGCCGAGGCGATAGAGAGCCGCAGACACTTAATCTGAATACGTATTGGCCAAGAATTACTAACTGAAGTAACTGACATCAGATCAGACGAAATGAAGGCGAGTAGGAACCAAAATTGTTCAGAATTTGATCCTCTATAACTTTGTTTCTTTTCATTCATGTCGTAAAACGTGAAACATAGGAGATAATGATAATATTTTGAATTTGTCGGGTTTTTCAGGTTTAATTTCCAAAATATCGATTTTGGGGGAAAAAAGATAGGAACCAAAATTGTTCAGAATTTGATCCTCTATAACTTTGTTTCTCTTCATTCATGTCGTAAAACGTGAAATTTTGGAAATAATAAAAATAAAAAAATTCGAAAGACCACACTTGTAGAATCTTTCCTACAATTTTTGTTCGCACGGTTTTACTGTAAAATCAAAATTCGGCTGCTTACGTAAAAGCAGCACCAAAGACAACGTGACTAATGCCTCAACGGAGTCCATCTTGCAACTGTGGCGATTGGAAGCACAACGGCGCGTTTGCATCGCGACAGAAGCGCTACGGTGGCGCGTTCGCATCGCGACAGAAGCGTGCTTACGTGGGCGAGGGCACACAGCTAGCGACCGCATCGCGGCTGTAGCGCGGCGAACGCGCCACCGCATCGCTACTGCAGCGCTACAAAAAGCCGCCGTAGGCGAGGGCCCTTAGTCGACGAAATGTAACTTGTTATTTTTATTACCTAAACAATACAGTCTGTTAGCTTTTAGAATATACCTCGGCTGAGTAATCAAAAACCGATTATTTTGCAATAAGGTAAGGTATACTTTGTATTGTAATCTAGAACTTTACATAACTTTTCAAAATAGTGAAGAAAAGTTGTATACAGAGCAGGAAGTAGGTAGTATTACAGTCGTGTGCTTTCGGCGAAAACCGAAGCCTACTGTAGAGCCCGAGGTATATTCTAAAAGCTAACAGACTGTACTTACAAAAAATACCGTCAGTCCGTACCTGTCTCAATAAACTGCCGAAGTATTGAAGCCTGAGCCTGGTCGTCATCTTAAGGCCCGCGTTCGTAAAGGTGGCACCCTGCAGGCACATCGACACGCCAGCCACCGCCGCCACCACCACGAAAAGAGCCGCGTAGATGCTCGACTGCCGAAGTATCGCGTTTTGGTCCTCGGACGAGAACATCTGCAGGAGTTAGGTAAAGAGTTTGAGGGCCGGTGTCTGAGTAGTTTCCGGTAGATTTACAGACTGTTAGCGTTCGAGAAACCGGGTGTAAGACTTCATCTAAAAGTACACACTCATACACATTTGCAAACAGAACAAGTATGCTTACATACATTGAACTATTTGGGACGATTTCTGAGTTCAGTGTTTTCACTAAGTAAATACTGCTAAAAAGTGCTGTCTCGTCAAATTTCTCAGAAAAGAGCGTGACAGAATGTTCATTAAGTATTTACTTAGTGTAAGTTCTCAATTCAGAAATCGGCCCTGAGGACATCAGAAGTCAGAGATTTATTTCAACGTAAAGAATTTACATCCTGTTTGCTGAATGTCAATGTCATCCATCATCAACCCATTATGCCCCCACCGAGAGCACGGGTCTCTTTCGGAGGAAGGTGTAGGCCATACTCCACCACGGGGGCCAAGTCCGGATTGGTGGAGGCTTGTAAGACTAGTGGCTGGTCTTACTGTCAGAAGTTTTCAAGCCGCCTTAAGGCCTCTGACTTGGCTTAACGACTGCCATCTATCGACGGCAGCCGGCACCAACTGCTTAACGTGCTTTGCGAAGCACGGAACCGCTCGGAAAAATGCCACTAGCGTTAGTCATAGACGGTGACACATCCATGGAAAAAAAAAACTCACGCCTCATAACTTATCCCCGAGGGGGTAGGAAGAGGCACCAATCACTAGAACAGGGCCCACGTTTTGCCGAATTTATTAGGTCCCAACATGACAAGTGGCAAGCCTGTCGCCGTTATCCGGCCACAATTTATCAGCGAATGGTGTTGCTGTACAAACAAACAAATGTACGTAGCTAAAAGTCATTGGTACATGCGTGGTTCGAACCCAGACCCTCATGTTCGAGAAGCAAGGGTCAACCCCACTACGCCACCACCGCTTTTTCCCTGGAGTCTTCATATATGTAGCAACGATTTAACATATTTGAGAGAAGATGGTCAGAGTGGAGTTTTTTCCGCTGCCCGAATTTTTGTTCTGTTTGTTAGATTTCTGATTTCTGTTGCTTACCCCCATGGAATATCCGAAGAGTATTGCGAAGGCAGGGAAGCAGGCTCCTTGAATGAAGGCGGCTATGGAGCCGATAACCAAGAGCGGCCACTCCGGTCCATTTTGCTTCAGTAACTGCCAATCGGTGACAGGTTTCACGTCCTGTGAGGAATATAGGTTTTGAGAATCGCTTTCATGAATGTGGTGTGTGGGTTTAACGTCTAAAGCAGGCCATACACGCTAGGGCATGCCTGACAGGTATGCCTGTACAGTTACGCCTGTCAGGTAAAGCTAAGCTGCATAGAGGCCATACACGTAGCGGAAACCTGTACAAACTCTCAGTTGGAACCAGGGGTCCGGCCGCGACAGTCGATCTCGATGCCGTAGCTTTAATTGGTTTATTGTTTGTTTTATTGAGACAGAGGAAATTGAAATAAAAATCTCGTCTAAAATGGTGCAAACCATGGTTACTGCGAAGAAAACAGCACTCGGACGACTGACGCCTGCGCAGGCACCCGCCACACACGGTCCGGTTTACCTGTACGGGGGGTTACCTGCGCAGGTAAAAAATACTAGATTTTGTATTTTCTGGTTTACCTGGACAGGCGTGGAAACCTGCACAGTTGTTTCACATACACGCATAGGTTTAACTGTACAGTTTAACTGTACAGGCATACCTGTCAGGCATACCCTAGCGTGTATGGCCTGCTTTATGCTTTATGTATCTGCAACGTGACGTAAGCAAAATGAAATCAAAAACAATCTAATCCCTTTTCCTGTCTCTAACTCTTTCAAATTTACTACTGAAAGTTTTATATTAGTATCGGCATAAATTGTTTCCAACCGACCAACACAACTTTTACAAATTTACCTGTTTTCAGTGCGCCCTGAAAAATCTGCAGACAGTTTTTAATACACAGTTAGTTTTACCGTGTCCAGTTATTATGGTCCAAACCCAGTACTGACCTCGTCGACATCCCTTTCCCTCTCGTCGTCACTGTCGACGCTGTTGTAGAAGTTCCGCATGCCCGTTGATATCACCGACGATATGGAGCCGCGAGGTGTCATCCAGTCGCGGGACTTTTCTGCCATGCAATGAATCACGGCGTTATTTAGACAAACGTGATTGCTCTAAAAACTCCTAAAATGCAGTGGTAATAATATAGTAAAGTTTTAAATGCTGTTTAAATCGTTTCTGGCACCTAAACAACGTTTTAGGAGCTTGGGTGCCACAGATATTTTATTTCATTATTTCTATCTCAGGTTTCTTCACATAAAAATGCATGTTGTACTACTTACTATTTGACCTTCTCTATAGAAGAAGAAGAGAAGGTCGAATAACTCATTATTATTTATTGGATTCTTGGGCGGCAGAAAAGATCGAACTATGTCATTCGGATGAGAAGTTCATTCATTAAGAATTTGGATTGCTCCGTGAACACTTACGTCTCTTCCGGTAGTCAGTTTAACTGTTCTGGAATGTTCTGTGATAATATTTTATTGGCCTTGTGTACTTTCTAACTGTGCCTAGATTCTACTAACGCATTGACTACAATGCTATTGTACAATTGTACTAACAATAACAACTGCATGAGCATGGCGATTTACCTAGTTTCATTGCCGGTTCAAGTCCAAGCGAGCACGTAAATATATCAATAATTCTAGGTTTCAATAGTATGAAAAAACACGCCACGTGACCCGAACGAGTATCTGTCATCGTACTGTAATGCACTAACAGAATTGAAGCCCTGCTCTTCTTTTACATATCATTACCGCTACTCTTGCACGAACCTCGTTTGAAAGAAGGCCTCGCAAGTCTTCTAGAACGCCTCTTCACATCAGTCCTCGATACGATTGCGGTCTCCTGGCCTTGTTCGTTTGCATTGTCTTCCTCTTCGAGAGATTCTATCACGTCGGGTTCCTTGTTATCGTGTCCTGTTGTTACCAGCTTCCAGTAGGACCCTGAGGCAAAAACAACACAATATTATTATCTTATTTTAACTTGGTTTGACGCCAACTGCAGGAAATAGATTATTGAAAGTATCGACTTGAAATAAATATGTCCAGGCTTCCAAAAAGAAGCGCTGGGTCACAGCGTTTAGGGTCACCTAGACGAAACTGTAGATCGTGTCGTTTAGGGTCACCTTGACGAAACTGTAAACCGTGTCGTTTAGGGTCACCTAGACCACACTGTAGACTGTATCGTTTAGGGTCACCTAGACCAAACTGTAGACAGTGTCGTTAAGGGTCACCTAGACCATAGACAGTGTCGTTTAGGGTCATCTATACCAAACTGTAGACAGTTTAGTTAAGGGTCACCTAGACCAAACAGTATCGCACCGTTACTGACCTTGTAGCTTCATGAGTTCTTCGTGAGTTCCTTGCTCTACAATGGCTCCCTGGTCCATACAGATGATGCGATTAGCGTTGACGATCGTCGACAGCCTGCAAAGGTTGGACGCATTAGATGGCTCCATGATAAAGTGGATAAAATACAGTCTTGAGATAAGTTAATAGATAATAATTTGCACAAAATAAAACAACTGTTACACCTTCTTTGGGCGATGGCGATGGCACCTTATGGCGATGCGCTGCTTCTGCCCGCCCGACAGCCTGCGCCCGCGTGGTATCTGTGGGACACGACGAGCGTGGTTCGCGCAGCAGCGAGCGCGCGATGGCGATGCGCTGCTTCTGCCCGCCCGACAGCCTGCGCCCGCGTGGTACCTGTGGGACACGACGAGCGTGGTGCGGCCCTGGTGGCGGCCTGCGCCTGCGTGGTACCTGTGGGACACGACGAGCGTGGTGCGGCCCTGGTGGCGGCCTGCGCCTGCGTGGTACCTGTGGGACACGACGAGCGTGGTGCGGCCCTGGTGGCGGCCTGCGCCTGCGTGGTACCTGTGGGACACGACGAGCGTGGTGCGGCCCTGGTGGCGGCCTGCGCCTGCGTGGTACCTGTGGGACACGACGAGCGTGGTGCGGCCCTGGTGGCGGCCTGCGCCTGCGTGGTACCTGTGGGACACGACGAGCGTGGTGCGGCCCTGGCTGGCGCGGTCCAGCGCCGCCTGCACCCTGCGCTCGGAGTGCGGGTCCAGCGCCGACGTGGCCTCGTCCAGCAGCAGCACGGCCGGCTCGCGCAGCAGCGAGCGTGCGATGGCGATGCGCTGCTTCTGCCCGCCCGACAGCGACGCGCCGCGCTCGCCGATCATCGTCTCGTAGCCCTGTCATACAACATTACTCCTACTGTATGTAATGCGGTAAGTACTGCCCTTTCGAGAGGGCAATCACCGCAACGACAAGTCTCGAAGCTGTGCCTTACGAAGCACTGTGTAACCTAAAGTGCCTGTAGTGGTGATGTGGGTATGAGCCTGGAACCGTTCTCATACCATAATTGTACCTTCACGTCACAACGTTACACCTATCAATGCAGTGTTTATGTTTAGGTACTCTGTTCTGGAATACCACCTAGAATATTCTATTCTATTCAATTCTAACCAAAATTTTAATATTGACACGACGACTGTCCATCTATTATCAAGATTCCTTACTCCGCTGGCTCAGCGGAAAGTCGCCAAAAGTCGCCACTTGTGTCGGACTCATAACATCTTGATTATTCATAACTTAATAAGCAGAAGTAGGTACGTGCGTAAAAGTCAACCTAAGCTTCGCGGTGACTCTTTCTTAGGAACCAGATGAAAGTCGTGACTCACGTTGGGCAGGTGGCTGATGAAGTCGTGGGCATACGCCATCTCGGCGACCCGCTGCACCTCCTCTCGCGTGCACTCGGGCGCGCCCATCGCGATGTTCTCGAAGATCGTGCCGCGGAACAGCACTGGCTCCTGACCCACCACACCTAGGAACATACATCAAGATGCGCACTAAGCCCTAAGGGATTCCAGTCGCCCTACTGTGGGATTAGTATCTACGGAATATGAATAGAAAATTCGGTGGTGGACACGACCAACAATAAATTATTTGATATGCTGGATTAAAACAAAAATTACAAAATATTTCGGAAAATTTTATCTCTTTTAGTCAATTACTACTAATTCGGTATTTTTATACATAATTCGTATTTTTTTGAAGCGGTGGTGGCGTAGTGGGGTTGACCCTTGCTTCTCGATCATGAGGGTCTGGGTTCGAACCACGCATGTACCAATGACTTTTAGTTACGTACATTTGTTTGTACAGCAACACCATTCGCTGATAAATTGTGTCCGGATAACGGCGACAAGCTTGCCACTTGTCACGTTTGGGACCTAATAAACTCGGCAAAACGTGGGTCCAGTTCTAGAGACTGGTGCCTCTGCCTACCCCTTCGGGGATAACGGGCGTGAGTTTATTATTATTATTATTATTCCGCTTTATAAGTAACTTATTTGACATTTTGTTGAATTGTTAGACGGTTGAAATCGCTTCATTAAGAGATTTTTCTACCGGTTTCATCCATTCGTTAGGATAGGCAAATACCTACTCATGTTTTAGTTTCACCGGAACATTTTGGAAAATGTAAACCGTTCGGAATCTTGAAACTGTAATACGATTAGCTTAACGGGCTAATCCAGTAACTTCCAACTGCGTAAATAGGTAACTACTTAGGTTTCATCATCATCATCAACCCATTATGTCCCCACCGAGGGGTACAGGTCTCTTCCCTGAGGAAGGTATAGGCCACACTACATCACGGGGGCCAAGCCGGCGCCAACTGCTTAACGTGCCTTGCGAAGCACGGAGCCGCTCGGAAAATGCCACTAGCGTTAGTCATAAAACGGTCACCCTCCCATGGTTTTACTTATACAACCAAAAAATTACCCGAATAGCAGCCTTGACCTGGCCATGATATTAATAAGCGCAGCTGGCAGTAACCAGTGGCAGTACAAATTCAATGTCTTCATTTCCATTGAATTTGATTGAACTTGATTGTGCGCAATCAAGGAAGTATGTTATAATACAGACAATAAACACATTTAGATCAACTGGCCTCTTTAAGCATTTCTTAAGTTTGCCATGTTGACGTTTACTGCGACGTCTTCGTGGAAAATTGAAGAGTCTCTAAGATTTCTTGCGGCTGCTCGAATGTAGCTCAAGGATCCGATTTTAGTCGTCAATGTTCAGCAGAGGCACTTTTGCTCATTGTAATAGTGTCAATAAAAAAAGACGATAAAAGTAATAAATTGAAACTTCTGCTTAATTTTTTCGTCCAACAGGCCCGCGGTCGGTCCATCTACCCAAATCGGCCTGCGGCTAGTGTACTCCAAGTTTGCTCTGCAGTTCCCCTATCATCACACCATAGCCCAGACAATCTACCCACACTGTGTGCTCCTGTGGGGTTGTAATGGAATAAACATAAACATTTAAATACAGGCACAAACATTGCTTCTGGCCCCACACTAGGATAACCTGTGTCGTGGGAACCAGAAACAGCGACATCAAAAACATGTAAACATACAAGACTTGAGGGGTTTTTGTCCCCAGCCGGTTTGTTCAAACCTGAGACCTCTCGCATGGTAGGCAGATGCGCCACAGAGGTCGTCAAATAGAGCCACACATTATAATCGTCAGACTCACCCAGCGAGGACCTCAACCAGCCTATGTTGAGGCTTTTGATGTTATTCCCGTCAAGCTTGACCGTCCCCGAGTGGGGGTCGTAGAGTCGTTGCACTAGCTGCAAGATGGTGGACTTGCCGCAACCCGAGGAGCCCACCAGCGCTACAGTCTCGCCTGGCTGGATGTTTAGCGAAAATCCCTTTAGCACCTGGAAATTACAGATGTATGAACGATACACTTCAATTGAAAAGCTTTGTTTTACACCAGAACATGAATTAAAAAATACTAGCCACTTTCTCGTCTTAAAAAAAAATCATGATAAGTAGGAACTTGTCAAGTACCTTGTTTTCAAAGAATTTACACGGATAATTTGTGTGGCATTTAATTTACAGAGCAAACTTGCTAAGTTTTTCTAAGAATAGTTTAATATCAAAACTTACCATGATCTGTAAAATAAAATGTAAGTCACACAATTCGGCAGGTCCAGTAATAACTTTCAGCTCGTAATTTGTTTACCTTAACATCAGGTCTCGATGGATAGCTGAAGTGCACATCTTCCAGGGTGATCTCTCCTTTCACTCTCCTTGGGGTCAGACCAGAATTGCTTAGGCCGTCTATCAGGGGTTCTCGCTCGATGAGCTTGAAGATGGAGGCCGCAGCAGCGCGGGCTGCTGAGAAGGATTCTCCGTGGGGCACGCAGAACGTGATGGATTGAGTTGCCGTGTAGACGCTGAAGAGAATCTGCGAGATTGATTGATTTTCTTGGTGCCCTCAATCACAGGAGGTTGGCAGTAATCTCTTTGCATTGCTTACAGTTATTGTTTTCTGATTGTGTAATAAATCTCTCAATTTCTATTGTACGGGTGAATTATTGCCGGCGATGGCGCGTGCCTAACTCTTGATAATTTAGCCAATATGCAATTTGGTGGTGGTGTCGCTTGCAATTTACAAAATGTGCGAAGGTATCTAAGTTCTAATTATCTAAGCCAAGTATCTGCCTGAAACTGTCATTCATACATAGTTAGTGAATCCAAGTTCCAGAACCTCTCTAATGTTGGAGCAGCGCTACTGGTCTGGTCTACAGCGCACTGCCTATGCCAAAATAACTTCTTAACCCCTTTAAGCCTTGAAAACCAATCACTTAGTTGTATAGTCATATGATTAGAGTGAGCACACTATATTGAGCTACCTATCGCCTTCATACAAGCTGTTTTCTTGACTCTCGAACATAGGATTTACAACAACAGAATCGCTATTACATTAGAAATTCCTAAGGAGGTTTCCACAAGGGAATACGACCATCTAACTTTGGAATTGCGAAATAGTGATCAGCGCCTATGCCGTTTTTGGTTACTTTAGTACGGAATAGCAGATATCAGTTTTGGTATTTCCAAGTTTTTAGAAAGCAGAACTTCATCTTTTCGGATGTATTTGGGGCTCTGTTTATCGCTCTGGTTGTCGCTCAAAAGGGTTCGACATAGGCACCTCGTAAAGACTTACACTCAAAATGTTGCCCACTTGGTAGTCCCTTTCATCGGTGGGCTTGTCCCAGTCATTGAGCACGAGGCGGGTGCCGTAGGCGATGCCGATGGCGTTGAGGCTGTATGTGAGCACCCAGTTGAAGCCCGTCCCGATGCCTGTGTACAGGCCTCGCTTGCGCCCGTACAGCTCCGCAGGGGTCAGAAAGCGGCGGTATCTAGGAAATTATGACGTGGAGCATCAGTTCTGTAGTAGCGCGAGCAGTGACTTTTTTGTCACTTTGTCACGTGAAGAGTACTTAAAATCGGGGAAAGTGTTAATTTATTTTTGCTGATGTTATTTACAGAGACTTATTTCTTTTTAAATTTAAATTAGTATAGCTTTCCTCTTGTCATCTGACTGTTAGGTATTTGGTACAACACTATATAACTTAAGATATACTTAAACCTACACTACATAACACTATATTACACTTAAGTTTTAATATCAAAACGTAAATATTTGATAAACCTTTCTAGTGTATAATCTAAGGTATAATCTAATCTTAAATATTTCATTTTACATTAGTTTTTAATATTTTATTTCACAAATACGTTGAAAATCAGCGTTGTGGGATGCCCAGCATCTACTAACTGCCTACCAAGACAGGCTGAGCGACAGCTCTTCCACTCTAGATCTTGTTTAAATAGTATCTTAGTATTTATAACACTATCTTCTTAATTTAGTCGCTCGTAGCCCCAGCTGCCTGAGTGATCTAAAGCAATCACGAAGTTTAAACAATATAAGGCACGTTCAGTGCATGGAAGGGTGACCGTCTATGACTAACGCTAGTGGCATTTTTCCGAGCGGTTCCGTGCTTCGCAAGGCACGTCAAGCAGTTGGTGCCGGCTGCCGTCGATACATGGCAGTCGTTAAGCCAAGACAGAGGCCTTAGGGTGGATTGACTTTGGCTTTGACCAGCCACTGGTCTTACACGCCTCCACCAATCCGGACTAGACCCCCGTGGTAGAGTATGGCATACCTTCCTCAGGGAAGACACTCATTAATAATAATGCCATTGCTGTTAGACAGTATGGCGCCTAATCCTATTTTGTTTAAAGTAAACATGTTATCTACAAAATCTGGATAGTCTAGTACTGTCTAACCTTTTGGAAAGCACTCAGTTATCCGTCCATGCAAAGGTTACATCGTTTTACATGCAATTAGATGTACGTGTCTGTAAATAAATGTTTATGTCTATGTTTGTTTAGAGGGCGGGCTAGATAGTTAGAACTAAGATTTCCACACTTAGCTTCATAGCTTCATTGTACGTAGCAAAGCTGTGAGTGAGTAGAGGGTGGGCTATTTGTGCAAAAAGACGCTTGCTAGAATTCGCGAATGCTACAAATCGTTTGACATCGTCAGCATTCTGTGGAGTGGGATAGTTTTTCAAGAACTCTACATCTGATGGATCCCGTAAAATTCCGCCAGAAGTCAATTTGTGACATAAATAAACAATTAATTAATTTTTGCGTAAAAAAATGCATTTCTTACATTTTTTATATAGTAAATTTCACGTAAGCGTTCTAAAATATTTATAAGGTAGATATTTGCTGTGAGTTTCTAGACAGTTTCCTGCAACAATGCAGTCATCTAGTTAAATAAATGAAACATAATTTATGCTTTGAAACTGACTACTGTTCCAGACTGTTCTTTTCACGCCTAATGACGTTTATGATAAATATAACTTGGGGATGTTTTTAAGCCTTTTCATCGGATATTGCTTATCCGTTGTAAACGCGTAGGTTCTAGATTGCTCTTCAAAAGATAGTTGGTTGTAACCTTTACTGAGATCTATTGCAGAGAAAAAGGGGTTATTGGACAATGAGTTTAAAATCTCTCTAATACATATTAGGCAAAGAGTGTACAGGAAATACAGAAAAATACAGGAACCACGCAAATTGACGCAATAAACCGATAAACGCGAGGAAATTGTTCGTAGATATTAATTAACTTACAACAGTCATTAGAAGCTGCAAACATGAGGATCGTAAACGTAATGCCTTTTGCTGTGTGATAAACAAGAAGTGCTACGATCTAACTCGTCACTTTGACTCGGCACTTTTCAAAAACATCGACAAGTAAAGTTATCAAACTATAATAATCTTTACTTTAAAAAATATATCTTATCTTATAAAGTATTTACTAATCGATTTTTTTTACCTAAAGTCTGATTTTTAATTCCGTAGAATTCTGACAGTTATCATTTTTTGACATGTCAGAGATTAGAAACCTTTTTTGGCCGGGCACATTTTTCAATTTCAATGCGAGTGTGAACATCTGAGTCTACACATTTAATTTGTTAGTGAATGTATCCATTTTATAAAGTGTGGAGGTCCAAATTAAAAGAGAATTTAAGACGAGTGACAATTGTGTCCCTTTTCACCACACAAACAGTAAAAAAGTACAAGTAAAGAAAACATATTTTTATCAAAATATCTAATCATCATTAATACTAATATAACTATCTTCATCATCTTCATTATCGCTGACATGAATTATTAAGAGAGCTAACAGCGGCATACTTCACTTTTCTAAAAAGGTTTACGAAACCTTGAATACGTAGGCAGTGATGCCAGTTAAGGAATAAAATAAAGCAATTAAAGTTAATTCGATATATTGTTCGTGATATTGAAATATTTGTTATTTTTGTTTTAGGTCACTTGAGTAAGTAAATATTTAGATTAACGTTTTTGTAGGTAAAACATAAAAAATACGTAGCATTTTATTTTGTATTGCCCTCAAATGGGTAAAATTTGTCCCTTTTTCGGTGGAGAACTTTTTTAGTAGCAACACTTATGAAATGTCAGAATTCTACGGAATAAAAAATCAGAGTATAGTTCAAGCACAAATATGTTTTTTTACTAATATTAGATCTAAGCCTATTGTACACTTTTATGCTTCTTTTTTATAGAAGGCGCTTGTAGTATTCGTAGCTATGCTGAAAAAAATTAACTTAGCTGTTTTTGTGTCTTTTTTGTGTGCTTTGTGCATTTGTCCTTATTAGGGCCAGCTTACAACTGTAGTGCTGTCTCGTCAATTTTCCCAGAAAAAGACGAAAGAACGTCACTTAAAATTAACATAATATTAACATTTTACATAGTACACGCACATACATTGCTTTTGGCCCCACACAGGTATAGGGAAGAGCGGGTGATCGTGCTCTTCCACTATAAAGGGAAATTTCCCGCCAGGCAGATCGTATGCCTGGGGACGGCCGGTCCAACTGTTGTTTGTTGGACGTTGTATTTATGGTATGTCATTGTGTAAACTTTCATTGCGCGATGCAGAAATGCTGGAGTTTATAGTGCGCGCGCAGAGTTGACATGTGCTCGCCACACAGGATAGCCTATATGTCGTGGGAACCAGAAACAGCGACGTCACAAACATGTAAACATCCATTGCTTAATCACCTACATTATTAAACAAACTGATGGACGTACCTACTATGTATACACGTCTTTCCCGCCAAAAATTACAAGCAAAGATGGAGCCTCGCCTCCATTTCTATCTTATGATGACGTCATGCCATGAAGGTTTGGACAGAATCGGCTTATGGCAGCTACTTATCGTCTTCATAATACAGTCTACTTTCTCTTTCTCTCTCACTGAGAGAAAGGCTGTGCCGCACAGTGGGACGAATATAGGCTATAATATTGTGTATTTTATATCGTCTATCGGAGACAGTACTGGAACATATCCAAAATTATGAAAATCCAGTTTTTTACACCAAAGGTTTCAAAATAGACTGCTCTAGACCGTTGCAATCTAGTGCAATATACGTATATCTCGAACACTCCTTTTATTTATTTTTTAATTACTAAAAACCATGACAGTCCTAAAAGATCAAAACTTTCATAGCCAATTACTCAAGTATAGTAAATCTTGAAATGTTCCAGTACTGTCTCCGATCTAGACGATATTATAACATACACCATTTTTTTACTCGAATCGGCACTCTACTCTACTGCTTACGCTTTAAGTTTTCCTATTGACTTAGTTTCTATTTTCTGTCAGCAACATTTCATCATTGCCTGGTCTGGAAGAAATTTCTTTTAGCAACAAGGCCACCAATCGTTCTTGTGTATTTCATGATTTTTGTGCCATGTGCTCCGATTATAAATAAGAATATTTTTGTCTTATCTTCTTGGGCCATTCTCAAGCATGATGACACGTGGAGGTATCTACTCAAAAGCTGTAGTCTGTAATTATTACACCACAATTAGACGTCACCGTAATAGTGGATTAGCGGTGATGTTAACTTTCCTTATCAGCCGACGACAGATAGCGTTACCAGGCATTATTTTATTTGTAGATCAGAAATCTAGTTATCTTAATAAGCACAATTAAATGGCTGTAGTACAGGTAGTAGAGTCTACAAGAAGAACTACATAACATCCTACGTTTATGTAAGTCTCGCAATTTAAGTTTTTAACGAGGTAGTCCAGTTTGCGCAACCGCCTAAATAGCACCTGCACAATAGCACCTTTTTTTTGTTAACGGGGTAAAATGCTTTGTGCACCATAACCGCCACCCTTGGGGGAGGGCGACGGCCGTGTGTCGGACTCTCCTCTCCTAATAATAGGAGAGGCATACCTCCTAAAACACCCCGGGGGCCGTCCTGTCGCTCGTGCAATGGGGCGCCGCCGGCTCTCGCAAGTGGTAAACCACAACGCGAATGCGACAGCGGCGCCAAGGCGACGTCGACCCGACACGCAAGGAGTCGGGCCCACCCTCACTGGAGAAGGGGCATTGGCCCCCCACCCCCTTCTCCCGTCACGATGTCGGACGGCAGGTCCCCCAACCTGCCGTCTGTGACCCTCACTCAACCGGCGGCGCAAGGTCCGCGCAGTGTCCCCCGCACCACCGGCTCTCCCGGCGGAGAGGCGCGAGCTCCCCAAGCCTCCAGCTACCGAAGACCCGTTTTTTGGCCCTCTGCCAGGTCTTCGGCCCATCAAGTCAAACCCTCCCATGAAACATCCCTCGGCCAGGGCCATATGGGGTGACCAGTCCCTGGTCCCTGGCTTACCTCCTGCAGTTTCCCCTCCCAGGCCCGGCTTGTGGATCTCACGCCCCTCCCCACCCCTCCAGCCCTCTTCCATGCCCTCTGCTGGACAGAGGGACATAGAGAGGGCTCCCACCGTGTGTTTTTTATAGAGGTTGTCTCCTCGCGGCCCGAAGGCCCCCCTGGCCCCGCTCAGTGTGGGGTTACGGGTGCGGGGCCCATGGTGAACCCCGCGGCACATCCAGCAGCGCAAGCCACTGGACGTCCCCCTCCCTCTGGTTTTGGTCCGCGCCGGCCGAAGCCGGTACCCCCCATATCTGGAGGGCATTCCCCTATCCGCCACCCGGAGGACGCGTCCGATGGAAGACCAGAAACTCCGCACGGAGCACAATAGCACCTGGCCTAGTCCAGATTGGGCACCTATTGATATTTTTGGCAGATGCTGTTAGTGAATTCAAATAGTATTTATTCTGCCAAAAATATCAATAGGTGCCCAATCTGGACTAGGCCAGGTGCTATTTGTGCAGCTGCTATTTAGGCGGGTGCGCAAACTGGACTACCTCTTTTTAACTGACTGTGAACAAGGATAACTTCACCTACCGGTCGGTCTCCCTCTGTTCTCCGCCGAAGGCCACAACGGTACGAACAGATTTGAGCACCTCCTCAGCCTGATTGCCGGCCTGGCTGTACGAGTCCATCTCGCGCACCGAAGACACAGTCTGATACTGCAATGGAAAATAACATACGAGTACAATAACGGAGTGTCATTATGCAAGAATTGTCTCTGTTATGGGTAAGGCTCTCAAAAAATGTACCGTAACACACGTGAAAGTGTAACACACTGGAAAATCGCAATACCCGGCTGCTATACCTAGAACTACGTTGCATTCTGTAAAGCTTGCAACTGTAAATTTGTGACCAGATTGTCTTCTCTAAACGAACACGCGACATCCCAAAAAAAAAAACATGATTGGGTATAGCAGCCGCGTGTTGCCATTTTTCAGTGTGTTACTATGTGTCACAATTTCAAGTGTGTTACGGTACATTTTTTGAGAGCCTTACCCTTATAAGTCTTACCCTTACTCTTATCTCCTTATAAGGAAATCTGGTAACTAATAATACAGAGTATTCTAGTTTGGGGACCAGGCACTATCTTTGTATACTTTTATGACAGTAATTTTATTTGTATTTGTATTAGTATTTATAAGAAGGAATACTCCGGCAACAGAGTTTGCTAATAAATCACTATTATATTGGGCATTCTACTGTACCGGAAATGAGTTTGAGTGGAAGATACACCGTGGCGGGTACTCTTGGTGGGGCGTGAGCTCCAACTCATTACAGACGGAAAAGACACTTCGTATTATAAACCGTATTCTTAGTCAGTAACGATAATTAGGGACCTCTTATGTTCAGCAGATCCTTGATAATATTCAATAAGGTAACTGTAAAATGCCTATGTAAAACTATTATACCGGAAATTTTCTTGAATCATGTTTGCAGTTCATAACGTATTAAATTATTCTCTCTCTCTCTCTCTCTCTCTCTCTCTCTGAGATACGTAGAGATACCTGTGATACGTAGTCAGGCTATCATTATCATTAGGAAACTTCATCATCATCATTCAGCCACAAGAAGTCCACTGCTGGACATAGGCCTCCTCCATGGATTTCCAAAAAGACCGGTTAGAAGCGGCTTGCATCCAGCGTCTTCCCACCATTTGGATGAAATCGTCTGTCCATCTTGTGGCTGGTCATCTTAAGCTGCGCTTGCCGATATGTGGTCTCCATTCGAGAATTTTTCGGCCCCTTTTCTGCGTGCTATGTGCCCCGCCCACTGCCAATTCAACTTACTAATCCTCTGGGCTATGTCGACGACTTTCGTTCGTCTACGAACCTCATCATTTTTGACATCAGGAAACATATTACTTAGTTTTTATTACTTTACTTTTTCGTTTAGTAAAGGGATTATAATGATCAGTTTCGGTGTGCATCGCTTGGATACTAGTTTCTAAGACTTGTTCCTCGATTCACTTACATTGGTCAAGGCGACGGAAGCAGCAATCGAGAAGGGCATCACAGACAGGCAAGCCAGAGTCAGCTCCCAGCCCAGAGGGAACGCAACGCAGACACAGATAATCGAGGTCCCGACCAGGTTGGACACGATGGCGATCTTTTCTCCCATCCCTTCTTTCAGCTTAAGCATGTCTCTGGAATGAACACAAAGGTTGTTGCGCATCCGCAATAAAACGTTTTCAATTTTGGAACTAAATATTTTGAAAGGGACTTCACACACGGCAGCTATAATATACATTACATCCCAGGATGTACAGGTTAGAGACCGCTCAGTACCTTTGAGATACGAAGATGTAACGATGTATATTACAGCTGTCGTGTGTGGTCTCCTGAATATTTCTATGGAAAGATGTAATGAGATATATTGTGCTATAATATACATCTTTATCTTATGCTATATTCTCTATTTATTTATTTATCTAAATGCACACCGTGCTAATCTGAGATAGCGCTGCTATCTTTTAACACTATTACGTTTATTTATTTTTAGCGTCAATTTGCGACTGTTGTCTTTCCTCATTATTAATTTTTAATATTGTTTTTGTACATAATACGATGTGGTGATGTACACATTAGTCTATGATACTAACTCGTTCTTATTGCAAGAAGCATTGTTTTCCAGCAAACCTTTGCTTAAGGTGAGACTCTGTTGTTTGGGTCCTTCATTCCTACGAGTTTAACTAATTAATATACAGGAGAAGACATTCTCGAATCTAACCAAACCAGTGCATCACAAAGATCAATAGAATCACGAAGATAATGCTGATATCCCATTTGTCTTCTGTCATCAGTCTCGCGCAGCGGGTGTTCGTTACCTTTCATAAAATCTTATATGTATTTGTCATGTCTTAGGCCGAGTAATAGTTGGTAATTCAATGTAGGTACCTATCTAAGGTCTTTTTTGTAGCTTTATTAGGTGAAATTTAAAAAGCAGTGTATAAAACCGTCACCGCATTAAAATGCAGCATAAACAATAATAAGTTAAAATTATTTAATAAATTATCTTTAATATTTTTTGTACATGTGCATACTATTTCTGTATTATTCTGTTAATTGTTTCGTGAGCAATAGTATAATATTCTTTTAATTATTTTCTTAATAATGTTTGTCCTTATTTCCGCCAAACCGAAAGAACCGGAACCTTTTGAAGATTGCCTGTCAAAAGTTGAGGGGATACACTTTGAAAAACAATCAATGTATCTAAGCTTTAAAGTCTACTCTTATTTTTCAGAATCCAGAAACGTTCAGTATGTACTATAAATAATTGCCGTAGATCCCGAAAAAAAAATTGGAGGCTATCTTTCATTCATTTGATTTATGTTAAACTCACTCTGACATCCTGGAGGCGAGGTTGAATGTGGTGTCCGTATCGAACCAGGACATGTCCTGACGCAGGACAGACTTCAGGAACATGGAGCGGATCCTCGTGATCTGATGATTAAAGGTCACCCACTATAGTTATAATATCAGAAAAACAGTTCCACATAGAAGGAGTTATTTATGCAGTATGTATTTAGCAGGATGCCGGATGCGAGACCGTGAGGTATGGCGTTATGGGGAAAAGGCCTTTACCCAACAGTAAGCAGAGCTGGGCTGATGATGATGATGATCATGATATGTTTGGGAATCCGAGACAGGCGGGCGGGAGTGTAATTATACTACTCTCCGACTTTTATTAATGGTGTTCTGAGGATTTCCTGGACAATACAATATTGTATTTTACCTAAGAACATTTTTAATAAATATTCAATTTTCTATAAGTTTTTTATCATGAAGAAAAGTGGTTTCCAAAATATTTGTTTTATTGATATATGTACCTACTTATCGAATTTTCTCTACCAAAATCTAAGTATAGGTACATCGTTTTTGGTAGAGATAAATAATAAAAATATTTTTATTGTCAAGAAAAGTCTCAGACTATATCAAAAGTAGGTAAACGCTCATAAATAATTTTATGTACAATCAAAGAATATATTTTTAAATATGGTCCGGATTAACTTACTTCATAAGCCAGGGTATATTTTACAATGTGTAGTGCTTACGAAAGTTTTAGTTCAAAAATCTTTTTATCACAATATTTGTACAAAAGGAACGTCGTCGGACGTAACAGCAACCCTAACAGGGTACGGGCTTTGGCCACGAAATCCTACCGCACTTCGCAAAAGTAGATTTTAAAAAGTCAACGTGCCTTGTTGGCATAATAAATGTTTTATTTCTTTTTTTTCTTCTATATTACATATATAATGTTGTTGGAGCCAAATTTTCAAATTCCGAATTCCAAAATCGCCCGATGCGGGGATTCTGGGGCCCTATACTAATACTATACTTGGGCCATTACAAACGTACGAACAGAGTCATAAACATTTCATAGCAAACCTCTCTTTCACACATATAGGAGGCATATCAGGCATATCGGAACTCTCGCTCGCACTTTTATGACTCGGTTCGCCGTAAAGAAACTAGATATAAGTACATAACATAGCACCGAATACGGCCGTTTTGCCTAGAAATGCTATGTAGTTCCAGGTCCTAGGTCCTCGGTTGAGGGATTGTACTGTTACTTTTTGGCAGTGCGTTCTGTAAAAAATATATGTACCTACGCATAAAAATATAGGCGACCAAGGACAAAAAAAAGCCTTGGCTAGTTTATTTCTCTACTGTTTTTTCGGCTCATTTGAAAATACACCTATTTGAATCGTGAACGTTTTGGACCAAAAAGAGTCCCCTCTCTCAACGGGCATGCAATGCGGTATTTGACACTATCAACAATAAATTATTTGATATGTTCGATTAAAACAAACATAAAAAAATGTTTCGGAAAATGTATCTCTTTTAATCATTCACTAGTTATTACAATTTTTAAATAGATGAAACATAAAAAGAGTGCTCTGAAATGTGAGTCATAACTCTTAAGCAAGTATTTTCATACAAATTCCGTTTAAAAGTAACTCATTTGACATTTTGTCAAATAGGTACCCAATTACAGCGCCACCAAGTTATCTGTTCAGGTGGGCAATATTGCAACTAACTAATTAATTGTAAATTCTGTTCCCCATTTTTTTGTTTTATTTATTCACTTACTAAGAATTATAAATATATTTTCATTAAATTTGAAGGACGGATTAAAATATTCTCATTTTTCTAGGTAAATTTCTTAAATGTTACAACGAAATTCTGCACTAGCGCCGCTATCAACTGAACAGATAAGATGGTGGCACTGTAATCAAATGTTGTGCTAGCTATCTGTATGCCAGTTACAAGCATGCTAGTTAGTTAGAGGCCTTCCACACGATCGGAAAGACTCTCCGACCAAGTGGCCTTGGTCGGGTTGGAATTCGTTCCACACGGTCGGACAACTTGACAACGTACAGTCGACAGCACGTCATCATTCACATTTGAGTTGCAAAGTCGCCCGTAATGCAACGGGGCAGAGTGCATGGGTGTATAACATGATGTGCACTCGACTGTACGAAACGACATCGGTGGCGCAGCGGTTAGCGCATCTGCCTACCATGTGAGAGGTCCGGGTTCGAATCCGGGTTGGGTACAAAAAAAAAAGAAACACAGGTCTTAGATGTTTACATGCTTATGACGTCGCTGTTTCTGGTTCCCACGACACAGGGTATCCTAGTGTGGGACCAGAAGCGATGTATGTAAATGCAAGCCTGTCTGTAAATGTTATTTTATGTGTAAATCGATATGATTTCCGTCAACACCTCCCGTTCGCGGCTTTCAAAATGCGAACCCATTCCAACCATAATTCGAAACATAATTAGGTAGTTGACAAAATGTCAATTAAATTACTTTTAAAACGGAATTTTGTACCTATGAAAATACCGCATTATGACGTCATTATTCAGAGCACTCTTTTTATGTTTCATCTATTTAACAATTGTAATATCTAATAATTAACTGATAGAGATATATTTCCCGAAATATTTTGTTTTAATCGAGCATATGAAGTAATTTATAGTTAGTTAGTCGTGGCAACTACCGAATTCGAACTTACTGTCATAGACATGTCGCAGTAAAGTAGTTAAATCAGAGAGTCAATTGAATCTCTAGACAGTCAATCAAAGATCGATATTCAATCAAGTCCCTAGCATTTTGATTTAAATAAAGCAGCGTCGAAAACGTTTAACTATCTTACTGACCGAAAGCCAGTATGTTGATTAACAATGTAAAACAAGATGGCGGTCACGACAACAGCTGATTACTTTTAGAGTATTTCTTTTGGCAAACGTTGTGCAACGTTGGTTTGTTGTGTGAGTTGTTTTATGTTTCAAATTGTGGTCTTTGGTGTCGTTGTAAACATGTTGCCGACTCCGCCACGATTATTTAATTTGTTATTGTTATTTTGGTGTCATCGTGAAGAACTGAGAGCTTGGAACTTGCGTGTTTTATTTTATTGTAAAAGGATTTTGTAAAACGCCATAAGAATAAATATAAGACAAGCAATGTCTTTTTACTATCCATTTTTTTCCAATCAAATATCTTGTCAAATATCATACCCTACCAAAGTTGAAATACCTAGGAACGTTTAGGAAATTCGTTAAACGTCTCGTTCACTCACTTGTCTGACGGAACTTTAGCGACTTGATTGAATATCGATCTTTGATTGACTGCCTAGAGATTCAATTGACTCTCTGATTTAACTACTTTACTGCGACATACATACATCCGCTCGCAGTGAAGGCCAACGGCACACTGAAGCGATCGCGTCGTGATGGCTGCGCTTCCGATCAAGGCCTTTGGATTCCGACCAATATTTGGTTGGACAACCGGCTTCCACACGTGAAATTTTTACACCAACCCGACCAATGCCACCTTGGTCGGAGAATCTTTCCGATCGTGTGGAAGGCCTTTAGTGTGCAAGCTTCGGGCACGTGTATCCCTAGCTTAACTGACCTGCTGCAGCGCGCTCCAGTTGACCAGTACCACAGCGAGGAAGCACAGCGCCAGAGACACGGAGATGCTGACGCCCAGACCTATGGCCAGGGCTGCCCCATCTTCCACCAGCGCTTCCATGTTCTCTTCGTACGTTGCATTGGTCCTGTTAGTGCAAAAGATGTTTTTATGTCGTGTGAAATTACTACAGGTTTCTTTTAAGAAGAAGGAAAAGAAAAGCATTTATTATACCAACTAGACACATCACAGAAACAAAATAATAACGCAAAAGCAAAAAAAAAACAACTAAATTAAAACAAAACCATAGATGTAAGTGTGTGCTGAATTTAATAATTAAAAAAAAAACTATATCGCACACTTGCAAGAACAACGTGATATTTCAAAGAAAACTATTTTTTATTCATAGAATTTTTTTTAACGCGATTTTTATTTACTCCGAAAACGGCGGAACAATAAACATGAACATGAACATAAACATTTACATACAGGCACATACATTGCTTCTGGCCCCACACTAGGACACCCTGTGTCGTGGGAACCAGAAACAGCGACGTCACAAACATGTAAACATCCAAGACGTGGAGTTTTTTTTTCTACCCAGCCGGGGATCGAACCCGGGACCTCTCGCATGGTAAGCAGATGCGCTAACCGTTACGCCACAGAGGTCGTCAACGATTATAATGAGCAAAAGAGACACTGCATCACGTTATAGCGCTATCTCTTTCGGCCATTACTTTGAAACCTTAAAAAAATGCTCTCATGTAACGTAAGGGTTCCGAATTAACACGTTGTTCTTGCAAGTGTGCGATATTTAAAATTAAAAAGGTCCGTAATGTAGTTATTAGTGCATCAAACCCTCAGACCACATTCATCAAATTTTTACTCGTATTATGTTTAGTATAATATATTATACAGGGTGGCATTTTCACCGGTACAATAAATCAACATACGTAATACTAAGTCCAAAATACAAATACCAACATTTTTTGTTACTACCCCGTTGGTACAAAAAAACAAAAATACCAATGTCTGAACTTATCCGCAAATCTTAAAGAAATATGGACTCATTACGCATGAGTACAACTAAACGCACGAACTGGCAACTGCGCGCGGCTTGCGGGAAGGAAAAGAAGCGGCGGCGGCGGCGCAGCCAGTAGGTATGACTTATGTATGACGTAGCAAAAAAAATCTTACTTGATTTCAATTCTTCCTTCATACTTGCACGGGCTTAGGACCGTCACCGGTAGTGGTATGAATTTCCACACCACGTACTGGCTAAGGCCACAGTGCGCCGTGCGTACCGCGTCGTTGGTGCTCCTTCTGGGGTCTTCCTCGAAGAACGCGAATATCTGTTCCTCGATCTCCACGGCCAAGGGAGGTCTCCCTCCTCGGCCTTGAGCGTGCGCTGGTGCAGTGAACTGTCCGTAGTCTAGCAAATGCTGCGTCACTCTCATGAATGTCCTGGTGTTGAGTATTTGAGGTTAAATAAAACCGGCATTTATCAGGCGGGGCAAACGTTCTTCACCGTATACCCGCCGAGCTGCACTGTATTTTCCTCACTGAGAAAGTAATACGAACCATTTCGTAATACTCGCGGTTTGTAAACATCGTGCGCGCATAATTTTCGACTGCAGGAAGTGCGGAAACGGCGCACGTGCACTCACCTAGGTCAATGCGCGCGGACTGACCGGCTCGGCTAGCGGCTCACTGAACTAGTGCGCCGGCCAGCCCGCCGCTCACTCACCCCACCCCGCCGCCCGTTGCCTCGCACCGCGATGACGCCTTGTAAGGGGTACCCATGAGTTACAAATTGGATGAAGGATAAATTAATAAAAATGAAAAAAATAAATATGGTAATTTTATTCGATAAATGTAATCTATTATCGATACCAATGATATGGTGAAATTTATTGTACCGGTGAAAAAATCCTGTGAAAAAATCACACTGTATTTAAAAAAAATGCGAGTGAGACAGCATATGCCTGCGTCTCAGAAGAGTGGCCTGCGTCAACATCACAGAAGGAGATAGAAGGAGCAGTTGCTTAGCAACGAGGTTGTTTGGTCCTCAAACAACTCCGTTGCTAAGCAACGGATCTTTCGACTGCCGTGCCACCATGGACGTAATGTGCCACAGGTTTTCTGGGATACAATGTATCATAATTATTTTATTGGAAAGATATAATTATCAGTCAGTGAAAAAAGTGCAAAGACGTTAGTGACGTCGATTAAGGCGGAGTTTATTGTCTCCGTTATCGTCGGATTTATTCGGGTATTTCGTTTAAACATGAAAATAACTTTATCGCAAGCTGGTCGGGAAGAGATTTAGAATCTTACAATCTCCGTCCACCGCCAAAGAGCTCGAGCAGTGGTAACCGACTCGAAGTGGTCTCTTGTCGTGAGGTCCTTTCTACGAAGGCCGTGGTGAGCTCCCCGAACTGCAGTAGGTTGTACGCGATGCCGCCGCTACTGAGCATGCCGAGAAGTATTCCGAGAAGAGTGGCCAGCAGTTCGTGCCATTTCCCGTATCGGAACTGAAAAGAAAAATAAATGTAGAAAAATACTATAAGACCTCCTTGGGCGCTATTTTTCTCAGAACGAGCTGTTGACGTAGCCAGCATGTTTATTCTATCAAGAATAAGGTCGGTATCATGTTTTACTCAATCTTTTTTACTTTTATTTTTGTAATACGTAAGCTAAGTAGGTGATCGATCTAAAAGTCGCTTGTAGCCCCAGCCGCTTGAGTGATCTTAAACGATCCCGAAGGTTAAGCAACATAGGGCGCGTTCAGTGCATGAATGTGTGGCCGTTCTATGACTAACGCTAGTGGCATTTTTCCGAGCAGTTCCGTGCTTTGCAAGGCTCGTTAAGCAGTTGGTGCCGGCTGCCGTCGATAGATGGCAGTCGTTAAACCAAGTCAGAGGCCCTAGTGCGGCTTGAAAATTTCTGACAGTAAGACCAGCCACTAGTCTTACAAGCCTCCACCAATCCGGACTTGGGCTCCGTGGTGGAGTATGGCCTATATCTTCATCTTTCTCAGGGAAGAGACCCTCGGTGCGGACATAATGGGTTGATGATGAAGCTAGGTAACCTTAAAGACTTTGTCTTGTGCTGTGGAATACCATACAAAAAAACAATAAAAAAGCACATTGTAAACACTCTCTTTCCCTAAGAGAAGGCCTGTGACCTACATAACGGTGGGACGTAGGTATTGTATTGTAGCATGTATTATCATTATTTGTTGCAAAACAATGTTTTTCCATAATAATTAGCCTAGGATCAAATTCTCTGACCTACCAAATACACAAAAAAAATGATGAAAGTCAGTAAAGTCAAATAGTGAGTTCTTGTATAGTTAGAAACTGATTAAGAGGACAAATATGGACGAGTGGACAAACAGTAAATTGATAATGATTGGTCTGGTTAACACGCTGCGCGCATTTTAATCAATATTGTCACACTCTAGCCCCGTTGAGTACCCACACTGAGCCTACTACAAGCAATAAAAGTTTTTCATAAATAAATATAAACAGACGCTGTGACTGCATACCAAAAACTATGCTGTTATGCAGATAACTGACAAGAACTTGACGACACAAGTTTGCCAAAGGCCATGCGGATGGTGGCGCGGTGGCCGGGTCGCCTATATCCCTCTAATATGGTGGAGACTGGCGATGGCTGACCCCTGCGTTATGCTCGTGAACGGGTGCCGTCCGTGTGTTTGGTCGCAACATTGCGGTTTTCGTACTTTAGTAAGAATAGTAATCACGTTTTGACATTGCTAGTGTTGATTGCAATCATGGATCTTGAACTCCTCCTCTATCCTCTCTACTACTCCTCCCACCTGTTCTGTTTAGTAGTTTAGTAGCAGAGCTACTGGGATTTTTTTACCATTATTTCTGTGATTTATAAGACTATGCTTCCCAACTACTCAACAGAACAGGTGGGAATAGACGTTCCCATTTGTTCTGTGAACAGAAGTAATGGTAAAAAAAATCCCAGTAGTTCTGCCGACAGACCAACTCAACAGAACAGGTGGGAATAGGTAGAGGGAACTTAGATGGCAATTCATACCTAGTTATGTATTAGATTTAAGGTGATTTGAGAAAAGATGGACACAGTGGAGTTTTTTTTCGCTGCTTCTTTCTCCTCTGCGTTCGACTCCAAGGCAGTGGTTAACATGTACATTGACATTCAACAAACAGAATGTAAGTAAATTCTTTACGTTGAAATAAATTTCTGATAAGGGAGGATTTCTGTACATCGTTCGTACACACATCGACATTTACCTGCATGCACTTTACTGAGTTACGCTACGGTCGAATATGCAACAAAAATGTAAAGGTAAACCTGCTGTCAGACTGTATTATCAAGGAAGTACTTACTATGCTGGAGTATGATACGTTGTAATCCGTTTCTGTCGGTCTGAAAACGAACAAAAAATCTAAGTTAGTCTCGTAAAGTTTGCAATTTCGGTGCCGTAAGCCCTACACGCTGAGCTAGTAAGATGGTGTTCCCGAGGTAGTAAAATTTTCAAAGTATTTTATAAATTCCCGTAGTCTGTCAAAAAAAAAGTGGGCATATCGATCTTTAGCTAGTACATATTTTGGGATGGTAAAAGAAATCATCGGTACTCTACTGATGATTTCATTTACTCGAGGATAACTGAGGACTAATACAAGTAGGGCACGTCGTCATCATCATCATCATCATTCAGCCACAAGAAGTCCTTTGCTGGACATAGGCCTTCTCCATGGATTTCTAAAAAAACCGGTTGGAAGCGGCTTGCATCCAGCGTTTTCCTGCCACTTGGATGAGATCTTCTGTCCATCTTGTGGCTTTCCGTTCTACGCTTGCCGATATGGTCTCCATTCGAGAACTTTTAGGCCTTATCGGCCATCGGCACACCTCGGACGAGCCCTATTTCCACTTGTCCAGCAGTCGATGAATGTCAACTGAAAGACTGGATGGGACACTACTGAATTATGTTTGGTTTGCATCAAGAATCTAAAGATTTTTGTTGTACGCAACTTTTGCTGCCTGTTCTAAAAACATCACTTCCTCTAGTTACCACTTTAGATCATTCACACAGTTCGTTGAATACGATTGTCCTGCAATTAGTTTGGTCGCAGATTGAACCACAATATTTACTTTACTTATACTTGAGTATATCTACGATAAAGACACCTAGGAAATAAGTAAACGTACGATAAAGGAATCTGCAACGTGCCGAGGACGTGCGAGTGAGCAAACTAACATAGAGCGAATTAAGCGTGGGGCACATAGGAAGGCCTTGGAACGAAGGCACGGTCAAGATGCGATGTCCTTTGAATTCATATTCAATACAAAATGTACTGAAGCGATGGGTCATATAGCCCATACATACCTATAGGACTTGATGAGGACGCGAACTCTATATTCCGAACGCGTCTTTTCCACGCCCTCATCTTTTCTATGTGCCCCGTGACTTATATAGTTATAAGTGTAAACGTGCTATAAATAACGCAAAACCAGCACACCTTTCCTTTATATCAAAATCTAAACCACTTCTAATAATCCAATGTTTACTTAATCAGTTTATTTATTATTTCCACTGCTGCAGACCGTCTCGTAGTTATCATAATAACTCACAACATAATAGGTATGGGTTGTAATGCCCGAAATAAAGTAATCAATCCAGTAATCGACGACGAAAATATATTAATTAGATCGGAAATCAGAAATTTATTTTAACGTAAAGAATTTAAATTCTGCTTGTTGAATGTCAATGTATATAAAATGATAATGTTAAATTCCGCTCGTGGCAATTATTATTTCGCTGTGCAAAACGCATTGAAGTAAATCTCTTCAAATATTAAGAAGATACAGAAAATGAGTAAGTATAATAATAAAAATAAGCATAGAGAAAATACAGAAAAGACATAAACATAACATAAACATTTACACTTAGGCACATACATTGCTTCTGGCCCCACACTAGGATACCCTGTGTCGTGGGAACCAGAAACAGCGACGTCACAAACATGTAAACATCCAAGACCTGGAGTTTTTTTTTTCTCTCCAGCCGGGGATCGAACCCGGGACCTCTTGCATGGTAAGCAGATGCGCTAACCGCTACGCTACAGAGGTCGTCATTGAGTATCTTTCGTTTGAGTATCTTTCGTCAAGACGTATCTTTACTTTAGCCATTGCAGACTCGAGCATCGATAATCAAATCATTTCGCCAGACATTTTTATCTTCGTAGCTAATTGTATCTATAGATTGACATTACTACAGTAATTTGAATACATACATAAGCTCACGCCTGTATCCCAGAGGGTAGGTAGAGTCGAGGGACCTGCTTTTATAGAGTAATATATTTAGTTAATTGACTGCCGTACAGATAACATGTAATCAATTACACCTTTCTTGAAATTATGTCGAACTCAGATGGAAAGCACAGCGGAAAGCGTTCATTATAGATTAAAATCAGCTTTTGGGCACATGTGAAAAATCTGTTGATGGAAATTGTTAACATACGAGAAGCAAAAATGGTTTACTAATGTATTGCCAAAAATCGTTTCCCAAAGTATTACTTCCCAAACTATTTTCCGCAAATTATCACTTGGCAAAAAAACATTCCTCAAAACAACTTAAAGCAAATAAACAGTTAGCAAAAGTTATTATGGCAAGTTATTGTTTACCAAATAAATACTTGGTCAAAATTCATTTTACCAAGCATTATTCAGTCAAAAGTATCGTTTCTGTTTTCGATCTTATATAGAGAACCTAACGCTCCGACGCGCTCCGCTTCGCTACGCGCGTCGTCGCACCTATATTTCTGTCAGTCAAAAGTATCGTTTCTGTTTTCGATCTTATATAGAGAACCTAACGCTCCGACGCGCTCCGCTTCGCTACGCGCGTCGTCGCACCTATATTTCTGTTGACTTGCCAAAATAAAACGTTAGCATAATAAACGTTTGTCTTAATAAAACTTGACGCAGTAAAATTATGCGAAATGATAATTTGACCAAATGAATAAAATGCGAAATGAAAACTTGCTAAAGTTTCATTTGGGAAATGAAACTGATGCTATAAGTTTATTGGGAAGTAAAATTTGGCGAAAAATACTTTGGCTAAACGGCGGTATCCCAGCAAAAATGTCTATAAAGTTGTTCGCTCGTCCAAAGTGAACATCATCGTCCCATTCATCTCATTTAAGAAATATCAAGCTCTATTATTAATTTCTTGACATTGTTCGTGTTTTAATTGATATATTATTTAAATAATATTTCGGTATTTAATATTATTATGGAATTAAAAAAATGCTTTGTATAGGTACATCCAGACCAAAGCTGAATGAAAGAATTACTTAAATTTAGCTTTTTCCTAGGTTTTTATTAAATACTATCGAACTAAAGAAATACTTATAGATACCTAGGGGCTGATATTTCCTTAATTATAGTTATTATTAATTACGAAACTTCTATCAAATTAAATGAATCCTTAGCTAATAGGAACATTTCAAAATTAATACAGGAAATTAATATTGCCATAAAAAATATCTGCAAAGTTCGATCAGGTCTCAACTTTGAACGAAATTTTGTGTACATAAATATACAAAATAAAAAAAATACTCACTCCTCTTTTCCCTCCTTTTTCAGCCCCATGCTGGAAGGTCTTAAAAAGTATTTTTCTAGTAGATTTTTTTTTCAAAAAATACTTCCTATAAAAGAACCGGTAGAAACGCGGCGCGGTTGGCGTGGGCGGTCTGCGCGCACGCTTCTCTGCGAATGCCGAATGCGAATTTGCAGCTGACTTTTCTAATACCACAGATCAGATAAGCCAGAAGGAGCAAGTACACGCGGTGCGCCAAGCGTCATCCATGCGCCTGCGCACACTGCGCGACGCGCTCCGGTGCCGACCTTCTGGCCCCTCTACTCGCGATAATATTGCATACAAATTGCGTCACAATTAATTCAACAAAAAAAACTTCCACAGAAGACACTCTCTTGTCCTGGTCCCAAAATAGGATACTCTGTGGATAACTAGGTAAGGCCATCGCAGAAATGGACTTAATACACCCAGACTGAGGCTATTAGTACAAATGTACGGCGGCAATGTAATGAAATGCAAAAAGTCATATAAATAACGACTTAGTAAGCGTTATAGTTGTAAGAAATATGTAGCTTGAAAGTGACTGAAACTTATTGGCTAAATTACTAAATAAACGCACTCAGTTAAACGCAAGTTGGCTAAATTAGAGTCAAGGGTAAAGGGGCTGGTAGGTTCTCTAAAGCCCCGTCTACACTCTCGTCGAGAAGCCTAAAGAAAATACGAGAACATGAATATTATTATTCATATATTTTATTCAGTAACTTTAATAAGGTGGCTGTAAGACACCCCTGTAATGAAAAACCGGCCAAAAGCGAGTCACACTCTCGCAAGAAAGGTTCCGTACCAATATCTATCCAACATTTGAAAATTTAAATCGTCTACCTGTTGCCGTTATTAATATCGAGCAAAAAACGGCAAAAAATCACGTTTGTCGGGGAGCCTCACTTTAATACTTATTTTAATTTAATTTGGTTATTTATTTTTGAAAGGAATAGGTATCTATACAATTAATATTTTGTCAATATTTCATGCCTATGTTGGCGTTATTAATATAGAGCAAAAAAACGCGAAAAAAAACGTGTACGCCAGTTTCGACTAGTACTTTTTTATTATGATCCGCCTAATCACTGAATCTACTTCATAAATGTGATTTTTTCCGTAACGTTAAACTTCGTCGCTGAGCAGATAAAAAATACACCGATAATTAACATTATCTAGAACATAAGCCAGGTGTTTTATCTAAAACATAAACTATAAATCAAACCATAAAGTGGCTGCCCTATGTGCTCGATAGCCTCACGAATTCCATCTTTGAGGTCTTGAATTGACGCTGGGCTGTTGGAAGTAGTCGCAAGGTGTTAAATCACAAGATCTCGGTGGCCAATTCTGCCCTCGTAAGGAAGAACGCAGTAATCGTAAAAACGCAGTTTTGAGTAAATAGCGAAAAACATATCACAAACATATCATTTCATGAGATAAGCAGGTTCCTAGTAGACCTACAGCCACCATTATTTTTTCACCTATAGATGTACCACCAGGGAGCTCAATTTTGCATCCAAAGTAAAAACGCAGTAATGGCTATTACTGCGTTCTTCCTTACGAGGGCAGAATTGTGATCACCTCTTCCAGAGATAACACGGTCCGGAAACTTTTCCACCGATATCTTGTGATTTAACACCTTGCGACTTCTTCCTTTGGGGCCACTTGAAAGAGAAGGTCTACGCCAACAGCCCAGAGTCGATTCAAGACCCCAAAGATGGAATTCGTGAGGATATCGAGGACATAGGGCAGCCACTTTGCGATTTGGTTATGGAAAATTTCATGAAAAGGATATGGTCTAAGCGTGGTCATGGTGGTCATTTGCCTGATGTTATTTTCCACTGCTAACGGCATACCTTCTTCTTCATAATGAAATAAATATCGGATCATTTATACTAAAAAAATTGCATTTTTCTTTGAATATTAAAATAACACCTCTCATTGGAAAACCCTACAGATAGATAGATGGCACATGAAACAATCATGAGTGAAAAGCAGCAAAATGATTTTTTTTTGCGAAAATTTATTATTACTCAATTTCGCGGTCTTCATCGTTTTCGGAAAGAATTTTTATTAAAATGAATGGTTTTATAGAATTTTATTGCCCTATCGTATTGTGCCGCTTGCGTAGCAAAACTATTGTGGCTACAATGGCTGTTCCGGTTTGACATGTTGGTTGTGACGTCGTTGTGAACTATTGAAAATCTCTTGTTAAAATGTCCTGTTCGTGTTGGCAACAGTAGATACTCCACAGCACAACGCTCATTTCATTGGTAAAGACTAATCAAGAGACTGGGGCCGTTTTTGAGTATTTATTTTGTAGGCAGAAATACTTCTATTTATTTGTAGGCTGGCTACAAAGATGATGCCCGATGGTCAGAGGATATCGTTGGAACGATAGCAGAAGGGGCAGGGCTGCGTATGGTAGAGACCGTAAATGTCATAGCCCACTTACACGACTCTGCTGCCACCCGGCAAAAATAATATAATTCAAATATGGGCTTTAAATTTCTGCTGTTGACAGCGAGCTGTCTGCTAATTTATGATGCCAATGTAAAATATATATAAAGTGCAATATTTAAAGCCCATATTTGAATTATATTATTTTTTCCGGGTGGGAGCAGAGTCGTGTAAGTGGGCTACGACCTAAAGCCTGCTTACACATGGCGCCGCAGCGGCAGCGGCACCGCCGCTTCAGTAATCCCCCTTAGACTTGTATGGAGGCTTACATACTACGCCGCCGCGGCGGCGGCAAGTCCGTACCAAGTCTGTAAGCAAGTCCGGCGGTGCCGCTGCCATGATGGATGGGTGAAAATACCTATTATTATACCTACCAGTAGACTGATGATGATGATCTAGCGACTTGAGCAGGCCCTTCCGCGTCCCTCCGCGATATCGCGGACCGTGGGAAGCCGACTTAACATACGGCCTTCGGGCGACAATGTTCTTCTGCTGTCGACTGTACAAATAGCTCTACAAAGCAGTCAAACTCTTAGCGCCATCTATCAACTTCTGAGTAAATACTTTGTGCTTTCAGCTCACTGTAATATTATTAACTTTTATCAGTACACAAGTTTGTTGTATTTTTCTCTAAACACTTTGCATGGACTGCGTTAGATGGCGCTACTGGTGACGAACAAAAAGGAATGTCCACGAACTTTTAGCCAAAAGTCCAGAAGTACGAAGTTGCTCTGTTTCTGCAGAGTAATCCTAGCTAACCTTCATACTAAAGCCACGAAGAAGCCTGTGAGACATTGTCAGTGTTGGTCTACCGGCAGATAATATATTTTATCTTATTTAAATGACACTACGCTAATATCTACCTACACATAGGTACTCATCGGTAGGTGGTAGGTCTTACAATTTTTTTACAAATATTGGGCAATATTGAACAGACCCGTAATCTCGAAGATAAGTTAGTCTACGTTTATTTATACATATGTCGTAGACATATCGTAGATTGTGCCAAATCATGATGTGGTTAGCCATATCACGAAATGTGTCCTTTTCATGAAAAGGCCAAGTCAAATTGGCCATATCGTTTAAGCATCAACGTTTGACGATATGGCCATCTACGTTTTGCCATATCATAATGTAGGGTACCTATGACTTTTCCATGCACCAACCTGATTAAAGATTGACATATTTACTGCATTGAGCTGAAAAATAGATTGAAGATGCCTAACGTATTTAGTGTTTTGGTGCTACCCTACCCTCCTTTACTTGTTGGATAACCTAAAAACAAAAATACGCTAATAAGTTACCGGTGTTCATTCAATATGAGTTATTTTGGTTATCAAACTAGTTAATCCAATGTAATCGCTTTGAATTCAAAAGAAAAGTGATAAATCATAGGTACTATTTGAATATCAAAATACTAAACTGCAAAATCCGTTCGGCGGTCCAGGGTTTTTTCACGTTTTGTGGTTTTGATAAAACTTAAGTAGCTTATGGTCGTACCAACGTTTTGCTGCTCTACTTTCCTCATTTTGCACAGTATTTACGGGAATATTGCCGTCATTAGAAATATTTTCTGTCGCCTCCATGGTAGAAATACACAACAAACTAACATCAGCGCCTCTAACGGTGGATAATAGAAGTATTTTACGATATTTCCGTATCATGAAATAGTCATGGATTTCGCTATTCAAATCGTCAGACGTCGGTCGCTCATTGATCTGGCTAAGCCATTTCATGATACGGCCACTTTGACTTGGCCTTTTCATGAAAAGGACACATTTCGTGATATGGCTAACCACATCACGATATGGCACAATCTACTATATGGCTACGACATATGTATAAATAAACTTAGACTATAGGTCAGTTAAGTAAAGCTGGCACGTTCAACACATTTACACGTTGCGCTTGTGTAGTGTCTGTGAATAGCGCGCGGCGTGACGTGTACTGCATGCGCATCATGAAAAGTCTGCCCGTCTCTCTTGCGCGCGGTCTAGCTTATGAGTGTGAAGGGGACAAATATAGTTTTTCTTTTACTACTGTTTATATATACAGCGTGATATTTTTGGTATTCAACCGTATGTGCGTTTCAATGAGGGATTTTTCTGACAGCTTAGAAAAGTAGTTCCAAAGAGCCGCTTTCAGAAGAACTAAAAAAAAAAACGAATGGCTGTCAAAGGAATGCAATTTTGGACCTCAGTCCAATAGCCATGTGTGATACATCATCGAATAGGTCTCAGCGAGCTGAATAAAAGTTACTAGAGTCTGACAAGCGAGTCCTGGGACGCGATTTATTTCGAATTCTTCATACGGCCACACTCTTCTGACTGTCAAACTTAGGTATTTCAGCTGCAAGTAGTACAGCCCAAACAGTTTGATACTCGTCCTAGATTTAAACAAGAACTTTTGTTTCTATTCAACATAATTTTACCTATGTTTTAGTATATACATACGAGTAATAATGTTTTAAAACAAACATGAATTATTTCTTGTTGTAAGGTCTGTCGGATGACAAAAATTTTTAACGTCAGATCGAAGACTTAGTCAAAGAACTCAAAGATGTTGGAGAAAAAAGATATGAATCGGATTTTGATTATGGTTCAGCATTAATAAATGTTTATAAGTTTATGTGGTGCATCTTTATTATCCCTGTTTTTGGTGGAGTGGAAATGTTGGTTTTGATGTAGTTGATGTTTTTGTTTTGCTTATATTTATTTATGTTTGGACAAAATTCATTGGAGACTCCAAACTAATTAAACAAATAATAAACTTAAGCAAAAGTATCAAGATGGTTTATGGCATATAGATGCAGGGTTATCAACTAAAAGATTTTTAAATTTCCCGCCAAAGGCTTGTGCCAGGACTCGCTTGTCGCACTCTATGACGTCAACAGCCAAATGTTTGTCCTTTTGGAGTTATATTGTATTGAAAAAAAAACTAACTTTTAAATTTCAAAAAAATAACATGTATACATCACACATGGCTATTGGGCTGAGGTCCAAAACTGCATTCCTTTGACAGCCATTCGTTTTTTTTTCTTCTTAAAACGGCTCATTAGTCAGTAGATGGCATTTTTAAGAGAGGGTTTTTGTTTTTCTAATGGGAATTGCCAGTTTATTCTGTGGTCTTTCCTCTTTTCTTTTGGTTCTTGCATTTGATTGTGATTGGACTTCGAACAACTGCTACTGGTGCTAAAATCATGGAAAAAACGTTGAAGAAAAAAAAGAAGAATAGGAGAACAGAACATTCGCGTAACCACAATAGAAACCGAATGATGTTGCTCAGTTGATCACAGATTCCTTCCAGTTGATGAAATTACAGAACAGTAATAAAGTTTTTATCTGTGACAAGCAATTAGAAAAAAAGGTAGGGTAATTCATCCAGTAACTGACCACTGAGCGTCCGTTACCCTTTGTTACATAATTAAATTATAATTAAATTGTTGAGGATTTCTGGGATAATTATTTTCTGTTTTGATAAAGATTTTCTTAGGTGAAATTATTTTTGTTCATGTGAAAATTTATCGAAATTTAAAACTATTTTGTGACCATTGATTCCACCTTGTTTTTAATACTTTTCGCTCGAATTTGCTAAAAATATGTTATAACAAGTAACCCATATATTTGTATTTATTTATCTACAACGCACCTATCTTACTAAAACCTAACTTTAGTCTACACTTAAACTAGAGTCGCATTTTGAATCAAAATCATATATTTTTAAACATTCTGTATAGTGAAATTGCATAAGTGTGAGTACTGTGAACGTGCCAGCTTTAGATAACAGACCTATAACTTATCTTCGAGATTACGGGTCTGTTCAATATTGCCCAATATTTGTGAAAAAATTGTAAGACCTACCACCTACCGATGAGTATGTGTTAGGTAGATATTAGTGTAGTGTCATTTAAATAAGATAAAATATATTATCTGCCGGTAGACCAACACTGACAATGTCTCACAGGCTTTCAATACTTAATTTTTGAGGAAATGACCTAATAAAGTTCTCATTTTAACATCTCACGTAACTTGATTATCTCTTGAAGAGATTTGTCAAAATTCCGCTTTTGGCCACTAATCCCTGCTTCATATTGTATTCTGTGCTAATACAACAATATTCGAGCGTATTACTGTTAAGTTGACTATAGTGCACTCGGTCCAAGCGCAGTAAGTTCGTGAAAACGCGGTTTTCGTATTAAATTCATCAGACATTCTTTGACCTGCTATAACTTTTTCTGATAGGTAATTTACGCCTTCGGGAAAGCTTGCGTGTCGCCCGTTATAGTAACTTACAAAATCTCAGTAAGAACAATGAATTTCTTCCTAGGGACGATCTTTAAACCTGAACCTAAATATAAGTATGGTTTTCTCGTTCCCTTTCAATATTTAAGAGCAGAGTTCAAAAACATTTTCTTTCCTTATCTTAAGTATGTTTTTCCTTTTCTCTCTAGTATTATGTAGGTATAATATGTGTTCGATCATTTCCTTCCATATGATATATTTTTATTTATGTATGTATATTTTATTTTATATTTATATATTTAAGTATTTCATATTTATGTACGGTTTATGTATGTGTATTAGACATAAGGATATCTTATTTCATATTGTCTAATTGCACCGACTACCCGTCATTCAGCTTCTTTATTTTTTCCGTCAGTGGCTGTCTGGAAGAAATTACTTTTAGTAATAAGGCCGCCAATTGTACTGTACTATGTTATTGTCAAATCTCATGTGTATTTCCTGGTGTACATACAATAAAGAATATTCTATTCTATTCTATTCTACATATAGTAGGTACTACTAAGGAGAAAATAATTCTCCTTGTACTAAGATTCCAATGTCTGTCCGTTCGTCCGTTCATCCGTGCGTCTGGACCGTCCATCTTCTGTCTGTCACCAGGCTGTAATCACGAACCATGATAGCTGGACGATTTAAATTTTCACACATGATTTATTTCGGTTGCCTCTAGCTGCAAATACGGAAAACAGAATAATATTATTATTTAACGCGGGCTCTTAAACAACAAACGTGACGTTTTTGGCATTATTCGCTAGATATTAACTGGTAGACGCTTGATTGCAAATATTGTATAGATAATAGTACGTACTCACCCTTCGTGCGTGAGTTTGCTTGCACTTGGCTGGTTTTTTCAATGAAATTCAAGTGAACTATCAAGCTTTAAAATTTGAAAATTTAATAATAGAATTGAGGCGTTACCGATCGAATGAGCTATCTGACCACTGCTCTCAGTATCTGATTGGTATGGTTTATCTGGTGCTAACTAGCGCCACCGATGGTAAAAATAAACATTTCTTTTAGGTCCTAAAAATTGCTCCCACCATTATTGAGGTTTGTGATGTTAACATTTTATTGAGATTATGGTTTTATCCATTGGTCGCGTTAGTTAGCGCCGCGTCGCGCTTTAATTGGCCATTGAAAAATCAATCATTCCGCTCGTGGTAATTATTATTTCGCTGTGCAAAACGCATTGAAGTAAATCTCTTCAAATATTAAGAAGATACAGAAAATGAGTACAATAATAAAAATAAGTATAAAGAAGATACCGAAAGGATGTATCTTTAGCCATTGCAGACTCGAGCAGCGATAATCAAATCAATTCGCCAGACATTTTTATCTTCGTAGCTAATTCTATCTATAGGTTGACATAACTAGAGTAATTTGAATACATAATAAGCTCACGCCTGTATCCCAGAGGGGTAGGTAGAGACCAGGGACCGGTTTTTTTAGAGTAATATATTTAGTTAATTGACTGCTGTCCAGATAACATGTGATCAGTTACACCTTTCTTGAAATTATATCGAACTCAGATGAAAAGTAGTTATTATTAATTAAGAACCTTCTATCAAATTAAATAAATCCTTAGTTAATAGGAACATTTAAATTATATAGTTGCACTTTGGAAAAAAAAACTCAATTCCGACCTATATTTTAACGATTTCTATCAACGGTGACTTCAAAATTAATACATGAAATTAATATTGCCCTAAACAAAAAAATACTCACTCCTCTTTTCCCTCCTTTTTCAGCTCCATGGTCTAAGGTCTAAAAAAGTATTTTTCTAGTAGATTTTGTTTTCAAAAAATACTTCCGATAAAAGAACCGGTAGAATCGCGGCGCGATTGGTGCGGGTGGTCTGCGCGCACGCTTCAAATTAATTCAACAAAAAAAACTTCCACAGAAGACACTCTCTTGTCCTGGTCCCAAAACAGGATATTCTGTGGATAACTAGGCAAGGCCATCGCAGAAATGGAATTAATACACCCAGACTGAGGCTATTAGTACAAATGTACGGCGGCAATGTAATGAAATGCAAAAACTCATATAAATAACGACTTAGTAAGCGTTATAGTTGAAAGAAATATGTAGCTTGCAAGTGACTGAAACTTATTGGCTAAATTACTAAATAAACGCACTCAGTTAAACGCAAGTTGGCTAAATTAGAGTCAAGGGTAAAGGGGCTGGTAGGTTCTCTAAAGCCCCGTCTACACTCTCGTCGAGAAGCCTAAAGAAAATACGAGAACATGAATATTATTATTCATATATTTTATTCAGTAACTTTAATAAGGTGGCTGTAAGACACCCCTGTAATGAAAAACCGGCCAAAAGCGAGTCACACTCTCGCAAGAAAGGTTCCGTACCAATATCTATCCAAAATTTGAAAATTTAAATCGTCTACCTGTTGCCGTTATTAATATCGAGCAAAAAACGGCAAAAAATCACGTTTGTCGGGGAGCCTCACTTTAATACTTATTTTAATTTAATTTGGTTATTTATTTTTGAAAGGAATAGGTATCTATACAATTAATATTTTGTCAATATTTCATGCCTATGTTGGCGTTATTGATATAGAGTAAAAAAACGCGAAAAAAAACGTGTACGCCAGTTTCGACTAGTACTTTTTTATTATGATCCGCCTAATCACTGAATCTACTTCATAAATGTGATTTTTTCCGTAACGTTAAACTTCCTCGCTGAGCAGATAAAAAATACACCGATAATTAACATTATCTAAAACATAAGCCAGGTGTTTTATCTAAAACATAAACTATAAATCAAACCATAAAGTGGCTGCCCTATGTGCTCGATAGCCTCACGAATTCCATCTTTGAGGTCTTGAATTGACGCTGAGCTGTTGGAAGTAGTCGCAAGGTGTTAAATCACAAGATCTCGGTGGCCAATTCTGCCCTCGTAAGGAAGAACGCAGTAATCGTAAAAACGCAGTTTTGAGTAAATAGCGAAAAACATATCACAAACATATCATTTCATGAGATAAGCAGGTTCCTAGTAGACCTACAGCCACCATTATTTTTTCACCTATAGATGTACCACCAGGGAGCTCAATTTTGCATCCAAAGTAAAAACGCAGTAATGGCTATTACTGCGTTCTTCCTTACGAGGGCAGAATTGTGATCACCTCTTCCAGAGATAACACGGTCCGGAAACTTTTCCACCGATATCTTGTGATTTAACACCTTGCGACTTCTTCCTTTGGGGCCACTTGAAAGAGAAGGTCTACGCCAACAGCCCAGAGTCGATTCAAGACCCCAAAGATGGAATTCGTGACGATATCGAGGACATAGGGCAGCCACTTTGCGATTTGGTTATGGAAAATTTCATGAAAAGGATATGGTCCTGTAAGCGTGGTCATGGTGGTCATTTGCCTGATGTTATTTTCCACTGCTAACGGCATACCTTCCTCTTCATAATGAAATAAACATCGGATCATTTATACTAAAAAAATTGCATTTTTCTTTGAATATCAAACTAACACCTCTCATTGGAAAACCCTACAGATAGATAGATGGCACATGAAACAATCATGAGTGAAAAGCAGCAAAATGATTTTTTTTTGCGAAAATTTATTATTACTCAATTTCGCGGTCTTCATCGTTTTCGGAAAGAATTTTTATTAAAATGAATGGTTTTATAGAATTTTATTGCCCTATCGTATTGTGCCGCTTGCGTAGCAAAACTATTGTGGCTACAATGGCTGTTCCGGTTTGACATGTTGGTTATGACGTCGTTGTGAACTATTGAAAATCTCTTGTTAAAATGTCCTGTTCGTGTTGGCAACAGTAGATACTCCACAGCACAACGCTCATTTCATTGGTAAAGACTAATCAAGAGACTGGGGCCGTTTTTGAGTATTTATTTTGTAGGCAGAAATACTTCTATTTATTTGTAGGCTGGCTACAAAGATGATGCCCGATGGTCAGAGGATATCGTTGGAACGATAGCAGAAGGGGCAGGGCTGCGTATGGCAGAGACCGTAAATGTCATAGCCCACTTACACGACTCTGCTGCCACTCGGCAAAAATAATATAATTCAAATATGGGCTTTAAATTTCTGCTGCTGACAGCGAGCTGTCTGCTATCTGCCCATATTTGAATTATATTATTTTTTCCGGGTGGGAGCAGAGTCGTGTAAGTGGGCTACGACCTAAAGCCTGCTTACACATGGCGCCGCAGCGGCAGCGGCACCGCCGCTTCAGCAATCCCCCTTAAACTTGTATGGAGGCTTACATACTACGCCGCCGCGGTGGCGGCAAGTCCGTACCAAGTCTGTAAGCAAGTCCGGCGGTGCCGCTGCCGTGATGGATGGGTGAAAATACCTATTATTATACCTACCAGTAGGCTGATTTATTTATTTTATTAGATACACCAACAAGATAGTTATACATTATACATTATATAATTTGGCTTACATGCTATACCATTTTTATGTACATCCCGATTACAGGTAGATACGGCGTTCTTATTGGTTGAGTTATTATTATTATTTTTATTATTTTATTTATGTAAGCATGCAATGATTAAATATTATTCAAAATATTACAAGAAGTGCAATATGAACAGGCAATGTATTAATTAATTAGAATAGATTGAATTCCCTTAGATTTTATACATTAAATTAGATTAAACTACAAAAGATTGAATTGTGCAATATTACATAAAGATAATTGATTCAATTATTGGTGTAGATTGGATTCTGTTGTATGTTTATTTGATGTGTTTGAGCCGAAATAGTCTGTAATATCTTTTTTCTAAATGCTGGTAATGTGTCATGAAAAATATCAAGCTGGGCATGGGCATGGATTTGATTATATGTAGATAGCATTCTGGGCAAAGGAGACGATCTTCCGACATTGGTCCGAGACACTGGTATATCAAAGGTTCGCCGATGTTCGCTTCTACTGTTTAATCTAGGGACCACGAGAGACACACCCTCGAGCAAGTCAGTGCAGTTGACGCGACCATGTAATAGTTTGTGGAGAAAGGTCAGTTCAGTTACGAGTCATCGATTGTCAAGGGACAGCATATTGAATTGCTGTAATCTCTCAGGGTACTCATTTCTTGGGGAGACGCCACGCGAGATCCAGGATAGATGTTTTGTAAAAGATCTCTGTATCTTCTCTATTCGATCGCGATGTATCTGATAGAAAGGGTTCCAGATCTCACAACCGAATTCTAAGATACTTCGGACTAGAGCATTGAATAGCGATATCTTTGTTCGGGGATTCCGGAAGTCTCGGCTATTCCTTCTAATGAAGCCTGTCATTAAACGATGATGATGATCTAGCGACTTGAGCAGGCCCTTCCGCGTCCCTCCGCGATATCGCGGACTGTGGGAAGCCGACTTAACATACGGCCTTCGGGCGACAATGTTCTTCTGCTGTCGACTGTACAAATAGCTCTACAAAGCAGTCAAACTCTTAGCGCCATCTATCAACTTCTGAGTAAATACTTTGTGCTTTCAGCTCACTGTAATATTATTAACTTTTATCAGTACACAAGTTTGTTGTATTTTTCTCTAAACACTTTGCATGGACTCCGTTAGATGGCGCTACTAGTGACGAACAAATAGGAATGTCCACGAACTTTTAGCCAAAAGTCCAGAAGTACGAAGTTGCTCTGATTCTGCAGAGTAATCCTAGCTAACCTTCATACTAAAGCCACGAAGAAGCCTGTGAGACATTGTCAGTGTTGGTTTACCGGCAGATAATATATTTTATCTTATTTAAATGACACTACGCTAATATCTACCTACACATAGGTACTCATCGGTAGGTGGTAGGTCTTACAATTTTTTCACAAATATTGGGCAGTATTGAACAGACCCGTACTCTCGAAGATAAGTTAGTCTACGTTTATTTATACATATGTCGTAGCCATATCGTAGATTGTGCCATATCATGATGTGGTTAGCCATATAACGAAATGTGTCCTTTTCATGAAAAGGCCAAGTCAAATTGGCCATATCGTTTAAGCATCAACGTTTGACGATATGGCCATCTACGTTTTGCCATATCATAATGTAGGGTACCTATGACTTTTCCATGCACCAACCTGATTAAAGATTGACATATTTACTGCATTGAGCTGAAAAATAGATTGAAGATGCCTAACGTATTTAGTGTTTTGGTGCTACCCTACCCTCCTTTACTTGTTGGATAACCTAAAAACAAAAATACGCTAATAAGTTACCGGTATTCATTCAATATGAGTTATTTTGGTTATCAAACTAGTTAATCCAATGTAATCGCTTTGAATTCAAAAGAAAAGTGATAAATCATAGGTACTATTTGAATATCAAAATACTAAACTGCAAAATCCGTTCGGCGGATACCAACGTTTTGCTGCCCTACTTTCCTCATTTTGCACAGTATTTACGGGAATATTGCCGTCATTAGAAATATTTTCTGTCGCCTCCATGGTAGAAATACACAACAAACTAGCATCAGCGCCTCTAACGGTGGATAATAGAAATATTTTACGATATGGCCGTATCATGAAATAGTCATTTCGCTATTCAAATCGTCAGACGTCGGTCGCTCATTGATCTGGCTAAGCCATTTCATGATACGGCCACTTTGACTTGGCCTTTTCATGAAAAAGTCACATTTCGTGATATGGCTAACCACATCGTGATATGGCACAATCTACGAAATGGCTACGACATATGTATAAATAAACGTAGACTAACTTATCTTCGAGATTACGGGTCTGTTCAATATTGCCCAATATTTGTGAAAAAATTGTAAGACCTACCACCTACCGATGAGTATGTGTTAGGTAGATATTAGCGTAGTGTCATTTAAATAAGATAAAATATATTATCTGCCGGTAGACCAACACTGACAATGTCTCACAGGCTTTCAATACTTAATTTTTGAGGAAATGACCTAATAAAGTTCTCATTTTAACATCTCACGTAACTTGATTATCTCTTGAAGAGATTTGTCAAAATTCCGCTTTTGGCCACTAATCCCTGCTTCATATTGTATTCTGTGCTAATACAACAATATTCGAGCGTATTACTGTTAAGTTGACTATAGTGCACTCGGTCCAAGCGCAGTAAGTTCGTGAAAACGCGGTTTTCGTATTAAATTCATCAGACATTCTTTGATCTGCTATAAATTTTTCTGATAGGTAATTTACGCCTTCGGGAAAGCTTGCGTGTCGCCCTTTATAGTAACTTACAAAATCTCAGTAAGAACAATGAATTTCTTCCTAGGGACGATCTTTAAACCCGAACCTAAATGTAAGTATGGTTTTCTCGTTCCCTTTCAATATTTAAGAGCAGAGTTCAAAAACATTTTCTTTCCTTATCTTAAGTATGTTTTTCCTTTTTTTCTCTAGTATTATGTAGGTATAATATGTGTTCGATCATTTCCTTCCATATGATATATTTTTATTTATGTATGTATATTTTATTTTATATTTATATATTTAAGTATTTCATATTTATGTACGGTTTATGTATGTGTATTAGACATAAGGATAACTTATTTCATATTGTCTAATTGCACCGACTACCCGTCATTCAGCTTCTTTATTTTTTTCCGTCAGTGGCTGTCTGGAAGAAATTACTTTTAGTAATAAGGCCGCCAATCGTACTGTACTATGTTATTGTCAAATCTCATGTGTAATTCCTGGTGTGCATACAACAAAGAATATTCTATTCTATTCTATTCTACATATAGTAGGTACTACTAAGGAGAAAATAATTCTCCTTGTACTAAGATTCCAATGTCTGTCCGTTCGTCCGTTCATCCGTGCGTCTGGACCGTCCATCTTCTGTCTGTCACCAGGCTGTAATCACGAACCATGATAGCTGGACGATTCAAATTTTCACACATGATTTATTTCGGTTGCCTCTAGCTGCAAATACGGAAAACAGAATAATATTATTATTTAACGCGGGCTCTTAAACAACAAACGTGACTTTTTTGGCGTTATTTGCTAGATATTAACTGGTAGACGCTTGATTGCAAATATTGTATAGATAATGGTACGTACTCACCCTTCGTGCGTGAGTTTGCTTGCACTTGGCTGGTTTTTTCAATGAAATTCAAGTGAACTATCAAGCTGATTGAGAATTTAATAATAGAATTGAGGCGTTACCGATCGAATGAGCTATCTGACCACTGCTCTCAGTATCTGATTGGTATGGTTTATCTGGTGCTAACTAGCGCCACCGATGGTAAAAATAAACATTTCTTTTAGGTCCTAAAAATTGCTCCCACCATTATTGAGGTTTGTGATGTTAACATTTTATTGAGATTATGGTTTTATCCATTGGTCGCGTTAGTTAGCGCCGGGTCGCGCTTTAATTGGCCATTGAAAAATCAATCATTCCGCTCGTGGTAATTATTATTTCGCTGTGCAAAACGCATTGAAGTAAATCTCTTCAAATATTAAGAAGATACAGAAAATGAGTATAATAATAAAAATAAGTATAAGAAAGATACCGAAAGGATGTATCTTTAGCCATTGCAGACTCGAGCAGCGATAATCAAATCAATTCGCCAGACATTTTTATCTTCGTAGCTAATTCTATCTATAGGTTGACATAACTAGAGTAATTTGAATACATAATAAGCTCACGCCTGTATCCCAGAGGGGTAGGTAGAGACCAGGGACCGGTTTTTTTAGAGTAATATATTTAGTTAATTGACTGCTGTCCAGATAACATGTGATCAGTTACACCTTTCTTGAAATTATATCGAACTCAGATGAAAAGTGTAGCAGAAAGCTGAGCAGTCATAAGGTATAGATTAAATTCAGCTTTTGGGCACATGTGAAAAATCTGTTGATGTAAATTGTTAAAAAATGCTTTGCTTAGGTACACCCAGACCGAAGCTGAATGAAAAAATCACTTAAATTTAGCTAGTTTTTTTTTAAATACTATCGAAATAAAGAAATACTTATACCTAGAGACTGATATTTCCTTAATTATAGTTATTATTATTTAAGAACCTTCTATCAAATTAAATGAATCCTTAGTTAATAGGAACATTTAAATTATATAGTTGCACTTTGGAAAAAAAAAACTCAATTTCGACCTACCGTATTTTAACGATTTCTATCAACGGTGACTTCAAAATTAATACATGAAATTAATATTGCCCTAAACAAAAAAATACTCACTCCTCTTTTCCCTCCTTTTTCAGCTCCATGGTGGAAGGTCTTAAAAAGTATTTTCTAGTAGATTTTTTTTTCAAAAAATACTTTCGATAAAAGAACCGGTAGAATCGCGGCGCGGTTGGTGCGGGTGGTCTGCGCGCACGCTTCTCTGCGAATGCCGAATGCGAATTTGCAGCTGACTTTTCTAATACCACAGATCAGATAAGCCAGAAGGAGCAAGTGCACGCGGTGCGCCAAGCGTCATACATGCGCCTGCCACACTGCGCGACGCGCTCCGGCGCCGACCTTCTGGCCCCTCTACTCGCGATAATATTGCATACAAATTGCGTCACAATTAATTCAACAAAAAAAACTTCCACAGAAGACACACTCTTGTCCTGGTCCCAAAACAGGATATTCTGTGGATAACTAGGCAAGGCCATCGCAGAAATGAAATTAATACACCCAGACTGAGTCTATTAGTACAAATGTACGGCGGCAATGTAATGAAATGCAAAAACTCATATAAATAACGACTTAGTAAGCGTTATAGTTGTAAGAAATATGTAGCTTGAAAGTGACTGAAACTTATTGGCTAAATTACTAAATAAACGCACTCAGTTAAACGCACGTTGGCTAAATTACTCGTAGAGTCAAGGGTAAAGGGGCTGGTAGGTTCTCTAAAGCCCCGTCTACACTCTCGCCGAGAAGCCTAAAGAAAATACGAGAACATGAATATTATTATTCATATATTTTATTCAGTAACTTTAATAAGGTCGCTGTAAGACACCCCTGTAATGAAAAACCGGCCAAAAGCGAGTCACACTCTCGCAAGAAAGGTTCCGTACCAATATATATCCAACATTTGAAAATTTAAATCGTCTACCTGTTGCCGTTATTAATATCGAGCAAAAGACGGCAAAAAATCACGTTTGTCGGGGAGCCTCACTTTAATACTTATTTTATTTTAATTTGGTTATTTATTTTTGAAAGGAATAGGTATCTATACAATTAATATTTTGTCAATATTTCATGCCTATGTTGGCGTTATTAATATAGAGCAAAAAAACGCGAAAAAAAACCGTGCACGCCAGTTTCGACTAGTACTTTTTTATTATGATCCGTCTAATCACTTAATCTACTTCATAAATGTGATTTTTTCCGTAACGTTAAACTTCCTCGCTGAGCAGATAAAAAATACACCGATAATGATGAATGAGCACTCTTGTGCAAAAAGCCTATTCTGTAATCGGGTAAAGATTATTTTAAAGCTGCTAGTTATAAAAACACTCCTCAAATGCGATCAAAAAGTTTTTTCCCAAGTTTTTATTGTAACATTATCTAAAACATAAACCAGGTGTTTTATCTAAAACATAAACTATAAATCAAACCATAAAGTGGCTGCCCTATGTGCTCGATAGCCTCACGAATTCCATCTTTGAGGTCTTGAATTGACGCTGGGCTGTTGGAAGTAGTCGCAAGGTGTTAAGTCACAAGATCTCGGTGGCCAATTCTGCCCTCGTAAGGAAGAACGCAGTAATCGTAAAAACGCAGTTTTGAGTAAATAGCGAAAAACATATCACAAACATATCATTTCATGAGATAAGCATATTTTCTTACTGAAATTTCAGGTTTCTAGTAGACCTACAGCCACCATTATTTTTTCACCTATAGATGTACCACCAGGGAGCTAAATTTTGCATCCAAAGTAAAAACGCAGTAATGGCTATTACTGCGTTCTTCCTTACGAGGGCAGAATTGTGATCACCTCTTCCAGAGATAACACGGTCCGGAAACTTTTCCACCGATATCTTGTGATTTAACACCTTGCGACTTCTTCCTTTGGGGCCACTTGAAAGAGAAGGTCTACGCCAACAGCCCAGCGTCGATTCAAGACCCCAAAGATGGAATTCGTGAGGATAACGAGGACATAGGGCAGCCACTTTGCGATTTGGTTATGGAAAATTTCATGAAAAGGATATGGTCCTGTAAGCGTGGTCATGGTGGTCATTTGCCTGATGTTATTTTCCACTGCTAACGGCATACCTTCTTCTTCATAATGAAATAAACATCGGATCATTTATATTAAAAAAATGCATTTTTTTTTAATATCAAAGTAACACCTCTCTTTGGAAAACCCTACAGATAGATAGATGGCACATGAAACAATCATGAGTGAAAAGCAGCAAAATGTTTTTTTTTTGCGAAAATTTATTATTACTCAATTTCGCGGTCTTCATCGTTTTCATAATGAATTTTTATTAAAATGCATGGTAGGCAGAAATACTTCTATTTATTTGTAGGCTGGCTACAAAGATGATGCTCGATGGTCAGAGGATATCGTTGGAACGATAGCAGAAGGGGCAGGGCAGCGTATGGCAGAGACCGTAAAGGTCATAGCCCACTTACACGACTCTGCTGCCACTCGGCAAAAATAATATAATTCAAATATGGGCTTTAAATTTCTGCTGCTGACAGCGAGCTGTCTGCTAATTTATGATGCCAATGTAAAATATACATAAAGAGCAATATTTAAAGCCCATATTTGAATTATATTATTTTTGCCGGGTGGCAGCAGAGTCGTGTAAGTGGGCTACGACCTAAAGCCTGCTTACACATGGCGCCGCAGCGGCAGCGGCACCGCCGCTTCAGCAATCCCCCTTAGACTTGTATGGAGACTTACATACTACGCCGCCGCGGCGGCGGCAAGTCCGTACCAAGTCTGTAAGCAAGTCCGGCGGTGCCGCTGCCATGATGGATGGGTGAAAATACCTATTATTATACCTACCAGTAGACTGATGATGATGATCTAGCGACTTGAGCAGGCCCTTCCGCGTCCCTCCGCGATATCGCGGACCGTGGGAAGCCGACTTAACATACGGCCTTCGGGCGACAATGTTCTTCTGCTGTCGACTGTACAAATAGCTCTACAAAGCAGTCAAACTCTTAGCGCCATCTATCAACTTCTGAGTAAATACTTTGTGCTTTCAGCTCACTTTAATATTATTAACTTTTATCAGTACACAAGTTTGTTGTATTTTTCCCTAAACACTTTGCATGGACTGCGTTAGATGGCGCTACTGGTGACGAACAAATAGGAATGTCCACGAACTTTTAGCCAAAAGTCCAGAAGTACGAATTTGCTCTGTTTCTGCAGAGTAATCCTCGCTAACCTTCATACTAAAGCCACGAAGAAGCCTGTGAGACATTGTCAGTGTTGGTCTACCGGCAGATAATATATTTTATCTTATTTAAATGACACTACGCTAATATCTACCTAGCACATAGGTACTCATCGGTAGGTGGTAGGTCTTACAATTTTTTCACAAATATTGGGCAATATTGAACAGACCCGTAATCTCGAAGATAAGTTAGTATACGTTTATTTATACATACATAAAGCTCACGCCTGTCCATACGAAAGTTGTTGTGGACAGCCACTAGCCACGTTTATTTATAATTCAGATAAATTACCCCACATACATCTGATGCGCCCAAAATGAAAAATGTTAATTAACATTTTTATATAACCCTTCAACCCTACCCCTAATATTCCGCTATGATGGAAGAGGTCCGACGGAATGACGTCACAATACCCTGGAATCATGAGAGACCGCTAATATGGGCCTCAACCTGCGTCGACGCGCTGGCGCCTTACTATGTTTCTTACAGTAGAAGGGCGGCTGGCTCGGCGGCAAGCGCAGCGGAGAGCCTCAAACGGCGAAATATTTATTTTATTATTTATTTATTCACTAAAAACAGTGCCAAATTACAACAACATTAGTTTGCCAAACTGCTAATGCAGTTTATCGGCAAACTCTTGGTAACAGTTCATATACTTACTCAACTAACATTACTTTCTACACAACTAACATTATCGGTAATATTTTATGTTTACAAACTACTTAAAACAAAGCCCTTAAGCATACTTTTTAATTGTGCTTTTCTGAGGTGCTTATTACATAATTTCTCTGGGAGGGTTGCAACATGGGTAATCAATACATATTCTCGCCGTTTGGGTTCGAGACACTGGGACCGTAGGGCCCAGAGGCGCGTTTGCTCCTTAAAAACCTGTCGACGCGCCGTAAGCGTCAGGCAGGACCCCTGGAAGCCACCGGAGACAGAAGGGTGGCGCATACCTCGGCCTGAGAATAAGTCCGGCCATCCAAAGGGGTGTTGCGAGCATTTTGGGCTCCTGCCGCGGGACATCGACCTGGTGCAAGTTTTTATTTGAAATATGTATACAGTATACTTAATTAATCCAGACTAGGCCCCGTGGTGGAGTATGGCCTATATCTTCCTCAGGGAAGAGACCCGTATCCCACAATGGGTTGATGATGGATGTAGGTATACTTAATTAGAAATTATATTTATTACTCTTCGTTTGTATTAACTAGTTTAAGAGTAACTTAGTTTTATATGCTTAAACTTTTTTTAACTAAAACTTTGACCGAGAGATAGTGACACAAATTACTTGGTCATTTGTAACAGTATGGCGGTTCTTCAGGGGTCTTAGTACGCAATGACAAAAAGAAAAATGATGGTCATAGCGCTGGTACCGGCGGGCGGCCCAATCGCGTGGGCGTTAGTCGAACTCGTCGGATAAATTACGAGTGTCAAACGATTTGTACCACAAAAAAATTAGTATTTTCCGATAGTCCATAAAAAACAAAGTAGGCGGTAGTGTCATGCCATGCTTCTCCGGTGTGACTTACAGCCCGCCATACCGACGCGAATACGTTAATTAAAAAAAAAAATCAACCATTTGTACCAGGCTAATTTTTGCACAGTTAATTATCGTCGTGCAGCCATTTACGAAAATCACCATGCCATACTTTTCGGACTGTTCCAAATGGTCGCCATACCGCCGAAAATCAGCAAATTTTTTTTTTTCGCCAAACGATTTGTACCACCCTAAATTTTTTTTTCAACAGCTCCTAAATGATTGAAAATAGAAGTGTGATAATGTCATACCTGTGGGAGGTGGCGTATGACATGTCTATAATATTTATTTTTAATTGTAAGATTTTATTCGTATTTTGAACGATTTGTAACAGTATGGCACTAATTTTCCCTGTAAGTTTGAGGGTCAACAAATATAAATACAAAGTTTCAAAGACCTAGGTGGCGGCAATCTTCACTTATAACCAGATTTTTATATTGTATAATATTTAAAATTCAACCTTATATAATATAAGGTTGAATTTTATCCAAACAAACCGAATACAATGATGCCATACTGTAACAAATTATTTTATGTCTTCCACCTTGAAAACCAGTTGAAAAATCAAGTTATTCAAGTATGTTGCCCCTTTTTCCCTCTATTAGAAGTATGGCAAATATAATAATGGTCACATTGCATCATATAATTTCCTAAAATCCAAATGGTACAAATCGTCAATTTTTTTTAATTTTTTTTACGTCTTGGCTTAAGTCGTCCACCCCATGGTTACAATCCGGGATTTTTTTTTATAGGTAGAATTGCATCCAAACAAACAGAATATAATGATCCCATGCTGTAAAAAAATATTCTACGTATTGTACAGTTGTATTTTTGAAACGTGTCGAATAAATAAGTTTTTCAGCACTTTTTCCCCCTACTAGAAGTATGGCAAATATAATAACGGTCACATTTTATCAAATACTTTCCAAAAATCCAAATGCAATACTGTTACAAATCGTTTGGCGAAAAAAAAATTATTGCAGATTTTCGGCGGTATGGCGACCATTTGGAACCGTCCGAAAAGTATGGCATGGTGATTTTCGTAAATGGCTGCACGACGATAATTAACGGTGCCAAAATTAGCCTGATACAAATGGTTGAATTTTTATTATTTTAATTAACGCATTCGCGTCGGTATGGCGGGCTGGGCTGTAAGTCACACCGGAGAAGTATGGCATGACACTACCACCTACTTTGTTTTTTATGGACTATCGGAAAATACTAAATTTTTTGTGGTACAAATCGTTTGACGCTCGTAATTTGTCCGACGAGTTCGACTAACGCCCACGCGATTGGGCCGCCGGTACCAGCGCTATGACCATCATTTTTCTTTTTGTCCCCTAAAGAACCGCCATACTGTTACTAATGACCAAGTAATTTGTGTCACTATCTCTCGGTCTATAAGCGCTAGACGTTAGTATAAACTTTAAAAGTCGAGTAAGTAGGTAAGTGTATGCGGAATAAAGTTTATATAGTCATTAACGTTGATATAATATTTTTAATAATAACAATTAAATACTGTACTTACAATGTAATTACACAAATTATTTTGAAAGCGAGTTTTCCTGAGCTCTACCTGTAGGGGCCAAACCGCACATCTAGCATTTTCACACAATTGGATTATTTTGTTTGGCCCGTACTCTACCTACCCTGAAAAACGCTAACTAACGCACTGATATGAAATTATTTTTTACAACTTGTTACGCCATAATGCAATACCAAAATTTAGTTGAATTTGTTGCTGTGTCATGAATCGTGTAAGTATTGTTATCTCCAAAAATAAAAATCTTACGATCTTCATAGTTTGACGGTAAGAATGCTTAGCTTATTAGTTTTAGATTACATGATGTAGTGTGTAACGTGACGTAACATTTATGATTTTAGTAAATGGTACAATACAGCAATCAAGGCCTCCTCCCAATCCAGCTCAATTGAAGCGCGTCGCTAGCGCCTGCGCCGCTGTCTCGACAATATGGTTAATTATCTAACAGATATGATGTACGATATTCACAGTCAAGGGTATTGGACCAAGTTTAGTACGTTCCTATTGCTTGGTTTCGTTTCTATATTTTGTACCATACCTTCTATCGGTCCATTTCAGTTAACAAATTCCACTTCTGAGACACTCTAGTCAAGAATTTAAAAAATCTTTGAATGCAGTTTTCTTTCTTTTCAAAAACAAAGGAATGTTTTCTTTGAGTAAATATTTCTATCTACAGTATTAAGAGTACTTCCCCTTCAGGTGGCATTACAAAATTCCACCCTGTATATCCATCCTGAACGGCCATCCTAAATACTGGCGAAAGAATTTTTGAAATCGGATAAGTAGTTTCGAAGATACCTCCGACAAACTTAGAAACTTTCATCGTTGTAATACATGTCATGTAAAGACTGTAAGAAATAATGTCTTGCGAAAACGTACAAACGTAATTTAGGACTTTTTTTTTGCGCCTACCAAAAAGTATGCCAAAAGTATACTGGCATTAATCCAAGAACATTTAACAGCAACGCTATAATATAGGTAACTGTTAAATGATTTAATGATTTAACTTACCTATATTATAGCGTCGCTGTTATAAGCAACTAGCTGTTGCCCGCGACTTCGTCCGCGTGGGCTTTAGTTGACAAAAGTGTTTGCAAGTAAGTCACGAATACTTTTAGCGCATGTGAAATAATTTAAAAAAAAAAGTGTGTTCAGTAACATTCATATTTATTACATAATTTACATTTTACTTCAATCCACAACAATTCAATCAACTTTGCAGCCCTTTTTACCCCTTCAAGGGGTGAATTCACAAAAAGAGATATCAGAATTAATCATTAATAGGAACTTAAAACCTAAATACCACTTTTTATTGAAAAAACTTTGAAAATCAGAGAACTTTCATACTAACTTTGCACTCCCCTTTTTCCCCCTTAACGGATGATTTTTGAAAAACTATTTTACACGTGTTTCCTGATTTTAAATGAAAAACCTTTGTACTAAATTTCATTCGAATAACTTCAAAAACGGCAAAGTTTCATACTAACTTTGAACCCCCATTTTACCCCCTTAGGGAGTGAATTTTCCAACATGCTTTCATAGTGCTCCCCTATATTACAAATGGAACCCCTGTGCAAAATTTCAAGTTTCTAACCCTTATAGTTTAGGCCCTGCGTTGATATGTCAGTCAGTCAGTCAGTCAGTCAGTCAGCTTCTCCTTTTATATATATAGACTAGCTGTTGCCCGCGACTTCGTCCGCGTGGGCTTTAGTTGAGTAAAGTGTTTGCGTTTGCAATTAAGATAAAGATAAAGATAAAGATAAAGATTATTTATTTGTCAAACATGAGATATAAGGTTGTTACATTGAAATACGTCCTGTACATGTTTCGCCCATCGGGACTTACAAAATATTTAGAGAGAGCACCATCGTTTGTCATTAAAATATATCTCTATCACAAAATACTTTCCATACGAGCTATATTTACGTCAATTATGTTAAAAAAAAATGAAATATCAACTTGTCAAATATTAAAGTACATTTCAAAGTCAAGTTTGTGTGTAGAAGAGTCAGTACATAGTCATATAATAATAAATCAATCAGTTAGAAATTCTGTTAGCTTATAGTAGCATTTTTCTAGTAGCATTTTTTTCAATTTAAATTTGAATTGGCCCATGTCAAATTCTCGTATATCTCTTGGTATTTTATTGTAAATCATAGGCCCCATACAATATAGACTTTTATGCATAAGTGCGGTATTGGCTCTACGTATACATACTCTATTTTCATCCCGTTGTAAGCGGGTTCTGACTAGCGAGATCGGTCGGAAAATGCCTGGGTTCGATTTTACAAAGAGTGCTACATCTAAAATATACATTGACGGAAGTGTTAGAATATTGTAGTTTTGAAAGTATGGTTTACAACTATCCGTCTTTTTCAGTCCAAACATTGCCCTTAGACACCTTTTTTGTACTTTGAATGCTATCTCTCTGTCCGTTGAGTTACCCCAAAAGATCAGACCATACCGCAACAATGAAGCTACCGTGCCATGATATGCAGTAATTAGAGCATCAATATTAGTGACAGGGGCAAGTTTATAGAGGAGATAAGCAGACGAGCTAACTTTTTTGCAAAGTTCCGCAATATGCGCTTTCCAGTTTAAATTTCGGTCCACCGTTAGTCCTAAGAATTTTGTGGTCTCTACTTGTTGTATTTTAATATTTTCATAATGAATATCCAAATTTGCTGTTGGTAACCTTTGGCTAAATTGCATAAAATTAGTTTTACTTAAATTTACCTTCAAGTTATTATTGTTTAACCAAATTATAATAGATTGTAGAGTCCGATTTATATCACATTCGTAAAAAGTTTCTTGGTCACATTGGATTGTGACAGTGCTATCATCTGCAAATAGGGTCATTGGGTGTGGAGTGGCTCTGGGAAGATCATTAATGTACAGTAAGAATAGTAACGGTCCCATTACACTGCCCTGTGGGACGCCATGGCGAACTTCACGCTCACGTGACCTATAAATATCTTCATGTTTAGTTTTAGGATTGATTTTTGAGATTTCTGTACATTGTGTCCTGTTTTTAAGATATGACTCTATTAATTTCCACACATTTCCCCTTATTCCGTATGCCTCAAGCTTTCGCAGTAAGATAGTATGTTCTACGTAATCGAAAGCCTGTGTCATATCCATGTATAACGCAGAGACTGGAACTCTTGCATCTACACATGTCATAACTGTGTTTAAGAAATCGTAAACAGCCAGATTAATCGTCTTATTTTGCCTGAATCCCTTTTGTTCCTTAGTTAATATGTTATTATGTTCCAGATAGGCGTACATTTTCGCATAAATATATTTCTCAAAAATTTTTGCTATTATCGGAATAAGGGCAATTGGTCTATAAAATTCCATTAGGTGTCGGTTTTCTTTTTTAAAGACTGGTTTTATTATCGCTTGTTTCAAATTATTAGGATATATACCCGCTGCTATGCTTAGATTAATAATATGACTTAGATGATGGCAAATTTCTAGGGCTACGTATTTTATTATCTTTGTAGAGACGCCATCGTATCCCACACTGTTTGTATTTTTTAATGATTTAATTATTCTAAAAATATCGTATGGAATACTAGCCTCCATGAACATCGAATTACTACACGGTGTAATATAGGATCCTAATAAACGTGTGTGTGTGCCAGCATTGTCAATGGGCTTAATTTTGTCAATGAAAAAGTCATTAAATGCATTTGATATGGCTTGTGGATCTGTAATCGTCTTTTTGTCAATTTCTATTTTAGAGATAGAGTCTTTAGGTATGGTTTGCTTCGAACTATTTATTATTTGCCATGTGGCCTTAGACTTATTGTCCGACATTTTTATTTTATAATTATTTTGGGCGCGTTTTGTTAAACGTACGATTTTTTTGAAAATTTGTGTATAATTTTTAAAATTTGTTTTATTTAGTGTATTAGGTTCAAGTCTGTACAACCATAGTAACTTTCTCTTTTTTCGGCTGCAAGCTTTTATACCACGCGAAACCCAGCTAGGGCGTTTAACTGTTTTTATTGTGACTACTTTATAGGGAAAGCAAAGGTCGTAGAACAATCGAAATTCTTCTATGAATTCATTATACGCGGTGTTTGGGTCACTGGTTTCATATATTTTGGAAAAAGAAAGAGTTTTAATAATTTCCTTAAATTTCTCCATATTTTCTTTATTGTAGTCTCTCCGTTTGGTACGCCAAAAAGGTAGGAGGCAGACTTTTTTTGCTGGACATTTTAGCAGCTGAGCAGTATGGTCAGATAATGATAATTCTATCACTTCCGCTTTACAATTTTTTCTGAAGTCATGTGCAAAATTATCTATACAGCTTCCACTTACAAGTCTCGTTGGCTGTCTTAATTCTAGTTTTAGGTTAAAGTTCAAAAGTAAACACTCAAACTCTAGTTTAACAGCACTTTCTTTTAGTAAATCTATATTAAAGTCGCCAGCAACTATTAAATGCTTACGTTTCCTCGATAGTTCCAATAGCAGTCCGTCCAGGCGCTCGAAGAAGAGATTAAGATTGGCTGGTTTGGGCACTCTATATACACTTACAATTATAATTCCATGGGCGGTGAGTTCCACAGCACAACATTCAATTACACCACTTACTGACCGCTTGGCCACATCTGGAAGATCGGTGAAATCGTGTCCGTTTTTCACCAAGATGCAGGATCCTCCTCTCTTACTTTTTTTTCTGCTATAGAAAGCGGCTAAGTTAAAGTTCGGAACTGTTAAAAACTTTTCAGAGCCTAACTCCATGAAATGTTCCGTTAGGCATATTACATCCACGCATTTACCGTTATCAGACTGCCCTTCAAGGCAGACCGTGAGTTCATCCGATTTATTTAATAGACCTGCAATATTCTGATGCATAATATTAATCCACTTATTCACGAAAAAACGTACTATTTTCCTGTATGTCTTCTTCGTTCGGAGTATTTAATTGTGATTGGGATTTGTTGTTGAAGGTATCAATATCCTTTATTAGATTTTTTAAATCTCTAAATACGGTACACATTCCGGCATTATTTATTATTCCAGTATGCCTGGAAAACATCGTGTAGTCATATTTGAGGTTCTTGTTACAGTCTAAGAACCACGCATGTTCATGTGTTATTAAATCTAGGTAAATGAGGTTGTTGAAGTTTTCAACTCTCCAGTTGTACATGGTGGCAAATTGTGAATGTTTAATCGTCGGTAGACATATTATTATATTGGTATGTATCAATTCTTCCAGTGCCTTTCTAATGTAAAAGATGAGATCAAAGTAGTCCTTTGTTGTCTCAAAATCTTCTCGTCCAATTAATATTATGCAGTAATCGTCAAGCGTGAAATTTTTCACTTTATCTTTCAGGCCGACTAATTGATGTTTTGTTCCGCTGTGTGGCGTCAGAAAATGACATTTTTCAAATTCCGAACTTAATGTTGACTCAGCAATTGATGTGATACTATTAATATTATCACAACTAAGTATATGGATCTTCTTTTTTTTTATTTGATGGTCTGTTTGTACAGTCAGGTGGGATCTAGTGGTAGAACATTCTTGTTTTTTCGGATGTTTTGTTTTGACCTTATTTCGCTTACTTTTTTCCCTTGACGCCTCTCCGGTCGTTGGTATATTTTTCTGACTCTCCTGTTTCGTTGGTGTTTGCTTAAAATCTGTTTGTGTTTCTTGCGTGTTTGTTACAATATTTGATACTCCTTTTTTTGGCGTAAGGGTTTTTGTTTTAGTCTTTAACTTTTTGACCGGGCTGGCTGTTACTTGTTTGTAGAGATCATTTTTTTTTATCAGGTCTTCATTGATCTTTCTTAAATTACTATTTTCGATCGTGAGGGATTCGATTTCCCCGTGGGCACTACTAAGATCGAGAACAAGTTTCTCTATCTGTTCTCGTAATTTTATAAGATTGGGATACATACTTTTAGCGCATGCGAAATAAATAAAACCAGACTACTCTCTCTGAGAGAAGACCTATTCCCTGCAGTGGGACATATCGCACCCTTCCTGTAAGAAACCGGTAAGTGAATTCGGCCAACTTTTCAGGAGCTTAAAAAAACTGTCTAAGATTGTTAAAAAAAAATCCTAAAAATATCTTATTAGGAACAAAAGATGGCGGCGACATGATAGTGTTTCCGATTTTTCGTTGTGTTACATGTACTGTGAGATAAAGTTAAATTATACGGTTACCTAAATATTCCACGAAACTGTAACAAAAGATGCAGGTGTAAAAATGAATATTGCTTTGTTATGATCTTTTTTTTATTGCAGTGGTTGTCTTAAGTGTAGTTATTTCATTTTTAACGCTACCATTTTAGGCTACTCAAAAAGTGAAGTAACAATTACGTAGTTCTTGCACGAGAAATTCATGTAAGTAATCAGAAATACGTACTTTATGCATGCTAAAGTAATTTCGTTTTGCTGGAGTAACTGAATAAACTTGTTTTTTTATTGTAAAAATTTTCAAATAATGAAGTGTATCGTCGTAAACTTCTTTTTACTGTTCACAGCTTGTCATGTACAAAAGTTGTATGTCAGCACTTTATATATTTATAATAATTAAAGTTGGTGCGTCTTTAATATTAATTGATTTAGATTATGTTTATATATGTGCAAAAAACAAAACAAGCTGTAGAAGCCGTAAGTAAGTAAAATGAAGTGCCCAAAAGTAAAAAAACTGAAATTTTCTATCAATAACTTAAACACTGAAAATTTTAACTTTTTTAACGTTAAAGCATTGTGATTCCAGTCTGTTAACTAACTTTAATGAAGTAATAGTGTTTGTACACATAATAACTGCCTAATGCCCCCTCTATCTTATCTTGAGTAGTGGTGCGGGGGTTGACAAATTAGTCGGTGGTACTAGTGGGATCTGTTGTGTCTGCCCTATGACCTTGCACCTAAGCCTAGTCGAAGATGTATACTCCAAGGTCGGTTAAACTCTTTAGGGACTGGTGCCTGAAGTCTTTTGATTTGGGGTAGGTACGCCATTCCCAGAAGACTCATTCTTTTTCGGGCAAGGACATCGCAGTCACACAGTACGTGTACCATTAACCCGTCGTCCTCGCCGCAGTATAGATAATCTCTGAGCCTGCGATTTCTTCATCAATTAAGTTTTTAGAATGTTGCAGTCCTTCAATGGCTGCCCCTTCGCGTTTGTACCGTACATTGGCATCAGCTTTGAAAGCACAATATTAAGAACAGACAATAGAAGAAGAAAACACAATATTGAGAACCCCACGCATGGCTCAGGGCCACGCAAAGGCTGCGCAGATCCCTCTCTCACCAGCTCATCGGCTGCCTCATTTCCCTCGTGGCTAAAAACTCAGACTAGTTGCACCCTGTTGTCGCAGCCCAGTTTATTTAATGTCTTAACGCAGTTAAGCACGAGCTTTGAATGTACCACTTGGGATTTCAAGGCCATGAGCGCTGCTTGGCTGTCGCTAAAAATAGGAAAAGTTTTGTTTTTGACATTCCTGTATTCTCTTGAGCACAGCCAATGATCGCATAGGTTTCTGCTTGAAACACTGTTGCATATTGCCCCAGACTGAAACTTCTTTTGAAGTCCTGTGCAAAGATGACAGCACTGACACCGACAACAGTTGACTGCTAGTCGGTGTAAGGCCTTTGCCGCTTCTGTTTGAATCAGAATATTAAGTGGTTTAAGATTTAACAGAACCTCCATCCAACACGCGCGTTAGCGTCGTCGTATATGCGCGTGTTGTCGCCATACACGCCAGTCTCTAACCTAATTCTCGTCTAGTCTCTAGTCTAGCCTAGTCTCGCATCGCAAGTCTATAACCTAATTCTCGGCTACCAAACAATTCTGCCGTATGTAAGTGTAGGCCGAGCATCTCTTTATCCAGTATTACACCTCAATATTACACTTGTGGACCAATCCAGTTCCCACCCGCACAGTCTTTTTAAGTCCCGTTTCCGTATGAAGGGCACGATCGTCGTCTTTGTCGGGTTTTAGGGTAATTGATTATCCATGCACTACCTTTCAATTTTATTGAGTGCTATTTGCATGATTTCCGAGACTGTGATGGAAATTTGCCACTGATCAGTCTTACTAAATCGTCCGCATATCCTATAGTGTAGAATCCGCCTTTTTGATGACCTCAAAGCTAGACCTGTCCAGAATGCTTCATCTATGTATGTCGCGATAAGTGCTAGCACAAATTGCTTCCACTGCGTTCCGCCTTTGAGACTAAGTAATATAGAGCTGTTTCCGTAGATTTGCCTTGTTGATAGGTACACTGTACCTAGTTCATGACATGGCCGTTTTTTGACCGGGCCTTCTCTGATATATTGGTATAATAACTTTTATAGACTTTTAAGCAGAAAAGATGAGAGACTGATCGGCCTGTAACATTTGTCTAACTCAGAAGTCCACCAAGGCTCCCTTTGCCCATGCTCTACTTCTCGGGGCAGTGGTTTGTCCATGCCGAGCAAACAGCGTGGACTATTCTGTCAGCTTCAAATTCTGTGTCAAGTATAGAATTGAGCGTTCATTTTGCAGGACCTAGTTCAATCCCTAGGTCATTTTGATAAAATTCTCAGTTCGTGTAATGCGGGTTTCTCGCTGTCACGCATTCAATAGAATGTTCAGTGCAGTATCTGAAGCAGATATGCTAATGGTCTGATCCACAGATTTCATCAGATCCAGTGACGTTTTTACTAGCCCGATTAAAAGCCAGCGTGACGTCGATTACTTCTGCTCTCCTTGACTTGATAAAGGTTGAATTATTACTAATGTTGAGAATTTGTAAAGGTCCATTGACTATGAAGTCACACCAGTGTCCTGCACCCAGGCAGTGTGGTGCACATTACTACAATGGTTAGTTAAATTTCTTACCACAGCTGAACGGGGGTCCTCTTGTTCAAAGGGGAGGTGTGCAGATGCCATAACGACTAGCTTTTTATCTGCTCCCTGCCCTCTTGATATGACCTACACTGCCGTAAGATCCATGCATGCATTTAAGTCTGAGGCGCCACGTGCATTTAAGCACTCTCCCGCGACGATACCCCATCCACCGTCACCGAGACCCCTTCCGCCAGCTCTAATATAGGAGTGCTGCACGTTTCCACGTTGGGAGTGGATGCAGTCATCAAGCCACTTGAGGCCCCTCCCACAGCCTCCAAGAGTTTAATAACTCTTAACATAACTCTTATTGAGGCCCGCACGGAGGCAGTATCTCTGCAACTTAATGTAACTATTTGGCAGAGTCCTGGTCAAGCAGGACAATGCGCTGCATGGTCCCCTGCGTTTTATCTTCCTGCGAGTTCACCACATTCCACTCGCGGGTCTTCAGCTCCGGGTTGTAACGCTGCATTAGAGCTGGAATACCCTGGCAATGTCCAAAGTGTAGTTGTTCCTGGTCTTCCAGGCCAACTTTACCGGTTTGGGCAGATCCTTGTCGTCAACCACCCGTAGCTTTACGTCCCCAACGGTTTTTTCGTTAAGGCCACACATCCACTGTGTATCGCTGTCCCCTTCGCATAGGACATGCAGTGCCCCGCGATGAGGCTACTGCCTCACTGTTAGGGAGCGGGTTCGGCGATGCTTCAATTAAATCAATGACTGCTGCCTTTATTAATTGAGCCGCATCCGGTGTGATCCTCGATGGATCACCATCAGTAATTATGGCCATCTTGCGCCCGCTTAGTGCCTCCTTATAAGAAGCCAAAAACTGGATTTTCTGCTTCTTAGAGACACTCACGGGCTCAGTGGCCTCATTACTGACTTCTCGTGCCCTCTTTGAGGACCCTTCTCAGCGTTTTGTCGCTCGAGCACACGCTTTTTCTGATCATTTTCTTTTTGGAGGTGGTCGCCACCACGACGGTTTGGTCCACAACCAGTGAAGCATCAGTGCCAGTCATAGAAAATCGAGCACTGAGAGCGACGCCTGGTCTATTGACGTCCCCGCCACCAGGCAGTTCTGCTGTGTAATCGCCTTCCGGTGCCCATCCCCCAAAGCGTTACCATGGCCGCCCACTCGTAAGTGCAGTTCCAGACTTTGGTTTTAAAATCTAACGCGTCTATCCTCGTCAGAACCAATGTAGTAAGAAAAATACAAAAACCATTGTTATTTTCAAGGTCGGTTCTCAGGAGGAGGTAAGTTTAGAGGTTTACCGATCTACGATTGTCGTTATAATATAATTTAACTACAGTTACACCAACAACTTTCACTTAATATCTATGGAAAAACAAGTGTCTATTATTACGATTTGAATAAAACTGTTTTCTTCGTAGAGTAAAGAAGTAAGTGTAGCTACGTCTCCGGTTTTATGACAACTGCTTGGAGAAACAACGTAACGATAGTAAAGCAAAACAGTCCCCCGATAAGTTTCGTGCAAGAAGTAAGTAAAAGGACTTGTAAAACACGCCTTCGCAATAGTATCCAAGAACAAATGCTTATGTTTATTTACTTCTATAAAGTTATTTTACTTCTTCGTGTTAGTAATATGTTTGTGTGTTTATGGGTTTATACTCAGGGAAATTTGTGAAATAAATCAATGTACTTATGCTTACATCTTTATAACGATGGAAAACTATATTTTATTTTTTCGCAAAAAAACTCATTTTTTTGTGACAGTAACCTTATTTTTGGCGCTAGCTTCATGAAAATTTGTGAGAAGGTGTATTAGACTACGCTCGATTTCTTGCAATAATAAAAAAAAATTGGCGCAACTTGAGTTACACGACTTTTAGATGGGGGGTGCGATATACTCGTATAGGCTATTTACTATGGGTTGTATTTTAAAGAACTGAGAAATATTTATGAACACATGAACGGAGAAATAATAAGAAGAATTGAGAAAATTTATTCAAGAGTTAGAACGACCAATATGAAAAAAAATAAGAAAGTAAGCAAGTATTTAAGGTGGTATTTAAACACATGGAAGAACAAAGAAATTCAATTAAAAAATCGCAGCGAAATGTTTAATAATCGAAGCGACGATACGAAGTAAATACGAAGAACTTTTATACCTTCTAAATTTGCAACCCCCATAAGTATTGAATTCACAAAAAGGGCTGTCGGCAATAACTTTATCAGGAACTTATTTATTTATTTATTTATTTATTTATTTATTCGGTTTGGAGAATCATCAGCATGAAACTACATTATAACAATATAACTAGGTGTCTAACAGCTAATAATAGATTCTCGCCGGTAGTAACACATTAAAAAGTAAAACACTCGTGTGGACACTCACTAAATCATGCAATAGTAAGCATAGTGGTCACAAAAAATAAAGAAAGAGAAAAAATGAAACAATTTCAAATTTGATCTCACTAGCAAAAAAATGATGAACTCATTAGTCGCCTTAATGTCGCTACCTTTGTGTTGAATAAATCAAGCTCATTATGTAACTTAAGAAGTTTGTTGTAATGGTCACTCGCACGCACAATAAAACTATTTTGCCTATAGTTAGTTGAAGCCTTAGGTATTGCCAATAATGAATTATGACGCACTTTACTGGGGATACGCAGACCGAGCTTATGAAGCAACTCAGGGCAATCGATGGTGGAGGATGCGATCTTGTGCAAGTAAATCATGTCAGCTATGTCACGTCTAGATTTTAAGGTAAGAAAATGAAATTTCTTGCATAGCTCCAAATAATTACAGGACTTAAAGGGTATCCTGAGGCGAAAACAGAGAAATTTCATAAACTTTTTTTGTATCGATTCAATTCGATTTATGTAAGTTATGTATTTGGGATTCCAAATTTGGGAAGCATATTCAAGGGTACTCCTGACTATGGTACAGTATAATAATTTGAGCGTTTTGGCTTTTTTGAAATCTTTGGACATACGCATCACAAAGCCTAGAGATTTGTATGCATTTGCAATTATTTTATTAATATGGACATCAAATAATAGCTTAGAGTCGTGAGTAACACCAAGATCGCGAACTAGATTCTCCCTTTTCAATAAATGGCCATGTAGATCATAGCCGAAGGTGATTTTTTTAGTTTTTCTTGTGAATGTTACCACAGAGCACTTGCTTGGGTTCAGGTCCAGACTATTTTGAAGACAGTATGAACTAAGCTCAGTGACATCTCTCTGAAGTTTACTAGCGTCTTCTTCAGAAGATATGACCGAAAAAATTTTCATATCATCCGCAAAACAGAGTAAGTGAGACGACTTCAAGCAGCTGTGAACATCGTTAATTAGAATAGTGAAAAGAAGGGGTCCCAGCAAAGAACCCTGGGGCACTCCACTAGGGATCCTAACCCAGCTGGAAACATAGTTATTTACGACAACTGCTTGAGTTCTATTCTCTATATAAGAAGAAAACCACCTCAATAGATCGCCGTGAATACCAACCCCTTCTAATTTGCGCAATAGCAATTTGTGAGAGACACGGTCAAACGCTTTGCTATAGTCGGTATAGACAACGTCGACTTGATGACCGTGGTCTAAAGACGTCGTTAGGTACTCATTCAAAAGTATGAGGTTCGAAACTGTAGACCTGCCCGGTATGAACCCATGTTGGGACTGGTTTAGCGACTGCTTAATGGCTGAATATGTCTGCGAGTGGATAACCTTTTCAAAGACCTTCGATATTACACACAATTTTGAAATCGGCCTATAATTTGTAATTACCGTTTTCGTACCTTTCTTATGTACAGGGGTTATATATGCTTTTTTCCAAATAGTGGGCATGACACGTTCGTCAAGAGATTTTTGAAAAAGTAGCTTTATTGGATGGGCTAAAGTATCAGCGCAACCAATAAGGAATGTCGCAGGTAGGTCATCCGGACCAGCGGACTTAGCGGGATCTAGTTTCAAAAGAATCAGACGTAGCGAGTCTTCATTTAATTCGATGCTACTAACCTTATAACCGAAACCGATGCTGCTTATAACCGAAATACAACATTTTATTGAAATAACTTTGAATATCAGAGAGCTTTCATTCTAACTTTGCACCCCCCTTGGGATGATTTTCTAAAAACTACTTCACAGAATGTTTCATGACTTTCAATGAAGGACCTACATACTGCATTTCATTCGAATAACTTCAAAAACGGCAGAGTTTCATACTAAATTTGCATCCCCTTTTTTCCCCCTTAAGGCATGATTTTTGAAAAACTATTTTACACGTGTTTTATGATTTTAAATGAAGAACCTTCTAACTAAATATCATTTGAATAACTTCTAAAACGGCAGGTGTCATACTAACTTTGCACCCCCCCTGTTATAGTGGGTAACTAGAAATAAACCAGTCTTTGTAGAATCATCAAGCAAGGTGTTTCACTTAGATAATCCCGAACATAATATGGTGTCAGGTGTAATAAAAGTAATAATAAAGTGTTGTGTGAAGCTGCAATAGTGTACTGGAACATGTCTTTGTCCATACAACAGCCGGAACCGCTGCAGGAGCTCGGTAATTTGGCAATGAATTGGCGAGAATTTATAACCTCATTCGACTACTATCTCGTTGCGGCGGGCAATGCAGATGCAAAGTCAAATGAAATGAAAAATGTGCATTAGTTCTCCACTGCATAGGCAAATATGGACGTGAGATTAGTAAAGAATTTGATATAGATGTCAACACCACAAAATATGACGACTTGATAAAAAAGTTCGAAAATCGTTGTGATCCAACGCTCAATGTGAACTATGAGCGACATATTTTTTTCGAAACATATCAAAACAATGATACGTTTGACAAGTTTCTAAGTGACATCAAAATCAAAAGTAAGAGTTGTGACTTCGGCACATTACGGGAAAGCCTAATGACTCAACTTATACGTGGATTGAGGGATCCCCAGATGAGAGAAAAATTGCTGGCGAGAACAAAGCTCAGTTTTGAGGAAGCGACTTTTTGGTGCCGAGCAGCCGAGCGAGCTAGCGAGCAGGCAGCAGCATGTGGAAGTGCGCCCCGTAGAGGAGGCGGCTCCATGGCGGCGGCGCCGGCGATCGAGGAAGTAGCGCGAGGGAGCGCCGGCCGGCGGCGAGGCGGGCGAGGCCGTGGCCGCGGGCGTGCGGCCGGGTCGAACGGCTTCCCTGCAGGGTCGAGATATGATTCCGGCTCGCAGCGGCGCGTTAATAAATGCGAAAAGTGTTATGAGTGGCACGGCATAAATGAACGATTCCCCGCCAATAGTGTGAAATGCTACCGATGTGATCGTATAGGCCATTATGCAAAGTGTTGCAGATCAAAGATTGTGCACGAGCTCGTGGACGAAACTGGTGAGAATTATGAGGACGACGACGGTGAGTTTTTAATCTATAATATCTCCATCCACGCGACAGACAATGAATCTTCAGCATCGTGGTACCAATCAGTGCTTGTAAATGACAATTTAGTTCGATTTAAACTCGATAGTGGAGCGGAGACCTGTGTAATGTCGTTACGTAGTTTTAGGGAGGCGGGTTTTTCTCACGATATCTTGCGCAAGACAAATACAATTTTGAAAGAAATAAGTAAACACCAGTTGCCGGTGGTCGGTTATTTCAATGCTCAATTAAAACACAATGGTTTAACGGCTGAGCACAAAATATTTGTTCTGGATGTCGAATGCAGTAACCTATTGGGGTTGAATGCATGTACAGCTTTAAAAATGATTACTCGTATCAATGAAGTAAAAAAATACAACATACACGACAACATTTTCGAAGGCATAGGCTGCCTACCAAATAAATGCAAAATATCAATTGAGGAAAACGCATCTCCCGTCGTTAATTCGACTCGTAAGTGAAAGACCTCGTGGAGAAACTTCCAGGAAAACAGCGAACTTACTCTTCAACGATAGTATAATCAAAATGATGACAGTTCACACAATACACAGTTCACACGTGTGCGCGTCACAACGGCTGACTGCCAAGTGCCCGCCGCCTTATTGGCTCAACATAGATTAGCTTGGGGACGTTTGACAGTTGTATTGTAAGCCACAGACAATCGGCTACTCGCATCGATACCAAAACAGCACAACACAGAATAACCAGCCGCAACTGTCAGACGTCTACACAGGTTATAGAACACAGACAATATTTACATCAGAATCGAAATGAAATAAATGAATGGTAACTGAGCAAGGAATAATTGATTGTTACAGTCGGCCATCCTTAGAAAAACGAGTCCCTTCGTTTTGTTTACAGTTAGAGTATCACACAATCATTCCTAATTTAACTGCGTTGCATCAATAATGTTACAAAATCTAAATCAATATAAAACTTATATAACCTTTGATTTTGGAAGGATTTTGATTTATTATTATACAATAATATGATTGACTATGTATATATCTAAATAAAATTGATTTATCAATACTAAAAAAAAACAAAACAATGAAATCACTTATTTTATAATTAGGATTTATTGCAAATTTTTTTTTTTTACTTTCACTTTTTCCTATCAAGGTTGCAGTGTGGCGCACCACTCATGGGCGGCAAATTCAAATGCAGCCCATGCCCGATGCGTAACACTCCACTTCGTCACTTTGTCTTAATGTCATGCTTCTCATTTGGGCGGCAAAACATATGCCACTCCTGCCCAACACGTCACTTGAGACTCACTATTTCACTAAGACGGCAAATATGCCTTTGAGCTTACTCTCTAACACCCTAATTTGTCTCCACGGTGTGCTTCTCCTTTGGACGGCAAGACCGTATGCCACTCATGCCCAACACACCACTTCAACTCACTAATCGCTTAAGCGGCAAGTTCATATGCCTCTAACTTACTCCATAACACCCTAATTTGTCTCCATGGTGTGCTTCTCATTTGGACGGCAAGATCATATGCCACTCATGCCCAACACACCACTTCAACTCGCTAATCGCTAAAACGGCAAGTTCATATGCCTCTAACTTACTCCATAACACCCTAAGTTGTCTCCATGGTGTGCTTCTCATTTACACGGCAAGATCATATGCCACTCATGCCTCCCGTACCGGCCCACACTCATCTTTTCTAGTGTAGTCAGTGGTATTGCCGCGGCAAGTTCGTATCCCAATCCTTGCGGCAATACCGATTCGTGCGTGAGGGTCGGGCTGTCATTGCCGGCTACTTCCTTCACCGTACATCAGGCTCTAACGTCCCGTACCGGCTCTCACTAGTCTGTAGTCAACTAGTCAGTGGTATTACCGCGGCAAGTTCGTATGCCAGTCCTTGCGGCAATACCGATTCGTGCGTGAGGGTCGGGCTGTCATTGCCGGCTACTTCCTTCACCGTACGTCAGCTCTAACCTCCCGTACCGGCCCTCACTAGTCTTATTCTGGTGTAGTCAACTAGTCAGTGGTATTACCGCGGCAAGTTCGTATGCCAGTCCTTGCGGCAATACCGATTCGTGCGTGAGAGTCGGGCTGTCATTACCGGCTACTTGCTTAACCGTACGTCAGGCTCGAACCTCCCGTACCGGCCCTCACTAGTCTTATTCTGGTGTAGTCAACTAGTCAGTGGTATTACCGCGGCAAGTTATCGTATGCCAGTCCTTGCGGCAGTACCGAGCTGCTTCTTAGGGTTGATGCTGCCAGCTACTTACTACAATATAAGAATGACTCCTACCCCTCTCATGTCTACCCTTAAAAATTGAATTGAATGGTTTAGAGGTTATGTGCATGGCCAATTGATCGTTATTCTTATTTCACTTAAGCATGTGCATTTCACCGAACGTTATTCCTAAGAACACGAGAGTTAACGTTACTAGCATAACGCATGAATCATCACTTACGGTCACTCAATTCAGTTAAAAATTATCCCAGCCACTTGAATCGTGGTGGCGCTACATAATACAGACGTCACTTACGAACAGTAACATATATGTACTTAATATATCCTCTACCGCATGTTTGTACAATTTTAAGTATTAGACATATACACATCTGGTAATTAAAAGATGATTCTGCGAGAGGTCACTGCCATAGTCATTGCCATAATTGTGAAACGCATGTTAGTCTCATTCAGGCAAATACTTAAAGCTCCATCAAATATTCTCACTCCTCTTATTTTGGCAAATACTGAAAGCTCTGTCAATGCTCTCAAGGACTTCACACTTATTTTATCATTGGCAGATCTTGAAAGCTTTGTCAACGCTTTCTCACTTCTTTAATCATTTTGGCAAATAGGTACTAAAGGTTTTGTTAATGCAATTACACTTCCTTTATCATTTGGTAAGCCATGAAAGCTTTGTCAACGCTTTCTCACTTCTTTAATCATATTGGAAAATAGGTACTGAAAGCTTTGTCAACACTTTCTCAGTTACTGTTCTTCACCATCTTAATGCCTCCAATATTTTCCGTAAGCCGTATATAATAGCTCAACGGTCTCATTTATACACAAAAAGAAGTAATGGCTCCCGTAGAGTTTATACAAGTAAACTCTGTTGTAAACTTAGTGGTTGTTTTTAACATTTTCTCAATTTAGGTCGGTATAAAAAGAGCTAAAACACTGATATTGTCCTTTTTTTTTATATATAAATATGACCACGAGCATACAGTCACCTTTATTGACTGAACCAAAAGTATGAAAAGTGCCTTGCACCCATTCTGAACCAACATACGCAGAGTAACAAAATTGCTCTCTTATTTCAACGTCTTATCTCGTAGTCTATGCTGCCTATCAGCTAAGATCCAACCAATGATTCGCTACCATAATGGTGGCTGGCCAAGCGCTCCTACGCTGGTGCTGCCGCTTACTCCACAACGGGTGCTTCGTTGCACGCCGTTGCGGCACGATCTGTCTATAGCGCCGGATCGCGGCGCATCATCCTGCGGCTGCGGCTGCGGCTGCGTGTAGCCCGGCGACGGGGACCATGTCGACGACTGCGACTGTGACTCCGAGAGTTCTCGTCCGGACGCAGCCTTTGTCCAGAATCCCTTGGTGGAGTCGCCAACTGTCTCGAGTGTCTCTCTGGGTCTTTATCACTCATGCTCTGGAACTTGAAACATTTTATTTATTGTATATTTATGGAAAGTATATCCAGTTATATCTAAGCAATCATTCACAATTTTTGGCATAAAACGATGGGTTTGGATAGTACAATGGTAGTAACTACAAAAGCAAGCTATATTTAGGGAAAAACAAGTAACTATTAAAAAAAAATTATTGCAATTTATGGAAAAGAAAATCTAGCTACATCTAAGCAATCGCTCACAGTTTTTGGCTCAAAACGATGGGTTTGAGCAGCACAATGGAAGTAACTACAAAAGCAAGCTATATTTCGGGAAAACCAATTACTATAAAAACAAATACGATATTGTTCACGTGAACCACTGAATCTAGTTTCATCGGGTGTTAACTTAAAGAAAGTAATGTTATTTCCTAGTGCGTGGCTTGTTGCCATTAAGACTGAAGGAATAAAACTAGAATTTGAATGAAATATAGTTTCCTACATGTAGAAATTCAATTCACTAAACTTTTTAATCCAATTCCATCTTTGAGATTGGCCATTAAAACAGCTTTCTATCTGCGATTCCTTGGTCACACGTAAAGTACTTACTAAAGGGAATCGATATTTCAGAAATAAAACGATTAGGTACCTTAAAAAAAAACTGCTGAAATCAAAAACTTTACCTTAGCTCAATCCGTTGGGCGTACAGTTTAGCGCAAAATCTTTTGCTTTCGCGCGTATACCACTTCTGAGCTGAAAGACCTCGGGGAGAAACTTCCAGGAAAACAGCGAACTTACTCTTCAACGATAGTATAATCAAAATGATGACAGTTCACACAATACACAGTTCACACGTGTGCGCGTCACAACGGCTGACTGCCAAGTGCCCGCCGCCTTATTGGCTCAACATAGATTAGCTTGGGGACGTTTGACAGTTGTATTGTAAGCCACAGACAATCGGCTACTCGCATCGATACCAAAACAGCACAACACAGAATAACCAGCCGCAACTGTCAGACGTCTACACAGGTTATAGAACACATACAATATTTACATCAGAATCGAAATGAAATAAATGAATGGTAACTGAGCAAGGAATAATTGATTGTTACATAAGATACCTATTAAGCTTCGACCGCGCCTGAAGGACGAACTCGACAAAATGGAAAAATTAGGGATCATTATTCGCGAAGAGGGGACCCTCTTCGGATACGGACTGGGTGTCAAGCATTGTCATCGTAGAGAGACCAAACAATAGTTTGAGGTTATGTCTAGACCCATTTCATTTGAACAAAGCCGTGCGCCGTTCACACTTTCAACTACCAACGTTGGAAGAAATAATTAGTGATTTGGAAGGGGCTAAATATTTCTCAAAATTAGATGCGCAGAAGGGGTTTTGGGTGCTACAGCTAGATTCTCCTAGTTCTCCTAACTTGGGAATTTGAACATCTGACTAGCTCGCCGCTATATCCACGTTCAAATGGCCTCGCGGAACGGTTTGTACAAACGGTTAAACGTTTACTAATCAAATCACAGGAGCAAAAATGCGACTGGCAATTGGCTTTTCTTAATTTTAGAAATACTCCCATAGCAGGAGAACAGTATTCTCCATCACAGCTTTTAATGGGCAGGAGATTAAACACTCGTTTGCCAGCCACAGAGAGTGCTCTTTTACCACAAAACATAAATCGCGATGAGTTATTACTTAAAAGAAATACTAACACAAATAAATCCAAAACAATCTATGATCGGGGAACGCGCCAATTAAAATTATTACAACCTGGTGAAAAAGTACGTATGCGAGATAACGGGGTATGGATTAAGGCCAAGGTCATAGGGGTTGCTCGAGGAGCCAATATGACCGCATATTGGCTAGAAACTGAAAATGGTGGCACGTTCCGTAGAAATCGGGCACACATTCTCGAACAACATTCAGACAATGTTTTGGTCGACCCTTGTTCTAGAGCGCACATTCATCTTGATGGGCCACCAGAAACAGAAATGTGCACAGATCAGCCAGCTCCTGAGGTTAGTCATTCAGGCGACGGTTCAACGTCCGATGCGTTAGAGGGTCATTATCAAACGCGAAGCGGTCGCATAGTAAAACCACCAAAAAGATATGTTAAAAATATGTATTAAGTACCTAGATTAAGGTTAAAAATACATAATTACCTTTAGAGGTAATTTGCTTTGGAACTTTTAATTTTTTATGTTTTTGCTACTATTTAATAATTAACGTAGTTATTACTTTGTATGAGGATTGGTGAGACGCAATATTGTCGAATCTAAAAAATATAAAACTGTATTTACGAACTTCTTGCCATATAAATTAGGTTACTGTTTGTATGAGGATTGGTGGTCCGTAATTGTAATTAAAAAATATTTCTTATGTTGTAACGAGTCTGATCACATACTGTCACTCTGTAACTTTACAACTTATGTATTAATAGTTCTTCCAGTGTGTTGATTTAGAAATTATTTGTTCTTACTTTATTATAATGAGAAAGATGTTATAGTGGGTAACTAGAAATAAACCAGTCTTTGTAGAATCGTCAAGCAAGGTGTTTCACTTAGATAATCCCGAACATAATAATCCCCTAAAGGGATGATTTTCGAAAAACTATTTTGTGTTTGAAACATGTGTTTCAAGACTTTCAATGCAGGACCTTTATTCTGAATTTCATTCGAATAACTTCAAAAACGGCAGGGTTTCATTCATACTAACATCGCACCCCGTTTTGCCCACTTAAGGGATGATTTTTGAAAGCCTATTTTACATGTATTTCGTGACTTTTAGCGACGGATCTTCGTATTGAATTTAATTTGAATTACTTCAAAAACGGCAAAGTTTCATACTAAATTTGCACCCCCCTTTCACCCCCTTAAGGGATGATTTTCGAAAAACTATTTTACATGTGTTTCATGATTTTAAATTAAGGACCTTCATATAGAATCTCATTCGAATAACTTGGATAACGGCAAAGTTTCATACTAACTTTGCACCCCCTTTTTTCCCCTTAAGGGATGATTTTTGAAATACTATTTAACACGTGTTTCATGATTTTAAATGAAGGACCTTCATATTAAATCCCATGTGAATAACTTCAAAAACGGCAAAGTTTCATACTAAATTTGCACCCCCCTTTTTTCCCCTTTTACACGTATTTCATGATTTTAAATGAAGGACCTTCGTACTAAATATCATTTGAATAACTTCAAAAACGGCAAAGTTTTATACTAACTTTGCACCCCCCGTTTTTCCCCCTCAAGGGATGAGGATAGAAATACTATTTTACACGTGTTTCATGATTTTAAATGAAGGACCTTCATATTGAATTTCATTTGAATAACTTCAAAAACGGCAAAGTTTCATACTAAATTTGCACCCCCCTTTTTCCCCCTTAAGGGATGATTATCGAAAAACTATTTAACAGTTTCATGACTTTTAATGAAGGACCTTCATATAGAATCTCATTCGAATAACTTGGATAACGGCAAAGTTTCATATTAACTTTGCACCCTCTTTTTTCCCCCTTAAGAGGAAACACAACGGCAGTTTTTCCATACAAACGTAGTCCCCTGTTTCCTCCCTGGATAATCCCAGTAGAGCAATTCTTTTTCTCCATAAAATCTACGGCTACCATACGCATGTCCCTATGTTTTGATTTTTTTCGTAAATTTATTATTAAAAGAGATATGGACATTCAAAACCTAAAAAATTGACCCGATATTCCGCTGTATTAAAAAAATCGGAAAAGCAATTTTACTAGATTATATAAAAAATGAAAAACATAGGAACACGGCCAAAGCCTTTCTTTAATTATTTATGAAAAAAGTAGTTAAATTGGTTAAGTTTTGGAGAAGAAATCAGGGGACTACGAATCGTTGATTGTGTATTTTTTATTGGTATTTTCGGTCCAAGCTGCAGTTGTCTCTATCGCGCTCTGCGGGGGGAGGCTTGAGGTTGGGGGGGCGCGGACTACGTATACATACACTAGTGACGTGACACGTAGTCGATAATTTTATCGATACTTTAGTGTTGTTCATTGATATCGATATTTCTAGTTAGAGTATTTTACGTGAAGTGTTGTTCGATTGTTGGAAAATAATAAGTAGGTTATAAACCTTTTATATTATTTATTGAAATGCCCAAAGCACACTAATATCAATACTGCCGCGCTAACAGTAAGAGCAATAAGTCGATTTTTATCAAAAAATTTGTTAAGTACATATCCTGAATCGCCGCGTCATGTTTTAAAAACTGGTCTAATCCCCGTTTTTCTAGATTCACTGGAACCTAAAAATACCATGAAGGATAACAGCAGTAAGTCAATGAAGTGATTTTGTTTTCTTAGCGTAAAAGCAGGAAATATACTTACTTCACGTTAATTACTGTACATCCGAAATCTATGTTCTATTTTGCTAATAATAAAAACAGTCTGTAAGTGAACATTATTGTTGTGTAAATGAGCTTAATCAAAAATTTTAACTTAGAATGTAAGCACTAATCACACTTACTGCTTTTATCTCAAATCAACTGAAAATTTCAACTGTCTAACTATCACGGTTCATTAGATACAGCCTGGTGACAGACGGACGGACCAACAGCGGAGTCTCAGTAATAGAGTCCGTTTTACCCTTTGGGTACAGAACTTTAAAAAGGAAACTCAAGAAGTACCTAGTAATATGGATGGATAAATTGTTGCGCTCAAAACAAAAATTTCGCTGTTTTCAGTTTTTTGGTGTACATTATTAAAAGCCAGCATTTACATGCGATAAAAATTAAAATACTTTGAGCCTAGTCACTCTTTTAAATCAGTCGACAGCTTCCTACACCAGGTTGAACAAGCTATGTACAGAAAACAAAAACGTATAATTTTTCAGATTTTATCGATTCAGTACGGTAAGCAAACTCTAAAAGGGTTATTCTCAGAAAATGGTTCAAATTGCATAATTTCTTGGGCACATTTTTTTTCATATTAACTCAATAAAAAGTAACAAATATTGTAGGTGTAATGGCTCCTGAAGATTGAATTGTAGCATATTTGTAGGTTTCGTTAAATTAAACTAGAAATAAGTCGAGACAAATCACCGCAATATAGCCTAATATATTGCGGTGATTTGTCTCGCATATAGCAAATGCAAAAATAAACTTAAACTAAGAACACCACGAACTGAATATAGTAAAAGAAATATCATGTATGAAGGTGTCCAACTGTATAATAACTTACCGAAGTAAAGGACACAGAAAATATACATGCTTTTAAAAATAAACTAAAGCTACATGTCTTAAATTTATAATTAAGATTTATGCTACTTTAATGCATGCCGTATAATTTAAGCTAATTTTAAGTTTTTTGTTTTTCTCATTAATTAAGTGAACTGTAAGTTCTTTATGAGAAATAAATGTCTTTGAACCCAAACGGTATTCACTTTAATTACGTACTTTCAGAGCCTTCTAGAAAAAAACTTTAGGTAATTTACTACATTTCAAGGTTTGTAAGTATAGATGTGTCACTATATTATCTTTTAAATTGTGATTACTGCTTACTAGATAACATCTTAGTTTTTTTGTACCCTAAAGTGACACGTAATTTCATACAAAATATAGATATCGAATGTATGGAATACTTAGTATTAAAGCAGTAAGTGGGGTACTTACTGCGGTTATTCTAAGCAATCAGTACAAATAGATTTAACTCGTACTAGAAATATTATGAGTTTTCGTCAATTAAATAATATATTATAATAACTAAATAGAAATTTAGTTATTATAATTAAGCATGTATCATGAAAGAACTCCATTTAAGCTACATATTGAAAAAATCACACCTACAAAAACTTATAAATAAGCTAAAGTAGAAGTAAATAAAAATGTAATACAAAACTTTTTCCTCCATTTTCTCCATTTATCCTTAGCATGGCAGAATAATGTTGAAAGTATATCTAAAGTAAGGTATAAAAAAACTATTCAGTGGTCAAACCGTTTCTCTCTCTCTCTGATCTATAAAAAACTTGTACCTATCTAATGGTCCGGAGCGTGCTAAATTTCGTGGTAGTAGCTACGACCGTCGCGGGAATAGGAAAATGGGGATTAGTTGAAACGGATATTGAATGAAATGGGAATCGGATCAATAATGAACTTGGATCTATAAAAAACGAGCGGATTATTTTTCGATCTGGTAACAGACAATCGATATAAAAAGTTTCTATATCGGATCGATTTTCAGCCAAAATACATCGTCTCTTTTAATTTTTTCGTAAAGTAAGCCTGAGCTTCACAAAATAAAATGTCCAGTAAGTAATAGCCAGAGTCAAACAAAGAGCAGGTAGGTAAAACAATAAGACGAAACAACACTCCGCACACGCCGCGCCGAACGAAATCAACTTGCAGACTACTCCCGCTGCCGTGTCATAACTATAATGCCGTCATCCCACATCTGGCCAATTTTGAGTTAGCAATACCATCGTGATCAGAAAAAAAATCTCTATCGATCTGTCTTTTCCGTATTTTTGTATCTGTCATAGTTTTAAAGATAAAAAAAACTAAAACCCCGTCTTGTAACTTTATTTCACATGTTTATTCAACTTAAATGCGGTTTATACACATTGTTTAGCTAAAAAGCCATTCAAAGGCCTATAGTTCATGTTTTTGATTCTAATGTATCGTTAAGGTAACACTCTTAATTGCCGTCAACTGATAACAGTTGTCTATAATGCGGTCATAGGTCTAGTATTTTATTGTTGTTAAACTTTTGTTTAAATTATGGTTATCTAATGTGAAGCTTTATAGCCGTCAATTACAAAAAGTTGACTTAAATGTGGTCAAAGGCGGTTCCCGGCATTATAGTGTAAAATATAATGAGGTCGGCAGGTTGCATGCTGAATCAGGATTTTAATGATTCTCCATATACAAACTATATAAATAATCTTAGCATCTCTGAAGATGCGATAGTTGGGGCTATAAAACAGATGGATGGAAATAAAGGCGCTGGGCCAGATGGGATACCACCTAGATTTATCAGATCCTGCGTAACTGAGTTATCAATTCCATTGCATTTGATATTTAACAAGTCTCTCAGTTCTGGTATCTTCCCTTCTTACTGGAAAACTGCCCTAATTATTCCTATATATAAATCCGGAGACAAATCTGACTGTAGTAATTATAGACCTATAAGCATCTTGTCATGCATAGCTAAACTATTTGAGTATTTGGTTTGTGATGACATTTACAACCATGTGAAACCAATCTTGTCACCGCAACAACATGGATTTGTGAGGAAAAAATCTACCGTCACAAACTTGTTAGAGTACAAGACTTATCTTTGCTCGGCTTTTGCCCGGGTACAGCAGGTAGATTCGTTATATACCGATTTCAGCAAGGCCTTCGACAAGGTAAATCATAGGTTACTATATATAAAGCTGGCGTACTATGGAATTCACGGAAGTCTACTCCGCTGGCTTCAATCCTACTTAGCAAAAAGAAGTCAACTTGTAGCTGTAAAAGGGTTCACATCTCCTCCTGTCGAAATAACATCGGGAATTCCACAAGGGTCACACTTGGGACCTTTATTCTTCATTATCTTCATCAACGACCTTGTGCAACATATTACGAGCCCCTGTCTACTCTATGCCGACGACCTAAAGATCTATAGAACCGTTACTGATCCCGGTGATTGCAAAGCCCTGCAAGAAGATTTGGACACATTATGCAGATGGTGTAATCGTAATTTGATGTTCCTTAACGTAAGCAAATGTTTCGTTATCTCCTTTACCTCAAAAAGACACAAAATATTTTTTGACTACAAAATAGGAAACCAAACTCTAGAAAGAAAATCTACTGCTAGAGACCTTGGGGTTTTGTTTGATGAGAAACTGACATTCAGGGATCATTATGACCATATTCTTAAAAAAGCAAATCAACTACTTGGATTCATTGTAAGAATAACGAAACACTTCAAGCAGCCTCATAGCCTGTTGCACTTATACCTCAGCCTTGTCAGAAGCACCCTGGAATATGGATCAGTTATATGGTCCCCTTATTATAATATTCATGTAAAAAGACTTGAAAGTGTGCAAGCTAAATGCCTCCGAATAATCTACCATAGGTTCAATGTGAGTCGTAGGAGAATGCCAGAATACACAGAGAGACTCAAAAAGTTCCACTTGCAATCTCTTGAAACAAGACGTAAACAAACTGAGCTTATCTACTTGCACAAACTCTTGCACTCATCTATCGACTCACCATCACTGCTGGCAGCAATCAATCTCAACACAAAATTAGGTAAACGCTCGGTTCGCTCTCGAAATACTTTTACATTAGAAACTTATAAAAACAATACCTCTTACTTCAATCCCATAACAAGAATGTGTCGCTCATATAATGAAATATCAAACATGAATAATAATATAGACATATTTAATCCGCGGATAGGTCTCTTGAAGTCTGAATTTCGGAAAAGTTTAAACAGCCCGAAAAAATAGCCGCCTCCTCCTTCTTCTTATCTTCACACCATATTCTTTTTAATGATTATTTTGTTTGTTCGCTCCCTGGCTTGATTGAGTTTGATCAAACCTTGATTGAATGTAAAACTATATAAAAAACTTATAATGTTAGTCTAAGTAACTTGTCTAAGTTCAATTTCGAAAATTGTGATCATGCTGTGTACACATGTTTTGGAGATTAGTCTGGATCTTACATATATAATACTGTTACCTTGATAATGTACTGGCTAATATCTGTTTTGTGTGCCTAATAAATAAAATAAAAAATAAAATAAAAAATAAATTCATTTTTAAATTGCACTTTATTACGCTACCATAGCTAACAGGCAAATTTTCAAAATGAAACGTATTATTTTTACTTGCATTGAAAAGCTTAATTGCTGTCAACCCGCAATGTTAGACTATAGTGCGAGCAATCCAGTCTCGCATCGTCGGCCGGGTGCGGGGGTGGTTTTAATATTGTGATTTGAACCAGGCTGTTGTCTTTATAAATAAAGGCACCAATAAGTATTACCTACATTTAAGGAAGAATATCTATAATTTTGTTATCTTTTTTGTCAATATTTGTTAACTAGCTGTGCCCCGCTGTGTTACCCGCGGTTAATTAGGGAACAAAATATTGTATATTAACATACTTTATATTTATACAATACATTGTATTAACAGTAAAAATAATAACAATTTACATTTTTGGAAGCAAAATAATTTAAATTTGAGCATCAGAAAGATCAATTGACAAAATTTGATGGCTGACAGAACGGTAGAGTTGATTATACTGTCTTATGTAATTGTTTTTTGTCTCGGGTCGTAGAGAGCTAGAAATCATTTTACTGCTGCACATCCCGGTAAAAACTTTGCGGGACTTATTGCTTTCTGCGTAAATAAAAAGATTTCTTGCTCTCGACACACGCGAGCAACCTACATACAGGTTGTCCGTGGGAGAAGCAGGGGGTGGCCAGGTGAATGCCGGCTACTTTTAGAGTTTGTACTGGAAGGATAAGTTTGTGGGTAATATAGCGATTCTGGGTATCAATACCGTCTTTCCGTTGGCCCCTCCAGTAAGATGATGGCCTGGACGATGTGCCGTCTTAGCTCTGTGATGCGTAACCTAGTGCCGTTGCACAGTCTGGGCGCGTCCCGGTTACGCATCAGTATGACAGGCACACCAACTTTGAGTTCCAATTTGTGGCAGGGTATCCCTGACAGGTCCAGGGAATTTGAACTCTACAGGGTATAATATAGTTCCGTCGTCAGTTGTCATCACCGTGTCTATTGACATGTAGGTCCTCTTCTCACCTGGAACTTGCTCTAATATTCTTTTATTAATTTTTGTTACTAATTCGGTTTTGGGCGCCATTATAGCTCTTTCGCACAACCACTCCCCGTCAGCCAGGTTTTCTTGTAAACTCGGAATACCTCATTAATAAGGTTATCTTCTGAGCTAACAACTTTGCTAAATAGGCTGTCAAAGGTTATTTGGCCGTTAGTATCCGTCGGCATGGAACCTTCGCCGACCTCAAGAAGCGTCTGTGCAAAGCGTCATTGAAAAGCACAGTATTCAGCTGTAACCGCTCTACCACAACGGCGAAGCCGTTTATCTCGTCTGCCGCGGTACCTCGCTCAATAATCGGCAACGTCTGCCGGAAATCACTTGCCAGTAAGACGACCACTCCATCCATCAAGATTTTATTGCCCCGAATGTCTAAAAAGGCCCCCTTTGTCCGCTACGCGGTTTGTTATTAAATTGAAAATTTGCCTTTGCTCCGGTAGTAACAGGGGCTCTGCTTAGGTGACTTGAACCCCCAAAGCAACAGTATCATAACCAAGCTCTGTGACCAAATCAGTGGATAGCTACTCCGTTCTTTGTGGGGCAGGCATACTGAAATCGGGCAGTAACTTTCGAACCATCGCAAAGAATTTATCCTCGATAAGTTCAGCGCTTCGTTAAAAATTATGTCATCGTTTTTCACCCAGAGTAACAAACAAATATCATATCAGAGCTATTTGCCTCCTATTGTGTTACTTGGGTAGTGTTATACCTTGGTATCGGCGAGCAATGTCTTCTGATAAAGCGTTTTTCTACTTCTCCCACAATTGCCGGGGGTTGGAGAGTCCGCAGGTACTTATTATAATCGCAAAGACCTCTCTCAACGTAGTAGCTGACCGGCACAACATGGCGTCCTCCATCGTTGCGTCCCAGTGGCCGTCGTCTTCAAGCAGCCCCATCGCCTCACATGCTTCTCGGAAAGTGGCCTTTTCCTGCCCATTGACGATTTTGAGCGCTTGAAGTAGCTGCTTCTTCAGGTTTATCTAATGCACGCTGATTAGCCATAAGCTGAGCATACCCTCGCCCTCGAGAAGTTGCTTCATCAGGTGTTTGAGAGGATCGCTAAGTGGCCATACGCTGTGAGTTTTCTGGACGCCGAAAAGCTGCCTCTTCAGTTGTCTCTAATGCACGCTGAGAGGTTATGCGGATAGCATTTTCCTGACGCCGAGCATCAGCTTGCGCAGTAGTTTCTCCAGCTCTGACTTCTGCCTGACGTGCTGCTTACTCACGTCTGCGCTGTTCAGCATGATAGTAGATTCTTTCTGTCTAGCAATTTTCATGGCTCTGTGGAAGATTTTAGATAGATAGATAGATAGAGAACACTTTATTGTACATAAAAAAGGAAATTACACAGGTATTTCTTAATCTAAGAGTACAGACGGATTTTATTTACCTTTCGAGTTATAGTTAGCCTTTCGGATCAGGAATTTGATATCCCAAAATGTATAATTTCCCTAAATGTTGGATTTTCTCTTCTTCATAAAGTTGAAATCTCGAAATACATATTTTCCCACAACGTTTGATTTTTTAGTTTTACAATATGTTCAACTCTCATAAAGTTGAAATCCCGAAATGAACAATTTCTCAAAATGTATTTTGTTTTATTTACGGAAAACGTTCATGATAAATATCAGTTGTTTCCACATTTTAACAATCGCCAAAGGAGGATTACGGTATCTCATCTCAACGCTGCTGGAACCTTTTTCGTAAAACCTACTTAGATACTCTTTTCTGTTACATAAATTATTCTGCAAAACGTTTTTAGACTCAGAATAACAGAATAAGAACTAATTCTGAGTCTCTAAATAACGATTACTGTCAATAAAATTCAATGTCACTTATAAATAATCTGTTCAAGAAGTAATTGCTCTAATTTGTTTAAACTTTAACGGCCTTACTAATAGTATGTTATACACTCTGAATAACTATATGCCGTATTTTTATAATATTTAATTATTTTAAGTAATTATTTTGAGCTTTCATTTTTAAGAAGATCTCCTTTTTTATAATAATGTTTATGTTGTTTAATAATGTTTAGGTTCTTAGAACCCTAAGACCTCTGTTTTTTCAGAAAGTAAATTTTAATTAAGTTACAAAGTTTCAAAAAACTTGCATTTTCTAAGCAATAAATAATCATATTATGATTTGTAAACATATCTTTATTTCTGTACTTGTCATTTCGAACAAATTGCATTCTTATTTTATTTCAAATTAATTAGCTATAATGCCGGTCCAGAGAAATGTTTTTGGACTAACCACATTATAGTGTGCTATAGAATAATTGAAAAAATAAAAAAATAACACATTTTAAGGATTATTAGGCTAAATTGCATGCATGGGTGGTTTACCACATTAAAGTCTAACATCAACCAGTTTATAACAGTTTCAATGTTAAGCTATAACCACATTATAATCTGTTCCGGCGTTATAGCCAAACATTTTAAAAATATATTTAAGTGCAATAACATACAATAATATGCCATGAATACTTTAAGCTATATTGCCGTTTGGGGGTGGTTCCCGGCACTATTGTTATATTTTCAAAAGCTTTGCTCGTATCACATAACACATAAAAACACATTTTATCATTTTTTGTTAAAGCAAACTTACAAATAGAAATTCATACATAACCTATATGAAAGTGCTTGTTTAGATCTATTATTTGAGAGGTGAGATCTATTATATTAGGGCGGCGGCGGCGTGTGCGGCGCGGCGGGCGTGCCACGCACACATTGACAGTCCCATTCACACATTGATAGCTCGCTTCTTCGGGCATCGCGCGACAACAATAGATTTTACAAATACCTATTTTTCAATTCTCTAGCCCGTGATGTTCCCTCTTAAGGGATGATTTTTGAAAAACTAATTTATGTGTAAATTAAAAGAAAACATATAGATGATTAATCAGTCAGTCAATCAGTCAGTCAGCTTCTCCTTTACTAATATATAAAGCTGCAATCCGGTATACTCACTGACTGACTGACTGACTGACTGACTGATTAATCATCTATATGTTTTCTCGGAAACGGTAGGTGCTACGTAAAAAAAATGTATGAGAAAGTTGTAGGGAAGGTGCGATATATATACAGCCATCCTATGAAGCCGATTTTTGAATTTCAAACGCATTCTCTTATACATATATGCTAACTTTGATATTTACCGACCGATTTGGATCAAATTTTGAAACAATATTTTTTGGGCGATCCGATTGAGAAAAAAAATTTTGTCTGTTCAAAATTCAAAGTGGCGGCTGAGCTATAGCCTCCCGAAAATCGGCCATTTTTCGACCTCTGCGCAAAAAAGTCGGCAGCCAACTGGGCGAATGCTGGAGACATGTTCTCAACGGCATCGGGTTGTCGAAAGACCCAGGTATATGAGAAAAATCGGACATTTCGACGTTTCAAGATGGCGGCCGAGATATCGATGACTGAAGTTGACAAATTTTCTATGAAGATTTGTACTGAAAATATATAGAATTTGTACTAAGACAGAAATTAGACTTTTTTTGTACTATCGATGGCGGCCAGAGGCCACAACTACTGTTTAGCTGGGTCCGTCGTCATGTTGCCGAGGCATTGGACCATTCAAATCGGCCATCGAGTCATTACAGTTTGAAAAATTCATACATTAGTTGAAAAAATTGTGCCAAAAATCTACATTTCTATAGAAAATCGCACTTTTTTAGTACTACCGATGGAGGCTAGAGGCCGAAACTACTGCTTGATTGGGTCCATCGCCATTCTGCCAAGGCATTGAAGCATTCGAATTGGCCAGACAGCCATTAAAATTTGATTAATTCATACATTAGTTGAAAAAATTGTGCCAAAAATCTACATTTCTATAGAAAATCGCACTTTTTTTAGTACTACCGATGGAGGCTAGAGGCCGAAACTACTGTTTAATTGGGTCCATCGCCATTCTGCCAAGGTATTGAAGCATTCGAATTTGCCAGACAGCCATTAAAATTTGATTAATTCATACATTAGTTGAAAAAATTGTGCCAAAAATCTACATTTCTATCGAAAATCGCACTTTTTTAGTACTACCGATGGAGGCTAGAGGCCGAAACTACTGCTTAATTGGGTCCATCGCCATTCTGCCAAGGCATTGAAGCATCCGAATTGGCCAGACTCACTGATTGATTCATCCATACGTTTTCTTGGAAACGGTGGGTTTTCGAGAAAAACTTTTTATGAAAAAAGTGTAGAGAAGGTGCATATGACAGCCATCCTATGAAGCCGATTTTTGAATTTCGAACGCCTTCTCTCATACAAATATGCTATCTCTGTTGTTTATTGACTGATTTTGACCAAATTTTAATTGAATGTTCTTTTAATAATCCAATTGAGAAAAAAAAAATTTGTTGTTCGAAATTCCGGCCGAAAAAACAAAATGGCGGCCGAGCTATAGCCTCCCGAAAAAAGGCAATTTTTCGACCTCTGCGCAAAAAAGTCGGCAGCCAACTGGGCGCATGCTGGAGACATGTTCTCAACGGCATCGGGTTGTCGAAAGACCCAGGTATACCAGAAAAATCAGACATCTTGAGATTTCAAGATGGCGGCTGAGATATCAATGATCAAAGTTGACAAATTTTCTATGGAGATTTTTCACTGAATATCCACTTTCAGTACTAAATTCAGTACAAAAATGGGACAAACTTGAGAGGCCGAAGGCCGAGCTCCGCGAAGCGGGCACGAGAGACCCCGCCGCGGCGAGGCCGAAGGCCGAGCTCCATCCAGGCCGAGGCCGAAGGCCGAGCCCCGCGAAGCGGGCACGAGAGACCCGCCGCGGCGAGGCCGAAGGCCGAGCTCCGTCCAGGCCGAGGCCGAAGGCCGAGACGTTCCGTGCTCCGGCGGAAAAGTAACAACCCAAAAGCCAAAGTGGACAAACTTGCGAGGCCGAAGGCCGAGCTCCGCGAAGCGGGCACGAGGGACCCCGCCGCGGCGAGGCCGAAGGCCGTGCTCCGTTCAGGCCGAGGCCGAAGGCCGAGACCACACGTGTTCCCACGCGTCGAATCCCAACCAATAGTGTCTAGCGAGGCCCTAGGCCGAGCGCCGCGGAGAGCGAAGCTCGCAGCGGCTGGGGGTCGGCGCGCGTAAGCGCGCAGGGGGCTCGCCCCCTAGTTTATATATATAGATTTTGTTTGTTCTTAGAACTTTTCACTCATTTTAAGTTCATGCGTCAAGCACAGATAAGTAATTTTCATTTGATATATTATATCACTCGATATAATTCATCCTGCCGTTTGGTCTCTACCGAACCGTAGAGGCTCTACGAATTAATCATACAAACAAATGCGCGGGAAACATCACCCTCGTTTTCTTTCCTAGTCGGTAAATACAACCCCTAACTTCATCTTCTCAGATAAATCTAAGTCCCTATTATAGACCGTTTACAACTAAATTAGGCACGACTCCGCCAACGTTTCCTTATATACTACCTCCCAATGCAAAATCGGCCTTAAGTAATTGAGCTAAGAGTTAATTATTCGTATTGGAAGATCGTCATAAATATGAACTATGTACCTACTACTAAGCAACGCTGTAGTTTCATTTTGTCACCATTCGCGTCGCAGATTCAGCGCAGCGAACGCGCGTGGGTGGCGGATAACCTAGAAAAATTAAAGAATCCGCGGCACCATGGGCAGTAAAGCCAAGGGGTACGTACTTAGCTGAGCGAGCTTTCTAATTTTAAATACAGTGCCATTTTGTCCGCCAGTACCAAGGCTAGTTCAGCCTAAAAAAAAATCTACACAGACTAACAATGAGCTTCAGTGAGTTTACAAAAGTTTCAGGACGTTAGCTGTAGGCACACGATCTCTGCCCACCAATTTGCGGATTCTATCGTCTTGTTTGTCATTAGAAAAGCCAATTTAATTAATGATATTTGTCTTGATTTTGCCTGTGTGTAGAGCAGAGATGTTGCCAACTGCAGTGACCTCACTGAAAGTATATTTAGAAAAGCTCTTTCCATAACAAAGCCACGTGTTTCTCTACGGCAAATAGTAAATAATGTAATCGTGTTTTGTCTGTGTTGCGATTGATTGCGCCGCATGCGATTTGTCTGAATTGTCATCGAAGTGTGGTGGTAGACTGCGATCTTTGATGGCTGAAATAAGGGCCCAAAGGGTAATTCTACCAGAGCTCCGTGTCATAATATAAGTGCGGTAAGTTGAAAATTACAGCCGAGGCGATATTACTAGCCCGAGCCATCGGCGAGGGCTATAAGGAAGCAGAGGCTGTAATTTTAACATATTTACGAGGAAATTAATAAAACTCTGACTTGTGAGCTTACTTACCGTTGAGCTCCCTTTTGATAGGCTTGTAAGTATCTATCGGTCGATTTTTCAGGCAAGAGGCTTAGAGTAGCCTTTTTCGCCGCGTTTAAGACTTGTGGCGGTGTCAAATTAATAAATTCATCACTACTTGACGACATTTTCAAATAAAAACAACACAGCGAAAAGAAAAAGCGCGCGGATTTATTTTTACTTGTCCACAAATAAGCGATGGGCGCGCATCAACTTTTTTTTTTTTTAGGCAAAGGTACAAAATTTAATATTTTTGTGTTTTTGTTACAGATTAAAGAATTAAATGTTTATTTGTTATATTTTATTTCCCAAAGTTAATTTTATTCATAAAATATTGACCACTTTCTTGACATAAAACCTCTTTGCTAAGATTTTTAAAAGTATCGTTCATTTTTAGACGGAGTATCTTAAAACTTTATTAAAAAAAACACGTGCCTTTTACATTACATAATCGCACAAGTACGTAATGAGATACATTACGATATTGAAATTGGTGTAATTACAACCACTTTACGAGCAAATATGTTATAAAGTAATTTATGAAACGGAGTAACATAATTTATTACTCTACTGATTCTGACGAAATCAGGTACATTAATGGACTGTGCAGTGCACACCAATTTGTCATAGTGTACCATGAAGTGTAGATCTTATAAAGCTTACTTAGAACAATAATATTGTAGTGATTTTCACCCAACTAAGTCGCGGATGGACTTAGGTTACTATTAGTCCCTTTTTGGAATGAGCCCTAGATGTAACGAAAAATTCTTATTATAAATGTCCGCGACGATAATATTAAGGTTATTAATAAAATATATTTTTTACTGAAGAGCTGCTTTTAGCGAAATATAAACAATGACGCTTAAAGTTTTTGTTTAGTTGTGTTTGGAGGAAATACTTAACTCCGTCAAATCTCAACTGATTTTTATGTCCGTTTTGTTTCATCATCATCAACCCATTATGTCCCCACCGAGGGGCACGGGTCTCTTCCCTGAGGAAGGTACAGGCCATACTCCACCACGGGGGCCAAGTCCGGATTGGTGGAGGCTTGTAAGACTAGTGGCTGGTCTTACTGTCAGAAGTTTTCAAGCCGCCCTAAGGCCTCTGACTTGGCTTAACGACTGCCATCTATCGACGGCAGCCGGCACCAACTGCTTAACGTGCCTTGCGAAGCACGGAATCGCTCGGAAAAAATGCCACTAGCGTTAGTCATAGACGGTGACCCATCCATGGACTGATGCCGTATGTTGCTTAACCTTAGTGATCGTTCAAGATCACTCAGGCAGCCCAGGCTACGAGCGATTCGTTTTGTTTGCAAGAGAATATATTTGTAACTTTACTTTATAGTACCCAGAAAACAGTTCATTAAATGGAATAACTCATAAAATTCCTTATGCTGAATAAAGAGAGCTCTATTTTCTCACAATGTCGAGCCTAAAAATTTTTCAAGTGTGTAGCATATCTCTGTAACTTATCTCGGAGCGATATATTTCTTTGTCGCCAAGACAAAATATCGCTTTCAATTTAGTTTGCTCTGATTCCAACAATAAAATTACAAGGCAAATGAGATAGAAAACATGATATAAAAAATCAAATAAGATAAAGGAGCTCCAGGAAGTAACAATAATATATCTATACCACTACGTGCGGCATACAGAATCTGGTCACTTAAAAATAAAAAAATAATAATTACGAAACTCGAAAATGGTGATGACGAAAACTGTCATATGTTTTTCAATGGACAATATTTCTATGGTCACGAATCAAGAAAGTTTCTTCTAGGATATGGATATGAGCGGTCACTAATTAAGAATATATTTTTTGTTTATTTTTAGGTGCTGTAGTTTTCGAGAAAATAATTTCTTTATTTAATTTCGCTCAGTGATACAGATCATTACGCCATCACAGATTAGTACAAAGTCAGAAAGTATCATTCATTCGAATCTGTCAAAAGTAATTAGTCTGTTGCCTTTAAAAAATAAATACTGGAGTAGGTACAGAGCCACCTAATTATATGTTCAAGTGGGCAAAATTGTAACTAACTAATTAATTGTAAATTCTGTACCCCATTTCTTGTTTTATTTATTCACTTACTAAGATTTATAGATATTATGTTCACTAAAATTTAAAGACGGATTAAAATATTCTCATTTTCCTAGGTAAATTTCTTAAATGTTACTACTAAATTCTACTCTAGCGCCGCTATCAACTGAACAGATAAGATGGTGGCACTGTACCTACATAAACAGAGCAGTAAGGATTCCGTTTTCAGCCATCATGGCGTAAAGTTCAATTTTTTGTAACAAATGTTTTCCGAACATCCGTTAGGGCTTAAGTTTCGTACAGGCCCTGTAAAAATAAAGATATAAATAAAAATAAAACAGAGCAGTGACATTTTTTTTTAATGCTTCAACGTTGGATGGCGTGGATACACGACTATGATTCCGTTCCGTTTTGCTTATACGCCCTTTTAGAATGAGAAGGTTTTCAAAACCAAAATCATGAATGAAAATCTTATCTGAGGTAAAAACAAATAACGTAGGGCTATCCAGTTTAGCTTCCTTTTCATATACAGCAAAGGAAAAAAATCCCGAATTATTGTCCATTGTGGCGTTCCTACGAAAATAGGCTGTTAAATGTGTCGCTATAAAAAATAATTTAACTCGTGAATAAGTATTTTCGTTTAATGATTTTTTTTATTATGGTTGCTGTAGCTTAAGCCAATAAGAGAGTTGACAGATACCTCAATTAGCATTTAGTGACTAAGCACCAATTTGCCGGCTGCCGTCGATAGATGGCAGTCGTTAATCCAAGTCAGAGGCCTTAGGGCGGCTTGAAAACTTCTGTCAGTAAGACCAGCCACGAGTCTTACAAGCCTCCACCAATCCGGACTTGGCCCCCGTGGTGGAGTATGGCCTATACCTTCCTCAGGGAAGAGACCCGTGCCCCTCGGTGAGGACATAATGGGTTGATGATGACACCAATTTGCAGCTGTGATCATCTATATGATAAGGTACGTAAAGGTTCTCCGGCGACTAAAAAAAAAGTCTGTGGAAAAGTGAATGGTAGGAAAAGATTATCAAACTATCCTCAGACTATCTCGAGACTGCCTCAATAGTCTAGCGGTTAACACGCCTGAGTACCAAACTGAGGTCGTGTCTTCGATTCCCACCGGAGGCCACCGTACTTGATTTGTACAAATAGCTTTAGTACAGTCGACAGCACACTCCAGCATACTCCGTTGCGTTACGGGCGAATTTGCAACTAAAATGTGAAGATTGACGTGCTGTCGACTGCACGGGTTGCATTACCGTGTTTGTTTTTATGACCAAAACAATTTTATTGGGTATTTGACAAAATGTCAAATGAGTTACTTTAAACGGAATTTTGTATGAAAATACTGGCTTATGACGTCACATTTCAGAGTGACTTTTAGTTACGTACATTTGTTTGTACAGCAACACCATTCGCTGATAGATTGTGCCCGGATAACGGCGACAGGCTTGCCACTTGTCACGTTTGGGACCTAATAAACTCGGCAAAACGTGGGTCCAGTTCTAGAGACTGGTGCCTCTGCCTACCCCTTCGGGGATAACGGGCGTGAGTTTATTATTATTATTATTATTATTATTTCAGAGTACTCTCTTTATGTTTCATCTATTTACAAAATATAATAGTCTATATAATAATCTATTTAAAAAATTACATTTCATAGCACAATATTAAATATTAATCGGACAAAACAATTGAAAAACAAAAGAAACAAAACAAACTAGTAAATGATTAAAAGAGATACATTTTCCGAAACATTTTGTAATTTTTGTTTTAATCGAGCATCTCAAATAATTTATAATTGATAGTGTCAAATACCGTATGGATTGTGTTGCGTGCAGGTTATCTGAACTGCATTTGAAATGAAAGTGTTTTAGAGGAATCACCGTGAATGTTTGTAAGATTTGCGCAGTATTGCATATACGTAACAAGGGATATAAAAGTAAGACCAAATTCAGCGTGACTCTCAGATCCCTTATCTGTTGAACTCTTGTTATAATTATTGCATAACTAGCTGTGTCCGCGAACTTGTCTACGTAAGTGTCTACGCTAGTATTGTATAAAAAGCTACCACATTAATGATTGCTTAGAAAAATCATAACAGATGTCTATAGTTTTAAAGTGTGCGATTGTGTCTCGAGATAATCCACATTGAGCACCCGCCTAAATAGCACCTGCATAAATAGCACCTGGCCTAGTCCATATACAGCACCTACTGATATTTGGCAGGTGCTGTTAGTGACTTCAAGTGTATTTATTCTGCCAAAAATATCAATAGGTGCTGAATGTGGACTAGGCCAGGTGCATTAGAGGCCAGGTATTTGTGCGGGTGCTCTTTAGGCGGGTGCTCAATGTGGATTACCTCTGTTTCTCGAATTCACTAACAAGTGTAAATTTTTTCGTTTTTTGAGAGGAACAAACTTAGTTTCTTTCTTAGTTTCTCCACGTAATCTATAGACAAATTTTGAATTTAACGGCTTCGACGCTCATTAATATCTTCATTACAAGCAGGAAAGGAATGTTGCGTTGGTTTGGACGTGTGGAGAGGATGAAGGAAGAAAGACTGACGAAGCAAATATTTCGAGCGAATGTGAGTGGAAGGACAGGTAAGGGACGCCCCAGGCGGACATACTTCGACCAAAAAGGGGATGTATTAGCAAAGGGCAATATAAAAAGTACCCGAAACCGACGTGCGTCCATGCAACAACTAATTAACGTCGAGGAAGCGAAAGTGATTTGTCAGGATCGTGGCAGGTGGCAGTCCCTGGTCTCTGCCTACACCTCTGGGATACAGGCGTGAGCTTATGTATGTATGTATTATAAACACTACTTTTTTAGTTCGCGTTTTTAATTTAGTCAGTCGCCCAACGATTTTGGTGAAATTCAATGCGATGTTCAAATTCAAAGAAAAGCCGAGATGTCTACTCATTGCATGTTCTTTAAAGATAAATCTTAATGACTTAATGTGTGCACTATCAAGACAATCAGTGGGCAAACAAGCTATGATATTATCTAAGATATGTATGCCAAACTTAACATTGAGTTTCAAATTGTTTCAAATTTCTAATTGTTTATTTTAAAAATCAAAAAAATACATGTCGACGCTGGAAAGGAAAAATTATCCAAGCGACAGTTTTGGCCATATTGATTTATATACATTGTTGGAATCGCCTGATTTTTTTGCGTCGTTTGGTCTCCCTCACGTCCTTCTACGACGACTTTTGATGTCGCTTCGACATTTTGGAATTAGCGAGATTTCACTTTTTTTCCCACAAAAACTTCGACCATTTTTGAAAAGGATGATGGGCAAAAATGTATGAAGCGTGGGCCCACTCCAATAAACATGGCTTGTTTATTAAATGAAAGGTCTACATACATACGTTCATTATCAGGCAGGCGCATGCCAGAATTCGCTGTGTGTCTGGAGTTTTTTTTATTTAGAAAAAGTTGATGTTTTTGGTTGTAAATAGAAATTTTTGGTTTATAAAACCATTTTTTTTCTTATTATGTGAACCACCTAATGTTACATTCTATATAACATAATAAGTTGAGATTTTTAGGGCAGGAAAATAAAAGTTTTTGGTTTATGGAATGAAAATAATATAATTATAATAGACCAATAATTATCGGTATCCGTGGCATGGGTGGCGGAGAGGTCTCCACAGTAGCATCGCCTCATGCGCACTCATCTAGCACGCTTCACGAGAATTAAAATTAATGATTGGTTTAGGGCCGATCTGCAAGTACCTAACGCAATTATCAGATTTTTCTTAACGTCATCATCCTAGCGTTATCCCAATTTCTTAGTGCGCAAACTACACTAAGTTTTATGGCGCAAATACTAATTTTTAAATCATCATCAAGCCATCTATCGACGGCAGTCGGCATCGACTGCTTAACGTGCCTTGCGAAGCATGGAATCGCTCGGAAAAATGCCACTAGCGTTAGTCATAGACGGTGACCCATCCATGGACTGAACCCGCCGTATGTTGTTTAACCTTAGTGATCGTTTAAGATCACTCAGGCAGCCCAGGCTACGAGCGATTCCAATTTTTACATGGTCTAATGGATATGCTGGAAGAGGAAGACCGAGGAAAAGGTGGTTAGATTGTGTGCGTGATGTTAGTAAGAATGTGAATGCAGAGATGGCGAGTGATAGGGACGCATGGAAGAGAGTGACATACTGCGCCGACCCCAAATAATGGGAACAGGGCAAGAATATGATGATTGTTTTTTTACATGAAGCGATTGCTAGACAACCCAGAAGCAGATGTGTTCTTTTATCACTAAAGTAATTTTGGCTTATTTGTTTTCTTTTTCCTACGTGGCGTTTAGTTAAAATGCCTATGAAGTACATTTTATTTTAATTGTTACTGAGCATCGTTTTGTGACTAAAACGTTACTAGTTTTCTAAACATATTCACATTTTGTATTGATTATAATAATTAATAGGACTAAATACTTAAATTTGTGTCACAATTACGAAAAAACAAATATTTGATTAATATTTAGTTAATTTTGCCTCAACGTCCACATGTTTTTTTATTTTGGTGAGGCAGCTTTTACTTTGATATAAATTCTAAAAAAATTTATGTATTACATTTTTACCATAACTTCCTTAATCAAAGCTTGTTGGTTAGTCAATTTTTCCCATCTCTACTTTTAGGGAAAATTTTACTAAGCGACACTATCTTTAAAACTAAGCATTATTTTTAATAGTTACGTATAACTATAACGTAGATAAAAAAAAGAAAAATTATAAGAATCAGGCATTTTGGGCCATTACAACAATTTACACGTTTTTTTTTCTGAAAATTCAATCTTTAAACAGCTCTACTGTAAAGTTAGTCTGATGTCGCTTGGATAATTTTTCCTTTCCAGCGTCGATGTAAAAATGACGTCAGCGACAATTTTAAAACGTTAAAAATGTGCGTACATACGTAGTCGAGATACATTGAGGGGACGACTGTCAGTCGAGATAACAAAGTTTATTGCATGCAAAGAAAAAATATATCATTTCGCACCCTTGCAAGAACAACGTGATATTTCGAAGAAAACCATTTTTATTCATAGAAAGTCTTTTTTTAACGCGATTTTATTTACTCCGAAAACGCCGGAATAATGATCAAAAGAGACACTGCGTCACGTTATGGCGCTATCTCTTTCGACCATTACCTACTTTGAAACCTTAAAAAAATGCTCTCATGTAACTTAAGGGTTCCGAAATAACACGGTGTGCGATTTGGAAAAAAGATAATTATAGTAGGTACCGAATGTATTTTTTTATTTAATCAGACTGCCCTGTTGGTTTACCCGTTAAGACGCTTAACTAACAAGACCAAGGTCGTGGGTTCGAATCTCACTCGGGCCGCCTTACATTTTTAAAAATGGCCTCATCACTCTGGGTGTACATATTTACATAACATAACATAACATAACATTTACATACAGGCACATACATTGCTTCTGGCCCCACACTAGGATACCCTGTGTCGTGGGAACCAGAAACAGCGATGTCACAAACATGTAAACATTTGGATGAAAAAAAACTCCAGGTCTTGGGACCTGCTGGGGGATCGAACCCATCGATGATCGGGGATCGGTCCCACTCGGTCCCACAGGTTCGTGGTCCCATGAAAAGTGGTTGTGTTTTGTGGAAGTTATTATTATTTGAATTATCAAACGTAAAATTGGCATTTTATCCCGCTGCCGTTGGCTCAGCGGCTAACAAATTTGGTAGCGGTTGATGAATATAAATTAAACCTTATATTCATCAACCGTCGTTCTAAAGTCTCTTGTGTAAAAGGGACCCTTATCATTTGCGGAGTTGAACCAAAAGGTTACAGATACCAACTTATTGTTAGTCGTGGGAAGCGCCTTATATCACATTTTCATGGATATATGTAGGTACCTACATAGCTCCCCGGTTGAACAGTATCAAAACTATCAATTGACATTTTCTGGATCACCAAGGGTGCCTACCCCCGAATAAAAATTTCTCCATATTTCATGCGATCGAGAAAAAAAAATTGTTAAAACCATATTAAAGTTTAGGGCCGGATTTAGGGGAGGGAAACCGGGGCGAAAGCCCCGGGGCCTCCACGAACGGGTGGCCTCCACAATAAAGACTTCGAAAAAAAAAAATTTCAAATTAAAAAAATGTGTTTGTTAAATACTAAGTGAATCTACTTGCTTTCACAATAAATAATTTATTGAAAAACACGACTGAAAATTTTTTTTTCATTTTATTTGGAAAATAACTTGGGGCGAGGGGGCCTCCGCTCCTTTATTGCCCCAAGGCCTCTGGACCTCTAAATTCGGCCCTGTTAATGAAAATAAAACAGAGCAGTGACATTTTTTTTAATGCTTCAACGTTGGATGGCGTGGATACACGACTATGATTCCGTTCCGTTTTGCTTATACGCCCTTTTAGAATGAGAAGGTTTTCAAAACCAAAATCATGAATGAAAATCTTATCTGAGGTAAAAACAAATAACGTAGGGCTATCCAGTTTAGCTTCCTTTTCATATACAGCAAAGGAAAAAATCCCGAATTATTGTCCATTGTGGCGTTCCTACGAAAATAGGCTGTTAAATGTGTCGCTATAAAAATTAATTTAACTCGTGAATAAGTATTTTCGTTTAATGATTTTTTTTTATTATGGTTGCTGTAGCTTAAGCCAATAAGAGAGTTGACAGATACCTCAACTAGCATTTAGTGACTAAGCACCAATTTGCCGGCTGCCGTCGATAGATGGCAGTCGTTAATCCAAGTCAGAGGCCTTAGGGCGGCTTGAAAACTTCTGTCAGTAAGACCAGCCACGAGTCTTACAAGCCTCCACCAATCCGGACTTGGCCCCCGTGGTGGAGTATGGCCTATACCTTCCTCAGGGAAGAGACCCGTGCCCCTCGGTGGGGACATAATGGGTTGATGATGACACCAATTTGCAGCTGTGATCATCTATATGATAAGGTACGTAAAGGTTCTCCGGCGACTAAAAAAAAAGTCTGTGGAAAAGTGAATGGTAGGAAAAGATTATCAAACTATCCTCAGACTATCTCGAGACTGCCTCGATAGTCTAGCGGTTAACACGCCTGAGTACCAAACTGAGGTCGTGTCTTCGATTCCCACCGGAGGCCACCGTACTTGATTTGTACAAATAGCTTTAGTACAGTCGACAGCACACTCCAGCATACTCCGTTGCGTTACGGGCGAATTTGCAACTAAAATGTGAAGATTGACGTGCTGTCGACTGTACGGGTTGCATTACCGTGTTTGTTTTTATGACCAAAACAATTTTATTGGGTATTTGACAAAATGTCAAATGAGTTACTTTAAACGGAATTTTGTATGAAAATACTGGCTTATGACGTCACATTTCAGAGTACCCTCTTTATGTTCATAGCACAATATTAAATATTAATCGGACAAAACAATTGATAAACAAAAGAAACAAAACAAACTAGTAAATGATTAAAAGAGATACATTTTCCGAAACATTTTGTAATTTTTGTTTTAATCGAGCATCTCAAATAATTTATAATTGATAGTGTCAAATACCGTATGGATTGTGTTGCGTGCAGGTTATCTGAACTGCATTTGAAATGAAAGTGTTTTAGAGGAATCACCGTGAATGTTTGTAAGATTTGCGCAGTATTGCATATACGTAACAAGGGATATAAAAGTAAGACCAAATTCAGCGTGACTCTCAGATCCCTTATCTGTTGAACTCTTGTTATAATTATTGCATAACTAGCTGTGTCCGCGAACTTCGTTCGCCTTGTGTACGTAAGTGTCTACGCTAGTATTGTATAAAAAGCTACCACATTAATGATTGCTTAGAAAAATCATAACAGATGTCTATAGTTTTAAAGGGTGCGATTGTTTCTCGAGATAATCCACATTGAGCACCCGCCTAAATAGCACCTGCATAAATAGCACCTGGCCTAGTCATATACAGCACCTACTGATATTTGGCAGGTGCTGTTAGTGACTTCAAGTGTATTTATTCTGCCAAAAATATCAATAGGTGCTGAATGTGGACTAGGCCAGGTGCATTAGAGGCCAGGTATTTGTGCGGGTGCTCTTTAGGCGGGTGCTCAATGTGGATTACCTCTGTTTCTCGAATTCACTAACAAGTGTAAATTTTTTCGTTTTTTGAGAGGAACAAACTTAGTTTCTTTCTTAGTTTCTCCACGTAATCTATAGACAAATTTTGAATTTAACGGCTTCGACGCTCATTAATATCTTCATTACAAGCAGGAAAGGAATGTTGCGTTGGTTTGGACGTGTGGAGAGGATGAAGGAAGAAAGACTGACGAAGCAAATATTTCGAGCGAATGTGAGTGGAAGGACAGGTAAGGGACGCCCCAGGCGGACATACTTCGACCAAAAAGGGGATGTATTAGCAAAGGGCAATATAAAAAGTACCCGAAACCGACGTGCGTCCATGCAACAACTAATTAACGTCGAGGAAGCGAAAGTGATTTGTCAGGATCGTGGCAGGTGGCAGTCCCTGGTCTCTGCCTACACCTCTGGGATACAGGCGTGAGCTTATGTATGTATGTATTATAAACACTACTTTTTTAGTTCGCGTTTTTAATTTAGTCAGTCGCCCAACGATTTTGGTGAAATTCAATGCGATGTTCAAATTCAAAGAAAAGCCGAGATGTCTACTCATTGCATGTTCTTTAAAGATAAATCTTAATGACTTAATGTGTGCACTATCAAGACAATCAGTGGGCAAACAAGCTATGATATTATCTAAGATATGTATGCCAAACTTAACATTGAGTTTCAAATTGTTTCAAATTTCTAATTGTTTATTTTAAAAATCAAAAAAATACATGTCGACGCTGGAAAGGAAAAATTATCCAAGCGACAGTTTTGGCCATATTGATTTATATACATTGTTGGAATCGCCTGATTTTTTTGCGTCGTTTGGTCTCCCTCACGTCCTTCTACGACGACTTTTGATGTCGCTTCGACATTTTGGAATTAGCGAGATTTCACTTTTTTTCCCACAAAAACTTCGACCATTTTTGAAAAGGATGATGGGCAAAAATGTATGAAGCGTGGGCCCACTCCAATAAACATGGCTTGTTTATTAAATGAAAGGTCTACATACATACGTTCATTATCAGGCAGGCGCATGCCAGAATTCGCTGTGTGTCTGGAGTTTTTTTTATTTAGAAAAAGTTGATGTTTTTGGTTGTAAATAGAAATTTTTGGTTTATAAAACCATTTTTTTTCTTATTATGTGAACCACCTAATGTTACATTCTATATAACATAATAAGTTGAGATTTTTAGGGCAGGAAAATAAAAGTTTTTGGTTTATGGAATGAAAATAATATAATTATAATAGACCAATAATTATCGGTATCCGTGGCATGGGTGGCGGAGAGGTCTCCACAGTAGCATCGCCTCATGCGCACTCATCTAGCACGCTTCACGAGAATTAAAATTAATGATTGGTTTAGGGCCGATCTGCAAGTACCTAACGCAATTATCAGATTTTTCTTAACGTCATCATCCTAGCGTTATCCCAATTTCTTAGTGCGCAAACTACACTAAGTTTTATGGCGCAAATACTAATTTTTAAATCATCATCAAGCCATCTATCGACGGCAGTCGGCATCGACTGCTTAACGTGCCTTGCGAAGCATGGAATCGCTCGGAAAAATGCCACTAGCGTTAGTCATAGACGGTGACCCATCCATGGACTGAACCCGCCGTATGTTGTTTAACCTTAGTGATCGTTTAAGATCACTCAGGCAGCCCAGGCTACGAGCGATTCCAATTTTTACATGGTCTAATGGATATGCTGGAAGAGGAAGACCGAGGAAAAGGTGGTTAGATTGTGTGCGTGATGTTAGTAAGAATGTGAATGCAGAGATGGCGAGTGATAGGGACGCATGGAAGAGAGTGACATACTGCGCCGACCCCAAATAATGGGAACAGGGCAAGAATATGATGATTGTTTTTTTACATGAAGCGATTGCTAGACAACCCAGAAGCAGATGTGTTCTTTTATCACTAAAGTAATTTTGGCTTATTTGTTTTCTTTTTCCTACGTGGCGTTTAGTTAAAATGCCTATGAAGTACATTTTATTTTAATTGTTACTGAGCATCGTTTTGTGACTAAAACGTTACTAGTTTTCTAAACATATTCACATTTTGTATTGATTATAATAATTAATAGGACTAAATACTTAAATTTGTGTCACAATTACGAAAAAACAAATATTTGATTAATATTTAGTTAATTTTGCCTCAACGTCCACATGTTTTTTTATTTTGGTGAGGCAGCTTTTACTTTGATATAAATTCTAAAAAAATTTATGTATTACATTTTTACCATAACTTCCTTAATCAAAGCTTGTCGGTTAGTCAATTTTTCCCATCTCTACTTTTAGGGAAAATTTTACTAAGCGACACTATCTTTAAAACTAAGCATTATTTTTAATAGTTACGTATACTATAACGTAGATAAAAAAAAGAAAAATTATAAGAATCAGGCATTTTGGGCCATTACAACAATTTACACGTTTTTTTTTCTGAAAATTCAATCTTTAAACAGCTCTACTGTAAAGTTAGTCTGATGTCGCTTGGATAATTTTTCCTTTCCAGCGTCGATGTAAAATGACGTCAGCGACAATTTTAAAACGTTAAAAATGTGCGTACATACGTAGTCGAGATACATTGAGGGGACGACTGTCAGTCGAGATAACAAAGTTTATTGCATGCAAAGAAAAAATATAATAAACATTTATTTACAGGACACTAGTTTTGTTAAGCATAACAGAGTCCTTTGGGCGTGATTTGGACTCTCACACTTACAACACCGGGTAATGGGTGTTTAACACAAGAAAAAAAAAGATCATTTCGCACCTTTGCAAGAACAACGTGATATTTCGAAGAAAACCACTTTTATTCATAGAAAGTCTTTTTTTAACGCGAATTTATTTACTCCGAAAACGCCGGAATAATGATCAAAAGAGACACTGCATCACGTTATGGCGCTATCTCTTTCGACCATTACCGTAAAGCCAATTTAATAGGTCACATTTGACACTTCAACAAAATTCATCAACGTAACCTTGTAACGCAGGGCACACAATATTATTTATTTTTTCAAAGTTAGAACTACACAATTGCTTCACTTTTTTCAGTTAATAATACATATTTATTATAATAATGTCAAAAGAAGGCATAATTATAATTTACTTTGACTAACAAACCATTTTAAACTTAATAAACAATGTTTGTCCTATAAAACTGAACTTCATCACAAGGTTATGTCGGTCAACCCTTTTTGTTTTTAAAAACTAGGGTTGTTACCGTAAAAATCAAAGGAATCATCAGTCAAATAGTTGAATTGAATGCAATGAGTACCTGTAAAGGAATGTATAGCCATACATGATTCCACATTGTGATTATTTTATTAGTAGATTGCACAACTAGTACGCATCATATAATGACGAACTTTTAAAGCATAAGAAATTAAAATCATTATTATTATATTATTCTTTTAATAATCTTAAAAATACAAAATTAATTGAAAGAAACAAAATCCGTTTCATATTTTTTTTTTAATCTTGTTTTTCTGCTAATCGCAGAATAGGCAAAGGACTTTCGTCCGTGCAGTCAGGTCTTACGTTTTACCTTTTTCTGTATCCGAAGACAACTTGTTAATACAGGTAATCCTTTGTAGAAGGCCAAAGCCAAATCTTTGTTGTGTTTTATAAATAACAACATAACATAACATTTACAGGCACATACCATTGCTTCTGGCCCCACACTAAGAATATCTTTTTCGTGTATTTTTCTAGTTTAGGCCGAGGCTCGTTTCATTATATTATTACACTTTTAGGCAAAAAAAACTCGTACGATGTTTTTGGCAAAGTCGTCGAAAAGACAAAGAAAACAATTTTCGATGATTTTGAACGAGATGTGAGAATAGACAACATTATCGAAGAAGAATTAATTATATCTCTGAGAGCGGACAGCAGTGATGATGATGACAACACTCGTTAGAATTCTATTAGTTCTAGTGAATAAAGGCATTTTTTCTTGGTTAAATTACACTGATATACAAAGAAAAAAAATATTGGTCTCCTTTACGTAACTACGGATTATTATTATTGATTGAATAGTACTAAATAGAAATATGGTATCAAAAATCTTCTATCACGTATATTTTTTTGACAATGGAATTTTTGAATAAAATTTCTGTCTTAGCATTATATTTTAATCACGTATTTATTTATTATCATAATTTTGGATACAGACCATGAAAAAACATTAAAACGTATATTACAATATGTTGATTACTTATTAATAGTATTTTACTTGTTTTCTTTCTTTTCATATTTTCAAGTGGAGTTTAGCGCCGAATAAACCAGCAAAAATCTGCAAGTATTCCTTCTGACCATTTTCCATTGTAGCGCTTCTCTATGTGCAAAATGCTTGATGAAACCTCTCACCATGTTCATCTGATACTGCTCCAAGGTTAGGTGGGAAAAAATCCAAGTGAGAGTCCAAAAAATGAATTTTTAAAGACATGTTACACCCTAGGTCTTTATACGAAGAAATAAGTTCTGTGACAGTATCCTGGTAGTTTTCACTTTTTTTGTCTCCTAAAAAATATGGCACACTTCGACGAAAGCAGTCCATGCCCTTTTTTCGGGTTCGTTCAGTTTTATTTCAAAATTTTTGCAAGTCCTTGGCGTCATGTACCTGCAATATAATAAAAAATGCTATAAAATGTAAGTAATATTCCTATCGTGCGACTTTATTTTGCACTGTAACTGAGATTATTATGTAATTTTCACTACACATGTAAATATTGTTCGAAGCTTACCAAAATATTCCGTGTAAATCCAAAACAAGCACTAACAACTTTTTAACGTACTAAGCGCCACGAAATCACAGCGATAACTGCGCAGGCGCATGTATTCTTATAAAAATGACTCAGTCGGTATCGTTCTCTCTCTTTCTATCGATACAAGTCGTTTTTTGTGCATCACCACTATCTCAACTAAATAAAGTTGCTCTAACGCACGAACAATAGTAAAAAGTATAGAATTTTAAGTGTTGAAAAAATTTTTTTTAAAAAGAATTTATACGTGATAGCAAAAAAATAAAAACAGATCTATATTCAGGATATTGAATACTTCATACTGATTCTATTTTTGGTTAAAGGAGTTTTTTGTTGCAGACCAGTGTTACTTACGTGTCTTATTTTGTTTTATAAATTTAGGTTACACAATAATGGGACAGAGTTTTGATTAATAATTGTTTATTTGATTTGATTTTCAATGGAACTCAATTAAAATTACAGTACCTATACATACTTTTTCACGATTTCACGAGGTATCGATTCATTCGATTTAATCGATGTTTTTTAGCAGGCTACCTCACTATGAAGCTAAGACTGACACATGTCAAATGTGGCCTATTAAATTGGCTTTACTTTACTTTGAAACCTTAAAAAAATGCTCTCATGTAACTTAAGGGTTCCGAAATAACACGGTGTGCGATTTGGAAAAAAGATAATTATAGTAGGTACCGAATGTATTTTTTTATTTAATCAGACTGCCCTGTTGGTTTACCCGTTAAGACGCTTAACTAACAAGACCAAGGTCGTGGGTTCGATAATCACTCGGGCCGCCTTACATTTTTAAAAATGGCCTCATCACTCTGGGTGTACATATTTACATAACATAACATAACATTTACATACAGGCACATACATTGCTTCTGGCCCCACACTAGGATACCCTGTGTCGTGGGAACCAGAAACAGCGATGTCACAAACATGTAAACATTTGGATGAAAAAAAACTCCAGGTCTTGGGACCTGCTGGGGGATCGAACCCATCGATGATCGGGGATCGGTCCCACTCGGTCCCACAGGTTCGTGGTCCCATGAAAAGTGGTTGTGTTTTGTGGAAGTTATTATTATTTGAATTATCAAACGTAAAATTGGCATTTTATCCCGCTGCCGTTGGCTCAGCGGCTAACAAATTTGGTAGCGGGTGCTCGGAAGCGAAATTAAACCTTATATTCATCAACCGTCGTTCTAAAGTCTCTTGTGTAAAAGGGACCCTTATCATTTGCGGAGTTGAACCAAAAGGTTACAGATACCAACTTATTGTTAGTCGTGGGAAGCGCCTTATATCACATTTTCATGGATATATGTAGGTACCTACATAGCTCCCCGGTTGAACAGTATCAAAACTATCAATTGACATTTTCTGGATCACCAAGGGTGCCTACCCCCGAATAAAAATTTCTCCATATTTCATGCGATCGAGAAAAAAAAATTGTTAAAACCATATTAAAGTTTGGGGCCGGATTTAGGGGAGGGAAACCGGGGCGAAAGCCCCGGGGCCTCCACGAACGGGTGGCCTCCACAATAAAGACTTCGAAAAAAAATAATTTCAAATTAAAAAAATGTGTTTGTTAAATACTAAGTGAATCTACTTGGTTTCACAATAAATTATTTATTGAAAAACACGACTGAAATTTTTTTTTTCATTTTATTTGGAAAATAGCTTGGGGCGAGGGGGCCTCCGCTCCTTTATTGCCCCAAGGCCTCTGGACCTCTAAATTCGGCCCTGTTAAAGTTAATTAAAACATCTGCCAGTGCCTAGTCATTACTTCTATTAGGACACATTGCACATTATTGCCTCATCAATTGAACGCAGTAAAATCGATAATAGGGCACGTAATTTAATACTGGAATCCTTTTATCACGAATCATGAAGGCACTTGAGTAGGTAGGTTGAATTACGTTTCATATCATATCAGTTGTATCAGTTGTCTACAGGAACACTATTATGGTCATGCTTATCAAACGCTTTGGGAAAATCTTTGTAAATAGCTCGCATCACATCCACTAACGGCGCACGTGACGGCATTAAGAATTTCCTTATGTATTAGAAAATACCTAATAAGTGAGAGCTAGGCTGGTTTTAGAGTCACGCTGACCACGCGCGGACCGTCAGCGCTGATAGACAAAATGTATTGCTGGTCAGCGCTGAACGGTCGGCGTTTTTTTAAAACGGTCCTTAGGACGTACACAGATATTATCCTGGTCAGTGACGAGTGTCAGCGTGACTCTAAAACCGGCCTAAAACTTCCAATCCGAGGTCGGCACGCTTGGTGATTAGTCTGTACTTTCGCTCTCTGAGAGATGGCACCAGCCTAGGCGACGACGCTAATCGCACGCCATAACGTCAAAAGACGCGACTTTCGAGTACATTAACTGTCAAATTATGACATTTTAGTCACAAAACGCGAGACTCGCGTTATCGTACTACTTATGCTGGTTCAATATACCATTAAAAAAAGTAATTAGAAAAATATGTTTGGTTTCATACAGTTCCGGACCTTGGCGGGACTTGGCCGTTTTTTACTGTTTGTGAACATGTAGGGAATATACAAATATCATATCAATCTTAACACTTGAATGTATTACACCTCGCTTGTCGCTCTTTAAATAAGGCAATCAATTCTTTTCGAGCAAGAGCTTTTTCTTTTGACCTTAGTACCCCCGTTGAAACATTGAATGTGTTATTATGGCGGATGGCCCGAAAAATAATAAAATGTTTAAATTAAGAGTGAATGGCCAGAGACCGTGTGAAATGGCATTTGGGGAAAAGGCTTACACCCAACAGTGGGGGGCGGGGGAGTGGGGGGGGGCTCGATTCAGTTAGTGCATTATAGTACGCTGATGGATAGTCGGCCTGGTCACGTGACGTTATGGGTGCTCGCGTTGACTGGAAGCGGCAAAGAAACTAAATCGACGTGTTCATGTAGTTGTTATTGTGCTACAATGAGGAGGTCTATATTCTGCAGTGGGCAGCAAATTTCTGATTATGATCATTTCAATATTTTGTTTTTCGTTTCAAAGACGGTTTCATTATCGGGTTTGCATGTGAGGTAAAGTTGTTCATAAAATAAGTATCTCAACCAAGCCTGGGCCGCACTCATCGCGATAACATTCGGGCGATAAACTTCGTCTTCGGTCTACGGCGTATCCTCGCGGCCACACAATGCGCGATGTAAAGTGTATCGCGATGTGCAAGCGATGTCAAATGCAAAAAACAAAATGGACGCCGCGGTTGCTCTGTATTTTATGGCAGCAAATAATTATCTTTTACATTTATGTCGTAGTTATTATTTATTTATTCGTAGTTTGCAATAAATTCTAAAATTTTATCATTACTCCAATCCATGTTACGCTTCAGCTTATGCACCTACTCTGTGAAATAGCACATCCGCTACGTTTGACGGGTGCACGCTGACTGAAGTATGGCCGCTCAAGCGAAGTTCATCGCGATAAAACTCTTTGGTCTGTGAAAGTTTACCCACAGCGACACGAAGTCCTGACGACTACGGACGAAGCTCCAAAGTATACGCGAATACTTGGCTACACACATCACGATAGCCCGAATCTTCGGGTTATCGCGATGAGTGCGGCCCAGGCATCACAGCAAGGACCTTTGTGAATTTGCACCTCCCTTGAAGCGCCGGTGGTCCCGTCCTATTAATTTTTTTTTATAAGCTTGACGCAGAACTTCGGCTTCAGAGTATTGGAAATTTGGGGTCGAGATTTTCACTTTTACACTATCTCTACCTAACTAAAGAGTAGAGCTTCTACTAAGATGTTATGCTCTCGAACTTCCATTTCACGATTGTTGTCAATCTGCAATTTATTAATCATGGAGGTTATTATCGCAAGGTTATTACTAAAATGAGCAACTCCTGAAATATGACAACTTTTGCTCTACAATCTATATTATAATTTCGTTCGGGTCTACGGTAGACTCGAACGATATGCACACCAAATGAAAGAGCGTAAAAAAATAGTTGATCTGAGTCGACGACATATGGGCGGAAAATTCGTATTATCGAGCAGCATCAATATAAAAATTATTAATTTCAATAATGGCGTTGCTAAGTAAACATGTCAATGTCATCATTGTTGTGTTAGTGTCACAAGTTTTCATTGTGAACTGTTATGGCCGGTTTACATTATTTTAGTGTTTAGGAGAGTGCTATAATACAATTAGAGAGGAAAGTGCATTAGTACATTACTAGACGTTCGAGTGAACGTTTATATTTCTTCCAGTAGAGTGTCACTTCGTCGACGTCGCGAAATATGCGCTATCCTACTCAAAATACTATGAGTTTTAATGGAACACATAAGTAAGTTTGATAATTCGAGTTAATGAAAACAACACGCACCCGTCACGGGTCACTTGCGCACTCTCCTAAAGTTTTCACTAAATTTTTAGTTTATACACAGATAAGTAACGAGGATAGTAACGCGCTCAGGTGTCACTGGATAGAACAATAGAAACCAATTTTATTTTGATTCTAATTGAAAGGCAACTAGAACCGTACTATACCGTAACACGTACTAAAGCAAGTGGCGCTTACACGTTTCTTCAAAAGCACTCTCCTTAAGAAAGAAAGAAAGAAAGAAAGCAAGAAAATTTATTTATTTGAAACAAAACAAAAAAACACACACACACAGAATGCGTACAATAATAAAAAAAATAACACAGAAAGCATAAAAAGCGTAAAAATAAATAAACTGTACTCGTACAACATGAAAATAATAATAAAATACATTAAAGGTTGAGCCCCCAAAATGGGCCCGATTCAGCATAATGTTGCAACAGAGTGTAAAGTAAAGCACTCTCCTAAACACTAAGATAATCTAAACCGGCCGGCCCTTTGATCTAATTTGTTAACTCCATGGTGTGTGGAATACCGTGGCATCCAAGAAGGTTATTATAATCTGTGCCAACTGAGAAGGTGTAGTAAGTAATCTGTGGTGTTTTTCATTGGCGCGAATATACAATACTGATGTAAGCATGGTAGCGAGATTTGGGTATGGCAAAAGAATCATGAAAGTAGGATTAGTGCAGTACAAATGAGATCCTTAAGAAATATGTGGTGTTACTTTGAATGACAGAATACGTAATAGTGTGATCAGAGACCAAGGATGTAGAGAAAGAGGAAGTAGTGAGTGACTAGAATTGAAAAAAGGAATGTTGCGTTGGTTTGGAGATGTGGAGAGGATGAACGAAGAAAGACTGACAAAGCAAATATATCGGGCGAATGTGAGTGGAAGGGCCGGTTATGGACGCCCCAGTTGGACATACTTCGACCAAATAGGGGATGTATTAGCAAAGGGCAAGATTAAAAGTACCCGAAACCGATGTGGATACATGCAACGACTAATGGATGTCGATGAAGCGAAAGTGATTTGTCAGGATAGTGGCAGGTGACGGTCCGTGGTCTCTGCCTACTCCTCTGGGATACAGGTGTGAGCTTATGTATCTGAATGTATTAAGAGATTTATATCTATTGGTGGTTGATAAATACAGAGGCGTCACCATATAAAAAAACATAGTGGAATATTATTTTGCGTCTACATTTTACCCGAGCGAAGCCGGGTTTTCGTCTAGTCTTTAATAATATAATAAACTAGCGATCGGCGCCGGCTTCCCACGGGTGACAAAAACGTTTCCGTGCAAATAGCTACATTATCTCCATTGAAAATTCGCTGGGTAGTAATTAATTTTTTTACACCTTGGGTAAAACATTGTTCGAGATTTCATACGGAACCCAAAACTTTTTGAAAATCCAATATTGCCTATGTTACTCACGAAGAATGTGACTTTGTAATGGTGAAAGAATTTTTAAAATCGGCTCAGTAGTTGCTGAGCCTATTCTTTACAAACATACACACAAAAATACAAATTTTTCCTCTTTATAACATTAGTATAGAAGTATAGAAAAGAAAACAACCCTCTTCGTCAGTAATATAATAAAAAAAAAAAACAATTTTACATTTTGAGCGCCTTTTTGTTATCATTATCATGCTTAAAACAGTATGAAGTATTCGCTCAGAATAAGGGCAGCCTCACACAGCCGTAATGTCTCTCTGAATAAATTCAGAAACGGAATTCAGAGAGTCATTCCGGCTGTGTGAGGCCGGACTAAGAGTTCTTATTCTGAGAGTATTTGATGAATACTCACAGCGATTGAATCACTTCAACAACGATTGTGATGACGTTGGCATTGGTGAACCTCCGTTAATGACCGGTCTAGCCTGCCCGATGTTTCCAATCTGCTGACTCTCTGTTTGATCATGACCTTACATTGCTGTGTCAAGTTATTCGATCCCGCAGCGCCATCGTGATTATTGAGTGTCACGTCGTAATGCGTTTGTGAGTGGTTATTGTTGTTGATATAACATTGTCGTTAACAATCTCTGTGGTGGAGTGGTTAGCGCATCTGCCTACCATACGAGAGGCCCCGGGTTCGAATCCCGGCTGGGGACAAAAAAAAAGAAACCCTGGTCTTGTATGTTTACATGTAGCAATGTATGTGTCTGTATGTAAATGTTTATGGTTAAATGTTTATAAAGAACGCGTTTTCATTTTCAGAGCTAAGAAGGGGAAGGCACCGCCGCCGCCGCCGGAAAATACTCTTTCGTACTTTGGAATAGTAAGTTTATTTAATACTGTCTGTTTAAAAACGTCTTCTTGCGAGATTAATTTTCGGGTTCCGTACCCAAAGGGTAAAACAGACCTTATTACTGAGACTCCGCTGTCCGTCCGTTCGTCCGTCCATCCGTCCGTCCTTCCGTCTGTCACCAGGCTGTATATTATTATGAACCAAGATAGTTAGACGTTGAAATTTTCACAGACGATGTATTTCTACTGCCAACTAAATACATATTTAATGGGACGGGCTCCCATACACGAGACATGATTTTTTTGCCGTTCTCGTAGATTATAAGTAATGGTACGGAACCCTTCGTGCTCAAGTCCTAGTGCACTTGGCCGGTTTTTATCTTTCATCAGCCTATAAACAGAGACCACTGTTGGAGGTAGGTCTCGCCCAATAGGCTATTTGGCCGATTTTTGAAAACCATCTCATATTTTTTTTTTGCTGTTCATGGAGTCCTCAGAAAGTGGTCATTTTACATTCTTTTGTGTATTTCTTCTAAAAAAGGCAAACGAAAGTTTACTTTTGAAATAAGCTGCCAAAACGCTATCTTGGGCAATATGGCGTCGACCAGGAATTATGACGTCACCCGATAAACCAACCAATGAACGTAAGACCGTATGACGGACAGACGCCATTTTACTGGCATGTGACGTCATCATAGAATCGGCCAATCCAGGCCGTTCTCGATACAATTTCTGCAGATACATTATTTTCAACATTATTACATTATTTTTTTAGTTAAGATGCCTTAAAGCGGTTTTAAGACTGATCGTAATACGAAGACGTTAAATAAGTAAAACTGTTTTTTCATACTGTCAAATAGCCTATAACCAATAGCCAAATATTCTCCCAGCGGCGTTTTTATCAATAGAAAAGCAATAGATAGATAGATAACTATGACAAAATGGCATTCGTGCTACGCCCGCAGTAACTTATGGTCCGGATCAACTTACTTCAACTTCAACTTGCCCAGAAACGGAGTTCGCGTCGCCGTCGTCGCTGCTCGTCTCTGATTGCTCTTGACCATATTTTATCAACGTGAAGTGCTTACGAAAGTTATAGTTAAAAAAAAAACATTTCCTGAACGACAACTACTACACTACTGTAGTACAGCTAGAGTAGTGTCGTTGCCAATCAACGACACTACCCCGCCCATTTTAGATCAAATTGTACAGCCATAACACTACAAAGTTCAGTTTTTTTTTTTAATGACAGTATGATTTATTTTCATACTAACTAAATTTAAAATAACAATGATAAACTAAATATGAAAACTAAACTAAATATTAAAAACTTAAAATTACATTAATATTAATAAACTTACTATAAATAAAATAAATATAACTTAAATATAAAACTATACACTAAAAATATAAATTTAATTGTTTATTTACATATGTAAATCGTGAAATAAAGCAACAGTAATCTTAAGAAATGTCATTATTTATAACTAAATAAAAGCAAACTTATTTAGACAAACCATTACCTATGTAAGTGGAAAAAAGTAAATTATACTTCTCCTTAACTTTTTTACTAACAAAATAAAGCTCAATAATTTGGGTTACTAATAACTTTCGTGGCTACTGAAAAGAGACAAAAATTCTGTAAGGAGGTTGATCATCAGTTAGAACATTGAGTTAAACTTAAATCCAAAACTTCTGTGTTGGCTGTAAAATTTGATCTAAAATGGGGGCGGTAGTGACGTTTATTGGCAACGATACTACTAGCATTGAATTGCTACTAGTAGTACCGCTGGTATTGTCGATGCCAGAAAATGAAAAAAAAAATTATGATGGTAAGCGCCGCCGCCGTACTTATAGCCCCTCTATGTACAGTTTCGGCACGCGAAATGGTACGAGGTCGTTGCAACGGTGGTCGGCGTGATTCTTGGGCTCCTGTCAGCGCTGGGCATCTGCTACAACCTCCTGCTGTTCGGGCAGCTGAGCACAGCTTTCATCGAGAGGACAGCGCAGCAGCAGGCCACCAGCAGTCGGATGCCGCTGCTGGAGATGTTCGGCGGGGGACGGCGGTTGTGAGTACCATTGTGGGACGCTGAGGAAAATTCTATGGATGATAGTGGTGCTGGGCAATAGGCATGGGCAACTTTTACTCTGAGAGAAAGTCCAAGAAAAGAGGAAGTGGCGTGACTCATCATCATCAACCCACCAATCCGGACTTGGCCCCCATGGTGAAGTATGGCCTATACCTTCCTCAGGGAAGAGACCCGAGCCCCTCGGTGGGGATAATATAATGGGTTGATGATGATTTGAAAAATTCAATCGTCTACCTATTGCCACACGTTTGTTGGGGAGCCTCCATTGGCGTGAAGGTACAAATCACTAAATGAGGCCTATAAATATGAAATTATAAAGTATTTACTCGAAAAAATTTTGCTGGGAACTCCTTGTTTTTTTGGGTTACTAAAAATAAAGAAAATTTTTTGTCATGGACATTTAATTTTTAGTGATTATTAGGCACGGTAGCCTATTTATGCAAAGTCCTGTGCGTTTCACGTAATATAGAGGTAAAACAGACTTGACATTTCTATGTCTTTAATAAATTGACCGATCAAATTTTAAATTCCGCCGAATAGATAAAAGAATGCTTTAAAATTTCGATAACGTATCTTAGGAAAACATGTTTAGCTCTTGGGAAAGAAATGTCACTTCGTCCTAAGTATCGTACGTAAGACGTTCCAGGTAGGCTTAGAAAAGATGTTCGTAAGAATGCAGATAATATGTCTGCTGAGGGAACACTGTAATCAACTGAACACACGGTATTTTCTCCCTTTTTTAACGCTGAATTTGTTTTGCCCAGATCCAACGCGTCTCACGAAGAGAACATGAAAGCTCTCATGGAAGACGGACAAGCCTTCGGCATCGGCATGACCGTGTCCATCCTGTTGTCCCTGGTCCTCTGCTTCGTTTCTGTCACTTCGGTTAACTGGAGCGCCTACAGACAGGTAGGTGACCCCCTTCACCATCTTCATATTACTTCTGCAACGACCTTTGGTCAGCGTTTTGATTGCCTCTTGAATCTTGCCTTTAACGCTACCAAAACAAGGGCCGTAAGTTCGATTCCCACTGGAGCCTTTATTTAATTTGTCCAACAGGTCTCTGGGTGTATTTCCATGTAACTGATGACCTTGGCTGATTACCATAGCACAGGGTAGTGGCGTGTTGATGTTGCGTGGAAGACTTTTTGTCTGTGTAGTCTCGAGGGACGAGTCAGTGCAGAACTCTCGTACCAAGGCTTCCGTATAATATTATGTATTTAGCAAAGTCATCACCGACCCATTATGTCCCCACCGAGGGGCACGGGTCTCTTCCCTGAGGAAGGTATAGGCCACACTCCACCACGGAGGCTGGGTCCGGATTGGTGGAGGCAATTAAGCAAAGTGTTTCCTGTCATTCAGTTGTAGACCCCTAGCAGGAGTCTGACTCACGTGTGGCAGGATTTTAGTCCTAGACTAAACCTTTTTCAGTTTCTTGTGTATGCTATCGACAGAAAGCAGTGACAACACAAATATGACAGTACAAATAGTTGTATGCTTCAAACTGAGCTTTAGACATGATTCGTGTCATAGATTTATAGCACTCATCGGATACGAATTCATTTGGAGTTGTCAAGAAAGTAAGCACAACATCGCAATTCGATTCGGATAGATCACATTTTGTTGACTGTAACAATAGAAACGCAAGGTTGCCAATCAAAAGCAATTGATACCGATTGCATCGCTTGCGCTGACGTGTACTTATTTTTTTATACAAATTATTCGCATCAAAAATTTAAATTTACAAGGCTGTTTCTTCAAGGTCGCTGACCACGGAAATATGTGAACAGAAAATTTACATTGTCTTAGCTTTTACAACGAGTTACTGATTGACTGGAAACCGCGAAATAACGCATCACAAAAGTATCAAGATATAATACGTTTTTTTTTTTTTATATTGCGTAATCATCATCATCAGCCAGCCGTTGCCCACTGCTGGGTATAGGCCTTTTCTACCAAATGCCATCTCACGAGGTCTCTTGCCATTCGCATCCACGGACCTTCCGCCGACTCAACGACATCGTCCGACCATCGGGCCGCAGGTCTGCCGTAGATATTTATATTTCATACCAATTGATTAAGTAGTTGAAATAAGTATGTACTTATTAAACTTGAAATTGTGTTATACAGTTTTGCTCAATTGAAGAAGTTTAATTAAAAAGTATACTTTGTGCCGTCCCTCCCTTCGTTAAGTCCGATTATAAATTTTATTATTGCATAAACTGAATTTCAACGGATCAAAGATAAGCTTTTCGTAGACATTGGTTGTGAAAGTTTCCCCAAGTCTTATCTGGTGTTGCTCAGGTTCTATACATTCTTTATTTTAATAATTGATTTCCTCGGTAAGACGATGATAATTGAATTTTATTATTTGCACACAGGTCAAGCGCATACGCTTCATGTTCCTGAAGGCTGTGCTGCGGCAAGATATGTCCTGGTACGATGTGGACAGCACCTTTAATCTTGCGTCCCGGATGACTGAGTGAGTGAACGATTATTCACTACACGGAAATAGAAAATGAGATTCAATTGCACCAAACATAAAACGATTTAAAAATACATAATGTATTCATTTACAGATCTTTATTGTACATAAAAAAGGAAATGTAAAGTTTTCCATTTTCCCAAACACAGAATAAACAGGTAATCTGCTTAAAAAAAAAAAAAGAAATAATAAAGCTCATTGTTTATTTCTTTGTTATTGAGCAAAAATAAAAAAATACCTTGTGTGTCTTTTTAAGGTATCAAATATTATTTTTTCCAAGGTTTAAACAACTTCTATGAAATTGGGAAGAAATGCAACAGAGCGGAATATATGTATAAAAATTAACAAAGAAAAAAAAAAAAACACATACTTGTATATTATAAAATATGGCCCGGATTAACTCACTTGGTTTCTTCACCGGAAGAGCTTTAGTGCCTTGCCTCACTAGGACGCCATGGCGACGTCGCCAGCTACATATACCAAAAATCACGACGAGTGTACATCGAAGCCCATTGCCCCCACAGCGACATGTCTAAGTTGAAGGAGGGGATGGGTGAAAAGCTGACCGTGGTGGGCAACCTGGCCGGCACCGCCATCCTCAGCATCGCGGCCGCCTTCCCGCTGGGCTGGGAGCTCACGCTGGCTTGCCTCGCCATCGTGCCCTTCTGCATCGCCTCGTCTGTCTGGCTGTCCAATGTAAGCAACCAGCCCCTCTGCTCCGCGCCCTTCGGCCATTTTAGAAACCAAAGGGAGACTAGCTTGAAAACAGAATTATTTTTCTTTTTAGGAAACCTGGTTTCGAATAAAGAAAAATAATTCTGTTTTGGTTTCGAACCTTTGGTTTCCAAAGTGGCCGAAGGGGTTCCGCGCACCCAATACTGAGTTGTATTTAGAATAGGCTATTCGACAGTGTGAAAAAAACACAGTATTATTTGAACGTATTTGTATAAATTATGAGTCTTTAAACAGCTTTTTTTTATAGTTTACATTCTTTTAATATTAATTATTAGGTACTTATTTATTTTATTTTATTTATTTATTTATTAAAGGTAAACTTACAGGTAACAACCAAAGATGCATTAAAACTATTAACTAATCAGTCTAGAACTAGGCTGGAAGCCAAAGGCATTGTAACTAAAAAAAAAGATTATTTGATAATTATGTATCTGTAGTCATTGTATCGGAAACTAACCGTTGATTGGCCGATTCTATGATGACGTCACAGCTTAGTAAAAATTGTGTCTGTCATTCATGCCGTTCTTACGTCCATTGGTTGGTTTACTGACCAGTGACGTCATAATTCGTTTGCGACGCCATTTTGCCCAAAATAGCGTTTTGGCAGCTTATATCAAAATTAAATTTTGGTTTACCTTTTTTAGAAGAAATACACGAAATAATTTAAAATTACTACTTTCTGAGGACTCCATGAACACCAACTGAAATATAAGATGGTTTTCAGAAATCTGTCAAATAGCCTATTCGAGCGCGCGCATGATTCCGTACCATTATCTACATAAAGGGCAAAATAAAATCACGTTTGTTCTATAAATATTGGTATTTATTATTTTGTAAATACCAATATTTGGTATTTATAAAATAATAGTATTAATAATATATATTTAGGTAAGTATTTATTTTAATTTAATTATTCAATTTTAAAGAAAATAATTAACTAATCCAAGCGTTCAAGCGTCCACCTATTGCCGTAATCACTATCGAGCAAAAAGAAGCAAAAGAAAAACATTTAATTTGTTTGGGAGCCCCTTTAAATATTTATTTTATTCTGTTTTTTAGTATTTCTTGTTATAGCGGTAACAGAAATACATCCTCTATTAAAATTGCAACTGTCTAACTATCACGCTTCGTGAGATACAGCCTGGTGATGGACGGACGGAACGGACGGACGGACGGACTGCGGAGTCTTATTATTACTAGGGTCCGCTTTACCCTTTGGGTACGGAACCCTAAAAAGAAATTTCACCACTACCAAGGAGAATACTCCTTGCTCGCGTCAGCAAGGGAACCGAATTGATGTTTGACGATTTTTACCCTTATTGTTCCTATGTTTGAATTACATAGATCTAGCGTTATTGTACTGCGATACGATAAAAGAGTTATCCACAGTAATCACCCGCCTAAATAGCACCTGCAGAAATAGCACCTGGCCTAGTCCATATTCAGCACCTACTGATATTTTTTGGCAGGTGCTGTTAGTGGATTCAAATGTATTTATTCTGCCAAAAATATCAATAAGTGCTGAATCTGGATTAGGCCAGGTGCTATTTGTGCAGGTGCTATTTAGGCGGGTGCTCAATGTGGATTACCTCCGATAAAAGAATCTCTAACCAGAAATACAATTCCTCAGTAAATGCCTTTACGTAAATTCTCTGACCTCAGTACCAGACTCGGTCGTCGGTGCGCGAGATGGACTCGTACAGCCAGGCTGGCAAGCAGGCTGAGGAGGTGCTCAAGTCTGTTCGTACCGTCGTGGCCTTCGGCGGGGAACAGAAGGAAATCGACAGGTACGTGGCTCTTAGGGCCCTTTCACACATACCACAACCACACCACAACCACAACCACACGTCAACCACACCACGTGGCCGGGCGTATATTTTGTATGGAAAATGAATAGGACTATTCACACGAACCACATTTTGCAGTCGTTATCGACCGCGTGTGTGATATCGACCACATTGCGACCACGTCGCAACCACATCGCAACCACATCCCAACCACAACGCAACCTATGAATGCCGGAGTCGTACTGTGTCTGCACACGACGTAACAGCATCGCAACTACTGGCGACAACGCAACCACATCGACATGTTTTCCATAACCACTGCTTGACCGCATTTTGTCATTGCGACGTGGTGTGGTTATGGTATGTGTGAAGAAGCCCTTAGCCAACCAAACCCATTGACCTCAAGAACTTAACCTAGGAAACCCTTATCTAGCTAGAGTCACTTTTTAGTGCGAAGATTATTTACTAGCTGTCTCGGCAAACTTCGTAACGCCAAAGTTTTTAAATTTTCCCATATTTTCTCAGGTCGCTGTTTCTGGTTCCCACGACACAGGGTATTCTAGTGTAGGGCCAGAAGCAATGTATGTGCCTGTGGTAAATGTTTATGTTTATGTGCAGTAGACTTGAGGCAATTTCGTATGGCCGAGTCAAGCTAAAAAGATCAAACCTAATGTTTAAACTCTACTTAGTTACGTTATGGCTGAATTTACAATATTTATTATTATTATTATTATTATTATTTTATTGCACAACCAGAAAAAAAATATTCAATTCATTCATTCATGATAATTTCATACATAACGTAATTAGGTCTTATCGGCTGGATATTTTTAGAACAAAGTTTTTTAAGTGGGTGATTATCCAGTCTTGTATAACTGAAGCTGCCAGTGATAAAAGATATTGTGCAATGTGATTGCTCAATACAATGCAAACATTGTATCTGCCCGATTATCTTAGCTCATATAGGTATGTATGACGGGAAGTATTTGACTTGACTAAGCGCGATTCTGATTCCACGCATCGAGGGAAAGTTCATGTTCTTACATATTAATATGTATGTAGGGATATATAATATATGTATATATATATTTTTTAATGTCACTCTCCTAACTATTTAAAATAATCGGTTTACAACTGATCTGGTTGGCTGGAAGAAATTTCTATAGAAATAAGCTCGCCTATGTACTCGTCTATAATACGCTTGTAATTTGTAACATAATTATTTTCTTTCTTGTGTACAATAAAGTATACTCGTAATAATTACAACTTATTTGTGTCGATAGACATATTATTCATAATTATCTCAATTGTATCTATTCTTACATTCCGGTAAATTCCGCCTGGCTAGGAGTACACGGTAATTAACGTTATCAATTCACGTGTTATCGTAAGAGCACACACGCGTTATACAGCCGTTGGATTTTATAGCGGGATAGGATTTTAAAGATTAATTTGTATAATGTTTTATGATCGTTTGATGTGTTTTAATGATTGACTACAATGAAATAGTCTACTCAGTTGATAAGTTAGGTTTAACATACCTGCGTGCGTAAGATGAAATGAAATTGAATGAAAAAACTTTATTGCAAAGCGGTTACCAGACATCAATGCTTAGGAGCATGCGGGCCAGCTCCAACAGAATCCTGATCATGATAGCAGGCCGCCTAGATTCCCCCTACATGCGTCACTGTATCAGCCTGCATGTACCCTCTAATGTGTACGGTTAAAATTAAATGTTATCTATAATATGTTGTGTCTTTACCTATAAGTACTAACAGTGTGACTTACTTGAAATAAATAAATGTTGTTATTAGAAACACGACGCTGTGCTAATAAATTAAAATTGCTAATGTCGGGGTTGTACTCGCCTGGTTAAAGGGAATGGGCTGGGCATGCATGCCGTGAGCGCAGATAGGAGGGCCAAAATATCGTCCGACTGTGTTCCGCAAAATGGACACCGGCGTCGCGGCAGACCAAGCCGAAGATGGCGGGACGACCTAAATGAATTCTTATCGGGGTGGTGCGAGGTGGCTGGAGACAGAGAGAGATGGAAAGCAGGAGGCCTTTGCCCAGAAGGAGAACATAAAAGACGCTATCTAAAAAAAAATTATCTCATCCCCAGGTACCGCCGTCTCCTCGAGCCGGCGGAGCGCTACGGTTGCAAGCGAGGCCTCTACACCGGCCTCGGCTCTGGCTTCAACTGGGTTCTCACATACTGCATCAATGCGATCGGCCTGGCCTACGGGACCCGACTCATCGTCAACGACTTGAGCAAGCCTACGGACGAACGCGATTATATCGTCGGGAACATCTTTAGTGTAAGTCATGACTCGTACTTGTCATACAGCCGCTTGGAAACGTACTAAACGTGCGGGACATAGATAGACATATCGGGACATAGATCTTCTCTCAGAAACAGGGTATAGACCTAATCACTTCGCAGACAGTCAAGCACATCCAACTCTTCATTCATCTTCATTGCAACAACATCTACTTCCTATGAAACAAATAATGTGTCTTAGTCCGACAAACAACGATCATGAATACCACTTTTTTTATATTTTATATTCATACAATAATAGTAGAATTAGTGAAGATTAGGCAGTTAACACAAGATGTTGTAAAACTTCTAAAATACACCTAAAAGTTACGAACCCTTCGCGTAGAAGAACGGAGGCTCGTAATAAGTACAAGTTTAGTGGTAAGTTTGATTTTCGACAGATCTTCAAATAGAACACCTCAACTTCAAATTGCAGATAATCTTCAGCGTGTATATGGCGACTCAGTCCATCACAATTTGCGTCCCCCACGGTGAGGCCTTCTCTTCAGCCAGGGCCGCTGCGGGCTCCATCTTCAAGATCCTGGACCGAGAGCCCCTGATTGATTGCTTGAGTGAATCCGGACTGGCTCCAAGACGAGTTAAGGGCGAGATAACCTTAGAAGACGTCCACTTTAGCTACCCGTCAAGGCCTGATGTCAAGGTGAGGGATTGGTAACTAGAAACATTTTCACACAGGAAACGCAGACTTAGACAATCGTTTGGCGAAAAAAAAATTGCCGATTTTCGCCAGTATGGCGACCATTTGGAACCGTCCGAAAAGTATGGCATGGTAATTTTCGTAAATGGCTACACGACGATAATTAACTGTGCCAAAATTAGCCTGGTACAAATGGTTGAATTTTTATTTTTTTAATTAACGCATTCGCGTCGGTATAGCGGGCTGTAAGTCACACCGGAGAAGTATTGCATGACACTACCGCCTACTTTGTTTTTTATGGACTATCGGAAAATACTAAATTTTTTGTGGTACAAATCGTTTGACACTCGTAATTTATCCGACGAGTTCGGCTAACGCCCACGCGATTGGGCCGCCGGTACCAGCGCTATGACCATCATTTTCCTTTTTGTCATTGCGTACTAAGACCCCTGAAGAACCGCTATACTGTTACTAATGACCAAGTAATTTGTGTCACTATCTCTCGGTCTACAAGAAAACACGAAGCTCAGGGGGCTATCACTCATCTTGAACTTACTTGTGCACTATAGGGCATTTGAACCCCGGGAGAGAATGGACCGAATGTAATGAATGTAGTGTATGTGTAGGGAATGGAATGCCTTGTAACCTCTGCTGCGAGTGGAGTGATGAGAGCGGAGTTGGGATCTTATAAAGAACTCATGGCAGACACTTAAATCTCCTTACTATTATCCTGTCCTCTCCAGGTGCTGAAGGGTTTCTCGCTGTACATAAAACCGGGCGAGACAGTGGCGCTGGTGGGCTCTTCGGGTTGCGGCAAGTCCACGATTCTTCAGCTAGTGCAGCGCCTCTATGACCCCCTCATGGGAACAGTCAAGCTTGACGGGAAGAACATTAAAAGCCTCAATCTGGGCTGGTTGCGGTCATCATTGGGTAAGTCATACTATATAGTGTTGTCCGTTGTTAACGAAGACCTGGCGAGGCAGGACCTGACTTGGCAGGGGATCAGCTCAGTAACGGAGTGGTGGCTGAGAACCGGGCAGTGGTTAGTGGGTAAGCGTACAGCCCGATGGTTGGACGGTATGATTAGGTCTGTGGCAAGCACATGTAAACTCTGCGCGTGCATTATAAACTCCATAATTTCTGCATCGCGCAAGCAAAGTATTACACATGACTAAAGATAAATATAACGTCCAACAAACAACAGTTGGACCGGCCGTCCCCAGGCATACGATCTTCCTGGCGGGAAATTTCCCTTTATAGTGGAAGAGCACGATCACCTCTTCCCTATAGGTCCACAGAGGGCTGGTGGATGGAGAGAACGCAAAATATAATAGGAAAAATACCCAGAAGTGAGCAGTGATGTGCTAATGATGATGAGGATGAACGAACCTTTCTGTACTCGTACAAGTGTAGAAGCAGTAAAACTGTAGATTTCATAAATAATAAAATTACCCACGACACAGGGTGTCCTAGTGTATATGTCTGTATGTAAATGTTTAAGTTTAATTTTGAAAATGGCAAGTTGTGGCACTTGGGTCTTAGCTGATTTAACCGTGATGGTGCTTTGTTGAGGTGTGGTGGGTCAAGAGCCAGTGCTGTTCCGCGGCACGATCTTCGAGAACATCGCGATGGGCGCGCCCGAGTGCACGCGAGAGGAGGTGCAGCGGGTCGCCGAGATGGCGTATGCCCACGACTTCATCAGCCACCTGCCCAACGTGAGTCACGACTTTCTTCTGGTTCCTAAGAAAGAGTCACCGCGAAGCTTAGGTTGACTTTTACGCACGTACTTCTGCTTATTATATAATGAATAATCAAGATGTTATGAGTCAGAGACAAGTGGCCACTTTTTGGCGACTTTCCACTGAGCCAGCGGAGTAAGGAATCTTGATATTGTAGATGGGCAGTCGTCTGCATAACGGCTTTATGTTAGTGTCAATATTAAAAATTTGAAGGTACAATTATGGTATGAGAACGGTTCCAGGCTCAGACCCATATCACCACTACAGGCACTTTAGGTCACACATTGCTTCGTAAGGCACAGCTTTGAGACGTGTCGTGGCGGCGATTGCCCTCTCGAAAGGGCAGTACTTACCGCATGACAAACAGTAGGGGTAATGTTGTATGACAGGGCTACGAGACGATGATCGGCGAGCGCGGCGCGTCGCTGTCGGGCGGGCAGAAGCAGCGCATCGCCATCGCACGCTCGCTGCTGCGCGAGCCGGCCGTGCTGCTGCTGGACGAGGCCACGTCGGCGCTGGACCCGCACTCCGAGCGCAGGGTGCAGGCGGCGCTGGACCGCGCCAGCCAGGGCCGCACCACGCTCGTCGTGTCCCACAGGTACCACGCGGGCGCAGGCCGCCACCAGGGCCGCACCACGCTCGCAACGCGGGCGCAGGCCGCCACCAGGGCCGCACCACGCTCGTCGTGTCCCACAGGTACCACGCGGGCGCAGGCCGCCACCAGGGCCGCACCACGCTCGTCATGTCCCACAGGTACCACGCGGGCGCAGGCCGCCATCAGGGCCGCACCACGCTCGTCGTGTCCCACAGGTACCACGCGGGCGCAGGCTGTCGGGCGGGCAGAAGCAGCGCATCGCCATCGCGCGCTCGCTGCTGCGCGAACCACGCTCGTCGTGTCCCACAGGTACCACGCGAGCGCTGGTCGCCAGCCAGGGCCGCACAACGCTTGTCGTGTCCCACAGGTACCACGCGGGCGCTGGTCGCCAGCCAGGGCCGCACAACGCTCGTCGTGTGCCATAGGTACCATGCGGGGGCAGGCCGCCACAGAACTTACTTATTTTATGCTGGCACCCAGTGCTTATTGCCTACAATTTTCTGTACCTACACCTACACCTAGCCATGATGTTGTTTGATTTTACAGACCATCCACCATTGTTAACGCGGACCGCATAATTTGCCTCGACCAAGGAGTAATTGTTGAACAAGGAACACACAAAGAGTTGATGACAAACAGAGGTAAGTCTTTCAGTGTTAATTATTGTTGGGAAGTATTTTTATTGAACTGGAGCAAAATCCACAAAGTGATAATGAGTGATAATAAGTGATGTCCACATCTCTTCTGACGATAAAAGGTGACTGAGCCAAATTGCAATGAATGTATTTAAACGATACTGTCGAAAAAACTCATATTGTTGCAAGAAAGAAATTTCCTCATCCACTGTGGACTTTAGCTGTTATCGGATTCGGTACCTAATAGAGAATCCCCTAAAACCTATGTTCTACAAAAGTCTTCAATTATAGTCGATTTCACCTTTGTGATGTCTTGACATGACCAGACATTGCTTGTTACATGCAATATTTTCCAGGATTCTACTGGAAGCTGGTGACGACGGGCGTCGAGGGAAAAGAGCCAGACGTAATCGGAACGGTACTGGAAGAGGGCGACGGAGGCGAGGATGGCGGAGGACGGGAGGAGCCAGTCGACGGCCCCTTGCCACGAAATGAAGTCAAGCGCCGCTCGAAACGGATCAACAGGCACAACTCGATAAAGAAAGGTGAAGAAACCTACATATTTATATGAAATATAATATTTATATGAAAAGGACATTGGTGAGGGAGCAATTTTGGTCTTGCTTGACTTTTCGCGCGTATTTGACACTATAAGTCCAACTTTACTGTTGTCGAAACTGGCCTATTATGGTTTTGACAGTGTCTCAATGAAATGGTTCTCCAGCTACCTGAGCAATCGTACCCAGAGTGTCGAGGTTTGTGGAGGTAGAGGCATTAATAAATACTCCGTCCCTGCAGTAGTGAATAAAGGTGTTCCCCAGCTCTATTTTGGGACCTATACTTTTTGTCCTTTACTCTGCTGATTTAGCAAATATTGTAAATGATAATAAATACCATATTTATGCTGACGACTTGCAGGTTTATAGATCTTCCAATCCCTCAGAAACGAAGGAGGAAATTATAAAACTTAATAAAGAACTAGATCAAATATCAGAATGGTCCCGAAAAAACTGTCTAGCTTTAAATCCTCTTAAAACAAAGTTTCTTGTGATTGGCACTAAAACGCAAATAAAAAAAATAAACAGTCATAATTTTGAGCTCAACTTAGGAGGCGTGAAAATCGAACAGGTAACGGAAGCTAGGAAGCTATTTAGGTGTGATAATGGATGATTGTTTGAAATTTGAAAAACATGTACTTGGAACTGTAAGAAACTGCTTTTATATACTTCGTGTGCTCTATAAAATACGTAACCACCTAGATGTAGACACGAGGGTCCATCTTTGTAAATCCCTTATTTTGTCAAAGCTAAACTATGCTGATACCGTTATTGGGGGCTGTCTGCTGGGAAGAACAAAAAAATTATACAAAGAATGCAGAATTCATGCGTAAGGTTCTGTTTCACTATCTCACGGAGAGCGCACATTAACCCTTACTTAAATAGTAACAACTTACTCAGGAGTCACGGCGAGCCCTGCATTTTGCAAGTCTACTCTTCGGTGTGATAGAGAAACAGCAACATTCATACTTATACAACAAGTTAAACTTTAGTAAACGTCAGTCTCGTATCCCATTAAGAATGGTCTGCCCACCCCACCATTCATCAGCATTTCGGGGAAGCTTCCAAAACGTTCTTGCCCTCCCCCTATTAGACAGTCCCCTTCAGTAGGCTGTTTTAAATTAAAATATAAGAAATATTTACTCATTAAGCAAAATGACCTATAGTAAAACTGTTCCGTACTTTTGTTATTGCGTCTTCTAGTCTAGTATATTTAGTTCTCGTGTCACCGTGTTGGTGCGCATACTCCTCCGAAGTGGCTCGTCCGATTTTGATGAATGTTTATGTGTTTAACCAGTAGGGACTGAGAATGAGTGGTTATCTATTTTTGAATTATTTTTGATATTCATATCTGGCAAAACAAGGTTTGCGGGTCAGCAAGTTTTAGTGTCTAGTATCTAGTATTATCTCTAATATACAAAATTCTCGTGTCACCGAGTTAGTGCGCATACTCCTCCGAATCGGCTCGACCGATTTTGATGAAATTTTATATGTGTAATTGGTATGTCTAAGAATAGGTTGTTATCTGTGTTTCATACCCCTATCTGGCAAAACAACGTTTGCGGGGTCACCTAGTATTAGTATATAATTTGTAAGTATAAGGCATCCGCTGAAAATCAGCGCCATGGCCCAACCATGGCATAAAGCTGAGCGGAGACCTATTTGGTACATATGAATATAATAATTGTTAATATGTTAAGTTCATATATTTTTTGTAATTTTATGTGCCAAATAAAGATTATTCTATTCTATTCTATTCTAATCGTATTCTCTGAACATAGACCGAGAAAATTTTGGAGCAGAACCAGAAAAAAAAAAAATCCTATGTAAAAAAATTCACATGTACATAGATCCAAAAGTAGGATCGGCTTGAAAACTTCTGACAGTAAGACCAGCCACTAGTCTTGCAAGCTCCATTAATCCAGACTAAGCCCCCGTGGTGGAGTATGGCCTAAACCTTCCTCAGGGAAGAGACCCGTGCCCCTCGGTGGGGACATACCTAGTAGGATATAAATTTAATTTGGTTTTGGATGTTAACATGTTTGTGATGTCGCTGTTTCTGGATCCCACGACACCAGGTGTGTGGCCAGAAGCAATGTATGTGCCTATATGTAAATGTTTTTGTTTTTATGTTAATTTAATTGCATGACGTCATAAAATTGGATATGTACTTAAATGGACATTTTAATTTTTAAAATTTGTGTAGGTATTGATGTAAATGATTTGAAAAGAAATATCTGCATGCTACATAAGCTATATCAATCAACAATTTGGCATACTACGGCTAAGTGGTGAATACATTTTACTTTATTACAATTAATATCTGAGCAACTTGTACGACATGTAAGTATTTGTAATTAAATTGTTTGAGTTTGACTTCTATATATACATATATAAAAGGAGAAGCTGACTGACTGACTGACTGACTGACTGACTGACTGACTGACTGACTGACTGACTGACTGACTGACTGACTGACTGACTGACTGACATATCAACGCAGGGCCTAAATTATAGGGGTCCATTAGACGGTCATGCAAGCGTCAGTCAATTCCATCAATCATGAATAACGTTTGATTGTTGGTGACTGACGGAATTAACATAGACCTTAGACGGTCACTCTGACTGATCGTCATTCATACCCAAAGGATACAAGGGATACCACGTATTTACGCAAGATAATAATGGATATTCATAAAAGAAAAGCCTGTGTTGGAATTTCGACTGCGATGTTGGATCTGACATCTGGCATCAAATTGGAAAACTAATACATAACAGTAGTCAATTATTGGCTTTAGAACCCACTAATAACCGAAAGCCACCAACAGATGCAATAATAATAAGAGACAATTATTGTTATTATGATTTCAATAATGAGGGTAAAATATAATTATTGTATTATGTATGTGCCTGTATGTATATGTTATGTTATGTCATGTCATGTCATGTCATGTCATGTCATGTCATGTCATGTCGTGTCGTGTCGTGTCGTGTCGTGTCGTGTCGTGTCGTGTCGTGTCGTGTCGTGTCGTGTCGTGTCGTGTCGTGTCGTGTCGTGTCGTGTCGTGTCGTGTCGTGTCGTGTCGCGTCGCGTCGCGTCACGTCACGTCACGTCACGTCACGTCACGTTATCTATAATCTTAATGAGTAGGTAGTGATAGTAATTTTTAAGTAAATAAAAAAGAGTTGGGCGGCGGCGCCGCCTTTTTGAAGTGTTCCGTGTCCGACTACATCGCTGACTGCGCGCTCACTGATTGACGAAATGCCATTACACGTTCACTCAAAAGTCATGACTGATAGTTGCATGATGCAAAAATCAAAATATCCAAATATTCATCAATCAATTTCATGCAACCATCAGTCACCGCATTACACGGTAGGTTATTTGTCAGTCACAGCCACGACTGTGGTAAAACTGACAGCAAAACCTATCGTGTAATGGACCCCTAAGGGTTAGAAACTTGAAATTTTGCACAGGAGTTCCTTTTGTAACGTAGGGGAGCACTAAGAAAGGATTTTTGCAAATTCATCCCCTAAGAGGGCAAAAAAGGCGTTCAAAGTTAGTATGAAACTTTGCCGTTTTTGAAGTTATTCGAATGAAATTTGGTATGAAGGTTCTTCATTGAAAGTCATGAAAAACGTGTAAAATAGTTTTTCGAAAATCATCCCTTAAGGGGGTAAGAGGGGGTTGCGAAGTTAGTATGAAAGCTCTTTCGCATGCGCTAAAAGTATCCCTATGTTATTTGCAAACTCTTTACTCAACTAAAGCCCACGCGGACGTAGTCGCGGGCAACAGCTAGTTGAAATATGTATATTCTGGAAACTTCGAAATCATGAAACAAATATGAGCTGTTCCATAGTAAAGTATATTAAAATGTACGGTCTAGATGATAAGTTTTTCGCCAATTCTAAGTTTTTCCTGAAGTGAAATAATGTATCGAACGGTAACAAATCCTATTTAGGTATGTAGGTATATAAGTATTTGGTATTTGTAGGATGTAGGTATTTGTATTAGCTTTAAGTTGATTTGAGAAAAGATGGTCAGAGTGGAGTTTTTTTTTTCGCTGCCTTTTTCTCCACTACAGACGGCCCCAAGGCAGCGGCTAACATTATACATAACTGTATGTACATTGACATTCAACAAGCAGAATGTAAATTCTTTACGTTGAAATAAATTTCTGATTCTGATTCTAAGATTTTGTAACACAGTATGTAGAGAATCGCTCGTAGCCTGGGCTGCCTGAGTGATCTTAAACGATCACTAAGGTTAAGCAACATACGGCGCGTTCAGTCCATGTATGGGTCACCGTCTATGACTAATGCTAGTGGCATTTTTCCGAGCGATTCCGTGCTTCGCAAGGCACGTTAAGCAGTTGGTGCCGGCTGCCGTCGATAGATGGCAGTCGTCAAGCCAAGTCAGAGGCCTCAGGGCGGCTTGAAAACTTCTGACAGTAAGACCAGCCACTAGTCTTACAAACCTCCACCAATCCGGACTTGGCCCCCGTGGTGGAGTATGGCCTATACCTTCCTCAGGGAAGAGACCCGTGCCCCTTGGTGGGGACATAATGGGTTGATGATGATGTTGTAGAGAATATATCAGACCAATTTTACCACCAGGTGCTCACGAATGGATGCTACCTCGTGACTCGATCTCCTCGGTCGTATCTCTCGGCATCCAGAACTTCACGTACGCCTACGAAGGCGACAGTGATGCAGAAAAAATGGAAGACGAAGTAAGTAAAAACACACAACAGGCACAGCTCTTAGTATGAACGTCAAAGTTTTTTTGTTTTCAAATCAATAGATTACGTGGAGAAGAAGCTAACAGAGAAACTCTATATTTATTCTTTTCAAAACCGTTTTAGCTTAATTAACAAACTTTCAAACTTAAGAATTACTACTCATGGATGTGTTGAACACTAGACACAATTCTCCTCTAAATACATTTTATATGAATCTACTGTTTTACACCAGACATCTTTGTCTTCTTAATATTCGTTCATTTTATAATTAGCTTTTTTGCACAGAGTGTGCTTAATACATTTCTTAAGCCGCGTCAGAGGTAACTCTAATAATATCTTGACAAATCTTGTAGAATCTTATACAGTGCTTTATAGGTAGGTACCTACAATGTTGTTAAATACTACTCTTAGGACATATGGAGAGGTTGTAACTAGGAAGAAATATTGATCAAGCAAATATATTATTATCTAGTGAAAGTCGGTGGAAATGCAAGTATGTCCCAAGTGGTCATACGTTGACAAAATAGAAGGATAGTGAAGAGTAAGATAAAAAGTTTCCTATGTACCTATAAGCGTGCGAGCATGCAGCGACTAATGAATGTTGATGAAGTGTAAATGTTTGTCAGGATCGTGTCAAGTTGCAACTTCTGGTCCCTACCTATCCCTCTGGAATGCAGACGTAAGTATATGACACACATGTTATTGTGAAGTTTGATAAAAGTGGCTGAACCATCGCAAACGATAAGACGGCGTTCGTCATAAGTAGGTACCTCAATGTCTAATACCTACTACCGGCATTGCCCGTGCCCATTGCTGTTCAAACTTCGCCCTAACACTGGTACTTTTCAGGACATAAAGCCAGTGAGCAGCTGGGAATTGCTGAAACAGAATGGACCAGAGTGGCCACTCATCACGATCGGGTCCATCGCCGCCGCCATTCAGGGCGCTTGCTTCCCCGCCTTCTCCGTTCTCCTGGGCATGACTGTTGGGGTGAGTCCTCTTCACAAATTGTTCCACGTTTTTTCGGCGTCTAAATCTTACGGGGCTTCTAAACGGGCCATGTTTTACTGCAATTTGTGGCTGCAATACAGTGGCCTGCAACATTTCGTGAAATACCAGCCATACTATTCAATATTACAGTAATGTCTCGGCCATGTAGCTAAACATTTTTGGTATTGCCACATATGGCCGGTATTGTCTCGCGATCGCTGAGCGATCGATGTTTATGCAACATCGCCCAGCTTGTTCTTTTAGTGTTTCATTCGCTCTCTATGGTTATGGCATTGGCATTTTGCAGCTCATTTAGGAGTCTGCATTGTGGGCTATATTATGGCAGACTATTATATTATTTGCTATTTGAAATATTTTAGGAAACTTTACATGTTTGTAAAAAAACATTTGTATCTATTTGTATCTAAAGTGCTATGAAAATATTGGCGTCAACGCGATATCTAAACTAGCACCTCTTACGGGTCCGATCCTCACGAAACCCTCTTTTGAAATTTTAGATATTCGCGATGACCGACTACGACGAAGTTGTGAAGCGCGCGGACCTGTACTCGGGCCTGTTCGTGATAGTGGCAGCGGCGGCTGGGATCTCCATGTGTCTCCAGAGCACCACGTTCACCACCGCCGGCTTGCGAATGACCACGCGACTGCGACTGCAGTACTTCACCAGCTTGCTTAAACAGGTGAGAGTCACACGCCTCCATAACGCCCAGAAGTTCCATCATCATCAGCCTTTTGACGCCCACTGCAGGACATAGGCCTCCCTCGTAGGTTTCCAAGTTTCCCGATCTTCTGCAATCCACTTACGTTACCAGGTCGTCAGACCATCGGGTCGCTAGGTCAGGACTTTTGCGCCCCAACGGCCATATACAGCTCAAACTCTCTCTGAGAGAACGCCTATGCCCTGTGGTGGGACGTATAGTATATAGGTTCTGTTGTTACTCGTTTCCCAGTAGATACAGTCCTTAACTTCATCGTTTGTTTACGATTTGAATGATATTTCCAGGAAATAGGTTACTACGACAAGGAATGCAACGTGACCGGAGCATTGTGTTCGCGACTCAGCGGCGACGCGGCGGCAGTGCAAGGCGCCACAGGCCTCAGGGTCGGTCTTATTCTGCAGGTAATAGTGTGTTTTATATTAGGTTATACATATACTACGCGCACTAAATCCTGAACCATTTCAATCGCCTGTCAAGTCAGCATCTAATTTCACAGTTGGACGATTGAAATCGCTATGCCTTTTATTACTGGATCAGGTATAGTCATGTGACCAGGTAGGATATAGCAGATGGCAGCTGCCATCCCTTGCGGGACTAAGATATTGGGATAAGTAAGCAAGCAGTCCAAATTATTCCAAACACAAATCGGCAAATTCAGCCAGTAAAAACAAACATCGGCATCATGCATCATCATTGACAGCATGCAAGAATACGAACCACGAGCTAAAACCAATCGACTAATAATGCGCATGTATTTAGTTGATTGGTTTCAACTTTCAAAGTGTATACAATATGTAAGGAGCTCTTTTCCGATGACATCGTTTTAGTAAAACATTTTATTGAATATTTTCAGGGAGTCAGCTCCGTCACCATCGGCTTCATATTGGGATGCTGCTACAACTGGAAATTGACTTTAGTTGGAACTGCCTTCTTGCCATTGGTGAGTCGAAACGTATAACCACGCCCATGTTTGTACGGTTTCTATTTTATGAAATCCATGATAGAAGTTGTACAAATATCCAGATCAGATAATATTTTTCATTAAATTATTTATTCGGTCAACCAGATTTTTTGCTTACCTAAGAAACTGGTGGGCTAGTCTGAGAGAATGCTACAGATAGTGCTGGGTAAGGGTTGTCAATCTAAACACAGGTCTGAGGCAATGCAAACATCATTATCAACGTTTTCACCTGTACGAAAGAATTGTCTCTAGGCTAAAACTCTGAGTCCCGTACCCACGCAAACAGATTGTTACTCGACTCTTAACAGCTGTCGTTTGCACAATGTGCATACAAAAAAGAACACATATACAGTTGACAGTAGAAACAGCATGTTTATGGTACGTATGGTTTTACCCAAAAAAAGAGTGAACGTAAATAGAGATAAAATTATATACATACCAATCCAGACTTGGCCCCTGTGGTGGAGTATGGCCTATACCTTCCTCAGGGAAGAGACCTGTGCATATCTCAGTAAATAACTATGAATAAGTGAATTTTGGCTTGTTTCCATCCATCTCCCAGCCTTCGAACTAAGTTAGATCTTGTTTTTCAGATGGTGGGCAGCATCTGGTTCGACGGACTGGTCTCACAGAAGTCTGGTTCCATTGAGGCGAAGGCCATGGAGGATGCTACGGCCATCTCCACCGAGGCTGTGGTCAGCATACGCACTGTGCAAAGTCTGGGTGAGTTGTATCAGTGGGATTCATTCGGCTGGTTGTTTCCAGAACGGGCAGCGGTAAGTAAGACGGATTAATGAATGTAGCCATTTGATGCCAAAAATAGAAATGGTTCACTTCACACTTATTACAATAATCATAAAAGAGATTAAATTAATAACATACTAATTTAAACAAGATGTAGAGTGGAAGAGCTTGACGATACAATACTCGTCTTGTAAGATACCGCCTTGCGTCCAACCTCAATTGTTTATTAGGTAAGTATAACAAAAAACTACTTATAGTCACATAATGAATTGTTATCTGGCTTATAAACTAAATGAGATCGTTAATTTGTGCTGTTTCCCTGTGACTGCTTTAGTCTTGTGGAGAAAAACACCCGTTTATGTATAAACATATATCATTTTCAAAGTTAAATCTAGATAAACTGCTCAAAAAAAAGGATTGATTCAGCGTTAACTCTCCCCCATCAACTCCCAGGTGTGGAGAAGGTGTTCCTCGACAAGTTTGCGGAGTCCCTGGAGTCAGGCGTGGCCGCGCTGACCCAGAAGACCCGCTGGCGAGGCCTTGTGCTGGGCTCGGGCCTCTACGTGCCGTTCATCTCGTACTCTTGCGCCATCGTGTACGGCATCTCGCTCATGGCATATGAAGGAGTCAGCTACGAGGTCGTGCTGCTGTGAGTGGATCTCCTTCGTTCATCTATTCGACAGCAGGTCAACTCTTTCACTGTACTCGGTTATGTTGCGGGTGACTTTGCAACTATAATGTTAGGCTTGATTTCTGTGGCGCAGCGGTCTGCCTACCATGCGAGAGATCCCGGGCTAGATTCCCGGCGGGGGACAAAGATAACCGCATGTCTTGGATGTTTCCATGGTTTGTGATGTCGCCGCTTCTGGTTCCCACGACACAGGGTATCCTAGTGTGGGGCCGGAAGCAATGTTTGTGCCTGTTTGTAATTTGTTCTTTTTGTGTTTAAAAATGTAAAAAATGTTTTTAAAAATGATCTGCTGTCGATTGTGAAGCGTACCTTAACCAGAGCCATAAAAAAAGACTGGGCAAGTGCGAGTAGGTGCATTGTGCATTTTAAACAACAATAGCTAACCAAACCACAGACACAATCGTCAACGAAACAAGCAAGCAACGTGATAGAAACCACAGAAAAAGCACAGTGATGTCATGTCAATTTTGACATATTATGTGACGTCAGCACCATCTATCGGTAACTTGCGGTACTGTGTTTTTTAATGACGCTTTGAAAAGCCCTCATTCTGGTGAGATTGTTAGTAACAAAGTTAAAGACCTGAACCCTGCGCACGATGGAGATAAGAAGCCAACCTCCTTTGCAGGGTAACCCAAGCCATTATGTACGGCGCGTACATGTTGGGCCAGGCGCTGGTGTACGCGCCGAGCTTCAACTCGGCCATGGCGTGCGGAGCCCGGATCCTGCACACCATCAACCGCGTGCCGGAGATCAGGACTGAGGACGGGATCCAGGATAAGAAGAACTGGGTAAGTGTCTTTAGTCATGTCATCTGGAAACTTGAGTAACTGTGTTGTTCACACATCTCAGCACATGAAATTTCAGAACAGCAGTAACCTCTTACTATTTATCTCTAAGAGAACGTCATGTAGTTGGACATGTCGTCATCAACCCATTTTGTCCCCACCGAGGGGCACCGGGTCTCGTCTCTGAGGAAGGCGTAGGCCATACTATACCACGAGGGCCAAGTCCGGATTGGTGAAGGATTGTAAGACTAATGGCTGGTTTTCAAGCCGCCCTAAGGCCTCTAACTATGGCTTAACGACTGCCATCTATCGACGACAGCCGGCACCAACTGTTTAACGTGCCTTGAGAACCACGGAACCGTTAGGAAAAATGTTACTACCGTTAATCATAGAACGGTCACCCATCCGTGCACTGAACGTGCCCTATGTTGCTTACCTTCGTGATCGCTTAAGATCACTCAGGAGGCCGGAGCTACGAGCGATTTGAGGCGAAAGTTTTAGTTCAAAAATACTCAGTCTACACTCCATTTATCTATACTTGACTTTTTTCCAAACAAAAAAACCTTTAGCGGTAGAAAACTCGAAACAGTCTACAAATTTAGTGCTAGCTAGTATCAAAATCATGCGATTTTGCGCAAAGAACACACCAATTTTTACGATCTGTTAGGACGCGGCGGGCGTTTGTCAAAGTGTCTAACACTAATTTATTAGAGATATACACGGCTTCCCAAATTTTCGGAGGGAGCGGTGTTGACCGCTCTTCGCGAATACCAGATTCTAACTGAATTTAGAAGCTCGATAATGCGACAGGCGTGGGGAAATGCTGTCGCTGCACTTTAGAGCATGGAAATTTACTTGAGTCCTGTGCTAACTTAGCATTTAAACCATAGTAATAAGGGTTATAACAGATCGATCTCTTTACAGGTTGCGACTGGAAAGTTTAGCATCCAGAAGGTGGACTTCAGCTACCCGACGCGGCCGCATCAGCGGATCCTGAACGGGATTGACCTGAAAGTGGAAGCCGGAAAGATGGTGGCCCTTGTTGGCTCCTCGGGCTGCGGCAAGAGCACGGTTCTGCAGCTGTTGCAACGGTTCTATGACCCTGATTCCGGGAATATAGTAAGTTTTAGAGGACTGAACCTACTTACGTCCATGAGTTCTATCTCGTTACCCTACTCATGACTCTCGGGTCATGAGATATGCTAATCAGTGCTACTGATGGTAGGCCTAGTCTATTCAGATGTTAATCACGTGTCAACTGTTTTGGATTTGGTTTCTCGCCCAAATACGACACGATTGACGAATGCTAACACGATCATCTCCTAGTCAAGCTTTCACTTCGGTATTAGAAATGTAGAAAGATGAGTGAGTGTGTCGGATGCTCGCCTTTCGTTGGTAAATTAGATAGAACATTCTTTATTGAATTCACATCAGGCAGGCTTATGAGACTTGTTCTTTCCTGCCACTTTGACCAGGTCATCAGTAGATCTCGTCAGTATACCGCTCCGGACTTAAATCTGAATATAATTATATCTGACTTGATTTCTGGCCAGTTACGCGGTTATACCAGGTTATCAGACCATTTGGGGGCTGCTTACGCTGCGTTGTCAGATTCAGGAGGGCAGCCTATGCGTAGGTTAGCTGCGAACTTCTTTGGTAGCGGGTTATCTACTGTGAGATGGGCTTGGTTGCTTTGACTTACTTTTTATATCCTCCTCCAGCCCAATGTACTAAGAGAAGTACAAAAATTTGATAGATGGCAAGTTAGGTTAATATTATAATAATTATGTATTTGTTTTTGATGTTGCAACCGCACAAACCTGTTACGTTCTAAGCAACTACAATGTAGCTATAAGTGAAAACCTTTAAATGACTTTTTGCTACTATATATGGTACAATGTACTCTCTATTTTGTTATATTAGTTGATGGTTTTCCTAAAATCCAATAAAAAAAACACACACCAATGAAATGCTCATACAATTTTAATTAACAACAGGATTTATTTATTTTATTTTATAAACACACCACACCCATTTTTTTTACAGTACCTAATAATAAAGTTAAACGAACTCTTGCACCTACTGGCCATTTTGGGATTTGGACATTATGAACCTAAACGATAGGTAAAATTTATAATAACTAGGGTAGATACCCATTATGAATCTTAACTGATACAGTTACACCGACGACAGATCCTAACTCCGCACCTCAACTGTCCAGGAGCTCGACGGCGTGGACACGCGAACCGCGCTGACGCTGCCGCGGCTGCGGCGCCAACTCGGCGTGGTGCAGCAGGAGCCCATCCTATTCGACCGCACCCTGGCAGAGAACATCGCCTACGGGGATAACACTCGCAAGGTCACCATGCACGAGATCGTCTCCGCTGCCAAGGCGGCCAATATACACAACTTCATCGTGTCTCTGCCCAAGGTGAGATTGGCGGACATGACTGGCCATGATCTATTTGGCATCTAAAGCCTGAATTACACCGGGGCAACACTGTGCGGCATTGCGGCTTGCCACAAGGCCGCATGCTACAAAGGTGCGGCAGAAGAAGAAGAAGCTGCGACAGTTTGCCACATGACGCAAGGTGTTGCCATGCCACAAGGTTCTTGCCACAATGTGCGACGTTGTAGCATGCGGCCTTGTGGCATACCGCAATGCCGCACAGTGTTGCCCCGGTGTAATACAGGCTTAACAGCTTGTACCTACCTTGCTACGGGAAGTTAGCAGATAATTTTTTCAATTTAGTTTTTCAAGGTCAACTGGGCAGAACCTTTTCCAAAAAGTATCAGGAACTCTAGAACTCTGCTGCATGCGACAAGAACTCTCATTTAATTGTGGTCTGTTGGACAATGATCTGCTAAGTTCACTAACATATAGCCGTGCTATCTAGGTACTACTCAGTTATGATACAGCAACTAAAATGTGGTTGATGTGCTGTCGATTGCACAAAGTTTTTCTCCCAATCAGTAATTAAATAAACTGTAAGATAATTTACATCTCTCATATTCGGTAAGTAGGTCCTTATTACCCCCAAATGGGGCTTGTAGGTGACCAATTAGCGCTCTAGGGTAATAATGTAGCTAGAAAAGCCCTAGGGCGGTAAGTAATTAAAAAAAAACTCTTCACTCTTTCAAAAAGTTCGCGTAGTTACATCTAACCATCATACTGGCAATAGAAATCATGCATTCAGCCCAATGACAAAAGAGGTCGCTTCGCTATTCAGCCTTGTCTTCGTATGAGTATAATAGTCATTAATTTTAAATATCGAACGGCGAAGCTCAATTTCATTCTTGAAAAAAATAAATTAAAAAAAAGATGAAAAAAGACGGGAATAGAAAACTTTTACTTTAAATATTGTTTGTTTTTGGGATTTTTTTATAATTACGTGCTAATTAGGAAAAAAACATGATTTGTGCAAGTGATGAAGATAATATAAGCTACACTCCCGTTTCAATGAAAATGGAAGCTGAAACAGCAATTAACAATATTTTGCCTGAAAGTTCTAAAGAGAGATATTTGAAAACTTACGACGAGTTCATGAAGTGGCGAAAAGAAAAACGAGTATTTTTTTTCTACTTACCTCACAATCGAGATGTAAAGCAGAGTAGTTAGCTCGGGTTTAAGCATCAATTGCACCCTCGAACTATAGGCGCCCTCGCTGCGCTCGTGCGCCTAAATATCTCGGGCTGCAATTGATGCCTTACAGCCCTTGGCTACTAATCTACTATTAAGTAAAGATGGTCAGATCAGATCAGTACAGTTTTTTTTGGCGCGGCGGCATTGTACATTGACATTCAACCATCTTATTTACAAAGCAACAAATCAAAATGTCCTCAAGATCGCTTGACGTGATACCCTGAGCGAAGATATGAAAAATAACCATAAAAATTAAAAATCTCTTAAATATCTAGAATATTATGTTCGCCCCCAAAGACTGTCCTTGTGAATGGATGGATGGATTGTATGATTAGGTATGTCTACGTTACCATCTGTCCCGGTCATTCGACTCTGGGGCAGTACACAGTACAGTTCAAGCAGCCGGTAGATCTCCCATGCTTCGTCTGCCGATTCGGGAACCATGAAACCAACCAAATACTGATACTGTCAAGATAATGAGGATCTTACTTCCTCAGGGCTATGACACAAATTTGGGTTCGGGCGGTGCCCAGCTGTCTGGCGGTCAGAAGCAACGCGTCTGCATCGCGCGGGCGCTCATCCGCTCGCCAAGACTGCTGCTCTTGGATGAGGCCACTTCAGCGCTGGACGCCAGCAGTGAGAAGGTATGAGGGATCGACGATAAATACCGTTTCATTCTACATCTAATAATGATGACAAAAAGAGCCAAGTTATAACGATAACAAAATAAGAGAAAAAAAAATACTATGCCAATCTTATACCCAGCAGTGGGCAACGGTGGCAGATGATGATGATGATGATGATAATATTAATCTAGAGGCTTTATGGCGTGAGCCGTATGATAAGACTGGATTTTCTTTGTCATTTTCGTTTTCACTGTAGGTAAGTCAGACTACGGTCAAATTACTTTCTCTGCCTAAACCTTGGTTCTGACACCTCAAGCAGTGAATAATTTTAGCAAAAAATCAGGTTGGTTTTAGGGCAACGCGTATGGTTTGATTATAAATTTTATTAAATTCAGAGTTAGCCTTTAAAAACAATTACTTTATTGAACGGAACAAAATGTTCAAATGGAACAAAAGAATCTAGAAAAAGCTTAAAAATCCGTATCGCTCTGAGCAGCACTGAGACATCGGTTCCAGGGTGCTGATGAGGCAACCTTAGTTAGCTACTTTCCATGCAGAGATTGGGTGCAGGCAAGCAGGCAACAGTTTGTAAGAACGTTCATCCCACTACAGATATCCGTATGGATACATCCGCGTCACCGCAAAAACATCTTCTAAAGCCTTCCACGTGTCTTCCTCCAAGCACTGACCTACTCCTTGCTTCGAAACAGGCATTCTCGGAACGAGAAGGGCTGTGCTCAACAATTCGAGTCATTTTAATGGATTGGACAGATAGACGATATTTATTTCTGATCGGCAGGCAGTGGCTGAGGCACTGGAGGCGGCAGCCAAGGGCCGGACCTGCATCTCGATTGCTCACCGCCTCTCCACTATCAAGGATGCCGACATCATCTGCGTTGTTGACAAGGGTGAGTGCACGTCTTTCTGGCAATAATTAGTAGCCTGTCATTATTATTGTCATTCATTCAGTAGTTTTTACGTGAAACAGTAACAAAAATCCATCCATCCATACTTACAAACATTCGCGTTTATAATATTAATAAGAGTAAGATTAGTAAGAAGTAAGATTTGGATTCAACGCGCTCTCGTAACGTTACATTTCCTTCTTATCCAGGCACTATTGTCGAGAGCGGGACCCACGCTGAGCTGATGAGCCTGGAGGGTCACTACTGGAAGATGAGTCAAGGACAGCATCTGACATCATAACGTTGTGCGTAATACAACAGATAATATTATTATACATACAATTATACCTATCCACAGAGGTTGTTCAGGTGGAGATTGCAAGACTGTGTCTTAGAAGCTCCAGGATGTTCCAGACTCCTGTTCTCTTATGAAACCTTGTTATCTGAAAGTGGACGATTAAATTCATCATTAGTCCACTGCTGTATATTGCCAGTAGCAACTGGACGAGGTTGGCGGGGAAAGCAAGAACTGGATTATCATGAGGGAAGATGGATTGAGGAGGCTCGGAGGTGATTTTATTGGGAATAAAATTTCTGTCTCAGAGACAAAATTGGCAGTGTTGTCCGGATCCATTTAACGAAGGATGAAGAACGAATTTTCAGAATGAAAATAGTCTATGCAAAAGTTTTTTGGTTTTACGCTGTATTACAAAATCAGTATTAGGTATTAATTTATTATGGGATTTTTTTAGCTAATAAATGTTATAATTTCATATCAGATTTTCTTAGCTAAATTCGGTAAAAGATATTGTGAAAATGTTTTGTCGTGTGATTTACGTTATTATATAATTTCACGGATCGGTTTTGATGGAGATTAGGGCTAGTAGAGGACGAAAAAAAATTAATTATAAAAACAGTACACACGCCACAATAATAAAACAAACCCAAAAATAAAACAAAAAAAAGAACAAAACAAAAAAATCACAATTTAAACAGAAGGAAAATAAAGGTCACGGCGGCGTGTCACTGCTGTTATAAATGGCAGCTGACTCAGCATTATGTGAGTAAACTAGTGTTAAATCAAGCTAGGAAATTATGTAAGCAAAGCTTTATGTGGTCAGTGTCTATGGGTAGCTGAACTAGTTGTGGTATAGCAGATGTTAAAAAAATAGGTGTATAATTCATCTTCTTCACCTTTGATATACCGATATGGCCTATTTGAAAAAAATTGTGCAGATATTAATCTGCATGCCATACATAGCGTTGCTGGGTTTGAGATGAGTAGTTAGAGATGAGTAGGTGATGAGTAGGTACCCAACCTTTTCGGTAGTCCACTCTGGGTGTATTGAGGTATAGAAGCTACGCAATGAAAATCACATTTTGGTTATAAGCACATAAATTAGTGACAAGTATGTAAAGTAAGTACATATTACAAAAGTTAAGTCAAGTGGTCTACATATACAGAGTACAGAGTATAACAAAACCATCATATCATACAAAGAACTTTTAGATTTATTAGCGATAACCTAAGAATACTTAGTGAGAAGATTAGCTGTTCCTAAGAAAAGTTAGATAGATAGATAAAACATTTATTTACATAAATTCTAATTCATAACTATAAAATTGATTGAAAGGTTGCGGCGTATACCTAATTTCACATAATAATTATATGAGTTTTTATGATATATGAGGATACCTATATTGGCAAAGATGGTACCTATGTTCCCTATGTTATGTGTAAGTATGTATGTATGTGTGTATATATCACATTTGTCCCGGCAAATGTTGTTTTGTCTTATCAATTAATCTACGACTAATTGATGTATTGATACTATCGATCTATACTACTATTGACTATTTATACTATACTAAACAATTAGTTGGTATTAATACAGAGGTATTAGTTATATATATAATTCACTCCTCGGATTCTGCCAACGTTATGTTTGGTGCGAAATATGAAATATGACGGTATACTATCTTCTCAAATGTCTTTATCAAAAGCTCCTTACATCGAATTACGATCTCTGAATCTAAAGTGTATACCTACAATTTTATTATATTATGCCGCTTAGAACCTTCTTCATATTATAGAACATTTCTCAAAAGTGTGAGTAATTCAACCATTCAATATTTGAATATAATATGTGTATACGAGCGAGAGGTACCTACGATTGCCACAACAAAGCCTTTAAAAATAGATAAATTGTTACTGGCTTACCAAAGTGTGTAGAGTATTTTGAAGGAATAAGCAGGGCTTATGAAAGTTCTCTTGTTTGGAACAAAGCAGTTTCTTGTCTCTAGAAATAGGTACAGGTAAAGATGGCCTCCAAGCCACAACAAAACCTCTCATTTCCGATTTGAAGCTATTTTTTAGCGATTGTAATACAATAAGTACTTTTCATGTATGTAGTTTTATTTGTAATCTAATTAAATTGCAGATATTCAATTCATATAATATCCTGCACGAAGAATTTGGACGAGAAAACTTGATTCCAAAATTAATCATTTGGGAAACAACTTTTCACCACCATGCATAACACCACCACCACCGCCACCACTATGAACACATTTTTGTTTGAAAGTCACTATTAACTTAACTGAGATTAACGTAGAGAGCAAGTGTACTATGTACAGATTGATGTATCTAATGTACTTTCATCCATAAATATTCCCGCTACTTTTTCCCGTGGGATATTTGCAGTTTGTACATGTAGTCTTATTCTTAGGGGCTAGAGAATAACTAACAACAACTTGTGTGAGCTGTGGATGTCTCGTCCACAAATAAGTAAATCAAGCGAAATTGTAAATCACAAAAAAGTTGTTCCTACTTAGGTGACCAATTTGATTAAGCGCCATAAACTTTGCATTTCTAGGTATCGTAAGTTATTTATCAATTTAATATACATATGTCTGTATGTAGTTAAGTTTATAAATTCGTCATAATTGGCTGTTGATCGTAGTTATCTAGCAAAGCCACCTGAGTGTGCACTTGCTATTCGCCAAAAAGCAGGCGTTACAGCTTCGTTGAGCGTAACGCTCTGTAGGTGGTATGTTCAATTATTGTAAATTGTATGTAGTGCAGTTGTTTGTATTATTATTATTCGAATGGTAAGATATTAGATTATGTAAGTAAATAAATATAATATTATGTTCTTATCGCACTGGTTTTATTTGTATAAGGAAAAGAATATTTACCTATTAAGGAACTGAGTAGGTACTTACCTACCTACTTGTGTAAAGAGCCGATCGCCCCATCAAAAATTCTACAGTTTGCTACGAGTAGACAGCGTTACATCAAAATTGAAAAAAAAACCTGCGTCCATACATGCCTATTAGAGTTTGTACACAACAAACCTTTTTGTTCAAAAGCAAAATTGAAAGTATTTCGTCAGTACCTACTCTTCGGTACCTTTCTTCAACGTTCCATCTTTTTTCCCCCTTGGCACTACAGCTTGGCACCACTTAGTGTCATGGGTACCTTAAGAGCTGGTACACACTAGGCGTTTTGAAGCGCGCGCTTTTGTAACGCGGGTTGTAAGAACTACGAGGTCCGATTGAAGTGTACACATGCAAACGCGCGCTTACAGCGCGCTTACTGCGCGTTTGCATGTGTACACTTCAATCAGACCTCTGAATCCCTGGCGACATACTTCGATCAAACAGGGGATGTATTAGCAAAGAGCAAGATAAATAGTACCCGAGACCGGCATGGGTGCATGCAACGACTAGGTACTGAATGTCGAACCGAAAATGATTTGTCAGGATCGTGGCAGGTGGCAGTCTCTGGTCTCTGCATTGGTTTACTAATGTATTGCCAAAAATCGTTTCCCAAAGTATTACTTCCCAAACTATTTTCCGCAAATTATCACTTGGCAAAAAAACATTTCTCAACACAACTTAAAGCAAATAAACAGTTAGCAAAAGTTATTATGGCAAGTTATTGTTTACCAAATAAATACTTGGTCAAAATTCATTTTACCAAAGAGGCAACAAGAGGCAAGGTAAGAACGCATCAAAGTCGAGTCTGTTTTCGATCTTACATAGAGAACCTAACGCTCCGACGCGCTCCGCTTCGCTACGCGCGTCGTCGCACCTATATTTCTGTTGTCACGTATTCTTTACATCGCCGACCCCCCGTTCCATTATTTGAAAATAACACTTGCCAAAATAAAACGTTAGCATAATAAACGTTTGTCTTAATAAAACTTGACGCAGTAAAATTATGCGAAATGATAATTTGACCAAATGAATAAAATGCGAAATGAAAACTTGCTAAAGTTTCATTTGGGAAATGAAACTGATGCCATAAGTTTATTGGGAAGTAAAATTTGGCGAAAAATACTTTGGCTAAACGGCGGTATCCCCTCTGCATTCCCTTCTGAGATACAGGCGTGACTTTATATGTATGTTCTTAGTTCTTACTGTATTGAAATTCCACTGTTTGATTGATGGTGTTGAAAACCATATAACGTGGTGAACACATAGAATGAACATTCGTCTATGTTGGACAATAATTTACCCTAAAATCAGATATTGGTAAAGCACGTAAAGTGCAAATTATTAAACTATCAGGTCAAAATCATTGAGGGAGGGAGAAGATAAATAACTTTAGCAATAAGAGTAAGGAAGAGAGAGATAGGTCAAAATCATGAAGGTGGAGAAAAAGTCTCAGTAAGTAACAGTGTAAGGTAAGGTGGCGTGACATACCGGGAACAAAGAGAAAATTTCAGTCGCCATGAGATTTCTCAACAAAAACTGCAGTAATTAACAATATTGTCTTATTAACCTATTATCATAATCAATATTAAACGACATCGCTTTAGCAAAGATCCTAGTTGAATTTTTTTCTATCTGAAATACTCGAAAAAGCATCTCATAACGCTTCCATAATCTATTTAGGGAAATACCAGAAGCCAAGTTAGTTGTTTAAACTAAGACTGTTTTGAAAAGAATAAACGTGGAGTTTCTTTGTTAGTTTCTTTTCCACGTACTCTATTAATTGTGAAACTAACAACTTTGACGTTCATAAAGTAAACGTTTTGTTTGTAATATGAATAAAATATTTGACTTTGACATATAAACACACCTTCTACAACAGTGCACTGAAACTGTTGTAGAATGTTTATATAAAGAATTAATTCTCCTTGCTTTAACTACATATTTGGAAAGTTTTCGCAGTAACTGTAACATAACCATAACCATTTTTATATTAAAAAAACGGTCAAAAGCGAGTAGTACTTGCCCACCAAAGGTTCGAACTCATAGTTTTTCCTGAGCTTTTCCCGAATTATAAAGACAATTTTTAAAATAATGTAATTGATAAAGTATAGATTTCAGATTTTTCCCTTCGTTTTTACAAAAAAATACACAAAAAAGAAAAGAACTACATAAACAATAGTCATAAGCAGCCTACAAAAAGAAGTGAAATTCCACCCGAAACATTTTCATGTAAAATGTTGCCAAGGTGAAACCATACACGTATACCTCGACCTCGTACTCTACAATAAGATTTCATGTAGAGCCTACTTTACTGTAGCCACATTTCACAAACTGTAAATCTTGGTCAAAATATATTTAATACAAAGTTTCAGCTTTCTAGGACTTCAGGAACTACCCTAAGAATTTTGATGATCATTAGTAGGTAAGTCAGTAACAAAATCGGTTTGTTTCAGATAGCCATAAAATCATAAAGCCCTTTACACACATAGCTATAATATAATGTATATTACTTACACACATAGCTATAAAATATATTAATATGCCGTGCTCTAATATATATTTTTGCCTACATTTTATTGATAGTCAGCCAATATTACTATGCGATAATATAAATTACGGTATAAGTTGGTGACGTCATAGAAATAAATATTAAGCTGTGTGTGCGGTCACTTGAATATTTGTATAGAAAATATGTCGTAATATCATAGCAAGGCATGCTATGATTCATAAAAGGACTTATTGCCATTGAAATTTTACATGTTGAAACAAATATATATAATCCATAATCCATACCCAAGTTTTAAGGTTCCAAAAAGTATGGGGCGCTTCGAGAAAAGGTAGCGCTGCCCTTGCGCTTCACTTGCGTGGTCCGTCCTGGCGGGGGCGCAATCGTGGCGCAAGATTGTACGCACCAATGCTGCTTTGCAATGGTGCTTTTCGAATGCTCGAGTGCTACGAATCGCTCGTAGCCTGGGCTGCCTGAGTGATCTTAAACGATCACTAAGGTTAAGCAACATACGGCGCGTTCAGTCCATGGATGGGTCACCGTCTATGACTAACGCTAGTGGCATTTTTTCCGAGCGATTCCGTGCTTCGCAAGGTACGTTAAGCAGTTGGTGCCGGCTGCCGTCGATAGATGGCAGTCGTTAAGCCAAGTCAGAGGCCTTTAGGGGCGGCTTGAAAACTTCTGACAGTAAGACCAGCCACTAGTCTTACAAGCCTCCACCAATCCGGACTTGGCCCCCGTGGTGGAATATGGCCTATACCTTCCTCAGGGAAGAGACCCGTGCCCCTCGGTGGGGACATAATGGGTTGATGATGATGAATGGTGCTTTTAAAAATATTTTTGTCTATTAAATTTAAATAAAAACTTGGTAGAGTACTAAAAAGCTTCGTTGATTTCCTTAATTCGTTCTTTTAACTAAAGTTCAGTCTTACAATATTGCCATTAAAATTTAACTTTGTTACCAAGTGAAATTGGAAATTATTTCTAATAAGTGCGTCACTCAATCAAAGAGATCCAAACCGAGATAACAAGATAAGATAATTCTTTGATGCACACCGGAAATAAAGAAAAACTCAACAAAGAGAAGGTCTGAAGCCCATTACACAATGAAAAAAAAAGGTATAAGAATAATAAATAAGGAATAAGGAACAAGAAATAAGGAATAGCAGAATCTAGCAATGGCAGCACTGCAAGAATAAGGAAAACAATTGATTTCTGTGCTATTCCTTATTCTTATACCTTATTTTTTTTCATTGTGTAATGGGCTTTACTTTGAACGATTTTCAGTTACGAAGCTGAAATCTTATTTGCAGGTAGGTAGGAGCTCAGGTGGAATGGTGTTGAGAGTTGCGTTAACCATCGTCTAGTATGAGGCCAGAAGAAACGTATGTGCCTGTATGCGAATGTTTGTTTGTTTGCTCAAACGCGAACGACCAGGCAGTACGATGAAGCGACGCGTCAAACGTGAAAAGCCGCTTCTTTCCAGAACATGATTTCTCACTGCCTTTTTAGCGCCATTGGTGCTGCTTTATCCTGAAAATGAATACTAAAACTATGATATTTAAGTGCAGCAAAACGCGCGACGCACCGTTATGCTCTCAGTGCGCCAACCATAGAAAGCCCAAGGCGTGCTTTTGTGAATCCTTGACGCATTGCAAAGCGCGAACGCGGAACGGCGGCGGCGGCCCCACGGCGCGGCGGCACGGTCCTCCAATGGGCGTCGGTCCGCGTTATCAGACGCTATCACCGCGGCGGCGGGCCCTCGTCAGTCGGGCCGGCGCTTGCGACAACAGCGCGCGTCCACGAACTCCCGGGGCATGGAGCCCTGTCTAGTGGACACAGAGGACTTCACCGGCGACCAGGTGAGCCCTAACGACCGCCGCCTAAGGCCGGAATTCGTGTGACAACTGTGCTGTGAAACTAGGCTTTGTGAATTTTCGTTTGGTTTATTTTGACGTATCGAAGTTGGGGTGCGCGTGAAGTGAACAGGTAAGTGTTGTGTGCCTCCAAAGGTGGTTTTCGTGAAATGATAAGGCCAGTGTTTGCTTGTAGTGAAATTTGTCGATAGGTAGAGACGTGAAGGTTTGTGGCATTTGCTTTGTGGTGCCTTTAACTGTTGTGGTAAAGTTAGACGTCCAAGCGGTTGTATGTTGTATTTTGTTCTTTATTAAGTTTTTATTTCGTAAGTATCTGGCTTTAAAGTATAATACTTTTTTCATGGTTAAGCTTTCTTCAATTTCAACTCTTAAATGTTTTATTTTACGTATAAATCAAATATGTTTGTTTGCTGTAGCTCCAATAATAAAAATAATAATTATAATTAATTCAATATAATGTTAAAACTGAATGCGTGTTTAGACTAAATTTAACTAATTAAATTGCAGTAACTCGTTATTTAAACATTTACTTGTAATATTCTTTCACGAGACAACATCCATTTCTTGTGCGTGTCCAGTGATAACTTTAAGAGATATTTTTCTTATAATTGCGACATAGCTGTTCTTAAATATTATATTAATTTTATAAAATAAGTTTAAATCCACACCTATGCCCTAAAGGGTAGATGACCAAGGCCTGCTTCTTGCTTTGGGATATCGTAACATAGATACATATCACGCTCTTTTAGTAAGAATAAACTTGCAAGTAGACAGAATTTTCTCTTCAATCGGTCTAAACATGTTTTAAGAGCATAATTTTGCACGTAGCACCATCGCTGCAGCTTAAAAACGAGTTTGTTTAGTTTTACACTGACTTAATTCCTAATCTAGTTGTACCTAAAACACCATTTAGTGCTAGAAAATATATCAAGCTACTATCGATATATTTTGTTTGACAACATTACAAAATTACAAATTACAAAATATCTCATAAATTAAATGTTCTTTACCACATTATGTAATTAATAAGTTTGCTGAAACACCCTATCAGGTATTTTAAAAATAAAAATAGTGTAATGTACGGAGTATTGGTTTATTTTAGTGAACCAAATCTGCAATATTATAGTATTGATGCTTAAAGTATGCCCAGAGTATTTGCTTATTCAAGCAGCTCAACAAAAAGTGAATAAGTATTTTTTTTAGTTTGCCGAGTTCGCGTCCCACTGCTAGGACATACTATACTATACATACACAGTAATAACATAAAAAGTATGCTAAATAAATAACTAATATGAATATAACACTGTATCACAGTTTCTTCCAGTCCCGTCGGCTGCATACAAAAGACATCAACGCCCGCGAGACGCTAGGCCATGTATTTATTTATCTATAGCTTAGGTATTTACTATCGTTTTACATATAATTTATCCTTCATCCCTCGCAGACTCTTTTTGTTAGCTTTATGATAGTTCATGACAAAAAATATAATTGTTCAACGCCGCGTTGATGGCAGACTCCGCTTTAAATACAAAATTGACAATTATCTTCAAATCGTCTAGTAAGTATTTTTTCGGAGCCTTCTAGGATAACTGAAACTACTGCCACCTGCCTAGATAATGTTTACTGCGACTGCGATTTTTCAGATTATTCTAGAGTAAATTGTTTAAAGTCAGACCACAGCGGTCAAGTTGTATGCCGGCCCGTAACAAGTAAAAAATTAATTTCGTTTAAATCAGACCTAGAGAGTAAGTAGCATAAAGACTCAAGAAAGTTATCAAAATGCTAATGCTCATTATATTGAGTTATTCGAAGTAGTCTCAGGTAGTTTTAAAAAAAACTTAAATTGCGCCAGCTAAAAAGCAACGACAATAAAGTAAGATTTAGTGAATGGGCAACGTCAGGTATCCGAAAGAGCAGAGACACACTCTATGAACTATATGACAAAAAGACGTATACCTCCGACACCAACTTCATACAATACGTCAAAAAATATTCCAAATTATTTAAGGCCGTCTGCCATAAAGCTAAATGTGATCATATAAAAAATAAAATCCTACAATCACCGAATAAAATTAAAACAATTTGGACCATAATAAATAGAGAAACAGGTAAAGCAAAATTAGGAGAACGAGATATTTCGCTTAAGATTGATGACAAAATAATAACAACAAATGAAGATATCGCTGCAGCTTTCGAACAGTTCTTCACTAATATACCAATTGCAACCACAGCTCTGTTGAACTCGTCACCTGATCGTGCAGCAACGTTATTACAAGATCATGTCCCCGCGTGCGAACACGATTTCACATTTAATTACATTAAGCCTCATAACATAGTTAAAATTTTTAAATTTTTGTTCTCAAAAAAACTGAGGACTTATGGGGTATGTCAGTAAAAATTGTTAGTTCAGTGATACATATTCTAGCATCGCCGTTATCAGAGATATTCAATAAATGCGTAGATGAAGGAGTATTTCCAGACCTCATGAAATACAGTAGGCTAGTACCTTTATTTAAAAGCGGTGATAAACAAGATCCAACAAATTTTAGACCCGTATCAGTCAAGTAAAATATTTGAGAGAATTATCTTGGATCAATTACTTTTGCATTTCAATAATTACAAACTCCTTCATAGTCAGCAGTTCGGTTTTACTAAAGGGCGGAATACAACAGACGCTGGAGTTTTCAGTGCGTTCTAGATTGGTTTACTGCAAATAATCTATTGTTAAATTCAAAAAAGACAAAATGTATGAAGTTTACCTTACCTAACGTAAAATTAGTTGAAAATAACATTGCGATTGGAAATGAAAAACTAGAATTTGTTGAAGATACTGTATTTTTGGGCATCACAATCGATGCCAAACTACAATGGGGTCCACATATTGTAAAATTAGCACATAGACTTAGCTCCGCAACATATGCTGTAAAAAGAATTCGAGAACTTACTGACGTTGCAACTGCTAGGCTTGTTTATTTTAGTTACTTCCATAGTATTATGTCCTATGGTATACTACTGTGGGGCCGGGCAGCAGACATTGAGACTATCTTCATCTTGCAGAAGAGAGCGATCCGATTTATTTACAAGCTAGGTAGTAGGGACTCGCAAAGAGACTTTTTCAAAGAAACTAACATCCTAACAGTTGCAAGCCAATATATATATATGAAAATATTATGTACGTTAGGAAAAATATTACAGACTTCGAAACACTTGGTAGCCATCATAACGTTAATACTAGGAATAAACATAAATGGTCATTTCCACGATTTAGATTTGCAAAAGTTAATACTTCCTTTATGGGGCACTGTATAAGGTTCTACAACAAGATACCCCAAGATACATATATTAGAGTTACATCCAACGCGATTTAAGAATTGTATTAAGCACACTCTTTGCAAAAAAGCTTATTATAAAATCAACGGTTATTTAGAAGACAAGGACGTATGGCATTAAATAGTAGTTTAATATCAAATTTAATCACAGGATAAATGTGTCTAGTGTTCAACACATCCAAGATATTATTTTGTAGGTTTGATTTGTATTAGCTTTAAGGTGATTTGAGAAAAGATGGTCAGAGTGGAGTTTTTTTTCGCTGCCTTTTCTCCACTACAGACGGCCCCAAGGCAGCGGCTAACATTATACATAACTATATGTACATTGACATTCAACAAGCAGAATGTAAATTCTTTACGTTGAAATAAATTTTTGAATGTGAATTTGAATTTTGAATTACCAATACAAATCTTTTACAGAATTGAGATTAAAATTTTCCGTTATTCAAATCAAAACAAATCAAAGTATTTATTGATAATATTAAATAAAGAAATAAAAAAAAAAAACACGTTCATTACATAATTATAATGAATAATTAATTGTTATAAATAATATATATTTTTTAATTAGCCCTTTCTGTGTCCCACTGCTGGGCAAAGGCATCCCCTTTAGATATCCACTCCTCCCTGTTCTCGGCCAGCACTTCCCACCCCGGTAAATAATAATTAGTAATTATTAAATATTACTAATATTTATTGTTTAGTTACATCATCTTATTATATCATAGAGCCACCTCTATTTTATTTATGTAATATTTGTGGAAGAAAAAAACAAGCAGTCTATATGCATTGTTTATTAAATGTGTAACGATTTTCAACGTTACTTAAGGTGACTTTTCAAGTCCCTTATTTTTTTACGCTCTGTCCGTCAACTAAGTTAGGTTTCATCCAACTCTTTAGGTTTTCCAAAATCATTATTTACGTCATTATTGCTGAAAAATCAAAGGTTATATAATTATATATTGGTTTCCAGCAGAAATAGAAATAGCGCTTACGGAATTATCTCAATTTGAGTATAAAACTTGTTGCGACAACGACATTAAATATGTTATTGTATTTAAAGTTAAGAAAAATAATGTTGTTTGTTTTTCTACCACGTTTTCACTGTGAGCAGTGTCTTTAATAACGGTACTCATTTAATTTTCGTTTTTTACGTTTTAAGACAACTTAACATTTATTTGTTTTGTTATAATAATGTCACATAATTTATTTAAGCGAGTAGCTTTCAATAACATTTACAGAATAGTACACAATTACACCAATCATGACTTGGTCCCCGTGGTGGAGTATGACCTATACCTTCCTCAGGGAAGTGATCCGTGCCCCTCAGTGGGGATATAATGGGTTAATGATGATGATGTTTGCTGAAGTTTGCCAAAGGCCATGCGAATGGTGGCGCGGTGGCCGGGTCGCCTATTTCCCTCTAATACAGACTGGCGATGGCTGACCCTTGCGTTATGCTCGTGAACGGGTGTCGTCCGTGTGTCATCCGCAGCATTGGTGTTTTCATACTTGTGTAAGAATATCAAATAATATTTGACATGGCAAGTATTGATTCTATTCATAGGTCTTGAATTTTGAGCTTTAAGAAGCTATTATGGCAAGCCTAATCTACCTAAGGGTAGATAGACATTCATACCTTATTTTTATTAGATATAAGGTGATTTAAGAAAAGATAAGAAAGAAAGAAAATTAGCATTGTAAGTACACTGACATTCAACAAACAGAATGTAAATTCTTTACGTTGAAATAAATTCCTGATTTCTGATGAAGATAAACATCCTTATATCCTCGTAAGGCCCGACCTTGAAAAGAACAATTGATTTTGTGATCACTTGAAGACATTGGGCCTCACGAGGATATGGAGGACCACGATAGCGGGAAGTTGAAACTAGGATTACTTACTTACTCTGATACGGTGTAGTTCTTGGCCGTACAAAGAGAGTCACCACCGGTTCCAGCTTTGGTCAAGATTTCCAGCTTGTTCTCCTGCCAATCCTCTTCCTGACGCCTACTCAGGTCCTTGGCTTTTCTTTGCTTGGCCTAGCGGAATCACGTCTGATTACCATGCCCGAGGTCGTGCATTTGATTCCCACTGGGAGCCTCAGTCAATGTGTATTTTCATGCTCGTGATCTACTGCATGTCTGGTCAGTACGGCATGCTTTGACTAGGTCAAGTGTTTCGCGGAATTTATTTATTTGCTAGCTGTCCTGGCAAACGTTGTTTTGCTGTAATAATTAGCCTACGACCTACCAAATATACACCAAATATCATAAAAATTGGCGAAACCGTTTCGGAGATTTTTGGGAACACTGTTACTCTAGATTTGCAAGATATCAGTGAATTAAAAGCTCAATGACTCCTTTGGCTTGGTCCTTTTTAACAGATGGAGCGATCGGGCAGTTGAGAGCTATATCTGGAGCCCACATCTAGGCTATCGAACGCCCAAAATGATCTAATTTTAATGTTTCGAAATGTCTGAGAAAAAACATAACTAGAGCAAAAGTTGTTGTTAGTACAACGTAAGTATAAACGCGAAAGTTTGTAAGTATGGATGATGGATGGATGGATGGCTGGATGTTTGTTACTCTTTCACGTAAAAACTACTGAATGGATTTTAATGAAAGCTTACAATAATATAGCTTATACATCAGAATAACACATAGGTTACAATTTAAAAAGATATTGTGTGAATTGTCCAAAATATGACGATAAGTGTCAAGTAAGTAGGAAAAATCAACCATCTGTGAGCTATTCTGGCGTGCGCTGCCGAAACCGCTAGAGTTACACATAGGTATGTAATGTAAGATGGAACCCAACCCAACTTCCACACAACACAGTCACTAGACCTGACCCCGAACTAACTGGGTTACCTGAAAAAATACCCCGCAGTAACGTATTTTTTCAGGTAACCCAGCAACGTACTCAGAAATCAGAAATTTATTTCAACGTAAAGAATTTACATTCTGCTTGTTGAATGTCAATGTACATAAAATTATAATGTTATAATTTGCCTGCCTTAGGGCCGAATGTAGTAGAGAAAAAGGCAGCAAACACAACTCCACTCTGACCATCTTTTCTCAAAACATCTTAAATCTAATACAAAGTTTGGTAGGTACGAATGTCCATCTACCTAAGAATGTCAAAATTCAAGACCCATGAGTGCAATCAATACTTGCAATGTCAAACTAATATATTATAAACTCATATTAAATTCCTAAATTCTGATAATGCATTGTAGTACAATGACAACTGCTTGAACGCGTCGATTTTATTTCACAACCCTTCTAGAATTCCATGGTATAAAGAAACAATTCACGCGACCTGACCAAGTATCTGTCATTGAACTATAATGCACTAGCAGAATTGAGACCCAAGACTTAGGGCCCATATTCTTTGCCACCCCTTGATGTTCTTTTCCGCATCGGCAGATTGTCCCAGGTGGGGGTCGCTGGGACTCCACGTTAGCCGTTCCCGTCCACCTCGACTCCTGGATGCAGATGCAGGTTAGTCCTTGGCTCCTATTAGACATACAGCTAAATAAACCTGGAACCCACTGCACCCTGCTTTTGCAGTTTGGAATACGTTCATTTCACACAATTATTTTTGTTCAACGCAAAATTTATCTGTTCAAGTTTTAATCGCCCTTTATACCATATTTATTTGGGGCTGAGACAAAATGTTTAAACAAAACTCAGTTTAAACAAAAAACTGAGATAGTGAAAGAGAGATTTAATAAACCAGGTTCGATTTTTCTACAGTATTGACACCGGTACACTCCTGGACTTAGCACATACGAGCCAATAGTGACGTAGTGACGAGTTGTGAAATGAAGGCGCGGTCATTTGCAAACTACTTCCCAGCGACTGACTGCTACGTCCGAAAACACTTGCAACCCTTGCATGACAGGATTAATATCGTAACTTAAGGCTCGTAACTCTGTTAAAAAAATCAAAAAATGTTATTCAAACTTACACAAAAACTGCTTATCGAACAATACAATATTATCAAAAGCTAGCTCATTCAATTTTCATTTGAACAGTAAAAATGAATAAACTGACGCTCTGCCCGAATGCCCTACTTTATTTTTTTTAAAAAGCGTTAGTGTAAGTTGATAGTTCTAAATGTGAAATGTTTTTGTATTGTTTTTATATATGACTACCTCGTCGGTCGAGCTGTTAAGGCTCTTAGTCACAAAGAAAGAGGTCGTGGGTTCAACCCCTCTAGGGCCGCCGGTCATTTGTACAAATGGCTTCAGTGTAGGTGTTTTTCGATGTTTGTGGTTTGAGGCTAGGTAAAGTGTTTGTGTTGTGTGGGAGTTATTGTTATTATATTATTAAATATCTTATTACATAATGTGGCAATCATCATCATCGTCAGCCATTTGATGCGCACTGCCATGCATAGGCCTCCTTCATGATTTTCCAAGTTGCAAATGCAATAAAAGAAATGAACGGAAGCGTTTGGTATTTGGGTTGGGCAGAAATGTTCCATCTACTCAATAATTATTAATAGGCATTTATTTAAAAGTATGAAAAAAGTACCTAACAATTTGGTTCTCAGTGGCCTTTGATATATTTTTTACCGAAAAAGATTTATTAAGAACCCCATAGAATCAAATGTAGTTTTCTAGTTGATTAGGCTTCTACTGTCAAGCTTAGTTATTTTATTTTCATCATCGCTTGAACAAAATAAGATGCCAAAGCCGTTAAAAAATCTGTCAAAGTCAGTGGCATTTATTTTATAAATTCATTTTTAGGAAAATATTTTAGCAGTCATGATTACTGCAGACCCAAGCCGGAGAAATAATTAAATACCTGATCTATACTAATTAAGTAAAAAGGTGAAGGCTGCCCCTTAAGCGAGTAAGTCTTAATTAAACTTGGATCGATTTTTAAGTGGTGAGATTGTCTGTGGAAAATACTCTAAATACTCGCTTACTTCTAATAGCGATTACACGCACGCGCGGCTAGAAGCATTGATAAGCGTAATGCAATGCTACAACATAATCAGCAGGAAAGGCAAATTAAAACTCGGATTATCTTCGGGAGTTTTCCAGTAGAAGCGAAAGGGTTCCGTCAGGATCGTGGCAATTATATTACGTAACTTTGCACTCTATCGGGTTAAGCAATTATACAACTCGAAAGAGTCAAAATAAGAGTGTTTAAGACAGTTCAGAGTAGGAGTATGAGCCCCAGAATCTAACAGTGCGACATAAGGTGGTGTGACGTACCGGGAACAAAAGGGCTAAATCTGACAACTCCATACAGTGGAGTCTTACGTAATTGCACCCCAAGTCGCTGTCCCCTCCGGTATAATGGCTTGAGTTTATGGGTTTGAACTAAAACTTTCATAAGCACTACACAATACACATTCATAAGTTTATTCCGGATACTCATACTTGATTTTCATCGCCATGATTACGCTCTGTAAATCAGAGAGGAATCTAGGGTGCAAGCACGTAAGACTCCGCTGTATGGAGGTTGGAGGTGTCTGATTTAGCCCTTTTGTTCCGGTATGTCAATGTCACACCACCCTTTGTCATGCTGTTACATTCTGGGACTTTCTTCTCAGTGGGTATCTCACACTCATACTCCAAACTGTCATAATATACCTTCTTATTTTGACTCTTTCAAGTTGTCTAAATGTTTAACCCGATAGAGTGGAAAGTTACGTAATATAAACGGCTGGTCGGACGAATAATCAGATAAGTTTATCCGGAAAAAAGTCAATAATATTTGGGGTTCGTTAAAGTAAAATACGACGCAATTGAGCAAGATAGTTACGAAATAAGGGTTTGAAGAGTTATTTATAATTCCAACTAAGTACAAATTATTTGTCGCAGCGTAGGACGACCAGCCACAAGCCACTACATGTTTTCGTATATCCTCCTACCATATGACATTTATATATGTATGTTTATTCTACATATATTTATTTTAATTTTATGTACGGCTTATATATATAGGTATGGGTATTAGACATAGAGATATTTTGTTTAATATTGTCTAGTTGCACCGACTATCCGTCATGTAGCTTCTCTATTATTGTCAAATATCATGTGTGATTCCTGGTGTACATACAATACAGAGTATTCAATCCATCTTCGACCCACTGCGGGTCGCTGAAGTTCAAACTTGTCTTAGTCTTATGCGGGTTACAATTAATAGACTTATTACAACATAACAGTAATTACACAAAAGCGTTGCAATATTATAACTGAGCACTACCTCAAACATCTTCTAGCATTGTAAACTTTTAGTCCGGATCCATATAAGTGTGTTGTTTTATCGGACGAGTCCGACCAAGTTTTGCTCCGATTCGCAGAACTTAATCATGGTGAGCAAAGAGGGAGCTTGCGTTGTCGACCCGTAAGTGGATCCGGACTAAAAGCTTACAATGTGTTGTGCTTACGATAGTTTTAGTTCAAAAATCTTCTAGCATTCTCTTACATACCTTCGCCACACTTGCAAGTCTATCCGCAAACACATCACCGTCTGGTGCTGCAGCGAGCAGGGCAGAGAGTAGCCGCCGACTGGCGAGTGCTAGTACTGACGTAGGTTTTTGACCACTTGGTACTTAACATCTGGAGTAATATCTATCTTTGGCCACCTGGTAGCCCAATGCGAGGACCTAGATTATGTTAATGCATTGTATTACAATAACAAATGCATGAACGTGGCGATTTAGTTTCATTGCTGCTTCAAGTCTACGCGCGCGAACTTATCAAACTTTCTAGGCGTCAATAGTACGAAAAAAAAAGTCACGTGACCCAACCATGTATCTGTCATGGTCCTGTAATTCACTAGCAGAATCGAGGCCCTGATCGTCCTCCATAACATATAATACATATACATACATTATATTAGGTCTATCTATGTAATCAGCTCCACCACAAATCTCCCGGTATGATTTTTTTTATTCCTAATTTTATTCACAGTAGGTAGTGTGGGAATAGTCTAAAATTAAGAGATTTAGACTTTAAATCATCTAAAGTGCCAGTTCTATAGATTACGTTAATTGAACGTAAGTTTTTTTTTTCAAATTTGTGAACGCATCCCAAATAATCGGATTCACGAAATGACGGGAATTTGCCACATACAGTCCCACCATCTTATCTGTTCAGTTGATAGCGGCGCTAGTGGAGAATTTAGTACTAACGTTTAAGAAATTTACCTAGATAAATGAGAATAGTTTAACCCGTCTTTCAATTGTAATGAAACTATATCTATAAATCTTAGTCATTGAATAAATAATACAAAAAATGGGGAACAGGATTTACAATTAATTCGTTAGTTACAATTTTGCCCACCTGAACAGATAACTTGGTGGCGCTGTATGTAGGTTGTGCTGAAAAAATATCATCTCGCCATACATACATACATTCAACTATCATAAATCTAACACTGCATAAAATAGTGCACAGACAGGGCGTTGAACCTAACGCTACAAATGATAACGTGATAAAAGAGCGTAGAAAGCACCACAAAAAAGTTTCCTGATAAGAAACCACCACCTACGACGTATTCCGTCATTGTGCGCTGCAAAAACTGATTTATTAATCGCTGGTAACCGCTTGTTTCTACACAAATGGAGCTAGTGATTAACGGCAGAAGGTCCAATTTGGTTCGGAGGAAATTTCGCAGATTTTGTGAAGGTACCGGCTGCCGTCGACAGATGGCAGTCGTTAAGCCAAGTCAGAGGCCTTAGGGCGGCTTGAAAACTTCTGACAGTAAGACCAGCTACTAGTCTTACAGGCCTCCACCAATCTGGACTTGGCCCCCGTGGTGGAGTATGGCCTATACATTCCTCAGGGAAGAGACCCGTGGCCATTCCCCGTCCCGTCCCCACCCCAGGGGTGGGGACATAATGGGTTGATGATTGCAGTTGTAAGTAAAGCTTTAATCGTTTTGAAACAGTACTCTCAAAGGTATTGAGTCGACCTTCTGTGGCCGCGCAGTTAAGACCCACATTGACTCTAGAATGTGCAGAAAAAACACTCGCGTTATCAGTGAAATTATATAACTGCACGCGGCTGCGCAAGCGTGATGCGTTTTTCTAGCTGCAGACATCTAGCAGAGAAAACTACCCTTAACTCGATATAACTATACACGTATAACTTATTATTGTTATTAAAACTATTTACTTATTGCATAAAACACTAGTTTTGCAGATAGGCGAGCCTAATCCTACTTAGCGTCATCTACCAGCTAACCTAAGTAATTATGAAATCATTTACAGGTAGTGAAACTTAGAATATTAAATGTACTTCTTTAGACCTAGGTCTATTATATAGAAATTATATACCTAGGTATATAAACGGAATTTCTCTACGAGACCGAATCAGAAATGACGAGGTCCGTAGACCAATGAAAGTCGTCGACATAGCCCAGCAGATTAGTAAGTTGAAGTAGCAGTGGGCGGGGCACATAGCATGCAAAACTGATGGCCAATGGGGCCGAAAAGTGCTCGAATGGAAAACACAATGACATTTCGGCAAGCGCAGCGTAGGACGGTCAGCCACAAGATGGGCAGACGATCTCATCCAAGTGGCAGGAAGACGCTGGATGCAAGCCGCTTCCAACCGGTTTTTTTGGAAATCCATGGACTTCTTGTGGTTGAATGATGATGATGATGATATAAACAAATAAATAATACGTACAAAGTATTTATTTTATTTCTTTATATATTATTACCTATATAAGGTTGATTCAGAAAAGTTATGCGGAACTGAATTGGGTTCTTCTATTCCTCGATAAAACAAATTTCATTAGGAAAGGAGATTATGCAATAAGGAATGGATGAAAATATCATAAGTGCTTGATATTTTTTTTTGGTGATAGGAATAACCTTCCTTAACGCGGGAAAAAAGTTTCAATTTTTTTGGCACCGTAGTTAATTTTTAAATATACTTAATATTTTTCCATTCGTCGTTCTGGACTTAGTGCGGCATATCAGACATATTCCTTAGTCCGCTACGTATGAACAAAAAATCCACCTTGAAATGCTGTCAATGTCATTGTCACCACAGATTTTTTTTTTCATACGTAGCGGACTAAGGAATATGTCTGAGTGCGTATACTGAGTTTTTTCATTCACTCTCGATAGTGAGAGCGTTTTCGATTTGCATAGGAGTGACAAAGAGACAACTAGATGGCGCGCTTTGTCACTCCTATGCAAATCGCAAACGCTCTCGCTATCGAAAGTGAATGACAAAACTCAGTATACGCACTCTGATATCCGTACTAAGCCCAGAACGAGGAATGGAAAAATATTAATTATATTTAAAAATTAACTACGGGGCCAAAAAAATTGAAACTTTTTTCACACGTTAAGGAAGGTTATTCCTATCACCAAAAAAATATCAAGCACTTCTGATATTTTCATCCATTCCCTATTATGGGATTGTAAGATATGCAAAAATTAACAAAGTCACTACCTTCTAAATTTAATGCTTATAGACTATATTTAGTGTAAATAATTTGTGTGTATTCCACAAATTATTTACACCACAGTATTGATTAATTTGAGCTCATTTTATTTCGGCATCTTAATTTAGATAGACTCACTAAATTCGCTGTGATTTCCATTACTATTGTAAAGTTAACACTTATGCTAATGCAACTCATAAAAAACACCAGATAGTAATCGCCTACTCGGCCAACAACCCCATAATTTACAATTAACGAAATGATCATTACGAAAACACCCTTTACTCATCATTTCCCCCTTCGTACAGTTCCGTATTTCATTTAATAAACATAACATTTTGTGTAAACCCCTGCAGTTATTTAATAACTATTTGGTGAAACATTATGGAAGTCACGATATCGCTGGTGACCTATTCCTGCGTCGAAACAGCACGGAAACAGAGGTCTTTATAAAAGTAAAACGAAGAGCACTGCACTGTGAGCGTATTGTTCAATTCTCTTCCTTATGCCCCACGCTTAAGAGCTGATTAAGTACTCCCTATAGGAAACGCGGCGCCGGCGCATCCCTCGCGTGACCTCATGAAGTCACGCTATTAGTTTAACACCCTGACCTGGGTTTGATAGAGTAAGTAATTACAATCCATGGGCTCAGAAGAGATACACGTTTTCTGGAGTCTTTAAAATGCGGTTAGCAATTTTTTCTTCTTGATGATTCATAGCTTCGGTTTAAAAAAATCGATCAGTTAGAGATAATACCCCAAAACCCCAGATCTTGGAGGTTTACACGTTTGTGACGTCGCTGTTTCTGGTTCCCACGACACAGGGTATCCTAGTGTGGGGTCAGAGGCAATGTATGTGCCTGAGTGTAAATGTTCATGTTTAATTACGCCGTATAGCGATTTGTACATTTATGTTAGAAAAGGGCATCTCCAACAAACCGCACAGTACTTTGGTGATATCGTAAAAATATTTAAATGTAGGACATAATATCATATAGGAGAAAGTTGAAAGTCGGCTCAGAAGCAAAAGAAAAGAAACATCACAGAAACAAAACAAACAGACACAGATTGGGTGTTTCCCTGCTTAGCTCTTTGACCGGAGTTTTCGCACCGCGCCAGATTCCTTTCCTAAGCAGGATAGATGGAACGTAGATGACAACCATGGCGACCAGGCTCGCAGGAAGCCGTGTTCGAATCTTTATTCAATATTGGGACGCGGTCAGCGAAGCGCGTCGTCCGTCGTCTATTACATGCCCGCGCGCATGTGTACGCGGCATATCGGCGCTCTGTGTCTCCCTCGGCAAATTAGCCGGTAGCGTCAGCAGAAGAGGGCACCGTGTCTTTAAGGGCACGGCTTTGAATCAATCAATCAGCCCGTATAGTCTATAATATAGGCACGCCAACCAATGCAGAAGACTGCTGAAAAGGCAGTGTGTTGGTTTAATACTGAACTACACAATTTTGTCACACTTATTGGTTTGTACTTTGTACAAACGCCAGGTCCAGGGGACTACGAAACAGCGACATCACAAACACGTAAACATCCAAGTTTACATGTTTCTCATGTCGCTGTTTCTGGTTCCAACGACACAGGGTATCCTAGTGTGGGGCCAGAAAAAAATTATTGCCTGTATGTAAGTGTCTATTTCTATATTAGTGTTTATGTATTTAAGATAAGGGACCAGTTTATACTTAGTTTTATAAGCAGATGAGTGCTGAAAAACAGCGCAGTTAACACACCTTGTATGGCCGCTCATGCTGAGCTTGCACAGTTTGTTGCCAACTGCAGATTATTTATTAGAATCATCATTTGTTTGTCAAAGCCCCCTGACTTTGTTGGAAACGAAGCGCTGTGCCTACCCCGTTCCCGGACGTTGATCCAGAGGAAGACCGACCACCAGGTGGGTGGACGATTGGACGTAGTGAAGAAAGACCTCATAGAGACATTTGTGCTCTAAGAACGTCTTGGACGAGTTATAACTGATGATGAGCTATCGAATGAAAGGTATTCGCTGACCTGCCTCACTGGGGCGCCATGGCAACGTCGCCAGCCACGTATCCAGGCAGTTTGTATTGAATGGCGACGTCGCCAACAGTCTCCAAGTGTGGTAGGCACCACACATTTCAATACTATCTGCTTGGATACGGTCGCTGGCGACGTGGCCGTGGCGTCCCGGTGAGGCAGGGCTCTAAGCCCACTGGGTATATGACGTCACAAAAAACTAATGGCGGATTTTGTTTTTTTAAGACCCACCATATAGTAAAGACTTAAAAATTGTTTGCCATCGACACGCTAAGAAGAAGAAGACCCACCATGGTTAGGTTTTTCAAATTGTTGAGAAATCTCAACGGACTTCCGTAGCGATGAAGCTTAATAAGAGGCCATCCATAAACTACGTCACACGTTTAGGAGAAGGGAGGGGGTTGACGAAGTGTGATATTGTGTGACAAGGGGGTGGGAGGGATCCTAAATTTTGTGACGTCACATTTCAAAACCTATTATAATGTTTATATTAAAACACGAACTACTAACGAAAAAGTCAAAAATATTTACTACTCTATCTGTTCCTAATTCTATCTACATCTCCCGGAAATAAAACAAATTTCGGAACTGTTGTTTTAATTGTTTTAATTCAATCATTTATTGATGTAAAATTGCAAAATATGTGACGTCACACTAGCGAGTCTCACAAACGTGACCAGCTGTGTCAAGGACGTGGGAGGGGTAAAAAAATCATGAAATTCGTGTGACGTAAATTACGGATGGCCCCTAGTGCTTCATTACTGATGACTAAACATAAACATTTACATACAGGCACATACATTGCTTCTGGCCCCACACTAGGATACCCTGTGTCGTGGGAACCAGAAACAGCGACGTGACAAACATGTAAACATCCAAGACCTGGAGTTTTCTTTTTCTTTTTCTCCCCAGCCGGGGATCGAACCCGGGACCTCTCGCATGGTAAGCAGATGCGCTAACCGTTACGCCACAGAGGTCGTCTAAAACTAAAAGGACGTAATTCTAAATATTTTGTGCACGAAACAAGCAAAATACCTAGATACGGGATACTTATCTTGTATTGTTTAAAGATTTATCACGACGATTACATATTTATAGGGCATTCACACTTTCGCTTTGCACCTTACCGACATGCCGGATAAAATCAATAGTACACGATTTATAGTAAAGTGAAATTATTTATGACTACAGTTAGTTCCTAAGATGTCTGAGTTTTAAATCATTGTTTCACAGTTTTAACGATTCGATTGCTAGTAATGATTACGCCATCGTTACTGATACATTTTATCTGTGACGGTAATTTTAACGTCCGTCATAAAGTTGCACTTTGGCTGGCAATGAGTGATTAAGAAATTGATATCAAAAACAAGTGAATACAATTCCTACTGGGGATCGCCATTCATTTTTAGAATTGAAATGAAAATGAAATATTTATTTGTACCCAACACGAAGTAGTTTCACAATAAAATTAACATAAAGCAACTGCTTATTAATAAAATAAAATAAAATTGGCCTCAGTCTGGGTGTTTTTCATTGTTTGTAATATCCTTACCTGCGTACAAGTATCCTTGCCTGCGTAACATAGCACAGGGTATCCTAGTTTGGGACTAGGGGCTCGATTCTCTTAGTGCATTATCGTACGATGACAGATACACGGTCGGGTCACGTGACATGTTTTTTCAGACCATTGACGTCTAGATTGTTTGATATGCGTGCGCTTGCGACTTGAAGCGGCGATGCAACTAAATCGTTATATTTTTGCAGTTGGCATTAACAGCAGGTCAAGTGATTATGTTGTGTGGAAGTTAGAGACCCCCCCACACTAGCGTTGTTCGCGCGTCTTCGTCGTTCCAGCGTCCGCACAGTTTCGACGCAACGTCGAAGGCGCGGCTCCGCGAAGCCGTCGCTGGCCGTCTACCCAACGCGGGTTTACGCGCGCAGCCGACGCATTACGGCGGCTTTTTTTCGCGACCGTATTGTAAAATACTTTTCAGAGCCGCTATCACTGTCATGGTCTTATTATTCTGACGTGTTTTCCGTCGCTGGCTTCAATACAGTTAGGAATTTTTTTCCGCGGTAACGCGACGCTTACGCCTGCGCTGCGTAAACTCGCGTTCGGTAGAGGCGTAGCGCCGGCGTCGCGTCGCCGCGGCATCGACGTTGCGTCGACGCTGTGCGAACGCCGGCACGAACGGCGACGTCGAAAAAAGCTAGTGTGGCTCAGCTAGTTATTACAACTGCTTTTTTTACCTTTTGTACCCTACCACCAAGAGGAAGAGTGGTGGAGTATGGCCTATACCTTCCTCAGGGAAGAGACCCGTGCCCCTCGGAGGGGACACAATGGGTTGATGATGATGATACCCTACGACCGCCACACTTGACATAAGCGCATTATTCAGGAGCCCTGGTTTTGCCGTCGCTACAGTATCTAAAATATATTTAATGCACCATTAGGCTCATGCGCACTGTGACAGAGAGAGACCATTGTTCTATTTCCTCGCTGTAATCGATGGCTGCCCCCGTGGCCGCGGGTTTCCCCACGTGGTTTTGATGCGTGAACTCGGGCCAATCAGATCGGTCGGTTCGGTTATCATAATCTTACATGAGATATCCATCAAAATGTTTTCATAATTGATATACACCTCAACACTCAGTCAATCAGACAGTACGGAATCGCTGCATAGGATCATTTATCCTATATAAAGATTTTAGACGTATTTGTGGGCAATGGGCACTGCAATAACTAATAATAATAAATTTCACACAACACAATTACTTGACCTGATCCCAAACTATATCCTAGTTCTTCAGAGTTTCTGTGATATGGTAACCAGGCAAGGACATCTTTCCTATTTACCTACATTATTCATAAAATTACCTATTTTCTCGAAAAATAAACCGGAACTTTTATACAAGACCACGCCCATCGACACACGTGACCGGTGCATCGACACACGTGAACTATTGCTGAACATTTGTGGGCAGACCATTTTTTTATTTTAGCCCTATTATGACAATCCTTAACTGGCGGTAAGGGTCATAATGAATTTATTTACATAATTACTGAATTAAGATTCGATCCCACGACCTTTTGAGAGCCTTATGTCCAGAAGTGGACAACCATAGGCCGATGATAACATAACATAACATAACATTTACATACATGCCTGTATACATTGCTTCTGGCCCCACACTAGGATACCCTGTGTCGTGGGAACCAGAAACAGCGACGTCACAAACATGTAAACATTCAAGACCTGGTTTTTTTTTGTCCCTGTTAAAATGTAAACTGAACGCATTCTAGTCAAGGGATGGTAAGGCAACTTGTCTGAAATTAGAATGTTTAGTTTAAGGGATGGTGTTGAAATGTAAACTGAACGCATTCTAATTTAGTATAGATAGTTTTTTCCTTGAATGCATCCAAATGTCCGTCACTCTCTTTCGGTCGTAGAACAAACGTGTTGTTTTTCAAGTTGGCAAATAAATCTTTAATTACTCAAGTAATCCTGGTTTATTTGCTCATAATCCATCAGTCCCCAGCCGGGATTCGAACCCGGGACCTCTTGCACGGTAGTCAGATGCGCTAACCGCTGCGCCACAGAGGTCGTCGATGATGATGATGATGATGACCTTTTGAATATGAGGCAACCGTTCTACCTACCCCTACAACGCTTTCTGCAAGAACTATTGATCTATAAAAAAAATCTCAGTTTTTTTTATTTTAAAATATTAGAGATTATACCTAAGCATCATTTTAATAGACACGTCAGAGGCGAGCATTTGACCACATGACCAGAAACATGCTAGATATCGAAAATAATCACCGAATACGAGGAAGACCCCGAATCACATTGTCCGTAGTAAAATAAAAACATCAAAGAAGCCCAAGTCAACAAAGAGACGAAACAGGACCGACCCTCCCGCCTGGAGACGCATTATACGGAGGGGGTGACCCCAAATAAAATGAGGAAAAGCCAGGCATTAAAAAACATTTTGATAAATAACCTTTAAAAAACACTCCTTCACGCTGCACCAATTTCGCATTCTTCAGTAAATCTTTACCTCTATTTAACAAATAAATTATTTTCATCAATATTACAATGTATCCAGGAAATTGGAACTAAACGCTCGTGCTCTATAATCCATTTATCTATACTTGGCATTTATTTCAGACTTTCGACACTAAATCAAAAACCTTTAGCGGTAGAAAATTCGATACCGTTTGCAAATTTATATGTAGTAATAGCTAGCACTAAAGGATGATGTGCAAAATGGACCCACCTCCAATAAAAATGGCTTGTTTCTTAAATTGAAGGTCTAGATACATACGTTCATTATCAGGCAGGTGCATACCAGAATTCGCTGTGTGGCTAGAGTTTTTCGATTTAGAAAAAGTTGATATTTTTGTAAACTTTTAGTCCGGATCTACTTACGGGTGTTGTTATATCGGAAGAAGTATCGGAAGTTTACAATGCGTTGTGCTTACGAAAGTTTTAGTTCAAAAAAGTTGATATTTTTGGTTATAAATAGAAGTTTTTGGCTTATAAAACCATTTTTTTGCTAATATTTAAACCACTTAATGCTACATCATTTACTATAATAGTAAATGACCAACCCATTTCAGCCTATGGATGTTGTAAGAGGTGACTTACGGCCATTTAGACCTTAGCGCAGACTGCATTGCATACATGACCTAAGACACATCTGGATGCCCTTCTGGGTTGTCTAGCAATCGCGTCATGTAAAAAACAATCATCATATTCTTGCTCTGTTCCCATTATTTGGGGTCGGCGCTGTACGCGTCTCTATCACTCGCCATCTCTGCATTCACATTCTTATAACATATCATCACGCACACAATCCAACCACCTTTTCCTCAGTCTTCCTCTTCCAGCATATCCATTTGACCATGTAAAAATTAGTATTTTCGCCATAAAACTTATGGTAGTTAGCGCACTAGGAAATTGGGATAACGCTGGGATGATGACGTTAAGAAAAATCTGATAATTGCGTTAGGTACTTGTAGATCGGCTCCAAACCGATCATTAATTTTAATTCTCGTGAAGCGTGCTAGATGAGAGCGCGTGAGGCGATGCTACTGTGGAGACCTCTCCGCCACCCATGCCACGGATACCGATAATTATTGGTCTGTCATAAATATTATATTAATTTCATTCTATAAACCAAAAACTTTTATTTTCCTGCTCTAAAAATCTCAACTTATTATCTTATACAGGATGTAGCATTAGGTGGTTTACATTAATTATAAGCAAAAAAAAATGGTTTTATAAACCAAATTCTATTTATAACCAAAAACATCAACTTTTTCTAAATAAAAAAAACTCCAGACACACAGCGAATTCTGGCATGCGCCTGCCTGATAATGAACGTATGTATGTAGACCTTTAATTTAATAAACAAGCCATTTTTATTGGAGTGGGCCCACGCTTCATACATTTTTGCCCATCATCCTTTGTAAACTGTTTCGAGTTTTCTACCGCTAAAAGTTTTTGAATGGATTACAGAGCAACATAGGTACAAAATTAATGTCTATTTAAGCTCTATCTATTTAAGAGCTAATTCCTCTGCTCTTTAGAACACATTTTAGTCTAGGATATTTTCAGAAATTTACTGAATCTGTGTGGATAGGCCATACTAGCATTCCACATTATTCTTATTTGTTTATAAGTACAAGTGCGATCGTAAACGATCGCCGCAGCCCCCCTCGGCGGGGGGATATGTTACAGGATTCACGGTCCAACTCTTGCGCAGAATGATTGTGTCCGTATAAACGATCGATTGGCCGAAGTACCTACTAGAGGCTATAGATCGAACGTTATTACTATTGTGTTGGGTACTCGTGGATAGTCCATGCTTGGGTGAAGGGTACGAGTGTGATGAAATAATTTCTCAGATGACTGCGTACCTTATTGCTGGTTTACACGGGTTGAGTGATTTAGTAAGCAACTAAATTTCGACTGTGCTTAGCAGTATAGATAAGTACCTTCATACAAATACACCAGGGCCCTTTTTCATAGAACTACAATAAAAATGGTTGTGAACTCTTCATTGGAGTATTAAATGTGGACTAGGTATTAAATAGGACATAAAAACATCACAAAACGAAAATCTAAGAAAACCGTGAAAAATTAAAGGATAAAACACCTACGTGGTCGCGGTGATATCGGTCCATACAAAATATTACTGCCGTAAATGACTTATATACGGACCGCCTAGTGTATACACCAAGGCTGACTAAACCCGGCCCGCGGGCCACAAAGTGGCCCGCCAAGGAATTTGAATGTGCCCGCCAGCACTTCGGCCGGCTAGCCAGCAAAACAAAGAGCTAGAAAAACCTCTTCACAGATCACATTAAATAGAAATAAAATGTTGTTATGTTACTTAATGTCATTTACAAATATAATTAATTGAAGCATACTTCGTCCTTTAGTGTATAATATGGTATGTGTCTAGTGTTCAACACATCCAAGATATTATTTTGTAGGTTTGATTTGTATTAGCTTTAAGGTGATTTGAGAAAAGATGGTCAGAGTGGAGTTTTTTTTCGCTGCCTTTTTCTCCACTACAGACGGCCCCAAGGCAGCGGCTAACATTATACATAACTATATGTACATTGACATTCAACAAGCAGAATGTAAATTCTTTACGTTGAAATAAATATTTGAAAATTTGAATTTGTGTAATATAGTTTATGAATATTATCATGGTATTTGGCCCGGCGTCGCCACAGTCTATGAAATGTCTGGGCACATTGTTTCGGCGCTGCATTACCAATAAAAATATTTTTTTATATTTGAGATTAAACAGGTTGCACCAAGGCAGACACGATTTTATGTGAACTGTGACAAACGGCCAGGCGCACGGGTGATTAGAAAATTATGATTGATAAATTTAAACAGCATCGGACGATTATCTCCAGCCTTTAGTACATTCTGCACATAAATCAATTCTAATTAAAACTGAGCGGCTGTGTCGATGGAAACCCATAAAACTCTGATTGAATAACTGTTAGTACGTTTCCAGCAGAAATTGCTTCTTGCGTGTGTCTTCGGCGCCTCGAGGCAAACGCGAGATAGCTAAACTTAAACTCTAGTTATTTCAGAAAGCCTTATCTCTTTGTAGGTAACAGAGAGAGTTCTACAAACTCAGGTTGACCCTTGATTCATGGTTTCAACCAACTGCATCATTGGCCTAACGGTATCATTCGGATACCTAATTAACTCAGAGTTTGTAGATTCGATTCCTGCTGGCAGCCGCCGAAAAGATGTATATAATATCAGTTTATATTTCATGGCAGAATTTACATGGAATAAAAATTCACACGTGTGTAGGATAAAACACCCTTACGTGATTGCGGTCGCGGCAGTGAACGGGCGGTTACGGTTAATAACTGAAACAAGTCTGTTATTAACCCTTTCTTATAAGACTTAAGTTTTAATCCATATATTATGTTATCGAATCATTTCGGTTAACAGAAACGTCTCTGTTAACTGATGGTATATTAACATAATAATTTCTGTTACGGTTACTCAATTATAACGAAAGGGTATATTTTTTGTCTTATTGTTAGTCTATCTAGTTGAGTGTGATAGAAAGAGGCAATTCTTCACTTCGGCGAGGTTAACTGAAACAATATGACATTCTGAGAAATGGGTTAGCAGAGTTTCGGTTTATCGTTTTATACTGTTAACACGTCAAAATGTTAACCGTTTGAAAGGGTTAATAAATTATGAATGGGTAATCCGCTGCTTGGGTCGCGGCAGCGGGCGCTGGGGCGGTCCAAACGTTGTCCAAACATACTGCATTTATGGCGGTAGTATTTTGTAATGAGCGTTTTTCCTTATGTCAAATTTAGTTCTAAAAGAATCCCTAGGTGGCGCTGCCGTACCGTAACAATAAACATCAAAGCAAAAAATAATACTATGGTTCTGTGGAATTTGTGCTGGTTGATTAAGGAAAAACAAAAATGCTGTTGTCGTTTGGTGATAAGTGCGATTTTTGATATTTTGGAGTCTTTGCTGTAGATTGTGGGATTGAATTTTTATTTTTATTACGAGAAACCTCGTCCGAATAGCAACCCTGGTTCCTTCTCTTGTTTAGTAATCTGTGGACTAACTTTGACATTGATTGCTACGAATCACAATTTTGTACGTAGAAACGAATAACGCCATCTAGATTATCTCAAGGAACTAAGAAAAAAAAAGAAAGGAAAAACGCTCATTACCGTCACCGTGACCGCGACCGCGACCGGGTTGGTGTGCTTAACACTTGAGAGAATTGTCAGCCACTTTCTTAAAGAGCTCCATGCAGTAATACGAGTGTTAGTACTGCCAATGGGGCAAAAATCATCTTACTTTTACTATCATTCAAAAAAGCAAAAAGTGACAACCAGTAAGATACCAGTGTAGTACGACGACGCGAGTCGCGCGCCGTAGCATCAAAAGTCGCGACTTTCCAGTACATTAACTGCCAAATTCTGACATTTTAGCCCCACAAAACGCGTGACTCGAGTTATCGTACTAGGTACCTAGGTTGGAATTTATTTAAACTTAAAGAATTTAAATTCAGTTTGTTGGATGTTAATGTACTTATAATGTTAGGCGCTGCTTTAGGGCCGAATGTAGTGGAGGAAAAGGCAGCGTAAGAAATGCTCCACTCTGACCATCTTTTCTCAATTCACCTTAAATCTTAAATCTTAAATACATAAGTTGGTACGAATAACTATCTGCCTAAGAAGCTCTTGAGTGCACTTCCCATGTCAAAACATGAATAATACCACAGTTTTTGGTATGCAGTCACAGCGTCTGTACATTTATGAAAAAAATATTTAACTCTATATTTTGAACTAAAACTTTCGTAAGTATTACAATAAAAAGCAAAATAAGTTGATCCTTATCGAAATTTACAAAACGCAATACATATTATTTTTAAATATATTATCTATGCAGTATCACTTTAATGATCACTAAATAATTTTAATATATGTAGTCATTTTCTGGCCCATGTGCATGTCACGTTGTTTTCATTGGTGACACTAACGTTTCAACACGGAGCTTTTACACAATCTCTTGTCGATTTCTTGGACAGCCTTAGAGGAAGCGTTACAAATTGCAATGTTTACTTACAACTGGTATTAAACGAATATTTCAGGTCTACGTACGCATCAAACGACGTATAAAGTCATTACCTTGAGAATTTATCACCAAAAGGAGCAGACGAGACGCTGTTTTTTTCCGAACAACTGTCGGCAGTGGGTCATCGCTGAGACTTTTTTGAATAGCGAAGTTTACGAATGGTTTACGAGATAACGAGAGTCGACTCGCCCTTATTTGGTGAGCAGCGGGACAGGTGCTAGGGTGACTACCCGTTCCGTTGATATACGTACTCTACTTATAACTGTGAATAGGTTTAATATCTTGAGAGTATATGGTTCTAATAGAAAAAATGAGTGTTCGTCGCTCTAATCATCATCGTCAATCATCGTCGCTTCATCGTTCTAATCAGGAAAGAGAAAAGTGAACGCAAGCTTTAAGAATGTTCCATGGACCTCAGAATGCCTCTTGCACTTACTGCTCAATAGCCCTAGGGTTAGTTTTACAATCGTAAGTGCCACAGACTAAAAACAAAAATATGACAGGTGTTCACTTATTATGCACGCTTCAACATCAGATACAGATACAGCCGAGATCAGATACAGACGTCAACTACTCACATCAAATTCGTAATGAGATGATTCCTGTCCAAAAAAGCCATTCCGATCGCGGATATTTTATGCGTATTGATTCCAGTAAAACACTCTTCATGAATTCCAATAGAAATCAAGAGGTCAAATAGAGCATAAATAAATTCATAAATAAATTAGGTCAAATAGATAAATTGTGCCCGGATAACGGCGACAGGCTTGCCACTTGTCACGTTTGGGACCTAATAAACTCGGCAAAACGTGGGTCCAGTTCTAGAGACTGGTGCTTCTGCCTACCCCTTCGGGGATAACGGGCGTGAGTTTATTACTTTTACTTTTTACAAATAGAGCGGTTTACTTTCCTTACTTTTTAAGTATGTAAGAGCGCATACTTAATTTTATTTATTTGGCATTAAAACAGTAGTACATTGTGGTAGTTACAGAAATCTGGCTAAATCAAACATTGCCAATGCAATACGCACTATCCACGGATGACACATAAGAGAGTTGCTCTGTGAAAGCGGAGCAAATAAAAATAATTATTATTCGTGAAAATGTCGTATTACCGAGGCTTATTATCCATGTATGCTTATAAGAATAACAATAACATCTAATATAATGTAGAAATAATAAAATATACATGAACAGAATAATTAAAAGAACTCAATGCCATTTTAGTTTTCTACTATGTTTTGTGCACTGCATAAAAGCGGTGTTCAGAAAAAATCTACAGATCTTTGACTCCTTGAATAAACCAGACCATGGTGAGCCTACGAAATGCCGTAGACTGTAGACCAGCGATGTTTAAAGTGGGTTCCGTTGAATTACATTTCTCAATGATTTTTTTGGTATTTGAACAATTTCTAAAAAAAATATCTTGGAATAGTGCGAATAATGTGATGAGAAAAAAACATACGGTGGTTGCGATGGGGTGGGTCACGGGGAAATATACGTAGTCTTCTATCTGCGCCCGCGCTAACTTCAATGCCATTTTTCGTTCTTAATTATAAATTCCAGTGCTTTTGTCTTTCTAGGACACATGTTTTCTCTCTGTGAGAAAGGATGGGTTGAATTAACACGCGTACACAACATCGTATACCTAAGCGCTTGAAATAGCCACTTCAAGCGCTTAGGTATACGAACACTTTAGACATTCGGGTTTTCTCACGATGTTATCCTTCACGGTTAGCGAGTGGTGTCGATATTAGAACTTATCGCACCCTTGCAAGAACAACGTGATATTTCAAAAAGAACCATTTTTATTCATAGAATATTTTAGCGATTTTATTTACGCCGAAAATGGAATAATGAGAAAAAGAGACACTGCATCATGTTATAGCGCTATCTCTTTCGGCCATTACTTTGAAACCTTAAAAAAATGCTCTCATGTAACGTAAGGATTCCGAAATAACACGTTGTTCTCGTGTGCGATATGTACTTAGGTAACTTAGAAAACCATTGGTACATACCAGTCGAACCCACAGTGTCCCTAAATGTGAGGTTGTCGTTCTACTGCTATGTTGTCTTCCATTAAATAAAAGTTTAGGGCCAGTTCTGAATTGAGAATTCCACTAAATGAAAATTTAGGTAACGTTTTGTCACGCTCTTTTCTAAGAAATTTGACGACAGAGCACTACAGTTAAGTAGGTATATACCGCCTTAGTGAAATTCTCAATTCAGAAACGGGCCAGGGTGTACTAAGCTTGTATCATGATACGAGTAGTATCTTAGGGATAATATAGCCCACTCGGTCCGAACGTACTAAAATCGTGGATACAGGGCTTAAGAGAGTCATCATTTGAAAAAATCTGTCCTTTGAAAAGGTACTTAAATATTAACACAATCACTTGTCCAGACTAGGATAGCAGCCAGGACATCCTTTTGTCGAGTGTTCCGTTACCTTGAAAGTTTAAGAACCGCTGTACTGCATCACGGCTGTGAAGGTAGCGGGGAAAACTTTACGGCTGTCCATAAAGCCGTCCTTCTTCAGCTAGATTGATATCTCCGCAGCTGAGCGAAAATCTCTTACTCAAGTGGAGCACTCACTCACCGACGCGGTGATGGCGGCAATCCCACAATACTTATTTGAAAAGTCGTATTTATAAGGACTTCCTCATAAATACGACTGCAGTAAATTACATATGCATGGACTCTACCGCCACCGCTACCGCGTTGCTGTGCATCATCCTTTACTCTTTTTTAGGATTGTAGGAATTTCAAAAAACCAGCCAACTGCGCGTTGGATGCGCAGGGTTCTGTTGGAAGAGGGGTTTTTAACTGCTTTACAGTACTAACAACTTCATCAAAGTAATTTTTAACTAATTTTGTTTTCTTTTTATAGGTGTTGGTTTTCACTATTCTAAAATCAAACATTTAGCCAGGAGATGGGGCCGGGGGTGAGGGGGGACGGGGGGGGGCTCAGTACTAAGACTAAGTAGCGAGCTTTCCTAATAAGTTAATTAAAATTAAATGTGCTACTGACCAGAATTTTTTCAAGTGGTGCTAAGTATAACACTAAATCTTCTGGTCAAAAAAATGGATTTCGCACTTTCAAAATACATATTTGTAAGCGTTAGTACACGAAACACCACATGACCAACTAGATGTAAAAAAAATATCAGTACCTATTATGTCAGAACTTTCCAACCAAATTACTGAATAAGCAAATTTTGAGAATTGAAAATTTTAAGTTAGAGTTTTATAATGAAAACTTACCAAAAACTCTCAGTGAATTTAAAACTAACATTTTTCGGTTTTTCTAAATTGAAGCACAAGTTCAATGAAAATTTAGTGGGAGGCGATCCTGTCTAGAGTGCGATGTTTGAAGTTGCATGCTAAAGTACAACACTAGATATCCACTATTGCAAGTTCAAGCCTTACAGTACTCAAGTAACCAAACCTGACTAAGGCAGAACCGCCTCCCATAAAACCACCAGCCGGCCGAGTTCCCGAAACAATAAATTCGTACGCAACGCATCCCGGACACGAATGACAAATAAACAGAAGGGTTTGGTTTGCTAGAAAACGCGCTGAGTTAATTTAGAAAAATAGATACCTATTCTCAGACCACATACCAAATATATGTACATATAAAATTTCATCAAAATCAGTCAAGGCGTTTCGGACGAGTTTGCACACTAACACTGGGACACGAGGATTTTATATATTAGAGAAATATGGAAGACAGTTAATATGTTTAAAATATATTCAGGTACCTAATAAAAATTACACCTTTTGGGCCCTCTTAAGATCTTTTGGTTGGCATGGTCGACTTTCCCGTGTCGTCCATTTCCTATTATGCCCACGCTGCACCAAAGGGCTCCAGGGGGAGACGCTAGGGACGCCAAGGAAAAATAAATCGTATCATTTTTTCAGATCGAATTTGCAAAAAGTGTCAGTATAATCTGTCAAACATGTCAATAATCATAGACCTGGGACTAGATAGACTACCTAGTGTACCTAGCAGCGGCCTACCTATTAGGCCGGCAAAGATAACCCCCAAAGATAATATAGGGACTTTTTTGCACCTTGTATATTGCATGCATGTGGGGTATAAATAGTTCTATTTGAATATCTCAGTAGCCAGAGTTTACCCCTGGTCGCGGTGGGTCGGCCTATTACCTTCCACGGGTAATTAAAATTAAAATTACCCGTGGATCCATGGCATTAGGGATTGTTCCCCGGACTTCTGAGTTTTTCGATAAAAAATGAAAACGAGGACTACAATTGAATCGTGTATTTGAGAAACCCCATGAGTCCACAGACCCAAACTTTACAGGAGACGAAAAAAACCTTTCTGTAAAAAAAAAATGTATGGGCGGTGATACTTTTTCCATGCAGTTTGATTAATCAAAATTATATCTATAACAATCGAAAAAGATTTGGTATAATTATTGTCATTTTCATTAAAAAAATAAAGCTTAAAAGTCATGGACACAGGGGGTTTCTCAAATATACGAAAAAATAATCAAGTTTGACACGTTTGACATCAAAAATATGTATTAAATCACACAAATTATTACAGTACTAAGACATCATCATAATATTGTTACATCTTAACAATGTTTAGACCACTGTCGCATCTATTTCGCGGTCGGTGACCGGCCACTGGATTTTTTTTCATAATACTATTGTATTTCTTTTTCTTCTGGTAAGTATTTTATTAGTTTAATTAAATCCTCTACTTTCTTTTTGTTAATCGGTATCTGACCATCTGGGTAAGCTTTGTCCCTAGGCAAAACTAGCATGTCTCTATTAGTCGCGGACTTAAGGGGTTTCTCAAATAAACAAATTTGGAACCTGTTATAACTTCCGTTCTTTTGCATTGACAAGTGGGATTTTTCTCTGTAACGTGTGTTTACATGCGTAGAACACATTCTCATCAAAAAGTCATTTTGCCAAAAAACGTGACTCATGGGGTTTCTCAAATACACGATTCAATTTGGAAATTATGACATATCGAATTTTTGTTCCGACTAGTCCTCTCCGGACCAACTAGCCAATAAATTACCCGTGAACGTGGTCATGGGTCCACCCACCAGGACCATGGATAAACACTGGGAGTGTTGGAAACACTTTCACCGGATTTAAGAGTCAGTCACGTACTTACAGATTATGAAATGACAGATTTTGTTGAAATAAAAAAAATAAGTATTAATACAACTTGGACTCTGTCTACCCTTTCGGAAAACCAGCGTGAGTTATAAAGTATACAAGTAAATTGATCTTAATCTACCATTGAATTTGAAGGCGTCAATGATATGAAAAAACACGTCATGTACCAAACTGTGTATTATCGTATAATACACTAACAGAGTAACGGCCCTGTACGTTTTCTGGCACATATCGGCAAGAGACCAAAGCTTCTGCCGCCGTGCTTAGTTACGGTCCCCGCTGCGCAGGCAGATCTAGGTTAGGGCGCCGCGACCCAAAATGCCTACGGCCCTCTCGCTCCCTCTTCGGCGTGGGACAGGGACGGGCGACCGTGACCTACAGCTTGCGGGCCTTTCCGTCTCAACCCTCCGCTTTTTGGACGCGGACAGCGGGTCCATGGAAACCAACAGCTGATTGATATTAAGGGTATTCCGAGGAAAATTGTGTTTAGTGTTCAACACATTCATGCGTTGTTACACTTTATTGCTCGATTAAAAAATTTACAAAACAAAACTTTAATACATGTTGGAATAAAAATCACGAGCAAAGGCAGACATTTTTGAAAATAAATAAAGTAAATCAATATCAATCTGAGAAATAATAATAAAGTTTAAAACAAAGCAGATAAAACTGTTTTGAAGAGAATAAATTTAGAGTTCGTTAGCTTCTTCTCCACATACCTAATCTATTGATTGCGAAACCAACAACTTTGATATTCATAAAGTAAACATTTGCTTTTTATATTTTTAGATTTAGATATTTTGAAAACAGAATTATTTTCTTTTTGAGATCATTTTTGAAAAAATTGTCTTACAAATCTCTCAAATGAAAGAGGTCATCTTTAGTACCCACGGTCAAGTAATTAAGATAAGATAACATTTAAGAAGGTCCAGGGGGTAACCTAGCGCCACCGAGGAATAAAAAAAATGTATCTTTTTTACACATAGAATTTGCAAAAAAAAATGTTAGTTAACTAAGTAAAGTTCATTTCGTTTTTGTTATGAATACAATATTTGAATTTGAAGCTACCCTAATAACAATTCTGTGATCAATTAATAAGTAATTAATAATTAGTAAGTAAATACAGTGACCACGCGATAGGAAGGAGGGCCAGTGGGGCGTGCGCCGGCGCAGTCTGCAGGGAATCCGGAAGGAATGCGCGGTACCTGTGCGCGGAATCTCGCGCAGTGGAAAGCGCATGCGCGGTTCGCACACTCACTACAGCTATCGTGCCCTATAGCAACAATAGCATTTGACCACAACCTGCGTTTGCATAGAATTTGAAGTAGGTAAGGTACCTAATGAGCGGCAAATAAAAAATTGCGCTCAACTTGAAAATGGATTAAAATAGGTTAATATTTTGCGGCTCGTGTCAAATCTTTTTATAACGGTATTTTTATACTATGTATCGGGGGTAAAATTTTGAAAAATCCTATTACATTACATTAACTCAAGCTTGTATTTCAGAGGGGTAGGCAGAGGCCAGAGTTCTCCACTTGCCACGATCCTCACAAATGTCTTTGACTTCTTCTAGGTACATTAATTAGTTGAGATGTACGCACGCCAATTTCGAGTACGTTTTACCTTGTCCATCGCTAATTTTCTAATACATATAAAAATCTCGTGTCACGTTGTTTGTAACCAACTCCTCCGAAACGGCTTAAAATTTTTTTTTGGTGTATATTTGGTAGGTCTGAGAATAGGTCGTAGGCTAATTAATATGGCAAAACAACGTTTGTCGGTTAGCTAGTACAGTCGACAGCACGTCAATCTTTACATTTTAGTTGCAAAGTGCCCATTACGACTCAAGATATGAAGTCCCTATAAGACGGACTGTCAGACAAGCATCGTCTTTCCTTTCCTTTAAAAACATAAACGTAAACATTTACATTCAGGCTCATACATTGCTTCTGCCCGACACTAGGATACACGGTTACATTAAAGGGCCGCGTTTGGTACGGAACTCTGAAGAGGCGAGAAGTCTGGGCCACAGCGATGTATCCAGCGCGAGTTGACCAACCACTGGTCCACTGGTTATACACTGGCCCGGACCGGAATGTAGTGGGTATCATAGCCGCGGGGTAGAAAGCCCGCAGCGCCCGAGGCCCCGTGCACCGTTACGCGCCGGCCACGGCCACCGCGGGCGGACCCATCCGTCTCAGGGCTGCCACCACTCCGGGTTCGAACTAGTCTACATTACCGACCTTCGGAGAATGAAAACAAAATAAATAAATAATAATAACAACTTCCACACAAAATTACTTGACCTGGTCCCAAACTAGGATACCCTTGTGCTATGGTAACCAGACAAGGACATAAAAAACATCGAATAACACCCAGACTGAGGCTATTTGTACAAATGTACGGCGGCCACCACTGGGAATCGAACCCATGACTTCTTTCTTTGTAGCTAAGCGCCTTAACGGCTTGTCCAACGAGGTAGTCGTCATAAATCTTATTTCTTAGTCGTTGCATGCACGCAACTTTTATCTTGCTTGCATACAATCTATTTGTTGTTATTGTGGTTTAGTAAATTTTAACATTTCATTTTGTCTTAAAAATTATTTTTAAATGGCAAAAGTAAAAATTATATGCGGTGGGGGATTAATAGCAAAGCAACTTTTCCGAAATCATCAAGCTCCACTTTTTTAAAGGTGGCAGCCCTAATCATATCACATGCGTCTTATCACAAGCGATCACAGATCGCTGCAACTGATTGTGTGGTGCAGATGTAGATTGTTGGTGCACTAGGTCAGCGCTGGGTTACTAGGAAGGCGTGCTGTCTGGCGTGCGTTGAGAGTAGAAGTGCTTGCATACAAAACGGAAATCTATATTGCTTACGAGGAAGCCTTGATTGATTGGCCAAAATATACATATGAAACAAAAACTGACTGCAGTTAATATTAGATTAACTGATTCTTACTGAGTGAGAAACTGGAGGATAGTCACGTAAGCCCTGTCGTCGATCTCGATCGACATTGACAAAATAATAGTATGTGCAGATCTGCGCTGTCTAGACGCACCCACACGCCCCGTTCGTGGCATCGTTAGCTGTGTAGTCAGGCCGCAGACTGCGCGTCGCGTCTCTTCGCATGCAGTGTTGCCAACATTTTTAGCCAGCCGTGTACGTTCGGTAAAAAACCGTGCTTGGACAGTGTTAGCTTTGAAATATAATAGAAAACGGCCGTAGCAATCAAGTGTAGAAGTTGGAAGTGAAACTGCTCATACGTACCTATCTATTTAAAATAAAAAAATATTTTCTAGGTCTCATTATAAAACGATAGATATCGTTAAGGGAAAAGGGATAATGTGACGTACTCTATATGTATGAGATGAAAATGATAAGTAGTTGTTTCTTTGTCATAATAGCTCTTCTACATCAAGTAAAAGGTGTCCTAGAAGTGTACCCGGCAATAAAAATCGATAAAAATAGATAAAGATACAATATTTTTTTGAAGCTAAACAAAAAGACATGCATGCTCTATCAGTGTATAAATATTTGACTTCAATAATCTAAAAAATACATTTACAATATTAGAATTTTATAAATATTAAAATCCAGTCCAATTCAACCTAATCCAATCCATTAGGTATTGGTTTCACTTGCCCCCAATCGCGGAACTTTCAACATGTAATATTTAAGATCTCCATACAAAACTATGTCTCGGCCGCCATCTTGAAATTACAAAATATACGTGGGCCTTTTGACAACCCGATGCCGTTATCGGCATGTACCTAGCATACGGCCAGATTGCTACCAACTTTTTAGGGCAGAGGTCGAAAAGGCCAATTTTCGAGTAGCCAATTTTTACAGCCGAAATTTTTTCCTTGATTGGATTGCCCCAAAAATACCCATGTAAAATTTGATCCAAATGATGGGTCAGTAAACAAAAAAGTTTGCACGTTTGTATAGGAGAACGCGTTTAAAATTAAAAACCGGCTTTTTAGGATGACTATAATTCATAAATTTCCTACAACTTTCTTCTATTTTTGCGTAGCTCTTACCGTTTCTGAGATAATCTATATATGTAATACTCAGTCAGTCGGTAAGTCAGTGAGTATACCGGATTGCAGCCATATATAGTGGTAAACTAAATGATATTATTCATGCAGTCTAATTGATTCCCAAAAATGTATCCTCTGCGCTACATTTTTGTCAAAGGTCCCACCGACTTTCGGTACCCTTAGTTAGGCGGAGATTACATGGACAAGTCGTTATCTCCAGCTTATTGTACTAAGTGTACCGAAAGCCGTAGAACTCGGTAATTTCCGTAGCATGGCAACACAGTTTGCTTGCTGCTAGTATGGCGCCGATAGAAACCTCGTTTCGGACCGCGCCACGTAGGCGTTGTCTAGTAAGATTTGCTTGATTGTGTTTGGTCGAGGCGTCGCAGTTGAGACCCAATATTCCAGTAGGCCAAATAAGGCAAGCTTCTCAGTCATCTTTCGTCTAGGCTACAGGCGCTATGCGCTATGTTTCACATGAACAATGCTCCTATCGTAAGTGATGGATAAACTTTGGTGAAATCCAAATAACCGGCTGGGGGAGTATGGCCGAGGTAAAAAAAAGCGATATTGCGGACGGACGCGGACGGCCGACGACCACGGACAGCCACGCACCACGAGAGGCTCTTGCAACTGACCTGTGTCGTCTGTCTGTGCTACCGCGGACCGAGACTCTTCCCACGGTGTGTCGTGCGAGCTGGTCCGCGTCCGTCCGCGATATCGCGGACCGTGGGAAGCCAGCTTCAAAGGAAGTCTGTAGTAGATGTGTATGGTCTGATTGATCTGAGCAGTATCTTGATATTGTTAACTTGAAGATAAAGAAATTACTATGGACGATCGTTTTTCCTCAAACTCTTGTGATTCGCGTTTACATAAACCCCCAGCTCGCTGAATTGTCAATTGTATTGTTTGACATGAATATTCACTATCTTAGAGTTAATGGTTTATACCTATTTGTCAAGCTTACAATACCTGGAGTAGGTAGTTCAACTTATAGGCAGCGTCTTTTAGTTTTAGAAAATGAGAATTAAGTTAAATGGCGACCTTGAAAAAATCAATTAAAAACCATTTTTATGGTAGCCCGAAAGGGTCCTTTAAAATTCTACAAATTTATTGTAACTACCATTCACTAGATATTATTCCGAAGTCGCGACGCCTCGGCGATTTCTACACTAAGATAAGCACATTTTCCTTAAGTAGAAAAACTTTCAACTTGAGTCAACATGTAGGTACCTAATTACAGTCTGCATCACCTTTTTCTTTAAAGAAGTACACCAGAGTTCTACCTTTACATGTGCACTACTCGCATCTCGGCAACTGTAGAATTGGTCGTTGGTTCGAATCCCAGCATGTTTCAAAAACTTTGTTCTGTGACCATCCTCTAGGCATATAATATACATATGTATTACATTATCATAGAACTTTGATCATAGGTGATGCACATTGCTGGCTTATAACACACCTCTTAAGACCCTGGGTACACATAATTATGTGCACCATAACAATGGTTTTCAATTGTTATCTAATTGTGCTTAGTGCGAGTTTTTTTAACTACTCGATCGCGTTAATGTAAGCTCATATTCTATAGGAGTGACAAAGCGCGCCACCTAGTTGTCTCTCTGTCACTCCTATACAAATTGCAAACGCTCTCGCTATCGAAAGTGAATGAAAAAACTCGCACTAAGGGCCCAGGACTGAGGAGGTTAAGAATCAAGACGTGTCCACTCCAGCAATGGATATCGCCTAGGATCCTACCTATGAGCTAGTGTAATATGGACCTAATATCTGCTCACCGCGCTACTGTTGAAGAAAGGTCCGGTAAGACTTTATGTGGTTATCAGGGCCGGCTAAGGACGTCCTACGTCAACCGAAGGGGATGTATTATAGAAAGGCTTGATAATAAGTTCACGGGCGTGCGAACAGTGATCGTCGAGAAAGCAAAAGGAGTTTATTATGAAATTTTATGTAATGAATGTAAACACAAATCTGAGAACGCGAAAAAAATATCAACTGTTTCATACTACATTGTATACATTTTGAGTAATTGCTCTAGGGAACTTTATTTTCCTTTACAAAAATAGTAGTTAGAATATAGATAGATAGATAACCATACAATTCATAGATTCACAGAGACTAAAGTTACATAAGTAAGAAGAATGTTTTTTGGGACATGAGAAGGGGACATAAAGAGGACCTGGGTCGGCCACTTGCGATGGTACTGTCAGATCACTTTCACTTCGACTCGATTCGAGACCAGGGCTCGAGACGCATAGTCATTCTATAGAGGGAAATTATCACGGCAATGGTTGTTTCATTTACACCCTCGGTAGTCTACTAACCAATCGCATTCCGATAGTATAACCCGTGCAACATATTCGCGCCTCGCGTGATTCCATTTTCTTCGCGACTGTTCCCCATTTAATATGCGCGTGTTTAATATTGAAATTACTGTACTGCAGCTATTGATTAGTAATCTGTGAAATAGGGGCAAAAACCCCATTTTGTCATGCTAATATATTTTGATTCAATATTTCAACTATCAGTCTGATATATTTAAAAAAACGAGAATCCTCGCAAACTCTTCTCAGAAGCATAACATGGTTTGTTCTTAGCTTCCCAGTGTTGCCCCTTACCTTAGACTAATTAAACTGCATCTGAGAAGTGTTTTAAGGAATCGTGTATAAAATTTATAAATAAAACCAATCAAACCAAATAGTTGATAGATTGAATCGTTTTCACCAAATCAAGTTTTTGAAAGATAGATGCTTATTTAAAATAAGACTGTTTAGTGTTTGTTAGTCTGTAGGCATAGCGAGGTATGTTATCATGAAACTAGAACTCACCCAAACCAGAATCGCTGTGCCAAGCTTGCATCACCACACCAATAGTTATCACCGGTATTTGCCGATCCGTACGTCGGTCGCTGTTCCACGAAGCTCGCTAGCTTTCGTGCAGAGTCACTAAAATGTACAGAAGGCCAACAGGCGAAGAGAAGTTTCCAGTAGAGTTATTCTGCGTAGCAAAAGGTGCACTGCATTGATTTATATAAGTAAAAAAAATATTGGTTTTGAAATGTTGATTTATAAGTTAAAAAAATCTTATATGCATGTAGATTCATAATTATTAATCTTACTGTGGATTTGAAATTAAATTAAAAATAAATTATATAAACAATTAAATTAATAAAAAATAAAACTCTCCCAATAATCTACAGGTCATTAGGTCTAAAGATTTTTAAATATTTAGGTGTTATTTTATATTTAGTTTAGTTACAGTTAAATAATTATTTAACTGATTTATTCTTTAAATTAATTAATTTAGAGATATTTATTTGTATAAAGTTTATAATATAAAAAAAACACTTGTTATCAGATACGAAAAATAAATCGTAACATTAAGTTTTTTATTTGTCCTCTTTATATGGTCGCAATGTTGGGACAGCTATTGTATCTTGGTCTTCTCTATTTTCCCGAATCGCCAAGGTTCTCCGTTCTCAAATTAAATTTCTCCACTTTTCAAGAAATTCTGGCGTATTGTGCATTGAGTGAGCCTTCTGTTATATTTTTGTGTTGTGCTTATCGTCCATCGATAGCCGTGGAAGTCTTGTGTTTGCTTAGCTTATCTGTTCACTTGGAGTATCGTTGGAGACCTGACAGGGTTGCACCTAGGGTCCCTATGGTCACGAGTACCTTAAAAGAGGTCTTGCTTAGAAAGTTGGTCTGCACCAAACGATGAAACAAAACAAAAAAGACTAGGTATTTACTGAAACGAAAGTACCTTACATGTTATGATGTTGCTGTTTCTGGCTCCTACGACACAGGGTATCGTAGTGTGGGCCAAAACAATGTATGTGTCTGTATGTAAATGTTTAAGTTTATCAATCCTTCGAAACTTGTCCTAATGCAGGGAACAGGTCTCCTCTTAAAAAGTCTATGGGCTCATATTAGTGAAATTGACTTTACTCTCTAGCTCAGCACCTTACTCATATCTATGTAAGTCCATTTCCATTTCCCATTTTAGCAGATTTGCCGTTATTCTCGACTCGACCACTCTTTGTCAAGAAACATTAGAAGTTGATAGAAAATAAAAAGAAGTTCAATACAGTGCAATCGAAATAAATTTTATTTTCTTAAAAATTAAAGCTTTTGGCAAATTGTCGATACCTTTCTGAAACGTGCTTAACGCATTCGCAGACTGATGAGCGAGCTAGCCGGCGGATTCGCGATTTCAAACTATGATTTTTTTAAAATACTTATAATAATAAATACTCGCGCTCAAAAACTAAAGTTTATTAGCGGGTACCTACCTCAGATATTACTATAACTGAGCTCCCGAAATGAATTCACGAAGTAAACGCGCATGGCAAGGACGTATCAAAGCTTGAAGAGCGATATAAAATCTAACCTCGGTTACTAGACGCGAAGAATTACAATGTAAGTGCTGACTTATCTTAACAAAACGCACCGTTAGCGTGGGGAGGGAGGAGGGGGTCGAGGGGCGGGGCCCACCTGCGCCCGCGCCGACGAAAGTGATTGGCGATATAGAGTGGCGTAGCTTGTAGACCTGGCAAAAGATATATTAAATTCGCGGTAAATACTGTAAAACTGATTCAATGTAGGTATGTTTTTGTCGGAACTTTTGAATTTACCGAGATGTCTGTGGTCTGATAGTGTTTCAAAACAGTATTTTATCATCATATCATACCTCAACTCAACTCAATAACAGTAAATCCGAAAGCTCCGAAAAAATACATATTTTATTTTACAATTTCCTACGGTAGGTACCTATGTACGTCATTCCCACGAATAGACGCCTCCTGTTGAAATATATTTTTCTTGCTGAGAACATTTTCAAAGAACATTATTTTGCATGTTATTGCATAAAAACCAAAACCATTTGACAAAAAGTAAAAAAATAATTAATCAACTTACTTTTTCTACTCATCAAAACGTAGCGGTGCGATCTATGCGTTTACATGCAACACGATGTGAGCAGTACAGCGTCAACGGTACCGTCTCGTCGAACCGTCTTTATTTGACGTGTAGGTACTGTACACCATATACATATCTATGACACGACTGTTATGTTAAATATTTAAAACAGAGTAAATTAATTTTCTAATTCTGATTGTAATTTGTCTGCCATAAGATGCGTGACCCGCGCCGCCATACAAGTACCAATGCCGATCGCATTCTCCTCTATGGTCTCCTAAGTCTATGTTCTGTTTGCCGACGTCGTCCGAATGTTGGTCAAGCGGACCGCACAGCGACAGGTTAATGCGCCCGATAAACACGCCGATCGGGCCATTCAGACCTCTGCCGTAGCGGAGATATAGTAGGGTTAAACTGGTGAGATCACCGGATTCCTTCTAGTCTAGGATCTCGTATAGTTATAGGTTGGGGACTACGAGTGAATACGGAGAGTTTAGTTTAGTTGTAGCTTGTTTAAAAGTCCGACAAAAGTTGTTGAACTATTTAGCTCATCCAACTAGTGGTAACTGGGAGCAAAAGTGAAGATTTTCAGTCGCAAGCGCATCAAATTTAAATGCATGCATACTACTGTTATTTAAAGGTCTGATTGAACTAAATAGGGACCATGAGATCCAATTTTTTTTTTTATTGCAACATGGCTGAAATGTAGCGAATAAAGGTTGTTCTGTTTACCCAATAAATAGTCGCCACGAGACCGAATAAATTTATAACTAATGACGATCTCTCTGGGGCAGCGATTAGCGCCTCTGCCTACCACGCGAGAGGTCCCGAGTTCGAATCCCGGCTGGGGACAAAAAAAACACTAGGTCTTGGATGTTTACATGTTTGTGATGTCGCTGATTCTGGTTTCCACGACACAGGGTGCCCTAGCCTCTAGGGGCTAGAGGCAATGTAGCCAATTATAAATGTTTATGTTTAAAGGGACCTTTCCTTTACATGTTCGATATGCGGTAGGGACTTTTTAGTCACTCGAAAAAGTTTCAAAGCCTTAGGCATTTCTTGAATCGTCCGGAACGGACGCGAAGGCCTATGATGACCCGCGCCGCCATACAAGTACCAATGCCGATCGCATTCTCCTCTATGGTCTCCTAAGTCTATGTTCTGTTTGCCGACGTCGTCCGAATGTTGGTCAAGCGGACCGCACAGCGACAGGTTAATGCGCCCGATAAACACGCCGATCGGGCCATTCAGACCTCTGCCGTAGCGGAGATATAGTAGGGTTAAACTGGTGAGATCACCGGATTCCTTCTAGTCTAGGATCTCGTATAGTTATAGGTTGGGGACTACGAGTGAATACGGAGAGTTTAGTTTAGTTGTAGCTTGTTTAAAAGTCCGACAAAAGTTGTTGAACTATTTAGCTCATCCAACTAGTGGTAACTGGGAGCACAAGTGAAGATTTTCAGTCGCAAGCGCATCAAATTTAAATGCATGCATACTACTGTTATTTAAAGGTCTGATTGAACTAAATAGGGACCATGAGATCCAATTTTTTTTTTTATTGCAACATGGCTGAAATGTAGCGAATAAAGGTTGTTCTGTTTACCCAATAAATAGTCGCCACGAGACCGAATAAATTTATAACTAATGACGATCTCTCTGGGGCAGCGATTAGCGCCTCTGCCTACCACGCGAGAGGTCCCGAGTTCGAATCCCGGCTGGGGACAAAAAAAACACTAGGTCTTGGATGTTTACATGTTTGTGATGTCGCTGATTCTGGTTTCCACGACACAGGGTGCCCTAGCCTCTAGGGGCTAGAGGCAATGTAGCCAATTATAAATGTTTATGTTTAAAGGGACCTTTCCTTTACATGTTCGATATGCGGTAGGGACTTTTTAGTCACTCGAAAAAGTTTCAAAGCCTTAGGCATTTCTTGAATCGTCCGGAACGGACGCGAAGGCCTATGATGATGATGAAGCATCATCATCATCATAGGCCTTCGCGTCCAAAAAATGATGTGGTGTCGTCTGGACTATAGGGTGTGTATATACCGCCGGGGCCCATATTTCTATTGGAAAAACGGGCGGGTACCACAGGAACGGATCTCGGTACTGCAAGTCTTTAAATGTTGGTCTGCAGCGGCTCAGGCATAAAGGACCGGAAGTTCTATTGTTTATTAATATTTCCCTCACTCGTAAAACGCTTTCGAAATAAAATAGTGTGATAAATTCTCCGTTTACATCCGAAAATATGGCATTCCACTTTTCCTTTTTTACTAAGTGCCCTGCCTCACTAGGACGCCATGGCGACGTCGCCAGGGACCGTATCCAAGCAGTTAAAATTGAAATGTATGGTGTCTAACTCACTTGGCGACGGTCTGGCAACGTCGCCATTCAATACAAATTGCTTGGATACGTAGCTGGCGACGTCGCCATGGCGCCCTAGTGAGGCAGGGCACTAAGGAGAAAAGTTGGGAATCCGCGCCTCGCCTAGCGCGGAGAAGCGCGTAGGCTTCAAGTGATTACATACTATGATTCTGCTATTGGAATTCCACTGGTAAGTAAACTGTAATCGCTATCAATAAAACTATTCCTCAGTTTCTGAGAGTGTTCAAATGTAACAAGAGATTAATCTACGATTAATTCAAAATACTGGCACGTGATTGGCTGAAATTAGCTTGACGTGAGATTAACATATGAGATTAACATTTGACCGCTCTTCTAGAAACCGAGCGTATGTGTGTCTCGTGCTATCGTAAGCTTTTTGATATTTTATTGTGTTGGTTATGATATAATTTATTTAAATTGGCATCAACGTAATGTGGTTAATTTGAATCATAAGATTAACAAAATGCCATTATTTGTATGTCAGAGCCCTGCGCACATGTGTATGCACTTGCGAATTCTTAAAAACCATTGAACAAGCCTTGCGTTTGCTAGATTCGCCTCTTCGATGGACTACTTTTCTTAGGCAGCGCAACTGCGCCTTCCAAACACTTGATTCACCTTTTAAGAGGCTTTTTAGCCGCGCCGCTAGTCTCGAAGTTACACACTGCAGATAGCAACAGCTCAGGAGGTTGTGAAACTGCAAACGTTAACTGTAGGTTAAGTGTCGGGTTAAGAGATAACTGGTGAAAGAAAACTTTTAAGTACGAGGTAAGAAGCACCGGAGATCGAATTATTATCAATCGTTAAAAAGGAATTTACGTCACCAGTTTAGATATTTTTTTTTGTAAACAGCCTATACAGGGTCTCCCAAAACTCAACGTCAAGCCGGAACCGGGTGAAAAGGCAAGTCATACTCTTTATCAGAAAAATATAAAATAACGTTTTTTTTTTATTATTAGGTATTTATTGAAGAAATTTCACAAACATAATGAAAACTAAAATTAAAATTAAAAATGGGTAATTTTTTAAGTTATTTTTTTTAAAGTCTCTTCTAAGCTGGGGCAGCTGGTTTTGAAATTTGTTAACAGTTTAAAGAAGCATTATTCAGAGTTAAAAAAAAACAAAACAAAAATGGAAAACGTAAAGATTTGTGGCGACAGGATTTTTCAATTTTGTTTTAAATGCCTATTTTTTTTTGTATTTTTCTGATAACCAATATGACTTGCCTTTTCACCCGATTCCGTCTTGACGTTGAGGTTTGGGACACCCGGTATAAGTCCCACTACAAGGCACAGGCCTTCTATCAGGGAGGCGGATTAGCGATTTCAAGCGCTGAGGTATTGAATAGCTTAGACGCTCAGGTTTCCTCACGATGTTATCCTTTACAGTAAAGTTAACGAGTGGTATAGCTACTATAACTTCACAAATGTACATAACTTAGAAAATCAAGTCATAGGTACATGCCTGCGCTAGGAATCGATCATGGTAATGATTAGCACGGTAATGATTGTTTCATGCACACTGTTGGCAGTCTGGTAAGCAATCGCAATCCAAAGGCATCACCCGTGCAACTGAACTCGGCGACTCCCACGATTCAATGTCCTTCGCTAGAGCTGCCTATTTGATTTAAGCCGTTTATACCATTGAAATAACATTGCAATAGTATTGCAGTAGAATATAAAATAGAGGCAAATAACAGCTATTGTCGTGCTATTGAAAAACTGTGCGCCTTAGATTCTAAGGCCTTTCGATTCTCAGCTCGTCTGTACATTTTTTCAGTGATAATTCATCACTAAGTTGTCTGATTGATGTCAGAAAGATGGTACCTCAATGGTAGCCCCTTATACATTTGGTCTAGATATGTTGACGGAATCCGAGAAAAACTCGTAAAAAAATAACTTCTGCATAGAGAAGCTACTCCCTGGTTTAACACAATTTATACCTACCACACAATCTACAAAACAAATGGCTAGTAAAAAAATTAATTACTAAGACTGTTTCATCATCAACCCATTATGTCCCCACCGAGGGGCATAGGTTTCTTCCCTGAGAAATAAGCCATACCTGCTCCACCACGGGGGCCTAGTCCGCATTGGTGGAAGCTTGTAAGACTGGTGGCTAGTCTTACTGTCAGAAGTTTTCAAGCCGTCTGCGCCCTAAAGCCTATGGTTTACGATGTAGTAAAAATAATAATTTTGTACTAGTACCCAGTAACTACTGACAATAGGCTATTTGAATGATTTCTGAAAATCATCTCATGTTTGGTGTTCATGGAGTCCTAAAACAGTGGTCATTATCAATTAATTGGTGTATTTCTTCTAAAAACGGCAAACGAACTTTTCAAATAAGGCGCCAAAACGCTATCTTGGGCAATATGGCGTCGCTCAGGAATTATGACGTCACTGGTCAGTAAACAAACCAATGAACGTAAGAACGACATGAATGACGGACGCCATTTTTACTGAGCTGTGACGTCATCATAGAATGGGCCAATCCAGGCCGTTTTCTATACAATGGCTGCAGATACATCATTATCAAATTTTATCCTGTGTTTTTTTTTATAAATAATCTTTTAGCTTTAAGGTGATTTGAGAAAAGATGGTCAGAGTGGAGTTTTTTTTCGCTGCCTTTTTCTCCACTACAGACGGCCCCAAGGCAGCGGCTAACATTATACTGTATGTACATTGACATTCAACAAGCAGAATGTAAATTCTTTACATTGAAATAAATTTTTGATTATGATTATGATTATTATTTTTTTTAGTTAAAATGCCCTAATTGATACGAATACGTATAAATAATACTGGTTTTTTTTCACACTGTCAAATAGCATACATTTATTACTTCACTATTAATCTGCTTTGTGCCATTACGAGAGTTTTTCACGCTTTCGGCTATAAGTAGTGACATTGTAATCGAGATTACGAATAACTTTTGCGCTAAAATTTATAGCCAGGCCACCGAACTATCTGTTATCCGTCTCTTATTGTGTGTTTGGAGCTCGAGGTAGTTCTAGGCACGAGCACGTTTGACATTTTAATCTCAACGCATTCCAAAGCTAGGTTGTACTCGAAAATTGGTTGCGTTTTATCCGTGTCAACCGAGTCAGGTAACTTAGGTATCATTCAACTGCCAAATCAGACAGGTACCTAGGTAATTCTCGTAATTAAGCCTTCCACCAACGGCTACAGAACTGATTATCTATATTAATAATTTCGTACCGGTACGGTAGACTTGAAAGAAATGCACATCAAATCGAAGAGCGAAAAATGTTAATCCGAGTTATTAAAAATGTTAAAAATTAGTCGATCCGAGTTGACATCTTATAGGCGAAAAATTCGGATTATCGAGTATATTCAATATAAAAAATATTTAATTATTTGCTATATAATGCCGATGCCCCGGAATAGATATTCCTTATTCTGAGGCCGATGCTAAGTAAACATGTCAATGTCCTCAAAGTCATGTTGGTGTCACGTCATCACGCGTCACAGGTGTCACAGGTTTTTATTATGTTATCCATTGTAACCTCCTTAGACCTTAATCTAATTTCTTTGATTCTGAGATTGAGACGTGATGGTGCGGACGCTGCCGCTGGCACGACGACGACTCTCGAAAGACGCTAGTGTGGGGGGTCTCTTAGACTAAGCCCCTGTTTCACAATGTTCAAATAAAGTTCTAGCTAAGCTATTCGCAACCAGGGCTGCCGTTTGTTCTAAATTTAAATAAATTTTCCTATATTGCGTGTGTTCGTTTATGGCTTCTAGAACAAACGGCAGCCCTGGTTGCGGATAGCTTATCCGGAACTTTATCTGCAGTTTGTGAAACAGACCCTAAATATTACTATAAATTACCGTACCATACACATACCACATTGCATCTCAGGGTCAAGTGTGAATCAAGGGGGACTACGAGTAAATGCAAATTCCTGTTTGTCCCCCCAGGGGAACATTTTAGGGGGACCACGAGTCCGGAGGGGTTATTTGGTTGAATGCGATTTAAGATGAATATCTACTGGTGAAATATGAAATCATGTCCCGAGCGAAGCTGGGTCTTAGTCTTGTAATGATAATAACTTCCACACAACACAATCACTTGACCAGAGTGCGTATACTGAGTTTTGTCATTCACTTTCGATAGCGAGAGCGTTTGCGATTTACGTAGGAGTGACAAAGCGCGCCATCTAGTTGTCTCTTTGTCACTCCTATGCAAATCGCAAACGCTCTCACTATCGAGAGTGAATGACAAAACTCAGTATACGCACTCTGAGTGCTTTTTCATTCACTTTCGATAGCGAGAGCGTTTGCAATTTGTATAGGAGTGACAAAGAGACAACTGACTGGCGCGCTTTGTCACTCCTATAGAATATGAGTTTACGCTAACGCGATTGAGTTGTTAAAAAAACTCGCACTAAGCACTCTGGTCCCAAGCTAGGATACCCAGTGATACGGTAACCAGGCAAGGACATCACAAACATATAAAACCGCCCAGTCTGAGGCCTCTTTGTACAAATGGCCCACGTGGGATTCGAACCCACGACCTCTGTCTTGGTCAATAAGCGCCTTAATGGCTATGCCACCGAAGCAGTAATTTTCATGTACTATCTAGATATATTTCTTTGGAGAAGAAATGGTGAAAGTTCCGCGTCTCTTCGCAGATAATTATTATCGATCGATTATCCCCCGAACGCGCCAAATTCAAAGCCAATGTACTAAAAAAAACGTTTTTTTTTTGTTTTAGCACTAGCCACCCCATATATCCTAAACTTAATTTGTAGCAAAACATAATATTCATAATTTTCTACTAACGTGGTACAGAGGGCAGATATTACGCTTGAGACGCATGAAATCTAGGGAAAACATTCTTGCAGGATGGGTCTATATTCATGGAAGGAGGAGATTTGTTGATAATTTATGATCAAATATCACTTACAGGTAAGTTTGATCTTTCAATTATCCCTCACAAATAACCTCCTTCCATTTAGGCGGAAAAAAATCCTTTAAACGGCTGAGGGGAGGTTACCACAAAAACTAGTACATATTTGTGACGCCCAAAAAAGTGCTAATTACTATATTTTCATCATCATCAACCCATTATGTCCCCACCGAGGGGCACGGGTCTCTTCCCTGAGGAAGGTATAGAGACCATACTCCACCACGGGGGCCAAGTCCGGATTGGTGGAGGCTTGTAAGACTAGTGGCTGGTATTACTGTCAGAAGTTTTCAACCAGCCCTAAGGCCTCTGACTTGGCTTTACTGCCATGTATCGACGGCAGCCGGCACCAACTTAACTGCTTAAAGTGCCTTACGAAGGACGGTACCGCTCGGAAAAATGACACTAGCGTTAGTCATAGACGGTGATCCATCCATGGACTGAACGCGCCGTTTGTTACTTAACCTTAGTTATCGTTTAAGATCACTCAGGTAGCCCAGGCTACGAGCGATTCGATATACTATACCTTACTACGAGTATATTAAAACGTATTTGGCTAGATAGACTAGCATAAAGTTCTATAAGATCGTTTTAGAGCCCTTCAACTAATCGTAAATAACTGTGACAGGGCATTGGTAAAATGCTTTCCTCATACACAAGATTAATAGATTATTATATTGTTTGAGAAACCGGGGCTAGTTATGGGCAGCATTTTTGTAAAACTATTTTAGTAGCATATACCTAACTTGCTAAAGCTAAAGAAAATCGACGCAAAGAAAACAGAGTATCGGAGGTACTTACGTACCTCAGCGCTAAAAAATATTAATTCATGCATGGTAGGCTCTCGTCTTCGTCGCGGCATGGTCAAGCTCATACTTTTACTGGGATAAGCTGGCTGAGATACGCAGAGATATGTATTCGTTTATATCTATTAGTATAGACGATTCTTTGCGGAGATCGATTCGACTGTACCATTAGTAGGTACGAGTTTACTAACCCGAGAACGCCGGCGGCCGAACCAAGAAGCGGGTCTGCTCTCCACACTAGAGCTCTAGATAGTTTACATTAAGCGCGCGCCATTGCGTCACCGTTTAGAATGTTTGACCCGTCAGGCCTCAAGTGCAACCGGTGCCTCGCCAGCCGCGGCTCCCGGCAAATTCCGCCCGATTGTCACGCGCAGAGACTGTGACCTATAGCTCTGTTGGGACGCGACTATGGACAATAGTCGCCACCTAAAGTGAGCGACGGTCGCATGTCATCCTATGGAAATCAATGACGGTCGCGATTTATCGAAGCGATCGCAGAGACGGAGTAACCTTAGACTGGCAATCCCCAGTTGGATGTCGCAGACCATGAACCACGGCCACAGGACCTGTGGATGTTGTCCGTGGTCGTGGACCTTAGGAGGTGGCCGATGCACTCGACATAGTGAAAGGAGCGCTCCGAGGGATGTAACCTAAAGGGAGTAGGTACACCATAATGGCCGACCTGAGGCCGTTTGTTTGAGAAATAACTCATACAACAAAAGATGCTGTAAGATACAACCTCTAATTAGGATGTTGGAACAATTACGCATTTTTGAAATACACTCTGGATAATGGATTGGATGAGGTATGTAACGTACAGCTGGGATTACGCCATCAGACGTGTCCGACAGTCGCAACCTAGGGAGCTGGCCGACAAACGCGATCTATTGGTCGCAACGAGGGATTTAACCTGAACATACACAACTTATCTCAACTAGCCTGAACCGGCTGCGGACCCGTACTGGCCGAAGTAAAGCCTGTATTACACCGGGGCAACACTGTGCTGCATTGCGGTATGCCACAAGGCCGCATGCTACAACGTCGCACATTGTGGCAAGAACCTTGTAGCATGGCAACACCTTGCGTCATGTGGCAAACTGTCGCAGCTTCTTCTTCTTCTTCTGCCGCACCTTTGTAGCATGCGGCCTTGTGGCAAGCCGCAATGCCGCACAGTGTTGCCCCGGTGTAATTCAGGCTTTAGGGTAATACGCCCAGGTGGGGGTTTGCGGATCCCGCCAGCGACGATTTCAACTGCCTGTGTGCGGTACTACCCAGACGATGGAGCATCTCTCATCGTGCCCCGCGTGCCCTAACACCTGCACTCAGGAGGACCTAATGACTGCAAGTGACAAAGCCGTCAACGTCGCAAAGTTCTGGGCCACAATTGTCTAGTAGTAAAGACTAAGGAAAATTGTTTAGCCTTCGACACGCTAAGAAGAAGAACTTATCTCACACGCAAGACACCCACGATCGCGACTCATCTTAAAAATTAAATTAATCACTTAAAACAATATTTTTTTACAAAGAGTCACTGATTGCTACGATATAATTTATAGTCCCATCTTCATTGATTACTTCTTTAACTTGTGTTTTTTGCTACCTCAATAAATAAAAAAAACCTTTTCGTGCCCTTCCATACCATAATTCTGAGGGTGGAGACTGATTTTTTTCAGTTCAGGTCGAGTTACACTGGCAACTTTTTATACCAATCCCTTATGAACGAAGTCAGAGGTACAGCTAGTGCTGGATAAACGACGTCGTCAATTTGAGCTTTGTCTATAGGTATACAATGTCTGAATCGTAAATGCACTAAACACAATTTTATGATGACATACTCGCCACGAGCACAGCTATAATACAATAGAAGGGCAAGTTCAGTATTAACGGGCATAAACCGTAGGAACCGATAGGGGTTCTAGGACAAGAATTATGACTATATAGAACTTTGCATTACTGTACTACAAAGACTACACTCAAGAGCAATGCGTTGCTGCTGCTGTTGTTACGTCTCGTATTTGGTCTCGCTCGCACATTACAATTTGTTCAGTGATTAGAAATATACTATCGATATCGTGGTGTGGTCTAAGGCTTTGATGGATAAATCGGCTAGAGTGCTAGCTCACCGAGATGCCATGGCGATGTCGCTGGCTACTGGCTAGGAATCCAAACAATTTGTATTGAAATGTATGGCAATTATCTCACTTGGCGATGGCGGTAACGTCGCGAATTTGAAAGCTTAGCCAGGACCAACAGTTCCCTTTGTGGAGTCTGGATACCTACGTGGCACGCTGGCGACGTTGTCAAACAAATCTATACGAGCAAGCTACGTCTCACTCACTGGGTGTCCAACCAGCTGCCAAGATACACAATATGAGTTTTGATACAGAAAGGTTTATTGTGGAAATTCAAAATCGTCCATGTTTATGGGGTACCGCAATATCAGATTATTCCGACCGTAATTTAAAAATAAGATGTTGGGACGAAATTGAGAGAACTGACTGACAGATAGTAGTTGCTGGCAACTTCATTTCGCTACCGAAGGTAGCCAAGGGTATCCATGCCTACGTAGCCGGCGACGTCGCCATGGCATCCCGGTGAGTTAGCGACCTAAAAATCGTGAGTAGCCACGCACGACCCCGACGCCAATTTTTCTTTAATTTTGTGCATTGCATTTTTTTCCACTGATACCTATCTTCCCCATCTCCTTAAGGTCTTCATTTTATCAATCATCCTTGTTTCCGCCTGCCCCTGTCTCAATATCTTTTGTCGTGGAAACCATTTGGACTTCACTTTAAGCGCTCTGTTATCCGCCATACCTTTTAGGTACCGTTCATCTCAACCGTTGAAACAGAATCTCATAGTTGTCTTCTTATGTATCAGTTTATCCATTACTAGCTGTACATGTGGCTTCTCTCGCTTGGAATTCAAATGGTCCATTATAAAATTCGGTAAAGTAATTGCTGGATGAGTGAGTGGTTTCTTAAATTACCTCCTCCTGCTTACAAACTGTACCTCTTTATAGCATTATGTTTAGATAATAAAAAGCACAATAAAGATAATTTTATTATTTATTACTTACATATCTTGACACTTTTGTAATAAACTTTAATTTTATGAAGTTCGCATTCTTCGTATCAAGGATTTCGTAAGTGACGAGCTGTTCGCGTGTGTGTTCCAGACTTGTGTATTTATGTCCAGTACTTACTTGCTTTTTAGGATTTTGTACCTTTTAAGATCACCTTTTTCTAAGGAGCGGACAGACCTATCAAGTTAAAATTTATCAAATTAAATGCTCAGCCAAAGGTCTAAACAAACCCAAACCAAAAAGATGATGTCACTATTTATAATGTCATATTTTTATAAGTGTAAGCGCAGTATCAAAACCTCGTATAGGTAGTTAAATCATAAAAAAACATTTATTTTTGCTATTACAATCTTATAAGCAATCTTTGCAATTGGGACAGTGGAGATTATTATTTTATTTTCCGCTACAAAAATACTCGTAAGTTAATTGAACTCCATGACGCTCTCCATGACTTTCTGCGCTAATTGGATTGTCTCCATATTATCCCGTAGGGTTCATAATTAGGTGTGATGTGCGCTTTGCCCTTAATTTGGATGATGTACCTTGGTGTTGGGTGCTTTATGTTACTATTAACATGATACCAGATAGGTACACTCCATTTATCTATACTTGACTTTTTTCCAAACTTTAAACGACACTAAATCAAAAACCCTTAGCGGTAGAAAACTCGAAACAGTCTACAAACTTAGTGCTAGCTAGTACTAAATTTGCAAACTGTTTCGAGTTTTCTACCGCTAAGTTTTTGATTTAATGTCGTTTAAAGTTTGGAAAAAAAGTCAAGTATAGATAAATGGATTATACACTTACTTGATTTTTTGTCTGAAGAGACCAAAGTGCTTATACTGAGTTTTTTCATTCACTCTCGATAGTGAGAGCGTTTGCGATTTGCATAGGAGTAACAAAGAGACAAATAGATGGCGCGCTTTGTCACTCCTATGCCAAACGCAAACGCTCTCGCTATCGAAAGTGAACGACAAAACTCAGTATACGCACTCAGGATTCGCTCTGAATCGCAGAGCTTAATCGTATTGAGTCTAGACGGAGGATTAAGCTCTGCGAGACAGAGCGAAACCTGGCCGTAGGTCTGTTAATGCATTGCAGTAAAATGACAACTGAATAATCATGGGGATTTAGTTTCATTACCACTTCAAGTCTACGGGGCACGGGTCTCTTCCCTGAGGAAGGTGTAGGCCATACTCCACCACCGGGGCCAAGTCCGGTTTGGTGGAGGCTTGTAAGACTAGTGGCTGGTCTTACTGTCAGGAGTTTTCAAGCCGCCCTAAGGCCTCTGACTTGGGTTAACGTCCAACTGCTTAACGTACTTTACGAAGCTCGGAACCGCTCAGAAAAATGCCAATAGCGTTAGTCATGGAACGGTCACCCATCCATGCACTGAACGGGCCCCTATGTTTGTTCAAAATTCTTTAATGTTTGTCGTTAAACTCTTTGATAGGAAGCTGTACCCCGCAATAGGGCGTAAATATTATGAAGAACTTTAATACAGACACTCGTACAGTGCATGCCCTGCGCGTGCGCAATAAAGTCAAGCCAGCTTTTTTCCGTGAATACATAAAGTATAGAAAACCTTTTTTTTTTATTTCGTTGTAATATTTATGGAACTTAAATCAAATCTTTTCCTTTAATTTTTCACTTGCTTAGTATTATGAACTTCCGAGTCAAATAGTGCTTTTGGTAACTTTTCTGTTAGGTGCAAATTACATTTGACAAACAATTTATGTGCCGTTAACTCGTAATCATTTAGCGCCATTAAAATGACTCCGACTCCCACAGTAGTTCTGCTCACAAAAGAGAGCTTCTATTTACACAAATGTAGAATAAACGAAGCGATTGCGTTATTAAAATATCGATAACGATCATAATTTAATTTCACGCTAAAGATAAGTATTAACAAATAATAATACACGAAATAACGTTGGTGGCTTAACGTATAAAACATTAACGTTGTTATTAACGATGTTCATAAACGTGCGTGTCCCTAACTAAACGAAATTGCACAGAGACCCGAGAACCTCGTTCCAAGAAAGCAAATAAACGAAGGTTGCTTATAGGTAATTAAGACAACGATTCAAACGGTAAACTGGCTACAGAGGGCTGTACCAATAAGTGTTAAATGTAATTCCGCTCATACAACACGCGCAATGAAATGGGTGGAATTCCTATTCAAGTCGAACGACAGACTGCTTGGCGCGCGGGTTTTTTTCTTAAAGTTTTTAAAAAGTATGTCGCCGCCAGTGGCCAGACGGAAATCTCGGACTTTCTTTTTTAAACCCCAGAAAATGGTGAGCTGTATGCGTCAGACTCCGGCCTATAGAACATTTTTGTAATTGAATCATGTTTAAAAGAAAGTTCCCTATTTTATTTAAGCCGCCAGAAAAACCGACCTCAAATACGTTTTTCACTTTACACTTTTGGTGGCTTTTAATGTTTTTATGGTTAATAGTAAAGTTCCCTTTCTGTTCCGCAAAATGGACGGTAGGACGAGAAGAAGATGGCGGAGGACAGTTAAAGAGGAAAGCAGGGGGGGCCTTTGCCTAACAATGGGACACAAAAATATAATTTTCATTGAGTAGGTAATTAATATAACAAAACAAACATTATAATTTATGTTCTTAATCGTAATCGTCTCTTAATTAATAGTAATAAAACATAACATTAGAATAAATTCTTAGATAGTTATATATTTGCTGTCACGTCTCTGCCCTACCTTCAGTCTATGACAATGAAAAAAAAACCAAAGCTCAATGAGTCACACACGAGACATCGTAAGGAGTGATGCCGGCTAACAATATTACCTATTATAATGGCAATTAATGTTTTACATTAGAATATTGAGTGTAATATAGAACAATATTTTGGGCGCTGACTCATGCTCTCGTGGTATTACGCAATACCGATACAAGTTTCTCAAAATGAGACCTGCGAGGTATAATTTGCTAGCCGACTGACTCGGTGACTCACTGCTCAGCCGAAATCTTCACTGACTGACCACACAGAGAAAAAGTAACGCGAAATCGCGAAAAGTAGACATAATTTATAGGCTATTTGACACTGTGAAAAAAGAAATACTATATATACTTATTCGTATGAATTATGAGTCTTACAGCTGCCCTAAGGCATTTTAAGGCTTTTTCTGAACCAATCCGCACTTGGCCCCCGTGGTGGAGTATGGTGTATACCTTCCCCAGGGAAGAGACCCATGCCCCTCGGTGGGGACATAATGGGTTGATTATGAAGGCATTTTAACTAAAAAAAAAAAAAGATTATTTATAAGAAAAACACAGGATAAAATTTGAGTCATTTGGGCCAAGTGCGAGTTGAACTCGCGCACGAAGGCTTACTATATCTATAAAAAAAGCAAAAAAAAACACGTTTGTTGTAAAGCAGCCCCCTTATTTATTTTATTCTATTTTTTAGTATTTATTGTTATAGCGGCAACAGAAATGCATCATCTGTGAAAATTTCAACTGCCTAACTATCACGGTTCATGAGCTACAGCCTGGTGACAGATGGACGGACGGACGGACGGACAGCGGAGTCTCAGTAATAGAGTCCGTTTTACCCTTTGGTTACGGAATCCGAAAACGGTGTGACAGAGTTGCATTTTACTTCCACACAACTCAAAGAGAATAACCTGCGCTATGGTAAGCAGGCAAGGATATTATCAAACATGAAAATGCAACTTGACTGAGGCCATGTGTACTGATGTTCGGCGGCCCCCGATGGGAATCGAATCCACGACCTCCGACATGGTAATCAGACGTAATACCGCTAGACCAACGTCAAGCCAAGTGTTCTACCAACCAAGCTCCCACCGGTGTTAGTATATCCGTAATTAGGTACACAATATCACCAAGACCAACACCATCAGTAGTTCAGTACCATATGGGCCTCAATTCTGTTAGTGCATTATGGTACGATGACAGATACTCGGTCGGGTCAACTGACGTGTTTTTTCATACCATTGGCGCCTACAATTAATTGATATACCTACGGCTCGCGTTGACTTGAAGCGGCAATGAAACTAAATTGCCGTGTCCGTGCAGTGGTCATTGTACTACAATCATCATCAACCCATTATGTCCCCACCGAGGGGCATGGGTCTCTTCCCTGAGGAAGGTATAGGCCATACTCCACCACGGGGGCCTAGTACGGATTGGTGGAGGCTTGTAACACTAGTGGCTGGTCTTACTGTCAGAAGTTTTCAAGCCGCCCTAAGGCCTCTGACTTGGCTTAACGACTATCTATCGACGGCGCCGGCACCAACTGCTTAAAGCTGGCTTCTCACGGTCCACGATATCGCGGACGGACGCGGACCAGCTCGCATGACACACCGTGGGAAGGGTGGCGGTCCGCGGTAGGGCAGACAGACGACACAGCGACAGGTGCGTGGCTGTCCGTGGTCGTCGGCCGTCCGCGTCCGTCCGCGACATCGCGGACCATGGGAAGTCAGCCTAACGTGCCTTGCGAAGCACGGAACCGCTCGGAAAAATGCCACTAGCGTTAGTCATAGACTGTCACCTATCCATGCACTGAACGCGCCCTGTGTTGCCTACCATTCGTGATCGCTTAAGATCACTCAGGCGGCCGAGGCTACGAGCGATTCTTACTACAATGCATTAGTACAATCTGGCTCTGTAGATGGTCTGTGGTACCATCCTACCGACTATGTTGTCCGTGCACTCGGTACCGTTACTTTCATTTCTATTGCAGCCCTATTGTAAACTCGTCATGAAAGTACCATTATTACAGTAGAAATGAGGTCCTTTAAAAATAAAGATAAACATTTACATACAGGCACATACATTGCTTCTGGCCTCACACCAGGATACCCTGTGCCGTGGGAACCAGAAACAGCGACGCCACAGACATGTAAACATCCAAGACCTGGAGTTTTTTTTTCTTCCCAGCCGGGGATCGAACCCGGGACCTCTCGCATGGTAAGCAGATGCGCTAACCGCTACGCTACAGAGGTCGTCAATAATGTGTGTGGTTACTTTGAATTACAGAATACGCAATAGTTTGATTAGAGAACGTTGTGGACTGTAAAGAGGATGTACGTAGTGACTAGAATTGAGAAGGAATGTTGCGTTGGTTTGGACATGTGGAAAGGATGAAGAAAGAACGACAGACGAAACAAATATAATAATATCGAGCGAGTGTGAGTGGAAGGGCCGGTAAGGGATGCCCCAAGCGGACATACTTCTACCAAATAGGGGACGTTTTAGCAAGGGGCAGGATTGAAAACTGCCCCAAACCAGCGTGCGTGCATGCAACGACTACTGTATGTTAAAGAATGGGAAAGTGATATGTCAGGATCGTAGGCAGAGGTCTACCTTACTGGGATACAGGCATGAGCTTATGTATGTAAGTGTTTATAAGTAAACTAGTCCACTTACCCTTCTACATTTTACGATTCCGTAAGTTGCTCATAGAATATTATTAAGCTGTAAATTTCGATGTTGATTTCTAGTGGCTGGTTTGGCTGACCCCTGCGTTATGCTCGTGAACGGGTGCACTCCGTATATCTGACCGCAGAATTACGGCCTTAAAAAAAACGATTCTTCCAAAACCAATACTTATTCTTCTAATGTTTTAGCATTGCAAGAAGTTGATCACACTTATTGGATCTTGTTAGATAAGTACTCGTACCAACTGACTTATTAGATTTAATAATGATCCGACAAAAGATGGTCACGGTAGAGATTTTTCCTGCTAACTTTATATACACGGTGTTACCCGCGGTTTACTAGGGAAATTAAACTGTGTATTAACAGTAAAAATACTAACTATTCACATTTTAGGATGCAAAATAATCTAAATATCAGCATCGGAAAAATCAATTTACAAAATTTCACAAAGAAAATAAAAAATTTGCATATTTTCTTGCAGTTACACATAGCCTATGTGTTAATTCAGGTTGTCAGCTAACTCCACACCAAATTTTATTAAAATCGGTCCAACCGTTTAGACGTGAAAAAGTAACAAACATACACACTGACAAACTTTCGCCTTTATAATATTAGGGTGATTCTTTGACGACGTCAATGGTCCTGGCAAGGTCGCTATAATACAGGAATATTTTTTCACCAGTACAATAAATCAACATACATAATACTAAGTCCAAAATACAAATACCAACATTTTTTGTTACTACCCCGTTGGTACAAAAAACAAAAATACTAATGTCTAAATTTATCCGCAAATCTTAAAGAAATATGGACTCATTACGCATGAGCACAACTAAACGCACGAACGCACGCGGCTTGCGGGAAGGAAAAGAAGCGGCGGCGGCGGTGCGATGACGCCTTGTAATGGGTGTCCATGAGTTACAAATTGGATGAAGGATAAATTAATGAAAATGAAAAAAAAAAATGGTTATTTTATTCGTTAAATGTAATCTATTATCGATACCAATGATATGGTAAAATTAATTGTACCGGTGAAAATTTCACCCGGTATAAGGACGCTATTTGGTGGTTCTATTTGATATGACGCGTGCATACAGTTTTACAGCGTTTATATGGGAATCAATGAATCTAATTTGTATGTAATATTTAGTAAATTAAATATCTATCTATATAAATTAAATTCAAAGTCCTGACTGACTCACTCACTCATCAACGCCCAGCCCAAGCCGTTGGACCAAGGAAGCTGAAATTTTGCACAGAGGGTCTATACTATATAATGTAGGCAAGGAATAAAACCGGATTTTTTTAAAAATTCAACCTCGAAGAGTTGGAAAGGGGCGAAAAGGGTTGCCAAAATTTGTATGGGTGGTACCTATAAAGAATGTTGTCTAATTTTCTTAAAACTTTAAATAAAATACTCTTCAACACAATTGATTGAACACGTTTTTCGCCGTTTTTCTAAATTTCACCCTTAAGGGAGTGAACGGGGTTGCCAAAATTATGAACTAAAGTCCACCCGGACGGAGTCGCGGGCGAAAGTTGTTGATAATATGTGGCTATCCCAAATGGGGCCAGAAGGTGTCTCTACACTACCTACTAACCAATATTAGAACCTTCTCCGTATCATCGCCATCGTAACGACCATATCGCGGCAGGCCCTCCGGTAGAAATCTCATTCTGGTCCGGTAGATAATGAAATTGCAATTGATAAGGGCCGAGTTTCTCTCTATATGTTTGCTAGACTAGTTCTGCGGTGCCACAAGGCTTTCTTGTTTCACACTTGCGCCGGCGCACCGCGAACATTCGGACCTTGATTCATAATCTTAACGCTTAGGAGTGTGACTTCGTAAATTGGCAAGAATAAAGGACGACACTGAAGAACGACGACTGCTTTTAGCCGGGTTGTGAAAGAAAAATAGCCTATTAAATATACAGGGTAGAGATATACAGGTTGTAACATATCCTAAAATGCGGGCGGGGGTCCTACTCGTCAATACGAACGAGTTTTAGAATTTGGAATACTTTGGTCTCCCAAAGTATTCAAAATTCTAAAACTCGTTTAAATTATGAAGGGCCAGTTTCTGAATTGAGAATTTCGGTAAGTAACTATCTACTTAACTGTAGTGCTGTCTCGTCAAATTTCTCAGAAAAGAGCGTGACAGAACGTTACTTAAGTATTTACTTACAGTCTGTAAGTTAGCCTGAGCTCCACGACAGCCGTCACACTGACAGGGCTAGGTTACGATATTGCTTAGACATCGAATAGTGTTTTTTTTTAATTGTTTTATCAAAATAATCCGTTACATTTTATTTATAACTAATGTGTGCAGTAAGTACGGAGTTTTCACATTACAAATGTTCTGTGAAAAAATTCAAAACTTCATGGACGCAATTTCAATGACAGCTGTAGCGCAGCTCAAGCTATGTTTTACAGACTAGTGAAATTCTCGATTCAGAAACCGGCCCTTAATCTTATGGTAGCACATGATTTAAGATGGTTTGAGAGTAATTTAAGCGAATATGGCTGTTAAATTAAATGCAGGTATTGTAGAATTATAGTACGGAGCCGATGCCAAGTTGAGGACTAGCACATACATTTGGGCATTGACTCCAAAATATATTTTTACAATACCAAATTATTCCTTTGTAATTGGTGCTGAAGTGTTTTGATGTAGGATTTTAATTTTTATTTTAAAAAATATATTTCACGATTTTTTGTAACTAGAATAGAATAAGTACGAGTCCGCCAAATTGTATTTTCCGAAAGCAAATACACGGATCATTACAAAAACTCCGAGTACGTTAAAGTGTGCCTTTGTTTCAAGCGTTCACTCGACTTCTCCAGGATTCCATCATAAATTAAATTAAATATTATAACACTTGGTGACTATGGGGTCACCTTTGTGTTAAACCTTTTCAAACAAAAAATTATAATTGCCAAATCGGTCCAAGCGTCTTCGAGTTATCGGGAAACATACATAAAAAATAAAAAAGATCCCGTCGAACCTCTTCTTTTTTTGAAGTCGGTTAAAAATCGTGAAAGTGGAGTATTTTTCTGGATTTTCCTCCGTTAAACATTCAACATTGATTTGATATCAAAATCAAAATTTAAAATTCTTCAGAACGAGAAACTGAAAATTCCTTCGCGATTTCATGTTTTCGTGGCATTTCCGCCCAACTGGCAGATATACAGACAGAGCGACAGACGTAGTTTATTCTAATATCGGCCCTTGAATCGGCGGGCGGAGGAGTAAGGGGATTGGAAAAGACCACAGAATACGTAATAGTACAGGTACAGAAGATTCACTCCGCAAAATCAATCAAAGAAAAAGGGACTCTAGCAGCGATACAATTAGGTGCAATTCAGATCGCACGGCGCTAAAAAAGCTACGTTATATTCACCTACATGTTGCCTCTCTTTCTACCGCGTAACTCTTACCTCTTTTGGCGCCTGAATTCCTACCTATCTGCCACTCCGGAGTGGTCGCCGCTTGTACTTACGCGTTCAATACCGACACGCATAGTGAAACAGGCCTGAAAAAACGAAGAACTCTACCTTACTTGAGACAATATGTCATCTCTGCCATATCTGCTTTCTCTACAAAACTCAATCAGTCCAAACTAATCCATGCACGGTCGACAGCAAGTTAATCTTCACATTTTAGTTGCAAAGCCGCCCGTAATGCAACGGAGTAGAGTGCATGGGTGTATACGATGATGTGGTGTCGACTGTACAATACGTAGTTATTTTACCTTCGATTTTGAAACAAAAGTGAAAAGCCTGACCAGCTGTCGCCTGTAATAACCTCTGCAGGTATCTGAGTGCATATCGCTCACAAACAATCAATAATAATGCAGAATTTTATCGAAAATACAACATACATTCACGTGGTGATAATGTCGATAGGACCGCGATAAGAATCAGACAAGACTTAATTTTCGTCGTTGCATTTTTTTGTTTTTGTTACTACGCTGAGTAGCCGAGTATCACAACTTTCGAACTAACAACGCATAAAAATCGTTCCAGACTTTCAAACGGATTTTCGTTCAACAAAGATTACCTGCAGGATTATTAATCTCCTCCAACCTGTTAATCTGTAGTCGAATGTCAAAGTAGACCATGTATTTCCATGAGTAGACCTCTGAATATTAAATCAAATATCGCTGAGTTGCATCAAATATAGCACTGAAGTTAACTATATCCTCTACGGAATTTGATAATAGTACTCATTATAATCTGATTTGCTCAAGTGATAACGTCACTTCATATTATAAACTCGGAGTTGCACTACTGCATGGCTGTTCGATTCTTTTTTATAACTTTTTGTTTTTTATAACTAGTTTGTGAAGTTATAGTAGCAATACCAATCGCTAACTGTGAAAGGGTTTTTTTATAACTTTTTGTTTTTTATAACTCGTTTGTGAAGTTATAGTAGCAATACCAATCGCTAACTGTGAAAGGGTTTTTTCGTGAGGGAACCTGAGTGTATAAGCTCTTCATTGTGGGAAATTATTAGTTGCACATCGAATAAACAATCTCACATCAAATTATTGACATCACTTATTTTCTTTTTTACATCAAATAAATTACTTCACAACAAATAAATATGGCCGCCCTAGGACGCCCTTTAACCAGGTAGGATGACGATCTGCGAAAAACTGCAGGCAGATGCTGGATGCGGCAAGCTGAAGACAGGGCGCTATGGCGCTCATTAGGGGAGGGCTGTGTCCAGCAGTGGACTAATATAGCTTGATGATGATGATGATGATAAATAAAGGTTATGAGCTGTGTATACAGCCGTTACGCGAGGTCTTACAAGCTGGTTATTTGTACGCTAAATGCGAATAAACCAGTATAAATTGATATACGTCAAATAGTTATTCAGAGTGTATAACTTATTTATTAGTAAGGCCGTAACGGCCTTACTAATAGCAAAAGTAGTACTCCAGATAATTCGAAAATGTTCATCAATACTAGATTACTTTTTTCCTCTAATGCGAGAGAAATAAATTCCTGTTGCTACTAAAATACGACAGTCATATTACTATTACCATTTCACACTACGACAGTTAATTCGTTTAATGTGCGATAGTAATTATTAGATATGCATTAAAAAAAAGTTTTAAGATAAATAGTGGCCAAGGATGTTATAATCAAAGAGGATAGAGCACTACGAAAAACCTTCCATAGAAAACTAAACTCTTTGTCTTCTCAAATAAAACATAAAATCGTATAAGTAAGCAACTAGAGTAAAGTGTCCAGAGCGAGAGCCACAAACTGAAGGAGTGTGTCTAAGGCTGACATTCAGAGACGAATCCTAAGTTCACGCTTAGATCAGTCTTAGCAAAGTAAACTAAAGTCGTACTTAGTAAAGTGCCGTAATTTTCGTATTCACAGATGATTCACAGTACTTAAGAAAGTCATCTATATTGTCTATCATTTCTTAGTGGTGTAGTTCTTACCGGTTTTTTAAATTTGACATTGCTACACGAGACAATCGATGGACAACATCATACAATTTTTTATGTCAGAGTGAAAAAAAAAAATCCCACAGATAATGCTCGTAGAACATCAGTGAAATGACGTTTGGAGTAGTCTGTGAACAAAAGGCTTAGAAGTGACAGTTCTAAGTTCACGTAAAGTCACCGATATTGACTACTTACACTTAGCTAAGCACCATTTCATACTAAACTTGCTAAGATTCGATTCTGAATACGAAATGTTTCTAAGTATGTGATTTTGACATTTCTAAGACCAGTCTTTGCTTAGTTTTCGTCTCTGAATGTCAGCCTTACTCTTACTCATTTATGTGGAATACTATGACCATGATGTTGTAAAATGTAGGCCATGTGTTTGATTACCCAATGGTCTCTTTTCAGTTTTACTAAAAACGAAAGCTTACGTTCAAAATGGATGGATGCTATATGAGGCTCTGGTTCGACATCACAAAATCCTGCATTTTGTGAAGCCTGCAAAAGCCGGTATTTTAGAAAATAAGATTTTAAATATACGGTCTTACCTAGGTTGAAGGAAAATCCTGTACCATTTGTAGTGGTGAGTAAAAGGCTTCAAACCTCTGTAGCATACCTAAAGTTTGTACGTTTGTACATGAAAAGTTGCCGTTTGGTGTACATTATGCCAATCGATAGAAAAAATAATTATCACAAACAACAAATACTCTTTGACAAAATGTCCCCAATTTATTACTAGTTGTAACGCAAAATACTTTAAAACGATGATAATGGACAATTGAATGAATTAAATTGTTTTTTTTTATATGTTATATTTTAAAACGGGAATAACTCAGAAAGTATCACTTAGTTTACTTTTATTGACGTGCTTACCAACCCCTTTAGGTACGTTGCACAGGACTTTTCTGTTACCTTTGTGTTTTGTTTGCTAAGAAGTTTATTAGAAAGTAGGTAAGTAATAAATAAATATTTACAGCCTGTGGCAAAAAAAGTAATGGTACTAAGCGACGGAAGAAAATGTTGAACTGGAAGAACTACCAACCAAGCAAACACAGCTCGATGCAGGTGCCCAAACTGACTGAATGCATACCCCAAAAGAAGAAGCTTTGAATATTATGTTTGAATAGAAAAATTGACAGGAGGTATAATAGAATATTTAATTTTATACTTAATAATTCTATTCTGTTTTGTAATGTAGGTTTTATGCATATTTTAAATGTAAAAAAAAAACATTCAAATGTTTGTCATCAATCTAGCTAGCTACATGAGTTTTATTCGTATTGGCAAGTTAGATTTTATTATCTGAATTTACAATTTGTGCACTAAAATTTTTAACTTGTAATTTAACCATTGTCGAGACCAAGAGTACCATAATGATATAAAGTTCTAAATTGGTTCACTGAAAATAATTTGTAAACTTTTGTAGATCAAAATATGATTGAGTTAATTCCGCAGAATGAGTGCGATTTCCGCGATAAAAAGTAGCCTACTGTAGAAATGTAAGAAAAGTTCACTATTAATAACTGTGAATATAAGTAAAGTTCACTATCTTGCATGTATCCATGTATCCATGCAAGATAGTGAACTTTACTTATTCTCAAATTAAAGGCCCAGACTCGAATCGAGCCATGAATGTATGCTAAGTAATTTTTGTAGCAATACCACTCAAGGTTTTAAAAACGTATTTTAACATGGTCGAAGTTGAGTTTTATCTTTACTCTTCTCTCTACTCTTCTTTTCCACTACAAACCTTATTTGAGGGCAGTATGTAATGTACTGTACATTAACACTCAATAAGCAAGTTGTAAATTCTATACATTTAAATGAGTTATTTGTTTGTGTTTATTTTTGGATTAAAGCTAATTTTATGACTTGATTTTGGCTTTAATTTTATAATGTTAAAACTTCGTTAAATGCAAATATAAGTATAATTAAAGTTCTTCAGTCAATGAATATACCTACCACTAGGTACTGTGTCGCCCATTATGGAAGTAAATGCCCAAGTTACTCCTAAAGAGAGAACTTCGCTCGTTCCTTCCGGCTGGCTTCCCTTATGTTTCGCCCGGTTTTCATTGACATCAAGGTCACCCTACTTAGAAAGAGATGACATTCACTAGTTCGAGCCTCCTTGTCAGGACATTTTTTTGTCAGAGTACTCAATCCTCTTTGATTATTACATCCATGATAGTGGCACGCACGCCATTTCATATTTTGAATTGAGAATTTTGCTGCTCAATCAGTATTTTTGATGTGACTTCGGATTATTTTTGCATGCAAAGAGAACGTTTTTTGATGTGCGTTTAAATAGGTACCACCCATTCCTTATTATTAATCAGCGCTTGAAATTGCCAATCCGCTGGGGACACGCGTGGTGATTATACCCATACTCTCTCTCTGAGAGAAGGCCTGTCCCTATAGTGTGACGTATACAGGGTGCTTTGCTTACATTACTATACCTTAAGGCAATAGAAATTGTCGGTAGTATAATCTACTTTGTTAAGTCTCTACCACAGATTTATACTTTACTAGCTGTCCCGGCAAACTTCGTACCGCCAAAGTTTTCGTAATTCTTCCATATTTTCTCACCATTGAAACCTTCCCTGGATTTCTATAAATATAAAAAACCAAAAATCAGCCAAATCGGTCCAGGCGTTCTCAAGTTTTAGTGAGACTAACGAACAGCAATCCTTTTTTATATATAAAAAAGATTTAGTGTTTTAAGGAATCGTCTTTTTATGAATAAAATCGTAAGCAATTTGCTCCAAAAATACTTTAGTAGGTCAACAAATAAAGGCTTGGTTCGCAAAAGTACAGTTTCTTTACGAGTTATTTTATTTTATCGGTTCAGTTTGGTGCAGAAAAATACAGGCGTCCGATTAGATAAACTCACCGATATAGATTGTCTAAGTAAACAGACTTATGGGTATTCCAGACTGTAAGTACTTAAATACGCTTATAGAAAACCTGAACGTCAAAATGTACAATAATAACTGGCCACAAAACATTCAATTGTTTCGGACCCAAGCTGGGATACAAATCAAGTACGGCGGCCGCTAGTGGGAATTGAATATACAACCTCTGTTTTGGTAGCCGTGCGTGTTTACAGCTATACCAGCTAGGCTGACGTACCCAATTAGGGTTATTCACCAACTGGACCACACATGACTGGCCACATCTGTGTCGAGTTGGTTAAACTCAAATTATTATCATTTATTCTTTCGTCATCTGGACACACAAAGATTTTTATGTGTGTCCAGATGGTGAAAGCTAAAATAATATTTTTTATGTTTTCACCAACTGGACACACTCTGTTTTTTTGCAGAAAAGGGTACAGTCAGGTTAACAATCGTCTCGCTCATGGAATTATTGACCACTAACAATGGTCGCGATCATTGTGTTCATGCTAATAGTTTAAATTATTTTTCTTGCTATAGGACCTTCATCATAAGTTTTATTCCCTGAATCTCGATTCCTATAATGTCGCTTTGCGTTTTACTTCAATTCCCAGTACTTCGCTCCTTGCTTCACAGTGGTTTCCAGTACGCCCCGTCGCACTTTTGGTATAGTCCAGAGCGGTTAAAAGTACTAGGGTACTAAAAACTTAGTAGGTAGTATTGGTAAACAACCCTTTTTAATACTAAGCAAGTATTAAGCAACACCATGAACTAAGCCGCATGTTTTTCATGAGATTTTATTTTAGCCGCAATCTCTTACATACTTCTGCTACCCTGGTACTTTTGTACTATTTACAATAAAATTATTGTAAAATTACCCGTTTCCAGCGGTGGAACGTTTGATGGAGGATAATTATTGTGACAGAAAACATTCTGCGCGTGACTGTACTTCGTCATAAATTCGGGTAAAATTCGAATGTGTGTCCAGTTGACGAAAACATTAAAATGATTTAAATACGTTTTACCATCTGGACATGCGTAAAAATCTTGGTGTGTCCAGATGACGAAAGAATAAATTATACTAATTTGAGTTTGACCAACTCGACACGGGTGTGTCCAGTCATGTGTGTCCAGTTGGTGAATAACCCCCCAATTAAACGGCCCAATTAGAAACGGCTGTGTCTGTTCCCCTTTCAAGTTAGTGCAAATGCACAACTCCGTACAGTAGACGAGGCCAACAAAAAATGACGTCCGTAACTTACGTCTACCCTCAAAAGCATCTCTAAGACGAAGAAGAGTTTATTTAAAGCTCATAGAAAATACTGCTAAAATAACGACTACAAGAATGGTTCGCAGTAAGTCCGCAGGGTACCTTAGTTTGACAGTGGATTCCGTCATCTAGTGAGAAATAACTCAAAAAATTAACTTGGAGAAAATCTATTAAGTTTAATAGTATTTAGTAAACCTCAAAATGGAACCCTGGGGAGAAAAAAAAACTTCAGGTCTTGGATGTTTACATGTTTGTGACGTTGCTGTTTCTGGTTCCCACGACACAGGGTATCCTAGTGTGGGGCCAGAAGCAATGTATGTCATCATCATCATCATCATCAGGCTATATTAGTCTACTGCTGGACATAGCCCTCCCCTAATGAGCGCCATAGCGCCCTGTCTTCAGCTTGCCGCATCCAGCATCTGCCTGCAGTCCTTCGCAGATCGTCATCCCACCTGGTTAGAGGGCGTCCTACACTACGTCCTACCTACAATGCTTGTGCCTGTATGTAAATATATTCCACATTGACCACATATTTTTGTTGAGCATTTAATTTTTGGTATTTTTCATACCCAATTGTTTTTTGATTTATGTAAATTAAACCCTAGGGTTCACAATGGGCACCTGTGACACGTGATAACGTGACACCACCTCAACATTGGTGACATTGACATTTTTACTTCGCAGCGCCTTTATATCGCGGTGGAGTATGGCCTATAGCTTCCTCAGGGAAGAGACCTGTGCCCCTCGGTGGGAGCATAATGGGTTGATGATTCAAGATGTACATTTCGTGTCTAGATGTGACTTTGAACTAACATCGGCTGGTTGCCATTTCAACAAGAAATAATGATAGTAGGTAAGATATATTATTGAAACAACGCCGGAAGTGTGTTGGGAGAAGAGAAGAATGAATTCGTGCTTAGAAAGATAGGGGGTGGACGGATGTAGGCAGCATCAAAGACCTACTCAGCTTGACAATAAACTAACAGAAACGAAAGAATATGTAGAGCTGACGGTCGATTTCGATTACTGCAGAGGCTCAGGAAGAAGAATGTAAATCTTGAAACCGTTCCTTCAGTAAAACTCAAAAAATACCCTAGCCAGCTCATAGTATAGTAAGGTTTCCAGAAAAGACAATGCCCATTCGTGCCCCAAGACTACTTACCCAAAAATACTTTAAGTTACAGACTTAAAGTATGCATAAATGATTTTATTAAAAATAATGAAAAAATACTCTAAATAAATTGTATTAGTTTTTATTTCAAGGGTACCTATGGTGTCTATTATCTCCAGTCACACTTCTGTGGCATAAAAAAATGCTTTTCATACAAAATCGTTATGATAAAATAGGGTTATTGTAAAATAGAAAGCTTTTGTCATGGTATGTTTGTACCCTTATAACTTAGAAGACTGAGCTTTAGCATAGTTCATGTTCTATAATTTCAAGAGTACAAATTATAACCTATCAACTGATATAATTATAATTTATTTGTGTAACTGAAAAAATCTGGTGGGGCATAGCGTCATAGAAATCTTGGCATTCTCCTTTAGAATATAATAGGTCTCAGCTCCACTTAATTTAGATTCTAATGAAGTCGATGCTAGGAAGTTTTTCTTATGTCATATTTGCAAGGTCTCCGCCAATTACGCAATGTATAAATCTAAGTACTGAGGGTCTGTCATATTTAAATACACGATGACACGTCCTCGCTTAAGATATGGATTACCTTATCAGAGAGTTCTCTAATCTTCAGTAAACACACAAGGCATACTTATTTTAACCGATACCTTTTACAGAATAGATATCTTGCAACGACAGTTATTTGTTGGCTTGAACTCGGCTCTTTGTTACAGGTGTAATAATGGGTAGGTAAAGCTTTGATACCCCGCTTTGTATTTTTGAAGTAATTGCAAAAACGAACGTTTTTGTACAAACCTAAACCTACTTTAGATAGGTATCTATCTATTATACAGACACAAAATATTGACAAGAATAGATACAGTGCCACCATCTTATCTGTTCAGTTGATAGCGGCGCTAGTGGAGAATTTAGTAGTAACATTTAAGAAGTTTACCTAGAAATATGAGAATATTTTAACCTGTCTTTAAATTTTAATGAAAATATATCTATAAATCTTAGTAAGTGAATAAATAAAACAAAAATTGGGTTTACAAAAACAGGATTTACAATTAATTACTTAGTTACAATTTTGCCCACCTGAACAGATAACTTGGTGGCGCTGTAAGCAACAATAACTGTCAAGCCCATTACACAATGAAAAAAAATAAGGTATAAGAATAAGGAATAAGGAATAGCACAGAAATCAATTGTCTACCTTATTCTTGAATTGTGTTTTGCTCAACGGTGCTGCCATTGCTGGATTCCGCTATTCCTTATTCCTTGTTCCTTATTTCTTATTCCTATTCTTATACCTTTTTTTTATTGTGTAATGGGCTTCATAGTTAATTATTATTTATTTTAGAGGCATCGCATACGGAGCGACTTGTCACCGCATCTAGTCGCCGCGTCAGACACGGCGTTGTCGTTTAAATCTGGCGTCTTGTCGTCGCGACTCCGCGACTCTGACGCCAAGTGTGCTTCGAACAAAATATATGAAAATTGTCGGCCGTAGCCTGTCGTCGCGTCTAGTCACCGAGCTATAGCTGTCGCGTGTCGCGTATTGTGCGCCTACGCTTAATATTTCATTCAATTCGAGACACGTAGCGGGAAATCCACGTACTTTAGAATTTTTAAATACACTTCAGTGTGATTCTCTGATTCGCTAAAACATATCTAAGCAAGTCCAAGTTATCCCCCGGTTTTATAGAAATAGGAATATAGGAATCGTTCGTAGCCTGGGCTGCCTGAGTGATCTTAAACGATCACTAATGTTAAGCAACAGACGGCTCGTTCAGTCCAAGAATGGATCACCGTCTATGACTAACGCTAGTGGCCTTTTTCCGAGCGGTTCCGTGCTTTGCAAGGCACGTTAAGCAGTTGGTGCCGGCTGCCGTCGATAGATGGCAGTCGTTAAATCAAGTCAGAGGCTGTAGGGCGCGGCTTGAAAACTTCTGACAGTTTGACCAGCCACTAGTCTTACAAGCCTCCACCAATCCGGAGTTGGCCCTCGTGGTTGAGTATGGCCTATACTATACCTTCCTCAGGGAAGAGACCCGTGCCCCTCGGTGGGGACATAATGGGTTGATGATGAAGATATTTTCGTTGCTTTTTTTAGAAGAAATACAAGAAATAATTTAAAATGACCACTTTCTGAGGACTCCATGAACACCAACAAACAATATGAGATGGCTTTCAGAAATCGGTCAAATAGAATAATATCAATACAGACATACAAACTTACGAGAGCGAAAGGAATGCCTATTCCCCGGTTCGTGCTAAACTTGTCACTTATTAAGCCCTGCCGCAGGAGTATTTACTACGGCAATCAATGTTTACGCTATTTTAATAAAGTTTAATTGCAAAATGAATACTTCGATTAAAATAAATACCTTAGCTAACTAGCGCGGTCGCAAGCGAAATTAAGTCTTACACTTATTATGGTAAGAGTCAGATTCCGTCCACGGCTACTTTAATTTCGCTTTTATCAAGGGAGGCGGCGCGGTGCAATCTTTCTCAGGTGCAATATCGCGACCGCAGTGGTCCCTTTCTAACACACTAGTGACCTTTGACCCTAGAGCGAGAGAGTCGATTTTCAGCGCTTTCAGCACCGCAGGCTTGCAAGGTTGAAGTGGTCGATTGCTTGAAAGTAGTTTCACTAACGTGACTACTTATCTGCGTTGATAATACCAAATTCGATGGTGTTGTAATCGAATTTCAATTGTAAAATTCATAATTATTATAATTTTGTTTATAATTTTGGCTGCCTCGTTTCATCATCAACCCATTATGTCCCCACCGAGGGGCACGGGTCTCTTCCCTGAGGAAGGTATAGGCCATACTCCACCACGAGGGCCAAGTCCGGAATGGTGGAGGCTTGTAAGACTAGTGGCTGGTCTCACTGTCAGAAGTTTTAAGCCGCCCTAAGGCCTCTGACTTGGCTTAACGACTACCTCTATCGACGGCAGCCGGCACCAACTAACTGCTTAACGAGCCTTGCGAAGCACGGAACCGCTCGGAAAAATGCCACTAGCGTTAGTCATAGACAGTGACCCATCCATGGACTGAACGCGCCGTATGTTGCTTAACCTTAGTGATCGTTTAAGATCACTCAGGCAGCCCAGGCTACGAGCGATTCGTTTGTTAACACTTTACCAGGCAAATTAATCTAGTAGCTTTGATTCCCTGGGTGCCGCCGTACTGGTCTTATACAAAAATGGCTTGTGTCTGGGTGTTTCCATTGTCCTGGTTCCTTTAGTACAGGTTATCCTAGTTTGGGACCATGGAAAGTGAATGAATTGTATGGATATTGTTGTGAGCAGCCTGTGAATGTGTGCCCACCGCAATTTGCCGATTTCTTGTACTGAACAGCTCAGCGACTCATGTTTCCTTGATAGTAGATAATTCTTCTCCATGTAATCCATTGATTGTGAAACTAACAACTTTGATAACTTTGACATTCATAAAGTAAACATTGTTTTTAAAATGTTAGGGTAGGCTGTTTGATTTAGGGTCTGTCTTCTAACATTAACATTTACATACAGGCACATACATTGCTTCTGGCCCCACCCTAGGATACCCTGTGTCGTGGGAAACAGCGACGTCACAAACATGTAAACATCCAAGACCTGGGCTTTTTTTGTCCCCAGCCGGGATTCTAACCCGGGACCTCTCGCATGTTAGTCAGATGCGCTAACCACTGCGCCACAGAGGTTGTCGATTTAAACTTAGAACAAACGGCAGCCCTGGTTGCGGATAGCTTATCCGGAACTTTATCTGCAGATTGTGAAACAGATCCTCAGTATTATAATAGTGACTCGAAAAGTAACTGAGAGAGCAAGCATTTGTAGGTTGACATGCCGTCTACTGTACACCGGCACACTTGATTTTTATAGCACAGTAATTTGCTATTAGGCAAGAGAATTTAGTTAGCAGCCAAGCTTCTTGATCGGCTAAATTGAAGCCCTAGGCGGAGTTGATTGGCGATTCAACAAACAGAAGGGCGATTTGGCTTACATAATGGGGAAATTGCGTCTCGCTTAGATTGGAGTACATTAAACAGAAGAAAAATGAAACCGTAAACATATTTTTTTCAGACTTTTATTTTTATTTTAATTATTAAGCACACCAACAGCACAAACACATTACAAGTTTAACCTTAAATTAATAACAAAGGGCTGGCGTTTGTGCCAATAACAGATACGCACAGCGCTCACAATTTATCACTAACGACTTATTTTAACAAATAAACTTGTATACTAACTAGTACTATTAAGGCTTACAAATATTTATAGAGATATGTAAAAGCTAGCTAAGATCGATTTGAGGAATATTTTAGTGAGCTTATTAGACTTAGTTGTTACATTGAATTTTAAAAGTTTTATTATAAGGGTCTCAAATATTCAAAACGCTTCATAATATAATGAGGCGTGAGGGAGTGACGACATTGTTTAAGGCCGATTTGTATGGCGAATTTTTGTACCACGTGACTATATTGACTTTCGTCTGGTTATCTTAAAATTGTTAGTTGCTGGCCCGGCGAACTACGTACCTCTTAACAGTCAAAGTATTCGTAATCGTGTTACAGAATAATTTAACTTAGTTTATGATTTTATGAAACTAATACAACTAAATATTAAGTTCACTGCTTTATTATCCCCTCAGGCCTAAAACACTTTTTCTTTCAGAGTTAAGTTAGTTAATCACAGAGGAATATTTGAACGCTAGCACGACGAATTATGTACTCCGGTGCATATGTACCAAGATCGTGAGATCATGATTGCGGCCTTATAGACAAATCTTTCTTTCAATTGCTGTCAATAGCGGACTGGACATTCTATACTTTCTGCCTCTGCGCTTCTGTCTAGCTCTGTACACATAAAGCAGGCTAGGCCTCGCGGGAAGGTGTCTGGGACCTGTTCGCTAGAGTTTATTGGTCCTCGCGAAAGTGGACGAGATTTATAATAAGCTGCGGAACCATGCTGGGCCAGGCGTTTTAGGGCCTTGCACTTGCTTTTTAGACGCTTGCTAGGCCTCGACTCTTAAATATATTTTATTTTATATTTAAAGTGAACCCTTTCGACGACCTCTACGACCTAGGGCGTACTCTACCGACGACCTCTGTGACGCAGCGGTTAGCGCATCTGATCACCGTGCGACAGGACTGGGTCCTCTCGCACGATGGTCCCGATTCGAATCCCGGCTGGGGACAAAAAATTATAAAACCCAGGTCTTGGATGTTTATATGTTTGTGACGTCGCTGTTTCCGGTTCCCACGAGTGCATGATTTTGGTTTATTTATTATTGTCTCTACCGGTTTGCGAACCCTAATCTCGCAATGTTCTTTCGTCATCATAAGTAGAAACGAGCGAGCTCCTTCTCTAACTCAATGCTACAAGAAAATTTTGTTATTTACCTGTGTGTGTGGAGAATATTCTCTGTTTAGTACGACAGCGAAAAAAACGTTTTCGTAAATATCTTCAAATGTATACGTATACGTATAGTTATCTCGATCAATTTTTATCGCTTTAGTGAAAGTCAAGATTTGTTGGTGATTATCAGAATTGCATAATTTCTTTCGCGCATTTTTTTTTCATATTACCTCTATAAAAAGTAACATTGTATTGTAGTAGATGCCACCAAAACCTAAAAATATGTTACAACTAGCTCTGGTGCCCGCGACTTCGTCTGGGCAGGATTAGTAGTTCGATTATTAAGCTACTATAATATAAGCGTGGCGTATTAACGTGGCGTAGAAAGAAAATAACTTAAATGTAATATATTACATATTACTATGATTATGTAAGTCTAGCGGTTTTGGCAGCACACGCCAGAATAGCTCGCAGATGGTAGATTTTTTCCGACTCGACACTTATCGTCATATTGTGGACAATTCACACAATATTTTTATAAATTGTAGCCTATGTTATTGTAAACTTTGATTAAAATCATTCAGTAGATTTTACGTGAAAGAGTAACAAACATCCATCCATCTTTCCATACTAACAAACTTTCGCGTTTATAATATTAGTAGGATACTTTGAGTTAAAATGAAAAAAAATGCGACAAAGAAATTATGCAATTTGAGCCATTTTCTGATAATTGTCACTGCAGCGCCGTATTTTTTTATCCATTTGAGTAAATTTTCTTGTCAGTCGTTAGGTAATTTGAGACTTTGGGGACAGAAAGAACGTATCACATGTGGCAACCCTGAACGAGATCGTTGCAATCTTAATAATTGCAATACCTAATCTTAATTTTGCTGCCGACTCCTACTTTAAGCTAATGTTCAAGTACGCTTACGACTGGCGAGGTGATCTCAACTTTATGTTAATCATACGTAGGGTCGAAAATTCAATGAGCAGAGCATGATGAACTGTAAGTACGTTGTACTAGTATAGCTTGTACCTAGTAATTAGGTAGAAATAATAATAATAATAGCTTCCACACAACACAATCACTTGACCTGGTCCCAAACTAGGATACCCTGTGCTATGGTAACCTGGCAAGGACATTACAAACATGGAAAAACACCCAGACTGAAGCCATTGGTACAAATGTCCCGAGGCCCCTAATGGGTATCGAACCCATGACCTCTGTCTTGTTGGGTAAGCGCCTTAGCGGCTAGACCAACAAGGCAGGCAAATATAACTATGTCACATGATTACTAATGCTTTTGTTAAATCAGAATTCAGAAAAATCAGAAATTAAAAATTTATTTCAACGTAAAGAATTTATATTCTGCTTGTTGAATGTCAATGTACATACAGTTATGTATAATGTTAGCCGCTTTTATTAAAGTCGGGCGCTCACTTGTTTTCATCCCATTCCCCAGAGTACATACGAACAGAAGGAAGAGTCGAACCAACGACCTCATTTATACTTGAGCCATTACAAACGTGCGAACCGAGTCATTAAAGTGCGAGCGGGAGTTCCGATATGCCTCCGATATGTGTGAGAGAGAGGTCTGATACAAATGTTTATGACTCAGTTCGCATCGCACGTTTGTATTGTAATGGCTCAAGTATAGTAAACTAACGTGCTATCGCTAGAGCAGCGTGGCTATCAACTGACGGCAAAGATCAGCCAAAGTTCGCAAAGTAACATTTTATAAAATTAATGCCCATATGTGACATCGCTTCCCGGACATTTCTCAATACCCGACGGTAAACAAAACTTAATAAAACCTTTCAGTGTAACGAACCGACACGGGAGCAAATAACTATGACCCATTGTCGTCGATCCAACGTATCGGCTATTATCTGCCATATGACAAACGAGCTGTACCTACCAACTATCATTGAATACATAATAAATACGTCGACCGCGAACGCGAACTACTTAGCTAACACTGCGTACACCGAAGCTTTAACACGAGAAGCGTTTAGAAGTGTTGATTGAAAACGCGTAGTGGACTCTTCTACTCGACGAAAGCACGGGCAGGGAAACCAAGAAACGCATAAAGTAAAGGTACCAAGCTGATTAAGATTGGCCGATAGCGTGCGGATTCTAAATTTGAATTTCCAGCGCTCGATTTGAATTCCTTAAGTTGACAGACCCATTTGACGCATGACGCAGGCGCTGACACAGAATAAAATTTACAGGATTATCTATGATCTACAGGTTCAATTTGCTCAAAACTAATAAGGATTATTGTATTTATTTAATAGTATATTAATGGTGTAGTATATGTATTTATTTATTTATTTTTATTTAATAAAACGGCCCTCTTATAAAACATTTTTAGTTAATTAAAATTAAAAAAAAGGCTCACACAGCATTCTTACTGAATTCGAGTTAGTAGGTATTAAAAGTAATTAAACATGAATGTATTAAACATAACAGAAACAAAAATAAGTCTACATTCTAGGCCTAAAAAACTTAAAAAATATTTTACACAAGAAACTTAAGAATGATATAATAATTAATAATGATATAGTTAAGAATAATATAATAATTCCACTTAAGAAACAAGTTAAATACTTCAGGAACAGTCAAATAATAATTTTCTCACTTCAAACTTAAAACTAGAAAAACTAGAATAGAAATATTTAATAGTGTTATTAATTGTGTTATTAACTTTGGCTGAACATACATGGGGATTATTTGAATAGCCCTTGGTACCATGTGAAATGCGTCACCGTGTATAGTTCTAATACGGTGTGAGAGATATTTCGATTTATAGGTCCGAATCGCTCGTAGCCCCGGCCGCCTGAGTGATCTTAAGCGATCACGAAGGTTAAGCAACATAGGGCGCATTCTGCGCATGGATGGGTGACCGTTCTATGACTACCACTACTGGCATTTTTCCGAGCGGTTCCGTGCTTTGCAAGGTAAGTTAAGCAGTGGCAGTCGTTAAGCCAAGTCAGAGGCCTTAGGGCGGCTTCTGGCAGTAAGACCAGCCACTAGTCTTACAAGCCTCCACCAATCCGGACTTGGCCCCCGTGGTGGAGTATGGCCTATACCTTCCTCAGGGAAGAGACCCGTGCCTCTCGGTGGTGACATAATGGGTTGTTGATGATGATGATAGGTCAGTTGGTACCCCTGACCCCTCGGCTACGGAACACTAAAATATTAAGCGCTGTTCAAAGTTCCACGCCCCGACACATTGTCAAATGCTCAACGCAAGCAAATTGAAGTTGCAGTGCAGCAAGTGAAATATTTCAAAGATAAATAGGACGAAAGGACATCGTTGCATAAACCTGACAGTTACAGGTTACTATTATCAAGCTACAATTCGACTGGTTACAATTTGCTAGAATATAACTAGCTAAAGTGCAACCCATTACATTCTTACCCCCAGTTTCTGAAAGAGTGTTCAAATGTAACAAGAGATTAATCTAAGTTTAATTCAAAATACCGTCACGTGATTGACTGAAATTAGCTTGACGTGAGTTTAACATGAGATTAACATCTGATCGCTCTTCTAGAAACCGAGCCTTAGCAGTGTTTACATGAATTAAAACCAATTAGGATATTTCAGAAAACATCTTTACTAAAAATTACGTGTATTCAACTATTCATTGGACATAGTTTAGCAAAAAGGTTGCATCCCACAACATGGTCATTTTTGAGTTAAATGTACGAAAATGATGACTATGCTCTATATTTTAATAATCAAAGACTTCAATAGCGATCCGATGAATAGTATGTATGTGCAAAGTTATATAGCACATGGTAGTCCCACCAACGTGTACCAAATGGAGATCATACTCGTAAATCAGCTTATACAGTACCACCATCTTATCTCTTCAGTTGATAGCGGCGCTAGTGGAGAATTTACTAGTAATATTTAAGAAATTTAGCTAGAAATATGAGGATATTTTAACCCATCTTTAAATTTTAATGAAAATATATCTATAAATCTTAGTAAGTGAATAAACAAAACAAAAAATGGGGAACAGGATTTACAATTAAAGTTAGTAACAATTATGCCCACCTGAACAGATAACTTGGTGGCGCTGTAGGTAGGTACCTAAAAACACAAATATCTCAAACTACGTCCAAGTAGGCGTAGTTTAGCAAAAAGGTTCCAACCCATATAAAATGAGTTTTGAGATATTTGACTTTTTGGGTTTAAGCTGATTTACGCCCTCCATACATGTGGGTTGGACAACCATGTGCCGTAACTTTGCACATACTAATCGGATCGCTATGAAAGTCTTTGATCTAATCTCTTTAAGCCAACAATTCTTGTATATATATTTATATATAATCAGAATCTCGGAAACGGCTCCAACGATTTTCATGAAATTTTGTATGCGGGGGGTTTCGGAGGCAATCAAATAATCCAACTAGGTTTCATTTTAATAAAACGTCGTTTTAACCTTGTTTTAAGGCAAAGAAATAACTGCTACACTACAAGAAGGTAATTTTCGCAACCATCTGTCATAGATCAAGTGGGAAATATGACGATACCGTAAACAGAAGACCCTGGTTCAAGACTTGATAATAATTTTTCTTTTTTTTTTCATGTTCCTCCTTTTGTGTGAAAACCTACATACCGAGCAAAGCTCGGGCATCCAGGTACTTCTTAAAATATAGAGCACAGTGATCAATTTTGTTTATTTAAATTAAAAATTACCTTGTGGGTTGGAACCTTTTTGCTAAGCTACGTCCAATTTTATGTTATTTAATGGTAAGGCTCAGTCCCGCGCAGTATTTCTGTCGCACTTGCGCGCGCGCAGCGTCCACCGTGACCTGTTGTGTAGAAAGCTGCTCCGCGGCCGGCCCATCGGCGCGATTGTCTTGTCTCGCTTGAAGGAAACTAGCGTGAGAAAACCTGCAACCACCTAATTTGCTAGGCGAATTTTCATTAAAATTTAAAGACGGGTTAAAATGTTTTTCTAGGTAAATTTCTTAAATGATACAACTAAATTCTCCATCAGCGCCGCTATCAGCTGAACAGATAAGATGGTGGTACTGTAACAGTATCCAGACCCCAGACCACACACAGACAAACTGGGTCTTGTTCTTGTACGCCTTCTTGCGCCTTCGGAACTCTTTTCCAGTTCCTGAGCTTCGAATTTTTGAGATTGACAGTTAACGAGTTGTACAGTGCCACCATCTTATCTGTTCAGTTGATAGCGGCGCTAGTGGAGAATTTAGTAGTAACAATTAGGAACTTTACCTAGAAAAATGAGAATATTTTAACCCGTCTTTCAATTTTAATGAAAATATATCTATAAATCTTAGTAAGTGAATAAATAAAACAAAAAATGGGGAACAGGATTTACAATTAATTACTTAGTTACAATTTTGCCCACCTGAACAGATAACTTGGTGGCGCTGTAAATTTTACCAGTTAGGGAAAATGACGAATTAGGGAAATTGACTAATTAAAGATTTTTGAACGATGGTGGCGTAGTGGGGTTGACCCTTGCTTCTCGATCATGAGAGTCTGGGTTCGAACCACGCAGTACCAATGACTTTTAGTTACGTACATTTGTTTGTTTGTACAGCAACACCATTCGCTGATAAATTGTGCCCGGATAACTTGCCACTTGTCACGTTTGGGACCCAATAAACTCGGCAAAACGTGGGCCCAGTTCTAGTGATTGGTGCCTCTGCCTACTAATTCGGAGATAACGGGCGTGAGTTTTTTTTTTATTTACTTAAACATTTTTGAATAATTGACGAATTGTTAAAGTGGCCAATTAGTGAAATTGACGAACTAGGGAAAATGACGAGAGACCCCCTAACCCGTAAGAAGAGCGTTTAAAAGGATCCCGTTTCCGTAGCCAATATTTCTGTCCACTGTCGTAGGACGGCATACCACAGCCGCGACTAGCTTATAATAACCCGGGTCGTGGTGTTTTCCCCTGTTGGTCGGTAAAGTGCGTCCATTTTAGGCACCGAGCCTTTTTGGTAATGTTTAATGATGTTACAGTGGATTGACAAGCCCTCCCGCTTGTAGGCAACTAGCTCCGAGTAGGCATTCGCCTGTTAATGTGGATACTCTCTTGCGTGAAAGTGAGACAGTTGAGAACAACGCAGCTGGACAGTTTCAAAACCTAAAGTCTGGTTTTTTATTCAATGAAAAAAAAAACTGTCACGTTGACATATCAATATCAAGCCAAAAGCTGTCAATGTCTGAGTGTTGCTAGTACGTAAAAACCAAATAACCTCATTTTACTTCTAAATAAAAATTGTTTTTTTTAAAGTCTTTGCTCTTACGAGCAATTATTTTTTAAGGTTTTTGATGTGTCTTCTATTAGCTTAGTCTTCTATTAACGGTAAAAAAATTCTACAGAGTAAACCTACATATTTTATAGCGGTAACGCTGCGTATTTTTTTTGCACCGAATTAAAAAACAAAAACGTAAAAATCACAATATTTCTTGTTTTTTTTTCACACATTCTGAGTAAGCTGGCAGCCTATTATGGTCCAAGATATAAAGCCTTTTATAGTTCAGACGGACAGACAGACGTTGTAGGCGTAGTAAACAAGAAACTAAGTTTTTTAAATCAGTCGCGCGCGTTTACATTAGTTAGCTCCGGGGGAAAGTAGGTACACTATTTGTAAATACGAGTACTTAATTATTGTTTTCTCTTACATTTGCTTGCAATTACAAAAGAAATAAAAACAAAAGCAATTAAAATATACTACAATTATTCCGAATCAGATATTAACATAAAATATACCCATACCTGTAGACCAGGGGCTCGAATCTGTTAGTGCATTAAAGTTAAATTACATTGAAATGGTCGGGTCACTTGATACGTTTTTAATGCCATTGACGCAAGAATTATTAATTCGCATACTAGCTTTGACTTGAAAAGAAAACGACGCGTTCATGCAACTATCATCGTACTACAATGAATTAGTGGAATCCAGGCCCAGAGTCCGCTACTTGCCATGGTCCTGACAGATCTCTAACAGAATTTCAGAAGGATTTTGAAAGAATAAGGTATGTATGAATAAGTATGAAAAGTGCTTAATAGTAAATACTTAGATATCGATTTTGTACTTAGTGATTTGTTAGCAGTTACAAGAGAAATGAAAAAAAAAACATATTTTTGTATTTAGCACTTCTGATATTTTCATCCATTCCCAATTAAACGAACAAAATGTTCTCATCATCAACTGCTGAGAGAAAGAAGTGTTGCTATCAGCTTATTTTTCATATTTTTTCATATTTACATATTTTTTCTATTCAATAATTTCTATTAAATATTCCAAATATGCAACTCTTACAGCAACCCCAACGACATAAAAACCCGATTCAAGAGCGATTCACGCGCGCGGGCGCAGCGCTTTCGCAAAAATGGAATCTTAACAAAATAATTAGGCTAATTATGCACGGGCGTTTGCATTCATCATCAACTCATTAAGTCCCCCCCGAGGGGCATGAGTCTCATCCCTGAGGAAGGTATAGGCCATACTCCACCAAGGGGGCCAAGTCCGGATTGGCGTTTGTTTGCTTCTCAAAAATATCACAGAACACACTTCGCGTACAAAAGTCGTCGTGGACGATGGCTCTCAGACAGAATCAAATATTAATTATTCGATTACACATAAATTGCCGCATCATTGGCGTGCGGTGATGAAATGTTGCATTGCACGTAATGATAAGTATTTACTACACGATGACTGGGGTTTATTATTCCATCAATGGATGCGAGATCCCCTAACAAGTGGACAAACACTTGAAGTTGCCGAGGACCGGTATTTGACGGAGCTAAGATGTTTGGTGAACGGATTTTGGTCTTTGTCAAGGAAACTTTGTGTTTTTAGGATAGACAAATTCTGGATTTAGAGAAGTTTTCAAAAAGTAACATTCTGAAAAAATAACATTGTTTAAAAATAGTAAATACATTACTGTAGCGGCCAGCACGAGAGGCAAAGTGAGTCCATCAATGCCTAGTTGTGGCCAAGGCTTGTATATGATTTTTCTTAAATAATGCGCGGAAATTAAAACAAGCAGAATGTAAATTCTTTACGTTGAAATAAATTTCTGATTTCTGATAAGTAGTACCTACCTAGTTACTAAGGCAGAACTTTTTTCTTTCGATTTTGACGGTAACAAGTTTTCTATTACGGCTCTTGCCGCCTCTTGAATTTTAGGTGGCATTAAAATAAGTTCATCACAGTCATTTTCATCAAGTGAACTCATTTTGTTAAATTCAATAAACTTTCAAACTCAGACAAACCACGAACGAACAACAATAATTTTTGCCGCGTTAAAGTCTTTTTTTTTAATAGGTATATCCAGCTTTCTATCGCAAGACAGTTCGAAATTTAAATAAAACCTCTGTTAGGTTACCTCTTTGGCTTGCATTGTTCAGAGTAAAAGATCGTTCCATTTTTAAATAACACGACAGATATGAGTTTAGTACCTATGTAATTTATTTGGCCGCAAAACACGACGGTTATGTATTTTCATAGAACTTTTTCCGGCCGTTGCTCGCGTCTAATTGGCCAGTACAGCAATTTCGATTTATCTTGAAGAAGGTTGTCGAAATAATGCCAAGCTATGTTTGAGAAAAACATGTTTCTTTTAATCCGATCTTCTGATCGCATAAAATGTGGTCACCGGACCGTAGCCAAGAGCTTATAAGTACCTAGTAGTCACAGATCCAAAGGTAATAATATCATAACTAGATAACTAGGACTTTCATGTTTTTTGCACACTATGCAAAACGGTACACGCATGGGCCGGACAACCTTGTGTCCTTAAGTAGTGAGTGTTATCAACCCAAGCGCTTGACCTGGTCTTAAACTAGCATACCCCGTACGAAGGGCATTAGAAACAAGGAAATACACCCATACTGAGGCCATTTGTACAAATTCACAGCGGCCCCCAGTGGGAATCGAACCACGACCTCTGTCGTGGTAGTTATCTGCTAGACCAACGTGACAGTCGATTTTACTTGAGGTAACTTGATAATCTGACACATCTGACTAGACTGTTGGCTTGTACAGTTGACGGCACATCAAACTTTACGCGCATTAACTCACTGCCCCGTTACGAGAGATAATAAAATGCAAAGGTTCATATGCCGTCGTCTGTACCCTCGAAATAGACTAACGCGATGGTGGGGCCAACGAACTGCGAGATTAAAAACCCAAAGCCGACAATAGAAGAGGCACTATTATAATAAAATAAATGGCCATATTATTGATGAGAAATTGATAAATAAATATGAGTTGAAAAATGTTTCTTTTTTTCTCCAAATCGGTGTCACACACAAACATTCACACAGAATGTTGTAATTTCAACATCAAAAGTGCTTTTCTCCGTGCCCTTTTTTACATGAGCTGCCTATTTACACCATACACCGCAAGGCATTATCTGAGAGTTCTCACTCTGAGATAATGCCTTTGCTGCATGTGTGTGATATATTCTCGTATGTGTGAGCGATTTCAAGCGAATGTATGTAAATACCACAAACGAGGGAGTGCGTTTCATACGTTTTACATACTATAAACTTGATTCTGCTAGTCTTTTTCAATACGGAGTAATTTCCGTCATGCTACACTAAAATCATCATCGACCCATTGTGTCCCCACCGAGGGGCACGGGTCTCTTCTCTGAAGAAGGTATCCGGATTGGTGGAGGCTTTGTAAGACTAGTGGCTGGTCTTACTGTCAGAAGATTGGGCTCGACGGCAGCCGGCATCAACTGCTTAACGCGCCTTGCGAAGCACGGAACCCCTCGGAAAAATGCCCCTAGCGTTAGTCATAACGGTTACCCATCCATGCACTGAACGTGCCGTATTTTGCTTAACCTTCGTGATCGTTTAAGAGCTTTCAGGTGGCCGGGGCTACGAGCGATTCTAAAATACTTAGCGATATATTTTTCACTCAGGCCACTCAGGAATTTTATTATTTCTTTATCTAACATGATGTCTTTTTTTTTCAGGTACATTCCACATTCATTACATTCCGTGTATACTTCAGAATAAGGGCATGTTCTGTAAGTGATCCTCTTACTCAATAGCTGATATCCAAAACCAAAAAACATCTTTTTGCAAATTAGATATGGATAACATCATCTTCTAATATATTAAAATCTCGTGTCGCAGTTATTGGTATCAAACATCTCAGAAGCGGCTTGGACGATTTTACGATTTTTTTTCGTATATATTGGCAGGTTTGATATTAGGTCGTAGGTTATATAGCTTATTCGATTCAAGTAAGACTAGTTCGATATAAAACATTGTGACGCGAGATTTTTATTAAAGGAAATAATATTATTATTTTTATTTTTATGGCAAAGCAATGTTTACGGGGCAGCTAGTATGAAATAAAAAGTGTTATTATTATTATATCGCTTGACCTGGCCTATGATGAGTCATAGCATCGACATAACCAATTGTCTAACCGACTGTCCCTCGCATACCGGTCGCGGTGCGTGGGTGTAGCACCATTCTCATGTGACCGCGACTGTACACTCGACGATAGATCGGAGTTAACTTTTGGCGACCTTATTGTAAGCGCAATAAATACTAAATTCAAACAAAAGTCCCCGTATACTTATGCCGCTGCTGATTTTACTGTAAAATAAACCTCTTCGTGCAAATTCCGCACTAATCGTGAGCAGGTTAAGATCTGCTTTTACATGTTGGGCACTTGGTTATGACCTTTTCTCGTAGATTAATATTTGGACGTTCAGCTTCTTACAATTTGCAATAGGCGAGAGGTCACCAGTGGTTTCTTTGACTAACTAGAAGCAGGTGTTTTGACTAGCTGCAGATAGTTTTAACAAACAATTCTAGTCTTTTCAGTCTCCAAGTTCAAGATTCGGTATTACGCGTCTCTGATGATTACTTACTTTATTGCGTCATCGGTTTTCCATACATCAACAATTTGTATAACTGGTAATAACCGTTACCGGTCACTTGCCATTTTGACAAACAAAAAAACCTGTAAACTGACAGTTTGAGTATGAAAGTACAATAAACCTGTGCTAAGTCGTAGTCTGACGTCAGATGAGGGCCGAAGGTATTGGTGACCGGCTCTTGAGCCTGAAATGGCGATAGGCGGGACCGAGCGGTTCCGTGCTCCGCAAGGCACATTAGCAGTTGGTGCCGGCTGCCGTCGATAGATGGCAGTCGTTAAACCAAGTCAGAGGCCTTAAGGCGGCTTGAAAACTTCTGGCAGTAAGACCAGGCACTAGTCTTACAAGCCTCCACCAATCCGGACTTGGCGCCTGTGTTGGAGTACGGCCTATACCTTCCTCAGGGAAGAGACCCGTGCTCCTCGGTGGGGGCAAAATGGGTAGATGATGAAAAAGAGATAAAGGTATTTATTTATTGAGCAACAAACTTCGATACATGTGTAAAGTTATACGTAATTTTTTATCAATACGTAATTTTTTAAGTATACGTCTTTTTTATCACATTAGAAACCAAACTAACTAGGTAGATCCCGAATTATGGTTTCTAATGCCCCAAATTTAAATTTAAAGAAAATGTAGATAAAACTACACTTTCTTTCTTTTTTACAGTTAAAATAGGTAATCTGCTCCCATATAACGCGCTCTAAATTCTGAGCGATACCAATCGTGTATTTGTCAAATCCCATACAGAGTGCTATCACAAATGCCATGGCTCAAACAGAAATTGGTGAGCGCATCTAGGTCCCAGATATCCAAGTCCATGCAAAAATTACCAATTCGTTGGAAATCGCCGGAAGAAAAACAACCAACCCAACTTTTAAAACTAGCCCTGGATTCTCAACCCCACGCACCCTCTCTGAAAATGGATATCCAATTTGATTCCCATGAGTGACCGACATTAGTAGAAAAACATCTAATCAACAGATCACAAAAACAAAGCTAGTTTCAGAGTGCCGCCTGCTGCTTACACGCTGGCTTCTCCAGTGATCCCTAGATTGAATAATACACTAGAGCACTTGTAGGTCACGAAAGACTGGCCGTTTTCAGTGGACAGTTATGCCAATTATGGTAGGTACAATCGACAGCACATCATCGTATAATCCATTTATCTATACTTGGCATTTTTTTCAGACTTTAAACGACACTAAATCAAAACTCGAAACAGTTTACTAATTTAGTGCTAGGTTAAAAGAGGCAAACGGTATCGAATTCTGTACCGCTAAAGGTTTTTGATGCACTCCACCCCGTTTCATTACGGGCAACATTGCAACTAAAATGTGTAGGTTGACGTGCTGTCGACTGTACTATCAGTTGGTGCCGGCTGCCGTCGATAGATGGCAGTCGTTAAGCCATGTCAGAGGCCTTAGGGCGGCTTCAAAACTTCTGACAGTAAGACCAGCCACTAGTCTTACAAACCTCCACCAATCCGGACTTGGCCCCCGTGGTGGAATATGGCCTATACCGTCCTCAGGGAAGAGACCCGTGCCCCTCGGTCGGGACATAATGGGTTGACGACGACGACTGTACTATCAGTGATTTTAGAAAGACAATGACTTTAATTAGCCATACAGTTGCTGGATTGGCGATTCAGCCGTAAGCGTTTGTACGCTACGAGCCAGAGGACTGTTTCATTAAACTACAGTAAAGTTCTTAGTTTATTATGACAATCTATGTACTGTACATGGCGTAGCCGCGTCTCTCTACTTGTTCATCCACGTTCATCCGTGGGTTGATCGACTTTGCAATGTACAATGATTTACTTTGACGTATTGTCAAAGTAAATCATTAATTCTCGACGCAAGAAGCGTTTGGTCGGATATGCCCTTTTTATACTTTACAGGAGAGCGTGGATACGTAGCTATAATATATATTAATATTCCGTGCTTTCCGATAGTAAGCTACCACACACGGAGACGATGCCATAATATATATTTTGGCCTTAATTTCATTGATGGTCGGCCGCGATAGTATAAATTACTGTATAAGTTGGTGACGTCATAGAAATATGCTGCGAGTGCAGTCACTTGAATATTTATAGACCGAGAGATAGTGACACAAATTACTTGGTCATTAGTAACAGTATGGCGGTCCTTCAGGGTTCTTAGTACGCAATGACAAAAAGAAAAATGATGGTTATAGCGCTGGTACCGGCGCGGCCCAATCGCGTGCGCGTTAGTCGAACTCGTCGGATAAATTACGAGTGTGAAACGATTTGTACCACAAAACAAAGTAGGCGGTAGTGTCATGCCATACTTCTCCGGTGTGACTTACAGCCCGCCATACCAACGCGAATGAGTTAATTAAAAAAAAAATTCAACCATTTGTACCAGGCTAATTTTTGCACAGTTAATTATAGTCGTGCAGCCATTTACGAAAATCACCATGCCATACTTTTCGGACGGTTCCAAATGGTCGCCATACCGCCGAAAATCTGAAATTTTTTTTTTTTCGCCAAGCGATTTGTACTACCCTAAATTTTTTTTTCAACAGCTCCTAAATGATTAAAAATAGAAGTGTGATAATGCCATACCTGTGGGAGGTGGCGAATGTGCATAATATTTATTTTTAATTGTAAGATTTTATTCGTATTTTGAACGATTTGTAACAGCACTAATTTTTCCTGTAAGTTTGAGGGTCAACGAATATAAATACAAAATTTCAAAGACCTAGGTAGCGGCAATCTTCACTTACAACCAGATGTTTATATTGTATAATATTTAATATTCAACCTTATATAATATAAGGTGGAATTTCACCCAAACGAACCGAATACAATGATGCCATACTGTAACAAATGATTTTATGTCTTCCACCTTGAAAACCAGTTGAAAAATCTAGTTTTTCAAGTATGTTGCCCCTTTTTCCCTCTATTAGAAGTATGGCAAATATAATAATGGTCACATTGCATCATATCATTTCCAAAAATCCAAATGCCATACTGGTAAAAATCGTCAAATTTTTTAAATTTTTTTTACGTCTTGGCTTAAGTCTCACAGTCGTCCGCCCCATGGTTACAATCCGGGATATTTTTTTGTAGGTAGAATTGCATCCAAACAAACAGAATATAATGATCCCATGCTGTAAAAAAATATTCTACGTATTGTACAGTTGTATTTTTGAAACGTGTCGAATAAATAAGTTTTTCAAGTATAGCAGCACTTTTTCCCCCTACTAGAAGAATGGCAAATATAATAACGGTCACATTATATCAAATACTTTCCAAAATTCCAAAAGCAATAGGTACTGTTACAAATCGATTGCCGAAAAAAAAAATTGCAGATTTACGGCGGTATGGCGACCATTTGGAACCGTCCGAAAAGTATGGCATGGTCATTTTCGTAAATGGCTGCACGACAATAATTAACTGTGCCAAAATTAGCCTGGTACAAATAGTTGCATTTTTATTTTTTTAATTAACGCATTCGCGTCGGTATGGCGGGCTAGAAGTATTGCATGACACTACCGCCTACTTTGTTTTTTATGGACTATCGGAAAATACTAAATTTTTTGTGGTACAAATCGTTTGACACTCGTAATTTATCGGACGAGTTCGACTAACGCGCACGCGATTGGGACGCCGGTACCAGCTCTATGACCATCATTTTTCTTTTTCATTTCATTGCTTACTAAGACCCCTGAAGAACCGCCATACTGTTACTAATGACCAAGTAATTTGTGTCACTGTCTCTCGTTCTATTATATAGAAAATATGTTGTAATAGGTATGCGTTCCTATAATTTACATTAATATATATTATAGCTAGGTGTGTAACGGGCTTAAGCCTAGATACGGCATTATGTATCCCAGCAATAGAATGAGATAGAAATATGTCTCTCAGATGGTTAGAAATGGCTCGAAGAGCTGAATTGAAGCTATAAAGTCATTTTCGTCGGAATCGAACGTCCATAGACAACGTGCTTCGGACGTTGAACATTGTAGTTCTATAAAAAGGCCCTGGTGGTCAAGAAATTAAGAAAATTTTGAACTAAACCTCGGCCTAATCTAAGATAATACAGGGTGTTGATTTGTACAGTTTAATCCAACTCAGGAGTGGTTACTTACATGATACTAAAGCAAAAAGAAAATATAAAACAATATTTTTTTTAGTGAAAATCGCGCGCGAGGGCACTCTCCCGCCCCGCCCCGTGAAACCCCCGCCGGACACGTCAAGTGCAAACGATAGAAGCTAAGCCATATAACGTTATGATTTTTAGGAGATTTTCTCTAAACAAATATAATTTTTTAAATATTTTTTTGCTTCAGTATCATGTAGATTACCACCCCTGAGTCGGATTAAACTGTACAAATCAACACCCGGTATATTAGGTTGGTACCTACTTGTATTCGCTATTTAATATACAACAAATATTGAGTGTGAACATAAACTTAGTCAAGCCGGCTAATGTATTCTTCTTCGTTATCCTCAGCATCTAATATAAAGATCATTATTTACCAACCTCGGCTAATCTCCGAAATAATGTTGCAGCTTAGCCGGCTAAATATTACAGTCTTATGGGGGCCATCAGATATTAGAACTACAGCTATAGTTCCTAACTTCATATCGGAATAGATTTTAACTGCTCTTCCGAAAGGCAAAGCGTTCGTTCTTTTTCCGCGAGTGCATGAATGAAATCGTCTAGCACGATCGATTGGAAGAGGGCTGATTTTGTGAGCTTTGTTTTGATAATTCTAGCAAGAAGATCTAGGCCACCATGCGCAATAGTCAGCCAACCGGTTAAGAGATGTAGGTACCAGCCTATTTAGTTTCGGACGTTGTTTGGACGAGTCTCGTAGACACTGGCTAAGAGTAATGTTCAGAACGGCAACTTTAACCTACCTAGCTCTAGATAATTCTAGGTACAGTTGAATACTTAGTACTTTATTTATTAAGGTAACGTATTAAATCACCATACTTGCTAATCCATTTCAGTTCTGTATTAAACCTACATTTTGCCACAGTTTTCCTAAATGTAACAATTATCTCTTACTTTTTAAGTACCTATACAAGAGGTTTGAACACATAGGATTTCTGAGAAAAGAGTGCGTCAGAACGTTACTTAAGTATTTACTTAAATTCTCAATTCAGAAACCGGCCCATAAGCCCATGCGCACACTAGGCGACACGCGACAGCGACAATTCGGCGACTAGACGCGACGACAGGCTACGGTCAATTTTCATATATTTTGTTCTAATCTCCGCACACTTGGCGTCAGAGTCGCCGAGTCGCGACGACAAGACGCCAGAAGCAAACGACAACGTCGCGTCTGACGCAGCGACTAGACGCGGCGATAAGTCGCCCTGTTTGCGATGGCTCTATCCTTAATCTTTGGTATTTGAGATGTCAAACGTAAAGAAATCGTCGGGACAGGATACAGGCGCGTAATACAAGGGCGGATAATTCAATTTTTCAATTTGGTCCTTCTGTCTGAAAGAAAGGTAAACTTTATGACTTTTGCCGTTAGTTTGACGACCGATGACATCATGTACTATTCGGCAGACAAAGAAATAAGTTTTAAACCTATCTCATCCTCCTATTACGGGTTCCTACAAAACTACAAAAATCTCGGAACATACATGAGGGTGATTCCTGATGCTAGAGTGCTCTACGACAACGCAGTGTGGGCAGCCCTCTACCAGAGGCCCTCGACCAGGAGTTGCTGGGCCTAGATTCTGCTAATGCATTGCAGTAAAATGACAACTGCATGAACGCGCCGACTTGAGTTCATTTGCCGCTTCAAGTCGACACGCGCGCACGCGTAGTATCGATAATTCTAGGCGTCAATGTAATTAAAGAACATGTCGCGTGACCCGACCATGTAACTGTCATTGAACTATAATGCACTAAGAGAATCGGGGCCCAGACGTCTGCCTGTTTTTTAAATGATATTTTTTCAGGTGTCAAGGCCTATTAATATCGTCTAAATATCATCATTCATCCACAAGAAGTCCACTGCTGGGCAATGGACATAGGCCTCCTCGATGGATTTCCAAAAAGACCGGTTGGAAGCGGCTTGCATCTGGATGCCGCAAGTGGCAGGAAGACGTTTTTTTTAAAAAGAAGTATGTTAGACATATTATGCGCAATCATAGAAAAAGTATTAAGAGGTTACAATGAGCCGTTTTCAGAAGAGCTAAAAAAAAAATATTACGGCTGTCAAAGTAATGTAATTTTGGACCTCAGCTCAATAGCCATGTGTGATACATCATAAAATAGGTCTCAGCGAGCTGAACAAAAGTTACTATGACGCTAACAGCCAAATGTTTGTCGTTTCGGAGTTATATTTTATTGAAAATTTTAGTTTTTTTTTTCAATACAATATAACTCCGGAAGGACAAACATTTGGCTGTTGGCGTTATAGAAACTCTTGTTCAGCTCGCTGAGACCTATTTTATGATGTATCACACATGGCTATTGGGCTGAGGTCCAAAATAGCATTCTTTTGACAGCCGTAATATTTTTATTTTTTTTGTTCTTCTGAAAACGGTCATTAAGGCTGAGGGTAGATAGTCTAAGCAATCATAAGCAAACCTAAAAATTTAAGAGAAGGTAAAGCCCTGTTGCACAACATTTTTCTTCTTTCTTACACACCATTGACCTGAAATTCTTCATGCAAAAGTCGATTCGCCTTTTAGACTTAAGTGACTTTTAAGATGAGCAGCAAGTAGGCATAACAAATGGCTTCCGAATTTGAATCACTCACTCACATAAAGCCTTACATAATTATGTAATCAGTTGCGTTATGATATGACTTTGAAAAAACAATAAATTAAAAAACCATTGTTCAGAAAACCATCGGCTACCTTTCCGTCACAAAGGTTGTCTAGAAGAAATTGCTGTTAGCTGTTCCTTTTTTGAATTGTAACTGTGGTTTATATCTCACTAGCTTTCGCCCGCGACTCCATCCGCGTGGACTTTAGTTCAAAATTTTGCAACCCCGTTCATTCCCTTAAGGGTTAAATTTAGAAAAAACAGCGAAACACGTGTTCAATCACTTGTGTTGAAGAGTATTTATTTTAAGTTTCAAGAAAATTAGACTACATTTTTTATACCTCCTATACAAATTTTGGCAACCCTTTTCGCCCCCTTCGGGGTTGAATTTAAAAAAATCCCGTCTTATTCCTTGCCTACATTATATATAGACCCTCTGTGCAAAATTTCAGCTTCCTAGGTCCAACGGCTTGGGCTGGTCGTTGATGAGTGAATGAATCAGTCAGTCAGGACTTTGAATTTTATATATATAGATTTTTCTTATGTGCATATTCATATAAATATCAAGAATATTCTTATCTTATCTAATCATTGTTACCGTGAGCCAATCGGCCCAACGAGAATTCTAAAGGTTATAATGAAAGAGAGTCTTAGACATATCTCCAGATTTTTCTTTGTGTGACACGACACCAAGGCACCGAAAACGCGAAAGCATTCACGTCAAAGCAACGTTACCCACGATTAATACGACTTCTAGCCTCAACGGATAAGCAACCCGACAGGTATTAATATCAGGCAGATAAATCACACGATGCTATCGCGGGCCTACGGTGCTTTTGTCGTATTACCAAAAGCAGACGCCATTCCCTGCCTGTGAAAACATTAGGCTTTCGGCCAGCCGAGGCTTGTGAGCTGCGCATTCACCGCTGAACATGATCGCAGTCCCCAGTACAGAGTACTCTCTCTCTGGGAAAGGCCTGTGCCCTACACTGCCCTTGTAAGGAAGAACGCAGTAATAGCCATTACTGTGTTTTTACTTTGGATGTGAAATTGGGCTCCCTGGTGGTATATCTATAGGTGCAAAAATAATGGTGGCTGTAGGTCTACTAGAAACCTGAATTTTCAGTAAGAAAATATGCAGTAATTGTATGAAATCCTTCTAATCCTAAGAAATAAATAGCTATTTACTCAAAACTGCGTTTTTACGATTACTGCGTTCTTCCTTACGAGGGCAGTACAGTGGGACGTAGACAGGCTGGATTATAAATGCGTTGGTAGCGGAGCGGTGGAACGCCGATTTATAAAAAAGGCTGTTTTCACCAGAGTGTACTAAGCCGGTATCATAATACGGATAGTATCTCAGTAGATGAATAGGGCACTCGGTTTAAGCGTACCAAAATCGTGGATACAGGGGCTTAAGAGAGTCGTCAACATCATCATCAACCCATTATGACCCCACCGAGGGGCACGGATCATTTTCCTGTGGAACGTATAGGCCATACTCCACTACGGGGGCGTAGTCCAAATTTGTCATAATTACAGTCGTAATTTTAAAAAATCAAGTGAAAGTATAAATTAACAAAATCACTTGTCGAAACTAGGATGACAGCCAGGACTTCGCGATCATCCAAATACTCAGACTGAATCCTATTGGACAAAACAAAGTACGGCGGCCTCCAATGGGAATTGAATCCACGACCTCTTGTATGGGTATTGAACTAGTTGTAGCTAGACCGTCGAGCCAGTCATACTGACTGGAGGACCTACAAGCACGGCAACGTGAAAAGCTTTATCCAGGTTTCTACGATGGTCGACTAGGCTTAACATTACCGTAGTCGCCGTGTGCAGTTTCCTTTGTGGACCATCACTATAGGTCGCTCGTAGCCTGGGCTGCCTGAGTGATCTTGAACGATCACTAAGGTTAAGCAACATACGGCGCGTTCAGTCCATGGATGGGTCACCGTCTATGACTAACGCTAGTGGCATTTTTTCCGAGCGATTCCGTGCTTCGCAAGGCACGTTAAGCAGTTGGTGCCGGCTGCCGTCGATAGATGGCAGTCGTTAAGCCAAGTCAGAGGCCTTTAGGGGCGGCTTGAAAACTTCTGACAGTAAGACCAGCCACTAGTCTTACAAGCCTCCACCAATCCGGACTTGGCCCCCGTGGTGGAGTATGGCCTATACCTTCCTCAGGGAAGAGACCCGTGCCCTTCGGTGGGGACATAATGGGTTGATGATGACTATAGGTTCACCATTTGCGTAGCAACAGATTTGTCCGCGGGAATAAGTGCTCTCAGCATGCTCGCAACGAATGCCGACTGAGTCACGAAAAAAATTCTGTTGTCAAATTTATGCTTCCATAAAAACGGCTTGCTTACTGCCTATCAAAGAGAACTGGTTGTAAAAGTGTCTTATTTCGACGCGGGTACCCACGGGCCGCTAATGTACAGTAATACTTCAGTACGAGTAGTACGACCGACACAGTGTGATAACAATTCATCATCAAAAAGATTTAAATATAAGGTCCTAACAAATTAAGCGCAAATATTTAAAGGGCCGATAGAGTAAAAGATAAATAACAATTTACAAGGTTCAATACATCAATTAAACAATTTATTATTAGAAATAGTAGGTCGATTAAAAAATCGATCATCCATGCTGAATAAACAATGTACCCGCACACATAAATGCCGCCGCACTACGTACACCTGTCATAAATGTCACATGTCATTAAAATTTACATTACATACAGCGCCACCAAGTTATCTGTTCAGGTGGGCAAAATTGTAACTAACTAATTAATTGTAAATCCTGTTTTATTTATTCACTTACTAAGATTTATGGACATATTTTCAAATTTGAAAGACGGGTTAAAATACTCGCATTCTTCTAGGTAAATTTATAAATGTTACTACTAAATTCTCCACTAGCGCCGCAATCAACTGAACAGATAAGTTGGTGGCACTGTACCCGTGTATGTAATAGAACTCGTGTCACCGTTGACACGAGATTTTTATTTATTAGATGTAGGCTTTGAGTCGAATTGAAATCACGCTTTTAGTATCCCTCCCGACACTGTAACATTTTTTAAACAATTATTATGCAGAATTTTTATGAACATGTGGTGCCACTTCGAAATTTAATTAGAAACATCTCGGACATTCTTCCACAACCCATAAATATAGTGTTTAATATTGAAAATTCGCGAAAGGCACTTAACGGCACGAAAGGTAAAGCGCTAGAACCATTTCTGAAAAGTACTTATCATGTAATGCTATAAAACTACTCAACATGCAACAGTAACTCCGTTTAATTTTTTTTTTTTACTTCATCCGCTAAGTTCACTAACAGCAGTCCTTGCTCTTTGTACTGCCTACTTTGACACTATCAATAATAAATTATTTGAGATGCTCGATTAAAACAAAAATTACAAAATGATTCAGAAAATGTATTTCTTTTAATCGTTTACTAGTTATTACAATTTTTAAATAGATGAAAAATAAAAAGAGTGCTCTGAAATGTGACGTCACAAGCAAGTCTTTTCATACAAAATTTCGTTTTAAAAGTAACTCATTTGACATCTTGTCAAATAACCAATTTCTAGTACAATACCATACAATACCAATACCCACGGCCCGTGGGTCCACCGTTTTAGTGAATGGACCCGAAAACGATGTGAGGTGTGCGGAGTGCGTCGCCTAACGGAATATTTATTATTGATAGGCAATTAGTACCTATGTCATGGCGGCGTAAAAGCGAGTCTTATGCCCGGTTCCTATAATCTTATACGCCTACCGGCTACGATCCGTTCTACCCTACAATTTATTAACGGTTCGTAGGAATTTCGTAGGAATTGTAACCGATCGTTAGCAAAAACGAAGCGTTTTGTGAATATTGGAACCGGGCATTAGCTCATGAGACCTGAAAAGACATGGCCATTTTAAGACCCGTACACAAAAAGGAATAATATTATGTCTTTCCACATTACAAAGGCCCGGGACGTGCTTGGAAAATTAAAATAATCCAAATTATTTTTATGGTTTTTAATCGTATTTAATAATTAAATAATACTCCCACACAATATAATTCCCATGCGCTGTGTAATGAAAGCAAACTTGAGGTCAGAACCGTACCATATAATAAGAGAACAAATCGAAAAAAATGGACAGTGCTGTAAACGAGGGTTTTTAGCGCTAATTTTCAATCATTACCGATCGTCTAAAGTGCTTTAGAATCCAGAGTGGTTTGTTGTGTCCTAATAAACAAAAAAAATATATGTATACAGGCATATGTTTCTTTATGCTTCTGGTCCCATACTAGGATACCCTGTGTCGTGTGAACCAGAAACAGCGACATCACAAACATGTAAACATCCAAGACCTGGGGTTGTTTTTGTCCCAGCCGGGGTTCAAACCGATCTCTTGCATGTTAGGCGGGCTAACCGCTGCACCACAGACGTCTTCTGAATAAATTAAAATTTATTACAATAAATTAAACAATTCTTCTTATCTATATCATAGTCCATAGTCCAAGGGGAGTATCCGCAACAGCAGTTTCTTCGCTCCTCACCCATATAGCCCGACCGGTACAGGTTATTTTTACAGCTCCCAACCTTAGTACATTAGTGACTAAAATAAAACAAGAGAAGTAACATCAAGGGTTGTCTGGAAGAGATTTCTGCTGAAATAAGCTAAATAAATAAATGTTTGAATTATTTGTACGTACATTTTTTTTGTCTATTATTTGTGCCTCAAAGTATAAAGTAAAGTAACATAATAAATAGATTACCTATACATAATCTATTTATATCGCTCGTAGCCCCAGCTGTGGGGGGAACTTAAACGATCACGAATGTTAAGCAACATAGGGCGCGTTCAGTGCATGAATGGGAAGTCTACGAACGCTAGTGGCCTTTTTCACAGCGGCTCTGTGCTTCGCAAGGCACGTTAAGCAGTTGGAGCCGGCTGCCGTCGATAAATGGCCGTCGTTTAGCCAAGCCAGAGGCCTTAGGGCGTTGAAAACATCTGACAGGAAGGCCAGCCACTAGTCTTACCAGCCTCCACAAAGCTGGACTTGGCCCCCGTGGTGGAGTATGGCCTTTACCTTCCTCAGAGATCCGTGCCCCTCGGTGGGGACATAATGGGTTGATGATGATATAATATACATAAATAATCAGAGATGTACATAATTTGTGAATATACCTACATACCTACATAATAAGATCATTCTTTGTCTATTTTCATTGTGTTTCAGGCTCTACGACCTTGCCAACGCAACAATACTCATAACTGCTCAAACACGCTGACAACTAAAAACGTACTTAGCGCAGACCTCACGTTGCATAATTTTGAGTCGTAACGACGGAATCGTGAGCTGAAAACGTTAATAAAAAAGCTATATTTAACTATAAACAAAAAACCCGACTGCTAAGCATAACACACACACCTGGAACAGTATGGTCTACCCGGTTCTGAGGAACAGAAAAATTTTATGTTATCATTTTGTTTCTCTACCATTTATTTTAATTTATTTATTATTAAACGAATCAGTACATGAAAAAGTTGCCATATAAGGCCAAATAATAAATTAATTTATATATTCACGATTCTCCACGAAAAAAGACTCATGCTTAGCTAATAAGGAAATTAAAACAGTAATTAACATTTTTCTTTTATACTCCTGAACAGATGTATCTTAAATAAGTTCTTACTCCTTAGTAATCTAAATATAACTAAATAAGGACATTCTAATCACGTGAGATTTATATTACCTTTAATATGACGTCGATGTCATCCGGTAGTAGTTTTTTTTAATAAAACCTATAGAGCATACATTATATTATTATTGAAAACTGGGGTTTCTCCCGTTATAGAATTTAGTAACACAATATTGTTTTCTCTGTGACCATATGACTACGACTAGAACTGACCTTGTCAACATCCAGCGATTGCTTGACACGTTTGTATGTTAGTGAGTATATACTCACTAACATACAAACGAGACAAACTCCTCATGAGCCTTACCCTCCTTTTGAAAGGCCCAGTCGGTTTAAGCTCGCCACGATCGCGATACCAGATCGCGCTTCCGGCGCGTGGGCGCGAGTTCGAGTCCCGCCAGGCTCTCTTCATTCGCACACGACCGGTGGGGCTACTACGGATGGCAATACATAAACCATAATATGTTAATTAATACCTGTGTAATTTCCTTTTTTATGTACAATAAAGTGTTCTCTATGAATCTATCTAATGAAAGGGACCGGACACTGTTTCCCTCTCGCTTACACAATATTGTTGTCTATTTTATGTCCGCGAGAGGCAAACAGTTAATAACCCCCGGTTTCTAAAACGTTAACAGCCTGTTAATCTACTGTTAACAGCTGTCAGTTGTTTTTTTTTGTATGCACTTTTGAAAACTGACAGCTGTTAACAATAGATTAACAGACTGTTAGCGTTCGAGCAACCGGGGGTAAGTCCCTTTCGTTAACTAATCTTGCTATACAGCGTGATACAGAAAGGTACGTTGATTTTATTCTAAACTGTGAAACTACAGGTAACATTTCAAGTTAGTTAATTTTAGTTAAAAACTACAGATGTATTATTTGTCAAAAGCCAAATTCGACTGTTACCTAGGTAATTTGATAACTTTGTAAACTCGAGATACACGTGCTCAAAAGGAGGTTGGCAATATATCACAGAGAAAAATACAACCTCCGCAAAAACATTATAAAATTTTGCGCACGCCCAGAGCTTATTTACGACCATAGACGAACCACTAAACTGACTTCCTTCTGACATGGGGTCACACTGTTTCAATCTACATAAACTATGCTTTTTTTTCTCTTAGCACAGCATGCCATTAGGAATCCTAAGCCGTGTGAATTTAAGTCGTGTTTTCCGTGAAGATCCGCTCAGATTTAAGGCTTTGTGGGCCTGGTACGGCCTGGACCATTCATTGAGACAAGTAACGGGCAAATAGTAATCTTGTGCCGCCACGCCATTCAAAAGAGCTGGTAAGTACAGGCGAGGCGAAAAGATTACGCGACCTGCCCGTTGGCACCACCAACAACGTGTCAAGTCGAAGCGAAGAAGAGCGGAGACGAGCAGTGCCGTGATTCACCAATCACATGGCTTGAAATCCACGTCTCTTTTCCACTCCGCTATGTGATTGGTGAATCACGGCACTGCTCGTCTCCGCTCTGCTCCGCTCCGCTTCAGTGGAACCGCAGTCTTAAGGTACAAGTTGGTAGCCGACTGCACGCAGCAGCAGACGACATGTCGTCGCTTCATGTCGTCACGACATGTCGTTGCGTCCTGTTGCTGCAGTCATGTTTTCGAACCCGACTGCAGACGGCAACAGCAGATGGCAAAAGTAACTATAAACGTATCCGAATTTATCTGAATTCATTCTCAATATATAAATTGATATATTGACTATAATGTGACAACAATTACTAAATAGAATTCTTCAGAATCGGAAAAATCCATTTTGAAAACTCGCTCGACGTTCCGGCGTCAGCGGCACATTCTGCGGTCGGGCGACACTGTTGTCTGCCGCTCGACGACGCGTCGCTAGCTTCGTGTCGCTAAGTAGGTACGGAGGGCATTTCATAGAAATACATAGAAACCAGTAGTGTCGCTGCGACACGTCGCGTCGTTTGCTGCTGCTGCGTGCAGTCGGCTACCAACTTGTATGTACCTTTATGCGCCTCGTGACGCTATTATATCGCTATTAGAATATAGATCCTGAGATGATGTATAGACATCATCAGACATTTGACGTCCACTGCAAAGCCTAGATTCTGTGAATGCATTGCAGTACAATGACAACTGCATGAACATGGCGTTTTAGTTTCAATGCCGCTCCAAGTCTACGCGCGCACTCAAATCATTCAATCTAGGCGTCAATGGTATGAAAAAACACGTCCTGTGACCCGACCATGTATCTGTCCTTGAACTATAATCCACTAACAGAATCGGGGCCTATCTGTAATCTAAACATCTCTTTGTAGTATGTGATGTAAACTAAACTTTGTTTGTTTCGAAACTGTTGAAATTTTAAAGTTTCGAAGTATATTTTTTACTTCGTTCATTACATACATAATTGTCTTTACTCATGGCTAGCCCATGCATTGTGGATTTTTGTAAAGACATAGGGCAGAAACTACAGAGAAGGTACAGTGATATCATGTCAATTTTGACTTTTGGCTTATAATATTACGTCAGCACCATCTCTCGGTAGTAACTTGCCTTATTGTATTTTTTTAAATGACGCTTTGAAAAGCCCTCATTGTGGAGAATATTTTTGAAGCTATCCTTCGCCGCAGAATGATCAAGGGCCGAATACCGGCCGAATACCGGCCGGCTACACTGCATACATTCTACATAAAAAAACAAGAAAAAAATCTAAAAATCGATGATACAAATATTCGGTTTACAATAACTACAATAAGTAATAAAATACATTTCGACAAAAAAAATGCAATAAAAAGCTTCAGCTTCAATATCACCAATAGTTAAACCGTTTTATCCCAGGATACTTAGTAGTTCGTTAGAAAAAAATGTTAGTTATAATTCAGAGCATACCACCTACGCTGGGAAGGCGTTATAGTTTATTATGTTTTAATTATTTCGTAATTAATAAATTTTAATAAAATAATCTTCTAATGTATAAAAATCTCATGTCAGTGTTTGTTATCGACATCCTCCGAAACTTTCACATACATAAAAACGTCAAATTGATGTAACCCGTGGAAATATCCATGTACGTCGCAAGACGGCGGTCTGATGGTGGGCGGTGCACAGCTATTTTGCCGGGTAACACTGACTTCGCTCCGATTGGCAACACGGAGGATGTCGATAACAAATCGACAATCGTTGATAGGTCTGGCAATAAATAGGTCGTAGGTCAATTGATATTGCAAAGCAAAGTTAGCCCGGTCAGCTAGTAATAAATGACTTGCACACAACACTTGTGTGGTCGCAAACTAGGGCATCGTGTACTAGTGCAAAGATGGAAAATATACACAAAGACTGAGTCCATTAGTACAAAAAATACAGAAGCCTCGACGTCTTCTGTGTCGGCAGGTCGGTTGTTATCAAGAAGACCAACAAGGCAGTCAAACGACAGGACTCCAAAGCCTTTTTGACCTTAACAGTACAGCACAAACGTGTGTGTCCTAACCTATGTGTGCCAGTCTCCGCCAGTCAACCCGTTCTCCCGCTCATGTGTGCGTGACTCGCGTACGTACGCCGGCGCCGCGTGTGTGCGGGCGACGCGTGCGCCGCATTCCAGCGCGTCGCCATTCATACAATGCTGCTTGCTCCATGTTTGTCATGACTTTTTTGGCTATACAAGGTGTATCTCGGTGCGTGGTCGCCAGTTTGACTCCTAGCTCTACTCGCTGACTAGTTGTTATCAGTCTGCTGACTAAGATTTTCGAGTCAGCTTTCCCTGTAGGTACTGGTTTTGCATGAAGCAAAAGTCTTGATTTCGATTGATGGTATAAACAATTTAAGATTTATTTTTTGAGGATAAATTTAAGAATGAATACATGATAAGGTAGGACGTAGCCTAGGACGACCAGCCACAAGATGGACAGACGATCTCATCCAAGTGGCGGGAAGACGCCAGCGTCCAGATGCAAGCCGCTTCCGACCGGTCTTTTTGGAAATCCATGGACGAGGCCTATGTCCAGCAGTGGACTTCTTGTGGCTGAATGATGATGATGATGACATGATAAGGTACTGCCTACTATACATCCTTAGAATAGTAGGTTAGTTTAATATGAACTATTATTATTATTATTAAATTGACATTAGGAACATCCTAAGTAACATTAGCTGCCGTTGTTAACTCCTGAAGAGAAAGGGAGCGCTGGGTAGCCTATGCAAATTTTTAATTATCCTTTTTTTGCACACGAATCATTTAAGAGGATACATAATAAAGATCACACCTGTATCCCAGAGGAGTAGGCAGAGACTACTGACTGCCAATTGCCACAATCCTGACAAATCATTAAAAGACGAAGATAATATACAAAAGAAATAGCATGTACGAAGGCGAGCTGATCTCCATAACACTTTTCTTTCAGCAAACCTTGGGGAGTCGGAGAAGCAGTAAAAAACAGGTCTATATACTCGTACGTGTATAAAATTAAATACAAAATTCTTTTTACTGACTGATACACATATATTAATATGCATTACTTACATATCTTTACCAATGTGTAAATATTATAAAACATTCGTATCTACGTTATAAAGTCAAAGAGAGATGCGCCGATTTGGTGAGTGTCTCTACATCTAGTTACAGAAATTGTAAACAAACTTAGACTTTTTGCTTTTACGCCTGTATTGTAGGTTATGTAATTGTCTTTTATTTTCTTCCAGACAAAATAATTTAAGATTTGAAATCTTTCAACTACCCTGTAGACGCCAAGTTCTATTACGCTGTCGAATCAGGTTTATTCACAGCGGCAAAGCCTTTTTAATTTGCTGCGCAAACAATGAGAGAGGAGGCTTCGCTAAACGAGGCCCGCAACGGTGCTGACTGGCTCGACCAGTCACTTTGATAATAATAACTTACAGAAAATACAATCACTTGTCCTGGTCCAAACTAGGATTAGTATCCTAGTTTGCCACATCGTTGTGGCATCGTAGCTAGGCAAAGACGTCGCGGAAACCAACGTGGAAAATTCTACGAAAAAAACCATAGAAGAATATCTTCCCACAAAATTCACACTCAAGTCTCTCAATTAGTATAGAAATTGATAAAATCTGCTCAAGATGTGCTGTAGAGTAAATCACTCCGTGATAACAAGCGCACTACCGAGGTAGTCGCCTACAAACTTAAGAGCCAGTTTCTGAGTTGAGAATTTGCCTTAAGTAAATACTTAAATGTAGTGACTTTTCGTCAAATTTCTTGCCTCTTTTCCAAGACAGAAATGAGTGTAAATTCCTCAATTCAAAAATCTGCCGTAAGTCTACTAATGTGTGATTCCTATATTCAGGTTAAGCGTGCCCTCACAGTAATATTGGTCTTATGATCTTAAATGGAGCTGCCCCCAATTTGTTTTTAAGTTGTATATTTCATCATCATCATCATCATCATCGGGCTATATTAGTCCACTGCTGGACATAGCCCTCCCCTAATGAGCGCCATAGCGCCCTGTCTTCATCTTGCCGCATCCAGCATCTGCCATCAGTTGTATATTTATTATGTTGTAAAGTTGTCCGATAAAGTCATCGTATTCGGATTAGATGCTCGGGAAGACCTTACCAAGTTTTTGTCCAGAAAATGCCGTGATTATATATATAGTACCGTCGAAAAATTCAACGAGTATTTTTTAACTCGTGATGATGACCGTTTGCTAAAAAAATATTCGTTATATACAAAAATATTGGAAACATGGTAATTTGTGATGCGAGAATGTCCTTGGCTTGAGTCACCGAGCTTTATGCATGATCAAAACATGTACGTAGGTATATTTTCTCTTATATTTAAAAAGAAAATGGCTTCCCCTTAAGGCGGCCCCTCAAGGAGCTATTCACAAAAAATGCAGAGCGCAACCCGAAGTTTGGTCGTGTATAAAAACTTATCTAAAAGCAGTTACAGCTTTTAAAATAATCTTCTATGAAAATGTGTCAATAATTTCTTTTTGAATCTTATTCTCAATTGTAAGATCGAGAAAACACTTGATTCGCATCCTCTAAACATTAAGGTGTCATTGGGATCTGGCATGACATTTTTGTATAATAAAATAATTAAACTACATTTTGTACGGGAATTGGCCATGCTACCTTTTTGAACATGAACGGAAATCTCAAAATCATTTCGAGAAATATGTTTTCAGTACAATTTATATTTATCAGATTTGTAAATGAGTCTATATTTTTAAGATATTCGATGAAAAGCTTACTTTAAATGACTTTTCTATGACGTTAGCAAACTTTACACCGTATGAGTACGAATCGTTTGCTTTATTTTCAAAGAAAAATTACATATGGCATTTTTTTTATGTAGGCAAAGATTATTTCTTCAGCTCTGGTGACGTGACAAACACCAAAATTTAGAAAAACAATAGCTGACCCCGCAAACGTTGTTTTGCCAGATAGGGTTATGAAAACATAACATTTCCATACAGGCACATACATTGCTTCTGGCCCCATACTAGGTTACCTAAAAATAGATAACATCTATTCTCAGACCTACCGATTATACTTATAAAATTTCATCAAAATTGGCCATGCCATTTCGGACGAGTATTGCGCACTAACACGGTGACAAGAGATTTTTATATATTACACATACATAAAACATAAAATTAAAAAATGGACATATTGAGTAAAGCTCGAAAATACCGCAATAAGTTTTTTAAAATCATCAATATTTTCGAAATAAATTGTAAAAAACAATATATGAAAAATAAGTAGCATGGTCTATGGCTCGTTTAAGGGTCGGTCGCCTTAAGCAGCGGCGCTAAACAAAACAAGAAAGGCCTTGCGAGCTGACACTAATGTAGTCGATACCCAGCCGTAGCACACGGCTGAGCCAATATTTCTCCATTTCCGCCCGCCCAGCGGCCAATCACAGCGGTAGGGCGGGCGGCTCGGAGGCCAGGGGTTCGAGTCCTGCGCGCGCACTCACGCCTTCGTGCCATCAGGCCATAAGCCATGTAAATAGGTTCGTGATTTTGCACGAAAAACGTTTGATGAATATTTCTTGGGAGCTACCTGTGCTGGCCACTAATATTATAGATGTGATAGATTGTCAGCCAATCAAGCTAAACCACAAAATGGATTTGGGTAAAATTTTCAATTACGTCGTTGCTTCTCTGCTAAAGCTTAATTTGTTTTGTGATTTAAATTTGCATTATTTTTATGCTTTTTAAGCATAATTTGATTAAGTAACATTAAGTAAGTAACATTTTTACATACAGGCACATACATTTACCTAGAGGTAGAATAGGATAGAGACGCCAATTATTTTTTAAGTATATAAGCAGATAATAAATCAGTAATGGTTGGTTAAAAAGCGGTGGTGGCGTAGTGGGGTTGACCCTCGCTTCTCGATCATGAGGGTCTGGGTTCGAACCACGCATGTACCAATGACTTTTAGTTACGTACATTTGTTTATACAGCAACACCATTCGCTGATAAATTGTGCCCGGATAACGGCGACAGGCTTGCCACTTGTCACGTTTGGGACCTAATAAACTCGGCAAAACGTGGGTCCAGTTCTAGAGACTGGTGCCTCTGCCTACCCCTTCGGGGATAACGGGCGTGAGTTTATTATTATTATTATTATTATAATGGTTGGTTACTATATGGGCCGATTCTGAATTGAGAATTTACACTGTGTAAATACTTTAAGTTACATGCTGTCACGCTCTTTTCTAAAGAAATTTGATGAGACAGCACTACAGTTAAGTAATTACTTAGCGAAATTTTCTATTCAGAAATTGGCCGTAAGTACATATGTATTTAAGATTTCCTTCTAAAGTACTTTTATGATATAATGGTGTGCAATAAAAACTATCGGCATACGTTTTTGCCTTCTCTATTTTATTCTACGAGTGCCTCTATCGAAAGCATGCTTACAAAGCATGAAAATAAAGTAAATGTGAATCAGGCCTTAGGTATATTTTATTTGAAATTACCTTCTGTAACCTACTACTAATTAAATTTACGAGTGTGTGAGCCCTATTAACTTTGACCTCGTATTCGAAGCTTACATTCGCCCTTTTTATTTATTTTCTACTCTCCGTAGTTAGATATGTCAAATTAGCAAACTCAGCCTCAGTTTCTGAAAGAGTGTCCAATGTACCAAGAGATTAGTCTAAGATTAATTCAAAATACCGGCACCTGATTGGCTGAAATTAGCTTGACGTGAGATTAACATGAGATTAACATTTGATCACTCTTCTAGAAACCGAGCGTTAGTCTATTTTTTCCATGTACCGGTTACCTTACGGCAAGGCAACCTAGTTTGGCTCGGAACAAGTGACTGTGTGGATGTTCTTCCACCGACATGAGTCTTCGTAGTGTGCGTACAGACCGATTGATTACTACCCATATTAGCCGAAAATGGAAGGAAACTCCACGACTTGTATTGATTGATTACTACCCACATTATCGGAAAACCAAGCGTGCCAATGTTTTACAACCTACTTTGACAGAAAGTGGCCGCAAACATCTGCTTTTCTTTACGTACCTACTCTTGGTTCTTACATTAGTAGTATTTCTACAGTTTAACAATACGCAATGAGGCATCTTGTAAATTGTTAAGGTCGCCCGACTACGATAACAGCCTTGACGATAATCTCAACAGCAGAGGTCATCATCAACCCATTGTGTCCCCACCGAGGGGCACGGGTCTCTTCCCTGAGGAAGGTATAGGCCATACTCCACCACGGGGGCCAAGTCCGGATTGGTGGAGGCTTGTGAGACTAGTGGCTGGTCTTTCTGTCAGAAGTTTTCAAGCCGCCCTAAGGCCTCTGACTTGGCTTAACGACTGCCATCTATCAACGGCAGCCGGCACCAACTGCTTAACGTGCCTTGCGAGGCAACAGCATAGGTGCCTAGTACTTAAGTCAGGCACGCTAAGTAGTCTTGCGTCTGGCTAGAGTCACTACGTCTATGAATGTAGCGACCAGCCCCAGCGGTTGTTCTACTTCCCGTTGTCGACCCCGACACGAGAATGTCTACCGATCGGTTCCTTGTCTCCCCTCCTCCCCCGGGTCATAAGTATAGCCACCATTCAATTTGCCGGGCGTCAAGTTATGCCTTTTTTATTGCCCTCGCTAATAAAAGCGACGCCTCGATCCACCCGTTTATGATCGGCCGCGCTGCGTCCACAGCACACTTGACCAGACAATTTTCCACAGTGTCGCTTAGAGCAGCGAACTCAAATACGCAGAAGACCGATTTCAGGTAGGAAATCAATGTTACTGGGGATTTATTTAAGATACTAACCATTGCATGCTTCTGAATCATTTGAAGCATTACCATGTTTTGCTGGAATGTACAAACGGACAAACATGGGATGTAAGTTTATTATGAAAATAATGTAGATAGATAAATAAAAAGAGAGCACTTTATTAGACTACCAGGAGAAGAAATAATAAACATAATGCACTGTTTTATGTTTTATTTTGCTGTTTTGAGACATACAAATACTGAATGATCTTTCGTGTTCATTTTAGTTCGTAAGAGTGTCTTCGTTAATCGCACTTCAACAAAATAAACTTCTGCATAAGATTAATTATATTAGGTACAAAGAGGCTGTCAACATTATCCCTGATTCACCAATGTCTCTTGATCAGTGTTATATTTTCGTGAATGTTAAAATATTTGCAATATGTATTTATCTTAATAAAAATTCATCTCCTTTCGTTGAGCATTCTTCCTATATCCACGGACAATCGTATAACACCATGATATTGTGATCGGAAAATGAACTAAATCTGAAATATACTCCATTTTTTTTCTGGCACTACTCTTCAACAATAAGTATTTATCATAAACAATAGACGAAAGAAAATACTATCCAGTATTAAGCTCACCTTTGTAAAAAAATATCTTAGTGCCTTTCCATTCAATGAAGCGGATTCAAATGAAATCCATAGCGTTTCAGCCAAAACTCCAATTCAGTAAAAATAATCACTGTTAGCACAATGTCAATTTAATACGGTTATTTCCATTCACCTACCAATCAAACAGGCGTAAGTTTATGTAATGTAATGTTTCCATCCTGTAGAAATAGGAGCCCTATAAAAACTTATAAAGTATGAGTCTTACTTGCCGACACGCTGAAATTTTCCCTCTAAAGTTATGAAGAGTGGATTAAAAAAAATAATTAGTCGTAATTAATCGAACGGCGTACAATCGGATGGGTCTCGTACGCCACTTCGAATGACGAATCATTCATTAACAGCGAAACGAAACGAAACGAAATAAACTCACGCCCGCTATCGCCGAAGGGGTAGGCAGGGCCACCAATCACTAGAACTGAGATTAACAGCGTCATTCGAAAAATTCGAAGTGGAGTACGAGGCCCCTATCGGATGCGTATTTTCTGATGCATTTGCTGACACTTGTCAGTACTGAAAAATACACTTTGTTATTGTAATTTGTGTGTACAAGAAAAATATTACACGATTTTTGATGTATCGAAATTGAGTTCGAAGATTATTTGGCCTTTAGACGTGTCAGAGACCGACAATGACAATTTAACACACACATTTTTTAACATTTACAGACAGGCACATACATTGCTTCTGGCCCCACACTAGGATACCATGTGTCGTGGGAACCGGAAACAGCGAAGTCACAAACATGTGAACATCCAAGACTCGGTTTTTTTTGTCCCCAGCTGGGATTCGAACCCGGGACCTCTCGCATGGTAGTTAGATGCGCTAACCGCTGCGCCATAGAGGTCGTCAAAACAGTTTCTTTCAATGTCAAGCTTTTGCTTCGCAAAGTGTGTGCCGCGTCACAATGGTGTACCGTGGCGGTGTATGTGGCAAAAATTTACACTTTTCTATTGTTCACAATGGTGCTGGGCCTGTAGGTTCTAAAATAGCTAATAGAATATTCTTTATTGCACACTAGAAAAAAATACAAATAGAACACAAAATATTCAATAAATTTAGCTAATACTATTTTGCTTGTGCTTGACACGGTTTTGAAAACGGGTTCCCGACTTTATACACGAAGAAACGTTTTTTTCATTGGTCGTGCTAAATAATCCATTAATCCTTAATCAGGTCACCATTAATCCTTAAACATAACAGATGGCAATTTAGATTGAACCTCTAAACCCATCCCATTTTTTACTAGTCAATCCTGCTTATGGATAAAATACTGAAAAATTGTTTACCCATTTTCACATCATAAATATTCAGACATTTTTGCTCTACTTTGAACACGAAACATTTCCAGTTACTGCTCTAGCTCGTAAGGCCCGACCTTGAAAATAACAATTGTTTTCATACTTTTTTTACTATATTGGGCCTTACGAGGCTAGGACAAGCTCGGACAAAACCTTACCAACTCACTATAAACAAACTCAAGAGGGCTATTGTCGTTCCAACGGTTTATTTAACTTTTGACAGCTCAATTTAGTGATGTTCTATGAAGTTACCGATTCGATTTTTATGACATGATCGATTAAGTTACGTTAAAGTTGGAGCGAGATGAACTTAAAAATTATACAACGGGGCGTCACATTTATTTTTAACCTATTTTATTTATTAAACTAATTTCTTATAGTATAGATCTTTGTAATAAGGTTTATATTTTTTATCGTCTTCGATACATTAATCTACTCGTTAAGATATCGTAGCTAAATACGTCGCGTCACTATTGTGAAAAAATAAAGGTGTCCATGATGTGGTAAATTTTTCGCCTGTGGTTTCCTGTCAAATAAATAAGAAACTTCATGGATGTGCATCTGTCAAAAGTTAAATAAATGATTGGACCGATTATAAAATCACTTTCTACATTCGAAGGTCTGAAGACCGTCTGAAGCGCAGATCGTTGACAATCACCCAGTTGAGTCGATCTGAAAACGCAGGTCCCATTCCCTACCCCACGATCCTTAAAAACCGCGAACGAAATCGGAGATGGGTGGTTGGTGACGCAGCGAGCGTGTCTCAATCCATTACGAGCCCGAGCGAGTGGAGCGAATGGATCCATTAGCTAATTAGCGGGGGTTTTCTGGCCCCCCGGCGCTGGACGCGGGGCAGGAAAGTGTGGAAGCACCACAGGCAAGAATCTGGCTAGACAAATCGAGCACCGCGATTTCTATAAAACCGTGCAGCCCCTATATTACACGGCTTATGTTGTGTATGATCCATTTGTCTATACTTGACATTTTTCTCAGACTTTAAACGACAATAAATCAAAAACCTTTGGCGGTAGAGGGCTCGAAACAGTTTGCAAATTTAGTGCTAGCTAGTACTAAATTTGCAAACGGTATCGAGTTTTCTGACGCTAAAGGTTTTTGATTTATTGTCGTTTAAAGTCTGAGAAAAATGTCTAGTATAGACAAATGGATCATAGAGTCTACACTGTACACTGTAGACTCGCACAACACAAAAACTCGCCAATAGGCGAAGTTACAACTCCTAAAATTGGTATTGGTTTATTCGCTTAATAGATTTTTCACCGTTGGGCGAGACTATTACGAAATATGGCCGTGGACACTCGACGAATTGACTCTTGCATGTCATTTTCCAGATTAGAGGCTCCATAAAATATATCATTCAGATAAATTATTTTATTATAGATACTTAAGAGTAAAAAAACCATCTCCCTTACTGTAAGCCTATTACACGAGCTGTTCTTGTCGTCTAGCTGTCAGAGTCCATATTAATTTCTATCACAAAAGTCAAGGTTCAGCCAGGATTTGGGGTAAATAATTAGGCCCCAGATTTTTTTACCAAAACTTTTGTAAGCACTACACATTATTTAACTTTATTTCGAATACACTACTTGACTTTTTGTCTGAAGAGTCTTTCGCTCTGATTCGCAGAGCTTAATCATGTTGAATCGCTCGTAGCCTGGGCTGCCTGAGTGATCTTAAACGATCACTTAGGTTAAGCAACGTACGGCGCGTTCAGTCCATGGATGGGTCACTGCCTATGACTAACGCGAATGTGAAGAAGAATAGAAGCCATCGCCTCAGGCTGGGTGTATTTCCATGTTTGTGGTGTCTTTGCCAGGTTACCATAGCACAGTGTATCCAAGCCTTGGACCTGGACGATTGATTTTGCTGTGTGGAAGTTCTTATTATTACCAATTGCGACGAAAACTTTTCCAAGTATCGTTGCAGAAAAATGTTTATCCAACTCCTCCGAAAATGTTCACCTATCTATATAATTTTGGTTGGTAGGTATGACCATGGCCAGGGCTCTCCATGAGTGTGGTTGTATAATCCATGTATCCATACTTGGCATTTTTTCAGACTTTAAACGACACTAAATCAAAAACCTTTAGCGGTAGAGGGCTCGAAACAGTTTGCAAATTTAGTGCTAGCTACTCGTAGTACTAAATTTGCAAACGGCATCGAGTTTTCTGACGCTAGACGTCGTGTCGTATAGACAAATGGATTATACATTGACGCTTTTGCCAGCAGGGTTGTTAAGCGTCGCGGGCCACGTGTTCTAGTGTCTTGGATCGATGCATAGTAAAATTGATTCTCGTGTATGCGGCCCGCGAGGCTTAGGCCGGTTTTAGAGTCACGCTGACACTCGGCGCTGACAGGCCAATTACGTACTACGTCCTAAGGAGCATTTTAGAAAAACGCCGACTGTTCAGCGTTGACAAGCCATATATTTTGTCTATCAGCGCTGACGGTCAGCGAGTCAGTGTGACTCTAAGACCAGGTCATAGCCCACTTACACGACTCTGCTACCACCCGGCAAAAATAATATCATTCAAATATGGGCCTTAAATATTGCTGTTTAGATATATTTTACATCATAAATTAGCTGACAGCTGACAGCGAGCTGTCTGCTGTCATTGATGCCAATGTAAAATATATCTAAAGAGCAATATTTAAAGCCCAGATTATAATGATATTATTTTTGCCGGGTGGGAGCAGAATCGTATAAGTGGGTTATGACCTTTATACCAACGTCAACCGCGCTGGCTAAAGCGTCACTGTAAAACAACACTAAGTGAGACTTCTGTCAGTCGCTTGTGTCTTAGTCAGATTGTTCCAGTACGTCTTCGGTTGCTAATTGTTAGGTTTTTTGTATGATAATAGTCAGTTAATCAGTGGCCGGCCCGGGGCCGCGGGTGGCGATACCATCGGGGTAGTTAATTCAAAATGACGTGCCTATTCCATGTACAGAAGAACAACAAGTCTAGAAATGTAGGTAATCTGGGATACCTACCTCCACTTATGAATTATTAAGAGTAATGACTACAAATTGAAATCCTTTAACACGAAAACTTTAAAGCTACTGGGCATTATGTATGACATAGAAAACATAACAAAAAAGACGAAGATAGGAGACAATAAAACGGCATCAGCTGATTCAGGCTTATTACCTGCAGGACTAAGTTTCAATGCTTCAATGTTTCTAAAAATTTGTGATTATTTTTGTATTGAAGCTACAATACAATTAATATAAGATTACTAGCTGTTGCCCGCGACTACGTCCGCGTGGCCTTTAGTTGATTAAAGTGTTTGCAAATAAGATTACTTTTAGCGCATGCGAAAGAGCTTTCATACTAACTTCGCAAACCCCTTTTACCCCCTTAAGGGATGATTTTCGAAAAACTACTTTACACGTCTTTCATGACTTTCAACGAAAGACCTTCATGCTGAATTTCATTCGAATAACTTCAAAAATGGCTAAGTGTCATACTAACATTGCACCCCCACCCCCTTACGGGATGATTTTCAAAAAACTATTTTACATGTATTTCATAAATTTTGATGACGGAACTTCATATTGAATTTAATTCGAATAACTTCAAAAACGGCAAAGTTTCATACTAACTTTGCACCCTCCTCTTACCCCCTTAAGGGATGATTTTCAAAAAACTAATTTACATGTGTTTCATGACTTTCAATGAAGGACCTTCATATTGAATCTCATTCGAATAACTTCAAAAACGGCAAAGTTTCATACTAAGTTTGCACCCCTTTTTTTCCTCTTAAGGAATGATTTTTAAAAAACTATTTTACACGTGTTTCATAATTTCATATGAAGAACCTTCTTACCAAATTTTATTTAAGTAACTTCAAAACGGCAAAGTTTCATACTAACTTTAAACGATCATTTTACCTCCTTAGGGGATGAATTTTCAAAAATCCTTTCTTAGTGCTCCCCTACGTTACAAAAGGAACCCTTGTGCAAAATTTCAAGTTTCCAACCCTTATAGTTTAGGCCCTGCGTTGATATGTCAGTCAGTCAGTCAGTCAGCTTCTCCTTTTAAATATATAGATAGATAGATTGTCGTACACTTGACGCCCAGCATAGGTAGTGCGATGACGGGAGTCACGCGTTTTGTGGCGCTAAAACGACAGAATTTGACAGTTAATGTCAAATTCGGAAAGTCGAGACTTTTGGCGTTGTGGCTCGCGACTCGCGTCGTCGTACTACCTATAATCCATTTATCTAATTTTGTTGGTCTTTAAACGACACTGAATTAAAAACTTTTAGCGGTAGAACACTCGATATCGTTTATAAATTTAGTACTAGCTAGCACTAAATTTGTAAACTGTTTCGAGTTTTCTACCGCTAAAGGTTTTTGATTTAGTGTCGTTTAAAGTCTGAAAAAAATGCCAAGTATATATAAATGGATTACCTATATACTGGACTAGGCCGCCTCATGGTTTTCCAAGATTCCCGGAGTAATGCCGCTCGCCGCCAGCGACTCCCTGCCATCGTAACAAGGGTCTCGATTCTTATAGAGCATTATTAGTTCAGTTACGGTAACATCATCATCATCATCGATCATGAGGGTCTGGGTTCGAACCACGCATGTACCAATGACTTTTAGTTACGTCCATTTGTTTGTACAGCGACACCATTCGCTGATAAATTGTGCCCGGATAACGGCGACAGGCTTGCCACTTGTCACGTTTGGGACATAATAAACTCGGCAAAACGTGGGTCCAGTTCTAGAGACTGGTGCCTCTGCCTACCCCTTCGGGGATAACGGGCGTGAGTTTATTTATTTTATTTTTATTTTTTTACGGTAACATGGTTGGGTCATGTAACAAGTCTTTCAATTCTATTGACGCCTAGAATTTTCGATACGCGTGCGCGTTGATTTGAAGCGGCAATGAAATTAAATCGACGTGTTCAAGCAGTTGTCATTGTACTACAATGCATTAACAGAATCTAAAGTCGGTTTTTTAATTCGATGCAAAAAAAAAATGACGAGGTGTTACCACTATCATCACACTAATATTATAAACGTGAAAGTTAGTGTGTGTGTTTATATGTTTGTCAGTCTTTAGCGCTGAAACGGCTGGACGGATTTTAATAAAATTTGGTATGGAGTTAGCCGATACCCTGGTTAGGCTACGTTTTACCGTGGGGAAATATCTTATTCCTACGGGAAAATCGATGAACCGCGGGTAACACCGCGGGGCACAGCTAGTAAAATATAAAGGTTTAATCGGTGGATTTATTTTTACAGTGAATAGAAGGCGGTCATATGACAGAAATCTTTATCACATCAAAGACATTAAAATTTAATTACTCTTATGAGTAAAGTCTGAAAAAAACACCTACGTAGCGCATACAATTTTAACTTGGAAGTAAAATGGATTTATTTTCTTTTTACGTACTAGCAACATTCAGACATTGACAGCCCTTGGCTTTATTGATACGTCAACGTGACAGTTTTATTTTCTTGCATTGAATTTGAAACCAGACGTTAGGCCCTGATCAAGGTCTGAACTTTTTCGCCTCAACAACGGCCATCAGTTCTCAGTGCTGTGTGCCCCCGCCCACGGCTACAAATACATATACTATTAGGTATATCTATACAAATTGAAGCTCAAGTTTGGAAAATCGGCCTAGTTATCTTTGTACATGAAATCAGCGCAAAATATGCGCCAGTGTTTGTCAGCTCTGTGATTGGTCAACGCGGTGCGTCACCGATGTGACGTGAACGTTGATTGGACTATTATATTGACAGCTAAGTGGTAGATGGTGAATGCAAAGTAGTCTGCCTTGTTGATCTAGCGGTTAACACGCTTGACTATTAAAATAAAGGTTGTGGGTTCGACTCCTCCTCGAGGCTGCCTTACTCAAATTGCGCAAATTGCCTCAGTCTGTGTATATTTCTATGTTTTTAATTACCTAACCTAGTTACCATAGCACAGCGTATCCTACTATGGGACAAATACAGGCGATTGTGTTGTGTGAAAGGTGTTTATGATAAAATTTACTTAGCCTGTGCTTCACAATGTCCAAATAAAGTTCCAGATATTATGCTATCCGGAACCAGGGCTGCCGTTTGTTCTAAATTTAAATAAATTTTCCTATATTGCGTGTGTTCGTTTATGGCTTCATATTTAGAACAAACGGCAGCCCTGGTTGCGGATAGCTTATCCGGAACTTTATCTGCAGATTGTGAAACAGACCCAATATGTACACGTATTGTCCTGAAATAACTCCAATTGGCTAGCAGTACTTTGTCCGCTCAGTCCGAACAGCCAGTGCCTTACTGCGCTCTCTATTCAGAGTAACTCTGATGGCTGTAAAACCGGCCCACTCCTTCTCCTGCCTTCTCATTACTATACTACATACTTTACCCATCATAATGGTCCGCAGAGATTGGTATCTCTTGCTTCGTAGCACATGGCCTAAGGAGGTAACCACATTGAGCACCCGTCTAAACAGCCTATTGATATTTTTGACAGAATAAATACATTTGAATCCACTAACAGCTCCTGCCAAAAATATCAGTAGGTGCTGAATATGGACTAGGCCAGGTGCTATTTGTGCAGGTGCTATTTAGGCGGGTGTTCAGTGTGGATTACCTCGGCCTAAGGTGACAGCTTTCTTTCTCCATTCGCCAAAAGTGAAACGATCGGTAAAAATGAGTCCGGATCCATTTCAAGAAAAATAATCTATTGCCTACTTGTGCGACCATAGTAATGCTAGTTGGGCCCTTTATTTATCTTTCAAAGTACTGAGACTGTCACACGCGACCCAATAACGTCACTTAGCTGACTTGTAGCGTAGCATTTTAAAATTAAAAGGCACCCTCCCCGCAAATCCAGAGCGAGTGGCAAAAGGTAAAAAAGTCAAACAGTGCCTCCCCTAATGGGGTAGAATGGGTATAAACGGAACGGGTGGTAGGGGACGCGGGCAAACAGGGCCGCGTGCTACACACGCGAGCCAGCCGTAATAATTTCATTATATTATAACAGAGCGGTCAAGCGCGAGCGCGGTCCTTGGGCGAAGGGTTCCGCCGGTCGTTGCTAGCCCGTCATAATTTCATTACATTATAAAAGAGGAGTATGCCCTATACCTTCCTCAGGGAAGAGACCCGTGCCCCTTGGTGGGGACATAATGGGTTGATGATGATGATCATAAAAGAGCGCCCAATTGGGAGACGCGAGACGGGTCCCGCAGATTGTTACTAGCACGAGGAAGAGTGTGCGCACTAAGTTTGTTACGTTGTGTATTGGATTTAATAGCACTTTGACCGCTATCGTACTATGTTACTTTTATATAATTTTAGTACAATCAATTTTACAATTTTATTTCTGATTTTCTCTTTATTTTTATGTTTATTAAGGTTTTTGTTAAGGCTTTTCATTCATAAGAACATGGAGGTTTTAAGACAAGTGCCAACCGCCTCCACCATCGCCCATTAAAAACACCAGTAAAAGCCAAGGGTTCTGTGACATTTACGGAACCCCAAGAAATGGTGTTGTATGTGTCAACGATGGTCTAAATGGTGGCACGTGCCAGACGGACTGACGTCCCAGGTTAAGGGAGGAACCTGTACTATATTTTAAACCGTGAACATTAATTTAAAGATGCCACTGACAATTTATACTTAGAATATCATCGGATTCTCTTGAAAAGTTTTCTCAGAATCATAGCCTTAAATGGCTACACTTTCGTTCGAGTCTGCCGTAGACCCGAAATTGCACATCAAATACACTGTCAAGTACGAAACCTACGAACATTTTGTATGGGAAAATGTTTTTATTTTATTTAAATTTTTGACGTTTTAATCGTGATAAAAAGTATTCTATGTCCTTCTCCCGGTTCTAAGCTACCTCTCCACCAGTATTCAACCAAATCGGTTCAGCCGTTCTTGAGTTATAAATACTGTAACTAACACGACTTTCTTTTATATATAATTTATGATTATTATTATGTTAAAAGGTATTATATTGAAATTGAAAAGTGTTTATGTTTATCATCGAAATAGATTAAATTACATAAGAATCATAAGGTCACGTGCCGTGGCAATTCGCTAATAGTTCTTAAAACTTAATATAAAGTGGGTAGGTAAATAAGAGATTTTGTTAGTTTGATAAGATCAGTGCTATAAAAACAAACCTATGGTTCTGTTCACATTCTCAACGAGTTAAGAGCCAGAATCAAGCAAGAAGCTGAAAACATTTATGAGTGTAATTTTCCTAATTCGTCGATTTCACTAATTGGTCATTTTCCCGATTCGTCAATTTCTTTAAAATCGTTACCTCATAAATCGGTAAACTTCAAGAATTCAAGGATCAGAGCTTAATCATGGTGAGCATAGACGGAGCTCGCGTCGTCGGTTGCTCGACTCTGATAGTCTCAGACAGTACAGTCAACAGCGGTATTAAATAAATAAATAAACAAACAAACAAACAAACAAACAAACAAACAAACAAACAAACAAACAAACAAACAGATAAATAAATAAATAAACAAATAAGTAAAAAAGTAAATAAGAATGTAAATAAATAAATAAATAAATATTTAAATAAATAAATAAATAATGAAATAAATAAGTAAATAAATAAATAAATAAATAAATAAATAAATATATAAATAGATAAATATATAAATAAATCAATAAATAGATAAATAAATATATAAATAAATAAATAAATAAATAAATTAATAAATAAATAAATAAATAAATAAATAAATAAATAAATAAATAAATAAATAAATAAATAAATAAATAAATAAATAAATAAATAAATAAATAATGAAATAAATAAGTCAATAAATAAGTAAATAAATAAATAAATAAATAAATAAAAAAAATATATATATATAAATAAATAAATATATAAATAAATCAATAAATAGATAAATAAATATATAAATAAAAAAATAAATAAATAAATAAATAAATAAATAAATAAATAAATAAATAAATAAATAAATAAATAAATAAATAAATAAATAAATAAATACATAAATAAATAAATAAATAAATAATGAAATAAATAAGTAAATAAATAAGTAAATAAATAAAAAAAAATATATATAAATAAATATATAATTAAATCAATAAATAGATAAATAAATATATAAATAAAGAAATAAATAAATAAATAAATAAATAAATAAATAAATAAATAAATAAATAAATAAATAAATAAATAAATAAATAAACAGCACATCAACCTTCACATTTTAGTTGCAAAGTCGCTCGTAATGCAACGGAGTAGAGTGCATGGGTGTATACCATGATGTGCTGTCGACTGTACATGCTCACCATGATTAAGCAATACGCAATACGCATGCGCGCATTGATTTGAAGCGGCAATGATATTAAATCGACGCAGTCATGTAACTGTCATTGTACTACAATACACTAGCAGAATCTAGGCCCTGGTCGAACTATTCCCGGTTACGTTTCTTACGAAGCTTACGAAAGTTTGAGGTAGGTATCAACAATATTGTCAATATTTATTATTGGCTCGTAGCCTGGGCTGCCTGAGTGATGTTAAACGATCACTAATGTTAAGCAACATAGAGCGCGTTCAGTCCATGGATGGGTCACCCTCTGTCGATGTATAACGAATTTTCCGCAAGGCACGGCTGCCGTTGATAGATGGCAGTCGTTAAGCCAAGTCAGAGGCCTTAGGGGGTGGCTTAAAACTTCTGACAGTGAGACCAGCCACTAGTCTTACAAGCCTCCACCAATCCGGACTTGGCCCCCGTGGTGGAGTATGGCCTATACCTTCCTCAGGGAAAAGACCCGTCCGTGTGGAGTTTCTGGTCTTCCATCGGACGCGTCCCCCGGGTGGCGGATAGGGGAACGCCCTCCAGATATGGGGGGTACCGGCTTCGGCCGGCGCGGACCAAAACCAGAGGGAGGGGGACGTCCAGGCGGCTATACGCCGGCATACTGAAGAGTATGGCCCTGTACGGGGCGCCCATCTGGGTGGACTCCCTCCAAAGGAGGGAGAATGCCACCGCCCTTCGGACGCCTCAAAGGGCCATCGCCCAGAGGGTGGCGCGAACCTACCGTACGGTTGGGTTCGCAGCCGCGTGCGCTCTGGCGGGCACCCCGCCTTAGGAGCTAGAGGCGTGGGTGCTCGCCAGAGTGTACGAATGGACGGCGGGGCGAAAGGCGCTCGGGGAGCGCCCCACAACTGAGGAACGGGCGGCCGTTCGGCGGGAGGCGAGGGAGGCAATAGTCCATCACTGGACGGCGGACCTCGCCGCCGCAGCCTTCGGCCGCCGAACTCTGGACGCGCTCGGGCCGGTCCTGCAAGACTGGCTCGAGCGGCCGCACGGTCTCCTCTCTTTCAGGCTGGTGCAGGTGCTGTCTGGGCACGGATGCTTCGGATCGTACCTGCACCGGATCGGGAGAGAGGAGAGCCTGGGGTGCCACGGCTGCGGCGCGGCGGACGACACGGCGCAGCACACCCTTGAGGTGTGCCCGTCGCTGTCTGAGCGGCGGCGCAGTCTTGTCGCCGTGGTTGGGTCGGACCTCTCGCTTCCTGGCGTGGTAAATGCCATGCTGGGGAGCGAGGAGGCGTGGACGGCGGCCGCCTCCTTCTGTGAGGACGTGATGTCACAGAAGGAGGAGGCGGAGCGCACGCGGGAGAACGATCCTCTCGCGCCGCCGCACCGCCGACGGCGGATACCCAACCGCCCCCTCTCGCCCCATGGTGATGAGCAGCGGGCGCCAGGCGCGGGGGCGCCCTCGCCCGCATTGCACTGCTCATCACCGCGCCATACGAGGACGACCGTGCGCTCCCGGTCGTCCTCGGGCCCCTCCCCGTGAAGGGAGGGGCGCGAGGGGCCCGCCGCGTCTAGGCGGGCAATCGCCGGCGGGGGACTGGAAGAAGTGCCAGATTCCCAGACCCCCGCCACCAAGGCGAAGAGGGAGTGCCGCTGGGTTGTTTAGTGGGTATACCGGGAACCACTTCCCGGGGAGTCTCACATACTCCTTCCGTCCCCCGACGGGAGTAGATGCGTAATGCATTTTTACCAGCGTGAAAAAAAAAAAAAAAAAAAAGGGTCGCAGACGGCAGGTTGGGGGACCTGCCGTCCGACATCGTGACGGGAGAAGGGGGTGGGGGGCCCATGCCCCTTCTAAAGAGAGGGTGGGCCCGACTCCTTGCGAGTCGGGTCGACGTCGCCGAGGCGCCGCTGTCGCATTCGCGTTGTGGTTCACCACTTGCGAGATCCGGCGGCGCCCCATTGCACGAGCGACAGGACGGCCCCCGGGGTGTTTTAGGAGGTATGACTCTGATCGGAGGTATGACGCGGACTCTCCTCTCCTATTATTAGGAGAGGAGAGTCCGACACACGGCCGTCACCCTCCCCCAAGGGTGGCGGTTATGGTGCACAAAGCATTTCACCCCGTTAACAAAAAAAAAAAGGGAAGAGACCCGTGCCTCTCGGTGGGGACATAATGGGTCGATGATGATTATTGACTGCCTCGTTGGTCTAGCCGAGGCCGTGGGTTCGTTAACCGCTAACTGCATATTTTCTTACTGAAATTTCAGGTTTCTAGTAGACCTACAGCCACCATTCTTTTTTCACCCATAGATGTACCACCAGGGAGCTCAATTTTGCATCCAAAGTAAAAACGCAGTTATGGTTATTACTGTGTTCTTCCTTACGAGGGCAGATGTATACGTCGCGACGTATACATTCGTCGGTCTATTGGTATTAAAGAACAAGCTTTTTGTACGATCGCCGATCAATCTTTAAAGGCCTGCGCAGACAAGGTGCCTGTCCCCCAGGTACTGTTTTGTCCATCGATATAGATCTTTTATAAATAGTATCGAATAACGCACACAAAGGACTAAAATTGCCCCCTACAAAAAGTCCCTCAAATTACCGAGGACACCGACTGGACTGGACAAAAGTACGGGGGAGGGGGACTCCATTGTATGATACGGGAAGAAGAAGAAGAAAGAAAGAAGACTCAGTTTCCGGGCAACAAATGACCGCACAGTCGTACTCGTACTCGGTGGATATTTTTTAAACGATCCAGGGATTTTTATGGTGACAAATGTCCCTCGTCTGCGCAGGATTTCAGGGACTTTGTGTCCCACGGGGACATCAGTCCCTCGTCTGCGTAGGCCTCCACTGATTTTTGTTCCACGGGGACATCCCTCGTCTGCTCAGGCCTTCAGGTATTTTTGTCCCACGGGGACACAAGACATGTCTACATAGGCCTTTACGCACCGATACCCTCTTCCACAATAACTTTTTATTAACCACCTACCATCGTCCAACAATATCTATCGCATTAGCAAGATGACATACTGGCGTCTACCCCAAAACACAGCGGGCCCAATAAAAATTATGAGAACATTCATTACCACGCTGTACTTCGACCCCACGCCCCCCGCGACCCCCGTCGGCCCCCTCCCCCCGGTGCCCCCGAGCGACTGACCAGGTGTTAAAAGTGCCCGGTCACGGAACTATGGTCATGCGATGCGCCTAATATGTTTTTTTGTTATTACCGACATACGTAGCCATTGATATTTTTACATTTGGTTTGTTCTTATCTGATCCTTTTACTGGTCACTTACCTAAGCTTATGATGTTGATCGGGGTGGGTTAGTTTTTTGTATTTAAGAAATGTTGATCGCCAGTCTCGACATAAGAGGTTTTATAAGTTTTACACATTTCGCACCCCTAGATGAAAACCCCACTAAGTCGAAATAATATGTAACAATTTAGTTAGCTACTTTTTCGACATCCTGACCTTATACCGGAACGGACAATATAACTCCCATAACTATACATACCTTCAACTTGAAGGAGACGTTATGGGAGTTATATTGTCCGGAGAAACTGACAGCTGACAGCTGTTAACAGTAGATTGGCATCTGTTAACAATAGATTAACAGACTATTAACGTTGGAGAACGGGGTAACTCTCACTAATGAGCCCCGAACTGAATGTAAAAGTAAAAGGCCTGTAAAAGGCAACTAAGTTCTAAGCGCTAAATTGTATTGAACACCAAACGGTTACACTTCGTTGGCAAATAAATATTGAATTGAATTAAATACGAAAGTCTTACAAGCCTCCACCAATAAGGACTAGGCCCCCGTGGTTGAGTATGGCTTGTACTATTATGTATTCTGTGGTATGGCCTAAACCTTCCTCAGGGAAGAGACCCGTGCCCCTCAGTGCAGACATAATGGGTTGATGTGATGACGTTGATGATGAAGTACCTATCTCACACGGCATTTTTTCATGTGAAACACTTGATGGGCGAGTTCGACTACCTTTTTTATTTTCCCGTATCATCTTTGTGTCAGACACTTTTCCTGTCACGCCCGCCGTAGCCCATGAGGTAGGGTGGCTCTGGAAGGCTCCGCGTGCTAAAAGCTCAGGGGATGGCCGGCATGAATATTCATGTACTGATTTGTTTAGGACGTCCACGTCCGCCGCGTGTCTGCCTTGCACGCGCCAAATGGGTAAGTGTTAAATTAAACGGATACCAACATAAGCTCACGCCTGTATCCGCAAGGGGTAGATAGAGACCAAGGCCTCGATTCTGTTAGTGCATTATAGTTTAATTACTGTTGCATGCTCGGGTCACGTGAAATGTTTTTTACTTCTATTGACGCCTAGAATTACCAATACGTGTGCGCACGTAGACTTGAGCGGCAATGAAACTAAACCGCCATGGTCTTGCATTTATTTATTTATTTATTAATGATAGCTGTAAGTTATTACCATAACTTACAGCTCTCATTACAGGAGATCCTATTGCGGTAGCTGAGTAATGTAAATAATAGTTCGTAGACACATTGATTTCCAATAGAAAATTAAATTGAATCGTAATCAAATAAATTAAACATGCGAAGCAAAATTAAAAATAGATAAAAATACATTGAACTCCAATAAAATTTAAATTAAATCATAATCAGTTAAATGTCAATAAAAATTAAAATAGAACATTCGATACAAATAATAATTAAAACAATGTAAAGGGATGTCAATAAAAACACTTAACAATGGATAAAATGGATGGAATCACTAAGATAACTAATTTTGCCATTGTACTACAAGGCATCAGCTGAATTTAGGCCCAGGGCACTTACACGATCCTGAGAAACCTCTTTCGCTTTATAAGGACGTAGTTAAGCAAAAAGCTTCCAACCCACAACATGGTCATTTTTGAGTTAAATATACCAAAATTATCACTATGCTCTATATTTTAAGAATCAAAAACGTTCATAGCGATCCGATGAGTGAGTATAATTATGCAAAGTTATGGCACATGGTAATCCAACCCAAATGTATGGAGAGCGTAGATCTGTTTAAACCTAAAAACTCAAATACCTATCTCAAAACTAACTTTGTGTGGGTTCGAACATTTTTGCTAAACTACGTCCAATAGTTTTACGGACACACTTACTTGACTTTTTGTCGGAAATACAAGGAAAAACAGTTCTTAATGTGCAGTGCTTACGAAAGTTTTAATAGCTCTTTCGCTTTATTCATGATTCATTCCTCAATAAACTAGAGTAGTTGAGTTTCGGAAACTTCCAATAATTCTGTGTCCAGGGGTGCAATTACGTAAGTTCTCCACTGTATGGAGTTGACTGAATTAGCTTACTCCGAACTATTAAAAACCTAATGACACTTTTAAGAAGTCTAAATACGTAACCCGATAGTGTTGAAAGTTACGTAATACCCTAGTATTTCGGCAGTTACTGGTTAACCAATAACGTGTTATGATATATCTATCTTACAAACATTTCCTCTTGATAATATGTGAATATATAGTTAGCTATTTTTTCAACTTCCTGACCTTATACCGGACCGGACAATATAACTCCCATAACGTCTCCTTCAAGTTGAAGATATCGTTATGGGAGTTATATTGTCCGGTCCAGTATAAGGTCAGAAAGTTGAAAAAGTAGCTAACTAAATGTTCGCATATTATTTCGACTTATGCCCGGTTCCTATAATATACGCCTACCGGCTACGATCCGTTTTCCCTACAATTTATGGACGGTTCGTAGGAATTTCGTAGCGATTGTAACCGATCGTAAGCAAAAACGAAGCGTTTTGGAACCGGGCATTAGTGGGGTTTTCATCTAGGGGTGCGATATATATTTGTATTGTAAGGTCCAATTTCGGATTTGAGAAATTTCACTGAGTAAATACTTAAGTAAGTATTTTCTGAGAAATTGACGAGATAGTGCTAGAGTTAAGTAGTTACTCAAAATTCTCAATTCAGAAATTGGCCCAGGGTCTTAAGCGTGAGTTCAAAAAAGACAACTTCGAGTACTGTTGTCGATATCTTCTTGTCTCCAATTCTTAAATAGGTGTTGGTTACCTATGTAAGAATTTACCTAAAGTCATTGTCTTGTGTAATTGAGCATAATCATCACGCTGCCCTCTGACACACTTTATCAATAATCGCGTACAAGCGAGGCGGCGTAATTTTTTGCCCAAATATGACTGCCACCCGCCACCCCAAAGTTAGTTCCGAAAATTATGGGAAAAGTCAACATCGGATCGGATTACTTTATTGTCTTTTCTGGCCACCGTGGGACCGTGAGGTCATAGCTTCATGTGACCTAATTAATTGAGAGAATTTTTCCATACTTAGCCTTTGTTGAGCGATAAAAAGGTATTTTTTTGTATCCTACCCTCGTGTCACCGCTAGGAACAGGCTTTCTTTGAAAGAGAGAGATTGGAGAGCATTATGCGGTCTGTGACGTTTGCGGGGTATCTCTTGGCACTGACTGAAAATCAGCGCTGAAGGCTCGTCCATCAACATAATGCTGAGTCAGCTGCCATTTATCCCTTGGTCGAAGTATGTCTGCCCGTTCCGTACGGGCCGTTACACGTCCTCATACTTTAAAAGTAAGTTTATAAGGCTCTTTCCCAATGATGTGTGACTCAGCATCGCAGTGACATGTTGTGACCTTAATTTTCCTTCTGTTTTCTTCTGATTTTTTGTTTTATACTATTTTTTTTTGTTTTATTTTTGGATTTGTTTTGTTATTGCGGCGTGTGTACTGTTTTTATAATAAATTTTTCTACTTCTACTTCTTCATCGCGCGTACCGGGCCCATAGTGGTATGGAAATTTCGGGTTTTTCAGGTTTCCTCGTGATTTTTTCCATCACAGTTAACGATTGATATCTTAGGTAAGGCGTGTCCATACATGACTAGTAAGAAATAGCCTGGAGAAGCTTTCCACGTAATTCAGGCATTAACATTTACTTTAGGGACGCGTTTAAGGTCAACTTAGTTTCAGATTTCTTCTTAATTTAAGAAATCATATAAGTTTTCTCTTTCAAAATGTTCAAACGCGCATACCCATTTTGCTTTTTTTGGTTCGGCTATCGGAGTGTCAATAAAGCAACTTACAGTTTTCTAAAAAAATATATATTTTCATGAAAATTCAAATTCAAATATTTTATTCATGACAAAAACAAAATGTTTACTTTCAGAACGTCAAATTTCTTCAGGCGCGTCGGAGGTAAATCTAATATATCTTGGGGAATCTTGTTGCAGTACCCCATAAAGGACGCATTAACTTTTATAAATGACACTTAATGTTTATTTCTAGTATTAACATTATGTTGGATACCAATATTTTCGAAATCTTTCATATTTTTTGAACGTACAACATATATTTCAATAGAAAGTTTGTGGAAAGTCTGCTTACAGAGAAAGACTATTCTTTCCCATATTTTGCAAGCTAAATAGCAAGTGGAACTCCGAGTTTTCTTATTTTAGCCAAAGTAGCCAACAAACAAACGTGGCACGGGCACCCGTCCCCGCCCCGCGGCCGGTGGGCGGGCGGCGGTATCGATCCGCCCCGCCGCTCGCCGCCCGCCCCCGCACTTACACCGTGGCCATGGTATAGCCGTTGGACGCAGTGGAGCTGTTTAGGAGTCCACAAGCCTCAAAAGGAAAAAACGGCCATATTCTATGGTTACAGTAGTTATCGATTCTGAGCTAGGCCGCGGATAGACACACAGATATATGTGGAACTATTGACTGCGGAATTCTTATCGAACACATCCGACATTCCTTATTAATTAGACTCCACTATCCGTCTGTCTGTTTGTCACCAGGCTGTATCTCATGAACCGTGTGTAGAATACGGTATTTGACACTATCAACAATAAATTATTTGAGATGCTCGATTAAAACAAAAATTACAAAATGATTCAGATAAATTATTTCTTTTAATCATTTGCTAGTTATTACAATTTTTAAATAGATGAAACATAAAAAGAGTGCTTTGAATTGTGACGTCACAAGCAAGTATTTTCATACAAAATTCCGTTTTACAAGTAACTCATTTGACATCCTGTCAAATACCCAATTGACGAAGTTTTGCGAGGTTTCTTCTAATCGCGAATATAAATTGAAAAATCCTAAAAAAAGATAGACAAAATGAAAATATAGGTACCTCCTAAAATGTTTGGCCGGCATCGGCATAATCGCCTCACTGGCAAAACTTACAGGCACAGATTTTGTGTTTGACATTCATTCACTCGCGTGTCGAGTGCACATATTAAATAATTACATAATAATTCCTGGATAGCCGATTGGGAATCTTTTCAGAAAAACAAAGGTTCTTAATACGGCAATATACTGTACCTACAAAGCCTTGCCATTAAAAAGAATTGAATTGAATTGAAATACAGTGCCACCATCTTATCTGTTCAGTTGATAGCAGCGCTAGTGGAGAATTTAGTAGTAATATTTAAGATATTTACCAAGAAAAATTAGAATATTTTAACCCGTCTTTCAATTTTAAAGAAAATATATCTATAAATCTTGGTAATTGAATAAATAATAAAAAAAATGGGGAACAGGATTTACAATTAACTCGTTAGTTACAATTTTGCCCACCTGAACAGATAACTTGGTGGCGCTGAATATTCAATTCAATTCTTTTTAATGGCAAGGCTTTTTAAAATATTAAATATATACCTACATAATAAAGACAAAGCTTAAATAAATAGGTTTAAGTTTTTCCTTTGTGCTAGGTGTAAGGGACATTTAACGACAATTTAGTTGCGGAGAGCTTTTACCTGGAGATATGACTTAATAAATCATAAATTGAGGCTTAGACAGATCTCAACTGTCTGAAAACCGTCCTAAGCCTCACTTACCCCAGTTTCCCGAACGCTAACCGTCTGTTAATTTAATCTACTACCTACAACTAACTGACAGTTGTTTTATTTTGCATGTAATTTTTCCAACTGACAGCTGTTAACAATATATTAACAGACTTTTTTTTAACTAAAACTTTCGTTGCACAACACATTGTAAACTTTTAGTCCGGACCTACTTAGGGGCCGTCCATTAATCACGTGATCTTTTTTTAAGCATTTTTCAACCCCCCCCTCCCCCTTGGTGATACATATGGTGAGGTTTAAGACTACTCCCCACCCCCAATCCAACATATATTTTTCGTATCGACAAAAAAATCTTAATTTTTTTAGAACTAGAATTGTCGTGCGCGCGCAAGCGCGCGTGTTGTACGCGTGCGCGTTTGAAAAAATAATGAAAATATAAATACACGTGATTTCTTACTATACACCCCCCCTCCTCCCTTGTGACATTTCGAGATTTTTGTCAAACCCCTCTCCCCCCTTTCAAGCCTCACGTGATTAATGGACGGCCCCTTACGGGTGTGAGACGAGCAACCGACGACGCGAGCTCCGTCTCTGCTCACCATGATTAAGCTCTGCGAATCGGAGCGAAACCTGGTCGGACTCTTCCGATATAACAACACCCGTAAATAGATCCGGACTAAAAGTTTACAATATTACCAGACTGTTAGCGTTCGAGAAACCGGGTGTAAGGGCCGTTTTAGCGGAATCTTTTTTTTTCTATAAATAAGACAGTACATATTTAACCTACTCCTAGCTGATATGGCCACTCTAACTTCACAAATGCACATAACTTAAAAAAAATGACACTGATACGGGTTCCCTACTTCATTCCGAAAATTCTTTGTACGAAATTATTTCACCTGCGAACGATACTTCGAACGATCGATTGTTTGATGCCTTATTAAATCGAATGATACACCGGCTGCTTGTTAGTTCGATGCCTTGTTAACCATTGTTATTTTCAAGGTCAGGTCTGAAAGGGTTAAGAAGACTAATAGAACCAAATATCTTGGGGTGACACTAGATGATCGCTTGACCTGGAGACCGCACATAGAGATCCTTTTAGATACGTTTTTCAAGCGGCATCACCTTAAAAAAATAGAAATCGAAAAGTCAGCAAGCCACTTTTTTTTTCAGGCAAACCTTTAATCATCTCTTATCTAGGTCATTGATTATTATTCAATTATCTTTATATTTAATATCATAAAAAAAAAACAAAACCCCCGTTCTTTGATTTTCGTGGAGTGTCCTTTCCCCCGATCGAATCACTTAGTTAATTATATATTTTAAACTAAATGGTATAAGCTAACTAAAAAATAAACACAAAGTTTTAATAAGTTGCCAATGCTATAAAAAATTACACCGTTGTTCTAAAAGAATTACATTGTCTAAAAAAAATTAAAACGTAACTGTCCCGGGGCAGTTACTGATTTGCGTGGATCATTATAAAGTCACTTGCACATCCTTAACTTCGCGGCCCAATGTTGCATCATCCTAATTCATGTCACAACTAGCCTCTCTCCGATGGCCAGACAGAGTGCTTGTGTGACGAACACGTCGAGTTTCCGAAAAATTTGGGTAAGAACCCCGTTACGTGGGTATGGTTTTTCAAAACTTTCATTTGCGTGGTATAATTTTCTCCGTCGTCTGTGAATTTATTTTTTGAGTAAAATATTGTAGCGAACAAATATAACGCAACTTATATTCAAAACACAGTTTATTTACTTCAAAGGTTTTTGTATATTTTTAGAATGAATGCTTTATTTTGATTTTCGTGGTCGTGATTTGCGTGGTTTACATGGTAGTTTTGACCCACGCAAATCAATTATGGGTCATGCAACTGAAATAACTTCAAGTTTTGCAATGGTAATGTAGGACAAAAAATATTATTACTTTAGTTAAATGTAAATTCTTAAAATTATAGCTAAATATATAAATTTTTACTAAAAATGGCATAATAATAACTATAAAATATTGTAATAAAATAATAATAATATCATAATAACTTATCTGATAAAGTTATATAAAAAAAATCCTTTACGTAGGGTGTTTTGTGATTTGCGTGGCCCTCATTTTTTTAACCTCGATTATCTCTTTAAGTTTATTGCTCTCTGAGGTGCCCCTTTTATAAAAAGTACTACTTTTACGTATAATTTAAGATACCGATGTCGATTTAGCAAAACTATAAAATTTAAAAATTGCCACGAAAATCACCAAAGAATGACTTGCCCGAAGAATCACCCTGATACGACTTCCTTTTGGTATGCAATACTAAAAAGTAGAAAATAATTCCCTACTTTCGCGTTGTCCAGTGGAATGATTACGCAAAACATAAAGCGTGGGACGCTTTGTCTAAATTAATTAAAAATAGAATAAGGATTGTGAAAAACATCTCACATTTTCTGTTGGTGTTCATTGAGTCCTCAGAAAGTGGTAATTTTAATTTCTTTCGTGTATTTCTTCTAAAAAAATCAAACAAAAATTTACTTATAAAATAAGAGGCCAAAATGATATTTTGGGCAATATGGCGTCACACAGGAATCATGACATCACTGGTCAGTAAACAAAAACAATGAACGTAAGAACGACATGAATGACAGACGCTATATTTACTGACCTGTGACGTCATCATAGATTCGGTCAATCCAGGTCGTTTTCGATAGGCTGCAGATTATGCAGATAAATAATCATCAAATTTCATACTGGTTTTTTTATAAATAATCAATTTATTTCATATATGCCTTAAAGCCAGCTTATTTATACAAATACGTATAAATAATACTGTTTTTACACAGTGTAGAGCCTATTTTGTATCTAATCCGATCTCTGGCGATTGATAAATAAAAATCTACAGCTACGTAGGTACTATGTCATCAAAATAAACAAGTCAGTATTGACAGATCCTCATCCTGCCTCCGTGGAGGTGTCAGTGTGGTGCGAACAAACGGACGGACGGCCACACACGCCGATCTAACGGCCTGCTGCCGATCGACATAACACGAGGAGCTGGCGGACAAAACTAGACGTGTCCTCATTAAAATCTTTATTTTTTATTTTTTTGGGCTACCTCATCTATGAAGTCACGAAATATTTTCATTCAAAACCAGTTCCATCCAAAACCATTCCAAACATAACCAGGTGGGATGACGATCTGCGAAGGACTGCAGGCAGATCAGATGCTGGATGCGGCAAGCTGAAGACAGGGCGCTATGGCGCTCATTACGGGAGGGCTATGTCCAGCAGTGGACTAATATAGCTTGATGATGATGATGATGATGAAAAACAGTTCGATCCTACCTTTAAAAAAATAACGAAAACTGACTTTTAACGAAAGAAAAATCGTTGCTTGTCTCTATCTAGGTAGTTCAGTTATTTACCTGTCCTGTAAAATACAGTTAACGGGACTAGTCTGGTTTGTTCGCCAGCTCCTCTCATAGACCGAGAGATAGTGACACAAATTACTTGGTCATTAATAACAGTATGGCGGTTCTTCAGGGGTCTTAGTACGCAATGACAAAAAGAAAAATGATGGTCATGGCGCTGGTACCGGCGGCCCAATCGCGTGCGCGTTAGTCGAACTCGTCGGATAAATTACGAGTGTCAAACGATTTGTACCAAAAAAATTTAGTATTTTCCGATAGTCCATAAAAAACAAAGCAGGCGGTAGTGTCATGCAATACTTCTCCGGTGTGACTTACAGCCCGCCATACCGACGCGAATGCGTTAATTAAAAAAATAAAAATTCAACCATTTGTACCAGGCTAATTTTGGCACAGTTAATTATCGTCGTGCAGCCATTTGCGAAAATCACCATGCCATACTTTTCGGACGGTTCCAAATGGTCGCCATACCGCCGAAAATCTGCAATTTTTTTTTCGCCAAACGATTTGTAACAGTATTGCATTTCGATTTTTGGAAAGCTTTTGATAAAATGTGACCGTTATTATATTTGCCATACTTCTAGTAGGGGGAAAGAGTGCTGCCATACTTGAAAAACTTATTTATTCGACACGTTTCAAAAATACAAGTGTACATAGAATATTTTTTTACAGCATGGGATCATTATATTGTTTGTTTGGATGCAATTGTACCTACAAAAAAATATCCCGGATTGTAACCATGGGGCGGACGACTGTGAGACTTAAGCCAAGACGTAAAAAAAAATTTTAAAATTTGACGATTTGTACCAGTATGGCATTTGGATTTTTTGGAATTATATGATGCAATGTGACCATTATTATATTTGCCATACTTCTAATAAAGGGAAAAAGGGGCAACATACTTGAAAAACTTGAGTTTTCAACTGGTTTTCAAGGTAGAAGACATAAAATAATTTGTTACAGTATGGCATCATTGTATTCGGTTCGTTTGGGTGAAATTCAACCTTATATTATATAAGGTTGAATTTTAAATATTATACAATATAAAAATCTGGTTATAAGTGAAGATTGCCGCCACCTAGGTGTTTGAAATTTTGTATTTATATTCGTTGACCCTCAAACTTACAGGAAAAATTAGTGTCATACTGTTACAAATCGTTCAAAGTACGAATAAAATCTTACAATTAAAAATAAATATTATATACATTCGCCACCTCCCACAGGTATGGCATTATCACACTTATATTTTTAATCATTTAGGAACTGTTGAAAAAAAATTTAGGGTGGTACAAATCGTTTCGCGAAAAAAAAAAATTTGCAGTTTTTCGCCATACTGTTACTAATGACCAAGTAATTTGCGTCACTATCTTTCGGTCTATCATTTGAACAGTAAAAGCAGACTCCGCTTCGTAGTATCGACCAACTACGCTACGACGGGCGAGGCCACGACGGAACACTGGCGCGAACTACATGGAATCAAGAATACACACGTTATCGCGACGTATTGCTTAATTTGGATCAAAATAAAGCGTTCTTACCACTACGTTTTGGTATAGCATGCGTTAGGTAGACAACCGACTATACAGGGTGTCCGGCGCATGGACCGACAAAATTTTTCGGCATAGCACCCTTGGTCCCTAGAATTACGGTTATGGAGATATGATTTTTTCATATTTTTTCATAACTTTTTAATTCATAATTTTTTTAAATTATTTTTTTACTTTTTTAACATAGTAAATGATTCCACCAGTACCCCGAAAATGTTTGACAGTCCATGCGCCGATCACCCTGTAGGTATCTGTGGTTTTGTATTAATATATTTGTTTTTTTTTCTGTTACGTTACATCCTTTCGGGGCACTTGGTCCATATTATAAAAACGACAAATATATTAAATGGATGGAACAGTATCAGAACGTCCATAGTATAGGATTGTCCATAGTAAGACATTGACCATATAGTAATATAATATACAGGGTGGCATTTTCACCGGTACAATAAATCAACATACGTAATACTAAGTCCAAAATACAAATACCAAATTTTTTTGTTACTACCCCGTTGGTACAAAAAAACAAAAATACCAATGTCGGAACTTATCCGCAAATCTTAAAGAAATATGGACTCATTAGTACAATGCTCATGAGTACAACTAAACGCACGAACTGGCAACTGTGCGCGGCTTGCGGGAAGGAAAAGAAGCGGCGGCGGCGGCGCAGCCAGTTGGTATGACGTAGCAAAAAAAATCTTACTTGATTTCCATTCTTCCTTCATACTTGCACGGGCTTAGGACCGTCACCGGCGTGGAATGCTTGCACTGGTTGGTAGTGGTATGAATTTCCACACCACGTACTGGCTAACGCCGAAGTGCGCCGTACGTACCGCGTCGTTGGTGCTCCTTCTGGGGTCTTCCTCGAAGAACGCGAATATCTGTTCCTCGATCTCCACGGCCAAGGGAGGTCTCCCTCCTCGGCCTTGAGCGTGCGCTGGTGCAGTGAACTGTCCGTAGTCTAGCAAATGCTGCATCACTCTCATGAATGTCCTGGTGTTGAGTATTTGAGGTTAAATAAAACCGGCATTTATCAGGCGGGGCAAACTTTCTTCACCGTATACCCGCCGAGCTGCACTGTATTTTCCCCACTGAGAAAGTAACTACGAACCATTTCGTAATACTCGCGGTTTGTAAACATTGTGCGCGCGTAATTTTCGACTGCAGGAAGTGCGGAAACGGCGCACGTGCACTCACCTAGGTCAATGCGCGCGGACTGACCGGCTCGGCTAGCGGCTCACTGAACTCGTGCGCCGGCCAGCCCGCCGCTCACTCACCCCACCCCGCCGCCCGTTGCCTCGCACCGCGATGACGCCTTGTAAGGGGTGCCCATGAGTTACAAATTGGATGAAGGATAAATTAATAAAAATGAAAAAAAAAAAATGGTAATTTTATTCGATAAATGTAATCTATTACCCATACCAATGATATGGTGAAATTTATTGTACCGGTGAAAAAATCACACTGTATATTATGTTGTGCGTTTATTTTGTTTCTGTGATGTGTGTTGTTGGTATAATAAATGTTTTTTCTTCTTCTTCGTTACAAACAACAACATATTGTTGACACCAAAGCCAAAGTAGCGACGTCACGACGACCGTTTCTTTTTGCGACTGCTCAACGTTTCGACGGCGGTATTGCGCCGGTTCGTTTGCTTAGCCCACATTAATTTACTGCTAGACAAAAGCTTTCTAAGAGATACGCTGGCTTTACATGTCGTTACCTCAACGATTATCGCCGCTAATTTCTAACAGAGTCGAAGGAAGGTGTGTAATTTGTCGGCTGAATAATATATCGCGATAATGTGCGACGCGTGTGTAGTTCTTCAATGAGGGCTTTTTAATGACACTGTCAGTTGAGTTTATTAAAAAAAACTAGATGGCGCTGCAAGAAGAGCAAAATGTCATCATGTTTTTAGGTCTGTGGTTTTAATCGTTATTAATCTGTGATAGTCTAAACATCTCTTTGTAGTCTGTGATATAAACTAAACTTTGTTTCGAAACTGTTGAAACTTGAAAGTTATCGAAGTATTTTTACTTTGTTCATTACATACGTACGTGAAGACTAATCCTATTTTTTTTTGTGTAGTGCTTAACAAAGTTTTAGTTCAAAAATATCGAGTGAATGTGGACGGAGTGACATGGCACAACTATAAGGGTTCCTTGTAGCGGAACCCTAAAACCGATGAAATAGTGGAGTATGGCCTATACCTTCCTCAGGGAAGAGAGCCGTACCCCTCGGTGGGGACACAATGTGTTGATGATGATGAATGCACTAATCACACTGACAACATGGTGCAATAAAAATTCAAAGTAGTAGCATATTCAATTAACTTGAAAGAAAAACTATCACAGCTAAGTAGACTTTACAAGTTAACGAGTCCAACTTGACTATGAAAATAAAAACTCCGTACAAAACCAATTGAAAATTACTTTGATGAAGTTGTTAGTTCCCCCATAAGCCCCCGATTTCTACGGCATCGTATCTACATTGCCCGTGGCCCGACGCGAACTTGGACGGTTTTTCTTTGTTACATCGAGGTAAAGCCACCCCAATCCGGATTTGGCTCCGGTGGTGGAGTATGGCCTATACTCGTACCTTCCTCAGGGAAGAGACACGTGCCCCTCAGTGGGGACATAATGGTTGATGATGATGAAAGGCACGCACTCTGAGTCGGAGGTAAGAGTTGGGTCGACGGCCTCGCGAAGTTGGTACGTTGATACAAAGAGATATTATAGTGCACTGCAGTCCTAATCGAGTTTGTGCCATTGCGCAAGAGCACAGGCTGGCTTGTAGCCAATCCAGTGGATACTGCTTTAGGCTATAAGAAATACAGATGTAACAACGTGAGTAAGTGCGTCTACTAGGAATCTACCCACCACTTGCCCACCACATAGGTTATATACTATAAAATAAATGCTTACGATACATTAATTATGGTATACGAATCTGTGCCCAGCCAAAATATTATTTGTTGAGAACCAATAACTACAAATGTATACACTTTAAAAAAAAATGAATGTTATTAAGGTCACTAGTACGAGATTGGATGGGTTGGCGTGATTCCTAGCCCAACACTGGGCTCTGTTTACGAGCTGATCAGTTAAGATTATTATGACTCTACATTTTACCCGAGCGAAGCTGGGTTTTCATCTAGTATCCCATAATTATGTCATTTTATTATAAATAATTTTAGCATTTTTTTATGATATTTATAGATGAGTTACTGATTTATTATACTATAGTAAATTAGTGAGTTACACAACTTGCTTCTAAGTAAAATGTGGAAACTACATACATGTTTACTAATCCAAAATTATATTATTATTATTTTTTGTAATATTTTAATATACAATGTAAGTAGTTGTTTGTTGTTCCAAAGAAATAAAATAAAAAGTCGATGTTATCAAACCATCATTGACATAGCCTCCAGGTGTGGATACATGTACATACACATAAGTAGGGCTGCCTCGCTGGTCTAGATGTTAAAGCACTTACCTACTTCTAATTCAAATAAAATCCTTCTTTTTTCTTTCTTTCTTTACCAAGACAGCGGTCTTGGGGGTCGATTCCCATTGGTGGCTGACGTACCCAATGTACGTCAGCCACCAATGGGAATTAACTCGACTAGGGACTTAGGGACTTCTGCATCTGGTCCATTCATTTGTACTAATAACCTCAGTCTGGGTGATTTCCATGTTTGTAATAGGAAAGCTCACAGCTTGATCATTGACGTATCTGGGATACAATCAGATGCCCCAGAATTGTCAAACCCCATCCTAGGGTGTAAGGCTCCTTCATACAAATGTAGGTAAATAACCATGGGAAATGACGCTGCAAAATTAAATAGTTTCATTGAATATTAAATAACCAATAAAATAGAAACGCGAATAAATATAGAAGAAAACAGAATAAAATTTATTTAGCAAGTGGAAAGTTCTCCGTTCATGATCTCGACAAAAGGTGAAGTAGGAATGAGTGTCAAATGAAATCTTGAAATGGGTGACGTAATTTTAAAATTTGAGCGAAAAATGATACACAGAATGAAAAGAAATTAAAAAAATGGTGTAAAAAGGTATACTCCGTTACGACTTTAGATACACCAGTGGCATTATGTTGGGATAAAAGACAAGTTTGAAACTATTTGAACCAATATTATTGCGAAAAAATTCAAACTTCGTATTGACCATGAAGTGAATGGTCCAAACCTCCCTAGGCCGCGAGTAGTTGAAATAACGGTGTATAATGGACGGAGTGGTACAAATCACATCCCGCCACAGGTGTCCGCGGTGCCGGCAGAATCAATCAGCCAGGGCCGATCGAATCTAGATCGGTCCCGCGTCTGACGCGCGCGCAGTCTGCGTTGCCCAAGCGCTTGCGCCGAGGAGCTGCGCTTGCGCAACGCCCGCAAAGGTCGCGGCAGGAATTCGCGCGGTCCGAACAGTGTCGTCAGGGGCCTGTTTCAGCTAAAATATACGCGACTTTTGAAAATCATACTTGGCTTGTCTTCGCTGTCAAACTATTCTCATTCCTTCTACAGACTTGAAGTTTGGTCTGTTTTTAAGTCACGGATTTTTTTTAAGTGTTTCTCAAAACACTGGTTATTCTTTACAGACTTGCGATTGACATTTGGCCGATGTCGTTGTTTAATTTTGTTGTACCTACTTTAAGTAATGCTCCTCCTGTATTATCAACACATTGGAGAAAAAATGGGCACATGCGTATTTTTTTTTTGCTTTTAATATATTATTTAGAGCTAAACATGTTTTAAAAATTTCAAGAGACGATTCAAGGGCTAAAGCCCCTTGAACGTCAGATACACAGACAACGCGTTGGCACACTTGGAACCTAAACAATTACCTTCGGTTTCTCACTCGTTAAGAATCTCTAACCAACCGTTACCAGTTATCAGCTGGCGCTTCCATTAAAAAATGTTAGGTCATAGACATACATTTTGAATAGTCCATATATTTTGGTCCTTTGGCAACCCTATTGTCCGTCGACGGGCGCCGGTTGCAATATGCTGGAGCGGAGGTAAACAAACAAAGCATAGCAATCCTATTTATAAAAAACCATGTCCACTAAAGCACTCACAAGACGGAGTTAAACCCGGTTTATAAGATGAAATCCAGCCGTAAACGATACATACATACATAAGCTCACGCCTGTATCCCAGAGGGGTAGGCGGAGACCAGGGACTGCCACCTGCCACGATCCTGACAGATCACTTTCGCTTCATTGACATTCATTAGCCGTTGCATGCACGCACGTTGGTATCGAGTATTTTTTATCTAGCCATAAACCGGTTTTGTCAAAAGGGGTACTTAGATGACAAAGATGTCTGGAATTGAAGCTTGTTCAATGTATGAGTTTTAGGTTTGTGAATATTAAGTAAATTCTGTTAGTTAAGGATGAAATTTGAAAAAAGTAATTAGGTTTCTGAAAATCATCTTATATTTTTTGCTGGCGTTCATGGAGTCCTCAGAAAGTAGTCATTTTAAATTCTTTCGTGTATTTCTTCTAAAAAAGTTGGGGGCTATGTCTATGGGGCATTTGACTAAAATCTTCATAGTTATAAAAGTAGATTTAAACGGCGACCTAAGTGACATTGAGGAAGTGATGCCAGTCGGCCATAATATGCTATTTGACAGCATTCTGAAAACCATCTCATATTTTCTGTTGGTATTTATTGAGTCCTCAGAAAGTGGTAATTTTAAATTCTTTCGTGTATTTCTTCTAAAACAAGCAAACGAAAATTTACTTTTAAAATAAGCCGCCATAAGGCTATCTTGGGAAAAATGGCGTCGCACAGGAAATAATTAATAATAAGGTAATTGATTCTGCAAAATGAACATCCGTCTCAGAATTAAAGAAAAGTAAAACATTTAATCACAGTAATGAACGTACATTCGGAATATGTCAATGTATTTTGCCGGTCAATTGAAGAAATCGATTCGGCAACTACCTGTCTCTCGCTCACACTCTATGGACGACAATATGTGTGAGCGAGAGGCATACAGCCGCTCAAATGCCAATTTAATTTGTCCGTGTTTTAAAAAATTAAGTTATAGGTATCTTTCATAGTACCTATCGTGTGAATCGGGGAGAAAGGAAAATGAACTATGAGACTCGAGTGAATGTTCATCCGAGTGAATCATTTGATTTTACGCGTCAGACGTATGACGTGATTGAAATATTGACTTCATCATCAACCTATTGTGTCCCCACCAAGGGGACGGGTTTCTTCCCTGAGGAAGCTATAGGCTATACTCCACCATGAGGGCCAAGTCTGGATTGGTAGAGGCTTGTAAGACTAGTGGCTGGTCTTACTGTCAGAAGTTTTCAAGTACTGCAGCCTTATCCGACTTGGCTCAACGGCCATCTATCGACGGCACCAACTGCTTAACGTGCCTTGCGAAGCACGGAACCGCTCGGAAAAATGCCACTAGCGTTAGTCCAACGGTCACCCATCCGTGCACTGAACTCGCCCTATGTTGCTTAACCTTCATGATCGTTTAAGATTATTCAGGCAGCCGGGGCTACAAGCGAAATAATGACTAACAACAGGTAAATATGTACCACTGATAAATACAATAGGCGAAAGTAATGCACAATCATTGGCCGCCTTTGCGTGTAAACAGATGACCGATAATAGTCGCACAAAAGAGTGACGATTGTTATCAACCGTTTCCTATTTGGACATTCGTGCCTAAGCTCGGCGCAGTGGGAGGGGCCTAGCTTTGTCGAAGATTACGCTGATTATCGTGCCGACTACATTAGCGGACGCAGACTCATGTCAGATTGTAGCGATATACACTGGCCTGCAGAACTAGTACAGTCTGTTAGCTTTTAGAATTACTTACGAATTAGAATTAATTAGGCTACTATCGTAGTGTAGGACGCCCTCTAACCAGGTGGGATGACGATCTGCGAAGGACTGCAGGCAGATGCTGGATGCGGCAAGCTGAAGACAGGGCGCTATGGCGCTCATTAGGGGAGGGCTATGTCCAGCAGTGGACTGATATAGCCTGATGATGATGAGGCTACTATCAGATAGAATCGGATATATTGGTGTAATAAAACTATCGGAACTAATATGACACTTAATTTAACTTAACTTTTCAAAATAGTGATGAAAAGTTTTATACAGAGCAGGAAGTACGTAGTATTACACTCGTATGCTTTCGGCGAAAACCGAAGTCTACCTGTCTGTGAAGTCTAGAGAAGAAGACTTGCTGCAGCAAATATGAAAATCCGAAGACCCTAAACTCCAGGGCATCGAGTAAAGCAAGTCGATACGCCCATGGACACATACCGTGGGGTGAATAATAATGGTTAAGAATTGTATTCACAGATGAGTCTCTCGAATCTCACTTTGCACTTCTCATTGAAGGCGGAGTATCTACAAGCCTGCTTCTCAGAAAGAGTCCAGTAGGGTTGTGGCATATCTTCATAAGGTCGCAGAGTTAGCGGCCGTAGAAAATGGTAGGCTGGGTAAAAATAAGCCAAAGAGATTCTCAAGGAGCATATGCAGGGCCGTATTTAGCAAATAGGAGTGATGGGTCAATCTTGATGCATGGCCACACACGGCTAGATGCCTAGATGATGGACTGGTAGATAATGTCATTAGCATTTCTATTCTATTCATTTAGTAAAAAGAAACATTAACATAAACAAGGATACCCTGTGTCGTGGGAACCGAAAACAGTTACATACAGGCCGTGAGTCCAGCCACTAGTCTTACAAGCCCCCACCAATCCGGACTGGCCCCCGTGGTGGAATATGGCCTATACCTTCCTCAGGGAAGAGACCCGTGCCCCTCAGTGGGGACATAATGGGATGATGATGATGATGATGATTTACATATAGGCAATAAATCAATCAATAACAATAACAACTTACACAGTGCTACAAATTCGCAAATGTACTTAACTTAGAAAACATATCCGTTGATGAAGTTTCATTCGGAAAGCTAATGTGACTTATTAGTCGGAGAATGCTCGCCCAGTCATCATCTCTATTGAAATTGACGGGAATTTATATGTAGACGAATACATGGCACGTCCGTCTGTCTCGGCATTGGAGACCTCAAAATGGTGAGGATTACGTCCCAAGTGAGCCTTCAGATAAGTACAGACTTTAGTACTTACTCTCGAACGTAGAGAAGGTACAGTGACGTTAACAACTCTGTTACCTTCCGGCAAAAAATTTCACGCACCGGTGCTGGGGGATATTTCTCTGAAGATAAATTGTAGCGAAATCCTTACATGTTGTCGATATGAAATTAGATTATAGCACACAGGGAAGCAAACACCTGAACTAAGAAGAAGACCTATGTCCTAAGATAAAATGTATATAGCTACAAAAATACGAGTAGGTATTGAAAATTGAAATACACGTCAGAGCGTTTTCACATTTTCCGAAAAATTGTGCCGATACCGCCATTATCAAAATGGCCGCCGCAAGTCGGGCTCTTCCCACACAGAGACAATTTGATACACATATAGCACACGTACATACATTATCATCCCGTGAATCACAGTCATCATCATATTAACTATGAATTGAAGTACTTATTTTAATGACTTAAAAAAATACTTAAATTCAGTCCGATGGGCGTCGATGATTAAAGGGGTGAAGTTATATTAACTATGAATTGAAGTTTTTTCAAAGTAAACTCATTGATGTATCCTATTTTATGTAGGTACCATAATGTTGAACCATATCAACTTACATTTACATACAGGCACACACACCGCGTCTGGCCCCACACTAGGATACCTTGGACCACTAGGACCACTAGGACAGGAGTATAGCTATGTAATTATTTTGTCGGCAACACGCTCCTGTGCCCCCGCTTGGGCACGCGGCGCGCGCACGTCACCTGCGCGGGCGCGTGGGCGCCCGCATTGTATGCTAATCACGCGCACGGCCAGGCGCGCGCGCACGGTGAAATGGCGGACGGAGCTTTCTCGGGCGGAGGCTGCGCTTTTTTATTACAAACCTTCGGAAGAGAAAGAAAGAAACGAAATACTAACAAAAATGTCACTTGTACTTCGATAGAAAAAAACACTCGTTCAGATATCAGAAATGTATTTCAACGTAAAGAAATTTACATAATGTTTGTTGAATGTCAGTGTATCCCACTGATGGGGCCGAGTGTAGTGGAGGCAGCGAAAAAAATATCCACCCTGACTATCTTTTCTCAAATCACCTTAAATCTAAAAACAAAGTTGGTATGAATGTCCATCTTACTACTACAACTTACGTACTTGCAATGTCAAACATTATTAAATATTTTTACTAAGTTCACCCGTTCACGAGCATAACGCAGGGGTCAGCCATCGCCAGTCTCAACCATATTAGAGGGAGATTAGCGACCCGGCTACCGCGCTACCATTCGCATGGTAACTACATCATAATCCATATCGACGGTTAAAAGGATATAGGGGTTAAGCGATAAAAAGCAAATTGTTCAGGAGAGCATTTTAAAGTTTGAAATTTCAAAAAAAAAATCATAACTTTTTTATTTATTATCATAACGTATAGATGGAAACAGCTCTAAACTAAAAAAAAATACGAGAATTAATTGCCATTTAATTTTATTTGACTGGACGTTGTATTATGAAGTTTTACGTTTTTTTTTTTTTCCTATTTGGTGAACTTGTGCATGGTAGTAGGGTATAACCGACAGTTCAATATTAATTAATTTTTAGTAATTGCCTGTAAGCGACAATTGTACGGCAAATTTGTGTATGGTAGTAGGATATAACCGATAGTTCAATATTAATCAGGTTTTAGTAGTTGCCTATAAGCGACAGCTGTATTATGAACTTGTATTGGTAGTAAGATATAACCGATGCTTTATGTTTTTTATGACAAAGGTAAAGAGACATTAGTTCCAACTTTCAAAATAGGTGCTTATGGTAAAGAACCGTAAGCGCCCAGAAGCTCCAAACCAGTAGGAAGTAAAAATATATTACCGACTAGAGACCAAAAATGATGCCACCTTTACAGGGGTACAAACGCCGTTAAGCAAAAAAAGGCCTAAAAAACGGTCGGTAACACCAAAACGACTCTTTAAAAACGCAGTTTTTTGCTTGGGCACAAGCGACAAAAAAGTCATCGTAAAGCCGCGGGAGTAAGCGCATTCGACGCAGATTTTTTTTAAGTAAGATGGCATTCAAAAGTCATTTTGGGCCAAAATGTCGCTTATGCCCTATTGCCTTTTAACCGTCGATTATCTTAATCTCTATCTCCATTTATTCCTTGAAACCCTAGTAAATCGAAAATAAAAAAAATTTGAAACGATTGATCATTGCCAAAGTTCGGTGAGAGAATACTTGGGTGGATCTACTTGAATTGTCGCTAATTGGTCATTGTTGTCATTAAGGGGGGTTAGGCGGTCAGCGAAAATTTAGATTTCGCGACGATCCGCGTGTTTAATCAGCGGGGGCAGCGGTGGGCGCGCGGGGAGGCGCATGCGGTGCAGACAGAAGCGAGTACAATAGGCAACAAATTGAGCTACCGTTCTCCGAATTTTGATGCTATTTTTTCAACTTTTTTTTAAGTATGTCTTAAATGCTAAATATCTCTTCCATTAGACCAAAAAATATTTTAGTATATTTTTTATTGAGGACCTAAGAGCAACAAAAACATTATTTTAAAACGTTGCTTTGCTAAACAGCCAAAAACGCGGTCCGCCATTTTTGTCTATGGTTTGAAGTCCTCTACGTTTGTAAGCAAAGTTTGACATTCAACATAGGTAGAGTTCGTGCCACGAAAGAAGTATGAGTCACGACTGACAGATGTTTGTTTACAACCAAAGGTGCTTTCAAGATGGCGGATAGTGTTTTCACCGTTCCGAATTAATAGCGAAAAATAATTTTTTTATTTGCAAATTTTGCAGCCATCCTGCATATTTACTTTTTATTTTGCCTACGAACATATCGGGTCAAACGAAATAATATTAGTTATATTTATTCGCTTATTTTACGTTAATTATAATGGCACAGAAGCAATTACATACTAAAAAAACATCTCAACCAAAAAGTTCAAATTTTAACATCCACCCGTGAAACCATTCGAAATGAAAAAAATTTTTTTTAATCTGTTCACGGGTCTTCGAGAAATCGCTGAACATACATTAAAAAAAAATTGATCCCGAAACGTAATAGTGGAAGCTTTCTAAATAAGTAAAGAGGTCGAAACAAAAAGTCGGACTGCGCATTGAAACTTGCTTGAGTTTTTTCGCAAAAAGTTGTTAGACACAATTCTTCGTCCATCCATTTAATTTGCTTATCGAGGCGCTGCTGCTCTTTCTGTTACACTCTGTGGTACATTGAATCAATCTTCTGTATTCACTAAGCTAAAAAATAACAAAAATTAATTCGTATAACGATACCCGAGTTTTCTAGGTATCAGCATAAGTATCTGTAACGAAATACTTTTGCACATATCCAGAAAACCGATTATTTGTGCCAAAAAGTGAATTTATCGATATGTCAAGCACAAAAAGTCTAATTTTGTAAGAGAAGTACTTAAATTGTTTAGCTATTATAAAATTTGGTGAGCCACAAAAAACAGCATTTAAATAATTTGGTCTGGATACTCTGGATACAAGATTTTGTTTGCAATAAAAAAAAACAGACTGCAATCCTGGCTCCGCAAATAGTTTTGATAATGGTAAAAATTAAATCGTAAATAAGCAGCTACAATAACATGAATTTGCATGATAAACATTCAGTCCGCAAAAAAACTACTTGATCAGCAAAATTTAATTATTGATCAGCAGCAGATCAAAACATAATTGTATTTGATTGATATACATATTTAAAACATGTTGAGCAAAATAATAGGATTGCATTTTTGTTAAAAAACCAGCAATGTAAGTTCAAAGTGGGCGGAGCAAGAGCGTGTAATTTTCCCTTTATATTTGTTTATCTGGTTACTAAAAAAGAGAAGGAACCAGGTTTGCCATTCGTACGAAGTTTCTCGTAATGAAAAATAAAAACCCACAATCCACAGTAAAGACTCCAAAATATCTAAATAGGACGTAGGCGCACTTATCACCTAACTAAAACATATTTTTTTTAGGTAATCAACCATCACAAATTCCATAGTATTTTTTGGCTTTGGCGTTTATTACTAAGGTACGGCAGCGCCACCTAGTGAATCTTTTAAAACTAAATTTGACATAAGGAAAACGCTCATTAGGGTAAAAAGCAAAAATGTAGTTATATTTCGAGGAATTATGTAATTAGAGTATACTAAGATGATACGGACGTAGTTTGATCGCATAGGTTAAATCCCCCTGGTATGTCCGTTGTTGGTGCATTTACCCTGTTGTAATAAAACCAAAAAAATATGAATAAGTACGCAGCTAGATAACTACACCTAGCTATGTTTCAAAAATACGAGACCCGAAATAGGGCATTTTACCCTATTTTTCAACAAACCTAAAAATATAATAATATCGTATAGGTAATAGACATAACTAATCGTAATATTTATTAGCCCCCCAGTTCAAAATTTTGTTTGGTTGCCATGCATCGTCGTTTTCTGAAATAATTGGGTAGCTAAATAGAAAAAAAAAAAATTAAAAAAAACTCACGCCCGTTATCCCCGAGGGGGTAGGCAGAGGCACCAATCATTAAGAATTGCGCCCACGTTTTGCCGAGTTTAAATAGAAGTTTGCAGTTGTCTAAAACATCAATCAACTAAGCATAAGCACATGCACACTAAGTCATAAGCATTTGTATCAGACCATTCAAACTTCTCCCTCACACATATAGGAGGCATATCAGGCTATTCAGGCATATCCGCATATCTAAACTCTCGTTCGCACGTTTGTAATGGCTCAAGTATAGGTAGTTTTTATTGCAGTTATACACCCATGCATTCTACTCCGTTGGCTTACGGGCGACTTTGCAACTAAAATGTGAAGATTGACGTTCTGTCGACTGTACTTACTATTATGTAAGTCAATAGGCAGGGTAGGTATGTACCATAGCAACTCATTTAATAGCTTTAGGCGACCTTTTTTTGTAAGTACTCAATTTTAAATTAGTTGTGTACCAATGACTTTTAGTTACGTACAGCAACACCATTCGCTGATAAATTGTGCCCGGATAACGGCGACAGGCTTGCCACTTGTCACGTTTGGGACCTAATAAACTCGGCAAAACGTGGGTCCAGTTCTAGAGACTAGTGCCTCTGCCTACCCCTTCGGGGATAACGGGCGTGAGTTTATTTTTTTTTTTTATTTTTTTTTGTGTACTCGTGTTTTGGACTCGTAATTTTTGCGCGTGCAGCGTGACAAGCGACACAGCCCCCACGTGCGAATGCCGAAGCGAGACTGGGCCTCGCGGAGGTGCGCCGTTGCGGGTGGACGTTTAGTGTGGAATCAGCGAGTTCGAAAATAAACATCGTAAGCGCCATCCACATATTTCTCAAAAGTTAATAGAAATGCCTTTTTTTTTTAATCTAAAACAGTCAAGAAATTGAAAAGGTAAATACTTATATGTTTGTGATTTTACAGGAATTCGTATTGTAAAACACGTCCGTAATAAGCATTTACATAAAATATTAGAAGCTACTTCTGGATGATCTCAAACCTACCGTATAGACATAATTTAAAATTACATCAAAATCGGTCAAACCATTTCGGAGAAGTATGCCCACTAACACTGGCACGATAATTTTATATACGACTAGCTGTGTTACTCGGTGTTACTCGCGGTTTATTAGTTTTTACATTTTTAGAAGCAAAATAATTTAAATTTGAGTTTCGGAGAGATCACTTTACAAAATTTGATGAATGACAGAACGGGGGTCTTAGGGGGGGGCTGTCTTAGGTAATTGTTTTTTGTCTCGGGTCGTAGAGAGCTGGAAATCATTTTACTGCAGCAAATCCCGGTAAACAACATTGCGGGACTTATTGTTTTCTGCGTAAATAAAAAGATTTCTTGCTCTCGAAACACGCGAGTAACCCACGTACAGTTGTTCGTGGGAGAAGCAGGGGGTGCCCAGCAAAGGTAGTACGAGGACGCGAGTCGCGCGCGACAACGTCAAATTCGCGACTTTCCAGTACATTAACTGTCAAATTCTCGCGACTTTTGACGTTGTCGCGCGCGACTCACGTCCTCATACTACCTTTGCTGGTGAATGCCGGCTGCTTTTAGAGTTTGTCCTTGACTTTTATTTGTCGTGATAGAGAAAGCCACTTTTAAAGGAAATTTTAGGCGTTTGAACAGCGCTTCGTTAAAATTATGTCATCGTTGGCTAGTGTTATCCCTTGGTATCGGCGAGCAATGTCTTCTGACAAAGCGTTTTTATACTTGTCTTGAATAACATATTTTCCCGCAATAAAACGTAGCATATGTGTTAATCCAGGGTGTCAGCTAACTCCATACCAAATTTTATTAAAATCGCTCCAGCCGTTTAGACGTGAAGAAATAACAAACATACACACTCACAAACTTTCGCCTTTATAATATTACTGTGATAAGATACTACAAAGAGTAGATTTTTCGTCACCACAGATAATTACATTTTTGAGACTGCAACTGTATTCACCAACAACCTGCTTAGGGTAATTCTTATTATGTACTTATAAATAACAGAATGCCTAAGGGCCACTGTCCTGCCTGATTTTAATCCTCTCACCCAACTTTGGCCCTAAAACCCGAGAGACGAAGGTGCAAACTGCCCCGGGGTATACTTATCATCAATCTGTCATAGCGTCCGTCACTCACACATAACTCTCAATTTGCCGTCCCTCGAGGATTGATCTCTGCCAGTGTTCAGAGCACAAGCGCAAATGCGACTACTTACAGCGTAAATTTATTTCTTCATTTTCCAATTTTTCTTTATACCATCAGTTTAGTTGTAATCAAATTACATCCATTTTTGATACATTATTTTATCTTTATTTTGTCATTGATTAAAAAGCTACTAATTGTTTTAGTAAAAATTTTGTTTTCAAAGAAAGTTTTAATTAGTTTTATTTATTCGTGTGTTCCACTAAAACACTCGTAAGACGGAGTTATAGTCATTTCTTTATTTTAGGTAACAACGTCTGCAAATAGTTTTAAAAATACTTACAACATCTAAGCAGATGCATACCTTAAATAACTTAACAATATTGTAATATAATTACAATCCTATAGTGGATTTATATCAGGAACTTATATCATTAACTTTTTGTGACTGTTTGCAACTAAAACCAGGTATTTTATTAGTTATTATAACTATCATTATTAATAATATTGAATTATTAAGAGTACATATTTTTTTCAGTACATTAATTATTAACTCAAGTGCCTAGTGCCAAAGCAAAGTTGCCCTCTAATCGCGTTCCTCTGTCATAAAAAAATGTAAGTTCTTTAAGCTGAAATAAATTTTTGATTAAAGATTTCTGTTAATATCTGATTTAATATACCTGAATTAATTCAGGTTCTTTCTGTACAACATAATAATATGCTTCTTGTCCAAAGTCCACTAGCTAACGGTGCAGGAAGATATAGTGAGGTTACCTGTGTATCTGACTCTGAGATGTTCGTAACTTAAAATTGTCCAACAGGGCACGGATGGTTATGAAGCCCATACTCTCTATCTCTCTCTCTCTCTCTGAGAGAAAGCCTATGCCCTACAGGACGTACATAGGCTGCATTATAACATCTTTACTTTGACAATTTCACACCGTTTTGAATAACGAGGCCCCAAAATCGCCATCGATGTCTCTTTTCGCTTATGCGCGCCGCATGGATTCAAATCATGATTGTTCGAGGAAGGCTCTGCGTTTATGACAATACCTGATCCAGCAGCATGCACCAAAGTGATGTATCTTCTAAACCCATCTCTGACTCACATTTTGTTCGCTGTTGCCACACAAAGTGTTCATTAGCTAAGAATTTGAGAGAAAACATTGAATTTTGTCTCATGAACTCGGCCACAATTTTTCGATGGAATTTTTTTTGTTTACATACTAAAAATTTAAGGTCTGTAATCAGCCAAGTGGCCCGCAGTAGTAACTGAAACAGACGCAATAAGCCAGTCACCAAGATTTAGATTGCAATTTAGATCGCACGGCGCTAAAAAAGCTACGTTATATTCACCTATACATGTTGCCTCTCTTTCTACCGCGTAACTCTTACCTCTTCTGGCGCCTGGATTCCTACCTATTTGCCACTCCGGAGTGGTCGCCGCATGTACTTACGCGTTCGAAACCGACACGCGTAGTGAAACCTGCCTGCTTGTACCATCCCGACCGATCCTATTTTTCTCATTCCAGACATCGGAGCTCGAGTCGCTGCTCTGTAAGCAGGAGGGTGGTCCGCTGGCGCCGCACATGGACCTGTTCGACGCCGGAGCCTCCTCGCGCGACGATGCCTACCTCCGGCCCGCCCTCTGGGAGGACATCGCGTCCTCCATCCGCAACATCGACCCCGAGAATGCGAACATGCTCGCCCCACTCGGCGCCACACACGTCAAGCTCGAGACCGACGAGGGACTGCTGGAAGAGTGCGCCACGCCACTTCTTAGCCCGTTGGAAATCAAGACGGAGAGACACTGCGCCCCCCCGACATATGCCCAACCTCAGCCGATACAGCCGCCCCCAGCGCCGTCGTACGCCAAGTTCTCGACGTCCCGACTAGTCTACATTTCACCGCTGACGCCCCCAGGGTCTGACCAGGGGAGCCCGGGGAACTCCATGCAGGTAATCCGCTGTAAAGGTCGGGTTTGCGTTGCGTTGCGCTGGCGAAAGATGGTACCATCTCTGCTGAGCGATTGAATTGTTGGCTGTGATTTTTATATGGTTTTAGGTTTGAAGGTGGAGCTGCGTGTGTGAAGAAAGGTTTGGTTGAACGTTTCGTTACTCTAGGTACTCATATATTTTAGTTTAGTATTATGTTAACTCCCCTAAATTTTATTGCTTAGGTTCGGTAACAACAACATCCTAAAATACTTTTTTTTTCTTCCGAAAATTTACAGAACAAAAGTCTAATTTAAAATAACAAAACAGCTTCAGTCTTAGATCTTACTCCTGACTATCGCTTTCCAAGTCCATTCAATGGAAAAAATTAAGATTACTTCCCAATTCAGTGCAAAAATTATGATTCGTTCCAAAAGTCCCTCAGACGCCATTGTGCATTCTTGCCACTTTTAATAAGCTCATTTTACGTGCTACCTCACTCTTGCTTCATCAAGGAGTTCTGGAGGAATCTCCAGGTGCTCAGTCTCCTGTCTGCCCGTAGGCCGGCCAGCGGCGGACGCCACCACCGCCCTACCACCCGCCGCCGCTGATGCGCGCGCCGCAAATGCAGCACGCGCCGTCGCACCAGCACCATCACCACCATCATCAGCACCATCAACAGCATCAGCAGCAGCAGCCGCAGCAGCAGCAGGTTTGTGTCAGTATCAGTCAATTTCATCATCATTCTTCAGTATAGGGTTCTTCCTCCAGGAGGTCATATGCCTCTAGTAATGAATTATTAATTTACGAGCTCGTAGGTTCGGATTCCTAACTTGTACCTAATTTTCTCGCCAGAGTCCTTTCTGAATTCAGGTCATTAACATTATTTAATATTCTTACACAAGCATGAAAACAGTTTCTCCTAGTGTGTATATTATATACATTATATATATACTATGTATTTTATTGTAATATTTATGGTGATTATATTTTAATATATATCTCATTATATATGTAAGTATATATTAATAAGTAAGTTTATTCAATAAAGTATGTTTTTAGATTTTTTCAATTACTTTTGCATGCCTACCAACTCTTTCCATTTACCTTTTGCTGTTGACTGGTAGAAAATGCTTATGGCAATAAGTCCGCCGCATTGTCCTATATTTTTAACTTAACTGTAAGTGCAATAAAAGTATCAATAAATAAATAAAACTCCAATACTGCGGCCAGACACACGGACGGCACACGTTCACGAGCATAATGCAGGGGTCAGCCATCGCCAGTCTGAACCATATTAGAGGGAGATAGGCGACCCGGCCACCGCGCCACCATTCGCATGGCCTTTGGCAAATTTGTGTGAATACCTGTCAAAAGATCTTGTCAGGTACGGAACTCTAAAATTAGAAAAAAAAAACCCGACAACTATCTGCTCAGCCAGCACTTACAGGTTCTTCACACGTACCACAACCACACCACGTCGCAACGACAAAATGCGGTCAAGCAGTGGTTACGTGTGAATAGTGTCGACTGTCGCTGCAGCTCTTTGTAGTTGTCTTTTTGTTGTGGTTGGGATGTGGTCGCGATGTGGTCACGATGTGGTCGATAACGACTGCAAAATGTGGTTCGTGTGAGTAGTCCTATTCATTTTCCATACAAAATATACGCCCGGCCACGTGGTGTGGTTGACGTGTGGTTGTGGTGTAGTTGAATTGGTAGTTTCAGAAAGAACATTAGTCACAATCTGCTTACTTTTCAGTAGACATAAAAAACTGACCCCTCAGTGGGACCAATGTTTTTTCTGCGTCTACTGAGACGTAGTACGTACACGTAGTTCAATTGATATTCATTGGACCAATGTTCTTTCTATACGGATCTGTAGATCTACCCTTAAGGATACCATAGACAACAATAAGTCAGTCACACAAAATTTGGACTAATGTTCTTTCTGAAACTACCGATTCAGTTGTGGTACGTGTGAAAAGGCCCTTACGCCCCCCGCCTCTCCCCGCAGATGCAGCAGCAGCCGCAGCTCCCGCCGCCGCCGCCGCACCACCCGCTGCCGCACGCGCGTTTGGCCTCGCCGCTCTCCATCAAGTACAACCGCCGGAACAACCCGGAGCTGGAGAAGCGGCGGGTCCACCATTGCGACTTCATCGGTGAGTCAGCTTCTTAAAGCCTGCAATACATCTTGGCCGAGCGTTTCCAAGTGACGATTCGATATTCGATAAAAAACTAAGGTCGAAGATGTACGCACACGAATTACAAAGCTGAAATGGAGATGGGTGGGACATTTGGTTAGGCGGGACGACGGCAGGTGGACTAAGGTAGCCACTGAGTGGTGGCCAAGAACGGGTCGACGGTCGGTGGGCAGACCACCAGCCCGATGGGCCGACGAGACTAGCACTGGACCGGATGGGTTGGCGTGAAAGAGAAGAGGCCTATGCCCAACAGTGGGCTCTATTTACGGGCTGATTAGATAGATAGATAGATAGAGCGTTTCCAAGTGAAGGCCAAATACCAACGTATAGACAGTATGTTTGCATTGTCTTGCCATCGCTCGGTGACGCTCGCCTAGTTGGCCGAGTAAGGCAAACGCCAACGGGTGTAGAGATCATTTGGCGTCGCTTGTCACAGCTTGCAGTCGCTCGCGACCACTTGCCGCACTTCGGAGCGTTGTCGGTTTTTCGTCACAAATCAAATGCGCTCGCAGGCTTTCGGCCAACATGTGGCCGTCTCTTCGAAACTCGTCTACATTGGCCATATGTCTTGGTTTTCGATAAACTTGCCGAACGTCGACGTCTAGGCGTCTCGCGTTGACCTATATACCAACATATATTGCAGGCCTTTTTTTTTTGTTAACGGGGTGAAATGCTTTGTGCACCATAACCGCCACCCTTGGGGGAGGGCGACGGCCGTGTGTCGGACTCTCCTCTCCTAATAATAGGAGAGGCATACCTCCTAAAACACCCCGGGGGCCGTCCTGTCGCTCGTGCAATGGGGCGCCGCCGGATCTCGCAAGTGGTGTAAGACCACAACGCGAATGCGACAGCGGTGCCCCGGCGACGTCGACCCGACTCGCAAGGAGTCGGGCCCACCCTCACTGGAGAAGGGGCATGGGCCCCCCACCCCCTTCTCCCGTCACGATGTCGGACGGCAGGTCCCCCAACCTGCCGTCTGTGAACCTCCCTCAACCGGCGGCGCAAGATCCGCGCAGCGTCCCCCGCGCCACCGGCTCTCCCGGCGGAAAGGCGCGAGCTCCACAAGCCTCCAACTACCGAGGACCCGTTGTGGCCCTCTGCCCGGATCCTCGGCCCATCTAATAATCCCTCCCAAAAAGACACCCCTCGGCCATAGACCATATGGGGTGCCCAGTCCCTGGTCCCTGGCTTACCTCCCGCAATTTCCCTCCCAGGCCCGGCTTGTGAATCTCGCGCCCCTCCCCGCCCCTCCAGCCCTCTTCCATGCCCTCTGCTAGACAAAGGGACATAGATAGGGCCCCCACCGTGTGTTTTTTATAGAGGTTGTCTCCTCGCGGCCCGAAGGCCCCCGGCCCCGCTCAATGTGGGGTTACGGGTGCGGGGCCCATAGTGGACCCCGCGGGACATCCAGCAGCGCAAGCCACTGGACGTCCCCCTCCCTCTGGTTTTGGTCCGCGCCGGCCGAAGCCGGTACCCCCCATATCTGGAGGGCGTTCTCCTATCCGCCACCCGGGGGACGCGTCCGATGGAAGACCAGAAACTCCGCACGGATATATATTGCAGGCCTAGAACAGCTAAGTTAGTTAATCAATCACAAAGAATTATTTGAAATTTATCACCGTTTTCAAAAAATAAATATGCTCATGAACCTGTGGTCTATATCATCTCCAAAATTCGATTCAAAGTGCAGTTGCAAAACATGATGGCGAGGCATGAACATGGCGATTTACTTCATTGCCGCTTCAAGTCTACGCGCGCACACATGTACGAGTAAAACCCTGCAAGCGTCAATGGTGTGAAAAACAGGTCACGTGACCCGTGCGTGTATCTGTCAGTGTGAAATGCACTCACTAACAGAATTGATGCCCTGATCGGACTCTTCAGACAAAAAGTCAAGTGAGTGTATTCCGTAGAAAATTAATAGTACCGTACTATGTACGAGTATCAGCGCTACAAACCCATTCGACTGCGATCCTATAAACAACGTTATGAGTCAGCTGCTAAGTGGTAAAATGTAATGAATAAAAATCTCATGCAACAGTGTTTGTTATCGCACTCCTCCAAAAGGGCTTGACCGCTTTTGATGAAATTTTAGAAGCATATTTGGTAGGTCTGAGAATAGGTCGTAGGTCAATTAAAATGGCACAACAACTTTTCACGATTCAGCTATTACATTTAATTTTATATATATCTGTAAATTTCTGGTGCGCAATAAAGTGTCATACTATCTATACTTATTTGGTATCTTTTTCTGCAGGTTGTACGAAAGTTTACACGAAGAGTTCCCACTTGAAAGCCCACCAAAGGATACACACAGGTATAACGAATTTTCTCTTGTTACTTACGTTGTTATTGAATTTATTTCCTCCATGCCAAGCGAAAGACTTATACGGCTGCCGTGATATGAAATTTACATAAATTTATTCTCATTTACGCGGGTGGCCCGTGCGATGTTTATGCTCTTAGGTGTGCGTTTTGTTTATTTATTTAAATCGCCTTTTATTTTTGTTCGATCTCCCGTTATGTTCGCGTTAAATCGCTGATGGTTCCATAACTTTAAAATATGGTAATGCGAAACTTTTCCAAAGCGAGGCTGAGCGATAAGTTTGATCTGCCGATCCACACTCTCTGCTGGATATACGGACGCGAGAAGCTCCAGAATCCACGTGACGATTGTTTGACGGAACATTAACCGCTCCATCGCCTTGTTCTCTCACTTTAGTGATACTTATAATGAAATTATGAACATGGGGCGTGACTTTGTTATGATATTGAAAATTTTATCAAGTGTGAAGTCAGTCAGATTTTTAACGAGGTTGTCATTATACGTTTGTCCAGAACTCTCTTTTCCTCTGACCCTCATCTGAAGATAAACCCTTCGCATGATCAAAAAAATCATTTGACGACCTGTCAAGCTGTGGCGCAGCGGTTAGCGCATGTGCCTACCATGCGAGAGGTCCCGGGTTCGTTGTTAGTTTCTTCTCCATGTAATCTATTAATTGTGAAACTAACAACTTTGACTTTCATAAAGTAAACATTTTGTTTGTACTATGAATAAAATATTTGAAGTTTTTAATTTTTTCTTTGTGACGACGCGTCGCCGTTTTTGGTTCCCAAGATACAGGGTATCCTAGTGAGGGGCCAGAAGCAATATGCCTGTATTTAAATGTAAAATAAAAATGTAAAAGATTGACTCAAGAGCCATTTCATCAGCTGTCCTCAACTACAAAACTAGCCTTTAGACTTCAGTATTTCTTTCGGGGAGTGTGGCTAGGCTGCGACATTTCACGCACACCATGCTCCATTTGCACCCAGGTGAGAAGCCTTACACTTGCCAATGGCCCGAGTGCGAGTGGAGGTTCGCGCGCTCCGACGAGCTGACGCGGCACTACCGCAAGCACACGGGCGCTAAGCCGTTCAAGTGCGCGGTGTGTGAACGGTCCTTCGCGCGGTCCGACCACCTCGCGCTGCACATGAAGCGACATCTGCCGAAGACGACCAAATGACACGCAAGAAGGGGCGGGGAGCAGCCGCCCGCGCAGAATACTACTCAGGTTTGTGTGAAAAATTCTACGCACAATCGACGCAGTTCGACCTTTAGTGTCTAAACACACTAGGCCGAAAATACGCGACCGAAGTTCCGTGGCCGATTTTACGTTCCTACGCATTTGGCTGATATGACACACGATAAGAGCCGAAATTACGCGGTCGCGTATAAGGTGTTCCTATACAAAACGTTTCCCCCGAATCGCTGCTGAACTTACGCCCGACCGAAGTTCGGCTGTACGCTATAACGCGACGTAATTTCGGCATGGTGTGTCATCAGTAACTTAAAATACATTGCAGGCGTAATCATGCCGAACTTCGGCCGCGTATTTTTGGCCTAGTGCGTTTAGACACTTAGTGTAGCGACACACCAGCGCAACATACGGCGCCGAACGTTCGGTTGAATACGCCCGCAGTGTTTTTCAAATCCCTTTATCCCTCCCTATTATACCAACGGAACGTTACGACTGCACGTTCAGCCGCCGAACATTGGCGCGGTACGTTCTGCAGATGTGTTGACTCGCTACACTTAGATTTAATTTTTTGATTGACGTCCTCTGTGGCGCAACGATTAGTCCATCTGCGTACCAGGTCCCGGGCTTTAATTCCGGCTGAGGAAACAAAACCCCCAGGTCTTGGATGTTTACGCGTTTGTGATGTCGCTGTTTCTGGCTCCCACGACACAGGGTATCCTAGTGTGGTGCCCGAAGCAATCTGTTGTATGTGCCTGTATGTAAATGTTTGTTTAAATGTAAGCTGTACGTGACTACACCTGATAAGTGAAGGTTGATGGTGGTGTCGACTGCACTGTTCCAAATCCGAGTTCACAAACCGATCCAATATGGGTGGCTAGTTTGGTGACTTACACTTAACTGCTTTAAGTTACCTTAAATCGAGATTTGTCCGGACTTACAGCCTTTCGTTCCGGGCTTAATTCGGCTTTTCAATATGTCCCTACTTTTGCACAGGTACGTTTAAAAATGGCGCGAAAAGGGGTTTGAAGATTTTGGCATACTGGTTTTTTTTTTAATGGCGGCACACAATAACACCTATGTACATCGACTGGGGACACTTCTACAAACATAAAAATTAATACTAAGGTCAATATGTACGAAAACGTTCCGTTACAGAGTTAATGGCAGAAAAAGAAAATCTTTTTTACTTGATTTATTTACAATAAAACCAATAATTACTTTCAGAATCATTGTTTATTGGTCAATATAACATGCATTTTTTTTGAAGAATTTTTTGGCGCTCAAATCACGGACTTTGACCATTAATATACTGCAAAGACGCGACTTTGCATCGTCGTGCTACCTATGTTCTCTAGCGAAGTACTTTTAGTACAAAATGCTTCTTAGCAAAAATACTTTATTTTTATCTTTTCGTCGAGAATAGCCTAGCCTAAGTAGGGATCAACGACATCTAAACAAAAACGTAGCGATTCCCTTTCAATACTTCCAAATCCTCCTAGACTGATCGTATCTAAATAAAGAGGAATCGCTACAGTACCTATGCGGGAATAGCAGGGCTGGTGTCACTTCGAAGATCACTAGATGGAGCTCGGTGCCATTAAGCTTGTAGAGAGTGTCATTCCCAACCAATGCTTTTTTTACGTTTCAGGAGGAATGCAACGAGAGCATTTTTCTGGAGTGTGACTTGGACGCGAATCTGATGGACACGCTGTACGGTGTGCTGTGATCTCCTCCTGCTACAATACATTCAGCCGATACCAGGGGAGATGCCTTAAGTTCGATCTCCCAGCTATGTGGCGAGTGTTTAGTAAGACCTATTGGACCAGCCGTGTCGCTGAAGGGCTCAAAACACAAATGGATTGCTCTCTAGCCCAGTGTTCTAATTAATGTGTTTTAAGGAGAAAGCTGAACAGATGTCTAGTACCTAATTATTCTATAAGAGTGTGCCTTATTTTTTCTTTGCCAGAGCTCTAAGTCATGCAACCTTATGGCTCTAGTCAGAACGCAGTGCCTTTAGGGATATTTATTGAAAACCCCACACTTTTCCCAGACATCTTTTTTACGAGCGATTCGTGTAGAGGTCAATGTGAAATGTGCCCGTTGGGTATGTAATGTGAAATGTCTGGGAATCAAAAAGCAGCTAACCATTTATGGTAAACTAGTTTAGCTAAAATTAAATAATGATATACATACTTACGTACTTAAGTAAGAACCTGTAAAGCACTATATGCATCAGCATTACCAAGGAAATTGCTTTACCTACATGGATGTAATTTTAATCAAAATCGATGAGGCGAATGACGTGTCGTTCGCCATTTGATTTTATGAAAAAATTGAGAATTAAGTAAAGTGTATATTTTTAGCGGGCGGGCAGCGATACAATGTCTATTTCATTGCAAAAATTTTGTTTTATTTTTCAATTACAATATTGATTTGAGTCATGTTTTTTCTCCAATACGGAAATGTTTAATATATTTGCTCACAGTATTGGCTGCGTCCGCCCGCAAGATCTAAGTATTCATTACATTTATAATTATAATTAAACTATAACTTACTGAATAAGAGAGCAAGGAATATCCAAGATATTATTCTTAGTTATTCTTTTAATATATTATGATAGTTTCAGTATTTTACCTTTAGTAAAACGAAGTATCAACTAATGTCTAGGTGTTACTTTTATAACTACAAAATATAGGGAACCAGTTAATTGATCAGTAAAAACCTTATTATTTCAAAAATAAAAAGCAGAAAATAATTCAGCATTTATTTTGATATTCGCAGAATAAACATAATGCTCAACAACAAACCGTCAGCAAGAAATCGAATATGATCAGCCAAAAAAATCATTTTAAAGAGCTTAACAAATAAGTTTCGTGCGCATGAATAAATAAATGCGCACCAAAATGTTGTCAGATAAAATTGACGAGCTCAGCAAATTAGTTTTGTTATTTTATAAACAATTTGGAAGCCGATAAGTTTTTTAGCCCATGTCGCTTTTTTCTGATCGATTAAATGATACCCCATAATAAATGCTTAAAAGTACTTAATTAGTGATATTGGATTTCGCGACCTGAAGTAGGAAGATAATAATTCTGTTGTGTCCACCCCTACCGTTTAAAGAAGATTAAATGATTATGGTAACCTACCTGCAGTGATACAGTCGACTGCACGTCAACATTTGCATTAATAACGGAATAATCCTTTATGTGGGTCTGGGCTGGCCATGTCTGCCGTATGAGCGTAGATACGTGGGCTAAAATTGCGACCGACTGGGTTTCGCAAAATGGCCACCGACGTCGCGGCAGACCAAGGCGAAGATGGCGGGACGACTTAAATGCATTCTTATCGGGAAGGTGTGAGGTGGCTGGAGGCAGGGAGAGATGGAAAGCAGAGGGGAGGCCTTTGCCCAGAAGTGGGATATAAAAGAGGCTACGTAAAAAAAATCCTTTTTACACTATTTTTGATATTTCATTCATCCAGTTCTATCATTGTAAAATTGTTTTTTTTAATTACGTCACCCATTTAAGATTTATTTTGGATTTTCATTGCTACTTTACCTTGTGACGAGACACTATTAAGAATTTAAATATTATCATTTATTCTGTTTTTCTATGAACCTAAATACAGCACATTTTGGAGTACATTTTTGAACACATTTGGCGCCCAACGTGGGGCGCTAGTGACAGTGAAATTGTGATCTTTCACGTTTTTATTGCAAAGTCAAGCTTAACGTGAGTGATTAGAGTACATGCAAGTAAAGGTTGATGTGACGTCGACTGTACATCTAACTGCTGTCAATGTTGATTCACCCGTGTGACATAATTTTGCGGTAGCAGTGTGCACTGCACAGTATAATTATTTTCAAAATTTAATTGTAAGGTCGGAAAGGTTCCAAACTCTTAAGGCGGCTGTTACATGCGGCATGCCACCTCGCTCTCACAATCTATTTTTTCAACTTTCAACAATCCACTTTTATAATAAAATTAAATGGGTAGCCCTACTACACTTGTAATAAATGGAGTCTGAGCCTTTGCTAGATAATAAAATTTCGGACACTATAAATACATTTTTTTTCTTCCGAGCGAGAAGGCATGCACGATTAGCGTACATTTCTCTCGCACATTCTATCGTATCTGATTACTTTAAAACAATCTAAAATTAAAATAATGTGTTTGTATTTTTATCACACAATAAAATTACAAACATATTAGCCATCTTAATATTTTCAAACACTATTGATAGAAAACAAACATGGCGTTAGACATTCATGATTATACAGGGTGGAATTTTGTAATGCCACCTGAAGGGGAAGTGCTCTTAATACTGTAGATAGGAAATTTTACACAAAGGAAACATTCCTTTATTTTTGAAAATAAAGAAAACTGCATTCAAAGATTTATAAAAATTCGCTTGCCGCATCCGGTAATCAAACCGACAAAAATCTGTGAAAGTTGCACGCTGTACTTTTATTGCATCGATCGTTAGGGTCAATTACAAGGATGAAATCTCTCTAACAAACTTTATAAATTAAATGAAAGGAAAACAAATGAATTGAAATCTTAAATTATTAATTCAATGGGTCAAGTTAAAGCACTTTTACTCAAAGATCCGTTTCTTTATGTTTACTTATGTTATTATTTATAATTATCATTGACGTCATTTGTCCATTAAAATGACAAATTACTATTTAGATAAGACGATTGCAATTTGCACGATCGCCAGATCTCATCTTTAGATTTTTTTTGTGGGGATATGTAAAAAATGAAATTTACATTTAATCTTATGAGAATGTAAACGGGTTGAGAGTTGAAGTTCAGAATACGATTAATAACATTCACCACAACACGTTATTAAAGGTTATTAAAGGAAATGAATTCGTTAGAAGAATAAATTTGTGTATACAAGAAAATGGAGCCCATTTCGAGCAATGAATTAGTTAGTTTATCATTTTTTGTAAATAATTAAAACAATTTAAGATTTCATTGTTTTCCTTTCATTTAATTCATGAAGTTTTTTAGAGAGATTTCATCCTTATAGGTGACCCTAACGATCGCTGCAATAAAAATACAGGGTCCAACTTTCACAGATTTTAGTCGGTTCGATTACCGGATGCGGCAAGCGAATTTTTAAAAATCTTTGAATGCAGTTTTCTTTCTTTTCAAAAATAAAGGAATGTTTTCTTTGAGTAATATTTTCTATCTACAGTATTAAGAGTACTTCCTCTTCAGGTGGCAAAACAAAATTCCACCCTGTATATGGCCATATCTCTTTATAAAAAACTAAATAGGATTAAGGAAATATACACAAAATGTGATTTTACTTTTTATTAACGCAACATACCACATGTTTAAGTCGGCTTCCCACGGTCCGCGATATCGCGGACGGACGCGGACCAGCTCGCACGACACACCGTGGGAAGGGTCTCGGTCCGCGGTAGCACAGACAACTGTGGCGGTGCGCGGCGGTGCGCCGTACCGGCGTGCGTGGTGCATGGCTGTCCGTGGTCGTCGGCTGGCGTCGGCCGTCGGCAAAATCGCGCGTGCGTGCGGACCGTGGGAAGCCAGCTTTATAAATACTACAGATATTCTAAAATAATTAGAAATACTAGAACGTCCGAGTGAGAGGCACGCCATAGGAAAATGCAGCCTTAAAAGAAGTACACATTCTAGTCTCGACTTAATAAAGACAATATTTACTTTAATCGCAGCATTTCCTTGACGTAGAAAATGCTTCATTAAGAAAACTCAAAAATTATGTGCATTTTGGAGTTTTCTTAGGGAGCATTTTCTCTAATTTTCATAATTGAAACAATCTGCTTAATCCCTACAACACTTGCTTACTTTCTATACCACAAATGATTTTTTTCAATGTACAGGGTGGCTCATTTATATCGGTGAGTGCGGGAAAGCCTGAAACTATCATCATCAACCCATTATGTCCCCACCAAGGGGCACGGGTTTCTTCCCTGAGGAAGGTATAGGCCATACTCCACCACGGGGGCCAAGTCCGGATTGGTGGAGGTTTGTAAGACTAGTGGCTGGTCTTACTGTCAGAAGTTTTCAAACCGCCCTGAGGCCTCTGACTTGGCTTAACGACTGCCATCTATCGACGGCAGCCGGCACCAACTGCTTAACGTGCCTTGCGAAGCACGGAACCGCTCGGAAAAATGCCACTAGCGTTAGTCATAGACGGTGACCCATTCATGGACTGAACGCGCCGTATGTTGCTTAACATTAGTGATCGTTTAAGATCACTCAGGCAGCCCAGGCTATAAGACATACAAAAATCTGTTCTTTAGAAACATGTCATCGATTTCAGTAACAAGGAAAACTCTATTGACACATTTAAAAAAACGTGTACTCAGCGCTGGAATCGAACTCTGACAATAATGCACTTTATTTATTTTCGACATAATGTTTAATAGTTATATTTACGAGGGGTGATCCAAAAGTAGTGATAATCAATATGTAAAACAACTCAAGTGACCAAAAACTAAATTTATTTCTCGACGTAATCTCCAAATAAGCCTACACACTTATACCATCTTTTTTCAAGACCGCGAATTCCATTTAAAAAAAATTCTTTTTCTTGACTGTCCAAAAACGCCTCCACAGCAGCCATGACCTCATTGTCATTCAAAAATTTCTTGCCTCTGAGGTGTTCCTTTAGCCGTGGAAACAGATAGAAGTCGCTGGGGGCTAGGTCTGGTGAATAGGGGGGGGTGATCAAGCAATTCGAAACCCGCATCCTGGATTGCAGCCATTGCAACTCTGGCCTTATGAGGAGGTGCGTTGTCCACTGGTGGAACAACACAACGGACCGTAACTTACCCCGTCGCTTCTCTTTGATAGCTTCCCGCAATCTCTTTATTTGTTCTGCGTAGTGTAAGCCCGTGATCGTGGCTCCCTTTTCCAAATAATCTATCATTATTACCCCTTCGGCATCCCAGAACACGGACGCCATAACTTTACCCGCTGAACTGGTGACCTTAAATTTCTTTGGGGTCGGAGAGGACGGTCGTTTCCAGGTCATAGACTGTTGCTTGGTCTCTGGATCGAAATGGTGAATCCAAGACTCATCCACGGTGACAAATCGTCGCAAAAAAGTTTCCGGGTCAGCTTGAAATTTTTCAAGATTAGCTTTTGACATCTGGTATCGAATTTCCTTTTGGTCGTCATTTAACATTCGTGGCACCCAACGAGCGGATACCTTGTTCATGTTCAAATCTTCGGTTAATATTCGTTGAATGCTGCCATACGAGATCCCTGTCATTTCATTTAAATACCTGATCGTCACTCTTCTGTCACTCAAAACTAAATCTTCAATTTTTTTGATGTTGTTGTCAGTACGGGCGGTGGACGGTCGGCCCTCGCGGTGCTCGTCTTTAGTTGATGTCCTACCCAAGTTAAATTCCTTGCACCAGCGTGCAACTGTGGGATACGGTGGTGCGGATTCCCCTAATGTTCCCGATAATTCAATATGTATATCTTTAGTACACTTTTTTTTTAAACACAAGTACTTAATGACGGCTCTCACTTCATTTTTCTCCATTTTCATGTATTTTTTCCGAACAGTTACGAACAAAAGAAGATAACTCAATGACATATACATATTTTTTAATAAATGTTTTTTTTAATTTACTGGCCAGTAACCGCTTTAAAAAATAAGACCTCCTTTTACCTTATTCAGCCACGGATAGTATTCGATTATCATTAGTTTTGGATCACCCCTCGTACTGCTTATGACCTACACAATCGATATCTAAATGGAAATAGTGTTAGTTTTATTTTTCAATACGTCCGGGTTCAATTCCGGAGCTGAGTAGTTTTTTTTAATGTATAAAAGCTAAATCGATGACATGATTCCTAAGAACAGATCTTCGTATGTCTCATACTGACCGATCTAAATTTGCCACCCTATATAGGTAGCTGTGCATTCCCGCTAGTTTATTTGGTGAACGTTAATTAACTAGTAAGTAAATTAAGCTTAAATACCCGCTTACGACCTGTAGCTCTTACGTGAAAAAACTAATTGAACCTTACATTTTCCGTCCAGACTGGTATTTTGTGTACAGTTCACTTATAACCCCTCTCTTGTAATTTTCTAATTAATCCAAACGATATAATAAAAAAAACGATTGCCATCGTGTAATAGTCACTAGTAACATTGTGCTATTTTAAATTAAGTCTTAAGTTTTAAATTAAGTCTTGTATTAAGTAGATTGTAATAATCACCATCACAGAGTAATTCGTAGCCGTAACATTGCCTCTCTACCTAGATTATAAAGTGTAAACATAATATCATTTAAAAATAGATAAGTGCCTTCATCAGTGTCTTTTCAAATTTAACGCTTTGTACTGTAAAAAGGCCATAATATTACCTACTGTAATTGTAAAATAATATCTTGCCATATTTTTCAAACACATATCAATGGTCTAAACACCTAGTGCCTTGTTTTGTATTTAATGTATATAATATACCTACTCAGAGATAGCCTTTCGTATATTTTAATAAATAAATAAAGTATTTTTCTGAAAAACTCAAAAGAAACTGATTGAAGAAAATATGATGACTATGAGAGGGTATCTAAATTCATAATTAACTACGTATTTAGAGAATGCAGCACAATTCACAGGCCAACGAAAGTGAAAACTTGATCTGCAGTGATGTACCTTTTCCGAAAACTTCTCTGCTGACATGGGCGTAGCCAGACTTTTATACAGGGAGGCGGGCAAGGGGAAGCTATAGTTATTCATAAAACTAGGAACTGAATTGGAAAAAAATATAGGTATTTTATAACCCTAACATAAAGGAGTGAAATCCCATTAATATTATTTATGTGTACCATGAAAAGTCTATGTAAAAAAAAAGAGTAAATACCTACTACAGTTTGAGTCCATGCTATGTTGCACCCGGACACAATTGTAACTGACACGCCATAGTAAAGTAACGCGGTTGTAGTCTGTTGGCCGATTCAAAGCCTTTATTTACCGTCCGTAATTCAAAATTGAGAAAAAAATATCATCATTATCCCATTAATATGTCTCCATTGAGGGGCACGGGTCTCTTCCCTGAGGATGGTATAGGCCGTATTTCACGACGGGGGAAAATCAGGATTGATAGAGGCTTGTAAGACTAGAGGCTGGTCTTCCTGTCAGAAGTTTTCAAGCCGCCCTAAGGCTTTGCTTAACGACTGCCATCTATCGACGGCAGCCGGCACCAACTTCTTAACGTGCCTTGAGAAACACGGAACCGCTCGGAAAAATGCCACTAGCGTTAGTCATAGAACTGTCAAAAATAGATAACACCTAAAATTGCATTTTAAGAGGTAAAGAAAACCTTTAATCTGTTTGTGTAAATTAATTTAAAAAACTCTTTAATAAAAAACACGTTTCTACGTAGGTACTAATATTTTTACTATACAAATGAACAGATTTATTCTACATTATTTTTATAATGCTGCCGCTCCTTTTCCCGTCCCTGCCTGTAACTGGCTACCCTGATTGACTAATCTGCCACTTTTTATGACATACCAGTACTTATTTTATTTTTACCAAATGGGTATGTTGATATGACATTAATTCTGAATATTCTACAATATACGGAATTCACTGCATATTGTTTCATTGAAGATAAATTGACACTTTTTCTGTACTTTATATTCTCATCTCCTCCACATCCTCGCCCGCTCAGGTCCGCTCTGCCTAAGTCCTCCATTGAATGGAGTTGTCTGATTTAGCCTACTCCGAAATGTGTAATATTATGCATATTTTGTCACTTAGGAGTGTTGAAAATGGTTACAGATACAAATAGTTTATTTCATAAAACAATTTCCAGTTAACCTCTCCACTTACTCGTATTGTAAAACTTAGCCGAAAGAACTAACCAAAATTGACTGAAAATAGTCACCCAATAGAGTGGACAGTTACGTGATACAGGGCCTGCAGTAGTAGTGGCACGCAACCACCCTCTATAGGGCGCACCACCTTCAAAATACCAAATAGGTCTCTTGATAAATTTAGTACAATTATGTACTAAATAATCTTCTCTCTGTACTTAGTTGTTATTTTGTATATTGCCATAGCGTGTCTTAAGATGCCATATTTTTTATCAACACTCTTATATTTTGTTTAGTTTCATAGTCTTTTAGGTTTTTTTAAATAGGTTACCTAAGCCTTTCTGTCTATGTGAACAAAACCGTACCTCAATCTTAATTATTCTTGATGTAACCCTTTGTAAATAGTTAGTGACTAAATGAGAAAATGTAGATTTTTCTATTGTATTATTATTTTGCAAAATTATTATTTTAAGCCTAGTTATGTACGTTGACTAAGTCACAAAATAATTTATTACCAAGGACATGTTATTCAAATCTTTTAAATAAGTAAATAATTGTAATTATTTTACTTTTACGGTATTATTTTTGTGTAAAATGTTAATATGAGTATGTTTGGATAAAATGCAGAAACATAGTGCTGTTTTTGTAATGTCACTGTGTTTAAAAGTTGCCAGAAGTGTGATTTACTTACTAATAAATTTGATTTAATGCGGAAATGTATGCACTCGTATCACTGTAGAATGTTTTTATTCTTTTTTCAAATGCATGATTAATATAATATATTGTTTTTTTTACAATAAAAATATATACACGATAGGTGTTTGTTTAATTATTAATTATGATCCATTTTCTAAAACAACATAATATACTTACATTAAGTACATTGAAATCCACTCACACATTGCGTTACGAACCGTACAATATACTTGACTTGTAGCGTACATGCATAACTAAATAAATAGGTTCATAAATACTTATTTATTTAAAAGGCAAAGGCAATCATTATTGAACTGAAACAAAAATAAAAATGTCGCAAAAAAAGATTATATTTCCACTGGAACAACATTGTTGTTCAATCCTTTTTCAACAAATAGGTAGGTACTTCTAATTGTCAATGCCTCAACGACCATATACCCTGTATGCTGTACAATCAGAAACACATTGTTTTATAATATACAGGGTGACCGATCAGGTGACGTTATTTTTTTTTAGTTAACCCGTACCGAGACCTATCCAAAACACCCCCCATGTATGTTCAGCGATTATTGATAGTGTTCAAGTTATGATTTTTTCTTTGTAAATTTAGAAATTTGGCTTTTATTTTTTTGTAGTTAAAATCAGTAGTAAGCCTATTTTTCCGAAAAATAATTAAGTACATTTTGGGCCCAAATTTGAAATCACTGTCCGGGAGAGAGTGCGCCGTAAGTGATAAAGGTAAAAAGGTGAAATTCAGAACTGTTTGTCATTTTTTCTTCTTTTACTATTTTTTTAAATTTTAAACTAAAGTTTGATATTATTGTCTGAAAGAAGGGAGCCGGGGATCTCTGGGCCCAATTGTAATAAGCTGAAATATGGTTTAAAAAAAGCGGTATTTTATTCTGTTTCAAAATATAAAAAATCTGCTCAATTCACAATCTGGGAGACGGGAAATCTTAAAAACAAGTTTATTGCACTGATGAAATACAGTTTCGATTACTATAATCGATTACTGTGAATGATTTCAAGAATTATTATTGAACATAAAATCTCTCTCATCGAATGATGGATTCAATCAAAGTGAACAAAATCTACGGAATAAATTATTATATTGTCAATAGTTTACAATAAAGCAGAATATTAACTTTAAAATCGATTCTCGTAGATTCTCGTTTACAGATCGATTTATTACTTTTTATGTTTGTCAAATGTATTTAATCTGTGCTGACAGTGACAGCTCCCGGATTTTCAATCTATGATCATGATGGGTCACTATATTGCACGGACCGAGAATTTATGGCACGAGAATGTACAACCCGGGAATTCGTGCCCAAATGACCATTTATAACTAACGCTAGTGGGATTTTTCCGAGCGGTTCCGTGCTTCGCAAGGCAAGCTAAGCAGTTGGTGCCGGCTGCCGTCAATAGATGGAAGTCGTGAAGCCAAGTCAGAGGCCTTAGGGCAGCTTGAAAACTTCCGACAGTAAGACCAGCCACTAGTCTTACAAGGCTCCACCTATCCGGACTAGGCCCCCGTGGTGGAGAACGCCCTATAGGTATAGGACCGAGGGGCACGGGCTTTTCACTGAGATAGGTTCCTCAGGGAAAAGCCCCGTGCCCCTCAGTGGGTTTATAATGGGTTGATGTATCGCTCCTCTACATCTAAACTCTGATCATTTGGATTGACTTGTCTAGTGTAAGATCCAGCCAGATCAGGACGTCAATCTATTGCGACTCATAGCCTCGATAATGTCACGCACCAGATCGAGCGTGTAATGGCTGCGAAGTGAATGATTTACGCTTCATGGAAACGAGGCACCACTCTGTCGTGTCTATGGCTGTACACGGATTCTCGCCCGTACCAATTTTATACAGCCTGATATGATAACGCACGACCCGAGAACGTACGGACGGGAATCCGTGTACATGTGCACGGATTCCGTGGCTGTACATTACCGGGGCGTACGTTCTCAGGATGTGCATTCGCGGTACGTATATTATCGTCTCCCATTAAGATCACCGGACTATCTACCTACTCGTCTTGTATCGGTTATCGTTTGCGTATTTTAATTATATTCCTCGACCAGTGCTTTCGCTCTACGGACTTCTAGTATATTGTTTAACTTGTACGACTGTGGCATACCGACTTATCGATGTAATACACTGGGCCGACGAGTTTTAGAGGATGAAATGACACAAATCCTTGTCTTCCCTGTCTTTTAATCTATTTGTGAGTTTCGTTACATTTTCCCACTCAATACAATAAGAACTACAATTAATGTAACAAATAACTGTCTATCTTAAGATCATAGTTATAAAATCAGCTGTTAAGTACCTATAGGTTATTGTCAATTTGTTGCATAGCTTCACTTTTACTAAATCTCTTTTAACTTTGCTCTCAGATTGCTAAAATCCGCAAAATTTTCAAAGATGGTTTGACAATATATAAGCTGTTTATTGACACCACTCTCGTCTTTTTACATCTGGGCCCAAGAATGTATGGAAGCGTTTCCGTCTCCTTTACCTACTCGTATAATGTAAACAAGAGGGGTATTTGCCTGGGAGAGGATAAGTTTAAGATTAGTAGGTCGGATAATGTTATCAGGCAGGACATCCATAAGAGAAAACCGGAGATTAGGGCAACTGAAAAGCAGGTGTTCTGCAGAGCCGTGGTCCAAACCACACTCACAAAGGGAGTTGTCTCTCACTCGGATCTTAGCCAGGTGGACCGGTGTGCAGGCATGCCCTAAGGGTAAACGACAAATGGTTGAGGTCTCGCGTTTGTCCAAATCACGAAACCTAAAAAAAACCATGGCTTCAACGGGATGACAGGCTGAATTTCGGCAAAATGTTTGCCTTTAAAGGTTTGTGAGAACTTTCAGTCATTATCGCAGGATTTTTTCATCCGTGAGCCGGCCAAGGGGGCCAAGTCATGTGCAGCTAATTCATAATGAGGGGTGTCCACGGGGTGTCCCTACTAAGAACAAGTCGTATATTAATTTTAACGCCATCTATACGTAGCCTGATATAATTGCTAGAGACAGAACACCGACTTATTAGTCTCCAGCTCAAATCTAGACCAAACATTTGTAATTAGTGTGCAAGGATCGTTGTTATTTAGTTCAAGCCGAATGCCACAGAGGGCGCGCAAAATTCAGGTGAAGGCTAACAAAATGTCTTGCAAAAATATTGTTCCTACAAATCGTCCTCTCTGCCACAGATCTCTGCCCAATCATCAGAAGTAATGGAGTTAGATATTTCATATTCGTATATGATATTAGGTACCTACTTTTTGAGCTAAAACTTTCGTAAGCATAACACAATTGGCCGCATTCAGCAGAACACACCGATGAGTAATCACTAAGTCATAAATTACGCGTCGATTACAATTTTCTATGAATTTTTGTGTGCGTTCAGCAGAAAATTTGTACCTAATCGATTACTCGTAGATGTGTTCTGCTGAATGCGGCCAATTGTAAACTTTTAGTCCGGATCAACTTAGGTGTGTTTTTTTTTTATAGATGGTGAAAGTCTTGCTCGTCTCAAACTGAAAACAGAACAAACAACAAACCGAAAAAAAACACCCGTAAGTTGATCCGGACTAAAAGCTACTTGCTCAGACGGATTTTTGACAAATTAACAAAGTTGACAACGCTTGCTAGCCTAAATTTTGTTTTAAACTTTATATTGCACACGAAACATTTAATATGAGTAACATACATACATACATACATACATATACATAAGCTCATGCCGGTATCCCAGAGGGGTAGGCAGAGACCGGGGACTGCCACCTGCCACGATCCTTACAAATCACTTTCGCTTCATCGACATTCAATGGTCGTTGCATGCACACACGTCGATTTCGGGTACTCTTTATCTTGCCCTTTGCTAATGCATCGTTGGTTTGGACTTGTGGAGAAGATGAGGGAGGAAGGACTGGCAAAGCAAATATAGTGAGTGGAGGGGCCGGTGAGGGACGCCCCAGGAGGATTCCTGGATTCACCGGCCAGTATATCCATACTTCGACCAAATAGGGGATGCATATGACTACAATACATACATGTGGGTACAAAGCTTATATAGAAATATTAAGTGTACAAAATAAACTAAGTACCTACATAAACTACAAATTCCCTAACAATGGGCTATTATCTATGTAGTATGTATTGACGATGTGTGTGGCCCAGCGGTTAGCGCATCTCCCTACCATTAGGGAGGTCCCAGGTTCAAATCCCGGCTAGGGAAAAAAAACAGGTCTTAACATAACATAACATTTACATACAGGCACATACATTGCTTCTGGCCCCACACTAAGATACCCTATGTCGTGGGAACCAGAATCAGCGGCGTCATAAACATCCAAGACCCCAGGTCTTTTTTTTTGTCCCCAGCCGGGATTCGAACCCGGGACCTCTCGCATGGTAGTCAGATGCGGTAACCGCTGCGCCACGGAGGTCGTCCCTGATGTTTACATGTTAGTGATGTCGCTGTTTCTGTTTCCCACGACACAGGGTATCCTAATGTGGGGCCAGAAGAAATCTGCCCTCGTAAGGAAGAACGCAGTAATAGCCATTACTGCGTTTTTACTTTGGATGCAAAATTGAGCTCCCTGGTGGTACATCTTAGGTGAAAAAATAATGGTGGCTGTAGGTCTACTAGAAACCTGAAATTTCAGTAAGAAAATATGCAGTTTACTCATGAAATATCATATCATGTGTGTGATATGTTTTTCACTATTTACTCAAAACTGCGTTTTTACGATTACTGCGTTCTTCCTTACGAGGGCAGAAATGTAATGTGCTTGTATCAGTGGCGTAGCTACCTAGGGGCTAGGCGGGGCAGTGCCCCGGGGCCCTCAAGCTCAGGGGGCCCTCGCCAGAAAATCTCGATCGAACTGAACTTTTGAAAATTTACCTTACCTTACCAAGTATTAATTGTAATTTATGTTGTTATGGATTAATATTTTTATTACCAACCCTGCAGTGCACGGAAATGATGATAAACTAGCTTAGCATCTTTAAAGTATTTGTATATTTAAAAGTTTTTCCCGCATCATTAACCCATTAAGTCCCCACCGAGAGCACGGGTCTCTACCTTGAGGAAGGTAGGCATAGGTACCTACTTATAGCAATGGGCCCCGTTCTTTGATTTGCCCCAAGGCCCTTGGTTACCTAGCTACGCCACTGGCCCGTATATATGTAAATCTTTATGTTTGTTGTTTATTGTATAGTCATACTTTTAATTGGAAAAGGAGAATACAATTGACAATGTAAGTACTTATAGCGAATCACGTCTGTCTGGAGGTCGGGTGATCGATCGTGCCTCGCGCCTCGTCTACTACACAATATCTACACAAAATATATGTAGGTAGTGACACAGGGAGATTTTATGACTGGGTGCAAGATAATGATTAAAGGTGAAAAGGTGAAAAGGTGAAAAGGTGAAAAGGTGAAAAGGTGAAAAGGTGAAAAGGTGAAAAGGTGAAAAGGTGAAATGGTGAAAAGGTGAAATGGTGAAAAGGTGAAAAGGTCAAAAGGTAAAACAGATGAAATAATTTGTCTTTGGAGCCTGTGTACTGTGTAAGTTATGGTAAATGTGAATGTGATATAGAAAGGAGAGTCATCATCAACCCATTATGTCCCCACCGAGGGGCACGGGTCTCTTCCCTGAGGAAGGTATAGGCCATACTCCACCAAGGGGGCCAATTCCGGATTGGTGGAGGCTTGAAGACTAGTGGCTGGTCTTACTGTCAGAAGTTCTCAAGCCGCCCTAAGGCCTCTGACTCGGCTTGACGACTGCCATCTATCGACGGCAGCCGGCACCAACTGCTTAACGTGCCTTGCGAGCACGGAACCGCTCGGAAAAATGCCACTAGCGTTAGTCATAGACGGTGACCCATCCACGGACTGAACGCACCGTATGTTGCTTAACCTTAGTGATCGTTTAAGATTACTCAGGCAGCCCAGGCTACGAGCGATTCATACATATTACTCTCGAAAGGAGAGTAAAAACGGGACATGGTGTAAATGGTGTCTTGCACTCCTTCGTGAGTAGCCACGAAATCTCCAAAAGAGCAATATTGGCTAACCATAGGACTGCCATCACCTAAATTGATTGATTGATTTGATTTTGATTTGTAAAATTCTTTATTTGACTATAAATACAAAGATACAATACAAACCACAAAGATCTTATTCTAAGGGTATGCCAGGATATTTCAATCTGTTTATTAGGTTACAGTACCTTTTTGAACATATAAATTAAATTTTACTTTGTCTAGAGAAGCTTAGTTGCAAACATGAGCAATAGTTTTTAAGGTTGATATTTACTGTGTTAGGTTTCGAGATAGCCCTCGCACTTATAAAAGAGTGACAAATACCCGTAGCATCTAAATTCAATGCCCGTAGGTAATAAGTTTACATTTTACGAACAACACGAAAATAACATAATGAGAAAGAACTACAAGAAATATTTAGAACACTACATAGATAGAATTGGGGGTAACCTGGAAAAGAGCATCACCTAAATTGCCGACGCCCGGATAAACGCGGCAGAAATCCAGGACATTTGGACGAAAAATTTTTCCTTTCCCCGGACACCCCTGAAAAAGTATTTTTTGCAACAAAAATAAAAACAATGATAAAAACTATTAAAAGAATGGATTTTCCCTGAAAACAAAGGTGTCCGGGTTACACACGCACACTTTTAAAAACCCCTGCCCGACGGCCCCCGGACGCCGCTCGAATTAGAACAAATCCGGGGAACACCGGATGAATGGCAGCCCGGGCATAACGGTGTGCTGGCCCCAACACTGATGTATGGTAGCGAGACTTGAGTATAGCAGAAGAATCATGAAAGCAGGATTAATGCAGTAGAAATGAGGTAACTGAGAAATGAAGGGTACAGGAAAAGAATGTCATTGACATTTGTGTTATTTTGAGAAAAAGCTGTTTAAAGGTTTCAGACTGTATTATCCTGAGTTTCATGGATGATTTTAATAGTGCAATGGGCGCGTTCTAAGATAGTAAGTGGTCAATGTACCTCTTCTTAACCAGTTTAAATTAAATGAGCTCCTTTTATCCCGGTTTAAGTCGCAATAGCCCCCTTTTAGTGTTTTATTGATTTTTTGTTATGCCCATATCACAGGAAACCAGCCCCTTTTGGTTTGTTTTGGACACGTCATATTAAGGGCCCGTTCAAAATCTATCAACTGCAAATTGTTAGTTTGATTTCCACGAATATGTCGATGAGCCCCTTCTTTTCCTGTACCCTTCAAATATGTGTGCAGTTACTTTGCATGACAGAATACGCAATAGTGTGATTAGAGAACGTTGTGGACTGAAAGAGGATGTCTGTGTATAATTGAGACAGGAATGTTGCGTTGCGTTGGACATGTGGAGAGAACAAAGAAAGAATGACTAACGAAGCAAATATTTCGAGCAAATGTGAGTGGAAGAGGGGCGTATTAGCAAAGGGCAAGATAAAAAGTACCCAAAACCGGCGTGCGTGCGTGCCAAGACTAATTAATGTCGATGACGCGAAAGTGATTTGTCATATCGTGGCAGGTGGCAGTCCCTGGTCTCTCCGTCCATCTTTTCTCAAATCAACTTAAAGCTAATACAAATAAAACTTACAAAACAATATCTTGGATGTGTTGAACACTATACACATTTATCCTCTGATTAAATTTAATATTAAACCACTATTTAAAGCCATACGTCCTTGTCTTCTAAATAATCGTTGATTTTATAATAAGCTTTTTTGCAAAGAGTGTGCTTAACACAATTCTTAAATCGCGTTGGAGGTAACTCTAATATATCTTGGGGTATCTTGTTGTAGAACCTTATACAGTGCCCCATAAAGGAAGTATTAACTTTTGCAAGTCTAATCGTGGAAATGACAATTTATGTTTATTCCAGAAGGTTCTCAATTTTAATACTTAGTATTAAAATTGAGAACCTTCTTCTGTTTTGACTTTTTGAGGTCGGTTTAAAATGGGCACGAGCTTACTGCGCTGCGGTTTTACCGACAGCATTGATTTTCAGCACGGGCCTTTGGTGACTCATAGAGCAGTTTCCGGGCATATTAGCAATATTTTCGGGCATGATTCGGTATGGTATGGTAAGTAGGTGCTGTAGGAACTTTATATAAATTGATTGAAGATGATTTTCAATAGAATTTACAAATTTTTATCATAGTACTTAATATTTTTTACATTGATTCCAATAAGTAGAGACCGGATTATATTCATTTGCATAGTTAGGCCCATTTTAGCGGTTGCTGCATATTTTAGCAAATTTTTCGAATTCATGCTTATTACGCTATATCTCTGAGAAATAATGAAAGTACAAAGAAAACCTGTCTAATAAATTCGTCGTTGCCCGAGCTGTTCCTACGAAAAATCAAAGAAAAATTTGTTTCAAAACATATTGAACGATAACCCAGCGCTTGAATACTTACTTATGTCACCAAATTTTAATTCAATTCAACCCAGACACCTCAGTGGACGTAGTCTTTTGCCACTCACAAACGCCGAGGGGCACGGGTCTTTTAAAAATAAATCGATGGCGAATTTGGTGCCCTTCTGTAATGTGCTACGTGTAAGGACGCTGCAGGTTGTTGTATATTTTGCTCTTGGTGAACTGGTAATGCTATAGGATTTCGAGTTCTTTGCCAATAACGATGACATAAAAACCGCGTATCATCAAATGAAAAAATCGACAAAGATAATGTTTCTTTCGATAGGCAAACTTCTACCCCTATGAGAGTTGCGTGCTTGGCGAGATATGTGTTATAAGTGCCCTGCCTCACTAGGACGCCATGGCGACGTCGCCAGCTACGTATCCAATAGTTGAATTTGAGAAATTCTGAAATACATCAATTAGAAAATGTTTTTTACAACGAAATTTGTTTCATGAGTATATTTTTTCAGCTTTATTTACTATAACCTCCTGAGAACCGACCTTGAAAATAACAATGGTTTTTGTATTTCTCTTAGGCTGACATTCAGACACGAATCCTAAGTTCACGCTTAGATCAGTCTTAGCAAAGTAAACTAAAGTCGTACTTAGTAAAGTGCCGTAATTTTCGTATTCACAGATGATTCACAGTACTTAAGAAAGTCATCTATACTGTCTATCATTTCTTAGTGATGTAGTTCTTACCGGTTTTTTAAGTTTGACATTGCTACACGAGAGCAGGACAACATCATACAATTTTATATATGTCAGAGTGAATGAAAAAATCCCACAGATAATGCTCGTAGAACATCAGTAAAATGACGTTTGGAGTAGTCTGTGAACAAAAGGCTTAGAAGTGACAGTTCTAAGTTCACGTAAAGTCACCGATATTGTCTACTTACACTTAGCTAAGCACCATTTCATACTAAACTTGCTAAGATTCGATTCTGAATACGAAATGTTTGTAAGTACGTGATTTTGACATTTCTGAGACCAGTCTTTGCTTAGTTTTCGTCTCTGAATGTCAGCCTTACTACATTGGTTCTCACGAGGTTAAGTTAAGAATAACTTTTATAGCGTGATTTAAGTGGTTGCTTTGTTGTGTATCCACCAAGTGAGTTAGGCACCATACATTTCAATATTAACTGCTTGGATACGGTCGCTGGCGACGTCGCCTTGGCGTCCCGGTGAGACAGGGCCCTAAACGTACATATAAAATAGATATAAAACGAATATAGAACATCATTCTCTTTTGTAAGCAGTAGTTACTGTAATAATGATACCTCAGAATATGATATTCCTTATTCTGAGAATGATACGTATTACAAATGAAGCGTTATAATTAATTAGCGAGTTGACTTCCTGGTCCGGATAGGGCGAGCTAAGATTTGCCAATTACTGTTGTTATTATTATCAATGTGAGTAACAAACAACGATTTCTTATGTTTAGATAAACGAAACGAAAGATAAACCAGTCTGTAGGTACCTCGACGATAATCATCATCAACCCATTATGTCCCCATCGAGGGGCACGGGTCTCTTCCCTGAGGAAGGTATAGGCCATACTCCACCACGGGGGCCTAATCCGGATTAGTAGAGGCTTGTAAGACTAGTGGCTGGTCTTACTGTCAGAAGTTTTCAACCCGCCCTAAGGCCTCGGACTTGGCTTGACGACTGCCATCTATCGATGGCAACCGGCACCAACTGCTTAACGTGCCTTGCGAACTTTTGAACCTTGAAAAGACTTTTCTACATGAAATCGGAATTCGGAATCGGAATTTTGGTAAATAAGTTAGAAAGACATATGCCACACACAAACAAACTCCGTGTTAAGATTTACCCAAATGCAACGTTAGTGTTGCCAGCAATAATATTTCTCTTTTTTTTTTTAACTTTCGTAGACCATTGAATGGGTGGTTCCAACAGCAATAGATAAAATTTCTTCAAATTTGTTTTTATATTTTAATTAGAAATAAAATAGAAAAAGTTATGCCAAACACATATAACACTCAGTTACAATTTATCCAAATGCAGTTTCGGTATTTCCAGCGATAACAATTTTAACATTACCAATTTAACTAACATTTATTTACATACATTTCCGGACATCGTTCTATACAGTAGGTATAATCTTAATTGAGTTTGTATTCGGTAGAATCAAACGCAGTTATCAGATTAAAAACTCACGCTTTATTGTCAAAAAGAATAACAGAAATATTAAATATTTTAACAGGCAATGATATAGTATCTATCTAAAAAAAAATAGTGTACAATTGTGTATTATTTCGTAAAAGTTATGACACTTGTTGAAAGCCTGTTTATACCATTTTGTTAATATGCCTACCAGCTGCCACGATACGGGCTGTGCATGTGCCTAGTGTGGAGACTCAATATATTATTATGTTCTTGAATCCCTATAACCATACACCTAAGTCAATAGTGTTTGATTAAGCTGGCACTCGATTTCTTGGTGTGAAAAATACAACTTTCATTTTTGTAGCTTACAAAACAATAAAAAGAACATTAGATCTTAATTACAGTTCGCTAAGTCTTGATACAATACTTACCGCGATACCTGATTAATATATTCTTGCCTAGCCAAGGGTTTTTTCTAGAAACAGCGTACAGTAAATCGAAACTGTGAATAAATTAAGTAATAAAACCATTTTAATTTACTTACCAACGATGAAATAAGCGCTATCTGCTCCAAATCTCTAAGCAATATCAGGATCAGTTCTTCAGAGCAAAGTCGTCAATAAAATCCGATGAGAAAAGCTGCGAACCACTCAAGAGAATAACACAAACGCACTCTGAGAACTTCGGTTCAATGAGCGTGTCCAGTCAAGCCAAACTCAACTCATTTACAATTTATTCAAACGCAGTGCCAGTGTTGCCAGAAATAACTATTTTTCGTATTACCAAACTAATAAATGGCCTTTTCTCAGAACGTAATTAAAAAAAAAATTCCACTAGTGCTGCATGAAATTGAATTAAATTTTTCTGTAACGATGTTGCTATGGCACAGTGTTTGAATAAAATGGTGCCATGAATTGCGATTCTATCGATTTTTATCTTGTAATATCAAATATCCGATTGCTAAGATGACATTTCTTGACATTTAAGCATGTTTTCTACTTTTTAACCATACATCACAGAATAGAACTGCCCTGACATCATAAAAACTACAGGACAAATCAAGTCTATAATTTTTTTTTTATTTTGTATCTGTGGACACTTCTATTGTGTGATTTCTAATTAAAATATAAAAATAAATTAGAAGAAATTTTATTTGTTGCTCTTGGAACTACCCATTAAATTGTCTACTTAAAGATAAAAACTTTTTTTTTGAGCAAAATTATTGCTGGTAATACTTAAGTTGCATTTGGGTAAATTTTAAGACGGAGTTTGTTTATGCCACAGCATATTATGTCTTTTTAACTTATTTACCAAAGTTCCGATTCCGAATTCCGATTTCCTGTAGAAAAGTCTTTTCCACACGAATTGATCAATAATTATCACCAGGAAAATCCGATCCCTTCTAGGGATCGGATTTTCAATCACTAATGAGATTATTGGTGCCAAGAACCATTTTGTCCGGTCCTCCTTTACTAATGTTAATGATACAGGTATAATAATGCAACTAATATTTTTAATTGTTGCAAGAAACAATGGAAACTAACAATTAATCATCTTTCACTGCATCTTTCTTGTTGCTACTTCGCTTGTTTCGCCATGAAACTTTCCGTTTCTTTCATAACATCTTTTCTGTCTATGTCTTACAGTGTGCCTATACATTAAATATATATCACGGCTTTTATCATTTATAAAGTCGTAATTCTACAATAGGTCTTTTTACATAGCGCCTTTTTAATTGAAATTTTAAATTTATTATCTGGCAGAGATAAAATATTTTTCAGAATTTTATTATAAAACCGTACACTATATCCTAAAGGAGATGTATTTGTCTTGACCAGACCGTCGTCAAGTGAGTTACCGTACATTTCAATATTAACTACAATAGATAATAAACATAACATAAACATTTACACACAGGCACATACATTGCTTCTGGCCCCACACTAGGATACCCTGTGTCGTGGGAACTAGAAACAGCGACGTCACAAACATGTAAACATCCAAGACCTTTTTTTTCTTCTCCCCAGCCCGGGAACGAACCCGGGACCTCTCGCATGGTAAGCAGATGCACTAACCACTACGCCACTGAGGTCGTCGGGATAGAAAATGCCTTTAGTCTCTTAATTCCAGTCAAAACATGAATGTTATGTATACGAGAAACGACGAAGATACTTCACTACACACCCCAATCTATTTAGTCGAAACCTGTGTCGATAATCAAGCACCTGTCTGGGGGTCAGCGAATATTTGCGAGACAGACGTAATTTTGGGAAAAGAATCAACAGTTATTTAACAGGGCGTGTTACATTGTTGCGTGTTGACAAAATGCCATCAAGACAATATGTCAGACACATTTTGTCTTGACGGAATTTTCTAACATTTTTCGTGACTATTATAGTCACACTAGCTGACCCGACAAACGTTGTTTTGCCATCTTCGTTTATCTCTTAGGACTATAAAAATAGATAACAACCTATTCTCAAACCTACCAAAAAAAGATAAAAAAATTCACCAAAATCGGCCAAGCTGTTTCGGAAAAGTATGCGCTCTAACACTGTGACACGAGAATTTTTATTTAATTTTTATTTCTATTTTTCCAATTGATGTAACATTTATTTAAATAATGCATACTAGTGTTCATTTGAAAGCTAGCAGTAGTGGGCGTTGACATCTGAGATACAGTGTTTACCACTAGTTCAGATGTCATCGTTTTTCCTTGTAGGTACATAATTTCCACTTCGAGCACCAATAGCAATTTAGCACAAGGAATGTAATTGTTCTCGTTTTAATAATGAATAATGAATAAATTTACTGTACCCAACGAAAAAAAATATTTATAATATTGAATAAAACTTTGTTTTTTTTTGTCATATAGGCACAACAAAAAAAGATTATTCTACCAGCAGAGGGCGAAACCATTAGAGGTTTATCTGGCGGTGTTATCACTCGGTTAGGTTACATACATTTTTACTCCTAATTACATTGATTTTAGTAACTTTTTACATTGCTTTGGCTTCTTCGGTATAATTTATCTGTTGAAGGCTTTGCTAGATCGTCATGTTCATTGTTCATCAGCCATTTAGGGCCCACTACAAGACGCCCTCCGTTATGGTATTCCAATTATCAGTCTTGTGCTGCCAGCATCCAACCCCCCCGCTCTCACCCCGTAATTAGGCCCTCAGTGCCTTTTCACATGCACCCGGCCGCCGGCCGGCAGCTTTCACATGTACAACAACCGGCCGGTCGTTGGAGCTCATGCATTACTATATACTTTACCGGACTTTACCCGGCCGGCGACCGGATGGCGGCCGGGTGCATGTGAAAAGGCCCTCAGACCGTCCTGCAAAGGTAGTACGAGGACGCGAGTCAAAAGTCGCGACTTTCCAGTACATTATCTGTCAAATTCTCGCGACTTTTGACGTTGTCGCGCGCGACTCGCGTCCTCGTACTACCTTTGCTGGTGGAAGGCTGCCCACACTCATAACTTTCCGTCCCAACGGCCACCAGTTCTCCGAACTATATGCCCTGCCCCTGCCACTTCAACTGAGCAATTCTTGAAGCTATCCTACTCGAGATATATTTGCTAGATAATAAAATAATTTTATTATGTTGTAGATATGAACAAAAATGTTTATCCTTAATGACAATAATCTGACTGCCACGTTGCTCTAGCGGTTAAGGCGCTTATCTACAAAGACAGAGGTCGTTAGTTCGATTCCCGCTGGGGGCCGCCGTACGTTTGTACATATGGCCCCAGTCTGGGGGTTTTTTCGTGTTTGTAATCTTCTTGCCTGGTTAACATTGCACAGGGCATCCTAGTTTAAGACCAGCCCTTATAAATATTACGTAACTTTACAAAGCATTTAGACTAACCCGATAGTTAAGATTATGTAAGATTGTCAGTTTGGAGTAGGAGAATGACATTCCTAAGCCTAGGCGCACACTAGCGACACGCGACAGGCGACAGCTCGGCGACTAGACGCGACGACAGGCTACGGCCGTCAATTTTCATATATTGTGTTCGAATCTCTGCACACTTGGCGTCAGAGTCGCGCAGTCGCGACGACAAGACGCCAGAAGCAAATGACAACGTCGCGTCTGACGCGGCGACTTGACGAGGCGACAAGTCGCCCTGTTTGCGATGGCTCTAATGGCAAAAAAAGTCCCAGAATGTAACAGTGTAACAAAAGGTGGTGTGGTGTGACATACCGGGAACAAAGGGGCTTAATCAGACAACTCAATACAGGGGAGTACTTGCGATAGCACCCCCGGTCAAGTGATTATGTTGTGCGGATGTTATTATTATGGCTATTAATCATAACGAGGGTTACAAAATCTTGCAGAGTGTATTTGCGCCAGCGATGTAGAAATTATTCCTAGTCAAAACATACCACGATCAAGTTACTATAATTGCATATTGCTGGAGTACCGGTAATGCTTTTCAGCTAGACGAAGCAGACTTGTTTTCATAATAATCCTTAATGCGCTTATGATGAAAATAAGACTACCTTGCGAAATAATACGCGTATCTAAGTGCTTAATTAGCAGCTGTAGGTAGGGATTATAGAAACTGTTTTGAAAATAATAAATTGTGGAGTTTCTTTGTTAGTTTCTTCTCCATGTAATCTATTGATTGTGAAACATTTTGACTGAATTATGAATATAATATTTGAATATATTTATTTTCATTTATTTATTTGATTTTAGGAAAACCTGAACCTGTTACAATGTACCCTCCATTTTGCTGTATTAGTCGATGGTTTTCCTATACCACCTATATGTATACATATATATGTACACGTGTGTATATATATATTAACGTAGACTGCCGAATCTTAACATCAACTAAATATATAATAAGCAAATCAAAGCAACCAATTTAAGCCCATCACACATAGACAACTCGCTACCAAAGAAGTTCGCAGCTAACCTACGCCTGAAGCAACGCTGTCGTGAATGACATCGACATCAGTGTTCGGGTTATCGCTTAAGCAAGCTCTACTCTTAGCCCGCGGATCGCGCGCGATGGCTGCGAAAGGGCCTGAACGCTAAGTGTGGAGGCGTTTCGCATATTCTTCGCGGTTTCGCGCTTTGTTCCCCAATTTTTGTCGGTTTTTTGTTCCGCGTCAAAGGGAGCGCGAAGCGCGAACGCGACGCGAACGTGCATGACTACACACTCGCAGTCCGCAATCCGCGACGGTCAGTATTGTTCGAGCCCTTCTCTGAGCTACACTAGTTTAGATTGAAGCTAATTATTAACTTACATAACTGAAAAAACTTTTCTCTTCCGATTATTAATTTGGGTTTTATTTTTAATATGTACATAATTAAAAATTTAATACGCTAACGCGCATATTTTTAGGGACGCAGCAATAGCTACTTCGACGTCCATCATTCAAAGTTGCGAACCTAACTGTGAAAATATCGCGAACCATTGCGAGTGTAGAGTCGTTGTTGAATTCGCGGCAAGTTCGCGCCGTGAAATCGCGCCGTGATCCGCGGACTAAGTGTAGAGCGGGCCTTAGACCGTTAAGTTGTTAGCTTTAAATAGGAAAGAATTAATTCTATATTTTTTTGAAGAAATATGTAGGTGTATGAAATGCTTGTTTATGCCTAAGGGATCTAACAGGAATGTGAAAGTTTAACCTGGAGAGCAAATCAGGACAATCAATAATTCCAGTGACAATTAATTATTATTAGCGCCGTGATGTCGGTTATTAAAAAGGTAAATCTCGTAATATTCAGTGAGTTATATAATATTGTAATTTACATTTCAGCAGATATGATTGTGCCGGACTGGTGGAGGGTTGTAAGATTAGTGGCTGGTCTTACTGTCAGAAGTTTTCAAGTCGGCCGCCCTAAGGCCTCTGACCCCCGTGGTGTAGTATGGCATAGGCCATAGGAAGGTATAGACCTTCCTCAGGGAAGAGACCCGTGCGTGCCCCTCGGTGGGGACATAATCGGTTGATGATGATGATGATGATGATTGTCCCCGAGTTTCTCGTACGCTAACAAGTTACAACTGTTACAACTTTACTGTTAACAGCAGAGCTATTAAATTACTTTTCTCTATGCACTTTGGCAAACTTTGCCAATCTATACATTTATGTAAGATTTATTATTAAGTATAAGTATGTATTATTCGTATGTTCACCAACTATCCGTCGCTTTTTTCCTTCGGCAACCTTTTCAACAACAAGGTTGTCTGGAAGAAATGGCTGTTAGCAATAAGACCGCCTATTGTATATAAATATTTTTTTAAATTGTAACTTTAATTTTATCCCTTGTTTCTTGTGTGCAATAAATAATATTCTTATCTTATCTTATCTTTGTTACTTCATGTTGCATATTTTTATGGATTTTTCTTGCATATTTGCTTTTTATGTTGCATATAATCCGGTCTTTACATGTCTTTACTAATAAGTAGGTATACCATGCACGTAGGAAGCCCTGTCTTCTTTCTACACCTCCGGAACGTAGTTTATGTTATATCTCGACAAAGACAAATAGGGCGCCAACCCCTCTGGGATATAGGCGTGAGCTTATAATTTATAATTTATTTGTATAGCAATAGCAAAAGTATATTTATAAAATTATTTTAATTGATTGATAGATTTTTTAAAGGTCTTTATTTTACGTATTTCTTTTTACAATGATTAAAGCCTAGTGTACATTTTTTTATCCTAGGCAAAAGCGGTCCTCATTTAACAGGTTTATCAGGCTAAGTAGGTAAGCCTATTATAAACATTAATGCATGTAAATGACACATTATTTTTTATACATATTATTATCGGCTTGAAAACTTCTGACAGTAAGACCAGCCACTAGTCTTACAAACCTCCACCAATCCGGACTCGGGCCCCGTGGTGGAGTATGGCCTATACCTTCCTCAGGGAAGAGACCCGTGCCCCTTGGTGGGGACATAATGGGTTGATGATGATATTATTATTGTAATGCTCACGTCACTGTTTATATGAACAGTACAACACAAGGTGATGCGAACTTCGTAGCAGTTCACATTTAAGATTTACCTAATTTATGATTGTACCTAAAATTATTTTAGTTGCTACTAAATATTCCCAACGACAAGAAAATAAGTACAGGTTACAGTAGGTACACAAATTCAAATCGTTCATCGTTTAGATCGTATGATCCATTTATCTATACTTGACATTTTTTCCAAACATTAAACGACAATAAATCAAAAACCATGAGCGGTAGAAAACTCAAAATTGTTTACAAACTTAGTGCTAGCTAGTACTAAATTTGCAAACTGTTTCGAGTTTTCTACCGCTCATGGTTTTTGATTTATTGTCGTTTAAAGTTTGGAAAAAATGTCAAGTAGTTATAGATAAATGGACTGTATATCACTATTTGCGCAAATGATTTGTTAGCCTCAAAATGCCTAGCGACTATCACTCGGAGGTATGGTTGTTTTCATTAGGGGGGTGTAAATAATTAGTTTTTTGAAAAGGAAATATAACTTTTATAGTGAAAAAAAACTTTATTTTGTTTTCGGTACACTTTCACAAAGTCTTTTAAAATGAAATTATAAAATTTTAAAAAACAGAGTTGTTTATCAAACAATTATTCACCCCCTCTTATAGGGTATAAATCGAAACATCGATAGACTACCTCGCATAAAAGGCTTACACACCCCCTCAACGAGATCCGAAGGAAAATTGCTCGTTAAATTCTCTTCGAGTATAACGCTATTAGAAAAATGCAAAATATAAAACAGAATAAATATTGTGCTTCATTTTGGCTAAAAGGGCATGCAAAGAAAGTTCTGAAAAAGCATGAAATTAAGACGGCGCACTACCTGTTCAACTCTTCAACCAAAAGGGTTTGCTGGAAGAGAATGCGTCTCGGATTAAGCACGCCCTTGTACATTTACAAACTTAATGCAATAAAGAATTAAAATAAAGAATAAAAATTAAACCAGGTAAAATCAACCTCTTCTTAGGAGGGCAAGGCGCTATCGATGTCACTGTACGGAGTTCGGTCGTACTAAGCCAGCAAAGTAAATCGGGCGGCGACTCGCTAAACGAACAACGGTCACCCCTAACACCTATGACAAACACGACCGTTATCACCCAGTTTATAAATAAAGGCCGCATAGCCACGCTCTCATTTCTAGCGTCCATGTGTTACTAGTAACTTTTTAGAAGTCATTTTGACGGCAGTTCAAAAATGACTCAATTGGTTTTGTGTTGTATCGTCGGCGCGGCCCTGGCTATCGTCGCCGGGGTGACTGTGATGGACAGCCGTGGTAGCCGCGAGAGCTATGAACGTGACGTCGGTGATGAAGACCTGAATGAACCGGAGTACGAAGGCAGACAAGGGAAGATATGTGAGTATAATGACTGGCTTCTTGGTCTAGCTGACAAAATAGACTTGGTTGCCCGACTCGGCAAAAGTGTACCTATTCTCAGACCTTACAGACCTACCAAATATACATAAATAAAATCCTATCTATAAAATTCTCGTGTCACCGTGTTAGTGCATACTCCTCCGAAACGGCTAGGCCGATTTTGTTGAAATTTTGTACGTATATTCGGTAAGTCTGAGAATAGGTTTTTATCTATTTTTCGTACCCCTATCTGGCAAAACAACGTTTGCCGGGACAGTTAGTCTTCTTTCTTCTAATATATAAAATGTTGGTGTCTGAATGTTAGTGCGCATACTCCGAAACGGCTTGACCGATTTTGATGACATTTTATTGTTTAATCGTTAGGTTTGAGAATAGGTTTTTATCTGTTTTTCATAGCCCTAAGTGAAAAAAAAATATGGCAAAACAACATTCGCCTGGTCAGCTGGTATTTCATAAAAATCGATGAAATCGTTGATTAGCAAACAGAGTGACACAAGATTTGTGCCAGTTGAGAAGCCTTCAGTGGAAAGTCTGCCACTTTGATGTAACGCTTGAGTACAAAAACGTAGGTCGTAGGTTCGGTTCTCTCTGCAAGCCACCGTACTTAATTTGAATACAAGGAGCATTGTGTTTCCAACACTCCGATGTCCTTGCCTGTTTACCATCGTCATCATGATTATCATCAGCTACTTCACAACCACTGCTGTGCAGGGCGATTGTCATTAAGATTATTACAAATATCTAATTATGTTACCCAGTAGGTACTGATTTACTGTTCAAACTATTTCTAGGTTTGAATAATTTAAAAAAAAAAACACATCATGCTATAAAATTTTACCTCTTGAACAAAATAAATAAATTAAAAGCTATGCGAACTACGGATTTATTAAGCCCTGCAAATTCGTGATGCGAACTCTGAGAAGATTTGCTACATACTTGACTCCCCTTATCTTTTTGTATTTATCAACCATAGATGGTTCCATAATAAATAATTCACCACCCGATGCGAAAGTATTTCTAACACCTCACTTTTTATTTATTCACTTCAAAGAGAGTTAGATAAAAAATATTCTTTGTTTAGAAACAGAAGTTCACAGAAAGCGTTCGAAGATCGATTGCACCCACACAAGTTCAAGTCATTAGTCATAACAAACTATGAATTGTAATAGTTTTATATTAGTTTACTTTAGCTGCCCGGCTTTGCCTTATACGTAGGGATTATAATTTAAAAAAAATTGGGATGGACGAGATGGATATAAAAAACCGATGACAACCTATTCTCAAACCTACCGAACATAGTCAAGCCGTTTCCGAGGAGTACACGCACTAAAGGTCATAGCTCATTAGAGCCACCCAGCACCCACTCAGCACCGCCTCGCCTCGTACGGTTCGTATTCTTTATTATGGACTTGTGGCATGGCATGCGCTCACTATATCAACTACGTAGCATCACCGGATCGCCTCGGTCGTAAGCTTTTCGCGCGCGGCCGGCGAGTGGACCACTCGGTGACCAACCTCTGCTCGCGTGCTTGTCTCGCGTTGAACACACGTGCAGACCTAGTCCCAATTTTATTGTTAACAGACTTGTCGAAAATTCGTGGAACAAGCGACGTTCCCTCGTTGACTACGCGGCGTTCACGTATTGACCGCGCGTTATAACGCGGCGTCCACCCGTGGATAGCGAATGGACGCCGTGCGACAAGGCGGTTTGGAGTGGGTGCCGGGTGGCTCTAATGAGCTATGACCTTTACACTGTGACACGAGAATTTTGTATATTAGAAGGAGAAAGAAGTTAGATGATGATTTTAATTCACGTACCTATTTCAGGAATTGCGCATTTTCAAGATGACCGATACCCCTAGATATACAGATAGAGAAGAATACTTTATTGCATAATCATAAGAAAAAAAATACAAATGGTAGGGGGAGCATGACCCATTACCGCATTTACTGTTTCCAACCCAGTGTTCCCGTTCGTCAGCATCGTTCGGTTCGCCAACACAGAGTGCTCCAGCGCCAGCACGATGAACGGGACGTGCCTGGCGCGGCGCGAGTGTAACAACCTTGGCGGCACTATCACGGGGTACTGCGCTTCGAGACGCGGGAGGTGCTGCATCGGTGAGGACCTATAAGTTTTTCGTCACCAGCCAGTAAAGATCGCTCCCGTTCATTCCCGCCAACACAAAGTGTGCCTAGCGCGGGGCTACTGCCACAACCATGGCGGCACTATGACGGGATATTGCGATTCTCAGGGGAGAAAGGTGCCGTATAACATTAAATATTTTTACATACATTTTTTCTGGCCCCACACTAGGATACCCTGTGTCGTGGGACCCAGAAACAGCGACGTCACAAACATGTAAACATCCAAGACCTGGGTTTCTTTTTTTTTTAGGTATAGGTGAGGATCTTTAATTTCTGGTCACCCATCAGCATTTTTTTGTGTTAAGGTCGTTCTTGTTCGTGAGCATCATGTAGGTCACCATACAAAATGTGCTCGCTCGATGGACGAGCGTGCCTGACGCGGCGCGAGTGCAATAGCCTTGGCGGGACTATTACAGGATACTGCTATTCCAGGCGAGAAAAGTGTTGTATGGGTGAGAACCTCACAACATTTATCTGTGGTATTGAACCAGCAATTTTTTATAATATTAAGATCGGTCCCGTTCGTTAGCATCGTGCGGTCCGTCAACACATTTTTGTTTCATTTGCTGTTCTTAAAAACATTTTAAAAAACGGTTTCTATTTTCTGAACCAGGTTTTTTTAAGACTTCGAAATTGTATTGAGTCAAGTAAAATTTGCACTTAAAGGCACTTAATATTTCGCAAACGGATCCCTCAATAGCTTACTTGCGTGACAATGAGAGTTTGTTTTATCTGAAGAAGATTAAAGTTATTTTAGTTTATAATTTAGTTTTTAGATTAACTATTAATAACATAACATTATTACATAAAACATAAAACAATCAGATTTAGTGTTTTATTTCATTTCAGATAATATCTCTTTTTTTTCAGGAAATAAGATATCCTATAATAATATTATAGGAAGTCTTATTTCCTGAAAAAAAAAAACAAAATTTTGGAAAAATGACTATGGTGCCATGTTTTTTTTTCTACAGTAGGGCCTCGATAATCCGGACTCCCTTTTGTTCGGTGATCGCTGTAATAATCCGGTCGGGCAATGGGGTTTGCGGGGGTGGCGGGTGTAGGTACGGGCTACCACGAGCCAAACCGTCGTCCGTGTTTTGTTTACCGCCTTCCGTCTACAGTGTCAGTTTAGCGTACTTGCGTAATTTTGAACATGAATCAAGAATCTAGAATGTTTATTGTGAGCTTAGACATGGGTTATACAATTAGCAGTAACAGTTGCTGTAGTGCATTTTTGTCTTTATGCTTTAATTTAAAAATTTATTAAAGAAACTCCAAGGTTAAACATGTTTTAATACATGGCATACTATAATCCGCCTCGATAATCCGGAAAGCTTCTTGTTTTTGCCTCTCCGGATTAACGAGGCTCTACTGTATTTAGATCTCTGGTCCAGCAGTGAATTAGTATCGCCTGATGATGATGATGTATTATTTAAGGTGTTTTTGGGCTCTTTCAGTGTCGAGGACGTGTGGTGGGACTACCAACGTCAACAACACGTACTTCACGAGCCCCGGCTACCCTGCAGCTTACGCCGGCGGCAGCGCCTGCAGCATCATCGTCAACCGGTGCAACTCTGCCGTCTGTCAGGTACAAAAAACTAAGAGTCATCGTTTTCGTGCTACCAAAGAGGGTGTAAGTCGGGTGAAGGTAGACACGTGAATTTTGTATGCTATTAGGGCATAAAGTTTGATGTCTCGCATGTAGGATGAACCAGTGACTGCTTATTCGGAGAAAAGATCTAGAATACGACGCTACAAGGTGACTGTAAATTGGAGCTTTGGAGCTTCGTAGAAAATAGCCGTAATAAGATCATTTTGAATAATTATTTTGCTCTAGTTTAGTTAATATTTTTGGTTGCAGAAGATTTAGGTTTTCACGCACTTTTACCTATTAAGTTTTGGGATATTTCTGTGCTATTATTGGTTTCACATAGCGCTTGTTGATTGTCCTCGTGGGTCACCACGAGCTTCTTAGATATTCATATTTTCGCTGCCTTTTTCTCCACTACATTCGGCCCCAAGGCAGCCCCTAACATTATAAGTATATGTATATTCACATGCGACAAACACAATCTACATTCTTTACGTTGAAATAAATTTCTGATTTCTGTTTTTTTTTATTCCTAGACCCAGAGTCATTTAAAAAACCGGCCAAGTGCGAGTCGGACTAGCGCTCGAAGAGTTCTGTACCATTATTAAATTGGAAAACTTTAGTTTAGTTTCATTATTTATTTTTGTGAATAATAGTGTGAACAATATAACTCAATATTCTGTGAATATGTCAAGCGTCTACATGTTGCCGTTATCAAGCTCCCTTAAATATGTACAATCATTCGCTGTAGTTCCATTGCCAAGTTATGTGCAATGTCCCCAAACCAATGTCCCCAAACCCAAATTTTTCGCTCTCAGTCTCAGGCCGCTTTCCTCCCTACCAGCTCCGCATAGACTTTTTGGATATGGTCCTGGCCCAGCCAGACGGCGACGGGAACTGCGTGACCGACTCCATCGTAGTGACCGGCGGCAACACGGTCGTCCCCACCATCTGCGGCGACAACACCGGCCAGACCATCTTCGTGGACTTCGATGGGAGCACCGCCATCACAATCACTATCACGGCCACGGCCTCGACGACCTTCTCGCGTCGGTGGAATGTCAGGCTCGTGCAGTTGGGCTGTGATTGTCCTGGGATTGGTGAGTTCTCTCTCCCTCTTTTTATTATTCGCCTCATCATCATCATCATCATCATCATTCAGCCACAAGAAGTCCACTGCTGGACATAGGCCTCCTCCATGGATTTCCAAAAAGACCGGTTAAAAGAGGCTTGCATCCAGCGTCTTCCTGCCACCGTATGCAACCTTCCTGTATGAGATCGTCTGTCCATCTTGTGGCTGGTCGTCCTACGCTGCGCTTGCCGATGTGTGGTCTCCATTCCAGAACTTTTCGGCCCCATCGCCTACTCCTCTCTTTTTTGGGCTTCTGCAATGGGCAATGGAACTATTGCGAATGATCGACACACTACACCACACTATTTTTAAGTACTGACTTGCTAGGCACGATTTTTTTTCATATGTTTTTTTCAAGGAGCAAACCTAGTCGCATGTTAGAGTAGATGTACCTAATCATCATCAACACATTAAGTCCCCACCGAAGCACGGGTCTCTTCCCTGAGGAAGGTATAGGGCGTACCTACTCCACCACGGGGGCCAATCCGGATTGGTGGAGGCTTGTAAGACTAGTGGCTGGTCTTACTGTAGTAAACTACTGCTGTAATGTAGAAATAAAAGGTTTTTATTTTCTTTTTTGTCTTTTGTAGTCAACGATGGTGGAAAGTGGTTATTGGCAGATATAACTTTCTTTTACAGGGCTTACCTACTTCAGCACTGCTTTGTTAGGTGGTCGTGCAATGACTCAGTGCCACTTCTTCACTTCTTTATGTGAATTTCCGAGCAGCAGCAAGTGGCCTGAATGCATTTGCAGCACTAAGCTGAAGTCTCTATTATATCAAGTGTTTCAGCATTTGTATTTCCAGTGCCTCGGTGCTGTTAGTGCATTAAAATACGATGACAGAAACACGGCCGAGTTATGTGGCGTGTTTTTTCGTACCATTGACCCCTAGATGTGTGTGCTCGCGTAGGCTTCAAGCGGCAATGGAACTAAAACGCCACGTTACAGACACATTTTCGCAATTTTCCATAGATACATTGTAGATCAGATCTAGCCTATGACCCTAAACTTGTGTACCTAGCATGCATTTAGATTACCTACTTTAAATTCGGATTAATCCTTACTAAATTTATTTTTAGACCACTCTCACTCAGCGGCCAGTTACCAAAAGGCCTGAAAATAAGGGTTGTAGGAAAAACAGCAGCTTGTACGGAGCTCGGAATTCTCCGGTTTAATTATTTTGTTTTTTTCTTATCACCTGGAATCTCTGTGAGTCAGATATCAGAAATTTATTTCAAGGATAGTTAAACATACAAACATAAAGAATTTACATTCTGTTTGTTGAATGTCATTGTACTTATAATGTTAATTTTAGCCGCTGCCTTAAAATGTTAGGCGCTGCCTTGGGGCCCAATGTAGTGGAGAAAAAGTCACCGAAAAAAAAACTCCAATCTGACCTTCTTTTCTCAAATCACCTTAAATCTAATACAAGTAATGTGGTATGAATGTCCATCTACCTAAGAAGCTCAAGACCCGTGAGTGCAATCAATACTTGCAAAGTCAGAGCAGAGTTGATTTTTTTTCCTTTTTCATCCAACTTCTCCACACTCTCCACTCTGAGGACTCGGTCAGATTTTCGAGTCACGTAGTTATGTATCGTATTTGATATTTGTCTGTCTCGGTGGATCGCTCCGTGGGTCACTTGATCTGGCCCTGGCAGAAAATCAGTGCCGTGGGTGATAAACCTCCAGCAAATACTGAGCCTGAGGCCATTTTACCGCGTCATGGACATAGCCCGTGTCCATTTCTAGTTTTTAGTTTTTGTCTTGTATTTTGCCTTGTCTGTTTTTTTCCTTTTTTATGTCTTTTCTTGTCGGTGTGGCGATAAATAAATATACTTCTTTCTTTCTTTCTTTCTATAAGGCAGGTAATAATTAAATTGTGCTCTCTTCATCAGCTCCGAACGGCTGCCTCCAGTACTACACGGGTACCTCGGGGACAATCAACAGCTTCAACTATGGGTCAGCGGCGAATCAGGCGCTGAGCGCCTCTCTGGTCACGGGCACCCGCCAGATGGTGGACCTCAACTACGGCATCTGCATCAGGATGGAGGCCGGCTACTGCGCCATACAGTACTCGGTTGGTAGACTCAATGTTGTGATCATTTTTTAACTTACTTCGAAGTACAGTCGTGTCCTAACTACAAATACTCCCACATAACAGTTCGAGGAGTATTGAACGACTGAAAATCAGCGCTACACGCATCTTAAGAGGCGTGATAGCATCAGCTGAGTCATTCCCTTTTGCCTCACTAGTCTAGTTGTAAATTATAATGTTACAATACATAATGTTTAACTATTAATTCTAAGCTAGTTTGTGAATGGAAATAAAAAATATTTATTATTATTATTATTATCATCATCATCAACCCATTATGTCCCCACCGAGGGGCATGGGTCAATTGTCAAAATTGTCACAGAAACACATGTACAGACATAGAACACAGTAATCGCGACTACTTCCAACTGCAGTACATTACTTCATCATCATCCCCAACGAGGGGCACGGCCCTCTTCCCTGACGGGTCTGTTCGACGACCCGTCGTCGTGACGACCTCTTTGGCGCAGCGGTTAGCGCATCTGCCTACCATGCGAGAGGTCCCGGGTTCGAATTCCGGCTGGGGAACAAACAAAACCCCTGGTCTTAGATGTTTACAATGTTTGCGACGTCGCCGTTGCTGGTTCCCACGACACAGGGTATCCTACGGTGGGGCCGGAAGCAATGTATATAATATGTGCCTGTATGTAAATGTTTATAACCCATTATAACCAATTTCCTACCAGATTTTTTTTACTAAAGTATCTGTATATCTGTATACCTTCTGACGGAAATTGCTTCAGTAGCTCGCATCATATTGTTCTTGATCGTGACATAAAATTACCTAGGTGCTATTTATTTTATACCTCGCCCTAGGATACCTATGTTACAACTAACTGCATACTGAGATTAATTTTCACGCCATGTTTTGCCTACTGACGATTTTACTAAATTTAATGAACCACAAATCTTACACAAACGCGCTGGCATAATAAGAATATCCTTTATTGTACACGAGGAAATAAACACAAACATAAAATATTTTCAAGGCAACAGTACAATTCGCGGCCTTATTGATGGAAATAATATATTCTGAAGGAAAAGGGAGATACTTCCTACTCACTTAGATAGGCGTCTGTTTACCGAGGTGACTCTGGGACTCTGAAGCCGTGTATCGATTAAGCGCTCCTGGAGCGCGCGCCATGAATGACCGCGCCGAGAGAGCGTTCCGCGGAACGCGTTCCAAACATTTGAAGTATATCAACTAAGCGCGCCTGGCGCGCGTGCCAACCGTTCCAGTGTTCGACCCTTCATCATGGAAGCCAGTCGTGTTCGAGAAAAAATACAACGACCGTCTCAATCCGCTACTTGACTCTTTTTTCAAGTATGTCTTAAATGCTAAATATCTCTTCCATTAGACCAAAAAATATTTTTGTATATTTTTTGAGGACCTAAAAGCAACAAAAACATTATTTTAAAACGTTACTTTGCTAAACAGCCAAAAACGCGGTCCGCCATTTTTGTCTATGGTTTGAAGTCCTCTACGTTTGTAAACAAAGTTTGACATTCAACATAGGTAGAGTTCGTGCCACGAAAGAAGTATGAGTCACAATAGAACCTACGCACGCACGAATGACAGATGTTTGTTTCCAACCAAAGGTGCTTTCAAGATGGCGGATAGTGTTTTCACCGTTCCGATTTAAAAGCGAAAAATATTTTTTTTATTTGCAAATTTTGCAGCCATCCTGCGTATTTACTTAGCAAAGTCAATATATTTCGGTTTCTTACGTTAGACACTACAGGAAATATCCATTTATCGCGTCAAATTTGATACGAGGCAAGTAGCGTATTGGCGCGCGCGCCACGATTTGATGCGCGCTAAAAAACCGACACCAGTCGGAACGGACCGCTCCGTGTTCGCGTGCTCCAACGAACACATTGGCGCGCGTTCCAAAATGGTATCCATTTCGCGCGGCTGGAACGCGCGCCAATGTTCGCCCTCTTGGAGCGCGTAATGGATACGCGGCTTATCGCTTACATTTCGTCGCCATCTTTGATTCTCCTTAACACACAATATTAGGATTCGCAAGACCTTAGATTATGTTTCCCTTCTTTTACGGGGCACTCTATTTTTATTTCTTTCTTAGAAGTTGAGCTAAGGCTCAGAATAAGAAATTCTGAGAAGTTGTGCTAAGCTAAATAAAGTCACATAAAGTACCGAGCAGAGCTACAACTACCTTAAGGGTTCATAAGCTCCTTGGAGTATTTACGTACCAAAAAGTTTGGTAGTTACCAAGTCAGTCTGGCACAAAAGCATCTAAAAAGCAGCCAGGACACCATTTAGTTGTAAAGAAAATATTGAAACATTTTGTTTTAATAAATTTATTTCGCCAAATATTTTCGGCCACTATTTTTTCCGCTACAACGGTTCACCTCTCTGATAAAAATTTAAAGGTTATATTTTTTATTGGTGACGGTCCACCCCAGAAGTTTGATACTGGCCATAAATATGTAATAGAGTGCGACAAGTGAGTCGTGCGTGGCTCAAGCTTTTGGCGGGAAATTTAAAAATCTTTTAGTTGATAACCCTGCATATCGTCTGAATAAACCATCTTGATACTTTTGCTTAACTTGATTATTTGTTTAATTAGTTTGGAGTCTCCAATTAATTTTGTCCAAACATAAATAAATATAAACAAAACGAAAACATTAACTACATCAAAACCAACATTTCCACTCCACCAAAAACAGGGATAATAAAGATGCACCACTTAAACTTATAAACATTTATTAATGCTGAAACATAATCAAAATCTGATTCATATCTTTTTTCTCAACATCTTTGAGTTCTTTGACTAAGTCTTCGATCTGACGTTTAACATTTTTGTCATCCGACAGACCTTACAACAAGAAATAATTCATGTTTGCTTTAAAACATTATTACTCGTATGTACATACTAAAACATAGATAAAATTATGTTGAATAGAAACAAAAGTTTTTTTCTTGCTTAAATCTGGGACGAGTATCAAAATGTAGTTTGACAGTCAGACTGTGGCCTGAAGAATTCGAAATAAATCGCGTCCCAGGACTCGCTTGTCAGACTCTAGTATATGTAACTGATTTGTTTTGACGTGTTTTTTTGCAACAGCAGATTGACAAATTAAAGCATAGGTACAAGCGGAATCGCAATTTTATCAATTACTTTGTTATTAAAGCATGGGATAGTACTAGACTCATGAAATTATAACAAAATAAAAAAATATTGTCAATACTAAACTTTTCTTTCTTCGCGGCTTTCTCTACAAAAAAACAAAACATTTTCTCTCACAGCCTTTCCTTAGCAGCAGGACATTGCCGCCATTTTTCTATGAATTGTGATTAATTCATTATTTTCCATTTTTCATTCGTAAAACTATCTCTACTGGGTGAACTGTCAATGTACCTACCCATGGTCAATTCTCCTGAGACCATGTCATACATTATTATCAATCTTTGCACTTAATGTATTAAGAGGTTTGATAACAATGAGCTCTTTGCGCTCAACTTTGAAGAGTTTCGATATCTACCTATGTACCTACCTACTCATATTTTCTTTCTTGTGTACAATAAAGTATAATAAGGTGTACGGTGGAGAAAAAATACTTCCCAAGAAAAACCCAGGTGGACAAAATAGGTCTGTCGAAAAAAAATACCTCCACGGGTCACCCAGGTGGTCTCGGGAGGTGGACCGTTGGTAAGAAGCGATTTTTCCCAAAAATGTGTGTACAGTCGACAGCACGTCAACCTGCACATTTCAGTAGCCGGCAATGCAACGGAGTAGAGTGTATAGTTGTATAGCATAATGTGCTGTCGACTGTACCTCTACATCTTCGATTAAAATTGTGACTTTGAGGTAGCTATGTGTTTGTTATCACGATCAATGAACATATTCAGGCTTCGAGCGACATCTACTCCTTCACTGTATCTGGAGACGTGGAGGGCGCCGACATTACCGTGCTGGGGACGGACTTAGGCGCGTCCAACGATGGCGCCTGCACGACCGACTTCGTCGTCATACCAAACCCGATCGTGAGTGCCACGGGCGTGGCGGTGGGGACCGACAGATTCTGCGGCATCGGATTTGTCACTGTCACTTGTAAGTGTTATTAAGCACGTATAAGTATGCGTGCATATTGCCCGACATAATCATATTTTTGCAAAAGTTCCAAGAAAACCTTTCGTTGTTGTTTGCACAGAAGCTACAATGAATCGGCATGCATGCAATTAATAGAAATTCAATTGATTCGAGATTTCCCCATTTGTAGTATTAAGACATACTTACTTAACTTTTTCTACAAAAGCGTAAACGGAACGGAACGGCGTAAGACTGAATTACCGTCCGTTATTGTCCCTGACGAGTCTTATGCGTGAAGCATCTATATTAATAACTAGCTGACCCCGCGAACTTTGTTCCGCCTTACACGCCATAAATGAGCAGATTTTTTATTTTATTATATTGTTTATCAATAAAATAAGATTGACAGAAGAATCCGTTTTAAACGTCATTTTCTTTTTCATCCTCTTTGACTATATTTGCAGCACGCATTCAGTCAATTATATGTCAAATGTCTTAAGGTTACATTAAAAAAGTTTAATAATTTTATATGGTGGTTAAGTAATTTTAAATTTTCTAATTTTCCGCGCAATTTCCTTAATTTTTTCTTTCATAAGAACCTTCTCCTGATAATAACGAACAGAACAAAAAAAGAATTAGCGAAATCGGTTCAGCCGTTCAGGCGTGATGCCGTGACCAAGGGAAATAGCAAATATATCGGGCGAATGTGAGTGGAAGGGCCGGTAAGGGACGCCCCAGTTGGACATACTTCGACCAAATAGGGGATGTATTAGCATAGGGCAAGATGAAAAGTACCCGAAACCGGTGTGGGTACATGCAACGACTAATGGATGTCGATGAAGCGAAAGTGATTTGTCAGGATAGTGGCAGGTGACAGTCCGTGGTCTCTGCCTACCCCTCTGGGATACAGGTGTGAGCTTATGTATCTGAATGTATTTAGATATTTATATCTACTGGTGGTTGATAAATACAGAGGCGTCACCATATCAAAAAACATAGTGGAATATTATTTTGCGTCTACATTTTACCCGAGCGAAGCCGGGTTTTCGTCTAGTTTATCAATATTTGTGTTATGGTGGCACTTCACATGGCTATTCGTATTCACGTATTAAGCAAATATTAACCATCCATTGCTGCGCATCTTGGCACATCTTAAACACTGTTTTTATTAAACCAGCAATGTAGGTATTCTAAATCCTCGGCGAATACGCGAATACGAATAGCCAAGTGTAGTGCCAGCATAAACTAGTGTAATGTTTTTGTGTGTCTTCCGCCATTTTTAGAAACGCAATCGAGAAACAAAATGTAATAAGGTTCCTATTATTTAAGTGTAAGTAACTAGATTTTGTGCTTTTTAAGAAGAGATGGCAGAATCCAAAAAAATATTTTTATGCTTTTTTTTAAATTCCCCTTCTCACGTTGCCTCATCCATTTGCCACATAAAAAACTCTACTGTAGATAATAAACATAAAAAATTGACGTAATTTTGTTACTTTTGTTGCAGCTGCGTCGAAGCCATTCGTGCTGTACGTGGTGACGGACGGCAGCGAGGGCGCCACCACAACTAGCTCGCCTGATATCGCCAACCGAGGATTCTCTCTAACCTACACACAAATTGCCTGCTGACGGAACAATTATAGTTGAAAATGGCGCACCTGGAGGGCGCCCCCACCACCTGTTACCCGGATACAGCCACCGAGGCTTCTCTCTTAAGGGACTTCACACACGGCAGCTATAATATACATTACATCCCAGAATGTATAGCTTAGAGACCGCTCAGTACCTTTAAGATACGAAGATGTAAAGATGTATATTATAGCTGTCGTGTGTGGTCTCCTGACGATATCTATGGAAAGATGTAATGAGATATATCGTGCTTATACATTTTTACCTTATAGCCGCCGTGTGTGGAGTCCCTAAGGCTGCATTACATGTTGGCCGAGCGTTGCCGAGTGAAGGCTGTGGCGAGCACTGTCAACTCTGCGCGCGCACTATAAATAACATTTCTGCATCGCGCAAACAATGACCGGCCGGCTGGTCCAACTGTTAACTCTGTTCGGCCGTCCCCAGGCATACGATGGCGGGAAATTTCCCTTTATAGTGGAAGAGCGCGATCACCGCATTTTTTGTACAAATAGCCTCAGTTTAGGTGTTTTTCCATGTTTGTAATATCCTTTACTGGTTACCATAGCACAGGAAATTACTAGGTCTGTGCGAGAGACAAATCGATTTTCAATTACTTTATTAGTATAGTATTTATTATTGGTAGCCTCGAAAATCAAGATGGCCGAATTGGTTGCCTACCTCTGATAGGAGACGGCGCATGAAGAAGAAAAATAAATTATTGTCTTAAGTTAGAGATAAGAAACAACAATTTAACCACAGGACTTTAAAAAATTGCGCGTAACAATTAGCATATTTATTATTCTGTGGTTGAAACAGCATGGCTAGCGAATCGACTGTTTACTCCCTGAGTTACAGTCGTGAGTTTTTTAAATTAATGTAGAATTACTGTGGACAGACAGTTATCATATCAATGTCTTCCCCATATGAAGGGTGCAGGGAAAGAACAAGGAATGTCACTTTTTTTTTCAATTTTTTTTTTTGTGGCTACAAATTCAATGGTGGCTACACATTCGTTGGCTATGGTAGCGTTGTTTACAATCTCATAATACTGAAATACAAACTTCGAGGCTAATATAAAACTGTTTTGGAAAGCGGTGAAATTGGCCCGAGGTAGATCAGAGCAATCTAAGTTGAATATTGTTAGGGATGAGGATGGCTCCGTTCTGAAAGAGGAATCGAAAGTTATGGAACGATGGAAAAGATATTTTGAAAGTGTGTTTGAAAGAGAGGAGCTGCCCATTGATGGTAATCCCATCAGTGAGGCGGAACCTGGGGGGGATGATAGCGTTATAAGTATGGAAGAGATTGTTGAGGCAATGAAAAGCATGAAATTAGGTAAGGCTGCGGGATATGATAGGGTGTCGTTAGAAATGCTGAGGGCTGGTGAAGGCATTGTAGCTAGCAAGCAAAGTGGCACAGTACCTAGGGACTGGAGTACGGCCGTCATAGTGCCGCTTTATAAAGGCAAAGGGTCCCAGCAGGAGTGCAAAAACTACCGCGGTATCAGCCTTCTCAGCATTGTCGGCAAACTGTATGCAAAGATTTTGATTGAAAGAGTTCTGGATGTGACTGAAGGAAAGATATGGGATGTTCAAGCGGGTTTTAGAAAGGGAATGGGATGTGTGGATCAAATCTTCTCTTTGAGACGGATGGTGGAAAGACTTTTGGCTATAAGTCAAAGGCTTTTCTGTGCGTTCGTCGACTTGGAGAAGGCTTATGATAGAGTGGTGAGGAATGACCTGTGGTCAGTACTGTCCGAGTATGGGGTGGACAACGTCTTGCTGCGAGCCTTGAAGTCTCTGTATAGAGACTCCAGTGCTTGCGTAAGAATTAATGGGGCGTACACTGACTGGTTTTGCATTCGCAAGGGTGTTAGACAGGGATGTGTCGCGTCCCCGTGGTTGTTCAACTTATTCATGGACAGCTGCCTGACTGATTTGAGAGAGAATAACTGTGGGATGAGGATGGGTGAGTTACTTGTTAAATGTTTGTTGTACGCCGATGATCAGGTTTTGTTCGCATCGTCGGTGGAAGAACTGCAGACACAAGTAACAGTAATGGATGAGGCATTTAGAAGGAAAGGAATGAACATTAATGTGAGTAAGACGAAAGTAATGGTTTTCGAAAAAGATGATGACATGACTGAGTGCAAGATAATGATTAGAGATGAAAGGGTGGAACAGGTGAAAGAATTTGTCTATTTGGGGAGCCTGTTTACAAGGGATGGTAAGTGTGAAGGTGATATAGAAAGGAGAGTAAAAGCGGGAAATTGTGTAAATGGTGCCTTGCACTCCTTCGTGAGTAGCCAGAATATTTCCAAAAGGGCAAGATTGGCTATCCCTAACGGTGTGCTGGTCCCAACACTGATGTATGGTAGCGAGACTTGGGTGTGGCAGAAGAATCATGAAAGTAGGATTAATGCAGTAGAAATGAGGGCCTTGAGAAATATGTGTGGTGTTACTTTGAATGACAGAATACGCATTAACATAGACCATTGACTAAATTCAATGCATAGACCTAACGAACGACATAGCCTTGTAACGGTGTAAACCTTTTTACAACATATTTTATATATTTTGTTTTTATTTTATTCCGTCTATCATTTTTAAATCTAAATTTAAAATTACGTCACCCATTTCTGTTTCATTATTTGACATTAACTCCCGCGTCACCTTTTGACCAGCGCGGCGCGGCACATGCTTGCAGAACATCCCGCACGCGGCTTTGTCGCTTGTTTTGTCTGGACGGTCAATACTATTGTGATATTATGTTCGAAGGCTCGATGGAGTGACTGAAGACAAAATACAATAGTGACTTAATTTTTTTGTAGCAGTTGCGAGAAAGAAAGGGTAACGCAATTTTTTTATCAAAATACAATAGCATGTATTATGACCTCGTCATGAAAAATGACGAAGCGTGCGGCGAGTGCGAAAAAAATAAATTTAGAGACATTTTACAAATTTGAGCACTATGAAAATGTTTGTATGGCCAATTTTTAAATGAAAGTACGGTACGACCATACGGCTTAACCGATTTTGACAAATGAGATGTCATATATATCGTCCTAATCGTCGGGATGGAACGTACGACATCATCTTTCATTAATGTTTATGTATCTTTATATTTCAATACTCAAATAAAAAGGCATGTAGCACGCAGAAATAAAAAAATAGGAACCTACAAAAGCTTTTTCTGCACCCTCGATACTAGCAGAGATATCTTCTTGCAATAAGCGGCCATTTTGCGAGAAAAAATGCCGTCGCGTTCGCGGCGTAAACTAATTAGAAAAAAAAGTACATTGAATCAGTTGAGTGAGTAGTATCCCACTATTTCCATGGAAATACAAGATAGAAAAAGTGGGACTGGCCTTTTTCCAAATTATATCACATTATTTCTATTGCGGCAAAGAACGCAGTTGTGTTATTTGAGAATCTGTTTCATTCTGCAGAGATATTGAGAATTTAATGAATAGAATAAAATAAACAAACGACTTCTTGTTTAAAAAAAGGAGATGATCTTCAATTTTTGTGAATAATTCTCCACCGCTACTCGACAGTGGAAATAGTGGGAGAATCTGTCCCAATATTTCTATCAATAGAAATACCTAATATAAATAGTGAAGTGAGAGCTTTCCACTTGCTAATAATTTTATATCCGTTGAGAAAGAGGCTGCCTCAACGGGACTCAATTGGAACGAGTTAGAAGTTGCCGCACAAGATCGCGAGAAATGGAGATCCCTTCTGCGAGCCCTATGTCCCTGATAAGGGATAAGAGGAAATCATCATCTTCATCATCAATAATATTTTATTCTGTTTCCTTCTACTTTTCTGTTTATTGATTAATAAGAGTTGTACAGCGCACGATTATATTATTTAATTCCGAAAACTAATTTCATTTTATGTACCTACTCGTTCCATTGTAATCATTAAAAATGTTAGAATGCACCAACTAGTGAGAATTATTAGAATATTTATTTGCTAGAATGTGGTAGTACATAAAATATGGTTCAAATCATAAAGTATATTAAGTTATTAACATAAATTAATTATCATGAACCATGAGATGCAGCCAGAAATGTTGAGTTAATCACTTTAAAAATAAATAATTAAATTAATAATTAAATTAAAACACAACAAATATTTAGTGCGGGCTCACAGACAACCTGATTTTTTCAAATTTTATAATGGTACGGAACCCTTCCGATTCGCACTTGACCGGTTTTTTGTAAAAAGCGTCAGATCAATTTCTCGATGATGTTAAGTGGTTTTTAAGACCCATACTCCCGGTTTCTCGAACACTAACAGTCTGTTAATCCATTGTTAGCAGCTGTCAGTAGGCAAAAGTGCATACGAAAATACAATGGGCTAGTTGCAAAAAAAAAAATGTTTATTAGTCCGTCTTTTAGATTATTCAAAAATAAGGGACACGTATTTTCTTATTTGTAAATTAGACTATGTTAGCTCAGGGTCTTTCGATGGTATAAAAAGCCAGTGGACTGTAGATTTGATATAGTGGAATATAATCAGAAAATAAAGATATAGGTATTACAAGACAATTGTGTATCGACCCGTTGGCGAAAAAGTCAGAAGTGCCAGCGGCGCGCTCCGTCGACCCGCTCCGCTGGCGAGGTTGTCGGGCCAGTTTTGGCCTGCGGGGGCGCGGGGCTCCGCTCAGTGACGTAGGGCTCCAACATCCTCCCCGCCTTGAAGTCTTCAGGTCTTCAAGTCAGTGGTAGAGGGCAGACATCTTGAAAAGCCCGTTTGATTAGGCCCTTCTTGGTCTTCAGCTCGACCACCCGCGCCACACCGTCGCTGCCAGGAAAAACCTTGACGACGCGCCCAAGTAGCCATAGGAGAGGTGGCTGCGTCTTGTCCTTGACTAGCACCAGCGTCCCCACGCTCAGCTCGCCTGTTGAACTGAACCATTTTGTCCGTTGCTGTAGCAGAGAGACATATTCAATATTAAAGCGCTTCCAAAACTGCTGTTTTAAGTGCTCCACCCTTTGGTATCTCTCTAGTCGGCCAATCCTGGCATCGAGCACCTGTGGATGCGGAACAGACATCAGCGAGCGTCCAATAAGGAAATGGGAAGGAGTCAGCGCGGAACAGTCTAAGGGATCAGTGGAAAGCGGAACAAGGGGGCGTGAATTTAATACTAAAGATATAGAAAATAAAGATATAGGTATTACAAGACAATTGTGTATCGACCCGTTGGCGAAAAAGTCAGAAGTGAACCTGGAAACGACCCTATTGACAGCTGTTAAAAGTAAATTAACAGACTGTTAGCGTTTGAGAAACCGGAGGTTAGACATGAACATGAAACAAAAAAACCCGGGACTAGATAGAAACTTTTTGCAAAAACGGTCTACAAGAAGCGACATGATTATTTCCATTGTTTACATTTCAACGTGGTCCTAATTAATCAGTGGCGGATTTGCAGTCTTGGCCGCTCTAGGCCCCAGGCCATGTGCCGCCCCTTTGAGTTGAGCTAACGTTCCTTAGCGACGTGATTAGGGCGTCGGTGATTTGAGACATAGTCCAGTCAGTCAAGACAATTAATTCATAATAATTCCAAAAGTTTTCAAATTTTGATGTAAGGTCGGGAATGGTATTAAAACAAACTATAAAATTTTGCAACCTGTTCTGCGGTCCGGAACATTGTTAAAAATGCAATAAATGATAATTTGCTCAGTTCTTGAGACCAAAATTCCAAAAGTTCTGCAAAGTTGGAGTGGTGTTAAATATATTATTTTACATCACGTGTCAAATTTGCAACCAATTTAAGTGTACGGAACATTTTTTGTTATTAACAATTAATGTTTTTCTTTATTAAACTGAAGGAAAACGTTCCAAAAGTTCTGCAAACTTGACACATATATCGGAAAAATATACCGAACGGTTGTATAAATTTGCAACCTTTTTCGTTGACCGGAACATGTTTATTTATAATTATTTTTAATTCGTGGTCATTTTTTCGAGTAAGGTGGTCTCGGAATAATTACAAAAGTTTTGAAACTTGGTTGCAAACTTCGAAAACATCTATTCTGATGCATTTACAAATTTGCAACCTCATACGCGATCCGGAACTTTATGCAATTTGCAAAAATGTAATTTTTTATTTTTTCACCTTCAAGAAAATTTCAAAAGTTTTGCAAATCGAGGGGACTGTTTAATTTTGGGATTAATGTCAGTATTTGAATTTGCAACCATATCCGGAATACGGAAATATTTTTTAATCACTTTCACGCAAAATATTATTTCCGTACACATCGCTGTTATATATTCAGGGCCTAAACTTTGTGCTATACGAAGCCGCCGCGACGTCGTATAGCTGCGTTGCTATGATAACGCGACCAATGGTCGCGTCAACCGCTGGATACGTTCCTTGATTATGAAAGCAGTGACGTAAGATCAGATGCAGAAGATGGTGCACCGGATAATACAATTGTGGAATGTGAAATGTCATCGAAATGTACCACGGAACTGGAAGAACATTATGGTGATCCAGGAATGGTGTGGGAGGGCCCACCCAAAAAAATTCAAATGCTCATAATTATTTCTTTTCAGATATGTATTTCTACGAAATTCAAATAAATCAGATTTTCAATATCTTCAATACTAACATTAATCCCAAAATTAAACAGTCCCCTCGATTTGCAGAACTTTTGAATTTTTTTCGGAAATTAAAAATGCCATGAAGTTAAATTTCCGACATCACACAAGATTCCGGATTGCGTGAGAGGTTGCAAATTCAAATACTGACATTAATCCCAAAATTAAACAGTCCCCTCGATTTGCAGAACTTTTAAAATTTTCTTGAAGGTGAAAAAATAAAAAAAATACATTTTTGCAAATTGCATAAAGTTCCGGATCGCGTATGAGGTTGCAAATTTGTAAATGCATCAGAATAGATGTTTTCGAAGTTTGCAACCAAGTTTCAAAACTTTTGTAATTATTCCGAGACCACCTTACTCGAAAAAATGACCACGAATTAAAAATAATTATAAATAAATATGTTCCGGTCAACGAAAAAGGTTGCAAATTTATACAACCGTTGGGTATATTTTTCCGATATATGTGTCAAGTTTGCAGAACTTTTGGAACATTTTCATTCAGTTTAATAAAAAAAACATTAATTTTCAATAACAAAAAATGTTCCGTACACTTAGATTGGTTGCAAATTTAATACGTGATATGAAATATTATATCGAAAACTTCCCCAAGTTTGCAGAACTTTTGGAATTTTTTTCACGACCATACAGCAAAAATTAATTTAATTGCAATTTCAACAATGTTCCGGCCAGCGGACAAGGTTGCAAAATGAGATTTATTGTCGTCCCAATGTACCATTCACTTGACCGAAGTTTGAAAACTTTTGGAATTATTATTAAATTTTCGATTTCGAATGTCAATAATGACTGGACTAACAGGACTCTGTTCCATTTATTGTGTTTTGCACTGTTTGTTTCGGTATCGTATTTTGTGAACTTGGAAAGCAAGAGTTGGAATCAGTTTGGTGGGTGCTGAAGATGATACATAGATGCAAACGCCAGAGGATGTCATAAACATTTTGAAAATGTGTTTCACGGAAGCAAACACAGAATTGTTAAAATTGCAGTGCCTATTTACAAGGTTTGTACAAATTTGCAAAGAAAAAAGACTGCTCTTATTTTGGTAATTGATTACAAGTGTTCATGTGATCTTTTGCCGTGGACTCAGTCTACCAATGTGCCAATGGAAGTTGACAAAACTATGAAGATGCTGCCAGTATAACCTAAGACAGTGGATATAAATGTGTTTATGCTATAAAAAAGTTATTGTTACAAGATAGACAGAGACCAGGGACTGCCACGATCCTGATAGATCATTTTCGTTTCATCGACAATAATTCATTGCGTTTAATTATATTTATAACACAAAAATAATAAAGACACTTATCACAGTTTCTTGTTTTATTTCTATTTTATCCCATTTAATCACCATGGTCCAATATGGGAACATTTGCAAGTGGATGATAAGAAGTTTTCAGAGTTTCTTATTTTATCCACCTGCAAGTGTTTCCATTTTCACCTTTAAAAACAAAAAATGTCACGACTCCAGTTCTGCCGCGCTTGTTTTTAGTACTCTTCGTGATCGCCGCAAGCGGCATTTTCGCACCCCCAGAAAAGGACCTAAGTGACCTATCTATTTGTATTGTAATCTTTGATCGGCGCTACCACAGAACAAGGCGCTACGCACCGTACTGGCGTGAATCACGAGCGAGCGTTTTTAAAAGCTCGCGTCGCGCATCCCTATAAAAATTGCTATTCGTTGCAGTGCAGTGCGGCCCGCCATAATTATTTTATTTTATTTTTTTTATTTATTCGGTTTGGAGAATCATCAGCATGAAATTACATTATAACAATATAACTAGGTGTCTAACAGCTAATAATAGATTCTCGCCGGTAGTAACACATTAAAAAGTAAAACACTCGTGTGGACACTCACTAAATCATGCAATAGTAAGCATAGTGGTCACAAAAAATAAAGAAAGAGAAAAAATGAAACAATTTCAAATTTGATCTCACTAGCAAAAAAATGATGAACTCATTAGTCGCCTTAATGTCGCTACCTTTGTGTTGAATAAATCAAGCTCATTATGTAACTTAAGAAGTTTATTGTAATGGTCACTCGCACGCACAATAAAACTATTTTGCCTATAGTTAGTTGAAGCCTTAGGTATTGCCAATAATGAATTATGACGCACTTTACTGGGGATACGCAGACCGAGCTTATGAAGCAACTCAGGGCAATCGATGGCGGAGGATGCGATCTTGTGCAAGTAAATCATGTCAGCTATGTCACGTCTAGATTTTAAGGTAAGAAAATGAAATTTCTTGCATAGCACCAAATAATTACAGGACTTAAAGGGTATCCTGAGGCGAAAACAGAGAAATTTCATAAACTTTTTTTGTATCGATTCAATTCGATTTATGTAAGTTATGTATTTGGGATTCCAAATTTGGGAAGCATATTCAAGGGTACTCCTGACTATGGTACAGTATAATAATTTGAGCGTTTTGGCTTTTTTGAAATCTTTGGACATACGCATCACAAAGCCTAGAGATTTGTATGCATTTGCAATTATTTTATTAATATGGACATCAAATAATAGCTTAGAGTCGTGAGTAACACCAAGATCGCGAACTAGATTCTCCCTTTTCAATAAATGGCCATGTAGATCATAGCCGAAGGTGATTTTTTTAGTTTTTCTTGTGAATGTTACCACAGAGCACTTGCTTGGGTTCAGGTCCAGACTATTTTGAAGACAGTATGAACTAAGCTCAGTGACATCTCTCTGAAGTTTACTAGCGTCTTCTTCAGAAGATATGACCGAAAAAATTTTCATATCATCCGCAAAACAGAGTAAGTGAGACGACTTCAAGCAGCTGTGAACATCGTTAATTAGAATAGTGAAAAGAAGGGGTCCCAGCAAAGAACCCTGGGGCACTCCACTAGGGATCCTAACCCAGCTGGAAACATAGTTATTTACGACAACTGCTTGAGTTCTATTCTCTATATAAGAAGAAAACCACCTCAATAGATCGCCGTGAATACCAACCCCTTCTAATTTGCGCAATAGCAATTTGTGAGAGACACGGTCAAACGCTTTGCTATAGTCGGTATAGACAACGTCGACTTGATGACCGTGGTCTAAAGACGTCGTTAGGTACTCATTCAAAAGTATGAGGTTCGAAACTGTAGACCTGCCCGGTATGAACCCATGTTGGGACTGGTTTAGCGACTGCTTAATGGCTGCATATGTCTGCGAGTGGATAACCTTTTCAAAGACCTTCGATATTACACACAATTTTGAAATCGGCCTATAATTTGTAATTACCGTTTTCGTACCTTTCTTATGTACAGGGGTTATATATGCTTTTTTCCAAACAGTGGGCACGACACGTTCGTCAAGAGATTTTTGAAAAAGTAGCTTTATTGGATGGGCTAAAGTATCAGCGCAACCAATAAGGAATGTCGCAGGTAGGTCATCCGGACCAGCGGACTTAGCGGGATCTAGTTTCAAAAGAATCAGACGTAGCGAGTCTTCATTTAATTCGATGCTACTAATATCTGAGGCTGAAGATGACTGATTTGTTGTGGAAGTAGAAATAGGAGTACCAGACGATTGAGTTTCACTATCAAGGAAATTAGATTTAAAAAAGTCTGAGAAGGCATTACAAATTGTTTCACCAGTGTTAAATGTAGAACTACCCATGGTTAGACTGCTAGGCATTGCATTTGACTTAGATCTAGATTTAACAAATTCCCTGAATTTTTTGGGATTTTTCCCAAGTGTGTTTTCGATTGAATTGACGTAGTCCTTATAACATCGCGCCTCCAGATCTTTTGCCCTTTTACGTAAGATTTTATATGACTGCTCGTCCCAACTGTTTTTGTAGGTAATATATTTACGGTAATATTTGTACTGTTCTTTGATGGTTCTTTTTAGCGCCGGGGAGTACCATCGAGGGTAATGACTGATATTGCATAATTATGAAGGAATGTATTTTTGACGTAAATTATGAAAAGTTGAGTAGAAAAAATCGAGACAATAATCTAAAGACCTCGATGAAAACTCTTTATCCCAGTCAATATTTTTGATCTCCTCATTGAGAGACTTATAGTCACCTTTATTGAAAAAGTATTTTGTGAATTGAGCCGGCTTCAAATTGTTTAGAGCTGCAAAACTGACGTCAAGATGAAGCGCGCCGTGGTGCGGGTCGGTCGGCACGAGTGGGCACGAACAGTCGCTAACTAATATGTCATCATTTGACAGGACGAGATCTAATATTTTATTGAATTTGTTAGGTATGCCATTGTATTGTTTAAGGCTAAGAAAATTAATTTCATCGATTAAGAGCGTTTCGTCACAGGATTTATAGTTTAAGGGAGTAAAATAGTTATCCGTCGCTTGCCACTGAATGCCACTTAAATTAAAATCGCCTACAACTAGAAATTTGTCACAACAGTAATTCAATACATTGTCATTAAGTTTGTTCAAAAAGCTGCTTAATTGATCGGAGAAAGAATTTCCTAGATTCTGACCGCATAAATAGATTACACATATATGAAGATTGAAAATAGACCGAGACATTTTACTCTGTATGCTGATTGTAACCCATAGGTCTTCAGCACTGGATTGATAGGTAGGTTGAGGTGTTGTAGTCAAGTTTCTGTGCGTAGCAATAAGAACGCCTCCTCCCCGCGACTGCCCAGTCAGTTCGTAGTCTCGGTCCCGACGCCAAACCACGTACCGCCCATCGAACAATTCCGTGTCTTTAATCCCGTCCAACAACCATGTTTCTGTCAAAACAATAATGTCGTACGTAGCGGCGCATAGGTTGCGGTAAAACGTGTTAGTCTTGGATCGCAATCCACGGACGTTCTGATAGTAAATACTAACTTTATTAGCATTTAGAGTAGCCATCGCAATGTGGTATAAATGTAGAAATGTACGTAAAAGCGTAATATGAATGTGCTAGCTAAAAAAAGTAGGTATATCAACAGGCTAAGGCGAGTAGGCAACTGAGTTATGATAACTTCTGAATTGAATAGACATAGTTTCATTAACGTGTAGGTGCGAGTGAGTCGGCAATAAATTATAATTAGCATGCGAAAGAAAAGTGCAGAGATATTAACGTTCAACACAAAGGCGCATCGGCTAGATAGATAACGAGAACAAAAGCGAGCTCGAAGCCAGGCAAAAAAGTCAGGGGTACGCAACATTTTTCGTGATTTTGAAAAAGTATTCATTTGTAATTTAAGGTAAACATAGCAGTAGAGTTTAATTTGAGTAGTAATTAATACGAGACAAATTAAGTTAGTTTGTTTAAATCGGAGTTCGTCTGGATTACGAGAACCCGCGTCTTCTCTTCAGCATCCTTGCGAACATGGATTTTTCCGAATTTCACCCAAACAAACCGGTAGTCTTTGTCCTTAGCAATAGTCTTGACTTTTGTCAGCAGCTTCTTGTAGTCTGAGCTAAGGTGGTCATTGACGTAAATACGTCGCTTAGCGTCCTGGAATCCAATCTCATCTGCAGAGAGCTCTCTCTTAGACCTCGCCGCTGCCACAAATTCCTCTTTGATATATCGGTTAGTGAGGCTGACAATAATATACTTTTCGTTCGAGTTGTGTATAGGTACTCTTGATATATAGTTATTATACGATTTCGGAAAGCTGTAGCCAACTGCTTTGCCAATCTCATCAACAACGGTGAAGAGGTTTTCGTGGTTCTTGATGGGAACACCCTTTATCTCTGCGTTGTTTGATCGGAACCACTGATCTCTAGCGGTCAATTCGTGCTTGAGCTGGGTTACTTCAAGTTTAGTGGCAGTAAGATCCGTTTGAAGTTGAGTTATTTCGGAAAATCTGCCTTCCATGGAGTTAAGACGCTGTGAAAAATCGTTTATGGAGTCGCCGGTATAATCACAGGATTTTTTCAACTCTTCGACTTCCCTTTTCATGATCATGATGTCCTCAACCAACGTAGGTATCTTAGCCATTTGCTTCTTAATTTCTCGTATCTCGTTAAGAATCATGTCAATTTTATCCTCACCCGCTTTTGACGCCGGAGAAGACAGCTTGCAATTTGGGCACTTCCATGCAGCCTTCTTTTCCGCACCCAGTCTACGATACCTGGATTCCGAAATACCAGCACAGCGGAAATCATAATGCTTAAGACAATCCGCGCACTCTGCACCATCGTTGTACGACTCGTTACATTTATCACAATGGAACATTATTGATGCTTCGCGCCAGCAAGTAAGGTTTACGATCTCTGAGTGAAACAAAATTAAAATGTTTTTGTATTATCCCATAGAATGCGTGTTTTAGCGGAGCCGGCCCACACGAGACTGACAGCCGTTCTCGAGTTTTAGCGAGACTAAGGAAAAGCAATTCACTTTTATATATAAGAAGATTAATAAAATATACGAGTGTGTGAGCGAGCTGCTCGGAAAATCACATCTAACGCTGTTATTCGATTAAACAAATTAACTATACAACTATTTGCCTCATAACAACACTGCCAATATTGTAAGTGCAACATTTTCCAGTCAATTTCAATAAAAGTACGTAAAACATGTTGAGTTGTTTCAACATCCACGAAGGACGCACGAGCCGCAGCGTACTGGTTAAGTTTCCAGGGAGTTTCTGGGGCTTCAGCAACTCTGTGTCAAAAGAAGTTGTTAGGGCCTTTCTCCACTTCTCCGGTCCGGCAAACGTTAATTACCGGTCCGATTTAGAAACACACAAGAATACTAGTAAGCTTCTCCACTACTCCGGCATCCGGTTTTAAACGGTCCGATAATTTGCTAGATCGGAACGGTAATTTACCGGGCCGAAGTGATCGACATACAAAAACCATACACGTTTTTGCACCGCCCATACAACCCAAAAATGTTCCCATACTATTTAATACGCTACTTGCCTCGTATCAAATTTGACGCGATAAATGGATATTTCCTGTAGTATCTAACGTAAGAAACGAAATATATTGACTTTGCTAAGTAAATATGCAGGATGGCTGCAAAATTTGCAAATAAAAAAAATATTTTTCGCTTTTAAATCGGAACGGTGAAAACACTATCCGCCATCTTGAAAGCATCTTTGGTTGTAAACAAACATCTGTCAGTCGTGCGTGCGTAGGTTCTATTGTGACTCATACTTCTTTCGTGGCACGAACTCTACCTATGTTGAATGTTGAATGTCAAACTTCGTTTACAAACGTAGAGGACTTCAAACCATAGACAAAAATGGCGGACCGCGTTTTTGGCTGTTTAGCAAAGCAACGTTTTAAAATAATGTTTTTGTTGCTTTTAGGTCCTCAAAAAATATACTAAAATATTTTTTGGTCTAATGGAAGAGATATTTAGCATTTAAGACATACTTGAATAAAGAGTCAAGTAGCGGATAAGATTAATAGAATGTGTGGAAAATGTCCCCTGTCTCGACTAGCAAAACCCAGGAGGCCCTAAGGCCCTTTCAGCAGTGCAGAAAGGGCCTTAGGGGTACGTATTGTATGTTGTTTGCAAAAGGAAAAGGTTGGAATACAGAAAAAACTGTGAAAGAAAATGTTTGTAATTCCTGGTGTAGGTACATACAATAAAGAATATTCTATTCTATTTGTAAATAAATGTTTCCTTGGCTTCTGTTTTGCCATACACGCAAAGAAAATGAAACTTTTAAGATGTCTAAAAGATTGTGAGGGCTGCCTCGTTGGTTTAACCGTTAAGGCGTTTAACTACCAAGCCAGAGGTCGTCGGTTCGATCCCACAGGGGGCCGCCGTACATTTGCACAAATGTCCTCAGGCTGGGTGTATTTGCGTGTTAGTGACGTCCTTGCCAGATCACAACAGCAAAGGGTATCCTAGGGCCGGTTTTTGAGTTGAGGATTTTCACTAAGTAAATACTTAAGTAAGTTCTCTCACGCTCTTTCCTGAGAGATTTGATGAGACAGCCAGAGGCGGCGTAAGGCGTGGGCAACGTGGGCCACCGCCTACGGCTTCGCGGTACAAGGGGCCTCGCGCCTCAAAAATTTTTTCACCTCACTCGCTCGGAATAACCTCATTTTATAGCGCGAAATCTGCGTGGAAAAGCTTATTTTATCCGGTAGCGTGGAAAGTATTTTTTTTTAATAATTTATAACTCCTTCAACGCGTGACTAATTTCCTAATGCAATCAGAAACATGTTTTTTTTTATTACAGATTTTAAACTTTTTTTTATCTACACTTTATTTTATGTCAAATAGGGTTAATTATAAATACTAATAGTATTTCAGTTTAAGTTACATATTTTGGCTAATTAATCGATTAATTAGAACACAATTTGAATGTTTATTTGATATAGAAATTGAAACAAAAGAGTGTAATTTCTGAACCCAACCGGAAAAAAAAGAAATATTTAAAAACTTGAAAGTTATCACAATTCACGTTTTGTCGGATTCGTCCTGTGCTAAGATATTTGAACTATAAAAATTAGTGATTGTAACAGCGATGACGATATGATTTCAACACCTACAGAATTAATGGACGTTTACAAAATGCCGAGTTGAGCTTTCTCCCTGAAAAATCACGCGATAAGTATTTATTTTTATTGTTTTTCTTGCCTCTTGACTTTCCTCGCTGTAGTGAGGTGAAAAGTTGTCGGTTCCGCATGGCTGCAAAATTATTTGTCGTCTCGTGTCTTGAAAGCCTCGCTACGCTCAGGAATCTGTCTTTGAACCATTCCCTTCGCTCATGGTTCAATCTTAGATTCCTCCGCTTGCTCAGCTTTCAATTTCAACTCTCGCGCCAAATAACCACTTTGCAGCCTTGCATAACAAATAACTATTATGCATTGCTTCAAATTAAACAACATTTTTTGGCGCAATTACGCAATATCCCTTCAAAAATATTCACTGAATCGAGAACTCAGAAACTGTCAATATTTTAAAATATTTTAACATGATATTTTACCGATGCATAGATCATTGACCCCTATGGTGGTACCTTATACAGCATGAAGAAAATATTTAAAATGTAAAATTATGTCCTGACTGCTGTCCTGATTGCATAAATATCACTGGCAGAATCATCGTCAGTACTATACCTAGAGCCATAATTTTAAAAAAATGAGAGCATCCTTTGAAAGCCTATATTTAATTTATTGGTATTGTCATCTCCACCTATATATTTACGATTTGTAATTTTTCATTAATATTAATCTAATTTGTATTTTTATGAATATATAGGGAAGAGCGGGTGATCGTGCTCTTCCACTATAAAGGGAAATTTCCCGCCAGGCAGATCGTATGCCTGGGGACGGCCGGTCCAACTGTAATCCGTTGGACGTTGTATTTATAGTAAGTCGTGTGTAAACTTTGATTGCGCGATGCAGAAATGCTGGAGTTTATAGTGCGCGCGCAGAGTTGACATGTGCTCGCCACAAATATAAACTTGGCAGTGTTAATTGTTTCTTTTTTTTTATAATCACTATCACTACATAGTATAAAACAAAGTCGCTTTCTCTGTCCCTATATCTCTATGTAGGTATGCTTAAATATTTAAAACTATGCAGCGGATTTTGATGCGGTTTTTTAATAGATAGAGGGATTGAAGAGAAAAGTTTATAATTATGTATAATAACATCCATTAAATAGTGGAGAAATACTGTTATTTGCACCCGTGCGAAGCCGGGGCGGGTCGCAAGTTATTTTATAAAATCCGTCTTCAGGTCGCCACAGAACAGGGCCTCGCGAAATCTTCCTTGCCCACATCAAATTTAGGTCTTGCCCCGCCGCTGGAGACAGCACTACAGTTAAGTAGTTAACTACTTAGTGAAATTCTCAATTCAGAAACTGGCCCTTATTTTGGCACCAAGACTAGTGATTGCGCTGTGTGGAAGTTATTTATTTCTTTACTTGTTTTAAAGTTACAGAAGATACTCGACAAGAGTGTTCAGATAATGTTAAATAGTTTTAGAATAGATTAGATTAGAATTCTTTATTGTACATACCAGAATAACAAACAAATACATTATAAGACTTATATGTATATCTAACGTTCGATTTCTAGAACAGCGATCAAATATTAATCTCATGTTAATCTCACGTCAAGCAAATTTCAGCCAATCACGTGCCGGTACTTTGAATTAATCGTAGATTAATCTCTTGTTACATTTGAACACTCTTTCAGAAACTGAGGCTAAGTTTTGCCGTTCGGCCGTTTTGCCGATGAAACTTTATGTGTAGGTATATTCGGTAGGTCTGAGAATAAGTTGTTATCTATTTTTCATAGCTTCTTTTTCTTCTTCTTCGGTCCTTTAACTCCTAGGGGAGCATAGGGCCTTAACCACAGATTTCCATATCTGACGGTCGTTCGCGGCAGCTTCCAATTCAGCTAGTGCCGATCGACTTGACCTCTTGGGCTACAGATATTTTCCAAGTTGTCCTAGGCCGTCCCCTCTTTCGGTTGCCCGAGGGCGTGTATATGAGGGCCTGTCTGGTCAGGCATTTTTCATAGCGTTAAGTGAAAAAAAAAAATGGCGAAACAACGTTTGCTTGGGCAGCTAGTATTTTTGTATAAATTTGCGACTTTTTTACCGTGCCCTTTTTTAATTCAATTAAATTTCAGAAACATCGCTAGGCCCTCTCACAGACTAATTAATGAGCTCGATACAATTTTTTACACAACTTTCTATTTTCGTCCGCTCCGTAACTACCTTAGTTACGTCCAATTAGCAATTTAGCAGCACCCTTTAATTTATTATCCTGTTAATTTGGAATTAGTAACTAAGCTCCAATTAACGTTGTTTTGTTAATACTAATTGGCTAATGATCTACTTTCTATCTATATATTTTCCGACCTGCCATATTCCACAAAAAAGCTCGATATTTGGGTACATACCTCACGAGCTCACTGAAAGAAACCTAATGAACCGTGAACTCATTTGTGATTCTTTATTACGACGTAATGAAACCGAACCATTTTAGAAGAAATTTATAACTGGTGATGAAAAGTGCATCACGTACGACAAGAAAGTGGGAAAAAGGTCGTGGTCAAACGCCGGTCAGACTTCACAGAATGGGCAAATTGGCAAAATGGCAAAATGGTACCTACATACTTTAGTTAAATGTAAATAAACTATATTAAAAAATGTTTTGAATTTTCTTATAAAATGCGAAGAAACTTTCTCCCCAACCTAATATTATATAGGTCATATAAAATAAATCAATCAGTTAGAAATTCTACTAGCTTATAGTAGCATTTATTCAGAAGCTCTTTTTTTCAATTAAAATTTGAATTGGCCCATGTCAAACTCTCGTATACGAGGGTCAAACTGAAAGTTCTTAGAAAATCAAAAACTGACCAAACTATAGCTAGTTATTACTTTTATAATATCTTTTCAAAATACTGTACATTCACGTCAATACATCGCTGCATCCGTTAGAACCACTAAGAAAAGCACTTCACCCACTATCCTTAGGGGTCTCTTCGACGTCCTTTTGAAATACTGCAATAGTTTTCTCAGCTTCCATAAAACGTTTTCCTCGAAGATTTTCTGTTATTTTTGGGAACAGACAAAAATCGCAAGGTGTAAGGTCGGAGCTATACGGCGGGTCATTCAGTAATTCCACGTTTGACTTCGCCAAATAGTCGATAGTTCGACTGGCGGTGTGGGACGAGGAATTGTCATGGTGAAGGAGGTTTCTACTGCGAGGGCGTTTCTCCTGAACTTTTTCGAAGACAAGTAGCAAACAATTGTTAGGGACTTCACACACGGCAGCTATAACATACATTAATGTACATTACATCCCGGGATGTATAGCTTTACATTACATTAAAGTATCACACACGGAACAGGTAACGTAATGTATATTTCGCTACATTTCGTTGGCATACGTCTCGATGGACGCACTTCCCGGCTGCTAATGGGTGTTGTTATAGATCTGTCGAGTTACTTATTACTAGATTTGAAATGAAATGAAAATAATTTAGTTAACATGCTATATTAACATTACAAGTACAGCCTATCTAATAATGGGTCACACCCTCAGCTGATGCTGCAGGATAGTTATGGCTATCCTGCCAGCGTTGTTTTTAGCGTACACCGTAATTAAACTTTAATTAGATTAAAGAATATAAAAAAGTTTTTGAATCACCAAGAAACTTTTTGAACACCCTGTTCAAAGAGAGATGTATCGTAATATACGAAAAGGTATTGAGATGTATAAAGATGTATCGACAGGTAAATATACATCTTCGTATCGCTCAGTACCTTTAAGATACGAAGATGTAAAGATGTATATTATAGCTGTCGTGTGTGGTCTCCTGACGATTTCTATGGAAAGATGTAATGAGATATATCGTGCTATAATATACATCTTTACCTTACAGCCGCCGTGTGTGGAGTCCCTTAGTGTACCACTCTGCAGAAACTTTTTTTAGATTCTCTAAAACAATTTTGTTGCGAAGAACGAGGCCACCATCTTTTTCCCATGCTTCAACCTCTCTTCACTTAAGTTGGAAACTCCTCGGAAGGAGCCACCCATTGAGCAGACTGTCTTTTGTTTTTGGTATCTTAATAGTAAATCCAGCTTTAGTGACCCGTAAGTAAGTCACACAGCATTTGACTCACCTCCGTTAAATCATTCAACCATTTCATGGCACCAATCAACACGGCGGAGTTTTTGGGCTTCAGTCTAATTATGAGGTATCCACCGGGCACAAATCTTCCTGACCTCTAAATGTTTATGGAGGATTTTGTGCACTTGACTCATGCTGATAGGTCACTCTTTTGTCAGTCAGAGATGCTACATATCTTCAGTTGTCGCAGTAGAAGGCCGGTCCTCATGAAAATAATCGGTGAGATTAGTGCGACCACATTTAAACTCATTAAACCAGTTGTAAACAGTGGCACGAGAGGGGACTTCATTGTAAAAGGCCAATCGTGATCTATCATAACTTTGTTGTTGACTTAAATGACATCGAAAGTCATAAAAAAAATTGAACGAAAATTTTCTCGCATTAAATTCATGTGAAATTCACGTGAAACATATAATTTTCAATTTGTCGTTAAATCGTAAAACAAATGACAAATAAATGAAAAACATACTGAATAATATTGGCGAAGAGCTCCATTTTCAAAATTTAAATTTACTTTTTTATTATATTGTTTAAAAGTGGCCAGTTCTAAGAACTTACAGTTTGACCCTCGTATCTCTTGGTATTTTATTGTAAATCATAGGCCCCACACAATATAGACTTACGTGTACATACTCTATTTTCATCTCGGTTTTAGCGGCTACTGAGACTAGCAAGATCGGTCGGAAAATGTCTGAGTTAGATTTTACAAGGGGTGCTACATCTAAAATATACATTGACGGAAGTGTTAGAATATTGTAGTTTTGAAATGTTGCGTGATTAATATTTTATTATATTTATATTTTTTCATTATGTACCTATGTAACTTCTCAGTTTCCTAATATCGCACCCCCGCTAAAATAATGTCGTAACTCTAAAACAGGAGCATTGGAAAAATAGTATTCTTTCAATTGAGCGTGGTCCATAGTCCAAAGTCACTTTTTGGGAGGTATGTGTCAGTGTTATAGCGGGAGTGCGATATGTACTCGCCTTTGAGCTACGCTGCGGACACACAGACAGACAGACGGATATGGCTAAATTATAAGCCTGGGCGCACACTAGCGACAGCTCGGCGAGTAGACGCGACCACAGGCTACGACCGTCAATTTTCATAATTTCGTTCGAATCTCCGCACACTTGGAGTCACGGAGTCGCGACGACAAGACGCCAGAAGCAAATGACAACGTCGCGTCTGACGCGGCGACTTGACGCGGCGACAAGTCGCCCTGTTTGCGATGGCTCAGTTCCTTTGACTACGTAATCTTAACCCTCTGCTACGCAGTGATATAATAGTATCCATCATAAATTGAACCTCATCACTTTGAAATAAAGTCCAAAGCCAATAAAAAAGTACGCAAGCTTTGCCCTTTAAAGGGTTGAAGCCCCTTGTATTTCTTTTTAGTCGGTTTGCCTGGAAGAGGTACACACTTTTCCAAGTGAATCAATTAGGCAAGTAATTGTGTTGAGTGAACGTTATTAAAATTCACTGCCATATTGTGCCACGAAAGATGACCGATGAGTTAATGAATTTTGGCTTGTGGCACAAGTGGGAATTGTTTGGTCATCTTTAGCGACTGCATTTTCATTTGTAATTATTTTTCAGTGTCAAAGGGAGCATGTTTAATCTAAATGTTAAATAAATGATAGACCAACTTGTAATGCAACTAAATGGTTTATTAATTGAAACAATTGAAGACTAAGACTAAAATTACATATCATTTGAACGATTAATAACGTAGCAGTTTTCAATAAATTCTAACACAGTTCTCAGTTTTCCGGGAACGGGATATAATATAGAGGTAGCACAGTGCAGTATTAAACAGTAAATAGAACTAACATCTTTAAAATATGCATTTAATTCATTATCATCATCATGAGTCCACCGCTACCCACTGCTCAGTATACGTCTTTTCCCCCAAATGCCATTTCCCACGGTCTCTCGCCATTCGCATCCGTGGTTTAATTCGCATTTAATTACGGTGCAGAAAAAGTATTCATTTACTTTTATGCCTGTGATAAACGAATTCAAGTACACTCTGTTAGCTTTTATAATATACCTCGGCTACTATCGATTAAACCGATTATATTGCAATAAGGTAAGGTTTATTTTGTATTGTCATTTATAACTTTACATAACTTTTCAAAATAGTGAAGAAAAGTTTTATACAGAGCATGAAGTAGTATTACACTCTTGTGATTTCGGCGAAAACCGAAGCCTTCTCTAGAGACCGAGGTATATTCTAAAAGCTAACAGACTGTACCCCTGTTTTTCATACAATAACGAGCTTAGGTAACATACTATTAACAGCTGTAGCCTGGCCAAAGATTATACGAAAAAAAAAGCTGTTAACAGTAAGTTGGTCATCATATTGTTAGGGCACGAGAAACCGCGAGTGATTTTAGAGCGTTATGACGTCGAATTCCAGTGTGCTTAGTGCGAGTTTTTTTAACTACTCGATCGCGTTAACGTAAACTCATATTCTATAGGAGTGACAAAGCGCGCCACCTAGTTGTCTCTCTGTCACTCCTATATAAATTGCAAACGCTCTCGCTATCGAAAGTGAATGAAAAAACTCGCACTAAGGGCCCAGAGATGTAAATGAATGCATAAATGTATGTACCTAAATTAGACTGACGTGATCTCTCGTGGATATTTTAGACACTATTTAATACGCCTTAAGCACTAAGGAGAAACATTGAGGTCCGGTTACTGAGTTGAGAATTTCCACTAAGTTAATACTTAACTGTAGTGCTGTATCCTCAAATTTCTGAGTAAAGAGCGTGACAGCACGTTAGTAAGTTAGTATATACTTAGCGTAAATTCTCAATTCAGAAATTGGCCGTAACAGGTATGAAATGTTCAATTGCGCAATAAAGTGGAAATATCTAATGCCATAAAAACTCTTCGACTTTAGATTTTTGCTAAAACATTTTCTGTATTGGAAAAGATCTTTTGTACTGAGTAACAATATAATCGGCTTAACAAGGTAACGCTTATATTTTCAAAACAACAACAAGGAATTAATCTCAGGTGATTACTAAAGTACCTATCGGATTCTTCAGAAAAATCGCAAATTAAAACGCTTTTACCTTATTAGTCGAGATCAGCAAAAGGTTAACGATAAAATTTTGAATTAAGCTTCAACGTGCCTTCTCACTTTGTACCAGACCTGATATTATTTTTATTGTTGTATTTTACTACATTTATTAGACACACGTCCAACCCTCGAAGGCAGACTTTGTGCCGAACGTTTAATATCGCGCTGTAATAATAGACTTCAATTATATTTTTAATGAAGAAAAATTGTTGGCTGTGCGCAGCGCCTCACGTATTGAAATAAAGCAAGGTAGCACTAACCGGCGGGAGACGTACCCCGAAGGCTGGACAACAACGCATACAATCATGGTTATATTTATCGAATATGTAATGAATTACCCATTAAAAAACAAATTTCCTCAGAGTATAAGACACATGGTTTATTGCTTCGTTTTCATAAGTAGGTAACACTCATTGCTTAAGAGCTATTCCAAGACCTGTAGCTTGAAATAAATCGAGTCCTAGCGAGGGCGACATACTGGTGCCATTTTGCTTCATACAGCGAGAAAGAGGGATATACGAGTAGATCATATAGAGCGACTCCTGTCCGCACTCGATACTAAAAATAGCGTGTAGTTTGATATTCGATACGTACCACATCGCTTTCTATCAACACGGAAAGCAATTAAATAGTATTGGCTGTATACCAGTCGATATTTTCATGCGAAGTGATTGGAATAGCGCTAGATAAAGGTTTAAAAAGCTCATTAAACCAAGGGCCATTTAAGTCAACTGAGGGTATCCACTACTGACCATCTTAGGCTGAAACCTCATGGAACCTCAAATTGCTGCGGTGAGACGCTAAGTGCAAATTGTAAGGACTTATACAGGGTGTCCCAAAACTCAACGTCAAGCCGGAACCGGGTGAAAAGGCAAGTCATACTGGTTATGAGAAAAATAAAAAATAAAAAAAAATTGCGTGAAAAAAAAGTTATAACTAGGCATTTAAAAAAAATTGAAAAATCCTGTTGCCTAAATCTTTACTTTTTCAAATTTTTTTTGTTTTTTATCTCTGAATAATGCTTCTTTAAACTGTTAACAAAATTTCAAAACCAGCTGCTGCAGCTTGGAAGAAAATGAGACTTTAAAAAAAAAAAAAAACTAATAAATTGCCCATTTTTAATTTTAATTTTAGTTTCCATTATGTTCGTGAAATTTCTTGAATAAATAATAATTAAAAAAATCCATTGTACTTAAAAGTGAAAAAAACTATTATTTTTTTATTTTTCTGATAATGTATGACTGGCCTTTTCACCCGGAACCGGCTTGAAGTTGAGTTTTGGAACACCCTGTATAGGAGAACGCGCCTTACTGAAGAAATCGACTATTGGGAGGGCGTTCAAATTCCGAATTGCATATCGTCGGCTAAAGTCAGAAACCCCTTAACTCCATTTTTTTTCTATATTTTATTTTGCATCTTTCGAAAGTAAATTTTTGGACGCATCTTATAGCAAAGCTCTTAAAAAAATTAATAAAACTCACTCCCGTTATCCCCGAAGGGGTGGTTAGAGGCACCAGTCTCTAGTACTGGGCCCACGTTTTGCCGAGTTTATTAGGAGTTTAAAGTTTAAAAAAATCCGTTTTAATATAAAACGCAAAATATAACACCTCGGAACTCCATACCGCAATTTTGACGCAGACCACGTATTTCCCGCCGCTCAGTACTGTTTAAGATGGAGATTTTTTTTAATGCACGTAATTTTTTTTTTTGCTATTAGGTTGATGTTTTACTTTCGGCGATAAATGTGAAGATCAGAGCAAGACTTCATACGTGATATTTCCATGGTGAAGTTTTTTGTGCCTACCGGAAAGTTTGGTTCAACGGAGTTAAGAGGGTTGCGACTTTAGTCGACGATATGCGAATCGGCGCGGGTCGACGAGCGAGGTTCCACAGGATTTCATACATAGTTCTTAAATTAGTTCCTTGGCCTCGCATACAGTCCTGTCACAGTAGCGTCTTGCGTGCGATTTGACAGCGAGGCGATTTAGCTGCGAACTCGCCGAGAGCGAGTGAATTTTTTTTTGAGCACCAAGCAGCGCGGTCGTGGCGATGCCGCCACGGTTACTATCCTCGACGCCATTTTGTACAATCGCGTTCGACAGGCCGTCCCACCCTACTACATTAATATGAAGTCACGCGTGTAAGCACACGTAGCATCTTTTATTAGAGGATCAAACGTCGTTAATAGAGATAAATAGAGTAAGTATAGGTAACTAAAGTTCATAATCGTACCGTTATACGATGATTACTTTATAATGGATCCTCCAGAGTCGTTCATGACAAACAAAATATTAATTTCAGAATACGGAGAATAAGATTCAATATTATCATTTACTAGGAAATTCTGTAACGCAGGCGCTCGACTATTTGTATCTACATTCGCCTTCGGTTCCTGCGTCTTCGAAGTAACAAAATCGACAGAAGTGCTTTCTCGTGGGAATGCAGTTTGCTGCTGAGTGTCCAAAACGCGACTCGTCGCGGCGTATCCACCGCGAGCTCGCAGTGCAATCGCCTCGCCTTCAAACCGCTCGGAAAACGCTAATGTGAAAGGTTTTTAACAACAAACTCGCGACAATAACTCGCAATATTAAATTAATCATACAAACTAGAAAAAGCGGTGGTGGCGTAGTGGGGTTGACCCTTGCTTCTCGATCATGAGGGTCTGGGTTCGAACCACGCATGTACCAATGACTTTTAGTTACGTACATTTGTTTGTACAGCAACACCATTCGCTGATAAATTGTGCCCGGATAACGGCGACAGGCTTGCCACTTGTCACGTTTGGGACCTAATAAACTCAGCAAAACGTGGGTCCAGTTCTAGAGACTGGTGCCTCTGCCTACCCCTTCGGGGATAACGGGCGTGAGTTTAACTAGAAAAAACTTCACTACATTTTGTACTCCGCAGTTCGTCGTAAAGGCCTAGTTTTGGACGTAGACCACCTTACCTTTCCGCCTCTCGATCTCGACTTTCATGTTGTCAAACCATTTCCCGATCTCGGTGTTCTGCCGAAGGTCGGAAAACGCTTGGCAGCCCTCGATGCTGCTCAGGACTCCGAAGACTGTGATATCGGCCAGGTTAGGCTGATCCCCGCCCAGGAACGTTGTGCCTAGGAAGATATGCCCATTATTTTAGAAGGTATTATTATTTATTTTATTTTACTTTATTAGGAACAACAACAGCGTAAAATGTAATAATTACTAATTAACTAATATCTAAAAATAAGTCCAAAAACCAGTTTATGTATAGTTAATCTTAGGCTCTAATTATATGCGTCCGCGCGACCGAGCGGCCCGGCCGCTACACCACGAAATTACAAGCAATTGTGTGTAACGTTTTATTTAAATAGCGACGCGGTCGCGCCTTCGAGCGGCGTGGTCGCGCGGCCCGGCCGCTCTGACGAGTTTCAACGTGTTCACTTGTATATATCGGTGCATTTGAAGCGGACGGAACGCTCTTTCGTTGTTTGTGAGAATGTGTGGAGAGCGGAGACGCTCGGGCCGCTTCATATAAATAAAAAAGCGACTAGGCCGCGGTCGCTGGAATCTGCGGCCAAACCGCTCGGTCGCGCGGACGCATATAATTAGAGCCTAGGGCAAAGGGAAGATTGATCTAGCCGTTAAAGCGCTCAACTACCAAAACAGAGGTCGTGGATTCGATTCCTACTTGGGACCGCCGTATATTTGTTTAGACCTCAGTGTATTTCCATGTGTGTAATGTGTGTAATCCTTGCCTGGTTACCATACCACAGAGTATCCTAGTTTGGCACCAGCTCAATTGATTATGTTGTGTGGAATTTACTAAAAAGGAATAAAATGCTGATTGATCCGTCATAGAATTGTCTATGGATATGATATATGCAAATGTTACAACTCGATAGCCTTTTATTCACTGGAAAAGGCTTCCACGTGGATAAAAGGATGACGTCAGATAGCGTTGGCGTGAGCCAGTCTTAAACTAGCTAGACAATTAAAGTCGCTATTTTTATCTAATTGTAAAACAAAATCTCGTATTACTTTTTTTTTTAACATAACATTTACAGACAGGCACATACATTGCTTCTTGCCCCACACTAGGATACCCTGTGTCGTAGGAACCAGAAACAGCGACGTCACAAACATGTAAACATCCAAGACCTGGGTATCTTTTTTTTTTTGTCCCCAGTCGGGATTCAAACCCAGCACCTCTCGCATGGTAGGCAGATGCGCTAACCGCTGCGCCACAGAGGTCGTCATCGAACTCAAAAACAAACAAAAAGAACATTTACCCGGTCAGCAAGTTTTCTATACAAATTACCCCATTATAGGCATTCGGGATGAAAATATGTATTTTCGCTACCACGCAACCAACTACTGGAACAACATTCCTCCACCCATCAGACAAATACCAGTAAAACTTACTTTTAAAAAACATTTTAAAGCTTACGTGTTTGAGTCCCAAAAACTGGGAGTTCCAAAGCTCTTGACGTGCTAGGTGGCGGTCTCATGACAGTGAAAGATTGTATTTTTGAAATGGCTTGTTTGTTTTTTGTTTTTGTTCTTTTTGTTCTTTCCAGTGTGAAATATACAATATTCTTATCTAATATTATTGGGTCTATGGACTCACTCCAAATATTTATATAAATTATATAAAAGATTAAATTGCGATTTTAGTTAAAGCACTGCAAGGATAATCCTATTTATATATATGTAATATTGAAAATGTGAAAGGTTGATTTTGTGTAATGAAGTTCTGTAATTTAGTATAGGTGACTGTAGGTTGGTGTAATTGTACAATAATCATGTGGTTATAATAAAATTACACTAATTAAAAACAATAATAATAAAATTATAATCTATGACATTTTATGTACAGAGCGGTTACTTTTACTTTTATTAGGAATTTCTTGTCTGAGGCCTTATTAGTACAGAACATAATAATTATATTGTCTTAAACTTAATATCTTATTGAATAAATAATGTACATCCTGATCATGGCCGTTCTCACAATGGCTGTAGCTGAAAATCAGTTAAGTATCTACTTATTTAAAGTGGATACTAATAAATCTGAGATACGGCCTTTTTGAGCTTTTGTGGCACACGCACATGTGGCCTAATAGTGCCATTTAACTATATGTTTGTAGACCTATGTAAGTTAGTTTGTAAGTTCCTGTGCCAAAACTATTGTAATATTTTTATATGCTATGTAACGCTTTATGTGTGTGTGTCTTTAAGCCCAAATAAATGTTTTATCTATCTATCTATCACGTTGATAAAAATTAGCAATACCACTCGCTAACTGTGAAGAAAAACATCGTGAGGAAACCTGTGTCTGAGATATTCACATACCTCAGCGCTTGAAATCGCCAATCCGCGGTGGCACGCGTGGTGAAACCCTTTAACTGGTTGAACTAGTATAAATTTTTCATTGGTTTTGAACTTTATCTCAAATTGATAAGGTTCAATTAACGGTGGCAATTATTATGCCATTGCCTGTCAAAGGGTTAAGCCTATTACAATACGATTAAAATTCGAATTCGTTAACGATTCGGCTAACCTCGGTAATTGTCTTGAATCCCTCATCTCTGATATAGAGTTATAAATTTACAGATATGACCTTTAATTATATTACTCGTTGTCTTTTTGAATACAATACAAGAACTATATGAGCAACAAAACCTCTTTTGTAGCTCAAAACTAACACAACCTTTATATTGAAATAAGAAAAATAATTGACTATTTTGACAGTTTGCCTTCTTAGTGTCAATAAAAACAGTTTGACGTAAACGTTCATAAACATTATGATACATTAATGTATCATATATGATACGTTAATGTTTATGAACGCTAATTTCATTCGTGAAATTATTCGATTCTATCAAATTTTATCACAATTAACTTACAATAGTTAGGTATGTATGTATCATGGCTTCAACAAATTTAAAGCGTGGTAAAAAACTGTTGCTCAATCTCGTGAAATTGTAAATAATGTTTATAACTATTTTAGAAAAGAAACTAATTTATTTAAAAAAGAAGAAAGTAAATATCTTCAATAAATAATTAATATTCAAATTCATGTCGCTTCTGCACAATACATTTCTTAGGTCTACCGGTTAGTAATGTCATCTTGGCAGGTGCTATACATTGCGTTTATGATACTTCAAATTGAATGCTACCTTAAAAGATTAAAAGAAATCGCGGTGATGTATTTCGTGTCATTTCCGTCTCCGGATTTTGGTGATGATATCCGCGAAAAGCCGAATCGTTAACTGATTTTAATCGTATTGTACTCTACTCTGAGAGAAGGCCTGTTTCTTGGGACGTATACAGGGTGAATTTTTGAGACGGGACAGTCAGGGCAGGTACCTTAACCGTTATAGTTAGGAGAATATCCATAAAATTTTAAGATATTCTGAACTGCATTCACAGATTTTGGAAAAAAAATAGAAAAAAAGAATAGCTATTTTACACAACAACTTTCTTTAAAGCAAATCGATCCCGTCTCATAGAAGGATTGATTAAGAGTCTCTACTGGACCGACTGAGGTTTAAGTACTAGAAATGTCAGAAATCCCGAAAAACTTTTTTCACTTTAGCCAAACTTTTTGTTATGGGTAGATCCGCTAGATAATTCGCAATTAAGAAGATAGGCTGAAAAAAGTAGGTAAGTAAAAAAGGTTTTAAATTTCAAATTTCGAAGTCTGTATAGGCTGTCTGCAACGTGAATATGGCTTGACCCGAATCACAGAATACATAATAGTACAGGTACAGAAGATTCACTCCGCAAAATCCATTAAAGAAAAAGGGACTATAGCAGCGATACAATTAGGTGCAATTCAGATCGCACGGCGCTAAAAAAGCTTCGTTATATGCACCTACATGTTGCCTCTCTTTCTACCGCGTAATTCTTACCTCTTCTGGCGCCTGAATTCCTACCTATTTGCCACTCCGGAGTGGTCGCCACAAGTACTCGTACTTACGCGTTCGATACCGACACGCGTAGTGAAACAGGCCTGCCCGAATGGAAAAGTACGGTAGGCACCCCGAACGCCCTTCAAAACTATTTTTTGCTCATTTCAGGTGACGCCACTGTTTCATGCACCACAATATCTGTCAAACTCCATAGTTTTTCCTAAACAAACAATACAAGATTTGAATACACAATGACGCTAGTTCAGCGGTAAATTGCAATAACAAGGGTAATCATTTATTTTCCAAAGAAGCTAAAAGTAGAGAGCAGTGGATAAATGCTTTGCGAAGAAAAAATTGGCAGCGTAGTAGCTCTTCCAGGTTGTGTGCTGATCGTTTTAAACCTGAAGATTTTCATGATAGAAATTCTATAAAGTTAAGAAGATCCCGCAGAAAATATATCAACCGAACAAAATCTCTAGCGTTTTACTATCATCCACACTTTGCTAGTAGGCTAATAAATAATATTGGCCTATACAGTTCCTCTTAACATTTACATTTAACATAACATTTACATACAGGCACATACATTGCTTCTGGCCCCACACTAGGATACCGTGTCGCGGGAACCAGAAACAGCGACGTCACAAACATGCAAACATCCAAGACCTGGTTTTTTTTTCCCCAGCCGGGATTCGAACCCGGGATTTCTCGCACGGTAGGCAGATGCGCTAACCACTACGCCACAGAGGTCGTCGTTTTAACATTAGATCTATCTCGTGACGCATCGGAGATTGGCGCCGCCAACCACAACATGTGTTTGTAGCCCCATTGCGTCATAGGTCGTGTGAAGTCGTGTGGCGTGCAACGTGCCAATTTTTCGAACTTCAAAAGTTTATAGGGCTTCACACGGCACGTTCCTTTCCGTGTAAGTTTAAGAGTAAAAAAAACAACCACTTTAGTTTTTCTTTTCACTTTTCTTTTGTCCTTTTGAGTTCTTTAGGGTTCTAAGAACATACGAATAAAAAGAAACCTTACATCGGGGTATGGCTATGGGTAACAGAAAAAAGTCGATGTAAAATGGCCAATAAGGTCCAGTTTCTGAATTGAGAATTTCGCTAAGTAAGTACTTAACTAGGGCTGTCACGTCAAATTTCTCAGAAAATTGCATGAAAGAACCTTGCTTAAGTATTTACTTAATGAAATTCTCAATTCAAAAACCGGCCACAAGTGACTGCCCTAAGCATGCCTAGAGCACTGCTCAGTACTAATCAAATATTTTTTCATAAATAAACTACATCCCGAGTTTATTTTTCTAGAACTTTCACAGGTTAACTAAAATATTAAAAATAATAAACTTTATATCGTCGGTTCAAAGGTAAAACTCACTAATGCCCGGTCCCAATAACCTATCTAAAGATAACTGACAGTTGGCTGTCAACGCGATATTGAAATGTTCCCTTTTTCTTTTCTATTGAGTGGCCTATCACTAGTTAACTGGTGGTAGTTGGTTGGTAAGTTATTGGGACCGAACATTAGGGATATTTTGTTCCCAATATATTTTGCAACGATTTGTTCATGTTGGGTATTTTCTTAAGCGTCCGTGTATTTGAAGTTTATGTAAAACACTTTCTAATAATAAATCTTTCCCAAAAAAAATATGAACCTCAAACTATCTAATGTGGCTTTAAAAGTGCTAAAACAAAAACACTTTTTTGTAATTTTTGGTAACATTATTTGCAAACCTTGGAACACTACTTTAGAAAAAAAAGTGTTTCGGTTTTGATTCAAAATTTTAGAAGATTAAACATAAATAAAAACATTTACATACAGGCACATACATTGCTTCTGGCCCCACACTAGATACCCTGTGCTGTGGGAACCTGAAACAGAGACATCACAAACATGGAAACATCCAAGAGCTGGGGTTTTTTTCTTTTTTGTCCCCAGCCGGGATTTAAGCCTCAGACCTCTCGCATGGTAGGCAGATGCTAACCGCTACGCCACAGAGGTCGTCAAGATTGCTCTGCGAAGAATACTGCTTCTGCGAAGCAAGAAGATTGCTCTGCCTTTGTGGGTTACGTTTGGATTTTGTTTGTTATTGGTGAATACTGCTTCTGCGAAGCAAGAAGATTGCTCTGCCTTTGTGGGTTACGTTTGGATTTTGTTTGTTATTGGTGAATACTGCTTCTGCGAAGCAAGAAGATTGCTCTGCCTTTGTGGGTTACGTTTGGATTTTGTTTGTTATTGGTGAATACTGCTTCTGCGAAGCAAGAAGATTGCTCTGCCTTTGTGGGTTACGTTTGGATTTTGTTTGTTATTGGTGAATACTGCTTCTGCGAAGCAAGAAGATTGCTCTGCCTTTGTGGGTTACGTTTGGATTTTGTTTGTTATTGGTGAATACTGCTTCTGCGAAGCAAGAAGATTGCTCTGCCTTTGTGGGTTACGTTTGGATTTTGTTTGTTATTGGAGAATACTGCTTCCGCGAAGCAAGAAGATTGCTCTGCCTTTGTGGGTTACGTTTGGATTTTGTTTGTTATTGGTGAATACTGCTTCTGCGAAGCAAGAAGATTGCTCTGCCTTTGTGGGTTACGTTTGGATTTTGTTTGTTATTGGTGAATACTGCTTCTGCGAAGCAAGAAGATTGCTCTGCCTTTGTGGGTTACGTTTGTGGGTACTTTGTGGTTGTTGTTACGGTGATTTTGTTCTTTAATTGACCCACACTCTTGTTTCTTGGACTTTGTGATCGCCTATCCGTCACCACTCCCCATTCTTTACATCCTTGCTTTACCAATCGATAGGATTACAATGAGATAGGATTTTTCGCCGTTCAAGGTTAAATATTTATTTTATACTGTCTTTAGTATTTACTAGCTGTGCCCTGTGGTGTTACCCGCAGTTCATCGATTTTCCCATGGGAAAAAGATATTTTCCCGCGGTAAAACGTAGTCCATGTGTTAATCCAGGGTGTCAGCTAACTCCATACCAAATTTTATTTAAATCGCCCCAGCCGTTTAGACGTGAAACATACACACTCACAAACTTTTGCCTTTATAAGTGTGAAGTGTGATTGTATCGGGGCAACAGAACTAAATCATCTGTGAAACTATTAACTGTATAGCTATCACATGAGACACAGACAGGCGAACGGACGGAAGGACGGACGGTCAGGGCCTCAATTCTGCTATTGCATTGCAGTACAATAACAGTCGCTCGTAGCCGAGGCTGCCTGAGTGATCTTAAACGATCACTAAGGTTAAGCAACATACGGCGCGTTCAGTCCATGGATGGGTCACCGTCTATGACTAACGCTAGTGGCATTTTTCCGAGCGGTTCCGTGCTTCGCAAGGCACGTTAAGCAGTTGGTGCCGGCTGCCGTCGATAGATGGCAGTCGTTAAGCCAAGTCAGAGGCCTTAAGGCGGCTTGAAAACTTCTGACAGTAAGACCAGCCACTAGTCTTACAAGCCTCCACCAATCCGGACTTAGCCCCCGTGGTGGAGTATGGCCTATACCTTCCTCAGGGAAGAGACCCGTGCCCCTCGGTGGGGACATAATGGGTTGATGATGATGAGACAACAACAGTAGCATGACTGTGTCGATTTCAATTCATTGCCGCTTCATACCAACGCGTGCACGCGCGTTTTTAACTCTAGGCGTCAATGGAATAGGCAATTTGACAGGTTTGTGAAAACCATCTCATATTTTTGTTGGTGTTCATTGAGTCCTCAGAAAGTGGTAATTTTAAATTCTTTCCTGTAATAAAATTTTTTTTTTTTAGTTAAAATGCCTTAAAGCGGTTTAAAACTCATAATTTATTATGCTGCGGCCACACTTCAAGGCGAAGATTCGTGTTCGCGTTGTCGCGACAAAATTTCGTGTTCGCTCTACGGCGAAGAGCTTGGCCACATCAAATAAACCTTCGCTACGTCGCGACAATCTAGAACGTTGCTAAATTAATTTTGCCCTTTGATAGGCGGTATTTTACCGACAGCAGCGCGAAGGCTGTTTGTATCCGCGATGATGATTCGCGACAGGACGAATTTTTTTTATCGCGATAGTGTGGCCGTACCATTAGAGTAAGTAACATAACATACCATTTACATACAGGCACATATTTTGCTTCTGGCCCCACACTAGGATAACCTGTGTCGTAGGAACCAGAAACAGCGAGGTCACAAACATGTAAACATCCAAGACTGGGTTTCTTTTTTTTTTTTGTGCCCAGCCGGGATTCGAACCCGGGACTTCTCGCATGGTAGGCAGATGCGCTAAACCACTGCGCCACAGAGGTCGAAGTATAAATAATACAGTTTTTTTCACACTGTCAGACAGCCTATTAAAAAACATGCCAGTTACCCGACGATGTAACTGTAATTGAGCTACAATGTACTAACAGAATCGAGGCCCTGTGGAGCCTAAACAATAGGGTCCCGTTTTTACTCTTTTACCCAAAAAATACTAATAGCAATCCTTAAAAGAATTATTCCCTCCCTCACACAATTAAACGGCTTTATTGTGAAAGCTAGACACAATAAAATAATTGTGATTTGTACATTTCTCTTTCCCGTTGTTTTTTACCCTTTCTGATTGGCATTGTTATATCGATCACCTTTTTTTTTGAGCTCCGCTGTCCATTGGTTGCCTGCGTCGTAGAGGGACTCTCTGACGTCATCTTTCAGGTGATGTCTGCAATGCGAAATTATCATCTTTATGAACTATCCACATCTTGTTATAATATGTATAAAAATGAATCGCTGAATGTCTACTAAGCGCAAATCTCAAGAACAGCTGAACCGATTCCGCTAATTCTTTTTTTAGAATATTCCTTGAAGTACGAGGATTGTTCTTAAGGAGAGAAAAATTAAAAAAATGCCTAAAAAAGGGAAAGGTTTAAATGGTGAGAAAATATGGAAAAAAAAACGAAAACTCTGGCGGTACGAAGATTGTCGGGATAGCTAGTTAAAAATAAAAAATAATTGTTTATTGCGGAAGAATATTGGCTTTTAGCCATGGTCATACAACCACCGCGTGTGGTACGCGTAACATAACATTTACATACAGGCGCATACATTGCCCCAGGCCCAACACTAGGATACCCTGTATCGAGGGAACCAGAAAGAGCGACGTCACAAATTTTGTCTCCAGCCGGGATTGAACCCGGGACCTCTCGTAGGCAGATGTGCTAACCGCTGCGCCACAGAGGTTGTTGTGTCCCGACCATTGGGCAAAACGTTATTGTCTAGCGGTTAACACGCTTGTCTACCAAACAGAGGTGGGTTCAATTGGGAATGGAAGAAAATATCAGAAGTGCTTGATATTTTTTTTGGTGATAGGAATAACCTTCCTTAACGCGAGAAAAAAGTTTCAATTTTTTCGGCCTCAAAAAAAAAATCTGTGGTGACAATGACATTGACAGCTTTTCAAGGTGGATTTTTTTTTTCATACGTAGCTGACCAAGGTATATATGTCTTTTATGCCGTACCGAGCCCAGAAAGACGAATGAAAAAAAAATTAAGTATATTTAAAAATTAACTACGAGGCCAAAAAAATTTAAACTTTTTTCTCGCGTTAAGGAAGGTTATTCCTATCACCAAAAAATATCAAGCACTTCTGATATTTTCTTCCATTCCCTATTCTCATTAGGGGCCGCCATACTTGATTGATACAAAATGGCCTCAGTCCGGGCGTGTTTCTGTATTAATTTATTTATCCTAGTTTCGGACCAGGGCTTACATTCCGCTAATGCATTGTAACACAATGACAATTCCATGAACGCGTTGATTTCATTCCATTGCCGCTTCAAGTCAACGCGAGCTCGTGTTTCAGTGATTCTAGGCGTCAATGGAATGGATCCGACTATGTAACTGTAATTGTACTATAATCCACTAACAGGTTCGATGCCCTGGCCTAGTGATTGTGCTGTTTGAAAGGAAGGAAGTTGTAGTCACCTGGCCTTCAGCCGTTTGGCGATAAAGAACATGGCGGCGGCACCGACGTAGACCATTAGGGCGCACTCCCACCGCGGGAAGGCGTCCCGCCAGCCGCCCGCGTTCTCGAACCATCGGAACGTGGCCAGCGCCTCGCCAGGACTCCTGTACACGTTCGGGGACAGCATGTGGACGAGCACGTTATCCGCCCACTGACGCCAATTGCGCTCCTCCCTGGGAACGGAAAGATCATCATCATCATCAGGCTATACTAGTCCACTGCTGGACATAGCCCTAGCCTAATGAGCGCCATAGCGCCCTGTCTTCAGCTTGCCACATCCAGCATCTGCCTGCAGTTGTTCGCAGATCGCAGGTCTAGAGGATTTTGTCCGGTAGTCGTATAGTATTCTCTAGTGTTCAGCTACTTCAATCTAGCTGAACATTAATGTATAGGTACTACAATCTCAAAGTATTGGCAAAAAAAATAAAACATATGGTTGATTACTATACACACGACACGACACAAATGCTGATATCATTATGTTGTTTCCACCTCGACAAAAACAAGCAAGGAGAAGGGCAACTGCGAGATTTCAAAGAGTTTTCAGTTTCAGCACATTATTAATAGTCATCATCAACCAATTATGCCCCCAGCGACAGGCACGGGTTTCTTCCCTGAGAAAGGTATAGGCCATTCTCCGGGTGGAGGCTTGTAAGACTAGTCCGTTTTACCCTTTGCGTACAGAACCCTAAAACATGACTTTTTTTACTAAAAAGACGGAATTCCATATTATTTAAATGAGGTAGACGAGCAACCGAAGGACGCGAACTCCGTCTCTGCTTACTGTGATTAAGCTCTGCGAATCGGAGCGAAACCTGGTCGGACTCGTCCGATAAAAACAAACGTAAGTTGATCCGGACCAAAAATTTACAATGAGGTAGACATATGGAGAAGTTATTAAACACTTTGGTTTTGTGCACTCCCCAGTTGATAACCACAGCCCTTCTGTCACGGAAATCCCCTTATCATATCATAACTACACTTTCTATCGGGTTAATAATCATGTCAACGACTCGGAAATGTCAAAATATATCTGACCGATATGAGCAGGTTAAACCGGAAAAAAACATATGAATCCAACAAACGTATAAAAGGTCCGGATCCGGATTTTTTTAACGATTTTTTTTTTGTGTCTGGATAACGGCGGCAGGCTTGCCACTTGTCACGTTGGGACCTAATAAACTCGGCAAAACGTGGGTCCAGCTCTAGTGATTGGTGCCTCTCTCTACCCCCTCGGAGATAACGGGCGTGAGTTTTTTATTTATATTTCGATCCCAAAGACCGACCTAAAACGGAAGGCGGATCCATTGTAAAAAAAAGCGGGGTATAAAGCGAAAAAGCGGTGTATCTGGCAATGCTAGCACCAGGGTGAAGAACTACTATAGAGTACTTGCTACTTCTACTACTTTTATCAACTTTAAAACCGGACAAGCGCGATCCGGCCTCGCCCACCGAGGTTCCGTAAAAAATTGGAGATAATTTTACATAAATCATTATAAATAGTTCAGGAATCGATTGTCGCAGTTTTTTTCTGAGCTTTTCCTGAACTTCAAAAACCGATTTAATTACAAATATACCTATAGTACTCAGATTTCTATATCCTCGTGAGGCCCGACCTCGAAAAGAACAATTGATTTTGTGATCACCTGAGGACATTGGGCCTCACGAGGTTATTTGTAGTATAAGACAATATTACAAGTTATATTTCTAGTTGTACGTCAACGGGAAGTACCCTATTACATATTAATTTTGATTACCTGGAGTGTCAAAGTAAACTTTATTTAAAAACTAAAGAATTTTAAGAAAATATATTTTTTCCATTAAACGAGTGAGTGGGTGGGTATTTCTCCTTAAATCCTACTCACTGTATCGATCCTAGGTTCCTGTCCAGGCTGCAGGTTCTAAACATAGCTTTCACCTTTGTCGAGATTTATAACGTTTAGCTTGTGCAATAATAGTCATAATAGAGAGGGCGTTCGCTAGAATCGACCCCTACATCACGCCACTGAGGCGTATGACGTGAATCCAGTGATGGCTAATAACATAGATGTCTAATTAGCCCAAAAAATAATACCCTACGATGATTTGTCACGTTGCTGTTTCTGGTTCCCGCGACATAGGGCGGCTGTCCAAATGTAAAACACTGAATACGCCTTTTTTCTTTGTTTTCAACTGTTTTGGATATTTTGGGTTTTTCCCGATCTAAATTCAAGACACCCATGCTTCTATAGCTTATATTTAGAGTGTTATTTTCCGTCAAAACACAGAATATCCACGTTTTCAAGTCTGTTGTTGAGAGAACTGTACAAAAAGTGCTCTCCTGTAAAATTTGTGAAATGGAGTATTCAGTGTTTTACATTTGGACAGCCGAGGGTATCCTAGTGTGGGGCCAGAAGCAATGTATGTGCCTGTATGTAGATGTTTAGATTTGTGGGACGGCGGGCGGGGCTTGGCAGTGCACTTGCCACCGTCAGTGCGCCATCTAGCGAGGTGCCTATATGTTTCGAGAGCACAGTAGGTATAACGAACACCAGTAGGCAAGCTTGGCCGTCCGCTGGATTTAACTACCTACGCTCGCTCGAAGGTGCTACAGGGTACCACTGCCACATTTCAATATTGATGTCTCATTTACCAGGTATTTCGAGACTTTAAGGTAGTTATTTATATTATGTGCTTGTTTAGTAAGAATTCTAATAAATTGATACGAAATGATATGTCTAGTTTCTACTCCCAATGTAACAGAGAGAAAAAGTTTGTAATACATTCAACATTTTACTTTCAAGTGATCATACTCGTAATAATAAATTTCTGCCTTTCACACAATCAATTGAAGAGCTCTTTTCCAAAATGCACTAAGTCCACAAAAAAAAGCTAAAAAAGTAGATGATTATGTACAATTACTTACTTTTTCAAGAAACAGTGACGACGAAATTAAATATGTATTCTTTAGATAATCATACTTAAACCCGGTTTCCCGTACGCCAACAATCTGTTAATCTGATGTTAACACCTGTCAAATGTTTTTTCGTATGTACTTTGAAACCGGGAAAATAAAGCCGGCGTCCCACAAAAAAAAATCCATTCCCTTACATGTTCTTTCAAAAAGCACTAATTAAAATATAAGTATACAAGTCAATTACAACGTCGTTACAATGAAACATCGAATAGTACCGACTAAAAATTGAAACAAAAAATACAAAATCGTTTATTTGTGAAAATATTTTTATATCTATAAATCTTAAATGCAATACAATGGTTTTTTTTTAGTTTAAACTATGCGGCCGCCCAGCGAAGTTTGTACGGCATCATAATCAATAAATGTTAAAAGCCGTCCCACACAACATTTGAAAAACACTTCTGTCCGTGCTTGGTACCTAATAATTATTCTGCTAATCGGGCCTTATAGCCGGGGTGTTACTATTTATAGTTTTTTTCTTTATATTAACGAGAACAGACTAAGTTTTTTTTTATGATCAAACAACGAATCTGAGATACTAAGAATATGCGTGCCTGAATTATAAAAAAATACTTCCTCTGAGGTGTCCCTCATTTCGGTTCCTAAGTTATTAATCGGACATGACTTTAGGATGTCGTTTGGCATCCTTGCGTAGCCCGAGCACAGCATCTTTGCGAGCATAATTGAGATTGAGCACTACAATCGTATGATCGTTGAAGCATTTTAAGTAGCCATATCGAAAGATGCAGCTCAATGAGCGTTTTTCCTTTCTTTTTTTTTCTTAGTTCCTTGAGACAATCTAGATGGCGCTATTCGTTTCTACGTACAAAATTGTGATTCGTAGCAATCAATGTCAAAGTTAGTCCACAGATTACTAAACAAGAGAAGGAACCAGGGTTGCTATTCGGACGAGGTTTCTCGTAATAAAAATAAAAATTCAAACCCACAATCCACAGCAAAGACTCCAAAATATCCAAAATCGCACTTATCACCAAACGACAACAGCATTTTTGTTTTTCCGTAATCAACCATAACCAATTCCACAGAACCATAGTATTATTTTTTGCTTTGACGTTTATTATTACGGTACAGCAGCGCCACCTAGGGATTCTTTTCGAACTAAATTTGACATAAGGAAAAACGCTCATTCCTAAAATACGTAATAAGAAGTTGAGAACTACAACACCTCTTGTTCCATGACGTCGCTCGTTCAACGAAATAGAAATTGCACGTTTGAGAACGTTCTACGGAGTAGTTGCAGTCGCTAATTGTACAGCACATCATCCTATACACCCATGCACTCTACTCCGTTGCATTACGGGGACTTTGCAACTAAAATTTGAACGTTGACGTCTGTGCATTAAAATGAGAACTTCATTATAATTAAGAAATTAATTGAAACATGTATCACAGGTTCCGTTACTACGTGCGCTTTGCGTTTCAGGGTGAGTTGCGACCTAGACTGTATATTTACATAAATAAGGATATTAATATAATATATTCTTCAATAGAATACGAGTATAATGAAAATAACTATCTCCGGCAGACTTAACTCAACCCAAGCATGACACCATATTTACATTGCTTTGGGTAGGAGACAGACCACCACCCACCCCCCTACCTGTTGCATCCGATTCTGAGCCGCTAGCGAAGCGTGGGGCGGATAAGAAATAAGTATCATTAGTCGATACTTGAATTTAATGTTTAGACTACGTTAGCCAAGCAGAGCGCTTTTATTTTTCAAAAAACAGACACGCAGTTTAGCGAATGTTATTGTTTAACCCGCTGGCTCGGCGGCTACAAAATAGGCTATTTGACCGATTTCTGAAAGCCATCTCATATTGTTTGTTTGTGTTCATGGAGTTCTCAGAAAGTAGTCATTTTAAATTCTTTCGTGTATTTCTTCTAAAAAAGGCAAACAAAAATTGACTTTTTAATTAAGCCGCCAAAACGCTATCTAGGGCAATATGGCGTCGCACTGGTATTATGACGTCACTTCCCAGTCAACCAACCAATGAACGTAAAAAAGAATGAATGACCGACGCCATTTTTATTGACTTGTGATGTCATCTTAGAATCGGCCAATCCAGACCATTTTCGATACAATGGCGACAGATACAAATTATCAAATTTTATGTTGCGTTTTTTTTTACAAATCATAATTCTTTTTTTAGTTAAAATGCCTTTAAGCGCTTCTTAGACATATAATTTATTCGAATACGTATAAATAATACTGTTTTTTTCACACTGTCAAATAGCCTATTGGTAGCGGGTACTCGGAATCGAAATTAAACCACGAAGGAAATTTTACGACACAGGAAATCCTAGTGTGCAAGTTAGTTAAGAAAGTGACAAAGCTATTCATAAAAAACCTTATATTCATTAACCGTCGCGTCGTTCCAAAGTCCCTTGTGTCAAGGCAACTTATCATTTGCAGAGTTGAGCCAAAGGGTTAAAAAACAAAATGTAGGTAGTACTTGAGATGAGTAAATCAGCGCTTGAATCCGCCATGGGGGCGCGTGGTAGATAGGGCAACTCTTTAAGAGAAGAATGTTTATTTCATCGTAAACCACTTTTGTCGAACGATCTTATACAGGGTGGAATTTTGTAATGCCACCTGAAGGGTAAGTACTCTTAATACTGTAGATAGAAAGAAAACATTCCTTTATTTTTGAAAAGAAAGAAAACTGCATTCAAAGATTTTTTTAAATTTGCTTGCGTCACCCGGTAATCGAACCGACTAAATCTGTGAAAGTCGCACCCTGTACTTTTATTGCATCGATCGTTAGGGTCAATTATAAGGATGAAATCTCTCTAGCAAACTTCATAAATTAAATGAAAGGAAAACAATGAAATCTTAAATTATTAATTCAATGGGTCAAAAATTAAAATAATAATATATAAATAAATGTTAATATAGTTAAAATTATTTAACTAAGGTAACCTCAACAACACGTTCTCCGACAGATGCATTGGGCGACTGGGGTGAATTTTAGGCTACCGCGTTCCCCGGATCTAAATAAACTCTTTTGCAAAAAAAACGGGCACTTTAGATTTTTTTCTCTACTTCAATGAAGAAGAACAAGAAATAGGTTTTGTTAATTTGACGATGTATTGGCATGTTTTTTGAAGCATTCTGGCATGATTCCAAGTTTAAAATTTGAAATTATTAAAAGAAAAATAATGATTATTGTGGATTATTCTAAAATTGCTTTACTAATGGCGCGAATTGCTGAAACGATTTTTATCTGATTACGATATTTTAAAACTTTTTGGATATTTTCTGCAAATTAAACAATTTAATCTTTCTTTTTACATTAAATACCACTTTTTGATATGAGTGATAAAGCGATAAGGGCCGGTAAAATTATAGCCCTACTTGAAGAAGGTTGTTCGCAAACTTACGTGTCTCAGCGGCTAAATGTGAGTCGTTCAACTGTCCAGAGGACTTGGCAACGGTATCAAGAGACTGGTTCGGTCAAAAGAAGACCCGGTTCGGGAAGAAAACGATGCACAGAACCAAGAGATTACCGCTTTTTGGTGAGTCAGGCGTTGCGTAATCGTAAGGCGTCAAGTGTGGACCTGAAGAAGAGCCTTGAAGAAGTAAGAGGAGTAGAAGTTAGCTTGTGGACGGTCAGGAGGAGGCTTTTGGCTGCCAATATCAAGAGTTACCGTCCAGCTCGGGGCCCTAAATTACTCCGTGAGCACCGTGTTGCTCGACTTCAGTTTGCTCGGAACTGTGCTTCAAGGACTCTGGAGGACTGGAATAAAGTATTGTTTTCTGATGAAGCTAGAATCTCTTTGTGTGGAGAGGACGGACGCCGGCGAGTGCTGCGAAGACCACGGGAACGCTATGCGGAAGTGTGTTTCGAAGAAATCATTCCTTATGGCGGGGGCTCCGTTATGTTTTGGGCAGCAATTAATTCGACGGAGCGTACGGAGTTAGTTTTCATAGAAAATGGAACAATAAATGCACACCGGTACATAATGGAAGTCCTAATTCCATATGCACAACCCACATTGACTGCACTTGGGGAAGATTCCATTTTTATGGACGATAATGCTCGCCCGCACCGTTCTGGCGACGTGGAAGCGTACATGCAAGAAGTTGGGATCCGTCGTTCAGATTGGCCAGCTCGAAGTCCTGACCTCAATCCAATTGAGCATGTGTGGGATGTTCTAAAGAGACGGGTAAGATCAGTGCAACCTGCTCCACAAAACATCAGGGAGCTAAAAAGAGTCATTGCAGAAGAGTGGGAAAGTATTCCTCAAAACGTTATTAAAAACATCGTGGAAAGCATGCCCAGAAGGATTCAAGCTGTGATTTTGGCAAGAGGAGGTCACACTCGTTATTAGGTTTTTACATTTGTAACTTTATTTAATTAAAAAAAGTAAAAAAAAACTTGTCTTTATTGCCGACCACTTGTTATTGTTTGGGCGTGTACATCGATTTTAAAGAATCCATCGTTTTTTTTCTTTTATTTGTTCGAATTCACTTCACGCGCATTAATTTACACGATTATAAGTATACAGACTACGTCAAAGAAATAAATTTCATTTAATTAACTAAAATCGACCTTAGAACGTAAATTTCCTTAGGTGCCCGTTTTTTTTTGCAAAAGAGTGTATTTTAGATTTTCTTTATTGGGGGTGGCTAAAAGACAAAGTTTATGCCAAACCAATAAGTTCTGAAGAAGAGTTAAGGCAACGTGTATCCGAAGCAGCCCGGACCATATAGAAAATTATTTTATCAAAATTCAGTCGTTATTTTGTTAGACGGTGTCACTTATGCATAAGAGTCGGAGGGAGACAGTTTGAGCATTTACTGTGAACTAATTTATCAGTTAATTAAACCGAACTTTAATTCAATATTAAAATATTAAAATAAACCAATGAAGCTAAACACGTGTTTTATTGTCATTGAACTTTTATCCAACCGTTAGCCAGAAAAGGCATGATAAATAAATGCCTTATCGTAGCGTGAGGCAAAAATTTTTACCTGTTAGCGGTGGCTTGCTGAGTTCCGATGTTTAATCGGGCATTGAAAATTCCAACATTACTGAATTAAGATGCATGTGTTATACCATTCTGGAATTGGCATAACACACACATGTTTCTGGAGTTGTTTGCTCATTTAGTATCTAGTAATTTATTTTTCACGGCGGGTGGTCAAAGTTGAAAATAATATTTCGCTGTAAATTTATTCCAAGTTTAATCCAGTATTTTTGCACATTTTATATTAGTTACCGACAAAATAACACTTCCGTAATTTTATTTACCTATTAGTGACCGAGTACAACTAAAAAAATACCAAACACGAGGGTTATCTAACTTAATGCAAGCACTGAACTTGTTAAAAAACGTGAAAATTTAGAAAAAGTTTAAATTGGCAATATCTCGAAAACCGTGCAACTTTTACTGAGGTCATGTTAGGTTGGTTCGATGCCTCTTGAGTAGGGCTATCTCCGGTGTCACTGTGACGTGTCATTTTTGGAACACGCTAGCACAGGGCCCGTCCATTAATCACGTGAGGCTTGAAAGGGGGGGAGGGGTTTGACAAAAATCACGAAATGTCACAAGGGGGGAGGGGGGGTGTAGTAAGATATCACGTGTATTTAATTTTTCAAGCGCGCACGCGTTCAACACGCGCGCTTGCGCGCGCAAGACAATTCTAGTTCTAAAAAAATTAAGATTTGTTGTAGATACGAAAAATACACGTGATGTTGGGTGGGGGGTGGGGGGTAGTCTTAAACCTTACCATGTATCACCAAGGGGGAGGGGGGGTTAAAAAATGCTTAAAAAAAGATTACGTGATTAATGGACGGCCCCACATTAGCTGACCCGGCAAACGTTTTTTTGCCAAATAGGGGTATGAAATACCTAATCTCAGACCGTTATTTCGCAATGGGAGTTATCTAAGAAAATTGGTGTGAAAGATGAACGAACGGTAACGCCCGTAACATGGAATGGGTGCATAACTGCATACGTGTTAATCGTGTTATAACCATACACAAATTGTAATGGCCTTTCTCCGAAGTAGAACAACTATTTGCAGGAAGTTGTGACAATGTTAGGGCATGCAAAGCGCGAATTTAATTAAATTATGTAGGTACTTAAGCCCTTTCCCTTCAGCCACATTCGTAACCAAATTTTCGTAACCAGTTACGAATGTGGACTTTTTATCGCTGTTTCGTAACCAGCTACAAGCCAGTTACGAATGTGGATTTTTTTTTCATTTTCGTAACATGGTCTCCTGGTACTTCCACATCCATCCGGCTCATTGAGGCTTTATATCAAATACCGCTTCTTACCTTATGCCCGGTTCCTATAATATACGCCTACCGGCTACGGTCCGTTTTCCATACAATTTATTGACGGTTTGTAGGAATTTAGTAGGAATTGTAACCGATCGTAAGCAAAAACGAAGCGTTTTGTGGATATTGGAACCGGGCATTAAAGTCTAAATGTCTAACTGAAACCTCTTTGACATGTGTGGTCTCCTGGTACTTCCACATGATATAATGCCGACACTAGTATTACAAAAACAAAAATATGAATAAATGAATAGATTTATTTGTCATTTTGTCAAAACTTGCAGTTCCTATCATATTGCGACCAAGGAGACACAAATGTCGTTCCAGTATATTATACGCACTGCTCCTTGAAAAGATTGAAAAACAGACACGAGACGAGGTTATTTACTATAATACAGGATCAACTATTATATAAACTTTTTTAAATGCGACTTCGAAAAAGAACAGATGAACGCTGTAAAGAAAACTTTTCCTGACGCTGTTGTATCTGGATGCTAGAGTCTGACAAGCGAGTCCTGGGACGCGATTTATTTCGAATTCTTCATATGGCCACACTGACTGTCAAAGTTAGGTATTTCAGCTGCAAGTAGTACAGCCCAAACAGTTTGATACTCGTCCTAGATTTAAACAAGAAAAAACCTTTTGTTTCTATTCAACATAATTTTACCTATGTTTTAGTATGTACATACGAGTAATAATGTTTTAAAGCAAACATGAATTATTTCTTGTTGTAAGGTCTGTCGGATGACGAAAATGTTAAACGTCAGATCGAAGACTTAGTCAAAGAACTCAAAGATGTTGAGAAAAAAGATATGAATCAGATTTTGTTTATGGTTCAGCATTAATAAATGTTTATAAATTTATGTGGTGCATCTTTATTATCCCTGTTTTTGGTGGAGTGGAAATGTTGGTTTTGATGTAGTTAATGTTTTCGTTTTGTTTATATTTATTTATGTTTGGACAAAATTCATTGGAGACTCCAAACTAATTAAACAAATAATCAATTTAAGCAAAAGTATCAAGATGGTGGTGGCGTAGTGGGGTTGACCCTTGCTTCTCGATCTTGAGAGTCTGGGTTCGAACCACGCATGTACCAATGACTTTTAGTTACGTACATTTGTTTGTACAGCAACACCATTCGCTGATAAATTGTGCCCGGATAACGGCGACAGGCTTGCCACTTGTCACGTTTGGGACCTAATAAACTCGGCAAAACGTGGGCCCAGTTCCAGTGACTGGTGCCTCTGTCTACCCCTTCGGGGATATCGGGCGTGAGTTTATATTATTATTATTATTATCAAGATGGTTTATTCAGACGATATGTAGGGTTATCAACTAAAAGATTTTTAAATTTCCCGCCAAAGGATTGAGCCACGACTCACTTGTCGCACTCTACTTTTATTTTAATAGGGCGGTGTGGAAGAAGGCAAAAGAAATGATGATATGCGAAAATAAAAAGGAGCGACATATTGTCCGTTTATGTGCGAGTCTTCCTTTTTCTCTTTCATTTTGGGTACTAAGACATTTAGACTTTAAGGTATAATGAAGCGGTTTTTGATATAAAGCCTCAATGAGCCGGATGGATGTGGAAGTACCAGGATACATGGCTAAGAGGTTTCAGTTACGAAAATGGAAAAAAATCCACATTCGTAACTGGCTTGTAGCTGGTAACGAAACAGCGATAAAAAGTCCACATTCGTAACTGGTTACGAAAATTTGGTTGCGAACGTGGCTGAAGGGAGCCCTTTTAGGATATTTCTGAGGAAAAACTCATAGAAAACAAAATCTAATTGGTATCTAATTGGTAATAACTCGCAACGCGATGCCATGGGTGTGTCTTTAACGTTATACTACTTCTTTCCCCTTTTCTACTTGCATAAAATATTACTGAAGGTATTTACTGTTGAAGGTATTTAATTACTGTGGTGACACCTCACCCATACATTGATAGATATATTTTCGTCATCTTTTAAATGTGTACAGTGTACACTCATGATCATTACGTAATACCTACTGAATGGCTTCCTTATCTTAAGGTCTAAGTAGCTAATAATCCAATTTCAAATCAATTTTAACATTAGGTATAGAAAGTTACTCTTTTTGAAACTGCATTAAATTTATGTGAAACTAGCTGTCCCGGCAAACTTCGTTCAGCAAAATTCTTCGTATTTTTTCCATATTTTCTCACCATTAAAAACTTCCCTGGTATTCCAAAAACATAAAAAACCAAAAATCTGCCAAATCTGTCCAGCCGTTCTCGAGTTTTAGTGAGACTAACGAACAGCAATTCATTTTTATATAGTTATAAAAGAAGAAGAAGAAGATCCATATTTTCTCACTATTTAAACCTTCTCTGGAATTCTACAAACATAAAAAACCAAAAATCTGCCAAATCTGTCCAGCCGTTCTCGAGTTTTAGTGAGACTAAGGAACACCAATTCATTTTTATATGGTTATAAAAGAAGAAGAAGAAGATCCATATTTTCTCACTATTTAAACCTTCTCTGGAATTCTACAAATATAAAAAACCAAAAATCAGCCAAATCGATCAGCCGTTCTCGAGTTTTAGTGAGACTAACGAACAGCAATCCATTTTTATTTATAAGAAGAAGATAACTTGAAAATTTGAAATAATTGTGGCATCTCCTAAAAAGTTATTGGGGGACAAAGCGTACTAATTCTCCTAAATTTATGCACAATTCATTCTCAAAAATTCTCTGAACAGGTTTTGATTTTTGGCAACCTAATTTCTTGCATTTGTCCATCACTATGTCAGCTCTGTTTCTATCGTAATTAGCTTCACAAGTAGGTATGTACTCTAGGCTCTTTTACTAACGAATTATCCTGTTTTCATCTTTATTGATTGTAACATTGCGCTACACTCATTGCTCTGGGTGCATCTCCATAGAGTTGACCCTCCTTTAATTGTGACATTTAATCAAATTGTACCAGTGACCATTCAGCACTGCAGTACACGACTGTTGTTTTGACTCTCGATGAAAGTAAATATTTGTTCTTTGCCCTATTTTCCATCCAGAACTTAGAAGTCAGAACACAACACAAAATTGTCTTTGTTGAAAAGCAATTTCAGTCGATGCCGGAAACAAACGAGTAATGCTAATCACAGAGAAAATAATCACTCAATTCACCAATAAAAATATATGATATACCTAATACAAGTAAATAGACCAAGGATGTATGTACATACATACATATAATTTTAATTTTTATTCTATTTTTAACATAATTGTTCAGTCATTTTGAGAATTGGACGATTTGCTATAAGGACGTTCGCAGCAGAAGCAATCTGATAGTTGGCGGTTTTGCTGCGTGGACGTTTTGCTAATTAGGCATACTGTTCATTAGATTAGATTAGAACTCTTTATTGTCCACACCAGAAAGAGAATATACATTTGAAACGTTACAATGTAGACGTTTTGCGCTGTTGGACGTTTTGCTACTTTTGATAGGGAAACGTAAAGTGGCCATGTATGGCGACACTGCCAGGGCGGCCTGCCAGTGCCCGACTGTGCCGGAGAGCATAAAAAATAAATATCTAGCTAATACCTTTAAAGAAGCAATTCTTAGCAAGCGACATATATAATTATATTACCAGATACGGGTATGAAAAATAGATAACGACCTATTCTCAGACTAAACTATATAAAATTTCATCAAATTTGGCCAAGCCGTTTCGGAGGAGCATACGCGAGAATTTTATATAAGTATTAGAAAGAGAAATATAATCCAAACCTCGGAAACGGCTTCAACGACTTTCATTAAATTTTGTTTGCAAGGGCAATTAATCGATCGATCTAGCTAGATTTATTTTTAGAAAACGTTGTTTTATCCGTAGTTTCAAGCAATAAAAATCTGCTACAATATCATTAGAATACGAAGGTATTTTTGTACTTCGATCACTTCGGACCGTTAAAAACCGGATGCAGGAGTAGTGGAGAAGCTTATTAGTATTCTTGTGTGTTACTAAATCGGATCGGTAATTAACGTTTGCCGGACCGGAGCAGTAAAGGCCCTTACTTGACTCTTTATTGGAAGAGTCCGACCACTCTGATTCGCAGAGCCTAATTATGGTCAGTAGAGACGTAGGTTGTGTCTTTCACTGCGAGCGCCCACGCCCCAATGTGGAGTGATTCGCCGGCAACTGCACCGGTGGACGACCGCCCCCCTCCCCCCGCGCACGCCCACCGCGGAGCCTGTTGTTTCCTCGTCGTCAATGTCACAAGGCTCTCATCTTCATGGAGCATCTATTCAGATTTTCTCTTTTTTTTCCATACTTTCGTAAAACCGGATTCCAAGTCGACCGTAGAGCGCACACGGATTGATTTGTGTTTTTCTTTAGAAAATATACTTATAAGTATATACGAATCATCGAGACTCGAACCGGCTTCTTTTGGTTTTGGGACCGCCTTATTACCCACCTGAGATAAAGACGTTTTCTAAAAATTAAACTTAGCTTGATCAATTATTCGCCCCCCAAACTCCCTCGCGTACTAAATTTCATGAAAATCGTTGAAGCTGTTTCCACGATTCCGATTATATTATATACATCTATATATATAAAAGGAGAAGCTGACTGACTGACTGACTGACTGACTGACATATCAACGCAGGTCCTAAACTATAAGGGTTAGAAACTTGAAATTTTCCACAAGGCTTCCTTTTGTAACGTAGGGGAGCACTAAGAAAGGATTTTTGAAAATTCATCCTCTAAAGGGGTAAAATGGGGGTTCAAAGTTAGTATGAAACTTTGCCGTTTTTGAAGTTATTCGAATGAAATTTGGTACGAAGGTTTTTCATTTAAAATTATGAAACACGTATAAAATAGTTTTTTAAAAATCATCCCTTAAAGGGGAAAAAGGGGGGTGCAAACTTAGTATGAACTTTGCCGTTTTTGAAGTTATTCGAATGAAATTCAGAATGAAGGTCCTTCATTGAAAGTCATGAAAGACGTGTAAAGTAGTTTTTCGAAAATCATCCCTTAAGGGGGAAAGAGGGGGTTGCGAAGTTAGTATGAAAGCTCTTTCGCATTGCAAACACTTTACTCAACTAAAGCCCACGCGGACGTAGTCGCGGGCAACAGCTAGTACATACATATTAATAAACAAGCATTGCTCGTTTCTTTAAACGAGATTAACCTCCTCAGTCCTGTGTCGACAAAATAACAATAGAAAACAACTGTTAGGTCAGGACTGAATATGTTAGATAGACAATGGCAACGCGGCGAACTTAATGCTACAAGAATAAGCTAGTTTCCCAAAAAAATGTAATTAGTCCGTCTTTTAGATTATTCAAAAATAAGGGACACGTATTTTTTTATTTGTAAATTAGACCAAAAATGACAAAGATATAGCCCATTAAAGTTACGTGTGACGTCACGCCGTGCTGCATTTTGTAGCACTGAGTGACGTCACACGTGACTTCAATGGGCTATATCTTTGTTATTATTTGTTTAATCGAAAAAAGAAAAAATACGTGTCCAATATTTTTTTATAATCTAAAATACGGACTGAATAGAATTAAATTATTTTGACCCTGGAAACTACCCTATTTTCTACCAGTCAACCCCAGGAGGAAAATAAGTCATATACATATGCAAATTTTGTTTGCTTGTTACGCTTTATTGCACAAAAGTAAAAAAAATACATAAAACTTAAATAACAGGAAAATAAATTCATTTTTCCAAAATCAAATTCACTTTTTTATCAAGGGTTTGTTTAAATGCCGACCAATAGAATGAATTTAAATACATATATACTAGTCAAAACAAAATAAGGGCCACTGAGTCATTTCAACTATCGGGTCGTTTTTACAACTTGAAAGTGTTCTTAAGTGACAAATTCTTTTGTGTGGTTGTTACCCTAAGTGTTAACAAACATATATCGAGAGTATTACAACTGCATAATTTGTGAAATGGGTAAATCCCAAAAACAAACAATATTTAAAGTAAAAGTTTTCTATTCCCGCCTTTTTTCATCTTTTTTTTTAAGAACGAAATTGAGCTTCGCCGTTCGATATTTAAAGTTGATGACTATTATACTCATACGAAGACAAGACTGAATAGCGAAGCGACCTCCTTTGTAAAGTTTGACATTTTTTTGTAACCACTTAAATTTACCCACACTTGAAGCTGCATTTTAATGTCATTCAAAGTGTGGATTTCTTTGTGTACACATTATTTTTTGCTAAATTAGTGCCTAAATAAACATTGGCTTACAAAATGCCGAGAATTTGAAGACATATGGACCTTCAAACCACAACTAGAGCCAAAACATTTATGGCGGGGTTGTGTTGCCGCTATATTTTCACCGGCACAGACAAGGGAAGTGAGGAAAAGAATTGATCTTATTTAGGTCACTCTGGAGTATAATCAGGAAGATCGGGAAAACACAAAAGCAAAATAGAAAGCGGAAGGTAAAATTCATCACGTAACGTCAAACAGTACACAGCTCGGCGACATCGGTCTTGCGCATGTGCTGTTTGTCGCGTCTAGTGATGTGTGTAGGCACCGCTAGTGCTGTGCCGCCACACCACCCCCCTTGGAGATGGAAGGTCCTGCGGAAAAATAATCAGGAAATCTGACGACACGCCCAGATCGTGTGGTTCTGGTTAAAACTGGGGTTTCCGTAGAAGCTTTCGATGTTTCAGTTGGCAAATCTTTGCTTTTAAACTCCGAAGTTGTTGTTGTAGTTGTGTACGCAGGTTTCACTCGATCAATGGAGACTGTCACTGGTCCTCTTAATAAATCCAAAGTGACAGTTTTATCGGTCATGCTCAAAACACGATATGGTCCAGTGTAAGGTGGTTCTAAAGCACCTCGAAGTGCGTCCGTTCTTAGGAATACATGCGTCGCGTTTTTTAGATCGCCGTGTATGAAAACTGCATTTTGTGCGTGTCTGGATGCATGTTGAGGACGTAAACGAGAGATGTGCGCCCTTAGCTGAGCGACAAAGTCTGGTGGTTGTATGGTGTGTGCGTGAGTGTTTTGAAAGAACTCACCAGGTAACCTTAAGGGCTCACCATATACCAGTTCTGCCACGGAGCATTGCAGATCAGGTTTCCACGCAGTTCTCATGCCGAGAAGAACGACAGGTAAGATGTCAGTCCAGCTCTTCTCACCATGTGCCATAATAGCAGCTTTGAGGGTCCTGTGGAGACGCTCGACCATTCCGTTCGCCTGAGGATGATAAGCAGTCGTGTGGCGTAGTCGGATACCACAGAGATCTGTCAAAGATTTAAACAATCGTGAGTTGAATTGACGACCCTGGTCTGTTGTCACAGTCTCTGGGCAGCCAAAACGCGATATCCACATCTCATAGAAAGCTTGAGCCACTGTTTCTGCCATTATGTCTGTTAGTGGCTTCACTTCCGGCCATCGGGTGTACCGGTCAATCGCAGTTAGACAGTACTTGTAGTCACGTGATGGCGGTAAGGGTCCTATGAGGTCTATGTGTACATGGCTGAATCGGACTGCTGGCAACTGGAAGTTACCGATTGGTGCTGACGTGTGTCGCTGGACTTTTGAGCGTTGGCAGTCTGAGCATTGTTGAACCCACGAGCGAACATCTTTTCGAACTGAAGGCCATACGAATCTTTCGGTGACAAACTTCGTGGTTGCCCTGGATCCTGGTTGGCTGAGGCTGTGGAGAGCAGAGAATATCTGACGACGCAACTCCTTCGTTATGAAAGGACGAGGCCTCGTGAGAGAAACGTCACAGTAGAGCGTGACGCTTGTACCGGGTACGGGTACTTGCTCCAGCTTGAGTGCCGAAGATCCACTGGACAGAAGTTCCTGAAGTTCTGAGTCAGTTTGTTGTGCCTGTGCAATCGTGGTAAAATCTGGCGGAGAAGATATGGCTTCAATCCTGGAAAGAGCATCAGCGGGGATGTTGTCTTTCCCGGCGATATATCTAATATCCGTCGTGAATTGCGATACAAAATCTAAATGATTGAATTGCCTTGGTGAGCATTTGCGATCTTTCTGTTGGAACGCAAACGTGATCGGCTTGTGATCTGTGTAAATCACAAAATGCGTTCCTTCGACCATATACCGGAAATGCTTGACGCTCTCGTAGATGGCGAGTAGTTCTCGGTCGTAAGCGCTGTAATGTTGTTGGGTCTTACTCATCTTTTTCGAGAAAAATGCGAGAGGCTGCCAACATCCGTCAAACATCTGCTGGAGTACCGCTCCCAAGGCTGTGTTTGAGGCATCAGTCACGAGGGCTAACGGTGCGTTCATAACAGGGTGAGCTAGTAGCGTGGAGTTAGCGAAGCTTTTCTTGCAGTCATCGTATGCTTGTAAGAGTTCTGGAGTCCAAGCAAGTGGATGTGTCCCCTTTACCTTTGGGCCAGTAAGCATGTCATGAAGTGGTGCTTGTAAGTCAGCTGCATGTGGGATAAAACGCCTATAAAAGTTAAGCATTCCCAGAAATCTGCGAAGGCCACTTACGGTCTTCGGAGGCGGGAAATCCTGTATAGCCTTGACTTTATCTTCGAGCGGTCGAGTACCTTTTTCAGAAACTAAGAAACCGAGGAATGTAACTTCGCTGAGTCCAAAAGCGCACTTGCCTTCGTTTATCATCATGCCGTAGTCATGTAGGCGTTGAAAAACGCATTCCAGATGTTTCTGATGCTCGACATGGTCCTTCGAAAACACCAGTATATCATCGATATATGAAAAACAGAAGTCCAGGTCTCTTAGTATTTCATCGAGGAATCGTTGGAACGTCTGCGCCGCGTTCATCAGACCGAATGACATGTACGGAAATTCGAATAAACCGAATGGAGTGGTAATTGCCGTTTTCGGGATGTCCTCTGGATGCACAGGTATCTGATGGTAGGCTTTCACTAGATCGATTTTGGAGAACACTGTGCAACCTGCCAGTCTATAGGAGAAGTCTTCTATGTGTCTGATTGGGTATCGGTCGGGAATCGTGCGTGCATTTAAAGCACGATAGTCACCGCATGGTCTCCAACCATCGTTCTTCGGTGCCAGATGTAACGCAGAAGCCCAAGGTGAGTCAGATCGACGAGCTGTACCATTACGTACCATTTCCTCAAACTGTTCCTGAGCGATTTTCTTGCGATCTGGTGCAAGTCGGCGTGGCCTGGTAAACACAGGTGGTCCAGCTGTTGTACGGATGTAATGTTCAGTGGAATGTTTTACCTCTCGAGTTAAACCGGGTGGCTTGGTAAGGCTGGGGTAGCGAGCCAGGAGTTTGTGGTACTCACTGTCACCTGTGATAACCTTGACGCTAGCCAAATTGCAGCGCTTGAGTAATCCAGAAGTAGAAAGGGTGGTTAGGCTGTCCAGTAGTTGTCTGTTTCTGCAATCAACAAGTAAACCGTAATGTGAGATAAAATCAGCGCCAATTATTGGTTTGTCCACATTTGCCACCACGAAATTCCACGTAAAATCACGCCGCAGACCTAAGTCTAGATGCAAGGTAAGTGTTCCAAACGTGTCAATTATTGTGCCATTTGCAGCAGTTAATTTGTAACCGGTTGCTGACTTGGACCGCCGTAGAAAACGACGAGGTAAGACACAAAGATCAGACCCCGTATCTATTAGGTACTGAGTCTTAGTTTTCCGGTCTGTTACAAAAAGGCGGCTAGTCGTAGTTTGACAGTCGTTTGCCGCCTCGATTGACTGTCTTGTCAGTTTTTTTTAAAGTTGCACGGTGATATGCATTTTCGGGCTTTGTCACGGAAAATACTGTGATACCAGCACATTCCTGGTGTTTTGCTCCTGCTCCGACCTCTGCTCTTGGACCTTGATTCGTCTCGACGAAATGGACGCCCTTCACGTAGATTGAGCTGTGATATCTGCCGACTGAGCTCGGTTTGTACGCGCTGGGTAATTAGGACGTCTAACTTTTTAAGCAAATCGTCAAAATTGTCCGTTGACGACGTACTGGCTACCTGGTGAACGGGTGAAGATGCCACGTTCTCGTTAACGTTGGCCATCGTAGCCGGCGAGCGCAGTCTCCGTGCGCTAGAGGGTCACCAATATGGCGGGGTTGTGTTGCCGCTATATTTTCACCGGCACAGACAAGGGAAGTGAGGAAAAGAATTGATCTTATTTAGGTCACTCTGGAGTATAATCAGGAAGATCGGGAAAACACAAAAGCAAAATAGAAAGCGGAAGGTAAAATTCATCACGTAACGTCAAACAGTACACAGCTCGGCGACATCGGTCTTGCGCATGTGCTGTTTGTCGCGTCTAGTGATGTGTGTAGGCACCGCTAGTGCTGTGCCGCCACACATTGATCCAAGAGGGCCATTCGCAGCGTTCTGTGGCTTTGCAGCTAAGATATTCTCGTCGAGCCAACCAGAATGCTTGGAACCGTTTTCAAGAAACTGGCAGTGTATCCAGAAGGCGGGGATCTGGTAGAAATCGAGTAACTAGCTCACAGGAAGACCGTTACATACGTTTGACTGCGCGCAGAGAGCGATTTGTTACTGCACGCTCCCTACAAATCCGCTTGCGCCAGACCACTGGAACCCGCGTTAGTAACCAAACTATCAGAAATCGGTTGCATGAAGACCAGCCGTTTTCTAGAAGATGTGTAGTGCGGATTCCATTAACAAGCGCGCATCGTGCAAACCGATTATCATTCGCAAGGCAGCATCAGGACTGGAACATAAATTATTGGAGCACTGTATTGTTCACTGATGAGAGCAAAGTGAATTTTTTTAGGGATGATCGTAGCATAAGGGCTTGGAGACGAGAAGGTGAGCGATTTTCCGATGCCTGCATCCACGAAAGTGATAGATTTGGGGGTCCCAACGTAATGGTGTGGGGAGGAATTTCTCTAATTGGTCGAATGGAGCTCGCTATCATCAACGAAGGCACAATAACGGCTCAACGGTATATTGAGGAAGTCATAAGACCCCATGTGATGCCGTATGCAAAAAGATTTGGTGCAAGTTTGAAGTTAATGCACGACAACGCCCTTGCCCATACAGCTAGAGCCACCAGAGAAGTTCTAAACGAGGCTGGTATTACAGGTCTTGCCGTGGCCTGCCAACAGTCCGGACCTCAACTCAATCGAGCACATGTGGGATTTGTTAAAGAGAAGCGTCCGCGTTACAAACCAACCTGTGCATAATGAAAGACAGCTCATCAATGTGCTTAAATCAAGCTGGGAACCAATTTTACAAGAGACAGTGCGACACCTGGTGGAGAGTATGCCTTCCAGGCTTCAAGAATGTGTTGGGAAACGGGGAGGACACACACGATACTGAAAAAAGGTAAAAACCAAAACAAAATATCGCTTTATTTTAATTTTAACTTATCGTACCAATAACGATATTTTAACTAAAAATTAATATTTCGCAAAAAAAACATTAAAAAATGTTCTTTTTCCAATAAAATGTCCTTAATTAGCATTTTTAAATTACCGATTGATCAACCCCTTAAAATAAATCATTCATCAACCATTAAACAAAATACATGTTTTATAATACTAAAAATACATGGTGGCCCTTATTTTGTTTTGACTAGTATAGATACGTACCCTGGCTATGTTCGTGTTTTATTGAGTTACATACATGGCTCCAATAGTAAACCGATGAGCACACGAAACCAGTTTGAATGACCCACTCATTTACACAACAAGGGACGAGATTGATTGCGAGCCACAGTGCCAAGCAATCCCAGCGCATACTAACTACCTATTTGGATTAGGCGCATGATGCACCCTTTTCAACCGATTTCAAAAATGAAGGAAGTTCTCAATACGTCGGAATATTTATTTGTCTTTATTATGTTGAAGGCCGAAGGTTTGCTGGAAGATAATGCTTCCTGTATTAAGCACGCCCTTGTAAGAATTCTAATTAAGACTTTTTTAAGTACGTTTCCAGATTAGTCACCGCCTAGAGCGAGTTGGAGTATTATTTTTTGTTTGAAAGGGTAGACTGCGTAGGTGTTCCTACCCGATGATGGAATACTGGAGTAATCGGGAGATCACTTGAAAATTTTACTTGGAACACTTGAAGCGATTTGGGTTTTGACACTCGTGCAACTTCTTCCGCAGGACACAATTCGACAGAGTCGTAATATTCACAACAATGTATTTAAAAAAATAAAAATAAAAACTGACTTCAAAACAATACAGCAATGAAAGCAGCAGAGAAATAAATTAAACGAATAATGCCCGTTTTCACCGACTAACACGTAGGCTCCTCCTAACTAGGTAACCCTTTTCTTAGGTGACCCCCTATATAGAGTACTCAGAGTACTAACTTAAATTCAGTTTCACCAATCATCACGTGTCTACAGTCCGTTTTTTAATTCAATGCAAAACAATAATTTAAGGGATGTTACCGTTATAAAATATATGGGTGAATATACGGTATTTGATTTTTTTGTGTCCCAGAAGGAAATGTAATCTGTTCCATTCAATATTGATAATTTCTCTATTTGACACAATTTTTAAATGTTTAATGATGAGGGCCAGAAGATTTTTCCATTTTTTTTAATTTCATAAGCACCAGAGGAAAATGTGTTACCAGAGGACTGACACTACTGGCAGAGTAGTCACAAATTAAAGCAGGGAAGTGACAGGCCATTGATTATAGCTAAGAAAGGGGACACGTATTAAATAAAACATGAAATATGCCAGAGGAGTGACAAAATCGAACAAAACCTACAAAAACATATCACTCGCTTTTCTGATCACCGTTTAACGTAATACATGACATCTACACACAATAAACATTGCATTGTGAAAATATACAATTTCGTAACTATAAAATACAAAAACATAGACTTGCCAGAGGAAATACTCCAACGACTGGCAGAAACACGCTATCCTACAGTGAATCGCAAATTGACGCTTTATTATAGGAATTTTGCTTAACGTCATTAGCTTGTTTCTAACTTAACACTATTGTATGCGCGTAGTTCATGGACAAAAACATACCTTTGTGGTTTTAAGTCAAATTTTACTTCTTTGAGTTTCGCCAGATGAAGTGACATTATTGTAACGTGACATGAAAGTAAGTTATTTTTCTTTATATTAATAAAAAAAAATACTGTATATTTTGATGAAATATGTTTCGATGTTTATAAAAGCATATGATCATTTTAAAAAAAACATAATGGCATACGTATTTAAAAATATCTCGCCATAAAATCATTATAATCTAGAAATGGGGAGGCCAGAGGAGTATGCATTTACAACTATTTTTAATGATTAATGTCTTTAATTAAACAATTATCGTGCATAGACTATGTGGGCCAAATAAAAGACCATATTCTTTAATGCTTAAGCATACGGACGCAATAATATAATAAGTTTAACATAATATTTGTCCATGGACCATAGAAATTCAAATAGCGTATATTGACCCATATAAGTTTACTCGGTAGATTTTTTTTTACCGTGAATAGAAGACTTGTGTGACCAAAATCCTTTTCTTTTTTTTTTATTAAATACTGACCAACGATTGAAGACATTAAAGTTTAATTTCTCTTAAGAGTTAAGTCTAAATACAAACACCTACGTAGCACAAACAATTTTTACTTCGAAGTAAAATGGGGTAAAGTGGTTTTTGCGTATTAGCAACATTCAGACATTGGATTGTATTGAGATGTCAACGTGACTGTTTTATTTTTTTGCATTGAACTAAAAAACAGACTGAAGGTATCCCCTAGTTAAATTACAGTTTAGTCTATGGTCAATTTACCGGTAAGTTTCATTACTGAGTTTTATGAATATTAATCTATATAATCGTTAAGCTTTAACATGTTTTGTTTCATAATAAATACAACGTATTTCTTTTAAATTAGCCAAAAAATATCAATGGTATGGCTGTAGGTAGGGGAATAATTGACACTACTAAAAAAAATTTTGACTGACACGACAGTTCCAAAACAAACTGTCAGTTATCTATTACTTACGGCAAGGGGGGCTACAAAATCAGTCCCTTAAGTTTAAGGGTACACCTAACGCCATAAGTGACGAATAGATATTAGTGAAGTAATAATAATATTAATAATGTGTCTAGTGTTCAACAAATCCACGAGTAATATTCTTTAAATTTGAAAGTTTGTTATTTAAACTAAGAAAACTACTATGAATAAAATATTTGATTTTGATTTCGAAAACGAATCAACCGTTACGGAAGGGCGCCATAAGTGACGAATAGATATTAGTGAAAACGAAGCACCTAAAAAGGATAGGTCTCGTACTCCACTTCGAACGACGACAGCTCAATGCTTGATACCTCGATGTCCCCACAAAACGTACCATTCGTACCTACGTTTTGTCGGTGGATAGTTACCTGGAAAGATCAGCACCTCGAAGGGTTCCTACCTCGTGCGGAGCGCAATCTGCTTACCTCTACAAGAAGATTGGTAAATACATTCTGTCCTAAAAGTACCCCGAAATTCTCATTTTAAAATCCCATCATCATCATCAACCCATTTTGTCCCCACCGAGGGGCACGGGTCTCTTCCCTGAGGAAAGTATAGGCCATACTCCACCACGGGGGCCTAGTCCGGATTGGTGGGGGCTTGTAAGACTAGGCTGGTACTGTCAGAAGTTTTCAAGCCGCCCTAAGGCCTCTGACTTGGCTTAACGACTGCCATCTATCAACGGCAGCCGGCACCAACTGCATAACGTGCCTTGCGAAGCACGGAACCGCTCGGAAAAATGCCACTAGCGTTAGTCATAGACGGTGACCCATCCATGGACTGAACGCGCCGTATGTTACTTAACCTTAGTGATCGTTTACTATCGTTTGATAGATTACTGAGGCAACCCAGGCTACGAGCGATTTTAAAATCCCCTGTCCTTGATTGGTGGTACAAAATAACTTCACCTCTATCGAGTATTTTGTGACTAATTAACGTTTCTGACAAACAACTTTTGTTCTCGTCGTTTTTTTAATGATTTAGTAATGATCTTGAAGTAAATTCTGCGTTGCAAAAGAAATGTCTTGTGCCGAAATGATTCAAATATAACTAACACATGTCATGGCATTCGCAAATAATTCTATGTCCAAAACACAGGCATACAAGTGGTGTAAATGATTCAAAGCGGGACGTACAATGGTCGAAGATTTACCGCGGGCTGGAAGGCCATCCACTACAAATGACGATGATCATTAAAGTCAATAAAGTGAAGCTAAGGAATATTATCAATTAGGAATATTATCTTAGTCATGAGGCGTTTGCACGAAGCAATTCGTCGCAACCGGCAAAATTTGTGGGTGGAAAACACATCGATTTTTGATCGATCGAGTTTTTGGGCAAAATATTCGACGAAAATCGCTCCGCAAGCACCTTACTCGCCAGATATGACACCATGTGCCATGTGCTACCATGGCACCACTATTTTCTCTTTCTTAAACTTAAATTACCGCTTCGCGGAAAGCGTTTCGAGGCCACAGAGGGGCGGTCAAAGAAAATACGAAAAAGGCGTTCAAAGCCACCCCGATTTCGGCCTATGAAAAGTGTTTCGAGAGTGGTTGAATCGCTGGCGTAAGTGTATTGCATCCAGTGGAAGTTACTTTCAAGGGGACAAAATAAATTTGTATGATTAAAATTACCCGTTGTATTTTATTTACAATTTCCGGGTACTTTTGGGACACATTAGTATATCAACATCTAGCCTAAAACGTATCGCGAATGTAAAATATAATTAACTAAGTGGCTAAAAACTAAAACATATAATGAAACTGATACACTACTATTGAGAACAACCTAAACTATACATACATATATACAATGGCAGAAACATACACTAACACTATCTTACACATGCGCCTAAACAACCCCTATCATATCACTCATACCAAGTCGTAGGGTTAGGGAAACCCACACATATACACACACGTGCACACAAACACACACACGTATCCACATGTATTGTAAATCCAGACAAAATGTAACAATACAGTAATAGAAATATGTATTACATCTAATTTTTAATATGTAGGTAATGTACGCTTTTATAAAAAATATTTTTTTTTTGCAATTACCCAAGTAATATTAAAATATAATTGATTTTGATTAACAAGCACATATAATAGATTATAGTGTATAAAGAGCGGAGCCTCCTAGTATAGATAAATATTTACATAAAAGGAGGCTTCTACAATGTTCTGTGCATGCATGTTTTTATTTGAATAAAGGTTTTTATGTCTTTTTTTATTGTTTGGGTACTTGTATAAAAATTTTTGTTGTCCCTCTCAGTCAATTTCTAATGAAAAGTACTCACACTTCTCGCAGACGGTCGGCCTCAGCGGCTTGCGGCGCGCCACTCATCACGAAGTACTTGTTGGCCACCTCCGTGGCTTCCTTCCCGTCATGGCTGATGACGCGAGATGGCGGGTAGAACTTCAGGACGTCGCCCAGAAGCGCCGTCGGCTCCCGGAGGTAAGTTTCTAGCACGGATACTATGGCGGTGCTGTCCAGGAGTTGCTGGGGGCAAAGGGATGTAGAGTCAGATATGATATGATGGGTATAGTCTTCTATCAATAAAGTCAGTCTATTTGAGACGCGAAGCGTGCAAGCTTCCGTGCTAACTTGTTGATTGACGTACTAATAACAACCACTAAGCCATTTAATTTTGTGATAATATTATATAATTAATTAACATAGGTTAATTTTTTTAAATAACATGTCATCGTTTTTCTCCGACGACCGTGCCTTTGAGATCATTACCCTGCAAAGCACAGTTTCATGTTGGAAGAGTCTATTGACCAAAAAATATTTAAATGTAGGTAGTAAGTAAGTAACATAACATAACATAACATTTACATACAGGCCACACACATACAGATACAAAATAAATACAAATTACGTCGAAATGGTCTTTATAACAGTGCACGTGACTATAACAGGCTGTGAGAGGATCGGGTCTTTTCATAGCCTTCAACCGCTTTTTTCGGACCTTCTCTTTACGAGTTGTGGAAAAAACTATTTTTTGGGTGTTTTTTCCGTGGAGTTCGTACACATAGGTACTTCGCGACCATTTAGGTAATCCACGAAGCGAAAAGCAGCGAATTACAGCGAACAAGCGAGAAATGCAACGAGTCACAGTGCGCAGATATTAAGCCGGGTCCGCTGCTCCATGTTACGCGTGTTACAAAAAATGTAACATGTTACGGTTATCGTAAAGCCGGGTCCGCTGCGCCATGTTACGCGTGTTACAAAAACTGTAACATGTTACGGTTATAGTAACAGCCCGTCTGCTGCGACTTTCTAGTTCTGTTAGTGTTTTTGTAACAAAAACAAAATGAGTTCCGACGAAGAAGACGTGTCTGCTATATTGTCCATTTAGGCTTATCCACTTTGTATTCACTTCTTCTTTTGAAATTCCTATTATTTCTGCTTTATCACTACATGAGGCGTCCCAAAGCACTTGTCTGTCTCGAAATAATCGTATGATAAACAAAGTATTTTCTTTTTTCCACTACATCACCGAATCGCGAGACGTGTACGTCCGGCGAGCGCTAACATAAAATGAATGACTTCACCCCCCGCAGGCGAACGCGGGGGATGTTATCCATTCGCCGCGGGTATCGTGTTACGTAACACGTAACGTGTTATACCACGCCCCATTATAAGGTGTTACATTTTTAGTAACACGCGTAACATGGCGCAGCGGACCCGGCTTTATGGAAGCGCTGAATCGCTCTCGCCTCGTGACGTCATTCACGTTGGCACGGCCAAGTTGGTTTTGCCGCGGAGGCCGTTTAAAATCGCAACTTTAACGTTTAATATCTCAGTAATTTTTGAAGATAGAAAAAAAATAAAAGCAGATTCCTTGAGTGATAAATTTTTCAGATATGCTAATTAAAAAAATCATCAGCATGACTCATTGTGCCGTGACTTAAGTTAATGAGCAACAGTCGACCAACTTACTACTTATTAACTTTGATGAAGTCGTTACTTGTGAAAAACAATAAACTAAAATTAAAACAAACTCTGTATTTCAGTTGACGATTATGGGCTGACAAAACGAAAACAGCAGAGTTTGCAGTAAAAATGGGAACTATATTGATGACTTTAAAAAAACAATGTTGCAGTCAGAAATCTTTTATCCACTATGATACAACTTCAAGAAGGCTTCCAAACGCATTAGATGTAAACGATTATCTTTAACAAAGTTTCAAGCGCTCAGGCACAAGAATTTCTCATCAAGTTTTCGGTGAAAGTTAGCTCATGGTATTGCTACTATAACTTCACAGATGTACGGAATCGTACATTAGAAAAGCAAGTCGGTGCAGCCCAGGACTCAAGACCAAGACCTCAGCTCAGCTACCACCGCTCGCAACGTGCACTACAAGATTTCGAAGAAGAAATTGGATAAACTTCGTTACCGAATATGGGCCGTTGTTCATTTTTCTATTAATAATAAAACACAACGCCCATATTAGGTACACGGAACTATCTATACCTACGTGCGAACAAAGAAAGATGAAGATGGAGTATTGCTTTATGCGGGAAAGTTATTTTTTTCTCTTTCGACTTATCGTGAACATTGTTTTATTTTACAAGTAAATCATGTCTCATTTAATTTGGCGTATTTACTGCAGGCCTCATCTACATGCATCAATAAACACAAAAAATATCCTTAATGGATTAATACGCTACTTACCTCGTATCAAATTTGACGCGATAAATGGATATTTCCTGTAGTATCTAACGGAAGAAACCGAAATATATTGACTTTGCTAAGTAAATATGCAGGATGGCTGCAAAATTTGCAAATAAAAAAAATATTTTTAGCTTTTAAATCGCAACGGTGAAAACACTATCCGCCATCTTGAAAGCACCTTTGGTTGTAAACAAACATCTGTCAGTCGTGCGTGTGTAAGTTCTATTGTGATTTGGATTGGAGTTAGTGTTTTTGCAAAAACTCTTCTTGTGCAGTTAGTGTCTTATCATTTTATCGATAAGCGCAATCATGGATGCTGGATTCGTGGAAGCTGATAGTACAAATTTGCCAAAACCAAGCCAAATCAAACCAAGCATTATTACAGCTAAAAACGGTTTCTGTGTACATTGATATTACAGAACTTACATTAAAGTGATCTTCACATAAATACACCCAAGTTTCAGTCGATAAAGAATCGGGTCTGTCTTGGCAAGTTTGAGCCAAGTTTTTTCGTATGTTTATTTCACTGGGCACACGAATCCGCGCCTTCCCGGCGGTCTTTATTGACGTGTTTTTGCAGTCTCGAATAATGCAATAACGATAATTGATATATTTTGCATGTAAACTCGATGAAATTATGAATGCGTTGTTGTTATTTCACTATGCTCACAGATCACTAACAGATTTCAGGACTAGGTAAAGATCGTTCCACCAAACAAGTCCCACGGTAGAATCCTTAAGGCCATAACAATAAAAGCCAAAATTCATTAACTCATACTTTTTTCGTGGCACGAACACTACCTATGTTGAATGTCAAACTTTGTTTACAAATATTTAGGACTTCAAACCATAGACAAAAATGGCGGACCGCGTTTTTGGCTGTTTAGCAAAGCAATCTTTTAAAATAATGTTTTTGTTGCTTTTAGGTCCTCAAAAAATATACTAAAATATTTTTTGGTCTAATGGAAGAGATATTTAGCATTTAAGACATACTTTAAAAAAGAGTCAAGTAGCGGATTGACAGGCCCTGTGTGCCCTAGGTTCTACAATAACATGACGGTGCAAAAAACTGTTCTACAACATTAAGGATTATTTACAAGATAAAGATGTCTGGTGAAAAATAATGCCAACGGGGACGACCTGTGTTTAGTGTTCAACATACGTTGAGTTGAAAACTCCGTTAATTGAATTAAAACGTGTTTTGAGAAGATTTTATTTGGTAGCTTGTTTTATCATCATCTATAAGTTCGGAGACTAACAGCTTTGACGTTCATTAAGTACACATTTTGTTTTTGTTTTAACAAAAAAATGTACATTCTCATATACAATGTCAACTTTATAGTTAGATGAAATTGTTCATAGGGTTTATTAATGAGTAGTGTAAAATTACATACAGCACAGTGTCGAAATTACGCTTATTTTGTTTTAAGTAGGTTTACAATGAAATAATTTGTGATTTATGCTTCCATAGACACCCAAGATGGCGCCAGTAGTTTTCAAATTGGGGTTTAGTAGTTATGTGCGTTTGATTTTGATCTTTTATTGGACCGGGGATAGGAGGAAAAGAGTCGTGACAAAATAAAAAGATTCGGTTGGTAGTGTAACCAGCTCGGCAAAGTTCCTTTAAAATAAAGCTTGTGCAAGACATTTTATTGCAGTATTACCTACAGACATAATAATCCTAAGTCAGAGTTTATTCGAATTTGGTTTGGTGTCTGTTGCTGCATGTATTTCCGAGACACGGGATGTGCATTCCTTTATTTTTCTGCATACAGTACCTCGACTGCGCTTAACAAATAGTTTTAGTATGTGTTTTCTTCGTTGCCCGCAGCCTATGGAAACGCCCTGTCCACACTGTATGATAAATCTGTTGGCCACAACAAATTCATATTCATATTCTTTATTGCGAAATCATGTACATAGTATTAAAAGTACAGGTGGTATTGGTATGTGAATGTAGGTACATGATACCCTGTAAGGGCACTGCAATACAGTTAGTCTTATGACAGAGACATCTTGGCGTTAGATTAATTAATATCATTTAGCTAGGTATTTATCTCATGCAAAAGAATAGATTTAATAACAATCATACAAGATACTTAATAATTCCTCAACGAGATTGAGAGTTAAGCAAATATTCATTTAAACTATAGTAACATTTATTTATTAACATATTCTTGTTTTATTTTGTAAATAAGTCTTTTGTTTCATTTTTTATATTTTCAGGTATTTGATTATATATTTTTATCAGTGATACATAGGGACTATTTGAATGTAGTTGCAATTTTGAAAAAGGGAGAGCTAATTTATTTTTACGCCGAGAGTTTGGAGGAAAGTTTCTTTAAATAATGTTATGTTTTTCTTACGAATGTCGCTGCTTCTAGTATATAAATAGATGGGAGTGTAAGTAAGTTGTGCTTCACAAAGTGTGGTCGACAACTGTCTGGGCAACGAATGCCGGCGAGGATACGGACGCATTTCTTTTACATTATAAAAAGCTCTTGTACGTTTGTGCTGTTTCCCCATAGGATGATACCATAGCGCAACCATGAGTGGGCGTATGCGTAGTATGCCGACAGAGCAGTATCAAAGTTAGTGGTTGTTCTTAGAGTATAGAATAGAGCATATATGAATTTCGACAATTTAGTTTTAATGTTTTGAATATGTTTTTTCCAATTTATATGAGAGTCAATAGTTAATCCTAATAGTTTGTAATCATCTACTTCTTCAATTTCCTCCCCGTCAATTGTTACTTGTAATTTGAAGCTTTTTTTTTGATACGGTCGAAATTGTATTAATTTTGCGATACAATGTTTTCGCTACTTAACTTGTGTTCTCAAGTCAGACGAATTCTTCTTTTGTTTTGTTTTATTTTATTTAGCTTAGGGTTTGGTTTTATGTTTACATCGAGCCTTGGTTTAGTTTTAGCGTTCACGTTCATTTTTAAGTCATTGAATTGATGGTCGATTGGTCGCATTAATTAACATTAAGTTTCCACAAACTTTATGTCGTTTCAATACACCTGAGTTAACCACCCATTACAAATTGTAATACGTAAGTTCTACTACATACCATGCTAATGAATTAGCCTATTCTCAGACCTAAATACACAAAAAAAAATGTTTTGTGTAGGTTTTGGTAGGTCTGAGAATACAAATATGACGGCGCGTTGATAAGTTGCCAACGTCAAGAGTGACAGACCGCTGTCACTCTAGCGGAGCGTCGTGTTGCTGGTAGCGAGGCGGCCATCTTAAATCTTGACTTTTGAACGAGAAGGCGCCCGCGCACCACGTTTACGACGAATCGCTATATATCGCGTTCATCTAAGTGTCTTAGAGCTAAATAACTGCTGATTATATTACAAGAAATTATTATAAACGTCCTAGAATCCTTATTTTGTGCGTATTGGAATTATTTGAAGAATTACATTATTTTTGTTAAGAAAAGACTAAGTGTTCAGTTTGCTACCTTGCCTTTACGCCCACGCCATAGACAATGAATTCTGACGAAGGCCCTCCTGCGCCTTCATCAGAAGTGGGATCGAACGAGCTGCAAGATGAAGCCAAGTTACCAGATGTAACATACGCTGAGAAACTTTTAAAGAGTATGGAAGCGTTGCTCACCCGAGTCTTAGCAGTCCAGCAGACGTCAACAGGGAGTACTAGTACTAACCAATCGTTACTTTTGAAGTTTGACCCAGATGAATCTGATTCAGATATCGACGATTGGTGTAAAGTGACCGAAGTAATTGTGCAAAATAAAAACCTGGATGGAGTAAACTTACTTGTCGCCCTAACGGGTGCGTTGAAAGGTCGTGCAGCTACATGTCTCACCAAATTGAACTTAAACGAAATAACATGGAGCTCGGTTAAAGAGATTTTAATCGCGAGATTTTCGAAACCCAAGCTTATTCAGGACTACTTTGACGACATCTTACGATTCCAAATAAGCACTAAAGAGACGGCATCTGAATCTGCCCTTCGATTGTGGAATTTAATTGAACGAATCCCGAAATCTACGATGTCTGAAGAAATAATTACTGGTTTCGTTATATCGGTGTTGTGTCAGAAAGATAACCTGATACGTCGTGAACTAAATGCACAGACAGTCACGAGTCGGGCACAACTATTTCGAATCCTTGGTGGAATATCACTTAAGAGACGTTTGGATGTTGAAGCCCAAGAACCTGAAGCCAAGCGCCCTCGTACAACAGATAAATTTACTGGCAAGTGTCACTATTGCGGAATGACTGGACATCGTATAGCTGAATGTCGCAAGCGACGTAACGACACCGAAACGAAATCGCAGGAGATTCCAAGTCCATCACGTGCTTCGGAGAAGAGGACAGCTGTAACCTGCTACACATGTGGTCAGCCTGGGCACGTGGCGACTGCCTGTCCGGATAGGAAGAGCGGAGGTGGAGCTGCGGTCAAGGAAGTCCGCCAGTGTGAGCACCGCCCTTCCAGGGGTACTTTGATAACATCTTCCGGTGAGCCAGTTTCTTTTTTATTTGATAGCGGATCATCTTGTTCTCTTTTGAAAGAAAGCTTTAGTGACAAACTTGTAGGTACTGTGCGTAAGAGTCTCGTTTATCTTAGTGGTATAGGCGGTGATGATTTACAATGTACAACCCAAATTCAAAGTGATGTGACGATTGATAAACTTACAGTAGGTTTATTATTTCATGTTGTCCCTGATAGTCATATCTCGGATCCTATAATAATCGGGAGGGATATTTTTGATCAGGGAATATGCGTAAAAGTTGACAATGATAATCTTAAATTCTTTTCTATGGTACGAAGTGATTTCTGTGATCTAAAATCAAACAACCCGGACTTTACAAAAATTGACACGGATTTGCAAGGACAGGATAGGGAATCCCTTATAACATTACTAAACAAGTACTCCAATTATTTCACCGAAGGCATTCCCTCCCGTCGAGTTAGAACAGGAGAATGCGAAATTAATTTGATCGACCCAAACAAAGTAGTACAGCGATGCCCGTATAGATTAGCACCAGTTGAGAAACAGATTGTCAGAGAAAAGGTACAACAACTGCTCGATGCAGGAGTAATTCGGGAAAGCACTTCCCCCTTTGCCAGCCCAATACTACTAGTTACTAAAAAGGATAACTCATACAGAATGTGCGTAGATTACCGGGAGCTAAATTCTAACACACAGCCTGAGCACTATCCCATGCCACGAATAGAAGAACAAATCGATCAGCTTGCTGGAGCTAATCTTTTCTCGTCATTAGATATGGCATCAGGGTTTCATCAGATCGTGATGCACCCTGATTCTGTCCAGAAGTCAGCATTTGTTACACCTGAAGGGCAATATGAGTACCTAGCTATGCCTTTTGGACTTCGAAATGCGCCCTCAGTGTATCAGAGGTGTATCACTAGAGCTCTGAGCCATCTAAATGATAAACCACTCATTTATATGGATGATGTTTTGTGCTACTCTGCTGATGTACCTGGAGGGTTGGAGCGCTTAGACAAGGTGTTAGGTGCTTTAACAAATGCAGGCTTTACTTTGAATCTTCAGAAATGTAAATTTATGAAGCAGAAAATAGATTATTTGGGTTACTCACTTCAATCTGGTGAAATAAGGCCAAATTCTCGAAAAATACAGGCGCTAGTAGACTCTCCTCAACCAAAAACTGCTACTCAGATTCGGCAATTTCTTGGCCTTGCCTCGTACTTCCGTAAATTCATTCCCGATTTTACGCGAATCGTAGGACCGTTGTATCCTCTGACTAAATTAAAGGGACCTATTACGTGGACTAGAAAACACGAAGAAATTCGTGATGCCGTAATACGCGTCCTTACGTCTGAGCCGGTGCTAACAATATTTGACCCAGAGCTACCAGTAGAGCTGCATACAGACGCAAGTTCCGAAGGATATGGGGCGATTCTTATACAAGTGAAAAATACTTTACCACACGTGGTGGAGTATTTTAGTCGACGCACGTCGGAAGTAGAATCGCGATATCACTCGTATGAATTGGAGACGTTGGCAGTAGTACGAGCGGTAGAACACTTCCGGCATTACCTTTATGGTAAGCGTTTTGTAGTTTTTACAGACTGTAATTCACTTAAGGCTTCTAAAACAAAAAAAGACCTTACGCCTCGTGTTCATCGTTGGTGGGCTTTCTTGCAAGCCTAGGATTTCGACATTGTTTATCGTGAAGGCCGGGGGATGGAACACGCGGACTTTTTCTCGCGAAATCCTCTTCCCAATGTTGATGTTGCTAGTAGTTCCTCTGTGACTCAGACTAAGAAAGTTCAGTACGTCGAGCTTCATCAAGATTGGCTTTCGGTTGAACAAAAGCGCGATAGCGAAATACAAGATCTCATCACGAAACACAATAACAATGAGTTTCCTGATTCAATCGCTCAGACATACGATGTAAGAGATGGCATTCTCTACAGGAAAATTGTCCGAAATAAAACAGTGTCTTGGTTGCCAGTAGTCCCACGGTCATTAATTTGGACTTTAATCAGCCATATCCATAATGAGATACAACATTTAGGTAAAGATAAAACGTTAGATAAACTTTATGAACAATACTGGTTTCCACAAATGTCGAAATGTGTGCGTCAGTTTATAGACTCCTGCATTATTTGCAAAGCATCGAAAGGTCCATCGGGAGCACAACCTGTTCAGCTTCACCCAATCCCAAAAATCGGTGTGCCGTGGCATACAATACACATCGATTTTACGGGAAAGCTTAGCGGCAAGAGTGATCGCAAGGAGTACTGCTCAGTGATAATCGATGGTTTTACCAAATATGTCTTGCTGGAACATACCTCTTCTCTCGATGCCAAGAGCGCTATATACGCGCTACAGAGAGCAGTATGCCTATTTGGAGCGCCAAAGCGAATAATTGCTGATCAAGGTCGCTGCTATATTAGCTCTGATTTTAAGAACTTTTGCGCTGAGCATAAAATACAACTCCATTTCATTGCAACGGGGTCTAGTAGGGCAAACGGGCAAGTAGAGAGGGTTATGCGTACTCTCAAAAGTTTGTTGACCATTGTTGAAAATGACCCCAATAAAACATGGCGCGAAGAATTAGGAAACATCCAACTCGCACTCAACAGTACTAAATCTACAGTAACAAAGTACTCACCCACAGAACTTATGTTAGGTATTCGATCACAATCTCTAGGTATGTCTAGACTTAACTCAGAGGTGCATGGAGAACAGAATCGTTTAGACCTCGATACCATACGGAATGATGCGTCGGCTAACATTGAAAAGGCAGCAAAATCAGATGCTTGCCGATTTAATCGGGGCCGTGCTGTAATAAAGCCATTCTCAGTAGGTTAATTTGTGTTTCTTAAAAATAGCGAACGGAACCAAACTAAGTTAGACAGAAAGTTTAAAGGTCCATTTATTATAACGTCTGTACTGGACAACGATCGGTATGAACTTAAAAGTTTAGGTGGTTCTCATAGAATGTATAAGTACGCTCACGAGAATTTGCGCTCAGTACCTCAAGGACACAATGCCTTACTTGAAATCGCGACTAATCTTTTAAATTATGACGAGGCCGAGACGGCGCCGGATGATGTAGTAGATGTAGCTTTAACTGAACAAGACAACACGGTGGCTCCAAATGGCAATGACGACTTGACCGTATGCTGGGATACTTTATCTGACAACTCCCGTACTTTATCAGCTGCTTCGGACACTCTCAGTGCACACTCAGATCCTGAAACATGGGGTGTACAACATGAAATTGAAATTTACGCTGATGAAGATGACCCGTCATCATAGGTACCTATGTCGTAATTATGTTACTATATGTCGTGATTGTGTTTGTCAAATTGTCGATCCTGGTCAGGATAGTGACATCCGATCTCGTTGGAAGGATTCACTAGTCCAGTCCAGAAGGTGTCCATAGTTTATCCTGGTTGAGAAGTGACGTCCGGGCCACACCTGAAAGGGTTGGTTGAAGGGATGCACAGGCTCAGTTTAGATGTATTGCGTTGGTTAACTGGTCGAAGGGACAGAGTCGTCCGGGCCATACCCTAGAGGGGTTGGTTGGAGGGATGCTCTCGTCCGGTCCAAGTTATTATGGTAATGTTCCCTACAGGCATTTGCTACTGCAGACGATAATCAGTTTAGTAAGGTCACTTAACTGACAGGATGGACGAGCGAATGTCCTAGTGATTGAGATTTCGTTGTTCCAGAAACTAATTTACGCCCGAGGACGGTCGTATGTCAGTCCGGCCGTGACGGCGCGTTGATAAGTTGCTAACGTCAAGAGTGACAGACCGCTGTCACTCTAGCGGAGCGTCGTGTTGCTGGTAGCGAGGCGGCCATCTTAAATCTTGACTTTTGAACGAGAAGGCGCCCGCGCACCACGTTTACGACGAATCGCTATATATCGCGTTCATCTAAGTGTCTTAGAGCTAAATAACTGCTGATTATATTACAAGAAATTATTATAAACGTCCTAGAATCCTTATTTTGTGCGTATTGGAATTATTTGAAGAATTACATTATTTTTGTTAAGAAAAGACTAAGTGTTCAGTTTGCTACCTTGCCTTTACGCCCACGCCATAGACAATGAATTCTGACGAAGGCCCTCCTGCGCCTTCAAATAGAATAGGTCGTGGGCTAATTAATTAATATGATTGATTTGTCCTCCTAGTAGGACCACGAGGGAGACCTATTTCTGTCTGTCCTACTATGTAGGTCTCGGGGTGCTACGCCAGATAACCTTCACGTGTACCCCTCCGCTTCCGTTCCCTCTGATTCCTTGTGAACCAGATGGAAGGGCAAGTGGTGGGGTCGGTGCACCCTGAGCGTTAGTCAGTGACTTCTCCTTGTGGGATCTTGCTGGCTAACGGCGAATAATCTGGCACGAGGGGTCGCGTGGGTTCTGATTCCTCTGTGAATCGGGACCCAGGCGACCAACCGAAGGAGGTCCGGCTAGGGGGGGCGCAATCGCGCCTCAAACTAGTCGGATAAGAGTGGCCGCGGGCGGAGGGTCGGAAAGCACCCTCGTGTGTTCCGAGGGTGGGCGAAGGAGAGGGCCCGCGCGCTCGCTCTCCACCTTCTCTGCTTTCAGAGAAGCGCTGGAGAGCGAGCGACGGGCGACGCAGCACCGGCGCCGCCGCGTCCTCCTCTTGCCCGTTGTATGGGCGACGGGTCGGGGGAGGGCGGCGCGAGGAAGCGGTTGGGGGCCATTATGGTCCCCCAGAGGAGGGGCGGCGCGTCCTTGCCTCGTCGTATGGGCGATGGGGTCGGGGGCGCCGCCGGGGAGCCAATCTGGCTCCTCACCAGTGGAGCCCCTTAGGGGGCGAGCTCTTGCCGGGTCACAGTGACTTAACCTCTGGCCTATCCTGTGGCCCGGTAGAGTAGCGGGAGGAATACCGCGGGGTTTGGGGGGTAGTCCAGCACTGAGCAGACGGCTCGATAAGGCTGGGAGTCCACCACGAAGCCGCTCTGTTGGCCCCCGGCAGCAGGGCGGTGAAGTGCGCAAATGCATTCCCCGCGTTAACAAAAAAAAAAACTATTTAGGTCTCCTGGCACTTTTTTCCCGGGAACAATGATTTGTATTGTGAAATAAATTTTTCAAAAGACTTTTCATTATTCTTTCTACAGATCTGTTTTCTGATTGAATATTAATAGTTATTTGCATATTTTTGAGTTTTTTACCACTAATGGTTTAAACACATGTGAAAAATTTGTAATGCCACGATATATAGTATCTTACCCACGTTTTAAAACATGAATTTCATAATATAAATCATTCTTACAGGGAAAAAAGTACCAGGAGACCATTGTATGACTAAGAGGCTCTGGTTATGAAAATGGAAAAAACAGTCTCGTTTAATAGCTGGTTACGAAACCGCGAAAATAAATTCTTCTGGTTACAAAATCATGGTTACCAAAGTGGAAGAGGCGGGATTTTTTTTTACCATTAGTTTTGTGATTTATAAGACTATGCTTTACACCTGCTTCAAGAAGTAAGCAAGCAAGAAACATGGAAAACAACAAGGTTAGTTATCACAGGTAAATTTTGAACATGCTTGCTAATAGAGAGCTATTTATTAAAAAAAAACAGTAAAACATTTTAACGCGGCACACATTTCAAGGTTTGTCATCAATTCCTCTTTTGCTGGCCGCTGCAGTAAGGTACTATAACTCTCTTCGACTAATCGTGAAGGTTTTGACCAAATACATTAATATTATATTTAGTGGTGTGGTAGCTTGAGCCAGCTTTTGTGTTACGCAACTGTATTACTGAATAATGTCTTTGTCGCATGTTTTTTCACATTAACTCAACAAAAAGTAACATATATTGTAGTATTATGCCACCAAAACCTACAAATATGTTACAATACAATCTTCAGGGCCAATAAACCTACAATATGTATGTTACTTTTTATTGAGTTAATATGAAAAAAATGCGCCAAAGAAATTATGCAATTTGAGTCATTTTCTGAGAATCACCCGGGAACCATTCCAATAATAATACCACTGGGCATATTTATAATAATCTTAATAAAAATGGTTTCAAATGAAATGAGTCACAACAGAGTATAATCGGATTAATGTTGTTCATGCTTGAACTAAGTTAAAAAATAACCGCCATCTCAAGCATCATAATGACTACAATTGTCAACAAACGATAGATGTCTCGATAGCAGAATTCACAAGCCTCAATCGTTGATATATATGGTGTTTGGATTGGTTTTAACCTTTGTCTCAGCGGAATAGGTGTCCAGAACATGAAATTAAGAAGATTTCCGAAGAATTTGAGAAGTTTCGGGACTGGCTATGGTGATTTTTTGACTGTCTAGAAGTTTCAAAATAGAATCGCCATATCCTGATCACGGGGCTATCAGTACCTACGTGGGAACTCAGGAAGATGAAGAGTTGAAAATGGACGATTGCCGACATTGTGCACTGCAAGATTTCGAAGAAGAAATTGGATAAGCTTCGAAGCCGAATATGGGGCTTTGTTTGTTTTTCTGTTAATAATAAAAAATAATGGCCCATATTCGGTTCACGAAACTATCTATACCTACGTGCGAACAAAGAAAGATGAAGACTTGAAGATGGAGTATTGCCGACTTCATGCGGGAAAGTTATTTATATCACAGGTCTACAGTGGTTTGGTTGCCGCCAAACTAATAGCTGATTATGAGTACATTGGGTACCCAGATTACTACCTCAAACTCACTTTTTTAATGCTACGTGTAGTTTTCGGGATATGACATATGCCTAAAATAAAAATAAAATAGCAAATTTCAAACATTTAATCACATTATTTTCCAGGCAGTAAGCTTCTTGTTCTGGTTTTTCTATAATGTTCAGTGTTATGATCCTCCCTTGTGATACTCCAACAGTAATCTGCCATCATATGCTCATCCCAGCGACCTTGGTACCTATCTTCCATCACTTTTATATCCTGGTGGAAGCGCTCTCCTTGTTCTTCGCTCCAGGAACCAAGATTTTAAGGAAACTTGTCCAAGTGATGAAACTTGTCAAAGGTCCTGTACTAATTCCACGTAATTTTCTGCTTTCTCATTACCCAAAAAATGTTGGACAACTTTGACGTAAGATTTCCAAGCCGCTGATTCCAAACTATTCATTGAATTTATGAAATTAACATCTTTTATTAACGTCCTTATTTGAGGGCCATCAAAGATACCAGCTTTCGGCTTCTCTGTACTAAGACCTGGAAACTTTTTTGAAATAAAGGAAAAACATGAATCCTATCACTATCTTGCTCATTCGAAGATATCTCCATCATATCTGAGTCCGACGATTCCTGTGAAACTGCCTCCGTAGTATCGACTGAGTGTGGTAAAGACCTTCTAGCAGACGGTAGGTCAGGGTATGTTATTTTTTTTCTGTTTATCCCATGCAATTGCATGGGATAAACAGAAAAACAAAAATAACAGTCGTCAAAGTGGTTTTTTGGTTCTGACCAAATCATAGGTATGCCGAACTTCAATTGCGCTCTTTTGCCACTTTTCCATTGTCTCTTAAATTCAATACATAATTTGCACACGAAATTTGGCACCCACGGCCGGTTTAAGTCCTTAATTTTGATCTTGTAATAGTCAAAATATCGACGGTTAAAAGGTAATAGGGGCTAAGCGACAAAAAGCAAATTGTTCAGGAGAGCATTTTAAAGTTCCAACTTTCAAAATAGGTGCTTATGGTAAAGAACCGTAAGCGCCCAGAAGCTCCAAACCAGTAGGAAGTAAAAATACATTACCGACTAGAGACCAAAAATTATGCCACTTTTACTGGGGTACAAACGCCGTTAAGCAAAAAGAGGCCTAAAAAACGGTCGGTAACACCAAAACGACTATTTAAAAACGCAGTTTTTTGCTTGGGCACAAGCGACAAAAAATTCATCGTAGAGCCGCGGGAGTAAGCGCATTCAAGGGCATTCAAAAGTAATTTTGGGCCAAAATGTCGCTTATGCCCTATTACCTTTTAACCGTCGATATGCATTTTTTACGAAGTCCGTTACAGGTTTTCTCCACTTTTTCACCACATATTTACCACAAATATAACAAAATGTATTTGGATCATTTAAACAACTTCTCTTAGACGACGACATAGTGTTAATATGGGATAAAAACAATAACTGCCCGGATACGAATACAGTGAACATGAAAAAAATTGTGTTTTTTTCCGATGTGGGTAGTTCAAAAACTACACGTAGCATTGACGTTCAAAAACTATTGTACGTCATAATATCATGACATTTATCAAATCATACCATAGGATTGCCAGCAAAAAAAAAAAAAATTTTTTTGTAGGCCTGTGTATTTTTTTCTCTTTCGACCAATCGTAAACATTGTTTTATTTTACAAGTAAATCATGTCTCATTTACTTTGGCGTACTTTTTGCAGGCCTTGTCTACATGCTTCAATAAATACAAAAATTATGGCCAGTCTCTCAGACATAAATTCTCATGTCTGAGAGACTGGTCGGTTATAACGTATTATGAAAATATTAATTTGCAAAAATAGTTGTTAAAAAGTTTCAGGTGAGTTACATATCCCGAGATTCAGCACTTATGCAGATTAAATCGCGTGAGGACGATGATAGTACCACGCTGCCGCATAACTTCACCCGCGTGGAATTGTGCCGTGAGTCGTGAATTATTATAATGACCAATAGTCGACCAACTTACGAGTACTATGTACTTATTGACTTTGATGAAGTACTTACTTGTGAAAAGCAAAACCAAATCTTTATTGTACACGATTATGGGCTAACAAAACGAAAACAGCAGAGTTTGCAGTAAAAATGGGGACCATATTGATGACTGATGATGATGTTGAACATGGACGGTTTCCGACCTGCAGAGTAAGTTATTTTTCCCAAACATGCTTAGAAATACGGACCGGTGCATGGAAATTTGAGCGTTATTTTGACAACCTTCTTCAAAATAAATTGAAATTGCTGTACTGGCCAAATAAATAAATAAAAGACAACAGTCGTACAAATTAAAAATGGATTGATTTTGTAGCAAGGAACATAAAAAACAACGAGGTTAGTTATCACAGGTAAATTTTGAACTGGCTTGCTAATAGACAGCTATTTCTTAAAAAAAACAGCAAAAATTTTTAACGCGGCACACATTTCAACGTTCGTCATCAATTCATCTTTTGCTGGCCGCTGCAATAAGGTACTATAACTCTCTTCGTTGACTAATCGTGAAGGTTTTGACCAAATACATTTAAATATTTAGTGGTGTGTAGGCGTGTGTCGTTATGTGATTTTCGCGAAACGTAAAGAAACTGTTTTTTTTTTTTTGACGCGTCACAGTTATATAAAACAGCTTTCCAACTCTCTTATAACTTCTATCCTAATTGTTACTTCGTTTCGACGTTACTTATCACAAGCTTCGTTTTTCTAGCTACAGAGTTGCATCAATAACGTAATTGCGTAATATAACCGCGCCGGCCACCGCGCGCCGGGCCGACTTGTAAAAAAAAACAGTGACGTGCGCTTAACAGTGGCAGGGGCGTCTACCTATTGATACAAAAATCACATAGTCACAAAAGAAACGATTAGAAAAAAAACAGTTTTTTGTGTGACTAATAATAACTGTGACACTGTGTCGTGCCACGAAGCCAGTTATTGTAAATAGTTACGCGAAATAACGACCACGCCTAGTGGTGTGGTAACTTGAGCCAGCTTCTGTGTTACGCAACTGTTTTACTGAATAATGTCTTTGTCGCATGTTTTTTCACATTAACTCAATAAAAAGTAACATATATTGTAGTATATGCCACAAAAAACTACAAATATGTTACAATACAATCTTCAGGGCCAATAAACCTACAATATATGTTTTTTTTTATTGAGTTAATATGAAAAAAATGTGCCACAGAAATTATGCAATTTGAGTCATTTTCTGAGAATCACCCGGAAACCATTCCAATAAATAATACCACTGGGCATATTTATAATAATCTTGATAAAAATGGTTTCAAATGAAATAGTCACAACAGAGTATAATCGGCTTAATGTTGTTCATGCTTGAACTAAGTTAAAAAATCTCAAGCATCATAATGACTACAATTGTCAACAAACGAAAGATGTCTCGATAGCAGAATTCCCAAGCCTCAATCGTTATGGTGTTTGGATAGGTTTTAACCTTTGTCTCAGCGGAATAGGTGTCCAGAACATGAAATTAAGAAGATTTCCGAAGAATTTGAGAAGCTTCGTGACTGGCTATGGTGATTTTTTGACTGTCTATAAGTTTCAATAAAGAATCGCCATATCTTGATCACGGGGCTATCAGTACCTACGTGGGAACTCAGGAAGATGAAGAGTTGAAAATGGACGATTGCCGACATTGTCCACTGCAAGATTTCGAAGAAGAAATTGGATAAGCTTCGAAGCCGAATATGGGGCTTTGTTTGTTTTTCTGTTAATAATAAAAACGGCCCATATTCGGTTCACGAAACTATCTATACCTACGTGCGAACAAAGAAAGATGAAGACTTGAAGATGGAGTATTGCCGACTTCATGCGGGAAAGTTATTTATATATTTTTTCTCTTTCGTCCAAACGTAAACATTGTTTTATTTTACAAGTAAATCATGTCTCATTTACTTTGGCGTACTTTTTGCAGGCCTCGTCTACATGCTTCAATAAATACAAAAATTATAGCCAGTCTCTCAGACATAAATTCTCATGTCTGAGAGACTGGTCGGTTATAACCTATTATGAAAATTATTCTTTGCAAAAATAGTTGTTAAAAAGTTTCAGGTGAGTTACATATCCCGAGATTCAGCACTTATGCAGATTAAATCGTGTGAGGACGATGATAGTACCACGCTGCCGCATAACTTCACCCGTGTGGAATTGTGCCGTGAGTCGTGAATTATTATAATGACCAATAGTCGACCAACTTACGAGTACTATGTACTTATTGACTTTGATGAAGTACTTACTTGTGAAAAGCAAAACCAAATCTTTATTTATTATCACGATTATGGGCTAACAAAACGAAAACAGCAGAGTTTGCAGTAAAAATGGGGACCATATTGATGACTGATGATGATGTTGAACATGGACGGTTTCCGACCTGCAGAGTAAGTTATTTTTTCCAAACATGCTTGGAAATACGGACCGGTGCATGGAAATTTGAGCGTTATTTTGACAACCTTCTTCAAAATAAATTGAAATTGCTGTACTGGCCAAATAAATAAATAAAAGACAACAGTCGTACAAATTAAAAATGGATTGATTTTGTAGCAAGGAACATAGAAAACAACGAGGTTAGTTATCACAGGTAAATTTTGAACTGGCTTGCTAATAGACAGCTATTTGTTAAAAAAAACAGCAAAAATTTTTAACGCGGCCAACATTTCAACGTTCGTCATCAATTCATCTTTTGCTGACCGCTGCAATAAGGTACTATAACTCTCTTCGTTGACTAATCGTGAAGGTTTTGACCAAATACATTTAAATATTTAGTGGTGTGTAGGCGTGTGTCGTTATGTGATTTTCGCAAAACGTAAAGAAACTGTTTTTTTTTTTGACGCGTCACAGTTATAAAAAACAGCTTTCCAACTCTCTTACGGAGTCGCCGCTACAAAACAACTTCTATCCTAATTGTTACTTCGTTTCGACGTCACTTATCACAAGCTACGTTTTTCTAGCTACAGACTTGCATCAATAACGTAATTGCGTAATATAACCGCGCCGGAAGCCGCGCGCCGGGCCGACCTGTAAAAAAAAAACAGTGACGTGCGCTTAACAGTGGCAGGGGCGTCTACCTATTGATACAAAAATCACATAGTCACAAAAGAAACGATTAGAAAAAAAAAACAGTTTTTTTGTGTGACTAATAACTGTGACACTGTGTCGTGCCACGAAGCCAGTTATTGTAAATAGTTACGCGAAATAACGACCACGCCTAGTGGTGTGGTAACTTGAGCCAGCTTCTGTGTTACGCAACTGTTTTACTGAATAATGTCTTTGTCGCATGTTTTTTCACATTAACTCAATAAAAAGTAACATATATTGTAGTATATGCCACAAAAAACTACAAATATGTTACAATACAATCTTCAGGGCCAATAAACCTACAATATATGTTACTTTTTATTGAGTTAATATGAAAAAAATGTGCCAAAGAAATTATGCAATTTGAGTCATTTTCTGAGAATCACCCGGGAACCATTCCAATAAATAATACCACTGGGCATATTTATAATAATCTTGATAAAAATGGTTTCAAATGAAATAGTCACAACAGAGTATAATCGGCTTAATGTTGTTCATGCTTGAACTAAGTTAAAAAATCTCAAGCATCATAATGACTACAATTGTCAACAAACGAAAGATGTCTCGATAGCAGAATTCCCAAGCCTCAATCGTTATGGTGTTTGGATTGGTTTTAACCTTTGTCTCAGCGGAATAGGTGTCCAGAACATGAAATTAAGAAGATTTCCGAAGAATTTGAGAAGCTTCGTGACTGGCTATGGTGATTTTTTGACTGTCTATAAGTTTCAATAAAGAATCGCCATATCTTGATCACGGGGCTATCAGTACCTACGTGGGAACTCAGGAAGATGAAGAGTTGAAAATGGACGATTGCCGACATTGTGCACTGCAAGATTTCGAAGAAGAAATTGGATAAGCTTCGAAGCCGAATATGGGGCTTTGTTTGTTTTTCTGTTAATAATAAAAACGGCCCATATTCGGTTCACGAAACTATCTACACCTACGTGCGAACAAAGAAAGATGAAGACTTGAAGATGGAGTATTGCCGACTTCATGCGGGAAAGTTATTTATATATTTTTTCTCTTTCGTCCAAACGTAAACATTGTTTTATTTTACAAGTAAATCATGTCTCATTTACTTTGGCGTACTTTTTGCAGGCCTCGTCTACATGCTTCAATAAATACAAAAATTATGGCCAGTCTCTCAGACATAAATTCTCATGTCTGAGAGACTGGTCGGTTATAACCTATTATGAAAATATTTCTTTGCAAAAATAGTTGTTAAAAAGTTTCAGGTGAGTTACATATCCCGAGATTCAGCACTTATGCGGATTAAATCGTGTGAGGACGATGATAGTACCACGCTGCCGCATAACTTCACCCGCGTGGAATTGTGCCGTGAGTCGTGAATTATTATAATGACCAATAGTCGACCAACTTACGAGTACTATGTACTTATTGACTTTGATGAAGTACTTACTTGTGAAAAGCAAAACCAAATCTTTATTGTACACGATTATGGGCTAACAAAACGAAAACAGCAGAGTTTGCAGTAAAAATGGGGACCATATTGATGACTGATGATGATGTTGAACATGGACGGTTTCCGACCTGCAGAGTAAGTTATTTTTCCCAAACATGCTTGGAAATACGGACCGGTGCATGGAAATTTGAGCGTTATTTTGACAACCTTCTTCAAAATAAATTGAAATTGCTGTACTGGCCAAATAAATAAATAAAAGACAACAGTCGTACAAATTAAAAATGGATTGATTTTGTAGCAAGGAACATAGAAAACAACGAGGTTAGTTATCACAGGTAAATTTTGAACTGGCTTGCTAATAGACAGCTATTTCTTAAAAAAACAGCAAAAATTTTTAACGCGGCACACATTTCAACGTTCGTCATCAATTCATCTTTTGCTGGCCGCTGCAATAAGGTATTATAACTCTCTTCGTTGACTAATCGTGAAGGTTTTGACCAAATACATTTAAATATTTAGTGGTGTGTAGGCGTGTGTCGTTATGTGATTTTCGCGAAACGTAAAGAAACTGTTTTTTTTTTGACGCGTCACAGTTATAAAAAACTGCTTTCCAACTCTCTTACGGAGTCGCCGCTACAAAACAACTTCTATCCTAATTGTTACTTCGTTTCGACGTTACTTATCACAAGCTACGTTTTTCTAGCTACAGAGTTGCATCAATAACGTAATTGCGTAATATAACCGCGCCGGCCACCGCGCGCCGGGCCGACTTGTAAAAAAAAAACAGTGACGTGCGCTTAACAGTGGCAGGGGCGTCTACCTATTGATACAAAAATCACATAGTCACAAAAGAAACGATTAGAAAAAAAAACAGTTTTTTTGTGTGACTAATAACTGTGACACTGTGTCGTGCCACGAAGCCAGTTATTGTAAATAGTTACGCGAAATAACGACCACGCCTAGTGGTGTGGTAACTTGAGCCAGCTTCTGTGTTACGCAACTGTTTTACTGAATAATGTCTTTGTCGCATGTTTTTTCACGTTAACTCAATAAAAAGTAACATATATTGTAGTATATGCCACAAAAACCTACAAATATGTTACAATACAATCTTCAGGGCCAATAAACCTACAATATATGTTACTTTTTATTGAAATAATATGAAAAAAATGTGCCACAGAAATTATGCAATTTGAGTCATTTTCTGAGAATCACCCGGGAACCATTCCAATAAATAATACCACTGGGCATATTTATAATAATCTTGATAAAAATGGTTTCAAATGAAATAGTCACAACAGAGTATAATCGGCTTAATGTTGTTCATGCTTGAACTAAGTTAAAAAATCTCAAGCATCATAATGACTACAATTGTCAACAAACGAAAGATGTCTCGATAGCAGAATTCCCAAGCCTCAATCGTTATGGTGTTTGGATTGGTTTTAACCTTTGTCTCAGCGGAATAGGTGTCCAGAACATGAAATTAAGAAGATTTCCGAAGAATTTGAGAAGCTTCGTGACTGGCTATGGTGATTTTTTGACTGTCTATAAGTTTCAATAAAGAATCGCCATATCTTGATCACGGGGCTATCAGTACCTACGTGGGAACTCAGGAAGATGAAGAGTTGAAAATGGACGATTGCCGACATTGTGCACTGCAAGATTTCGAAGAAGAAATTGGATAAGCTTCGAAGCCGAATATGGGGCTTTGTTTGTTTTTCTGTTAATAATAAAAAATAACGGCCCATATTCGGTTCACGAAACTATCTATACCTACGTGCGAACAAAGAAAGATGAAGACTTGAAGATGGAGTATTGCCGACTTCATGCGGGAAAGTTATTTATATATTTTTTCTCTTTCGTCCAAACGTAAACATTGTTTTATTTTACAAGTAAATCATGTCTCATTTACTTTGGCGTACTTTTTGCAGGCCTCGTCTACATGCTTCAATAAATACAAAAATTATGGCCAGTCTCTCAGACATAAATTCTCATGTCTGAGAGACTGGTCGGTTATATATAACCTATTATGAAAATATTGCTTTGCAAAAATAGTTGTTAAAAAGTTTCAGGTGAGTTACATATCCCGAGATTCAGCACTTATGCAGATTAAATCGTGTGAGGACGATGATAGTACCACGCTGCCGCATAACTTCACCCGCGTGGAATTGTGCCGTGAGTCGTGAATTATTATAATGACCAATAGTCGACCAACTTACGAGTACTATGTACTTATTGACTTTGATGAAGTACTTACTTGTGAAAAGCAAAACCAAATCTTTATTGTACACGATTATGGGCTAACAAAACGAAAACAGCAGAGTTTGCAGTAAAAATGGGGACCATATTGATGACTGATGATGATGTTGAACATGGACGGTTTCCGACCTGCAGAGTAAGTTATTTTTCCCAAACATGCTTGGAAATACGGACCGGTGCATGGAAATTTGAGCGTTATTTTGACAACCTTCTTCAAAATAAATTGAAATTGCTGTACTGGCCAAATAAATAAATAAAAGACAACAGTCGTACAAATTAAAAATGGATTGATTTTGTAGCAAGGAACATAGAAAACAACGAGGTTAGTTATCACAGGTAAATTTTGAACTGGCTTGCTAATAGACAGCTATTTCTTAAAAAAACAGCAAAAATTTTTAACGCGGCACACATTTCAACGTTCGTCATCAATTCATCTTTTGCTGGCCGCTGCAATAAGGTATTATAACTCTCTTCGTTGACTAATCGTGAAGGTTTTGACCAAATACATTTAAATATTTAGTGGTGTGTAGGCGTGTGTCGTTATGTGATTTTCGCGAAACGTAAAGAAACTGTTTTTTTTTTGACGCGTCACAGTTATAAAAAACTGCTTTCCAACTCTCTTACGGAGTCGCCGCTACAAAACAACTTCTATCCTAATTGTTACTTCGTTTCGACGTTACTTATCACAAGCTACGTTTTTCTAGCTACAGAGTTGCATCAATAACGTAATTGCGTAATATAACCGCGCCGGCCGCCGCGCGCCGGGCCGACTTGTAAAAAAAAAACAGTGACGTGCGCTTAACAGTGGCAGGGGCGTCTACCTATTGATACAAAAATCACATAGTCACAAAAGAAACGATTAGAAAAAAAAAACAGTTTTTTTGTGTGACTAATAACTGTAACTGTAGCCGTGGAGTGTCGGTTAAGAAGCCGTGGAGTGTCGGTTAAGAATAGCACTCCCCCATATCTTCTCGTGGGTGTCGTAAAAGGCGACTAAGAGAATACCCGTGCATATTATTACCCAGCACATACGGGTCGTGCCGGTGTCGGGCAGCAGCGACATCGGCACGTATACGGTCTGCGATTGCCAACCCGCCTGCTCAGCGTGGCAATTACGAGCAAATCATTCCATGAAAAGCCAGAACGGACCACGGCCCCCAGTTCCCGGTCGCCCTGCTATTCCTGATCAAGGCGGCGGTCACGGTAACGGCAGGGTAGGGGGTGCGAAGAATCCCCGGGTTACGGAAGGCTGCCAAAAACAACTGACCTTGGCGACGTATAACGGACGCACATTACGGCTGGACGAGCACCTGGCACAACTGGAAGTCTAACTCGAGAAGGTAAAGTGGGATGTTCTTGGGTTATCTGAAGTCCGAAGAGAGGGGGAGGACACCGTAACCCTTGAATCAGGCCACCTGCTGTACTTTCGAGAGGGAGACCAGCTATCTCAGGGTGGCGTAGGGTTCCTGGTAAATAGAGCTCTCTGTGACAACGTTGTAGAAGTGTCAAGTGTGTCGAGCAGGGTTGCGTACCTCGTCATTAAGCTAACCGAGAGGTATAACCTCAAGGTTGTGCAGGTTTACGCACCGACCTCGACGCACTCGGACGATGAAGTGGAAGATATGTTCGATGACATATCAAAGGCCTTACACTCCACCACCAAGGCCCACTACAGCGTTGTCATGGGAGACTTCAACGCCAAAGTGGGAGTACAAAATTGCAACGAATCGGTAGTAGGATCCCATGGTTATGGAAACAGGAATCATAGGGGGCAAATGCTAGTCAACTTCCTCGAAAGGGAGGGGTTATTCTTGATGAATTCATTCTTCAAGAAAAAGCCCCAAAGGAAGTGGACATGGCAGAGCCCCGACACTGTGACAAAAAATGAGATCAATTTCATCATAACGGACAAGAAGCGTATATTTAGAGACGTCTCAGTGATCAATAGGTTTAACACCGGAAGCGATCACCGACTTGTGCGAGGCTCTCTGAATATTAATTTTAAGCTCGAACGTGTCCGTTTGATGAAATCCAGGCTCCGACCAAACCTGCACCAAACTATAGTGGGATCTGAAAAGTTCCAGTCTAACCTGGAGAACCGATTCGCTGCCGTGGAAACCACAAATGACGTTGACATTGACCAGGCCCTCGAGAATGTAGTCGGAATCCTCAGGGAGGAAGGCATGAGATTTTGCGCAATGCGGCATAAAGGCACGTCGAAATTTTCAGAAGAAACACTCAAGTTTATGGAGGAACGACGTGAACGCCCACCAGTCACTGCGTCAGAAAGGCATGCTCTAAACAGGAGAATTGGCAAACTAGTTCGACGCGATCTCCGATGCTCCAACACTCGTTCAATAGAACGAGCAATCGAGCAAAATCGGGCATCGAAAGTGTTTGTTCAATCTCTTGGGAGAAGCCATCTGACAAAGTTGACCACCACGGATGGAGTGGTTGTTTCCTCCATACCAGAGGTTCTTCCGGAAGTTGAAAACTTCTACGGCCAGCTGTACGCTGCGCATGCATCTCGGCCTGATCCCGACAATGAGGATTCCAGAGCTACATTGACACGCCACTATACTGAAGACTTGCCAGAAGTCAGCCTAGACGAAATCGCGATGGCTCTTAAACAGCTTAAAAATGGAAAAGCCCCTGGAGAGGACGGTATTACAACTGAGCTCTTGAAGTCCGGCGGTAAACCCGTAATGAAGGAGCTCCAGAAGATCTTTAATGCTGTCCTCTTTGATGGGAGAACTCCGGAGGCGTGAAGTAAGTGTGTTGTCGTGTTGTTCTTCAAAAAGGGTGATAAAACCCTTTTGAAGAACTACCGACCCATTTCACTCTTAAGCCACGTCTACAACCTGTTTTCAAGAGTCATCACGAACCGTCTTGCGAGGAGACTCGATGAGTTTCAGCCACCTGAGCAGGCCGGCTTTCGATCGGGTTACGGCACCATAGACCACATTCACACAGTGCGGCAGATTATACAGAAGACCGAAGAGTATAATCGGCCCCTGTGCTTAGCGTTTGTGGACTATGAAAAAGCCTTTGACTCGGTCGAAACCTGGTCTGTTCTGGAATCTTTGCAGCGATGCCAAGTCGACTGGCGATACATCCAAGTGTTGAAAGGTCTATACAACGCCGCTACTATGGCCGTCCAAATCCATAACCGGCAATCTGAACCTATCCCCATACATCGTGGTGTGAGACAAGGGGATGTTATTTCCCCCAAATTGTTTACAAATGCTATGGAGGATATGTTTAAGACGCTGGACTGGAAGGGGTACGGCATTAATATTAGCGGCGAGTACCTTTCACACTTGCGATTTGCAGACGATATCGTCATCATGGCGGAAACGCTGCAAGATCTGCAACATATGCTGAGTAGCCTAGCTGATCCTTCCCAACGCATTGGTCTCCGGATGAACTTGGATAAAACCAAGATTATGTTCAATGAACATGTAAATCCGGAGCCAATTGCAGTTAAGGCAGTATTCTCGAAGTCGTTAAGGAGTATGTTTACCTCGGGCAAACCATGCAATTAGGTAAAAACAACTTCGAGAAAGAGGCTAATAGAAGAATACAGCTGGGCTGGGCAGCATATGGGAAACTACGTCGAGTCTTCACATCGCCAATCCCACAGTGTCTAAAGACGAAAGTCTTCAACCAGTGCGTCCTACCCGTCATGACATACGGTGCCGAAACGTGGACACTCACGGTGGGGCTGATCCACTATGCTCGGGGTTTCTCTGAAAGATCGAATTCGAAACGAAGTCATCCGACAGAGAACCAAAGTCACCGACATAGCCCACCGAATTAGCATGCTGAAGTGGCAGTGGGCCGGCCATATCACCCGAAGAACTGATAACCGATGGGGTAGAAGAGTTCTTGAGTGGAGACCGCGGATCGGTAAACGTAGTGTAGGACGTCCTCAGACTCGGTGGAGCGATGATCTTCGCAGGGCGGCTGGCAAGAGCTGGATGAGAGTAGCCGAGGACCGTGCTCAGTGGCGTGTAATGGGAGAGGCCTATGTCCAGCAGTGGACAACCGTAGGTCGATGATGATGAATAACTGTGACACTGTGCCAGTTATTGTAAATAGTTACGCGAAATAACGACCACGCCTAGTGGTGTGGTAACTTGAGCCAGCTTCTGTGTTACGCAACTGTTTTACTGAATAATGTCTTTGTCGCATGTTTTTTCACATTAACTCAATAAAAAGTAACATATATTGTAGTATATGCCACAAAAACCTACAAATATGTTACAATACAATCTTCAGGGCCAATAAACCTACAATATATGTTACTTTTTATTGAGTTAATATGAAAAAAATGTGCCAAAGAAATTATGCAATTTGAGTCATTTTCTGAGAATCACCCGGAAACCATTCCAATAAATAATACCACTGGGCATATTTATAATAATCTTGATAAAAATGGTTTCAAATGAAATAGTCACAACAGAGTATAATCGGCTTAATGTTGTTCATGCTTGAACTAAGTTAAAAAGAAACCGCCATCTCAAGCATCATAATGACTACAATTGTCAACAAACGAAAGATGTCTCGATAGCAGAATTCCCAAGCCTCAATCGTTATGGTGTTTGGATAGGTTTTAACCTTTGTCTCAGCGGAATAGGTGTCCAGAACATGAAATTAAGAAGATTTCCGAAGAATTTGAGAAGCTTCGTGACTGGCTATGGTGATTTTTTGACTGTCTATAAGTTTCAATAAAGAATCGCCATATCTTGATCACGGGGCTATCAGTACCTACGTGGGAACTCAGGAAGATGAAGAGTTGAAAATGGACGATTGCCGACATTGTCCACTGCAAGATTTCGAAGAAGAAATTGGATAAGCTTCGAAGCCGAATATGGGGCTTTGTTTGTTTTTCTGTTAATAATAAAAACGGCCCATATTCGGTTCACGAAACTATCTATACCTACGTGCGAACAAAGAAAGATGAAGACTTGAAGATGGAGTATTGCCGACTTCATGCGGGAAAGTTATTTATATATTTTTTCTCTTTCGTCCAAACGTAAACATTGTTTTATTTTACAAGTAAATCATGTCTCATTTACTTTGGCGTACTTTTTGCAGGCCTCGTCTACATGCTTCAATAAATACAAAAATTATGGCCAGTCTCTCAGACATAAATTCTCATGTCTGAGAGACTGGTCGGTTATATATAACCTATTATGAAAATATTGCTTTGCAAAAATAGTTGTTAAAAAGTTTCAGGTGAGTTACATATCCCGAGATTCAGCACTTATGCAGATTAAATCGTGTGAGGACGATGATAGTACCACGCTGCCGCATAACTTCACCCGCGTGGAATTGTGCCGTGAGTCGTGAATTATTATAATGACCAATAGTCGACCAACTTACGAGTACTATGTACTTATTGACTTTGATGAAGTACTTACTTGTGAAAAGCAAAACCAAATCTTTATTGTACACGATTATGGGCTAACAAAACGAAAACAGCAGAGTTTGCAGTAAAAATGGGGACCATATTGATGACTGATGATGATGTTGAACATGGACGGTTTCCGACCTGCAGAGTAAGTTATTTTTCCCAAACATGCTTGGAAATACGGACCGGTGCATGGAAATTTGAGCGTTATTTTGACAACCTTCTTCAAAATAAATTGAAATTGCTGTACTGGCCAAATAAATAAATAAAAGACAACAGTCGTACAAATTAAAAATGGATTGATTTTGTAGCAAGGAACATAGAAAACAACGAGGTTAGTTATCACAGGTAAATTTTGAACTGGCTTGCTAATAGACAGCTATTTCTTAAAAAAACAGCAAAAATTTTTAACGCGGCACACATTTCAACGTTCGTCATCAATTCATCTTTTGCTGGCCGCTGCAATAAGGTATTATAACTCTCTTCGTTGACTAATCGTGAAGGTTTTGACCAAATACATTTAAATATTTAGTGGTGTGTAGGCGTGTGTCGTTATGTGATTTTCGCGAAACGTAAAGAAACTGTTTTTTTTTTGACGCGTCACAGTTATAAAAAACTGCTTTCCAACTCTCTTACGGAGTCGCCGCTACAAAACAACTTCTATCCTAATTGTTACTTCGTTTCGACGTTACTTATCACAAGCTACGTTTTTCTAGCTACAGAGTTGCATCAATAACGTAATTGCGTAATATAACCGCGCCGGCCGCCGCGCGCCGGGCCGACTTGTAAAAAAAAAACAGTGACGTGCGCTTAACAGTGGCAGGGGCGTCTACCTATTGATACAAAAATCACATAGTCACAAAAGAAACGATTAGAAAAAAAAAACAGTTTTTTTGTGTGACTAATAACTGTAACTGTAGCCGTGGAGTGTCGGTTAAGAAGCCGTGGAGTGTCGGTTAAGAATAGCACTCCCCCATATCTTCTCGTGGGTGTCGTAAAAGGCGACTAAGAGAATACCCGTGCATATTATTACCCAGCACATACGGGTCGTGCCGGTGTCGGGCAGCAGCGACATCGGCACGTATACGGTCTGCGATTGCCAACCCGCCTGCTCAGCGTGGCAATTACGAGCAAATCATTCCATGAAAAGCCAGAACGGACCACGGCCCCCAGTTCCCGGTCGCCCTGCTATTCCTGATCAAGGCGGCGGTCACGGTAACGGCAGGGTAGGGGGTGCGAAGAATCCCCGGGTTACGGAAGGCTGCCAAAAACAACTGACCTTGGCGACGTATAACGGACGCACATTACGGCTGGACGAGCACCTGGCACAACTGGAAGTCTAACTCGAGAAGGTAAAGTGGGATGTTCTTGGGTTATCTGAAGTCCGAAGAGAGGGGGAGGACACCGTAACCCTTGAATCAGGCCACCTGCTGTACTTTCGAGAGGGAGACCAGCTATCTCAGGGTGGCGTAGGGTTCCTGGTAAATAGAGCTCTCTGTGACAACGTTGTAGAAGTGTCAAGTGTGTCGAGCAGGGTTGCGTACCTCGTCATTAAGCTAACCGAGAGGTATAACCTCAAGGTTGTGCAGGTTTACGCACCGACCTCGACGCACTCGGACGATGAAGTGGAAGATATGTTCGATGACATATCAAAGGCCTTACACTCCACCACCAAGGCCCACTACAGCGTTGTCATGGGAGACTTCAACGCCAAAGTGGGAGTACAAAATTGCAACGAATCGGTAGTAGGATCCCATGGTTATGGAAACAGGAATCATAGGGGGCAAATGCTAGTCAACTTCCTCGAAAGGGAGGGGTTATTCTTGATGAATTCATTCTTCAAGAAAAAGCCCCAAAGGAAGTGGACATGGCAGAGCCCCGACACTGTGACAAAAAATGAGATCAATTTCATCATAACGGACAAGAAGCGTATATTTAGAGACGTCTCAGTGATCAATAGGTTTAATACCGGAAGCGATCACCGACTTGTGCGAGGCTCTCTGAATATTAATTTTAAGCTCGAACGTGTCCGTTTGATGAAATCCAGGCTCCGACCAAACCTGCACCAAACTATAGTGGGATCTGAAAAGTTCCAGTCTAACCTGGAGAACCGATTCGCTGCCGTGGAAACCACAAATGACGTTGACATTGACCAGGCCCTCGAGAATGTAGTCGGAATCCTCAGGGAGGAAGGCATGAGATTTTGCGCAATGCGGCATAAAGGCACGTCGAAATTTTCAGAAGAAACACTCAAGTTTATGGAGGAACGACGTGAACGCCCACCAGTCACTGCGTCAGAAAGGCATGCTCTAAACAGGAGAATTGGCAAACTAGTTCGACGCGATCTCCGATGCTCCAACACTCGTTCAATAGAACGAGCAATCGAGCAAAATCGGGCATCGAAAGTGTTTGTTCAATCTCTTGGGAGAAGCCATCTGACAAAGTTGACCACCACGGATGGAGTGGTTGTTTCCTCCATACCAGAGGTTCTTCCGGAAGTTGAAAACTTCTACGGCCAGCTGTACGCTGCGCATGCATCTCGGCCTGATCCCGACAATGAGGATTCCAGAGCTACATTGACACGCCACTATACTGAAGACTTGCCAGAAGTCAGCCTAGACGAAATCGCGATGGCTCTTAAACAGCTTAAAAATGGAAAAGCCCCTGGAGAGGACGGTATTACAACTGAGCTCTTGAAGTCCGGCGGTAAACCCGTAATGAAGGAGCTCCAGAAGATCTTTAATGCTGTCCTCTTTGATGGGAGAACTCCGGAGGCGTGAAGTAAGTGTGTTGTCGTGTTGTTCTTCAAAAAGGGTGATAAAACCCTTTTGAAGAACTACCGACCCATTTCACTCTTAAGCCACGTCTACAACCTGTTTTCAAGAGTCATCACGAACCGTCTTGCGAGGAGACTCGATGAGTTTCAGCCACCTGAGCAGGCCGGCTTTCGATCGGGTTACGGCACCATAGACCACATTCACACAGTGCGGCAGATTATACAGAAGACCGAAGAGTATAATCGGCCCCTGTGCTTAGCGTTTGTGGACTATGAAAAAGCCTTTGACTCGGTCGAAACCTGGTCTGTTCTGGAATCTTTGCAGCGATGCCAAGTCGACTGGCGATACATCCAAGTGTTGAAAGGTCTATACAACGCCGCTACTATGGCCGTCCAAATCCATAACCGGCAATCTGAACCTATCCCCATACATCGTGGTGTGAGACAAGGGGATGTTATTTCCCCCAAATTGTTTACAAATGCTATGGAGGATATGTTTAAGACGCTGGACTGGAAGGGGTACGGCATTAATATTAGCGGCGAGTACCTTTCACACTTGCGATTTGCAGACGATATCGTCATCATGGCGGAAACGCTGCAAGATCTGCAACATATGCTGAGTAGCCTAGCTGATCCTTCCCAACGCATTGGTCTCCGGATGAACTTGGATAAAACCAAGATTATGTTCAATGAACATGTAAATCCGGAGCCAATTGCAGTTAAGGCAGTATTCTCGAAGTCGTTAAGGAGTATGTTTACCTCGGGCAAACCATGCAATTAGGTAAAAACAACTTCGAGAAAGAGGCTAATAGAAGAATACAGCTGGGCTGGGCAGCATATGGGAAACTACGTCGAGTCTTCACATCGCCAATCCCACAGTGTCTAAAGACGAAAGTCTTCAACCAGTGCGTCCTACCCGTCATGACATACGGTGCCGAAACGTGGACACTCACGGTGGGGCTGATCCACTATGCTCGGGGTTTCTCTGAAAGATCGAATTCGAAACGAAGTCATCCGACAGAGAACCAAAGTCACCGACATAGCCCACCGAATTAGCATGCTGAAGTGGCAGTGGGCCGGCCATATCACCCGAAGAACTGATAACCGATGGGGTAGAAGAGTTCTTGAGTGGAGACCGCGGATCGGTAAACGTAGTGTAGGACGTCCTCAGACTCGGTGGAGCGATGATCTTCGCAGGGCGGCTGGCAAGAGCTGGATGAGAGTAGCCGAGGACCGTGCTCAGTGGCGTGTAATGGGAGAGGCCTATGTCCAGCAGTGGACAACCGTAGGTCGATGATGATGAATAACTGTGACACTGTGCCAGTTATTGTAAATAGTTACGCGAAATAACGACCACGCCTAGTGGTGTGGTAACTTGAGCCAGCTTCTGTGTTACGCAACTGTTTTACTGAATAATGTCTTTGTCGCATGTTTTTTCACATTAACTCAATAAAAAGTAACATATATTGTAGTATATGCCACAAAAACCTACAAATATGTTACAATACAATCTTCAGGGCCAATAAACCTACAATATATGTTACTTTTTATTGAGTTAATATGAAAAAAATGTGCCAAAGAAATTATGCAATTTGAGTCATTTTCTGAGAATCACCCGGAAACCATTCCAATAAATAATACCACTGGGCATATTTATAATAATCTTGATAAAAATGGTTTCAAATGAAATAGTCACAACAGAGTATAATCGGCTTAATGTTGTTCATGCTTGAACTAAGTTAAAAAGAAACCGCCATCTCAAGCATCATAATGACTACAATTGTCAACAAACGAAAGATGTCTCGATAGCAGAATTCCCAAGCCTCAATCGTTATGGTGTTTGGATAGGTTTTAACCTTTGTCTCAGCGGAATAGGTGTCCAGAACATGAAATTAAGAAGATTTCCGAAGAATTTGAGAAGCTTCGTGACTGGCTATGGTGATTTTTTGACTGTCTATAAGTTTCAATAAAGAATCGCCATATCTTGATCACGGGGCTATCAGTACCTACGTGGGAACTCAGGAAGATGAAGAGTTGAAAATGGACGATTGCCGACATTGTCCACTGCAAGATTTCGAAGAAGAAATTGGATAAGCTTCGAAGCCGAATATGGGGCTTTGTTTGTTTTTCTGTTAATAATAAAAACGGCCCATATTCGGTTCACGAAACTATCTATACCTACGTGCGAACAAAGAAAGATGAAGACTTGAAGATGGAGTATTGCCGACTTCATGCGGGAAAGTTATTTATATATTTTTTCTCTTTCGTCCAAACGTAAACATTGTTTTATTTTACAAGTAAATCATGTCTCATTTACTTTGGCGTACTTTTTGCAGGCCTCGTCTACATGCTTCAATAAATACAAAAATTATGGCCAGTCTCTCAGACATAAATTCTCATGTCTGAGAGACTGGTCGGTTATATATAACCTATTATGAAAATATTTCTTTGCAAAAATAGTTGTTAAAAAGTTTCAGGTGAGTTACATATCCCGAGATTCAGCACTTATGCAGATTAAATCGTGTGAGGACGATGATAGTACCACGCTGCCGCATAACTTCACCCGCGTGGAATTGTGCCGTGAGTCGTGAATTATTATAATGACCAATAGTCGACCAACTTACGAGTACTATGTACTTATTGACTTTGATGAAGTACTTACTTGTGAAAAGCAAAACCAAATCTTTATTGTACACGATTATGGGCTAACAAAACGAAAACAGCAGAGTTTGCAGTAAAAATGGGGACCATATTGATGACTGATGATGATGTTGAACATGGACGGTTTCCGACCTGCAGAGTAAGTTATTTTTCCCAAACATGCTTGGAAATACGGACCGGTGCATGGAAATTTGAGCGTTATTTTGACAACCTTCTTCAAAATAAATTGAAATTGCTGTACTGGCCAAATAAATAAATAAAAGACAACAGTCGTACAAATTAAAAATGGATTGATTTTGTAGCAAGGAACATAGAAAACAACGAGGTTAGTTATCACAGGTAAATTTTGAACTGGCTTGCTAATAGACAGCTATTTCTTAAAAAAACAGCAAAAATTTTTAACGCGGCACACATTTCAACGTTCGTCATCAATTCATCTTTTGCTGGCCGCTGCAATAAGGTATTATAACTCTCTTCGTTGACTAATCGTGAAGGTTTTGACCAAATACATTTAAATATTTAGTGGTGTGTAGGCGTGTGTCGTTATGTGATTTTCGCGAAACGTAAAGAAACTGTTTTTTTTTTGACGCGTCACAGTTATAAAAAACTGCTTTCCAACTCTCTTACGGAGTCGCCGCTACAAAACAACTTCTATCCTAATTGTTACTTCGTTTCGACGTTACTTATCACAAGCTACGTTTTTCTAGCTACAGAGTTGCATCAATAACGTAATTGCGTAATATAACCGCGCCGGCCACCGTGCGCCGGGCCGACTTGTAAAAAAAAAACAGTGACGTGCGCTTAACAGTGGCAGGGGCGTCTACCTATTGATACAAAAATCACATAGTCACAAAAGAAACGATTAGAAAAAAAAACAGTTTTTTTGTGTGACTAATAACTGTGACACTGTGTCGTGCCACGAAGCCAGTTATTGTAAATAGTTACGCGAAATAACGACCACGCCTAGTGGTGTGGTAACTTGAGCCAGCTTCTGTGTTACGCAACTGTTTTACTGAATAATGTCTTTGTCGCATGTTTTTTCACATTAACTCAATAAAAAGTAACATATATTGTAGTATATGCCACAAAAACCTACAAATATGTTACAATACAATCTTCAGGGCCAATAAACCTACAATATATGTTACTTTTTATTGAGTTAATATGAAAAAAATGTGCCAAAGAAATTATGCAATTTGAGTCATTTTCTGAGAATCACCCGGGAACCATTCCAATAAATAATACCACTGGGCATATTTATAATAATCTTGATAAAAATGGTTTCAAATGAAATAGTCACAACAGAGTATAATCGGCTTAATGTTGTTCATGCTTGAACTAAGTTAAAAAATCTCAAGCATCATAATGACTACAATTGTCAACAAACGAAAGATGTCTCGATAGCAGAATTCCCAAGCCTCAATCGTTATGGTGTTTGGATTGGTTTTAACCTTTGTCTCAGCGGAATAGGTGTCCAGAACATGAAATTAAGAAGATTTCCGAAGAATTTGAGAAGCTTCGTGACTGGCTATGGTGATTTTTTGACTGTCTATAAGTTTCAATAAAGAATCGCCATATCTTGATCACGGGGCTATCAGTACCTACGTGGGAACTCAGGAAGATGAAGAGTTGAAAATGGACGATTGCCGACATTGTGCACTGCAAGATTTCGAAGAAGAAATTGGATAAGCTTCGAAGCCGAATATGGGGCTTTGTTTGTTTTTCTGTTAATAATAAAAAATAACGGCCCATATTCGGTTCACGAAACTATCTATACCTACGTGCGAACAAAGAAAGATGAAGACTTGAAGATGGAGTATTGCCGACTTCATGCGGGAAAGTTATTTATATATTTTTTCTCTTTCGTCCAAACGTAAACATTGTTTTATTTTACAAGTAAATCATGTCTCATTTACTTTGGCGTACTTTTTGCAGGCCTCGTCTACATGCTTCAATAAATACAAAAATTATGGCCAGTCTCTCAGACATAAATTCTCATGTCTGAGAGACTGGTCGGTTATATATAACCTATTATGAAAATATTGCTTTGCAAAAATAGTTGTTAAAAAGTTTCAGGTGAGTTACATATCCCGAGATTCAGCACTTATGCAGATTAAATCGTGTGAGGACGATGATAGTACCACGCTGCCGCATAACTTCACCCGCGTGGAATTGTGCCGTGAGTCGTGAATTATTATAATGACCAATAGTCGACCAACTTACGAGTACTATGTACTTATTGACTTTGATGAAGTACTTACTTGTGAAAAGCAAAACCAAATCTTTATTGTACACGATTATGGGCTAACAAAACGAAAACAGCAGAGTTTGCAGTAAAAATGGGGACCATATTGATGACTGATGATGATGTTGAACATGGACGGTTTCCGACCTGCAGAGTAAGTTATTTTTCCCAAACATGCTTGGAAATACGGACCGGTGCATGGAAATTTGAGCGTTATTTTGACAACCTTCTTCAAAATAAATTGAAATTGCTGTACTTGCCAAATAAATAAATAAAAGACAACAGTCGTACAAATTAAAAATGGATTGATTTTGTAGCAAGGAACATAGAAAACAACGAGGTTAGTTATCACAGGTAAATTTTGAACTGGCTTGCTAATAGACAGCTATTTCTTAAAAAAACAGCAAAAATTTTTAACGCGGCACACATTTCAACGTTCGTCATCAATTCATCTTTTGCTGGCCGCTGCAATAAGGTATTATAACTCTCTTCGTTGACTAATCGTGAAGGTTTTGACCAAATACATTTAAATATTTAGTGGTGTGTAGGCGTGTGTCGTTATGTGATTTTCGCGAAACGTAAAGAAACTGTTTTTTTTTTGACGCGTCACAGTTATAAAAAACTGCTTTCCAACTCTCTTACGGAGTCGCCGCTACAAAACAACTTCTATCCTAATTGTTACTTCGTTTCGACGTTACTTATCACAAGCTACGTTTTTCTAGCTACAGAGTTGCATCAATAACGTAATTGCGTAATATAACCGCGCCGGCCGCCGCGCGCCGGGCCGACTTGTAAAAAAAAAACAGTGACGTGCGCTTAACAGTGGCAGGGGCGTCTACCTATTGATACAAAAATCACATAGTCACAAAAGAAACGATTAGAAAAAAAAAACAGTTTTTTTGTGTGACTAATAACTGTAACTGTAGCCGTGGAGTGTCGGTTAAGAAGCCGTGGAGTGTCGGTTGAGAATAGCACTCCCCCATATCTTCTCGTGGGTGTCGTAAAAGGCGACTAAGAGAATACCCGTGCATATTATTACCCAGCACATACGGGTCGTGCCGGTGTCGGGCAGCAGCGACATCGGCACGTATACGGTCTGCGATTGCCAACCCGCCTGCTCAGCGTGGCAATTACGAGCAAATCATTCCATGAAAAGCCAGAACGGACCACGGCCCCCAGTTCCCGGTCGCCCTGCTATTCCTGATCAAGGCGGCGGTCACGGTAACGGCAGGGTAGGGGGTGCGAAGAATCCCCGGGTTACGGAAGGCTGCCAAAAACAACTGACCTTGGCGACGTATAACGGACGCACATTACGGCTGGACGAGCACCTGGCACAACTGGAAGTCTAACTCGAGAAGGTAAAGTGGGATGTTCTTGGGTTATCTGAAGTCCGAAGAGAGGGGGAGGACACCGTAACCCTTGAATCAGGCCACCTGCTGTACTTTCGAGAGGGAGACCAGCTATCTCAGGGTGGCGTAGGGTTCCTGGTAAATAGAGCTCTCTGTGACAACGTTGTAGAAGTGTCAAGTGTGTCGAGCAGGGTTGCGTACCTCGTCATTAAGCTAACCGAGAGGTATAACCTCAAGGTTGTGCAGGTTTACGCACCGACCTCGACGCACTCGGACGATGAAGTGGAAGATATGTTCGATGACATATCAAAGGCCTTACACTCCACCACCAAGGCCCACTACAGCGTTGTCATGGGAGACTTCAACGCCAAAGTGGGAGTACAAAATTGCAACGAATCGGTAGTAGGATCCCATGGTTATGGAAACAGGAATCATAGGGGGCAAATGCTAGTCAACTTCCTCGAAAGGGAGGGGTTATTCTTGATGAATTCATTCTTCAAGAAAAAGCCCCAAAGGAAGTGGACATGGCAGAGCCCCGACACTGTGACAAAAAATGAGATCAATTTCATCATAACGGACAAGAAGCGTATATTTAGAGACGTCTCAGTGATCAATAGGTTTAATACCGGAAGCGATCACCGACTTGTGCGAGGCTCTCTGAATATTAATTTTAAGCTCGAACGTGTCCGTTTGATGAAATCCAGGCTCCGACCAAACCTGCACCAAACTATAGTGGGATCTGAAAAGTTCCAGTCTAACCTGGAGAACCGATTCGCTGCCGTGGAAACCACAAATGACGTTGACATTGACCAGGCCCTCGAGAATGTAGTCGGAATCCTCAGGGAGGAAGGCATGAGATTTTGCGCAATGCGGCATAAAGGCACGTCGAAATTTTCAGAAGAAACACTCAAGTTTATGGAGGAACGACGTGAACGCCCACCAGTCACTGCGTCAGAAAGGCATGCTCTAAACAGGAGAATTGGCAAACTAGTTCGACGCGATCTCCGATGCTCCAACACTCGTTCAATAGAACGAGCAATCGAGCAAAATCGGGCATCGAAAGTGTTTGTTCAATCTCTTGGGAGAAGCCATCTGACAAAGTTGACCACCACGGATGGAGTGGTTGTTTCCTCCATACCAGAGGTTCTTCCGGAAGTTGAAAACTTCTACGGCCAGCTGTACGCTGCGCATGCATCTCGGCCTGATCCCGACAATGAGGATTCCAGAGCTACATTGACACGCCACTATACTGAAGACTTGCCAGAAGTCAGCCTAGACGAAATCGCGATGGCTCTTAAACAGCTTAAAAATGGAAAAGCCCCTGGAGAGGACGGTATTACAACTGAGCTCTTGAAGTCCGGCGGTAAACCCGTAATGAAGGAGCTCCAGAAGATCTTTAATGCTGTCCTCTTTGATGGGAGAACTCCGGAGGCGTGAAGTAAGTGTGTTGTCGTGTTGTTCTTCAAAAAGGGTGATAAAACCCTTTTGAAGAACTACCGACCCATTTCACTCTTAAGCCACGTCTACAACCTGTTTTCAAGAGTCATCACGAACCGTCTTGCGAGGAGACTCGATGAGTTTCAGCCACCTGAGCAGGCCGGCTTTCGATCGGGTTACGGCACCATAGACCACATTCACACAGTGCGGCAGATTATACAGAAGACCGAAGAGTATAATCGGCCCCTGTGCTTAGCGTTTGTGGACTATGAAAAAGCCTTTGACTCGGTCGAAACCTGGTCTGTTCTGGAATCTTTGCAGCGATGCCAAGTCGACTGGCGATACATCCAAGTGTTGAAAGGTCTATACAACGCCGCTACTATGGCCGTCCAAATCCATAACCGGCAATCTGAACCTATCCCCATACATCGTGGTGTGAGACAAGGGGATGTTATTTCCCCCAAATTGTTTACAAATGCTATGGAGGATATGTTTAAGACGCTGGACTGGAAGGGGTACGGCATTAATATTAGCGGCGAGTACCTTTCACACTTGCGATTTGCAGACGATATCGTCATCATGGCGGAAACGCTGCAAGATCTGCAACATATGCTGAGTAGCCTAGCTGATCCTTCCCAACGCATTGGTCTCCGGATGAACTTGGATAAAACCAAGATTATGTTCAATGAACATGTAAATCCGGAGCCAATTGCAGTTAAGGCAGTATTCTCGAAGTCGTTAAGGAGTATGTTTACCTCGGGCAAACCATGCAATTAGGTAAAAACAACTTCGAGAAAGAGGCTAATAGAAGAATACAGCTGGGCTGGGCAGCATATGGGAAACTACGTCGAGTCTTCACATCGCCAATCCCACAGTGTCTAAAGACGAAAGTCTTCAACCAGTGCGTCCTACCCGTCATGACATACGGTGCCGAAACGTGGACACTCACGGTGGGGCTGATCCACTATGCTCGGGGTTTCTCTGAAAGATCGAATTCGAAACGAAGTCATCCGACAGAGAACCAAAGTCACCGACATAGCCCACCGAATTAGCATGCTGAAGTGGCAGTGGGCCGGCCATATCACCCGAAGAACTGATAACCGATGGGGTAGAAGAGTTCTTGAGTGGAGACCGCGGATCGGTAAACGTAGTGTAGGACGTCCTCAGACTCGGTGGAGCGATGATCTTCGCAGGGCGGCTGGCAAGAGCTGGATGAGAGTAGCCGAGGACCGTGCTCAGTGGCGTGTAATGGGAGAGGCCTATGTCCAGCAGTGGACAACCGTAGGTCGATGATGATGAATAACTGTGACACTGTGCCAGTTATTGTAAATAGTTACGCGAAATAACGACCACGCCTAGTGGTGTGGTAACTTGAGCCAGCTTCTGTGTTACGCAACTGTTTTACTGAATAATGTCTTTGTCGCATGTTTTTTCACATTAACTCAATAAAAAGTAACATATATTGTAGTATATGCCACAAAAACCTACAAATATGTTACAATACAATCTTCAGGGCCAATAAACCTACAATATATGTTACTTTTTATTGAGTTAATATGAAAAAAATGTGCCAAAGAAATTTGAATCATTTTCTGAGAATCACCCGGAAACCATTCCAATAAATAATACCACTGGGCATATTTATAATAATCTTGATAAAAATGGTTTCAAATGAAATAGTCACAACAGAGGATAATCGGCTTAATGTTGTTCATGCTTGAACTAAGTTAAAAAATCTCAAGCATCATAATGACTACAATTGTCAACAAACGAAAGATGTCTCGATAGCAGAATTCCCAAGCCTCAATCGTTATGGTGTTTGGATAGGTTTTAACCTTTGTCTCAGCGGAATAGGTGTCCAGAACATGAAATTAAGAAGATTTCCGAAGAATTTGAGAAGCTTCGTGACTGGCTATGGTGATTTTTTGACTGTCTATAAGTTTCAATAAAGAATCGCCATATCTTGATCACGGGGCTATCAGTACCTACGTGGGAACTCAGGAAGATGAAGAGTTGAAAATGGACGATTGCCGACATTGTCCACTGCAAGATTTCGAAGAAGAAATTGGATAAGCTTCGAAGCCGAATATGGGGCTTTGTTTGTTTTTCTGTTAATAATAAAAACGGCCCATATTCGGTTCACGAAACTATCTATACCTACGTGCGAACAAAGAAAGATGAAGACTTGAAGATGGAGTATTGCCGACTTCATGCGGGAAAGTTATTTATATATTTTTTCTCTTTCGTCCAAACGTAAACATTGTTTTATTTTACAAGTAAATCATGTCTCATTTACTTTGGCGTACTTTTTGCAGGCCTCGTCTACATGCTTCAATAAATACAAAAATTATGGCCAGTCTCTCAGACATAAATTCTCATGTCTGAGAGACTGGTCGGTTATATATAACCTATTATGAAAATATTTCTTTGCAAAAATAGTTGTTAAAAAGTTTCAGGTGAGTTACATATCCCGAGATTCAGCACTTATGCCGATTAAATCGTGCGAGGACGATGATAGTACCACGCTGCCGCATAACTTCACCCGCGTGGAATTGTGCCGTGAGTCGTGAATTATTATAATGACCAATAGTCGACCAACTTACGAGTACTATGTACTTATTGACTTTGATGAAGTACTTACTTGTGAAAAGCAAAACCAAATCTTTATTGTACACGATTATGGGCTAACAAAACGAAAACAGCAGAGTTTGCAGTAAAAATGGGGACCATATTGATGACTGATGATGATGTTGAACATGGACGGTTTCCGACCTGCAGAGTAAGTTATTTTTCCCAAACATGCTTGGAAATACGGACCGGTGCATGGAAATTTGAGCGTTATTTTGACAACCTTCTTCAAAATAAATTGAAATTGCTGTACTGGCCAAATAAATAAATAAAAGACAACAGTCGTACAAATTAAAAATGGATTGATTTTGTAGCAAGGAACATAGAAAACAACGAGGTTAGTTATCACAGGTAAATTTTGAACTGGCTTGCTAATAGACAGCTATTTCTTAAAAAAACAGCAAAAATTTTTAACGCGGCACACATTTCAACGTTCGTCATCAATTCATCTTTTGCTGGCCGCTGCAATAAGGTATTATAACTCTCTTCGTTGACTAATCGTGAAGGTTTTGACCAAATACATTTAAATATTTAGTGGTGTGTAGGCGTGTGTCGTTATGTGATTTTCGCGAAACGTAAAGAAACTGTTTTTTTTTTTGACGCGTCACAGTTATAAAAAACTGCTTTCCAACTCTCTTACGGAGTCGCCGCTACAAAACAACTTCTATCCTAATTGTTACTTCGTTTCGACGTTACTTATCACAAGCTACGTTTTTCTAGCTACAGAGTTGCATCAATAACGTAATTGCGTAATATAACCGCGCCGGCCGCCGCGCGCCGGGCCGACTTGTAAAAAAAAAACAGTGACGTGCGCTTAACAGTGGCAGGGGCGTCTACCTATTGATACAAAAATCACATAGTCACAAAAGAAACGATTAGAAAAAAAAAACAGTTTTTTTGTGTGACTAATAACTGTAACTGTAGCCGTGGAGTGTCGGTTAAGAAGCCGTGGAGTGTCGGTTAAGAATAGCACTCCCCCATATCTTCTCGTGGGTGTCGTAAAAGGCGACTAAGAGAATACCCGTGCATATTATTACCCAGCACATACGGGTCGTGCCGGTGTCGGGCAGCAGCGACATCGGCACGTATACGGTCTGCGATTGCCAACCCGCCTGCTCAGCGTGGCAATTACGAGCAAATCATTCCATGAAAAGCCAGAACGGACCACGGCCCCCAGTTCCCGGTCGCCCTGCTATTCCTGATCAAGGCGGCGGTCACGGTAACGGCAGGGTAGGGGGTGCGAAGAATCCCCGGGTTACGGAAGGCTGCCAAAAACAACTGACCTTGGCGACGTATAACGGACGCACATTACGGCTGGACGAGCACCTGGCACAACTGGAAGTCTAACTCGAGAAGGTAAAGTGGGATGTTCTTGGGTTATCTGAAGTCCGAAGAGAGGGGGAGGACACCGTAACCCTTGAATCAGGCCACCTGCTGTACTTTCGAGAGGGAGACCAGCTATCTCAGGGTGGCGTAGGGTTCCTGGTAAATAGAGCTCTCTGTGACAACGTTGTAGAAGTGTCAAGTGTGTCGAGCAGGGTTGCGTACCTCGTCATTAAGCTAACCGAGAGGTATAACCTCAAGGTTGTGCAGGTTTACGCACCGACCTCGACGCACTCGGACGATGAAGTGGAAGATATGTTCGATGACATATCAAAGGCCTTACACTCCACCACCAAGGCCCACTACAGCGTTGTCATGGGAGACTTCAACGCCAAAGTGGGAGTACAAAATTGCAACGAATCGGTAGTAGGATCCCATGGTTATGGAAACAGGAATCATAGGGGGCAAATGCTAGTCAACTTCCTCGAAAGGGAGGGGTTATTCTTGATGAATTCATTCTTCAAGAAAAAGCCCCAAAGGAAGTGGACATGGCAGAGCCCCGACACTGTGACAAAAAATGAGATCAATTTCATCATAACGGACAAGAAGCGTATATTTAGAGACGTCTCAGTGATCAATAGGTTTAATACCGGAAGCGATCACCGACTTGTGCGAGGCTCTCTGAATATTAATTTTAAGCTCGAACGTGTCCGTTTGATGAAATCCAGGCTCCGACCAAACCTGCACCAAACTATAGTGGGATCTGAAAAGTTCCAGTCTAACCTGGAGAACCGATTCGCTGCCGTGGAAACCACAAATGACGTTGACATTGACCAGGCCCTCGAGAATGTAGTCGGAATCCTCAGGGAGGAAGGCATGAGATTTTGCGCAATGCGGCATAACCTCGTGAGGCCCAATGTCTTCAAGTGATCACAAAATCAATTGTTATTTTCAAGGTCGGGCCTTACGAGGATATAGGCACGTCGAAATTTTCAGAAGAAACACTCAAGTTTATGGAGGAACGACGTGAACGCCCACCAGTCACTGCGTCAGAAAGGCATGCTCTAAACAGGAGAATTGGCAAACTAGTTCGACGCGATCTCCGATGCTCCAACACTCGTTCAATAGAACGAGCAATCGAGCAAAATCGGGCATCGAAAGTGTTTGTTCAATCTCTTGGGAGAAGCCATCTGACAAAGTTGACCACCACGGATGGAGTGGTTGTTTCCTCCATACCAGAGGTTCTTCCGGAAGTTGAAAACTTCTACGGCCAGCTGTACGCTGCGCATGCATCTCGGCCTGATCCCGACAATGAGGATTCCAGAGCTACATTGACACGCCACTATACTGAAGACTTGCCAGAAGTCAGCCTAGACGAAATCGCGATGGCTCTTAAACAGCTTAAAAATGGAAAAGCCCCTGGAGAGGACGGTATTACAACTGAGCTCTTGAAGTCCGGCGGTAAACCCGTAATGAAGGAGCTCCAGAAGATCTTTAATGCTGTCCTCTTTGATGGGAGAACTCCGGAGGCGTGAAGTAAGTGTGTTGTCGTGTTGTTCTTCAAAAAGGGTGATAAAACCCTTTTGAAGAACTACCGACCCATTTCACTCTTAAGCCACGTCTACAACCTGTTTTCAAGAGTCATCACGAACCGTCTTGCGAGGAGACTCGATGAGTTTCAGCCACCTGAGCAGGCCGGCTTTCGATCGGGTTACGGCACCATAGACCACATTCACACAGTGCGGCAGATTATACAGAAGACCGAAGAGTATAATCGGCCCCTGTGCTTAGCGTTTGTGGACTATGAAAAAGCCTTTGACTCGGTCGAAACCTGGTCTGTTCTGGAATCTTTGCAGCGATGCCAAGTCGACTGGCGATACATCCAAGTGTTGAAAGGTCTATACAACGCCGCTACTATGGCCGTCCAAATCCATAACCGGCAATCTGAACCTATCCCCATACATCGTGGTGTGAGACAAGGGGATGTTATTTCCCCCAAATTGTTTACAAATGCTATGGAGGATATGTTTAAGACGCTGGACTGGAAGGGGTACGGCATTAATATTAGCGGCGAGTACCTTTCACACTTGCGATTTGCAGACGATATCGTCATCATGGCGGAAACGCTGCAAGATCTGCAACATATGCTGAGTAGCCTAGCTGATCCTTCCCAACGCATTGGTCTCCGGATGAACTTGGATAAAACCAAGATTATGTTCAATGAACATGTAAATCCGGAGCCAATTGCAGTTAAGGCAGTATTCTCGAAGTCGTTAAGGAGTATGTTTACCTCGGGCAAACCATGCAATTAGGTAAAAACAACTTCGAGAAAGAGGCTAATAGAAGAATACAGCTGGGCTGGGCAGCATATGGGAAACTACGTCGAGTCTTCACATCGCCAATCCCACAGTGTCTAAAGACGAAAGTCTTCAACCAGTGCGTCCTACCCGTCATGACATACGGTGCCGAAACGTGGACACTCACGGTGGGGCTGATCCACTATGCTCGGGGTTTCTCTGAAAGATCGAATTCGAAACGAAGTCATCCGACAGAGAACCAAAGTCACCGACATAGCCCACCGAATTAGCATGCTGAAGTGGCAGTGGGCCGGCCATATCACCCGAAGAACTGATAACCGATGGGGTAGAAGAGTTCTTGAGTGGAGACCGCGGATCGGTAAACGTAGTGTAGGACGTCCTCAGACTCGGTGGAGCGATGATCTTCGCAGGGCGGCTGGCAAGAGCTGGATGAGAGTAGCCGAGGACCGTGCTCAGTGGCGTGTAATGGGAGAGGCCTATGTCCAGCAGTGGACAACCGTAGGTCGATGATGATGAATAACTGTGACACTGTGTCGTGCCACGAAGCCAGTTATTGTAAATAGTTACGCGAAATAACGACCACGCCTAGTGGTGTGGTAACTTGAGCCAGCTTCTGTGTTACGCAACTGTTTTACTGAATAATGTCTTTGTCGCATGTTTTTTCACATTAACTCAATAAAAAGTAACATATATTGTAGTATATGCCACAAAAACCTACAAATATGTTACAATACAATCTTCAGGGCCAATAAACCTACAATATATGTTACTTTTTATTGAGTTAATATGAAAAAAATGTGCCAAAGAAATTTGAATCATTTTCTGAGAATCACCCGGAAACCATTCCAATAAATAATACCACTGGGCATATTTATAATAATCTTGATAAAAATGGTTTCAAATGAAATAGTCACAACAGAGGATAATCGGCTTAATGTTGTTCATGCTTGAACTAAGTTAAAAAATCTCAAGCATCATAATGACTACAATTGTCAACAAACGAAAGATGTCTCGATAGCAGAATTCCCAAGCCTCAATCGTTATGGTGTTTGGATAGGTTTTAACCTTTGTCTCAGCGGAATAGGTGTCCAGAACATGAAATTAAGAAGATTTCCGAAGAATTTGAGAAGCTTCGTGACTGGCTATGGTGATTTTTTGACTGTCTATAAGTTTCAATAAAGAATCGCCATATCTTGATCACGGGGCTATCAGTACCTACGTGGGAACTCAGGAAGATGAAGAGTTGAAAATGGACGATTGCCGACATTGTCCACTGCAAGATTTCGAAGAAGAAATTGGATAAGCTTCGAAGCCGAATATGGGGCTTTGTTTGTTTTTCTGTTAATAATAAAAACGGCCCATATTCGGTTCACGAAACTATCTATACCTACGTGCGAACAAAGAAAGATGAAGACTTGAAGATGGAGTATTGCCGACTTCATGCGGGAAAGTTATTTATATATTTTTTCTCTTTCGTCCAAACGTAAACATTGTTTTATTTTACAAGTAAATCATGTCTCATTTACTTTGGCGTACTTTTTGCAGGCCTCGTCTACATGCTTCAATAAATACAAAAATTATGGCCAGTCTCTCAGACATAAATTCTCATGTCTGAGAGACTGGTCGGTTATATATAACCTATTATGAAAATATTTCTTTGCAAAAATAGTTGTTAAAAAGTTTCAGGTGAGTTACATATCCCGAGATTCAGCACTTATGCCGATTAAATCGTGCGAGGACGATGATAGTACCACGCTGCCGCATAACTTCACCCGCGTGGAATTGTGCCGTGAGTCGTGAATTATTATAATGACCAATAGTCGACCAACTTACGAGTACTATGTACTTATTGACTTTGATGAAGTACTTACTTGTGAAAAGCAAAACCAAATCTTTATTGTACACGATTATGGGCTAACAAAACGAAAACAGCAGAGTTTGCAGTAAAAATGGGGACCATATTGATGACTGATGATGATGTTGAACATGGACGGTTTCCGACCTGCAGAGTAAGTTATTTTTCCCAAACATGCTTGGAAATACGGACCGGTGCATGGAAATTTGAGCGTTATTTTGACAACCTTCTTCAAAATAAATTGAAATTGCTGTACTGGCCAAATAAATAAATAAAAGACAACAGTCGTACAAATTAAAAATGGATTGATTTTGTAGCAAGGAACATAGAAAACAACGAGGTTAGTTATCACAGGTAAATTTTGAACTGGCTTGCTAATAGACAGCTATTTCTTAAAAAAACAGCAAAAATTTTTAACGCGGCACACATTTCAACGTTCGTCATCAATTCATCTTTTGCTGGCCGCTGCAATAAGGTATTATAACTCTCTTCGTTGACTAATCGTGAAGGTTTTGACCAAATACATTTAAATATTTAGTGGTGTGTAGGCGTGTGTCGTTATGTGATTTTCGCGAAACGTAAAGAAACTGTTTTTTTTTTTTGACGCGTCACAGTTATAAAAAACTGCTTTCCAACTCTCTTACGGAGTCGCCGCTACAAAACAACTTCTATCCTAATTGTTACTTCGTTTCGACGTTACTTATCACAAGCTACGTTTTTCTAGCTACAGAGTTGCATCAATAACGTAATTGCGTAATATAACCGCGCCGGCCACCGCGCGCCGGGCCGACTTGTAAAAAAAAAACAGTGACGTGCGCTTAACAGTGGCAGGGGCGTCTACCTATTGATACAAAAATCACATAGTCACAAAAGAAACGATTAGAAAAAAAAACAGTTTTTTTGTGTGACTAATAACTGTGACACTGTGTCGTGCCACGAAGCCAGTTATTGTAAATAGTTACGCGAAATAACGACCACGCCTAGTGGTGTGGTAACTTGAGCCAGCTTCTGTGTTACGCAACTGTTTTACTGAATAATGTCTTTGTCGCATGTTTTTTCACATTAACTCAATAAAAAGTAACATATATTGTAGTATATGCCACAAAAACCTACAAATATGTTACAATACAATCTTCAGGGCCAATAAACCTACAATATATGTTACTTTTTATTGAGTTAATATGAAAAAAATGTGCCAAAGAAATTATGCAATTTGAGTCATTTTCTGAGAATCACCCGGGAACCATTCCAATAAATAATACCACTGGGCATATTTATAATAATCTTGATAAAAATGGTTTCAAATGAAATAGTCACAACAGAGTATAATCGGCTTAATGTTGTTCATGCTTGAACTAAGTTAAAAAATCTCAAGCATCATAATGACTACAATTGTCAACAAACGAAAGATGTCTCGATAGCAGAATTCCCAAGCCTCAATCGTTATGGTGTTTGGATTGGTTTTAACCTTTGTCTCAGCGGAATAGGTGTCCAGAACATGAAATTAAGAAGATTTCCGAAGAATTTGAGAAGCTTCGTGACTGGCTATGGTGATTTTTTGACTGTCTATAAGTTTCAATAAAGAATCGCCATATCTTGATCACGGGGCTATCAGTACCTACGTGGGAACTCAGGAAGATGAAGAGTTGAAAATGGACGATTGCCGACATTGTGCACTGCAAGATTTCGAAGAAGAAATTGGATAAGCTTCGAAGCCGAATATGGGGCTTTGTTTGTTTTTCTGTTAATAATAAAAAATATCGGCCCATATTCGGTTCACGAAACTATCTATACCTACGTGCGAACAAAGAAAGATGAAGACTTGAAGATGGAGTATTGCCGACTTCATGCGGGAAAGTTATTTATATATTTTTTCTCTTTCGTCCAAACGTAAACATTGTTTTATTTTACAAGTAAATCATGTCTCATTTACTTTGGCGTACTTTTTGCAGGCCTCGTCTACATGCTTCAATAAATACAAAAATTATGGCCAGTCTCTCAGACATAAATTCTCATGTCTGAGAGACTGGTCGGTTATATATAACCTATTATGAAAATATTTCTTTGCAAAAATAGTTGTTAAAAAGTTTCAGGTGAGTTACATATCCCGAGATTCAGCACTTATGCAGATTAAATCGTGTGAGGACGATGATAGTACCACGCTGCCGCATAACTTCACCCGCGTGGAATTGTGCCGTGAGTCGTGAATTATTATAATGACCAATAGTCGACCAACTTACGAGTACTATGTACTTATTGACTTTGATGAAGTACTTACTTGTGAAAAGCAAAACCAAATCTTTATTTATGTACACGATTATGGGCTAACAAAACGAAAACAGCAGAGTTTGCAGTAAAAATGGGGACCATATTGATGACTTTGAACAAAACAATGTTGCAGGGAAACATCAGACCTCTGTGGCGCAGCGGTTAGCGCATCTGACTACCGTGCAAGAGGTCCCGGGTTCGAATCCCGGCTGGAGACGAAAAAAGAAAACAAAACCCAGGTCATGCATGTTTACATGTTTGAGACGTCGCTGTTTCTGGTTCCCACGACACAGGGTATCCTAGTGGGGCCAAAAGCAATGTATGTGCATGTATGTAAATGTTTATGTTTGTTTGTGTTTCTTAAGTTTATTTTCGATGTGCACAGATTAACTCAATAAGTAATTAGTTTTCATTTCGCAATCTAACAATACCAATCAAAAATCCCTCCTTCGAAATTAGAAAATTTGATCTAAAGCGGGCGTTGCCGACACGCACTTGGACTTTTTTTCATAGTCCTCCAAGTCGATGAACGACAGCTCATTGAAGGTGATAACAAAATGTGCTTCCGGAACACGACGTCAAAAAGATTTCTGAACCAAGAAACTCCGATAGCGCCGTCTATTAGGTATGCCGATCTATTTCTCGTTAATTAATCACAAGAGAGATTGACATCTTTACACGGAGCGCGGAGCTATCGATATCTAAGAGGGACACAGCAAGATGATGTTGAACATGGACGGTTTCCGACCTGCAGAGTAAGTTATTTTTCCCAAACATGCTTGGAAATACGGACCGGTGCATGGAAATTTGAGCGTTATTTTGACAACCTTCTTCAAAATAAATTGAAATTGCTGTACTGGCCAAATAAATAAATAAAAGACAACAGTCGTACAAATTAAAAATGGATTGATTTTGTAGCAAGGAACATAGAAAACAACGAGGTTAGTTATCACAGGTAAATTTTGAACTGGCTTGCTAATAGACAGCTATTTCTTAAAAAAAACAGTAAAAATTTTTAACGCGGCACACATTTCAACGTTCGTCATCAATTCATCTTTTGCTGGCCGCTGCAATAAGGTACTATAACTCTCTTCGTTGACTAATCGTGAAGGTTTTGACCAAATACATTTAAATATTTAGTGGTGTGTAGGCGTGTGTCGTTATGTGATTTTCGCGAAACGTAAAGAAACTGTTTTTTTTTTTGACGCGTCACAGTTATAAAAAACTGCTTTCCAACTCTCTTACGGAGTCGCCGCTACAAAACAACTTCTATCCTAATTGTTACTTCGTTTCGACGTTCCTTATCACAAGCTACGTTTTTCTAGCTACAGAGTTGCATCAATAACGTAATTGCGTAATATAACCGCGCCGGCCGCCGCGCGCCGGGCCGACTTGTAAAAAAAAAACAGTGACGTGCGCTTAACAGTGGCAGGGGCGCATACCTATTGATACAAAAATCACATAGTCACAAAAAAACGATTAGAAAAAAAAAACAGTTTTTTTGTGTGACTAATAACTGTGACACTGTGTCTTGCCACGAAGCCAGTTATTGTAAATAGTTACGCGAAATAACGACCACGCCTAGTGGTGTGGTAACTTGAGCCAGCTTCTGTGTTACGCAACTGTTTTACAGAATAATGTCTTTGTCGCATGTTTTTTCACATTAACTCAATAAAAAGTAACATATATTGTAGTATATGCCACAAAAACCTACGAATATGTTACAATACAATCTTCAGGGCCAATAAACCTACAATATATGTTACTTTTTATTGAGTTAATATGAAAAAAAATGTGCCAAAGAAATTATACAATTTGAGTCATTTTCTGAGAATCACCCGGAAACCATTCCAATAAATAATACCACTGGGCATATTTATAATAATCTTGATAAAAATGGTTTCAAATGAAATAGTCACAACAGAGTATAATCGGCTTAATGTTGTTCATGCTTGAACTAAGTTAAAAAGAAACCGCCATCTCAAGCATCATAATGACTACAATTGTCAACAAACGATACATGTCTCGATATAGTTAGGGAGGCGAGGTAGCTAAATGGCGTAATTCAACGGCGCGGTCGAGACCTATCAAAATCGAAAGATAAAATAATTTCGAAAAGAAAAGCTCCTATGGCAAAAACCATTTTAGCGGTGGGTTTGGCGTGTACGGTTTTTCAAAAATGTTAAAAAAAACAGTTACTTGGGCATTCTCGAGCGCGTCAGATATTCATACTACGTATGCCCCGAGTGCCTCTGATAACAACGGTATACTAATCTGCCGGTTTGCGTGGTGGGGGTAGGCATATAAAGTAGTAAAGATGCAAAAAAAAAAAATTTACTCCTGCGCGTCAGATTTTCGGAAGGGGTGTTAAGTAGGCCCCAAGGAAGCTCCCTTTAAAAAAACTGACGATTTCGGCGTGACGATAAGTTACGATGAATTTTTGATAATGCAAAAAAAAAAGTTTTTTTGAAATACTCGAGCGCGTCAGATTTTCATAGGGGAGGTTTATCTCGGTATCCTGAAAGCATATTTTTTTAATCTGACCAAAATGTTGGTGGGTTCTCTTAATCTGACCGAAAAAAGTTTTTTGGTTTCTTTTTTTCCTTTCTTTCTCCTTGATAAAAGCAGTCAATAGTTCCGAACAAAACACACACTTCCTTTGATTATCACTCATCACGAAAATCTTACCACAAAAGTCGATAAACTACAAAAACATATTGAATAAACTGTGAGCTCGAAATACGCAAGTGTATAGTACACGTGTGCCGGATGCCGGCTGACTGAGGAATGGCCGAGGAACAAGATAGATACAGCGAGTGCGGGGCGGGGCTACAGGGGAGAAAGTTTCCAGCACATTCGAGAAATATACCGTCGGGTCTTTTCTCTCTCTTCAATCGGCGTCATACTGAGGGCACATAGGCCTACGTTAGGGGACCATAAATATATATTTATATATATATATATTGTACCGAAAATTAATTCCCTCCTACCGCTTCTTTCCCCACCATCAATGTTGCGAAATAAAGGAAAAATACTGGTAAGACGGCATATTTCCGCGAAGCGCTCAGTCTGTATTACATGTTTATGGCAAATTCCTCTTTTTTGCTTCAATTCTTGACTTCGTTTTGCTTACGGTACGTCCAAAAAACAATTTGAGGATCAACAGGCTATTGAATAATATAAATATATGAAACTGTACATGTTAATAATACTTTTGTATACAGATACGCGTAACTTTTTCCGAGTCCACGAAAATTGTCGAGAAGCTTTAGAAAAAAAAAATTGAGATATAATAAAAGTCACATAATTTAATCATCGTTATTTCATATCAATTTTTTTTAACACGCTCAGTTTTCGAGATATACTCAAAAAACCGGGAGTTTGAGTTTTTATGATGCTTCAAGTCAAAAAGTTTTAACTTTGGACAAAAATGTAAAGAGACCTTTTTTGTGTAAAATAAAACTACCTTTTTTGTTTATTTAAACTTTTTTTTGTAAAATGTATCGTTCGCGTCTTATATGCCGTAACGCGTTCTTAGGAAGACGAAATGGCTCCTCCACACTTCCGGTCATGCGGAAACCGGCAGATTTTGTATTTTTTGTGAGTTTTAGATTATATTCTTCAAAATAAAAAATAAAAAAATCGCGCTCGAGAATGCCGGATTAACGTTTTTTTTTTACAAGTTCGCGACCCTATAACTCGGCGGCGTCAAGGACTTATCGTCAGATTAGTGAAATTTAGTCTTTAAACACTAAAATCAACCCCCAATATCTTAATCTGACGCGCTCGAGTATTGCCGAAAATTCCCCTATTCGCCTCCCTAACTAATAGCAGAATTCCCAAGCCTCAATCGTTGATATACAGGGTGTTAGGCGGAACGATGTAGATATTTTAGGAGCTGATCAAGGGTGCCAAGTGGATCATTTTAAACCACATATGATATTATCACAAGTGTGATAGTTTTTAAGCTATAGTCAATTATGTCTTTTTTTATTTAATTAGGGAGTTAGTGCAGTTAGCGGTCAATAAAACACAATTTAGTGCTACAATCATTTTAATTTTGGTTTTAAATCAATCATAATAATACACGCTATCGTCACAATAAGTTACAAAAGTCATGGGGTAGATAATAATAAACTAAACTTAAATTAAACATGCCACATGTAATTTTTCACATAAAACTTTAACAACTCTACCTATCATAAAAAAAAATACAAGACCTAATGATGTTCAAATAATTTTAAAAACTGCCCTGATTTGTGCCCTTCCATTTAACAAAGACATTACAATGACATACATTACAGGTAAATTGTAAATCACGTTTATTGTAGACAGTATGACATACTGAAAATTCAATTAAAAATCAATAAACTTCATTTTATCCCCCTGTTACATGTGTATCACTTGGTTATTATTTTAACTAATACTACGGTCATTTTCGAAGTATGATCCGTGATTTCGAATACAAGCTCGTGCCCGGCTTCGTATTTCTGTCGTAGTTTTCGTATTTCTGGCCCCAGTCGCATCTCTGCTCGCAAAACTTCACAAGATTCTTAAATTTTTCTTATTAAATGGTCACGACTCACTATTTCTTCCATGTAAGCTCTTTTAGTCGCCCCCATACATAAAAGTCCAGAGGAGTCAGATCTGGAGATCTTGCGGGCCACACTACGGGACCATTACGTCCGATCCACCTGTTAGGGTAATGTGTATCAAAATAGTCCCGAACTGCTCTTGCATAATGTGCAGGACATCCGTCGTGTTGGTAAATCATGTTTACTCGTAAATTTAATGGAAAATAATCAACAAATTAGGCAGATCCGTTTGCAAAAACTGTAAATAATTTGCTCCGTTTAACGTGTTCGGCAAGTAGTGAGGGCCAATAAAAACTCCGCCAATCACAGCAGCCCAAACATTAACACTGAATCGTCTCTGTGAATATACTTGTTTCTTTTTGTGTGGATTTTGCCCTTTGTATTCCCAATAATGTAGATTATGGAAATTCGTTATTCCATCTCTATCAAATTTGGATTCGTCTGTAGAGAAAATGCGTTTTAAAACGGTTGGGTCTTTAATGTCTTGATTCAGCAAGTATCGGCAAAAAATCATGCGCCTTGCTGGATCCCCTTCCTCTAATCCTTGCACTGGAGCGTAATGAAAGGGATGCTTGCCTTCGGAGTGAATCACCGACCACACTTTCCATGTAGACAATGCAAGTTGTCTGGCAAGTTTCCTCACACTTGTCGTGGGGTCGGCGCTGTAAGCAGCCAGGATCTGCTCGTCTACGTCAACTGGATGTTTCCTGACAGAAATTCGAGGTTCGCGGTGTCTCAAATTGCCAGTTTCACCAAGTCCAATAAATGTGTTGCGAAACACCTGCGCATTTGGCACTCTTCTGTTAGGATAACGTTCTCGGTACAAATCTCGAGCACGGGCTGCATTTCCGTTAGCACGTCCATACATAAAAATTATGTCAGCATACTCGTGGTTTGTAAACGAAGCCATCTCAAGCAATTAAATTGTCCAAACTGTTATTAGCTCGACGTGAAGGAGTTCAACGCTAAAATTAGCGGAACTGCACGGATAAATGACTAAACGTACACACAGAACACAAACAATAACGTCAACACGCGCCAGTAGCTCAAACTGAACTGATTTAGTAAAATAATCTTTTTTTTTGACGCAAAACAAACACATAAAAAAAAGGTCTCCCTTACCTGCTACACAATGTACTGCTTACTAAAGACGGTTATTGTTTGATAACGCAAGCAGTGGTATGCATGAGTCATACAACATCTTAAAGGGCACGATAGAGCGCAGTTTTAAAATTATTTGAACATCATTAGGACTTGTATTTTTTTTTTTAATGATAGGTAGAGTTATTAAAGTTTTATGAGAAAAATTACATGTGGCATGTTTAATTCAAGTTTAGTTTATTATTGTCTACCCCATGACTTTTGTAACATGGAATAAAAGTACAGGATGCAACTTTCGATTACCGGGTGAGGCAAGCAAAATTTAAAAAATCTTTGAATGCAGTTTTCTTTCTTTTCAAAAATAAAGGAATGTTTTCTTTGAGTAAAATTTTCTATCTACAGTATTAAGAGTACTTCCCCTTCAGGTGGCATTACAAAATTCCACCCTGTATACATATGTACATGTCAACTTTATAGTTAGACTAGCTGTGCCCCGCGGTGTTACCCGCGGTTCATCGATTTTCCCGTAGGAATAAGATATTTCCCCGCGGTAAAACGTAGCCTATGTTTTAATCCAGGGTATCGGCTAACTCCATACCAAATTTTATTAAAATCCGTCCAGCCGTTTCAGCGCTAAAGACTGACAAACATATAAACACACACACAAACTTTCACGTTTATAACATTAGTGTGATGTGATGTGATGTGATGTGATGAATTTTTCATAGGGTTTGTTAATGAGTAGTGTAAAATTACATACTGCACACAGTGTCGAAATTACGCTTATTTTGTTCTAAGTAGGTTTGCAATGAAATAATTTGTGATTTATGCTTCCATAAAGACACCCTAGATGGCGCCACATACATACATAAGCTCACGCCTGTATCCCAGAGGGGTAGGCAGAGACCAGGGACTGCCACCTGCCACGATCCTGACAAACCACTTTCGCTTCATCGACATTCATTAGTCGTTGCATGCACGCTCGCCGGTTTCGGGTACTTTTTATCTTGCCCTTTGCTAATACATCCCCTATTTGGTCGAAGTATGTTCGCCTGGGGCGTCCCTTACCGGCCCTTCCACTCACATTCGCTCGATATATTTGCTTCGTCAGTCGTTCTTCCTTCATCCTCTCCACATGTCCGAACCAACGCAACATTCCTTTCTCAATTCTAGTCACTACATCCTCTTTCAGTCCACAACGTTCTCTGATCACACTATTGCGTATTCTGTCATTCAAAGTAACACCACACATATTTCTCAAGGCCCTCATTTCTACTGCATTAATCCTACTTTCATGATTCTTCTGCCACACCCAAGTCTCGCTACCATACATCAGTGTTGGGACCAGCACACCGTTATGGATAGCCAATCTTGCCCTTTTGGAGATATTAGATGGCGCTAGTAGTTTTCAAATTGGGGTTTAGTAGTTAGGTGGGTTTGATTTTGATCTTTTATTGGACCGGGGATAGGAGGAAGAGTTGTGACAAAATAAAAATATTCGGTTGGTAGTGAAACCAGCTCGGCAAAGTTCCTTTAAAATAAAGCTTGTGGAATACATGTTATTGCAGTATTACCTACAGGCATAATAATCCTAAGTCAGAGTTTCTTCGAATTTCGTTTGGTGTTTGTTGCTGCATGTATTTCCGAGACACGGGGTGAGCATTCCTTTATTTGTCTGCATACAGTACCTCTACTGCGCTTAACAAATAGTTTTAGTACCTATGTGTTTTCTTCGTTGCCCGCAGTCTATGGAAACGCCCAGTCCATACTGTATGATAAATCTGTAGGCCACAACAAATTCCTTTCGTTGACGTCACAGGGAGGCCGAGGCGATACAATATTTTCGCTACTTAACTTGTGTTCTCAAGTCAGACGAATTATTCTTTTGTTTTGTTTTATTTTATTTAGTTTAGGCAAGGAGAATTAAAGACAGGAGTAATATTCCCATACAAAAAAACGTACTCCACTAATTAGCACAAATTACGTGTAATCACCAGATGTCGCTACCAATAGACCGCTGGCATTGAATATTCAATGCCGCTAGTTATTTCAAAAACCGACAGATAGCGTCGCGAATTTTCTCTCAACTATGCTAATGTAACGCTATCTAGCGTTAATATGGAGAACAAGTTCGTTACCAAAATGTGCCAAAATATAGCGTGGCCTTTAGTTTGTAGTTGTAATCGTAAATACACATTTTTGTTAGTGTGCGTAGGTACCAGTGATGGTTTTCGTAAAGCTTTATTTTTTATTCCGTAGAATTCTGACATTTCATAATTTCATTTCATTGTTGCTACTAAGTGATTGTGTTGTGTGGAAATTGTTATTATTATTATTAAAAAAGCTTTCCACCGAAAAAGGGAATTATTTGACCCATTTGAGGGCAATAAAAAATAAAATGCTAGATATATTTTTATGTTTTACCTACAAAAGTCAAGAAATGATAGCTGTCAGAATTCTACGGAATAAAAAATCTAAGTTTAGTATAATTATACTATTAGTACCATTATTTCATAATGTGTAGTATGTAGTATCGTAAGGCCACTATACTACGCGAATTACCATAATTTAACATAATTACCTCCACTGTATCGGCTCGTCTGATTTAGCCTACTCCGAGCAGTCAAATACATACATATTTTAACACTTTGGAGTTGTCTAAATGCTCAAACCGATAGAGTGGAAAGTTACTCAAGGGGCAGGTCGACCGACGTGACCGTCAGGTCCGCTGGACAAAATGAGATATAGAAATCAAACCATGCGTATTATTTACTACCCATTTGCTACTATTTACTACCTATCATAAAGTATTTGCTAACTTTACGGTATCGAATTTATCAAAAGAATTAAGTGGCCAGCCATTCTGACGTCAGGTTGGCTGACCACTTAAATTTTCTTGTAATTTAGTTAAAAATTTAAGAATGTCATTGATATCAGTATTTTCTACCTTTTTGCTACCTAAATAAAACATTATTTTTACAATGATAAAAAGCTTTACGAGAGCTTTTTATCATTGTAAAAATAATGTAGTATCGTAAGGCCACTATACTACGCGAATTACCATAATTTAACATAATTACCTCCACTGTATCGGCTCGTCTGATTTAGCCTACTCCGAGCAGTCAAATACATACATATTTTAACACTTTGGAGTTGTCTAAATGCTCAAACCGATAGAGTGGAAAGTTACTCAAGGGGCAGGTCGACCGACGTGACCGTCAGGTCCGCTGGACAAAATGAGATATAGAAATCAAACCATGCGTATTATTTACTACCCATTTGCTACTATTTACTACCTATCATAAAGTATTTGCTAACTTTACGGTATCGAATTTATCAAAAGAATTAAGTGGCCAGCCATTCTGACGTCAGGTTGGCTGACCACTTAAATTTTCTTGTAATTTAGTTAAAAATTTAAGAATGTCATTGATATCAGTATTTTCTACCTTTTTGCTACCTAAATAAAACATTATTTTTACAATGATAAAAAGCTCTCGTAAATCTTATTTAGATAACAACATTAAAACGCCTGTACTAATTCTCACACCACCTATGTGCTCCATGAAGGTAAAGGCTAAAATATTTTCGCAGGCGCTTAGTAGATTCTAGACCAAGTATTGTAACTAATTAAACATCATGCCTATTTATATTTCTAAATTCTTAAGATATATATGATAAGTGAAGATATGTAATCTTAAGAATTTAGAAATATAAATTGTGTTGAAATACAGGGTGGCATTTTCACCGGTACAATAAATCAACATACGTAATACTAAGTCCAAAATACAAATACCAACATTTTTTGTTACTACCCCGTTGGTACAAAAAAACAAAAATACCAATGTCTGAACTTATCCGCAAATCTGAAAGAAATATGGACTCATTACGCATGAGCACAACTAAACGCACGAACTGGCAACTGCGCGCGGCTTGCGGGAAGGAAAAGAAGCGACGGCGGCGGCGCAGCCAGTGGATATGACGTAGCAAAAAAAATCTTACTTGATTTCAATTCTTCCTTCATACTTGCACGGGCTTAGGACCGTCACCGGCGTTGGTTGGTAGTGGTATGAATTTCCACACCACGTACTGGCTAACGCCGAAGTGCGCCGTGCGTACCGCGTCGTTGGTGCTCCTTCTGGGGTCTTCCTCGAAGAACGCGAATATCTGTTCCTCGATCTCCACGGCCAAGGGAGGTCTCCCTACTCGGCCTTGAGCGTGCGCTGGTGCAGTGAACTGTCCGTAGTCTAGCAAATTAATGCTGCGTCACTCCCATGAATGTCCTGGTGTTGAGTATTTGAGGTTAAATAAAACCGGCATTTATCAGGCGTGTCTACGACGATTCGTATTTTAGTTAGTTAAGATAAAATATATTGTTTAATGTTTTATGAGCGCTATTTTTATTATATACATTTTATAAGATTTTACAAAATTTTCTAATCACAAGTGTTTTAAAATTGATTTAAACGCCAAGTAAGTAAAATTGCTAATACTATACTATGTTCTGATTGTTGCTTGTCTTTCATTGGTAGTTAATTTTGTCACAAATGTCACTTCACTTGCTTTTCCGTATCCGCTCTTGATTCTGGCTAGCGCTCTGATAATTATATATCTTATTGTAAAATACTAAAAATTAAACTTAAATAATTACTATTTCAATCTTTCAATCAATCTCTGTTCTGTAACGAACAGAAGTGGCGACCGTGACAGGACCTGCAGTCGAAATCTCACAGGTTCTTTGTTCGTAGGCGCAGTCCTAGCACGTGGCAGCGGCTATACTGTTGCGCAGTTTTGAGATTGGAAACTATCCACTGCGACTACTAGCTCCAGCATCCCGTGTTCCTGACCGTCTACTCATCAGAGCGCCCAGAAGTTCCAGTTTCACCAAGAAACCTTCGGAGAAGAGCCACTTATCTACGAGCTTCACCGCAGCTAGCAGCCGTCGGGCGTTGGCCTAACCTTGCATCATCGCCTCAGAACTACCTATCTGCCGAAAGTGAGCCCGTTCCTATCTATTTCCTATTTCGTTCCTCTTCTATTTGTGATTTTAGTAAGTTCAATTCCTCAATACAAGGTGTTGTGCGTTATTTGAATGTGTGCCTAAAGCGTATGTGGCTCACCATACTGACCTTCGTCATATACCTAGTATTCATTCTAGGTCTCCATCGAGGCTAATTTCATCCACATATTGCTTAGTCACATCACTATACTGCTTTGCGATTAGCACTAGATAATTGTATAACTTGTGACTTTGATTTCACTTTACCTATACACAGCAGTTGCAAGCTAAGTTAATTTGCATATCTTTCTTCCACTTTTCACCGCTAAATCACACTGATTTCTTATCACAAACCGTCCCTAAGCACTGCCTACAACTTATTTTATATTAGTTTCCATTTATAAGAAGATTCACATTGCTTTTATTGCTGGAATACCATTCTGTATCCTTTCATCTTTATAACTGAATCAATGTGAATCAATTAGCTATCGCGTAAACAACCTACATAGCCATAAACGTCTATAATAGGTAAATTCGCATCTTGCTTAATTCTTCCCGTTCTCAATTCCAGCGGACGAGCGCACCTCAGCGACCGCGCGTCTATTCCTGCTAGTCGCGGCGTAGCGGTCAAAGCAGCGCTCACGCATTGTTTCCGCGCCTGGCCCTTTCTGCTAGCTGACTGGTTTTGCCAGCTGTCGCCTATCGGGCTGCGCGACGCGGGACATTGTTTTGAGGAGCGTATCGTATTAGAGAAGCATTTATTATTTCTCCTGCTAGCTGATTTTTGACATTTTATCGCAAGATGAGTAAGGAGGCAGCCACTGAGGCACCTGCCCAAGGCGGTGTTCTTACCAAAGAGCTTGCCACGAAACGTAGTTCGATTAAAGGGCAACTTACTCGATTTAAAAATCAGTTAAATGAATTTTCTGCGAAAGATAAGCTTTCCGAACTTGAGACTAGTAAGCTTGCGATGAAATTGTCCAAAATTGAAGCGCTTTTTCTCGCCTTCGATGAGGTACAAAATCAACTTGAGTATAGTTCTTCGGACTTGGAAGCCGAACTTTCCACCAGAGAATTACTGGAAGATGAATTTGAATTTTGTATCTCCTCTGCACGGTTACTAATTCAAGCTAACTCGCCTAAAAAACCGGATTGCACGGATGATCGAAATTCCAACACTTCTGCTTTTAACAGCTGTAGTGGGAACCATAATTTTGGTTTTAAGTTGCCGGTTATTAAGATTCCGAACTTTGATGGTTCTTATTATAAATGGTTGGAGTTTCGTGAGACCTTTAATTCACTAATCCACGACAATGAAACTATAAAGGACATTCATAAGTTTTATTATTTAAATTCGTATTTGGAGGGCGAGGCGGCCAGAGTTTTATCCAATTTGGAAATTACTAGCAAAAATTATACTGTAGCCTGGGAGATTCTATGCGATCGTTACAATAATAGTCGGCAGTTGATTAATTATCACATGAAATATTTGCTAAATTTTGACAATTTAAAGGAAACTGATAAGTCACTTAGATTTGTCATCGATCACGTTAATAAAAATTTGCGTGCTTTAGAGACATTAGGTTTACCCACCAGTCAGTGGGACATGCTTTTAATTCACTTGATTTCGGTCAAGCTTGATCCTCAAACCTCTCTCAAGTGGGAGGAGCATAAGAGTAGTTTGAATGAGATTCATACTCTGAAGCAGTTTTTCGATTTTTTGAGAGATCGCGCCGATTTACTAGAATCACTTCGTTTCAAAGGAGGCAACATGTCTTCTGCGAGCACTTCGCAAGATGCTAATAATCAGCGAAACCATACTAAGCCACAAACAAAATCTTTTATTGTTGCAGCTAAAGACTCCAAGGAGTCACAGTCTCGTCACTCGAGTTGTTTGGTTTGCACTGGGCAGCACCGGGTTCACGAGTGCAGTGTCTTCAAGACCAAAACGCTACAAGAGAGACTGTCTATTGTAGAAGAACACAAATTGGGTCCTAATTGTTTGAGAGGTGGTCACAATGTTAAGCGTTGTCATTTGTCGGCGTGTTGTCGCACATGTAAGCAGCGCCATAACTATTTGTTACACCAACCTTCTTTAAATTCAATTGAACCGAATGTTACAGCGAATTTAAGCTCAGAAGCTGTCTCTTTGTCTTCTGCTTCGGCGTCTGAGGTGCTTTTATGCACAGCACTTGTGGATGTAGTCAATCCTGATTCTGGTGTTACTTTGACTGTACGAGCTCTGCTAGATAGCGGTTCGCAGTCATCTTTTGTCACCGAGTCATTAAAAAAGGATTTGAATTTAATTTCACAACCCTCAAACACGAATGTTATTGGCATTGGAGAGCAATCATTGCATTCAAATATTGATCGCTGCTATATTAAGGTCCATTCAAAAAATACATCGTTTCAAGCTGATGTATCTTGTCTCGTTTTGCCAAAAATTTCAGGCACCCTGCCCAAGGGGGCTCTTGACGTCAGTCATCTCAAGCTGGATCATTTAAAGTTGGCAGATCCCAAATTTTTCGAGCCTTCGTCGGTCGATATGCTATTAGGCGCTGACCTGTTTTGGAGCATTGTTGGTACGAAGCAGAAATGCTTAGGCAAGGGAAATCCTGTACTTCGTGATTCCAAACTTGGGTGGCTTGTTTCAGGGCCGACGTCTCTATTTAAAAATAGATCTCGGCATATTCATTGCAATTTTTCTAATAGTTTAGATGTTGACTTAAGTCGAGACTTGGAAAAATTCTGGCAGTTGGAAAGTGTTCCTGAGGCCACACCGTTTACCAAGGAAGAAGCTTTGTGTGAGCAGCATTTTCAAGCTTCTACTACACGAGATGGTGATGGACGTTTTTGCGTCAAACTTCCATTGCGTGAAGATAGAGAGAGTCTTGGTGAGTCATTTAACTTGGCCAAGAAAAGATTTCTCCATTTAGAGATACGTTTTAGAAGGCAGCCCTTACTTAAAGAACTCTATTTCGACTTCATAAACGAGTACGGTGACTTAGGTCACCTCTCTGATGACGTGGTGGATACCTCACAGGTAAATTATTTCCTTCCACATCATCCTGTCTTTAAACACAGCAGCGAGTCAACAAAATTGCGGGTAGTCTTCGACGCCTCCGCTCGTACATCCTCGGGATTATCGGTCAATGATTTACAGATGGTCGGACCTAATTTCCAAGATTCATTGGTCACTATTTTGACACGCTTCCGTCAGTACAAGTACGTACTGTCGGGAGACATAGAGAAAATGTACCGTCAGGTCTTAATGCACGAATCTGATCGTAACCTTCAATATATTCTGTGGCGTGAAGATGAGTCTCTACCTCTGCGCACTCTAAAATTAAATACCGTAACTTACGGCTTTTCTAGTGCAAGTTTTCTTAGCACACGCTGCCTGTGGCAGCTAGGCAAAGAATATGTCTCTACATCTACTTTCTCAACTTCTATAAAAGAGGTGATTCAAAAGGATTTTTATGTAGATGATCTCCTCACTGGTGCTGAAACAGAGGAAGAGCTACGCTTTATTCAGAAGGAGGTATCGGAAACTTTGCTGAAGGGTGGGTTTCGTTTGCGGAAGTATAGGTCGAATTTAACTTCACTATTTGACGCCGATTCCATTAACACGCAGGCCGATGACAACCTCATGATAAGCAGCTCTACAAGCACATTAGGTATTGGTTGGGTTCCGACTTCTGATGAACTTCATTTTTGTTTCGACAGTTCCCCCGCTGCTGATGCCTCTACTAAAAGGTCAATATTGTCTTTTTCTTCCAAAATCTTTGACCCTCTTGGATTGCTCTCTCTTTGTACAATTAGGCCAAAGATAATGCTTCAAGAGCTTTGGTCTGAGCACAATGTGGGTTGGGATGACCCAATCCCAGACAAAATTATGCGTAGGTGGTCTAGTTTCGCCGACAATCTTCATTTTCTTGCTGAATTAAAAATTCCAAGACGGGTTTTGGTTGATGACCCCACTTACGTCGAACTTCATTGCTTCTGCGATGCCTCGCAGCGAGCTTATGGATCTTGTATTTATGTTAAATCTATCGATAGAGACGGCAAAGTCGAGGTCAGACTTTTGTGCGCTAAGACTCGCGTTGCTCCGATTAAGCCAACCACTATTCCGCGTTTAGAGCTATGTGGAGCTTTGACTGGCGCTAAACTCACTGCAGCCGTGATTCAAGCTTTACGATGCCAAATCGGACGTGTCGTATATTGGACCGACTCAAAGGTCGTCATTGGTTGGCTTAAGTTATCGCACAGAACAAAAGTGTTTGTAGCTAACCGAGTTGGTACTATAAATGGACTTACTGATGGTGCTCCTTGGCGATACGTTCCTACCTCTTTAAATCCTGCTGATCTGCTTTCGCGCTCCGTTGATCCACAGCACGTGGCTGAGGCGACGTTATGGTGGCATGGTCCGGATTTTCTTCGAAAGGAAGAGTCTGCATGGCCATGCGCAAATTTGGCAGAGGTCGTCGACTTGCCAGAGGTCAAAGCGAACCCCGCTTTGGTGGGGGAGGTACCTCTCGATAGTATTTTTGATTTCACAAAGTTCTCGAGGTTGAGTACTCTACAACGCTGTTATGCATTTGTTTTTAGGTTTATTTTCAATTGCCAAAACAAATCAAATAAATTATCCGGTCCTTTGCAAACTGTAGAGCTTGATAAATCGCTAACTTTTCTTATAAAAACTGCACAAAATGAATCTTTTCCCAAAGAATTAAATTTAATTTTAAAAAACAAACCTTTAAAATCTAAATCTCTCTTGTGCTCGTTAACGCCTTTTGTAGATTCACAGGGACTTCTGAGAGTTGGTGGCAGGATTGACACGTCCAACTACTCTTTTGATAAAAGGCACCCAATTTTATTACATGCTAATCAACACCTAACAAGGCTTATATTTCAACAAGAACATCGGCTTTTGATGCACGCTGGGCCTCAACATTTACTTGCTTCCTTGAGGAACAAGTATTGGCCTATTGGTGGTAGAAACCTTGCCCGTCGCGTTGCTCGAAGCTGTGTTGTTTGCCGTCGTTTTGCGGCGAAGCATATGAAAAATGTAATGGGTGATTTGCCTACTGTAAAGGTTGAAGCCGATTTTCCCTTTAGCACTGTTGGTTTGGATATGGCTGGCCCGTTCTTGATAACGGATAGAAAAGGACGTGACTGTAAAATAACAAAATGTTATTTATGTGTTTTTATTTGCTTTCGCTATAAATGTATTCACTTGGAAGCTGTGAGCGAAATGTCTAAAGATGCCTTTATGTTAACATTGAAGCGGTTTATTGCTCGAAGGGGTATACCACGTCAGATTTATTGTGATAATGGTGGGAATTTTGTGGCTGCTGCGAAGGAGATCCATGATTTCTTTAAATGCAATAAGGAACCTCTACTTGACTTTGCTGCTCATCGAGGCATCTACTTTAGATTTTCACCCGTATACGCTCCTCATTTCAATGGCCAGGCTGAATCAGGTGTAAAGCTGGCCAAATTTCATATTCGTAGAGTCCTAGGGAACACACACTTGACTTTTGAGGAATTGACCTCATTATTTTCTCAAATTGAAGCTATCCTCTATAGCCGTCCCCTTTGTCCTCTCAGTCCTTCACCCAATGACCTTCATCCGCTCACCCCGGGTCACTTTTTAATCGGCAGGCCGTTGACTGCTATTCCTTCACCGGGCATCATGGACGTCAACCCTCATCGCCTCGACCGCTTTCAACGTTTGGAGCAATGCAGGCAGCATTTCTGGACGAGATGGTCAAATAAATATATCGCCGAGCTCCAACAGCACACGAAGTGGCGCGAGAAATGCAGAAACTTGCAACTGAACGACTTGGTGTTGCTGAAGGATGACAGCGCACCCCCTCTATGCTGGCGGCTCGGTAGAGTCGTCAAGCTTTTTCCCAGATCGGATGGAGTTCCACGCGTCGCCGAGGCCTCCACAGCTCAAGGCACAGTTCGTCGCTCTCTCAACCGAATGGTTCTACTTCCTGCGCCAGATGACAACGATACTTGAAAGCTCATGAGCTTACGAGCTTTCAATCGCCCCGGAGTTCTGTCTACGACGATTCGTATTTTAGTTAGTTAAGATAAAATATATTGTTTAATGTTTTATGAGCGCTATTTTTATTATATACATTTTATAAGATTTTACAAAATTTTCTAATCACAAGTGTTTTAAAATTGATTTAAACGCCAAGTAAGTAAAATAGCTAATACTATACTATGTTCTGATTGTTGCTTGTCTTTCATTGGTAGTTAATTTTGTCACAAATGTCACTTCACTTGCTTTTCCGTATCCGCTCTTGATTCTGGCTAGCGCTCTGATAATTATATATCTTATTGTAAAATACTAAAAATTAAACTTAAATAATTACTATTTCAATCTTTCAATCAATCTCTGTTCTGTAACGAACAAGGCGGGGCAAACTTTCTTCAGCGTATACCCGCCGAGCTGCACTGTATTTTCCCCACTGAGAAAGTAACTACGAACCATTTCGTAATACTCGCGGTTTGTGAACATCGTGTTGCGCGCGTAATTTTCGACTGCAGGAAGTGCGGAAACGGCGCACGTGCACTCACCTAGGTCAATGCGCGCGGACTGACCGGCCAAATCGTGCGCCGGCCAGCCCGCCGCCCGCTCATTCACCCCACCCCGCCGCCCTCTGCCTCGCACCGCGGTGACACCTTGTACAGGGTGCCCATGAGTTACAAATTGGATGAAGGATAAATTAATGAAAATGAAAAAAGATATATGGTAATTTTATTCGATAAATGTAATCTATTATCGATACCAATGATATGGTAAAATTTATTGTACCGGTGAAAATGTCACCCAGTATTTTCTTGTTATGAAAAACTAATAACTGATAAGACTAATTTTATCAATTAGAATTGATTCGTGGAAAAAACATTTTATTATAATAAACAACCGTTGCTAAGGCATGGATTGACAGGGCTAACAAAAAAGTAAAGTACTAGCTACTAAAGAGTTCTTAACATCTTAACTTAACATTTATTGTAATAAAATGTTTTTTCCTCGACTCAATTCTAATAGATGAAATTAGTCTTATCAATAACGACAAGACACAGAAAATAATAACAAGACTTTATGTTTAAACACATTAAGGTCGATAATAATGAAATTAGGCTACAAATGGAGAAAAATTGGGAACAACAGAAAAGCATTACAAGAAAGACATGATATTCAACTTTGGCGTTACAATTTTTCAAAAAAGTTGTTTCAATACCGTTCCGAAGATCGGCCGCCTATTGTGTACACTGAAAACATCGAAAAAGAATATATGAAATAATATTTCGACTCTGATTTCGAGTTAATTAAAAATGTCGATGACACTGAAAATGATGACAGTGACGATGACAGTGACAGTGTAGAAATGTTCGATGAAGGTAGTGATACAAGTTAATGTTATTTATTACTAATAAAAACTAAGAGAGATTTTTATTTTGTGTCTAATTAAGGTATTGTTTAGGATTACAGTTCTTTTGTGTTTATTTTAAGTTTATATCTGTAATTATTTATTATTACTAATTTAAATTAGAAGTTACTTTAACGATGTTGTTTTTTTGGACCACTCCTAATAAGTAAATAAAAAATGTTTATTTAAAATATAAAAATGGGTGAAATCCATAACTTGAATTAATGAATTTGTGCTAACCGTCCGCCTACACCTACATTGACGCGTATACAGATTGGTCACTAGCACATGTAAGGCCGCCGCGCGCTCGTAGATTGCAAGAGGTATACCGTATTATAAGCACCATAATGTGGTGTGATCTTGTTTCGAACTATCATAGTTTGATGAGGAGGTGACCAGACTGTATATTATCGAGCGGCGGCAGAAAATGCGCCGTGTTAGCGCTTCGTGGGGTCTCGATGTTTTTGTCTTAGTTCGTAGATTGAAAATACGTGAAGTGTTTTCAGCCTCTCTTCTCTCGAAGATAATTTAGTCAAGACTTTTAACGTAGTGACGTAGGGCTATCCAGTTTAGCTTCCTTTTCATATAGAGCAAAAAAAAAGCGAATTAATGTCCATTGGCTTAAGGACATGTCTGTTCCGCGCCCCCCGTCCCACGTCCTGTCAGTGTAGCCGCTTTGAATCAGTTATTTATAATAACTTACCTAGAATTAGTTTATTTTACATACATTCAGTGCATAGTATGCATTCATTTTAAACTTACTTTTTATTTCATTAACCTAAATATTTTAGTTCTCCTTGATATTGCTAAGTGCGAAAGTAAATAAACTCGAGTCATCAGCATGACAAGGAATGTAAATGCTCTCTGCAAAATATAAGAGCAAGCAAGCGCCATCTTGTGTGTGTTGACTTTAACCACTTATCGTTTGACTTAACTAACAGAAAAGGATGAAGACGCGATGAGATGATATTATTTTCGTCAAAAGTAAACGTTTAATAACTAGTAGCGCCATCTAGATACACGGTCGGTAAATAAATTTCGAAATACGCTTCAAAGTATGGCGATGATCACTCCTGTCTTTAATTCTCCTTGGTTTAGGGTTTGGTTTTGTGTGTACATCGAGCCTTGGTTTAGTTTTAGCGTTCACGTTCATTTTTAAGTCATTGAATTGATGGTCGCATTAATTAACATTAAGTTTCCACAAACTTCACGTCGTTTCAATACACCTGAGTGAACCACCCATTACAACGTACTACGTAAGTTACAATTTTCTGTAAAATGATTACGATCAAAAATTACCTTTATGACTAAATTAAAATTAAAAAAATACCATTAAAAAGCACCCGTAAGAGGTACACATTCTGTGAAAATTTCAAGCGTCTCGTTACCTGTTGCCGTTTTTAATATCGAGCAAAAACGAGCAAAAAATGTCACCTTTGTTGTATGGGAGCTCCCTTAAATATTTATTTTATTCTGTTTTTTAGAATTTCTTGTTGTAGCGGCAACAGAAACACATCATCTGTGAAACTTTTAAACTGTCCAACTATCATTCATGAGAAAGAGGTTTGTCTTTTAATTATAAACCTTAGCGCCATATCCGGTTTAAGGAACTATCAATACCTACGTGCGAACAGAGATGTAGAGTTGAAGGTGGAGAATTGCCGACGGCACGAACGGCAAAAAATGGGAACAATTTTTTGAACTGTTATTAAATATTTTGTTATTTAATTACAGTTATTAAATATAATTTAATTATTAAAGAAGTTTTTATGATCAGTTGAAAAAAATTATGGGCTTATTTATTATCAGTGTATGATCCATTTTACTATTTTTTACGACTCATTTTTGTTTACTGCTAAGTTTTAACTGCAGGTCTTGTGATTTTCAACTTACCAAAACTACTATATACTGCTGCCGGGTTAAATCAGTGCCCAAACAAATAAGTTGTACTCATTTATAAAGTGAATAATATAACTCAAAATTCTGTGAATATTTCAAGCGTCTAGCTTGTTTTCGCCAACGGCAACAGCCCGTCAGCAAAAACAAGCAAAAAAATCACGTTTGTTGTATGGGCGCACCCTTAAATATTGACTTCATTCTGTTTTTTAGTATTTGTACATCACCAGTACATCATCTGTGAAAATTTCAACTGTCAAACTATCACAGTTCATGAGATTACAGCCTGGTGACAGACGGACAGACTGACAGCGGAGTCTCAGTAGGAACGCAAGTAGGTCCGTTTTACCCTTTGGGTACGGAACTCTAAAATTATCCATAATGGATGTGTAATTCCATGTTTACAATGACCTTACTTATTTAGAACAGTGCCGGGTAACTTAGATTGAGACCAGACCAAGTGACTGTGTTGTGTGAAAGTAATACATTTATTAAATAGTCAGTTTATTAAATCGATGCAAAAAAAAAATACGCGGTGTCACCGCTTCAAAATTTATAGGTTTACTCGATAGATTTTTTTTACCGTGAATAGAAGACTCGTGTGACCAAAATCCTTATCACATCAAAGACATTAAAATTTAATTCCTCATAAAAGCAAAGTCTAAAAAAAACACCTAAATAGCACTAACAATTTTATTTTTACTTGGAAGTAAAATGAATTTGTTTGGTTTTTGCGTTCTAGCAACATTCAGACATTGACAGCCTTTGGATTGTATTGAGATGTTACCGTGACAGTTTTTTTTTTGCAATGAATTAAAAAACAGATTTAGGTACCTACCTGGTATCCCCCGTCGACCTTGGCCAGTAAAATGGGCACTTTCTTGTACTGGGACCACTTGATGGCCTGCCGCAGTACAGCGTCGACCTCCACGACTTCGTAGCTGATCCCCCGGGCGTCCAGGAAGGCGCGGACCTTGCAGCAGAAAGGGCAAGTTCGATACTGGAACAGCACCAGCTGCAAGTTGCTCGGATCCGCATCGTTTATCACCTGTGGGTTGGGGGCGTCTATATTTTAACTGTATATGCACAAGATTTCGCACTTTGTGGTCGTATTTATTTACTTATTATATTTTGGGGCAAATTGCAGCGTATATTTTATTATTTCTTTTTTACATTTACATACAGGCACACACATCGCCTCCGGCCCCACACTAGGATACCCTGTGTCGTAGGAACCAGAAACGACGTCACAAACATAAACATCCAAGACCTGGAGTTTTTTTTTTCTCCCCAGCCGGGGATCGAACCCGGGACCTCTCGCATGGTAAGCAGATGCGCTAACCACTACGCCACAGAGGTCGTCATTATATATATTGATTATATTTTATGGTAAAACTTAACTTAAATAATAATTGTGAAAAATACCTTTGATTTTCATTGAGTAAACGTTTTCTTTTTATTATGAATAAAAATATTTGAATCGTTCGTAGCCCCGGCCGCCTGAGTGACCTTAAAAGATCACCAATGTTAAGCAACATCATAATATGGCGCGTTCCGTTCAGTCCATGGATGGGTGACCGATCTATGACTAACGCTAGTGCCATTTTTCCGAGCGGTTCCGTGCTTCGCCAGGTACGTTAAGCAGTTGGTGCCGGCGGCCGTCGATAGATGGCAGTCGTTAAGCCAAGTCAGAGGCCTTAGGGCGGCTTGAAAACTTCTGACAATAAGACCAGCCACAAGTCTCACAAGCATCCACCAATCCGGACTAGGCCCCCGGGTGGAGTATGGCCTAAACCTTCCTCAGGGAAGAGACCTGTGCCCCTCGGTGGGGGCATAATGGGTTGATGATAAAAAATATTTGAATTAATGTAATAAATATATTGGCGTATTTAATGTAACAATAACATAAGTATTCAATTAAACTGTTACTGAGAAACAGGGAGTTCTGTTTCTTGGTGGCATAGAAAAAGTTACATTAATCTAGGTATTACTGAACCTTCTCGTTCAGACGTTTTTGAACAGAAAAATTGTATCATATCTTATATGCAGTGATTACAGTTATTATGATGAACTTGTCTAGTAGCTACCTAATACGTCATTAGACATAATTTCTATTGGCTTTTTAAAGTCATGCCAACCAAAGAAAGGCTTTTCGCATCAGGTAATGAATTATAAATAATTTATTTCCATAAATTCGCCTATACAAATTAATATTTGTATTTAATAACCAGACTCGCTGCCTATACTATAATTATTATCAAACACACTCATCAATATTACTAAGGATATTGTATTTTTGGCTGCTATTTTAATTTGGGAAAAAGTACAGAATAAACATGAAATTCAATAAAATCTTAATAATTTATTTTAACGCAAAGAATTTAAATTATATTTGTTGAACACTAAACAGTAGAATATATGTAATACATCTCTTACCCGCGCAGAAAATCAAGAAAGATCACAGATTGACACAGAAGTCGCTTTGCAGAATTTATTGTGTTAAAGAAAAATTATAGTAAAGGTAAAGGTATAAAAATTACGGTAAAGAAGTACATTTCCATGGATAATTAAAAATATAAAATCTGAAGCTGGTCGCTTTGCGAAATAAATGATGGTGAATATTAAATAAAATTGACTTCAATGCGCGAAAGGAAGTACATTTTCGATGAATAAAAATATAGAGCAACACCTATACCCTCCTGGGGTGCTGCGCCAGATAACCTTCACGTGTACCCCTCCGCTTCCGTTCCCTCTGATTCTCTGAACCAGATGGAAGAGCAAGTGGTGGGGTCGGTGCACCCTGAGCGTTAGTCAGTGACTTCTCCTTGTGGGATTTTGCTGGCTAACGGCGAATAATCTGGCAGGAGGGGTCGTGTAGGCCCTGATTCATCTGTGAAGCGGGACACAGGCGACCAACCGAATGAGGTCCGGCTAGGGGGGGAGTCGCGCCTCAAACTAGTCGGATAAGAGTGGCCGCGGGCGGAGGGTCCGGCGACCCGCCGCCCACGATCGCGGCGAGCCGGAAGGCGCCCTCGAGTGATCCGAGGGTGCCTTCTCGCACCAGGAGAGGGCCCGCGAGCTCGCTCTCCACCTTTTCTGCTTTCAGCGAAGCGCTGGAGAGCGTGCGACTGGCGACCAGCGTCGCGGCGTCCTCCTCTTGCCCCGTTGTATGGACGACGGGGTGGGGGAGGGCGGCGCGAGAAGCGGTTGGGGGCCATTATGCCCCCCCCCCCCCCCCCAGAGAGGCGGCGTTTCCTTGCCCCGTTGTATGGGCGATGGCGCGGAGGGCGCCGCCGGGGAGCCCATCTGGCTCCCACCAGTAGAGCCCCTTCGGGGGCGAGCTCTTGCCGGGTCACAGTAAATTATTATCTGGCCTATCCTGTGGCCCGGTAGAGTTCTCTGGCCTATCCTGTGGCCCGGTAGAGTAGGAACACCGCGGGTTTTAGTGCATAGTCCAGCACTGAGCGGCTCGATAGGGCTGGGAGTCCCACGAAGATGTTCTGTTGTCCCCCGACAGCAGGGCCGTGAAGTGCGTAAATGCATGCCCCGCGTCAAAAAAAAAACACCTATCCCTCCTCGACGCGATTGTGGTCAAATTGCGTCACAAATAATAATAAACATTAATTTCAGATAGAACAGAGACCCATAGTGATGTTAGTAGCCTTAAGTGTCGCTGCACACGAGCCACTCGCCACAGCCACAAACGCCGCCACAAGAAGCTAGAAGCGGCTACAGAGTGGCTGAAGCGCGCGTCAGCCATTTGTGGCCGGTGGCCGATACTTACGGTCGGTGGCCGCATTGAATCTCTGATATAAATAATTATTTATCCATATTTATTTAAATGAACAACAGACTACGTGGCGGTGCCGTCGATTCGAACAGGTTAGCTGGGGTAAGGGAGAGAGCGCGAATAGCGTGTTTTGTGTCGGCGTTAGTGGCCGGTGCACGCTACAAGAAGCGAGCAGCGACGATTGTATCGTGTGGCGGCCACCGGCGTCAGCCGTGTGCGGCGAGTCCATATAAAATGTATGAAAACTACAGGAAATATGCCAGTAGCGGCGTTTTGTGGTTGTGGCCGGTGGCCCGAGTGCGGGAGCCCTAAAAACTAAAACTAAACTAAATAAGTGAGAAACAAAGTAAAGGGTTTAGTTGGTATAAATAGCATTAAACTTCATGACCGCATGAAGCGCATGGGAAACTGAAAACCTTTTTTTGCTAAAATAATAAATATAATGGAAGTTTGTTATATTTGCGTCGAGAGTAGAGGGAAGTAGATTTAGTTCGCGTCGCATCGCAATAGAAAGCTATCGTCGGATCACATCGGTAGAGCACTGGCCTTATGATCAGAGGTCCCGGTTTCCAATTACTTTAGTTTTGTAAGTTAGGAACATTTATGAATTTGAGAGTAGCAGTTTCATTTAAAAAAAAATATTGAAAAGAAATAGCTTTTTAAGTTTTTTACAATGCAAGAAATAAAATAATGAGATGATCTTTGATACTGTCTCTTCGAAACTCAGAGCAACCAGATGGAAATTTAATTATTTATTTTTATCAATGTGCTCCACAGCAAAATAGTTCACAAAAAAATAGATTATGTCAAAATAAAAGTAAAAAATTTACTCACTATAAAACAAAATGTTTACTTAATGAATTTCCAACCTGTTAGTTGTTTTATTCCATTACAAAAGTCTATTGGTTCCAAATAAGACAAAGTTAAACACAAAAGTAAATCTGAAACACTTAGACCCGGTTTCATCAAACTCTGTTTGTTAGTGGTAAACGCGGCATTTATAAATCAGCCGTCAAAACTAACAAGGATGTTAAAGCAATGTTAAAATGTCCATGTCCTATGAGCAAAATTTAACAGACCATTAGTAAATCAAGCATTACGTGAATGAAATGCAAACCAGTCATTCAAATTCCTGTCAAACGTTAAACATTTGCGTCTGTGGTTCAACGCTTTTGAGGTTGTGAAAAGATTATTCTGGTTTGTTTTGTTGTGATTTTGTTAAATTCGTGCGTTTTCTAAATTAAATTACAAGGGATGTCTAAGAAAACTCGATAACCCAATTTTTCTGCTAACGAAAAGGATATCCTCACCCATTTAGTGTCAAAGAACAAAGATGTAGTGGAATATAAAAAAAACAGACGCCGTTACGTACGACTTCTATGAAACACGAAGGATGGCTGCAGAAGTCCAGGGCCTAGATTCTGTTAATGCATTGTAGTACAATGACAACTGGATGAACGTGGTGATTTAGTTTCATTGCCGCTTCAAGTCTACGCGCAAACTCAAATCAAGCAATGTCGGCGTCAATCGTATGGAAAAAGTCGTCGCGTGACCTGACCGTTTATCTGTCATCGAACTATAATGCACCAACAGAATTAAGGCCCAGGTCAGCGTATTCGTCAAAGTAGTCACGCTGTGTTTTGAAAATCTTATTAGGTCGGCGTATAACGTGCTCCAAATTATCCAAATTTTCTAAAACATCTTCATTTTCAAAAATAATATTGTAGGCAGCGTCCATTTTGATAGTTTTGACGGAACTAAATCGACTGTTAATGTTTTAACGGACCTCCATTGCCAGGATTAGATTTGATGCTTTGTTAAAGAAGTTAACGGTCCATTAGAGCGGCGTGGGACACTCGACAGCATTTAACAGTCCGTCAGAAGATGTAACAGACTGTTAGACCATTAACAGAGCTTGGAGAAACTGGGCCTAAGACCCGGTTTCATCAAACTCTGTTTGTTAGTGGTAAACGCGGCATTTATAAATCAGCCGTCAAAACTAACAAGGATGTTAAAGCAATGTTAAAATGTCCATGTCCTATGAGCTAAATTTAACACACCATTAGTAAATCAAGCATTACGTGAATGAAACGCAAACCAGTCATTCAAATTCCTGTCAAACGTTAAACATTTGCGTCTGTGGTTCAACGCTTTTGAGGTTGTGAAAAGATTTTTCTGGTTTGTTTTGTTGTGATTTTGTTAAATTCGTGCGTTTTCTAAATTAAATTACAAGGGATGTCTAAGAAAACACGATAACCCAATTTTTCTGCTAACGAAAAGGATATCCTCACCCATTTAGTGTCAAAGAACAAAGATGTAGTGGAAAATAAAAAAAACAGACGCCGTTACGACTTCTATGAAACACGAAGGATGGCTGCAGAAGTCCAGGTCAGCGTATTCGTCAAAGTAGTCACGCTGTGTTTTGAAAATCTTAGGACGGCGTATAACGTGCTCCAAATTATCCAAATTTTCTAAAACATCTTCATTTTCAAAAATAACATTGTAGGCAGCGTCCATTTTGTCAGTTTTGACGGAACTAAATCGGCTGTTAATGTTTTAACGGACCTCCAATGCCAGGATTAGATTTGATGCTTTGTTAAAGAAGTTAACGGTCCATTAGAGCGTGGTGGGACACTCGACAGCATTTAACAGTCCGTCAGAAGATGTAACAGACTGTTAGACCATTAACAGAGCTTGGAGAAACTGGGCCTTATTGTCATAATATCCATAATGCCATAATGTTGATTGAAATATCGGGGGCTTCATATCATAGGGGCGTATGCCCAAAAATGCATTTTTTTTTTATTATGTCATTCGATTCTTATTTGGAGTTGGCATCTTCTGTATTTTTTTCTTATTTTTTGAACAATTATATTTTCAGTTTTGATTAAAAATCGAAAGGCGTATCTATTATAACAACGACTTTTTGTTGAAACAGAAAGGCGCATAGTGGCAGCAGTAACAATCATGTTCATTCTGATCTCACATTGATAATATAATCATATTTGTAATACCTTACAATAAATACCCAAGACGTCTATCGTGTTTTACTTTTACTATTTTCTCTCTTAAATAATTTAAAACATATTCTCACAGCTGTATAAAATGTTCTTAAAGTGGCCCAAGTCAAATATTTGTGCCAAATCATACGGACGTATAAAATTTGAAAAATATGAAAATAATAATATTTTGAGACGAATGTTACTGTGAGATGAATGTAGATAAAACATTATATCACCAGAGGCCTTCGTGATGGTATAAATTATCAAAATAAAAAGTTATTTTATACGCCTATTTATCGTATGCACTTTATGATCATAATAAGACTAAATTGAGTGATTTTTGACAAGTCCATGGGCGTAAATACCAGAAACCGATCTTGGAGCTTAGATAGATAATAATTATGTTAGGGCACAAATCAAAGTCGCCTTGTTAAGCTGTATGCCAAGTTTTAGCACGATAACTTCATTACGTAGGATGTTATTAAGTTTTTTGTCTCTCCTGAAAAGTAGGTGTTTGGGCATACGTCCCTATGATATGAAGCCCGCGATATGGTTTAGAAGTTTAGAAAAGTCACATTCAGTAATTTTTTTTAATTACATGCACTAAGCGCCCCTAAATTATGTCCAATAAATCTTCAACAATTCCAATAATTTAACCGTCAATATCTATACAAATTGCTATCCTGTCTGGATTCTGACAGGACTTTATGGGCATAATTAGGCTCCAGCAAGCATATACTTATAGCGAAAAAAATCTTTTAGTAATCCAGATGTAAGTCTTCACTTTATAATTCATTAAGTTTCACTCTTATAATTATGCATGCAGTTAAGTCATTACAATCGCAACAAGTTGAAAATTGCCAAAAAGCTTCCATTTCAACAGCATTGGGTTACATATTAGTAAAGTTTATTTATGCTGATTTTATTTTATTTTTTATTCTATTAAAGACATCAACGGTGAAAACAAATGATGTTAACACAATAATAAAGATACAGTTCACGTGGCTATAACAGACATCCACAAATAGAAATTTCATAATTACTATAAAAAAAAATATTATGTACCACAATAATGCTCTGCAATATACATATATGCATTTTACATAGAAATAAATATATGTAATTGTAATTGAACACCTCCTACTAATAAACTTCTTAAAATGCCTCTCCATCACAGGAGGTTGGCAGTCAGTTCTTTACAACAGACTGTTGCAACAGTATCTGTTCAAAAGGTTTCTGGAGCTGATCCTCTGCAGCTTTATCACTAGTTCATTCTTTGATGATACACAATCAAGACATCTTTCTCCTGCCCAACCAAACTACCTAGGCTTTTAATTCGACGGCTAATTTGATCAGTTCACGGCGAAATACTAGCGACTTAAGCAGGAAAGTTTCACAGTGCCTAACTTGACGCCAAAGACTTTCTATCACTGCTTATCGATTTCACTTCGAATTATAGACCAGTATTTTGTAATAAGCTCTAGCAAAAGCAATGCCTTACCCTGTACTGAGGTTTGTACTCCGGAATCTCTTTGAGGAAGGGGTAGTCGTCACCCGACGGTAGCTGGGACTTCCTGACGTTTATTTTGTAGTGGGTGTACCCTCCATAACCAGCGCCTATCAGGATTCCGACGCTGGCGCTGACCACCGTGAGCTTAGCTGTCGACCTTGACGACCGGCCTTTCGACGAATAGAATATCTTCGGCAAACTGCCGCTTTCCTTCAGAGACGGAAGAATGACCTTCCTCAACAGAGTGAAGGGAGGACGCCACATGATGTATCGAAAAAATGTGAAAGTTAGAAAATTTTCGTAATAGGTATTTTTCAAGTTATAAGAAGCAAAAAAGAAAAAAGGTCACATTGTGCAATGTGGATACTCTTTCTCATTTCATCATTGGAATTTTTGACAACTCTTTTTTTTCTGGCTGCATGTGTTGTCTTTGGCTCTAGTGTTGTCGGACTTAATTACGTCCGTGAGTGTTGTTGAGATGTTGATAATTTTTCATTTTACTATAGGGCCATTCCTCCGTGAGCGGCTATGTTAGGTATAAAAAAAAATGGGTGGTCTATAGATATATATTTAGACTAGCTTTTTCCAACGACTTCGTCCACGTGAGCTTTAGTTGAGAAAAGTGTTTAAAAAACAAAACATTTACATACAGTCACAACATTGCTTCTGCAAAGGTAGTATGAGGACGCGAGTCGCGCGCGACAACCTCAAAAGTCGCGACTTTCCAGTACATTAACTGTCAAATTCTCGCGACTTTTGACGTTGTCGCGCGCGACTCACGTCCTCATACTACCTTTGCTGGGTGTCTCGTGTCGTGGGAACGAGAAACAGTGACGTCACAAACATGTAAACATCCAAGACCTGGAGTTTTTTTTCTGTATACCTACAGTCTGTTTATTATTTCAATGCAAAAAAATAAAACAGTCACGTTGACATCTCAATGAGCCGTTTTCAGAAGAACTAAAAAAAAAAATTATAACGGCTGTCAAAAGAATGCAATTTTGGACCTCAGCCCAATAGCCATGTGTGATACATCATAAAATAGGTCTCAGAGAGCTGAACAATAGTTACTATGACGCCAACAGCCAAATGTTTGCCCTTCCGGAGTTATATTGTATTGAAAAAGAAACTAAAATTTTCAATAAAATATAACTCCGAAACGACAAACATTTGGCTGTTGGCGTCATAGTAACTTTTGTTCAGCTCGCTGAGACCTATTTTATGATGTATCACACACATTGTTTGTGCTACGTAGGTGTTTTTTTTTTTAGGAATTAAACTTCAATGTCTTTGACTCAGAATAAGGAATACCATAGGAGCGTTAAAAATGAACACGTGCCACATAGTCTGTTTCGTTAATTTAAATAGCCGCAAGCCACGTGTTAGAAATAGAAAAATATATTATGTCTTTGTTGCTTTTTTCGAGCGTACAACCCTTATACGTCAGTTGGTTACATTTAGTTACATTTTGGTTTGGTTACGCTACCAAATTAAAGCGGCTCGGAAAATGACGGCATGCAATGTTCGCCGCCCAATGACATTGATTTGGCAGAGGTGTTCTATGTTTGGCAGTGTCTTTTACAAGAGGTTTGGGAGTGCGCCGTTTTCGAGAAGCTTGTGTATTTTACATTTACTAAAGGACCATTTGAAGTGAATTTTAGTGAATTCTCATGGTATATAGTATAAGTAACCATCGGCATGGCGTGTGTTGTGTTAGAATGTATATCTCATTCTCAGAAGATAATGAAACAACATTCATCAGCTTCCACCGGTAAGTGTCAATTTGGTGTACCTAAAAGGGTATTTTCTCTAGGATTTCAACTATGGGCTACTAGAATTGCAAATTAGCTATTTGAGAATGGTGTTTCCATCATGATTATTGTGATATTTTCGATATAAATCATAATACAAGTTTGTTGTTTGTTGTAGGGGTATAGGGATGGGACTTTCCCACTTTCTCAGTGAAAAAAAAGTATCGATAGTTCGTAGAGCATATTTAGTTATTTCTTGCGTTCGTATAGTTGTTTTAATTGTTAATTATCTATTGCAGGTAACCCGAAGACAGCACAAGATAACAAATGTCGATGACGCAGTATCACGTACAAAGTAGTCTTGGACAAAATTACACCGCATTTGCAGCAAGCAACTGTTTTATAAGCAAAAGCAAGTGGCGTAGGTTGGAAACAAGTGCCGTACTTACTTTACGCTTTTCTTTAGCCCGCAGATCATTGGTAAGGTTATAATTATACATTATAATGATACAAAACAAAATAAAGTCTACATATTGCACAATTGTGTCGACTGAGGTGCATGTTTTGCTGTATGTATGTACATCAGGAATTTCACATGAGACACGACGGTCTCGTTGCTCTAGTGGTTACTCCACTTGGATAACAAAACAGGTCGTCGGTTCCAACCCGCAAGGCACTTCACTTGTAGAATTTTTCCCTGATTATTCCCTGACAGACTATTTTTTTTTCTATCCTGGAAAACATTTAGCAGTTAAAGGTCATAAAACTAGTTTAATACTATCATAGTCTGATTCTGGTGCAGGTGATTTTATTATTTTTTATGTGGAAGTCATCAATGTGAAGTACTTAAATAAAAACAATTTTCAGGTTGCGATCTCCGCGGAAATGGACAACGTTCGTGAGCTGCGACCAAGCTGATTTCTTTTTAATTTCATAAAATATTTATTATCTTTTACATGATGGCTGACACATTTTTGTGAAAAAAACCGTTACTAGGTACTTGTAAGACAGAAGTCAAGGATAAAAAACATATACATTATAGTAAAACGTGTTAGTTTCTCCTCCATTGAGCTGCAACCTGCCACTTTTTATGTGAAAAGCTTGAAACTACGTACTTTATTTGATGCCAAATAATCTTGTACCAATAAATCGATTTGTTTTAAATTTTTATTTTTTTCCATTGAACCTGGACTGATGATGTTATTACAATGGGTGCCTTGAGTAACTATGCTAGGTGTTAGGTATTTATTGGAAACAAATACGTAATATGTTAAATAGTTTTTCCTATTTTAGTCTTGTTTTATTCATTATACTTTTTTATATGGTGATCATTGATGATTTGCAAACAGATATTAAAAAAAGGTTCTCTATTCGCCGTATATATACTTTTTGCCATGTTACCACATAACAGAACTCTGTAAAATCTTTCTTCGATTCGCTTTAGCCCTATTAGTCTCATTTATATTATTTAAAACCTGATGTAGAATTACTTACTGTTACTTATGAATATTTATTGTAACTTATACGGTATGCACATAATAACATAACCGTGATCTCCGTGATGAACCGTGGGCTCCCGCTGGTTCACTAGCACCACCAAAGGGAAAAACGATATTTTTTTAGGGATAAATACATTGTTAATTAGATAGATAGATAATGGTGATAATAGTGATTTTAAGGGCCCATGACTGTAATTTGGATTGGAATAATGGAATTTAGTCGTAGGTTTTTTGGTTCACCGCCATGGGTACGAAAAATCACTATTAAATATGATGATGGGATTGAAAAGATACTTTTTGCAAATTGTGAAAAAGAGGTATGATTTTTTTATCATTTATTAATTTCCAACTTTAATAAAAAACAATACACAGATTATGTAGATCGGAATAAATAATAACGACATCTAAAATCGAATCGAATCGACTAAATATCTACTACTATCTATACTACGACTACTATCGAATAAATAATATCGGCCGGGGCTACGAGCGAAAAAAATATTGCGTCCTAGATAAATCCTCTGTTTGAAGAAGTACCGCGGACACCGCCGCGCCGGTGGCATTTATTCTCAGAATCATTTATTATTCTGAGGCTAGTCCATAATCTGAGTATTTATTATGTACCATACCATCAGGGTTGGATTTAGGTACGTTGAAAGGGAGAGCACAAAAAACAAAAAATATTGTATTTTGTACAAAATTATAGTATTTTTGTTTTTCGACCATATCGCCGCTATTCAGACGTTTTTTCTTTGGCGTGGATACTCCCTGTATTTCGTCATTTCCATCCCCGCCCCCTACTTTACCCACCAACCATTCGTTTCAATTTCGATTCGAATGAACATGAAAAAATGAATGCACTCACACAAAAAAATACAACACGACGAGGCTACTTTATGCACAATCGTACCAACAGAATAATAAATAACTCGCAATCAGTCGCAGTACTATGGACTGTATTGCTTCAGTTTACAGTTCCCTCTTGTTATCCCAGATGAGTTACTACGGCTTAGACAGGGCCACGGTGGAGTGGTTTGACAGTTACCTGTCTGGTCGTGCGCAGATCGTTGCTCTGCGTAAGGCTGACGGGAGCACTCTCTCCTCGGCTCCCTGTCTTCTAGCCAGAGGGGTCCCGCAGAGTTCAATCTTGGGCCCTTTGATGTTTATCCTTTACAGTGCTGATATAGTCTCAACAGTAAAAAACTGCAGATACCACTTATACGCCGATGATCTTCAACTATACATATCGTGTCCTCCAGAGGAAGTGGCTATAGCGGTGAGCAGATTGAATGAGGATCTGGAGAGAGTGGCAAACTGGTCTGAAAAGAATTGCTTGGCCCTTAATCCCAATAAGTCCAAGTGTCTGATACTGGGGTCAGCAACTCAAATTGTCAAAACTAAGGATCGGCTAGCCCAGATAGGGCCTATCTGTATCCGAGGTGAGGCGATTGAGTTGACATCTGAGGTCAGAAACTTGGGCTTACTGATGGACGGTCAGCTTCGTTTCGAAGATCACGTGGTTGAAGTTGTAGAGAATTGCTTTTACCGGCTCAAAGTACTGTACAGGATACGGGACTACCTCAGTGTAGACATGCGAGTCAAGTTGTGTGAGTCGCTTGTGCTGTCCAAACTAAACTACTGTGACGTTGTCTATGGAGGCTGTTTGCCACGCAGGTCTGAAAGGTTGATACAACGTGTGCAGAATGCGTGTGCTCGGTTCTGCTTCAAGATTCCCCCCCGAACCCATGTCACGCCGTATCTGGACGACGCGAATCTGTTGAAGATGTTATGTGCCCAAAAAACCTGAACCCTCATTTTCTTTTCCAGCATTATGTGCTACTCCTTTTCTCCTTGTCCTGCCCCTACGCAACTGGAGATCCCCTCGTATATTGTGTACTCTTTGTTTTGTGTTGTACATTAGTGTATTGTATTGTATTGTATTGTATTGTATTGTATTGTATTGTATTGTATTGTATTGTATTGTATTGTATTGTATTGTATTGTATTGTATTGTATTGTATTGTATTGTATTGTATTGTATTGTATTGTATTGTATTGTTGTTTTGTTGGTAGTTGTCTGCCTCGATGGATCGCTCCGTGGGTCACTTGATCTGGCCCTGGCGGAAAATCAGTGCTGTGGGTGATAAACCTGCAGCAAATACTGAGCCTGAGGCCGTTTTACCGCCGCATGGACATAGCCCGTGCCCATTTCTAGTTTTTAGTTTTTGTCTTGTATTTTGCATTCTGTTTTTTTCTTTTTTTATGTCTTTTCTTGTCTGTGTGGCGATAAATAAATATACTTCTTTCTTTCTTTCTTTCTTCTTTCTAGTTAAAATGCAAAGTTACTGTTGTTGTTCGAATAAGAAAAGTATCGAAAGAAAAAAAATCGATATGCGTTTTGTACGAAAAATCATGGAAAACCGGCTAATTATAGACTGTTCCAATATTATAGTATTTTTTTATACTCTCCCCAGTTACGGATAGTATATAGTACGAAGCATGAAATGAGCCGTTTTCAGAAGAGCTAAAAAAAAAATATTACGGCTGTCAAAGTAATGTAATTTTGGACCTCAGCCCAATAGCCATGTGTGATACATCATAAAATAGGTCTCAGCGAGCTGAACAAAAGTTACTATTACGCCAACAGCCAAATGTTTGTCGTTTCGGAGTGATATTTTATTGAAAATTTTAGTTTTTTTCAATACAATATAACTCCGGAAGGACAAACATTTGGGTGTTGGCGTCATATTAACTATTGTTCAGCTCGCTGAGACCTATTTTATGATGTATCACATATGGCTATTGCGCTGAGGTCCAAAATTGCATTTTTTTTGACAGCCGTAATATATTTTTTTTTAGTTCTTCTGAAAACGGCTCATTAGAATAAAAATACTAATAATTATAGTACGAAGTTCAACCCTGCATGCCATAAACAATTTGGATTAGGGTGACTGCCGAGAAGTGAGGTGCACAGCAGTGAGCACAGCACTGCCTATCACTCGTAACAGAGCAAGCCACAACGCACACATACAAGATGTTTATGAAACAAACTTACGTAGCGATCATGGGTGAAAAAGAGACAGAATAAAAGGCAAAAGTGTAACTGCTTTTTTTGTTCGGTTGCCCCCAAAAAACGTCAACTGTTGACATTTCTTGGGGGCAACCGAAGAGTAAAAAATGTTGCCATTCGTGCAAGTTGAAAATCCCGATCATTACTTTAACTATGTATTTATTAGTGAGTTCAAAAGTTAGTTTAGCTGGTAGGCAGTCAAATACATACAAACTTAAATTGTTATGCAAAGCATTACAATAGATGAATTCCAGTTGAGAACTCTCTTTTGTAAAAAAAACATATGAGTCAATATTTTTTCGAGTAAGATTTAACTAAACAAATCTGAATATGATCTTGGAGACCTACTTGGATTACTACTTTCATATACTATTCACTTTTTTACATACCTAAATCGCCTTTAATCAAAAGTTAAAATCATCATCATCATCATCAGTCTATATTAGTCCACTGCTGAAGATAGCCCTTCCCTAATGAGCGCTATAGCACCCTGTCTTCAGCTTGCCGCATCCAGCATCTGCCAGCAGTTTTTCAATTACAATAATACGAGTATTATTATATTTTGATCTATTACAATATTTATGAAATTTCACAATGTTTCCATTCCAGATTTCTTCAAAATACTCCTGTTCTGGATAAATGGGTGCTAGCATGTGGAAGAGAGAACTGGTCACCCACATCAAATGCTCGAACATGCTCTGTACATTTCAACTAAAGTTGCTACAACTCTTCAAGTAACAAATTATTCTATGTTTTGCCAGGCGGCATTTAGGGAGTAAACGCACTTCAAACAAATTAGACACCAGAACGTGAAGTTATTTAACAATAGTATTTTCAGGTGTTAAATAGGAAAATTAAAATTTTAAGAAAAAAATTACTTTTCTTTCAATTTCTTGTAGGTACCCACATGAACAGATTAGAAATTTCTGAAGTTTTCACGAGTGGTACACTTAATTTTATTAAAATGAGACCTGTAAAATGTAAATGAAGCTTCCGTAAATCAGTGAGAAAAGTGTATTTAATAATACGAATATGTTAGCGGACGTTTGATTGACAACTCTACTGCTAGACGTATTTTATTGTATGAATAATAATGTTCAAAACAATGAGCGTTTTTCCTTATGTCAAATTTAGTTCTAAAAGAATCCCTAGGTGGCGCTGCCGTACCGTAATAATAAACGTCAAAGCAAAAAATACTATGGTTCTGTGGAATTTGTGATGGTTGATTACGGAAAAACAAAAATGCTGTTGTCGTTTGGTGATAAGTGCGATTTTGGATATTTTGGAGTCTTTGCTGTGGATTGTGGGTGTGAATTTTTATTTTTATTACGAGAAACCTCGTCCGAATAGCAACCCTGGTTCCTTCTCTTGTTTAGTAATCTGTGGACTAACTTTGACATTGATTGCTACGAATCACAATTTTGTACGTAGAAACGAATAACGCCATCTAGATTATCTCAAGGAACTAAAAAAAGAAAAGAAAGGAAAAACGCTCATTGCATTTTTATTCACGTCCTACAAACGACTGAAATATTTTAGCACACATTATGTCAAATTCACGTTACTCTGGCAACATTACGCACACAAAGAAATAATAACCGACGCAAAACCGGTTACACTGTGGCTTGATCTATGGTTTTACTCCCTCCACGCTCGTAACACTCGTTCCGTTCTCGTTTCGTTTCATTCGTCAAGTTTCGTGTTTGTCGTGTTTCGTCGTTCGTTCGTCGCGTAGTGGTTGCTACTGAGTTATTTGGGCTCAATTTATTTTGTGAAATTGAAGATGCTTAGTTCTGTTTATCCTTCCACCGTATTCTCGCGAATGGGCTGTGACAACAGTGCTATCTTTTAAACGTGCTATTGACACTCAGCCGCCCTGAACAAGGTAATTTTGGGTTACCCATCTTGTTGTTAGCTGTTGGCGCGTTCTTGATTCGTGAGCCCGTAATATTTTCTCTGGTGCATTGTGATGCGAGGCGGAGTTATAACGTTTGATTGTTTGTCGCAGAAACGTGGTTATGCCCGGAGGATGCCGTCGTCGTCGCGGTCCCGGGGATCCGGGGGCCCTCACGGCGCGCCGCGGGCCCCCTTGATGACTCCCATGTCCGAGCGGCAGCAGATGGCCCTGGTGATGCAGCTCACGTCCCAGAACAATCCGTCGGGTGAGTCTCTAGTTCCTAGTCATCTCTGGATCCCTAGAGCGCGCTTGGTGTAACTTCCCGCCTTTTTTGGCTATAGCCGTTTCGAGCCCAGCTGAGGAGAGGAAGAGGACGCGTCAACAGCGCAATGAGCGTGGCGAGACGCCCCTCCACGTCGCAGCCATCAGAGGTGACCACGAGCAGGTCAAGAAGCTGCTGGGTCAAGGTCAAGACCCAGACTTTCCTGACTTTGCTGGTGAGTCTAAAATTTGTGCAGTTTCTTAACTGACTGAGATGTGGTGCCATGTAAAATGTCAGTTTTGCAACTAGAGCTGTTCCAGCTGTCTTCTGAATGTTTCGTCCAGGTGTGTACGTGAGGATTGGGGAGGTTTTGGCTTCCCAGTTTAGGACTCCCTACTACGATAGTATGTATACCCCAACATAATATTATGTATTAAGCAAAAATACATTTTCCTTTATTCAACTCAGAATCCTTGTGGGAGGTTGTGTCACATTTCACGGATTTTTATTATTTATTGTTACCTATGTAGACTGCACTATAATTGTACCGAGACTGACACTTATGGGTTGCCATTTTTGTAATAGTGCCATAGAAAAAGAACAAAACAAATGTTTGTTTCGAAGGGGTCTGGCATAAGAAACTCCCACGATAACGAAACTACCCCAACCAGAAACATATTTATTTACAAACTCAGTACCTATGACCAACGACACGGATTGCCAATTCCTCTCGTCATAATGTACCTTGAAATGAAAGAAATTTAAGCGAAATGCTAATTCCCCATTGTAAATCTCCATGAGACTGTCATTGTGGTATATTTTCTGACATATTTTATTCCAAATGAGGTAGATTTTTTAAATTTAATGAGTACTATGTGTATAGTGTGTGTAAATCTGTTGGAAAGACTTGTCTTTACCACTCTGGTCTCCTTAAATAAAACTGTTAAGATAAAGTTAGCATTACAACAGCTACTTTAACTTGTAATGTTGCAATTTTAACTGCAAAGTGGAAATTGATTTATCTGCGTAGGATATGTATAGTTATGTATACCAACAGAGCTTTTAGTATTTGGTATTTGGGGTTTACAAAATATTACTACAACTACGGTGAATCAATTCTTGATTCCCTACGTTCCTCTGCCAGTGACGAGTTTTGGAAATGAACTCCTCGTTATTGTTTTCTGAAACTAATAAACAAAATGATGACTGAGAAGTCTGATCTGAGAAATTTTAATCAGTGATAAATCAGCTCAGAACCGCTTCCGATAGGACGACAGGACATGACATGTATACTGCTCTCTCTTTTAATATTTCTTTGTCTAGAATGGACCTGCTACTTTTGTGAACTTGTGATCCTAAAACTCGTCATTGGCTCAGTCTGAGGGGAACTCACATATTATCAAGAATTAATTGATTGATACAGTCTTAAAGCAACCAATAAAATGCTGCAATAAAGTCGACAACTACTTTGTTTAGGCTTGGTCGCAGCGTGGACTCAGTGGCTTTGAAATAAAGCCAAGTGAAATAAATAAATATGTTTTACTAGTGACACTGTGAACTTCGTAATCCTTCCCTGGACTTGCATAGAAATTATTTTTTATACATAAAAGAGAAGAAGATTTTGCTGCAATGCAGCTGTCTAATGTTGGTCCACATTCGTGACATTCCGGGTTCAATGATGGCTTGGACACTTCACAATGTTTCAAGAAGACCTATATTGAACTAGGCTAATACGGCATTAAAAGTAACTCCGGCCGGCGGCCTTTTGGATAGAAAACAGTCCTTAAATGACAATTCATGCATTACAATATCAATTAATTCTGTGGGTTAACAAGTAGGAAGACTAACCCCCAATTTCTCAAACGCTAACAGTCTGTTAATCTATTGTTAGCAGCTGTCAGTTGTCAAAAGTGCATACAAAAATACAACTGACAGCTGTAGCAGTAGATTACCAGACTGTAGCGTTCAAACATACGGGGGGTCAGTATCACAATGTATGTGGAATTTTCCTGTTACACTGAAACCCTCCTAATATGTAACTGTCCACTCTAGCAGTTGACCATTTGAAGATTCCAAAGTGTCAAAAGATGTACATACTGACAGCTTGGTGGTGGACAACTCCTCATAATTATAGTACCCAGCTCATTGTTCAGCCCAATTTTAACTTTTCACCCTGTACTTTACTGGCGTCACAAACTCCGGAAGTAATCTTGACTTGTTCTTGAATATTCAAATTAAATATCTCATAAAATAGTGACAGGCATCAAGCTACAATTTGTGATACATTGACTTAAGTGAAAAGAGAAAAATACTAAAGCTGGTTGGAGTTTACATAAAATCTGGAATAAAAGTTTGACTGGCATATCTAAATCTCATGTTATTATAAGAGAATAGGTTTTATGCTCGCATGAAATTGCCCTGGTGTGTCATATAATATTGGTTGTTTTGACAGATTTTCCAGTCAGTGTGAGCTACGTTTATAATAAGTATATTGGGCACATTGACCTTTACATACATGCTGACTCTACTCAGTGTTTTTACGTTCTACTGCAAGTAAAAGTGGTTGAGCTGCTGTCGACTGTACTTATAAAACCAACTAAAGCAATATTTTACGGATACTAGCAAGGGTGAGATTTTAAAACTATCTAGACTTTGAAAGCGACCCCTAATTTCACTTACTAGCAAGGGTGAGATTTTGAAACTATCTAGATTTTGAAAGCGACCCCTAGTTTCACTTACTAGCAAGGGTGAGATTTTGAAACTATCTAGATTTTGAAACCGACCCCTAGTTTCACTTACTAGCAAGGGTGAGATTTTGAAACTATCTAGATTTTGAAACCGACCCCTAGTTTCACTTACTAGCAAGGGTGAGATTTTAAAACTATCTAGACTTTGAAAGCGACCCCTAATTTCACTTACTAGCAAGGGTGAGATTTTGAAACGATCTAGATTTTGAAACCGACCCCTAGTTTCACTTACTAGCAAGGGTGAGATTTTGAAACGATCTAGATTTTGAAACCGACCCCTAGTTTCACTTACTAGCAAGGGTGAGATTTTGAAACTATCTAGATTTTGAAACCGACCCCTAGATTCACTTGTAACATTGAATAAGACACTGTCATGTACTTTTAAAGTGTTACTTTAAACGTACAGGACAATGGTTCTATTTACACTGAATTTCTAATTGTAAGTCTAATACACCTCCATATAATTATTAAATATTACAAATATACTTAAAATATTCTCGTATCCTAAGTATATTTTAAGAATATTTCTTAATGATATATTATGGGAACGACATAGAACTGAATCTTTACTGCTTATATCTACTGGCAATAAATACGATTAGCTTTTGGTTAGCGCTCTCTTGCCGACCATTTTCAGCAGAATCTGCCGGCGCGTCGGACTCCAGGGTCGGCTTCAGGCCACTCCTCCGGTCCTCCTTCAGTAGAGAGGTTCTCCTCCTCGATCGCTGCCTCATCTGTCCCAACGTCCAATATGGCAATTCTTCTATATGTTCTCGTTCTGTTAGCAAATCTACCCTTGTAAGTTGTATTGCCAGGTATTCTTTCTCTTGAATTTATTTAAGCATCCCAACTTCTCCGAAATTAAATTATAGAACCTTTCAGAGTGGCTTCGTGATCCGTAACCTCTGTGCTTTTATTTACTTTCGCTATTTTCATATCAAATAACGCTAAGAAAAGTCTTCTTAACAAGGTCGGTCACCATCCCTAACTACAATTTTCTTTGTATTTGACCGAGGCTTGAAACGTACCCACAACACTTGTGATTTGTTCTGAGTAGAACTTTAAAATTTTTCTCCGTGGAGATAAAAGTAAATGGCCTAAGTGTTGTTTATATGTTTTAAAACGAATTGCTGTAGCACAAGACCGGCTATCTACCCCGAGCGTAATAGATTCTCCATAAACCTCGACAGACAAAATCATCGCCTCGCCGCAGTAGCTACGCATGTAGTTGATTACGTCTTGCTTATCGTCATAGTGGTGACTTTCGTCAGCAATTTGTCCTACCAAATTTCTTTTATTGTTTATCTTTACACATTGTATTAGGTGGTCTTTTTCACTGCACTTTGAACATCTAAGATTGTTAAATCTGCACCTTTCGTTATTAGGATTATAATAAAGGCATCCTTCACACCGAGCATTTTAGTAGACGACGATGACTCCTACGTGATTCTATAGAGGTCGCATCCGGTTACCTCTGCCCTATAGTGGGACGTATATAGGCTGCTAACACACAACGGAAAGTTTGTCTACAAACTTATCTGACCCGGTGAAGGCGTCACTCTTCTCATAGTTTACTTGACGTTTCCATACTATAGAAAATACACCTTCACCGGCTCATATAACTTTATTGCACTATATTAAAAAATCGTCTACGCGAATCAAGTAGCGGGCGAAAGCTATTCTAAATAAGTGTCCCAAAATTTCTACAAAGATTATTTTTCTCTGCTTACGCTGAAGGAAGATTTTGTTTAGTTTAGATGAGTGATTGGAGTATGTAATCTGTTACTGCGCCAAGTTATGTTATGTGACACTTGAAACGATCAATTGGCTTATTGCAAATTGATACAATCTACCACGTGCTGGTACTCATGTTGCAGACAACAATCTATACACCTAGGTATCTAGTTTGGTTAGTGGTATCGATTAATCGTTATTTATAGACTTTGTCGCCGTTTCCGATCGAAAACTCTAAAATATCCATTAGCAAGACGGCATTGAGCAATATTTATGCTTTGAATAAACTTTTACAAAGAGACAGTTCGGACTTAAGAAGCTTTTGCTGGTACTACGCTAACAAACTGTAGCAGCTGCCAGTTGACTAAAAGGCACACGAAAAGCCAAAACAGGTGTACACGAGAAACCGGAGATTGATCTCAGGATGAGTACGTGAACTCGTCTATTAACGAGCGGAATACATTTTCGGTCAGAAATTACATTTTAAAGTGGTGAATACTTCAAACCCACATGCTGCGTGTTATTTATCAGTAACCACCCAATGCTTGTTGGTAGTTAGACCTGTGATTTCCGCACTTAGCCCCACAATGCTATACATAATTGGGTCAAAGAAATCGAATCCAGTCACAGTACAAAACCACATAATGATCCAGGGAGGGATACGTGCACGACCACGTACCGATTTAAACCGCTTCTCAAATGTCGCGTTCGAATTGATTTTTGTGTGATGAATTTAAGTAAATGCTACCTAAGCCATAACCAAGAAAGTGATTCAATTTGGCCACTTGTAGCGAACGCTCAACTACTGGCTTTGGGGTATCTGGACGCTGACAGGCTAACTGTCTGCCTGGCAGGCTGTTATCACTCTCCTACATCTGTATTGACTTAGGCATTGATAGCGATAACTAACAACATTAGGCGGTTTCCCATTAGACTATAACAGCAACCACACGACATCTTTTTTATACAACAGTAGTAAATGTTTGGAACTATTGTAGTTATCGGCCAATCTGAAACCGTTGGTTGGGATGCAGAGATGAGGCGGAAAATTCAGACTTAGAAAAATCCCTATGATCAGCAAATCTCGCCGTTGGCAGAGTTCCCAGGGAAGGAAGAATTTTAGAGTGCCGAATCTCAGGTCTGACGTCAAGAAGAGGAGTAGCTTTTGTCGCTCATCTACAGTAGGAAACACCTGAACTGTGTCTGTATCTGTGAACAGATATACTCGGTTAAGGGCGACAGAGCGACTAAAATGTAAAGGAGTATGTATCGCGTGATTGCAAGTGGAAGAGCCGGTAAGGGACTTCCTAGGCAGACATACTTCGACCAAATAGGAGATATATTATTACATTACATTTACATAAAGGCACAATGTTGCTTCTGACATCACAAACATGTAAACATCCAAGACTTGGGGTTTTTTCTCCAGCCGGAATCGAACCCAGGACCTCTTGGGACCTCGCATGGTAGGCAGATGCGCCACCGAGGTCGTCATTGAAGGGCTAGAAAGACAAAAACAACGTGCGTGCATGAATGTTGATGCAGCGAAAGAGTTTAGTCAGGATCATGGGTAATGTCAAACCCAGATCTCGGCCTGCTCCTCCGGGAGATGATGATGATGTCTTCCTCGTCGCAGTCCGATGACGGCAACCTCAAGTATTGGTAGGACTTCTGCGGCGGTAGGCTTGGATGTGACTTGTGAAGCCCAGATATGGTGGTAAGTAAACTCATCAACACATCGACCTTAACTTAGTCGCATTAAATAGGGGCGACTGAAATATAAGCTTGTGCTGTCTTCACAGTGTTACGTTATATTTTTGCATCTAATGTCAAATATGTACATGCATAATTGCACGCGACATGCAAGGCTACAATGGATCGAAGCCGCTATCGTGAATAATTTGCTGATAGTAGACAATGGGGTTCCCCGGTGATACCAGAGAACCTTATTATTTATACTCTTTCCAGTCATTGCGTCATCTCCTGTACCAAGCCTGCTGGTTGATAATAAGCTATTGTTGCAAAGATAATATTATTACAGGGGGTAATGAAATTCCTATAAATATTCGTACGTCTTATCTCCGGGTCTTCTACTTACTTATCCTATTTATACCTATTTTTTTTAATTGAGCTTGTTTTAATTGACCTTTGGCAGAAAAAGGATTGCACAAAATAAATTATAAACCTATTACCTACTTTCAAAACGATTTTCTTTCATTATGGGCCCTTAGTGCGAGTTTTTTCATTCACTTTCGATAGCGAGAGCGTTTTCAATTTGTATAGGAGTGACAGAGAGACAACTAGGTGGCGCGCTTTGTCACTCCTATAGAATATGAGTTCACGTTAACGCGATCGAGTAGTTAAAAAAACTCGCACTAAGGGCTCGGATCGGGAGCTTTTAGCAGAAGTTCGACTCACTCTTGGACAGTTTTTAGTATTTGTTGCTGTACTACATGTAAAGCCTAGTGGGTAAAACTATGAGCTCGGAAGTGAGAGACCCCGGTTCGATTCCCATTGTAGGCATTTACCAATGACTTGGTTTCTAAGTTAAGTACATGTGTTAAGTAGTAGCAATACTCGCTAACGTGAGAGTCTGATCTGAGCTATTCACATATTTCGGCGCTTGAAATCGACAATGCGTGGTAGGTACGCTTGGTGATTAAGCCCATACTTACTGTCTCTCTGAGAGAAGACCAGAGTGCGTATACTGAGTTTTTTCATTCACTATCGAAAGTGAATGACAAAACTCAGTATACGCACTCTGGGCCCTATAGCGGGACGTATGTAGGCTGCTTACATACTACATAGGTATATCGACAACACTGCTGACTCCCAAGTTTAATACTTGTTTGCGTTACCCTTTTCATTGTACAGCGAAAATGCGTTTCATATTACGGCGACTAGCATCTGCAATCTGCAAAAATAACGCTTGAGGAGTGTCATATTAACGTCACTTATTTCCACTTTTGAAAATAAATTACCTAATGATGGGAATCGATTTTCAGCATACGATTACACCACTATACCAAATTGTGTTTAATACATAACGGAATTTAGAAATTTGATTTGATTTGAAATTTAGAGATTTGAATTGAAACGGTAGGAAAAAAACACTTGCCACCTTCACAAACCCGACATTGGCAGAATCCTAGGGGTGCCATAAACAAGAATTAAATGGAAAAAACAGGACATTTACTGATGTCTTGTTACATGTCGGGCAGTGTGGAAACGGCCATTACATTGAAACCAATTAGTAATTGAGTGGACTCGAATCGCAAGTGCTGCCGAGCTCTTCTTGGGAGAGACAGAGAGAAATATGCGGAGCTGACTGCCAAACTTCGCTAGTTTAGGAAGCACCATTATAAAGAACAAGGCAGTGCGAAAGACGCACTCGTACTCAGTTTTTCGTAAAATAAATAATAAGGAAACTAGCGTCTGCTTTAGGTGTATTAACTAGAAGAATAAAGATACATAGTGGTTTCCTCCTATTAGCTCGAGAGAATAGATTGGGATTATATGGTTGACATATGCCGAAGAACCTATGGTCGGTGGAGTGCAAAAGGTTCTCGGGTGGTGACCTCGAACTGACATACGCAGCGTCGGACGCCCACCAGCTGGCTGGACCGACGATCTGGAGAAGATTGCTGTTGAATGGAGACCGCCAGCGGCAGAAAGAAATGGCGATGGCGTGCCTTGGCTGGTGGTCTATGTCTAGCTGTGGACAAGTACGGGCTTATGGATTGATATGGATGACCAGTTAATACATCAACTTGTGTGTTTGCTTTTTCTCTGTATCTATATTTTTAGGTTATTTTTTCTTGCGGTTGCCTTGCTATTTTGTTGCGATCATCATTGTGAAACTTACTATCATGCTGCGTACAAACCAAACGAATGAAGGCGCCCACCGCCGAGGCGGCACTGTACACGGCTGAAGTTTGTAATCATTTGTTAGTAGTAATCAATGCTCCCGTACAGGGTTTTTTACAGGAATCTGTAAAAAAAAATAACTCACTACTCTATTTAAGTAACTACCTATTTTTTGTTAAGTATGTTTTTCCTCCTTTATAAAAAAATAAAAATTTAGGCGGTTTTACGGTTAAAGGCATAATATTAGTAACGTGTCTGTTAGAACTTTTCTTGTATGGAGCCCAGACAAAAGGCCAAAATCCAACACGCTGCATACTTGTACCTATTCATAAAAACTTGCCTTTATTTTCTCAGATGGGATGCTTTGCAAATAGGACTTTTTGTGATCGGGACGTTTTACGACCGGGGCATAAGTGGCGTTCCACTATTTTTTTTTCTTTATTTGGGCCAGGGCCAACAAATATAAGTAGGTAGGTACAATGTATATTGAACATACAACTTAAACGTTAAAAAAAATGAAAAGTTAATTGTACATACATCAGCTATCTCCGTTATCCACATTTTTCAATATGGTTTTTATTGAACTAAGAAATTAAACAAACAAGAACAAACGAAATTATTCTATAAATAATCTATGGAAAGGAAAGGAGAAAAAAGAACAAAATGTGTGTGACTTCACAACAAAACCTATGCCCTTAACTTTTAAATTCGACATCCTTAGTTTATGTAATAATACTATGAATGCCAATACTAGTAGCCTAAGCCTTGCCTGTCTACACTGTTTCGTTCGGGTTGGTTTGTACCTGGCATCAGATTTCTCCCACGAAAGCCACTTTCGTTGTTTTTTTAATATTTTTTGTTAACCAATAATAATTCCAAGGTCTATGCAGCACCTGGAAATGAGGATCAGTGACGTCAGCCGGGCACACCGTTGGAAGTAAGAGCACGTTATGTGTTGTTTAATCCTCATTTCACATTTAGGTTGGACGGCACTGCACGAGGCTTGCAGCTACGGCTGGTTGCAGGTCGTCCAGGTACTAGTCGAGGGGGGGGCTAACATCAACGCCAAAGGTTTGGACGACGATACTCCCCTCCATGATGCTTCCACCTCTGGCAATCTGAAGATGGTGCAGTTTCTAGTGGAACACGGCGCCGAGCCCTACGCCAAGAACACCAAGGGAAAAACGCCGTCTGACTACGCAGCCCCGCACATTTTCACGTTCTTGCAGTCCCTGAAAGGTGAGTTCGGTTATTGGGCTCGCGTGCGCTCTACTTGTGGAACTGTACGTAACAACTACCCTGTTCTTCTAGCCTCTCACGTTTCCCTTATTTTATTTTTATTACTGCTTTTTTTAAATTTCCGAGGGTTGTTTTTTTTTTTATTATTTCCTATAGAGCTCAAACTGGGGTATAATTTATATTTGTCCTTTACTAGTCAAATACCACCCTAAAGCCCATTACACAATGCAAAAAATAAGGTATAAGAATAAGGAATAAGAAATAAGGAACCAGGAATAAGGAATAGCACAGAAATCAATTGTCTTCCATATTATTGAATGGTGTCTTGCTCAACGGTGCTGCCATTGCTGGATTCCGCTATTTCTTATTCCTTGTTCCTTATTTTTATATTCCTTATTCTTATACCTTATTTTTTTTCATTGTGTAATGGGCTCAGGTAGAGCTAAGCAGTAAAATTAGGTGGGTACCTACGAAACGAACTAATGATGTCTTTGACCGAAGCTGTGAAGTAAAACGTAAATTAGGTACACAAGACTTTTCTCTGGCTCTGTGTACATCATTATCTAGACTCGAGTACCTATCCCAAAAATAGCCAGAAACTCATTCAACCGTGAGAAACCATCCAAGCCATCGTAGGTAGAGTGCAGTTAGACTGACGACCAGTGTTGCCAAAACTCTGGACCCGATATCGCCATTTTTCAAAGCTGAATCTTATGCGTAACTTAAAAGTAGCCGAGCTTATGCAGAGGTGATCTAACAAAAGTATTTTTTTTTATTTAATGCCAAAAATGAAGTAATGTTAGGATTGTAAAATGTGTCTAATTCGGTAGTTTTTTTTGTTACTGTACAGAAGTAGACTCATGTGACCAAAAACCTAATTTAATCAAAGAGATTAATATTTAATTACCACTCCCTAAAGAAACTTATTTATTATAATAATAATATCACGTAGCTCGCACAACTTTTATTTGGAAGTAAAATGGGATATTAGTTTTTTACGTCATGGCAACATTTAGATACCTTGTCTGTGAATTTTGACACATTCATGTTCATGAAGACCTAGTATTTTCCTGTGGTTATTATTGGCTGCTTTTTCATGTAAAGTATATGAAAGAGATTTCACTGATATAAATAAAACATTTTATTGTGATAACATTATATACTTTTTTTATTGGCATAGATGTTAGTTTCTGACTGTCACAGACGACGGCGTTTTATACGCGCTCGGCCTTACTAATAAATAAGTTATAAATAGGTATACGTATATCAATTCATACTGGTTTAATCGCATTTAGCGTACAAATAACCAGTTTGTCAGTCCTCGCATAACGGCTGTATACACAGCTCATAATTTTTATTAGTAAGGCCGGCTATGTTTTCCACACTAAATCCAACATGCAACCCGCGTCCACACACGACTGCGGTCGGATTTAGTGAAGGATAAGACATCGCGCGATATATTAATGTAGAAATTAAAACGATTAGCTTTCGTCCTAAGAGTGTTGTTTGATCTTCACGTGGGTACGTCATGGATGGATTCTGTATGTAATGTAATGAGATTTGAATATTCTGATGGTTTGCGACACTCGCACATGTCGAAGTGACAGTACAATAAACTCTAAACTCTAAAGGTAGAATGGTGCTTTTTATTAGTTTTCCTTAGTACCCTATTACTGAGACTCCGCTGTCCGTTTACCTGTCACCAGGCTGTATCTCATGAACCGTGATAGTTAGGCACTTGTAATTTTCACAGATGATGTATTTCTGTTGCCGCTCTAACAACAAATATTAAAAAAACAGAATAAAGTACATATTTAAGGGGGCTCCAATACAATAGACATGATTTTTGCCGTTTTTATAGATAATGGTACCGACTCGCGTTTGGCCGGTTTTTATCAATTCATTTACTTTTGAAACAGATTCTGAATCATCTGCTGCTAGCAATGACAAAGGATCCAAAAAAATATTGTCTTTCATTCACCAACTATCCGTATTATACAGATAATTTAACAGCGAAGCACTATTACATCATAAAATAAATGGGTTGGGTAATTGGGTTACATAAAAGCTACCTTTAGCTTTAAGAAATTTATGGTATTCCCTGCAAGCTTTTATCATAATTATTCTCGATATTATTTTCCACACTACTTTACCGTGGTAAAATTAAAAAAATATACAGGGTGTCCCGTTATGAGTGGCCCAAGCGGTACCTGGTATCCCCTATCAGAAAATAAAAAAATAGGTTCTATAAAAGTGTCACGGTTTTCGAGAAATTTGAGGTGTCACATTTTTTTTTATTATTTCCGACTAATCTTAGTAATTTGAATGTAAAATCTACAAATTAAGAATTTCTAGCTTAGTTTTTTTTCTGAAGATACCTGACTTAATGTGCTACAAGACCCACCAAATTGTCATGGCACAGAAGAAAGAAAATAATTTTATTTGAAATTTTCGACCTTAAGAAGAAATCATTGAGGTTTGACGCATCGTGATTGCAAAAAAATATATGACAATCTGGCTGCCCATGATCTTAAAAAATTTTGAATGTTGTGCAAGGTAACAAAAAAAAACTAAGTAAATAGTTCATAAATCAAAAAGTTATTGCTATTTTAACTACAAAGGGCCAATTTATAAAAAAATACCTTGTGGCATTTTTGTTAGGTATTTCACTTTGAAATGATATTAAGGCATTTATTCCCGATTATCGTACATTTAATCATTTCTCAATAGCTTACTAACATATCAAGGTGATTTTTTACTTAGTTTTAACAGCTAGATTGTTAACAGGTTATGAACAACCGATTAAATAAACGAGAAACCTGAGAGGACTTTGACAATAAAATACGGAAAAAATATTCTAACTTCCTTTATTTATTACACAGATTTTTTTAATCGAATATACTGATTTTTTTACAACAAGTGCTCGCAATGATCACCACCAGCTCTTATGCACGCTCTACATCTTTATAAGAAAGATCGCTTAATATGACATGTGTAGCGACGCTCGCGTACTGTCGTGACGCCTTGTTGGTTTTTTTTTTAATTCTTGTAAGTTTTCGATTGGACTCTTGTAGACCAACTCCTTTAAAGATCCCCAGAAAAAAAACCCCAGCTGATTCAGATCAGGTGATCTTGGTGGCCACAATATGGTGCCGACCCGGTCAATCCATCTTTCTGGGTAACTTTCTTTTCCGTGGTGTTGTAGCCATATAGCTTGTTCTCCGACTGTCAAGTGGTACTTCTTCCAAGAGGCCGGGAAGGTCGTTTAGCAGAAAATGCAGATCTCCATTTAAAATCCCTGTCCATAAATTTACTTTGAATCCGTATTGTGATCGATCTTCTTTTTTGTTGTGTGGATTCTTCAACTGCCAGCTGTGGAGGTTATGCATATTCATAAATCCGTCTTTTCGGCAAGTGGATTCATCACTCCATAATGTGGTATTAAACCATTCGTTCTAATCTCTCATTTTTTGTAGCATTCTTCTGCAAAAAGCGACTCTTTGTGGGTAATCTCTCGGCTGCAGGGTTTGCACACGCTGCACATGGTACGGATGAAATCCATAAACTTTTTTGAGTATTACTTGCGATGATTTCTTCTTAAGGTCGAACATTTCAAATAAAATTATTTTATTTCTTCTGTGCCATGACAATTTGGTGGGTCTGTGATACACATCTTGTAGCGCATTAAGTCAGGCATCTTCAGAAAAAAAAACTAAGCTAGAAATTCTTAATTTGTAGATTTTACATTCAAATTACTAATATTAGTCGGAAAGAATTAAAAAAATGTGAAGCCACAAATTTCTCGAAAACTGTGACACTTTTATAGAACCTATTTTCTGATAGAGGATAGTCCTATCCTTCACCAGGTACCGCTTGGACCACTCATAACGGGACACCCTGTATGTCCGGCCGCTGGGAGAGTACGATCCTGACAGGTCATGTTCGCACGGTCGACATAACCTTGAAGTGGCGTTTAATTAAGTCCTATTTATCCTACTAGCAAATAATTGTCATTGAAACTATGTCTTTGTGTAAACTTACAATCAATATTATATTTTGCAGTGATCTAAATGTTAAATAAGAAGAAATCAATATTTAATGTTCGTGCGTAAAATCCTTACTACGTTGTAACAAGGTTATGTCAACCGTATTTTTTTGTAGTGACGTACCAAAAATAACGAAAATAATAACGGTCCCTTTAACGATACCAAGTTGATGAACAGGCTTTAAAAAAAGATCATCGCGTTCTCAGAATCTCTCCGTACCACTGCCGTACAAAGCGATTGAGCTGATCTGGGCTCAAATAAAAGGTCGCACAGCTCGCTACAAGACTTTACCGCCATTCGGCACAAAAAAGATGATGACCCTTCTAAAATGCCTGCGAAAATGTCACAAGAGATGACTGAGTGAAGGTCGTCTAATAAACAAAACTACTTAATCGTGAATCAGTAGCAAAAGCTAGTTAAGAATAACTTAAGGAATGATAACGTTGATTATCTCCCATCACTAGTCACATGAAACAGACAGGTGTCAGGATCGTATTCTCCCAGCGGCCAAACCATAGCTAATTTATTACTTAGTTGTCTCTTGACTGAAGTAGCTTAAATGGCGAAAAGTCGCCCACGCTGGCAACACTTCAGGATCGTCTGATGTTTGCAAATAAAAAAAGATGCAAAAAAACCCGACTGCTAAAAAATTGCGCTTCAAAATAAACGATAAGCGACTACTGATTTCGTGATTTCAATTGTATTTCAGCGGCGAATTGAGAAAATAAGTAATAGCTGGTGTCGATGTGTGTTTTTTATTGAAAAAAACATTTATGAATAAAAAAAAAAAAGCCCCTGCAATGTCTGATACATACACATTAAAAGTAATGGAAGTCAAATGAATAGGTGCCGCGTCGGTTGGACTGTTTTTAAATAATGCTTTCGGCACCTTGCTAACAATAAGATGCTGACGGCGGCCATTTTATTCTCTTATAATAGTCCGTAACAAAATCTTGGTGAGCAATAAATTGAACTCAACATTACCAATATAATGAAAAAAAATTCGATTAGTCACTAAGGTAAAAACGTTAAAAATTTATGCTAAGGTCAAAACCTTAGCACACAAACATACAAACGCTTGAATAAACATAACACTCCTTTCCTTTTGCAGTTTGGTAAAAAGAGCAAAACGGAACGTATTTGCTAATGAAGTTCGCGCAGGACGATTACGCTCCGTTTTGACAGTTACAGTTGTGCGCAATACCAATCAAATTGGAATAATCGAATGCATTTTTATTGTTTGTCATTTGTTTCGATTAACAGTAACTAAAGCATCAATAATGTTTTAATTAAAACTAGTTGACATTGTAAATCGGAAACATATTTGAATTGAATCTGTGTTACTAGTTAAAGGATGTGTGAAAAGAAACGTAGTAGGGCGTTTGGCTAGTGAAGTCAGCACAAATGGCTGCCGTGCCGTGTTCCGTCCGTTCCTAACTTCGCGCCGGTTTCCCGGGCCGATTGAGCATCGATTTCGAAGTGAAATTTATCGCGTTTAGCTGGTAGAATAACCAAAATAAGTGTCATTCCACGTGAAATGCAAAGGAGGGCGCCCTCGCACAACAAAGGCGAGTTGTTTAACGTGTTTTTAGCTGTGCGAATGTTGCTTTTCCAACGTTGGACACACGCCTATCTCGTCCGTGCTCCGACCCCCGCCTGTGATACTAAATCAAATACCAATGACCCCACTGACGTGACAATGTGATTAGGAAGTGAAATTGGCGTCGAGTAGGGTATGCGTTCGTGGTCCGTGCGTGTCCACGAGCAAGTCTTTCAGCTTCTCTACATGATTATATCTTCTTGTTCGGAGCCATAATTGAAGCAAAGACATTAACCTTTATAAACTCGTAGGACGACTATGTAGTTATTTTTATTTTTTTGCACCAACATCGCGACTGCGTCGTGTTGAAAGCGCCCCCGCCTTGAAATATTATTCTCATTCATTGATTGCCAGTAAGTTTCTATCTGTCAAATCATTTGTGTAGATCTGCTATCTAAGAAAGGGAATCAATGGGTAACTACATAATATTTAGTTATGCATTTAATCGGTTTAATGGCGATTATTTATTGAGTAAAAGTATTAAATTATTATTATATAGGACTATTTCTTTGTCACTCAATACAATTGGCATTATTGTCCAGCCAATTTTTTGAATTAACAGCGTTATGAATACCTAAACTAAATGTAATGTGTTTGCTGTCATATGTGTATGTAATGTATAAAAACATTTTATATCTCTGTGAGACTTGTTAACTTGTTTATTTCACCCCAAGATAACAGCTATCTTACTCAGATTCAGTAATGAAAATAATAAGTAGGTGTAGTCTAAGATCCGATTAATAAATATAATGTGTTATTTTACGACAATGTGGAATGTAAATAACACTGGCTGTCACTGCTAACATTGTTTTGTGGTATTAAGCAATTAGCTTACGACCTAACCTCAGACATACTACATACACATAAAAACATAAAAATAGGTGAAGCCGTTACAGAGGATTATCAATTTTCAGAAATTGCACAGGGTATCCTAGTGTGGGACCATGTGAAGTGATGTTTTATGTGGGAGTTATTTATTGCCACCAATATTAAAACAATTAAAAGAAAGAAAAGGTAATGATGTACCAATGATTAAATGCTTGTTTTAGCGGGGTGACCATTGAGATCAGCTTGCTATTAAGATAGTAGGAAAAGGTGTAGTGCTCAGTATGTGCTGCCAGACTGGCGTGAGTTTCATATCTCACCTTGTTACAGATTATTGCTTAAAGTTAAACCTAAATAAAAGGGAATGAATTTTTACAACTGTTATTTAAACAATACAGCAGTTATTATGATCAGTTGAAAAATTTAATGGGCAGTAATTAAATTTTTCGGTGGTTAGTAAATTAGTGAGTCAGTAAAACATAAGCAGTAAGTAAAACAATATTGGTTTGTTATTTCATTATTCAATATCAGTGCAAAAATTACTCAAGCAGTTTAATAAATTAATGAGCAGTAAAACGGTTGGAATGGGCAGTTCAAAGTGAGCGGTAGCATCCGGACGTCACTTTGATTGAAAAGAGAGGTAAACTTTCGTTAAAAGGAGCGGAGTTTAAAGCGTTTGTATTTTTCGAGTTTGCATATTTAAAGTTTTTGTATCCTAATTTCAACATGTATCCTAATACCAAATTATAAATACTTACAATTGTAAGCCAAACCTGCTCTTATTATAGGTACTATAAGTTTCTGTCGCTGATTCATTTGACTATTAACATGTATCTTAGTTTTTGTATCCTAATGCCAAATTATAAATACTTACAGATAGTCGTAATGTTCCTTAGTTTTACTCTCCGACCATGTAAAACATAAGGTAATATGTTCAATTTAATGTGAAGAAGGAAAAAAATATGATGCATGGTTAATATGGTTATGCTTCATATTTTTTCCCTTCTTGACATTCAATGCTGAAAATACACAAGGAATACATTTTACCGCCTCATCGTTTACTTATAGAACTGCTTAAATAAAATTTATTACTAACCAATTACGATTTGTTAAATGTACGCGCCTAATGTTTACGTTGAAATAAATTTTTGATTCTGATTCTAACCGCCCAGTTCAACTATTCCACTGCTCAGTATTTATTGAACTGCCCGTTTAAATTATTCTATGACTCATTTTTATTTAGTTTACTGCTAAACTAGTTTGCAAACATGCGTTTTTTATTTTTTTACCTACCATAAATCAAATATTAATAAATAAAATAAATAAAAATTCTTTATTACCCATATTATATTAATAACAATAGTGACTTAAGACTATATTAGTAACAATAATAACTAATTCTAATCTACTCTGTGCTCAATTATTTTTGGTACGTAACTGTACAGAGACTTCTTTGTCTCTCGGCCCACATTTTGGTGTATCGACTATCTACCCTCTCCGCTATCATAGTCAGAATTATTATTGTATTGAAGTATTGAACTGCCGCTTTAATTCTATGCCTAAATAAAATAATGCTATAATAATAAGCCCTTTTATTCTGAATTGCTACAAGTTTCATATTTCAAGGTAATCCATATTTCAAGTTATTTATAGTATGTCTCGCAAAATGCCGTGCCTGTTGGCATAGGCCTCCTGCAGCTCTCTCAACTGAGCTCTATCCTCTGGTCCAGTATGGACCCAAGGTTAGGCGGATATTGTCTTTCCATCTTATTTCTTGTCTTTTCGGGCGTCCTTTCTAGCGTCTTCTTGTGTCCATTTGTTTATTTTGCAACATAGCAAATGTCCTGTCCAACCCCATTTCAAATGTTCTTTAAGAGTAATTATATCTGCTATTTTAGTTTTCTTTTTTATTTCAGAATTTCTGATTTCATCACTAAGTCTGATTCCCAGCATGCTCCTTTCCATTGCTCTTTGCGTACTAGCTAGTTTTTCTCTTAGTTTGTCTGTTAGCATCCATGATTCAGCTGCAAATACAGCAAATAGGTGTACATGGTAAAATACATCATTAGGTTGGGAGAATAAAATTTGTTAAAAAATAGGGGAAGTTCATTGAACACCTTTAATTTCAAAGATTTTGTTAGTACACATCATTGATACACAATTTGTCTACGCAGACTTTGCAATGTGCATTGTTATGTAGCATATACTCCTATCACACCATCAAAAATAATAGATGAGTGTATATTATTTGTTAACTGGATCTTGGACTACAATTTATTATTATGATTATTGAATAATGCACGAGTCAGCTGCTTTAATCTGATGCGTGATTTACTCTCTATTTTCTGTATCATAATTTTGTTCCGTGTTTTCATACATCTGTAACAGGATAGTGGTCTTTGTTTTAATCCAATGTTAAGAAAAAGTAAAGTTCATGGTGAATCATGGCTCATGGTGGATCGTGAACGTTTTTTTCCTGTTTCTTTTACAGTAATATTAAGTCTATTTATTTGTAACATACTTCAACAAAGGAGGAAGTTCTATGTTCCTTGGCATTTTTTATTATGGTTACTCGAAGACACCTATACCGATTTTATATATTTTTTTTGTTTGATGGTTCCATTGTCATCCAAACACAATCTCTCTGAACTCTGAAACAGAACTCTTTAAATTTTAAAAGCACACTTTGGGTGTTTTTACATTGAACAACCTAGCTTACATACTCGTATTACACACACATACACACATGTCAGTTAAGTAAAGCTGGCACGTTCAACACATTTACACGTTGCGCTTGTGTAGCGTCTGTGAATAAGCGCGCGGCGTGACGTGTACTGCAGGCGCATCATGAAAAGTCTGCCCGTCTCTCTTGCGCGCGGTCTAGCTTATGAGTGTGAAGGGGACAGTTATAGTTTTACTTTTGCTGCTGTTTATAAATACAGCGTAATCTTTTTGGTATTCAACCGTATGTGCGTTTCAATGAGGGATTTTTCTGACAGCTAAGAAAAGTAGTTCCAAATGAGCCGTTTTCAGAAGAACTAAAAAAGAAAATGAATGGCTGTCGAAGGAATGCAATTTTTGACCTCAGCCCAATAGCCATGTGTGATACATCATCGAATAGGTCTCAGCGAGCTGAATAAAAGTTAGAAGTCAACAGCCAAATGTTTGTCCTTTCGGAGTTAGGTATATTGTATTGAAAAAAAAACTAAAATAAAAAAAAAAAATTTTTCATAGTAAAGAATTTACATTCTGCTTGTTGAATGTCAATGTACATATAGTTATGTATAATGTTAGCCGCTGCCTTGGGGCCGTCTGTAGTGGAGAAAAAGGCATTTCTAACTATCTTCTAACATTTTCAATACAATATAACTCCGAACGGACAAACATTTGGCTGTTGGCGTCATAGTAACTTTTATTCAGCTTGCTGAGACCTATTTGATGATTTATCACACATGGCTATTGGACTAAGGTCCAAAATTGCATTCCTTTGACAGCCATTAGTTTTTTTTTTATTTCATCTGAAAACGGCTCATTCATCCAGTAACTGACCACTGAGCGTCCGTGACCCTTTGTTACATAATTAAATTATAATTAAATTGTTCAGGATTTCTGGGATAATTATTTTCTGTTTTGGTAAAGATTTTCTTAGTTGAAATTATTTTTGATCATGTGAAAATTTATTGAAAATTATAACTATTTTGTGACCATTGATTCCACCTTATTTTTAATACTTTTCGCTCGAATTTGCTAAAAATATGTTATAACAAGTAACACATATGTATATTTGTATTTATTTATCTACAACGCACCCATCTTACTAAAACCTAACTCTAGTTTACACTTAAACTAGAGTCACATTTTGAATCAAAATCATTTTTTTTAAACATACTGTATAGTGAAATTGCATAAGTGTGAGTACTGTGAACGTGCCAGCTTTAGATAACCGACCTATAATATGTAAGTTTATGATTATTGATACTAACAAGGAGTTAATTCTCCTTGATACTAATATCATCGACGGTGTTTTTCATGTCAAATTTGCCTTACAATTTCATTGCTGCCAACGTTAATATAATTAACTTGGTACAGATAGCAACGCAAAGGCCACCCACAACGCACGCGAGAGGAATGACAGCGGCAAGAAGGGCGGCAATGCGAGTACTGGCGGCGGCGAGACTAGCAAGCGGAACAGCATGGATGGCTTAGCACAGGAGCACGACGCTAAGGAGACGGCGCAGGACAAGGGTCAGGCAGATGGAAAAGATGGTGAGGGGAGACCTTGCCGCAGTCCGTTTGGCCGGACTCAAATTCAAATACTTTGGTCATTACTAAAACAAACGGTCGTATTTATAAAAACCGATTCGTTAACGTGGTAAATAAGCCCATAATCTCTCTGTGAGAGAAGACCTGTGCCCCGAAGTGTACGGAAAATTACGATTTATAAAAACACAACTCTTTCACGCCTGCAGTGATATCAGAGCATTGTTGGCCTTCTGGAAAGATATAGGCTGGCTGGAGTAAACTTACAGCCTTGCTACGTACAATGGTCTAACTACGAGGCTAAATACGGAAATCTTAGGTCTAACTAACACAATTCCTGTAACCTGTAAAGTTTTTTGTGGGCTGATCGGCTCACCATAACCCGTTTTTCATGGCAGTTCGGAGGCAGTTTAAATAAATATACATACATAAGCTCACGCCTGTGCCCCAGAGGGGTAGGCAGTGACCAGGGACTGCTTTCTGCCAAAGTCCTGACAAGTCACTTTCGCTTCATTGACATTCATTAGTTGTTGCATGCAACGAATTTAAATTAAATTACTTAGTAATTAATTAATTAAATAAGTAATCTGTGGTAATATCTTTTTCTTTAACATAAACTATTCAAATTGACTCCGAGGAGTGTTTTAGGGATTGTGTTTGTAAATAAGACGGAGTGTGAAGTTTCAGTTTTCGTTCTTTCTTCACATAATCTATTAATCCTGGAACTAAGGAATATTCTACCTATTATTTATCTATCTAGAAACATGCTCTTTTTTTTGTGTTCTTCAAGGCATACTATTTAAATTGACTCAATCTTGGCTCAAAACAACAGCATCTTGGCTGTGATTGCAGAGCATGGACACCAAGTTTATCAAATCACTGGTGCTGCTTGCATGTTATGTATGTGCTTGTATGTGCCTGTATGTAAATGTTATGATATTAATGTATGTAAGTACACACCAAACAAGTTAGGTTTTCATTTTTGTTTTTTTTCTTTGATCTGTGTCTTGAAATAAATTAATATTACTATATGAATAAGACTGTACGAGACTATGATTTTATTGTCATTGCAGACGGCCACAACCAGTTGAGTAGCGGCGTGGTGTCGTCCTCTCAGGACGAGCCGGCTGGCACCAAGCGGCCCTATTATGAGGAGGGGGCGGAGGCCGAGGCCGAAGATGAGTTCGCCAAGCGCAAGAAACGCAAGGATGACGACAAGGAGCCGATGGCCAAGCCGGCGCCGGTGGCCAGGAACACTGCCGGGCCACGGTGAGACTGCTAGAGAATAAATTCCCATGGTCCTAAAAATTGACTGGTCGTTTTGTAATTTTGAACAATAACTTTCATAAGCTTGAGGTTGCAAGACTTGCAAGAAAAAACCAAGTAAGTGAAGCCGGAATTAAGTTAATTATGTAATTGTAGATTTTTATTGTTCAATATGTGGCTGGAAAGCTTTTGTAAAACATCAGTGGTCTACGCTAGGAAAAAACCTCTATTGTTGGCAACTAAGAAAGCAATCAAGATGCTGCTTAAATGGAGTTAATTAACAAACTTTTACTTAGTAGGCACTATTGGAAAATCAAGGCATATTAAGTGAATATAATGCTATCATAAATTAATGTTCACAAATTTTTTGTATGACCTTCATTCGACCTTGGAAGGTCTGGGAATGTTGGTGTTCTGGGTTTCATATGAGCGTTAATGTCATTTTGACATTTGACTGCCTCATTGGTGGTGGCATGTCTGATTACCATGCCGAGTATGGTAGGTTCGATTCTCACTGGGAGCCGCCGTACATTTGTACAAATGGGCTCAATTTGCCTGTTTACCATAGCACAGGGTATTCTTGTTCTGGAACACGACAAGAGATTTTTTGTGTGGAGGGAAGGAAATGTATTCTTTATAACTGTAGGGTAATTTATATTATTGTTTCATGACTGCAGGCTCTCCTTTCAGGCAATAAAGATAATAAAAGTGTTGCAAAGTAATTTTACGTTAAGATTTTTTCACGTCCTGAGGAAATGGTCTTTTGGACTAATGTACTAGTCTTTCCCTAGATTTTTTTTACATGAGGCCTGGTTTACATTTGCTTTATTTTCGTTCTTTTTTAGCACGTTTTCCATAGAGGTTGAATAAAATAGAGATGGCAAAAACGTATGCCGATTCATAGCTATTTATTACGCACCATATATTACTAAAGTACTTTCAAAAATCCAAAATACAACCAACCATTACTGATTTATCATTTGCTTATGTACCTTATAAAAGGACTTGGCGTCTCTATTCTATTGTAGCTCTATGGAAAGCATGCTAAAAAAAGCATGAAAATAAAGCAAATGTAAACCTAACGGCCTAACGATGTTTCGTGTGACAACAAAAAAAAAACTCAGTCGATTTAACAGCAAATAATTGTGTTCGGCAGCATTCTAACGGGCACCAAGCCTCCGGGTCCGGCCAGTAAGACGGGCGCGACCCCGCTGGGGAAGGGCGGCGCGGGCGCGAACGCCGCGAAGGGCGGGCCCGCCGCCGGCAAGGGCGCACAGGCCGGACAAAAGGGCGGCGCCGGCGGCAAGCTCGGCGCACAGGCCGGACATCAGGTAAGACGAGCTATACTTACAATAGGGTAGTTTCCAGGGTCAAAATAATTAAATTCTATTTAGTCCGTATTTTAGATTATAAAAAAATATTGGACACGTATTTTTTCTTTTTTCGATTAAACAAAAAATAACAAAGTTAGAGCCCATTAAAATTACGTGGGACGTCAATCCGTGCTAAAAAATGCAGCACGGCGTGACGTCACACGTAACTTTAATGGGCTATAATAATATCTTTGTCATTTTTGGTCTAATTTACAAATAAAAAAATACTTGTCCCTTATTTTTGAATAATCTAAAAGACGGACTAATTACATTTTTTAGGGCAACTAGCCCATTTTCGTCGCGGAGGGAGGAACAAATATTATTTTTTTCTAAATAAATAATAAATTTTGGTGCGTTTATTGGGATTAGGATACCAAAACATTGGGATCTCAAATAACATGTGGTAAGACAGGGATCAACATGCCAGCTGTACTTACACATTTTTTTAAAGGTATCTCGGGAGGAAATGATCGCTATAAAAATACGTTAAATACGTAAAAATACATAAATTTATCATGTATTCATCGCGATTCGCACTCAAAACATTGGCATCGCAATGGCGCGAGGGCGCGAATAAAGATTTTAAGACCGCGGAGTGGATAATTTTTTGTTTTTATCGTACAGTCGACAGCACATCATGGTATACACCCATGCACTCTACTCCGTTGCATTACGGGCGACTTTGCAACTAAAATGGGAAGATTGACGTGCTGTCGACTGTACAGAGTTACTGCTACGGTATTACTTATTCTAAGGTACTGAGACTACATATAATAAAAGTATTGATACATTAGTATTAATCAATTGATGTCATGGCCAACGAAAGACTTTGGAGGGGTTGGCCTACCTTACCTCGCGCAGGCCGAACATTATCCCCCTTATTCATAAAAAAATTTAAGCATTGGTTAAGTAAACAACTGATTAAATGTCATGCTGTCCTTTATATTTCAATGACATCTGTCAATTTCAATGCTTTATATTTCAATGACAGATGTCATTGAAATATAAAGGACAGCATGACATTTAATCAGTTGTTTACTTAACCAATGCTTATTTTTTTTTATGAATAAGGGGGTATGTAATTAAGACCCATGTCTTACATGATGTTCGGCCTGCTCCATAGCAGACGATTTTCGTCGAGGAGGGAGGAAATGTTAGCTATACAAAATATATTGAACCTTAATATTATAAATCTTAATTATTGTTTTAGCTTGCATTTATTAAATTGTGTTTCTTCTTAGTTTTTAGTTACAACTTACCATCTTACATAGTCTCTAGGTGTCAGGTTTCCTTATAGTTTTAGTTGTACAAGTGGACTCATAGCTCACATGCCTATCACTTTTGAAATTATATCTAAAAGTTTCATTTTATGTTTATAGTTTGAGAAACGGTGTTTTAATTGTCTTGTTTTTTTAAGAACAATTCGACCTTTTTTTTGGCCTCATACAGGTGATTGTGTGGTGTGCAAGTTATGTATTAGCGTCCCATCCACCAGGGCAAGTCGTCCGGCGCGAAGGGCGCGTCCGGCTCGCAGACGAAGCCGGAGCGCAAGTCGCCGGTGGCGAGTCCGAAGGCGGCGGCCGCGGACGATGACGAAGCAAAGGCCGAGTCCAACGGGCCAAAGGTCCCGCCTCTCAAGATCGTCATTCCAGCCGCGGCCAACCGTGCTGAACAGGAAGGCGAGGGTATGATAACATAAAAATTGAAAAAAAAAATGTAAAAAAATGAAGGCGAGCTTTTAATACTAATAAGCAGCATACGTCCCACTGTCAAAAATCATAGTCAAAGACATTATTTTACCGGTATTGCACCGTGTGCCGTTAACGCTTGGGCCCGATATGTATGGCGCTTTTTGCACCACATTCCTAGAATAGCTTTTCTCTATGAAATAGTAAATTGTTCACTGAGAGGAGAAAGTGACCGGTTACCGTCGAGGGTGTCGTTTGAAGCCCGAGCCGTAGGCGAGGGCTTTAAAACACCTGAGATCGGGAATCGCAGTTTCTCTCGAGTGATACATAGTGCTTTATACTACACCTACAAGGAAAATAAAAAACGAAATCTTTACTAATTGAAATTTATATTGAAATTGTTGCTAGTGGCCAGTGTCATTTTGCGAACTTGGAGATAAAAGCTCACTGTAAAAACTTTTTGGCTTTTGATATTTAGGTTACCGGCGCATAGTCTTACCCAAAATTAAAAAAGAAAAACCACGTAAGAAATCGATTTTCATACACTTTTCTCTCCCGCTCAGATGCGTTTTCTCCCCGCATATTTGTTCGATATGCAATGACGTACTTTCTACCGTAAATTTGATAAAGTATCAAGGTACTTTCCAAGCAGGTGTAGTGTATAAAGTATTTTTAATGCAAACTCCAATCCAAGCTGGCCATCCCTTCTCGCAGGAGGCGCCGGGCAGAGGGGCGGCGGTAAGGGCCGCGGCTCCTCCGCCACGCTGCCCTACGTCATTCCTTGCACCAGTAACGACCCGGGACAAGCTTCTGACAGCTCCGATGGTAACTCGGACGACAAACGCTCCGGGGAGGGCAAAGTCAAACTTACTGTAAGTATTTAATTTGAGAAAATATGTCAGCGTCATAGTGGCAGCAAGTGTTGCATTCGAGAAAGTATTACGGTCAGAGTCAAACTTACTGCAACTGTTTCATTTGAGAAAAGGTGGTCAGAGTCCAACTTTCTGTAAGTATTTCATTTGAGGAAACGCAATCAGTATCAAACTTACTGTAAGTGTTTCATTTGAGATACACCTTTTCTCAAATGAAGCACACTCAGTGACAAACTTACTGTAAGTGTTTCATTTGAGAAAAGGTGGTCAGTGTCAAACTTACTGTGTTTCATTTGAGAAAAGGTGGTCAGTGTCAAACTTACTGTGTTTCATTTGAGAAATGGTGGTCAGTGTCAAACTTACTGTGTTTCATTTGAGAAAAGGTGGTCAGTGTCAAACTTACTGTGTTTCATTTGAGAAATGGTGGTCAGTGTCAAACTTACTGTGTTTCATTTGAGAAAATGTGGTCAGTGTCAAACTTACTGTGTTTCATTTGAGAAAAGGTGGTCAGTGTCAAACTTACTCCGTTTCATTTGAGAAAACGTGGTCAGAGTTAAACTTACTGTTTGTGTTTAATTTGAGAAAAGGTTGTCAGAGTCAAACTTACTGTAACTGTTTAATTTGAGAAAAGGTGGTCATTGTCAAACTTACTGTGTTTCATTTGAGAAAAGGTGGTCAGTGACAACTTACTGTAAGTGTTTAATTTAAGAAAAGGTGGTCAGTGTCAAACTACTGTAAGTGTTTCATGTGAGAAAAGGTGGTCCTTGTCAAACTTACTGTGTTTCATTCGAGAAAAGGTGGTCAGCGACAAACTTATTGTAGGTGTTACATTTAAAAAAAATATTGTCATAGTCAAACTTACTATTAAGTGTTTCATTTTAGAAAAGATGGTCAGAGACAAACTTACTGCTTATAATGTTGGAGGTTGTCTTTTATCCCCTATTTAGCCAATGGTACCATTAGGTCTTTGTGAGTGTTTGTAAACTGAGCAAAATAAATGAATGGCAAAAGTTATTTCTTGAGATTTTAATGTAATTCCTGGTGTACCGAGGATATTAAGAGAAGATAAAAATATTAAAAGGAAAAGGAAAAAAAATAAATTATTATTCTATCTTTTCTTATTTCTTCCTGGAGTGAACAGTAAAACAGTTTGTACCTCATTTAATGAACCTCTGTAAGGTGTATGTATGCAGATTATTATTAGGTGTCAATATTAATGTAAGTTTCATGCATTAATGTTTTTAATTGGCTTACCTACTTCGCCTGATAAACCTGCCAAATGAGGCTCGCTTTTCCCTAGGATAAAATGTACACTAGGTTTTAAGCATTGTTAAAAGAATTATGTTAAATAAAGAACTTTAAAAATCAAATCAATATTAATGTGCATCTGTGCACCAAGTTCCCCTCTCACTTTTCCTTCAGCAACTCTCAATCGTAGGTTGAAAGAAATTTCTTTAAGCACCTATTGTACTTAATTTTGGTAAATGTTTTATGTCTGTATTCTTAGTACAACGGAGCATATTTTCATCTCTGTACGCCATAATTCGCAGGCGGCGCAGCGCGTTCTTCGCTCGCACCGGACCAACGACTGCAAAGACGACAAGGACCGCACTTCGCCCGGAAGCGGAGAGCGCTCCGGCCAGCAAGCGCTTACCGCTAACAAGTCGCCGCCGCCTTCCGCCGCGGTCAGTAACAAACGTCATTATTAAGGTCATAGCACACCTACACGATTCCGCTACCACCCGGCAAAAACAATACGATTCAAATATGGGCCTTAAATACCGCTGTCTAGATATACTAATAAACTCAACTGGGTCCTCACGGATCCACGAAGCTGTGAAAAAATCAAACTTCTGACTGGATGTAAAAAAAGATATACAAAAAAATTTGTAAAGGTTTTAATTTCAAGTCGATATAAACGTACATTTTGACTCCCAAGGTGATCAAAATTGATAGGGTACTTCCCGATGACCTAGAACCACGAAATTTGTCAAGTAATACCGTGATATCCTACTAAAAATACAGGGAAAAATCTGAAATCGAAATATTTAAAATTAAATCATAAAAATAATTGTCTTTGAAGTTCGGGAAAAGTTTTGAAAAAACTGCGAGCATGAAGAAGAAGAGAAGCCTCGCTGGGCGAGCCCGACTCGTTCTTGGCTGGTATTTTTGCTATAGGTCTCTCACTGCCTCCACTAATTTTTTTTCGCTGTGACTGTTACCCTTCAGACCAGTCACAACGTTGTAAAAGTCTTCCACAAATAAAATTTGTAAATCTCATCGACGAGGCCCATGTGGGCCGAATGGCCCAGGCTCTCACAATAACCTATTTTCTACGAAAATATATATAAAATACAGAACTTAATTTTTTAGTTAAGACAATGCATCGTGGATTCAACACGTTTATAATGCTTCAGGGCCAAGACAACGACCACCAGGCGGGGACCGTTTCCAGCAGCTCAGGCCGTGACCGTTCCGAGTCGAGTAAGTATCGGCACACCGCCCCAACCTCACCGCCCTACCGCCCCAACCTCACCGCGCTACCGCCCCAACCTCACCGCGCTACCGCCCCAACTCTACCGTCCCTCTCAACCTTAAGCACGTCACATCCGACAGTCCGTCTTGCCCCGTGTTTAACGCTGCTGTTACTACTTACTAGTCGTAAAACTACCACTCGTAGTTTACCATGTTTGGATGTACATTGCTTGGCCGATAAGTAAAGTCTTCCTATTGTTTGAATCCGTGTGCTCGAAGAACGCAGGCTTAACCTGTGTGATATTCGGCTATGGAATGTACATCGAATAATTATTGTAGTACTAAGACCCGGGCATGATCGTCTTGATCGCACTTCGTAACGTTTTAATTATAACAGAAGAGTATACTTTTGTAAAATGTGGCCTGAAGCGGTACTGGAAATTTAAATCGGATCCCACTTAGTTTCTTATATCTTTGTTTCTTTATTCTTTATGTACAACAGTTGCCGATAAAGTTAATGGACTTCTTACTCAATGTTTCCCTGTAAAAACTAAAGATATCACCAATTAAATTGCATTTTTTTTTCTACATTGACCTTTTATGCTGCCTCTTTTTGGGAAACTTTGGGATTCTAAGCCAATAGTCGGTCTGCGTACATGAAAATTAAAACCTGTTACATTATCTGCGATTCCATTTTCTTTCTACAGATTATTCTCCAGTCATCAAAAACATTAGGATGTGTCATCTTGAGGGTTGCCACTAGAAACAGCGTCAGTGCGTGAGGCTATACTAGTGAGCAGCGAGATCTGTGGCTACCGATCTGCTATGAATATTCCCAACACACATTGATAATACCTTTTACTAAAACCAGATTAGAGCTGGATTTTCGGTGATAATGTAGCCAACGAAGTTTACCTTGTGAGTTGCTGTCCAGTGTAGCCTCCCTCAGTTTCACCATGATTGCTAAATTCGTTTTCTCGACTAATAATAACTAACTTTGACGGTGGTAGTTTTACGACTAGAAAAACCACTTGACCTCGATTGACTTCATGTGGACTTTGGTGAAATTGGGATTTTTTTATATTCACATACAGGTCTATAACCTAATATTAATTAAGTACATAATGTAAAAGTTTTAAAAGATTTAGTTTTATGAACAATCAATACCGATCCCTGCAATCAAATATTCTGTCAGTTCAATTAATATGTACCGGGTTTGTGTAGTAATATCCTTATTATTTCTTAAACAAAATTAAGAAAAGATATTTTCCAATAAAAGGTTATACAGCCTGTGAGTACCCTTTCCAATAGTACTAGTCTCCGAAGTAGATGTGGATACTCCCGCACACATGAACATAATATTAGAATGGATTAATGGATGAATTAATGAATTATTTCGGTACAATACGTTATATCCAAAGGTGTAAGATGCTTCTGATGAATTCCAAAACGGTGTTATTAAAACACCGTTTGACAGTCCAAGTGATTCTTTTGTAACAATAGGCAGTGGAACATCCTGTGCCTTCAGGATTATCTCATCATTATGTAAATCGCGCCACAGTATGAGCATTGCTGTAAGAATTCTCTCATAAGTCTTGTCCTGTATTCCTTCTATTGACACAATCCATTTTTTGTCATAGATGGGAGACGGCAAAAGGATACAAGTTAGTGTCAATTTGTTAACATTGACGTTTTTTCGTTTCACTTGGTGTCCCATGGCGCGTCGTAAGCCCCGTAGCGTCATGGTGGGCCACTCTTCTATTTAGTTCATATATTATCTGTAAGAACAAGTATCTTTGTTATCATGTATGCACATCTGTTGACATATTTCGTTTTTTCTATAGAGCCACGCCGAACCAGGAAACCAACATTATCTATTGTGGGACCACATCGTTTGGGCGCATAGCTTTTCTGGTATACCCCATGCCTTCAGGATTATCTCATCATCATCATGTAAATCGCGCCACAGTATGAGCATTGCTATAAGAATTCTCTCGTAAGTCTTGTCCTGTATTCCTTCTATTGACACAATCCATTTTTTGTCATAGATGGGAGACTGCAACATTGACGTTAATTTTCGTTTCACTTGGTGTCCCATGGCACGTCGTAAGCCCCGTACCACCATGGTGGGCCACTCTTCTATTTAGTTCATATACGAGTACATCTGGAAGAATAAGTATCTTTGTTATCATGTACATATTCAATGTCATGTATTCACATCTGTTGACATGATGTTCCGTTTTTTCTATAGAACCACGCGGAACTCGGAAAAGTCAGTATATTATATACATATCTATTGTGGGACCACATGGTTTGGGCGCATAGCTTGCCCTAAAATGACTGGATCTCCATTATTTTTTTATTTTTTATGAAAACTCTTATTAACGACATACCTATTTGTTCTTTTCCTAGAAAACACACAACAAACTTTTCCACAGTCGCGTGAAAAAGGGATAATATATCCAATAGAAATAGTGTATATCCCTGAATATGTAGGTAAGGATTTTCTATCAGATACTTCTAATGTAGGTGTGATACAATACATGCAACGGTATTCTGCCCGACCATTGCAATAAGTGACCTTTCCCGAAAACGGAGAGGTAAAGAGCACTTAGGTAATTCAGTGCTATTAATTGTCGCTGACCACATGGCACGGTCAGTTTGCTTGCCGTGCCATGACTGGCTCAATGTTTATTTCATTTGAAGCCGCGGCTACCGTGGCCCGTTTGCACGTAGACTTGTTGCTATGCGCTCGCTCAGGCATCTAGTGACGCGTAAACTGTTCCACTGACTGACGCAGTTCACGCTAATCTAGCCTATCCGAGCGCCTTGTTCACCCTTCGTTCGACGTCCACCTCTGTCCGACTCTCTCCCGCAGCCAATAGTTCTGTACCTGTTTATTTTCCAGCATGTGTTAACGTTGTCTTTTGTTTCCTTTCGTCGAAAGACGTCCGTGTTGCATGTATGTATACGGCCCGACACGTTACATTTGAACGCTCTTCAGGCTTGTGTGTCGGCCGTCGTATTGTGTGTGGCTTTTCATAACGTGGTCGCTTTATCAGCGGGGCCGCCAGTGGACCTGCATCCTAGGAAACGCAAAATCAAGGCGAGCAAGGAGAATCACGCGCGGGATGCGGCTAAGGCGGCGGAGGCGGCCCAAGAGAGCTCTTCGCACGCGGCAACCCATTGCAACCCCTACCAGATGTATATCCATATTCGGAAGCAGGTACGATCGGAGACGGTTGCGACGCGACCGTTGCGACAGCGAAATTGGTATAGTAGCTATGTTGTTTTGTTCGTGAGGCTGTTGTGCGTTGGCGGACATTCATTTGTTACGTAAGACGATTTTGGGGTGGGATAGGTGTTGACCTTGTTTTATTATTTCTTACCTTGGGAGAAAAATGCGCAGTTAAAATTATGCTTTGAAAAAGTATGGTTAACATTCCATGGCAACTGACCCACGTTATTTTTTCACTTAAACATGGGAGGCGATCGGCCTACTCTTATTTCTTTTAATGTAATTATAATGTTCTGGCGCCAAATACTAGCAAAGATAGTCTTACGTAATATTAATGGCGCCTTGATGCATTAGTTGGATCCAGTGTCAGTGTCACTGAATTCCAGCGCTGGATCGGCATTGCTCCAGGATCAGTTGATGTGGCCGACTGGACCATCGCGGTGCATTGCGTCTTCACGGACCCAGTGAGTAGGGGGCGGACAATGGACTGAAAAATAAAAATGTGGTCTATTGGGATCCAGCGCTGGATAATAGACTCTGTACGGGATTGAGTAATGTTTACACAAATCCGGTGACACTGGATCCAGTTACTGAATCAATGTAGTACAGCCTATATGTCGGTTTCATGCCCAGCTGTTTTTTTTTTTTTTTTTCTTGTGGAACTTAAATACTACTTTTTGGTGCTTGTGTCTAAATCTAAAACTTTTCGTGTATATGCGCCAGCATTATGTAACGTACTCCTATTTGTGTTACGACTGAGGCTCATGTCTGTTTCATGTTTTACGTTATTTCAAGGACCTTTTCTAATTTTCATGTTTCTTTGTTCATCATGAACATGAATCATGAAATTTTCATGTTCTTCACTCTTTGCTGAACGCAATTGGCTCATATGCGTTCCATATTCTGATGTATTTCAAGGATCTAAATTTTTATGTTTACTTTTTGTCTGTTATATCCTCGATAAATATGTTTCTCCATTCTTTATGTAATATCTATACATTAGAATAACATTATGGCGCCCTAAGTTCTAGCAAGCTTTCTGCATGTTTAAATACGTTTTTTAAGAGTGGAACATGATAAATGTTAATAATAGTCATAAACTTATAACTATTTCATGAACGTATAGCTTAGAACTTACCATTAGACAGCATTGCCAAAAACAGTCGTTTTTTTATTAAAAATTATATCTAGACCTAAAATCCATTTATCTATACTTGGCATTTTTTTTGGACTTCAAACGATACTGAATTAAAAACCTTTAGCGGTAGAAAATTCGATACCGTTTGCACTAAATTTGTATGCTGTTTCGAGTTCTCTAGCGCTAAAGGTTCTTGATTTAGTGTCGGTTAAAGTCTAAAAAAAAAGCCAAGTATAGATAAATGGATTATAGGTGCTTTATGTTCCAGAATTAGCTTACTTTGTGCCGTTCACTCCGCAAAAACGTATTTCAAAAGAGGATATTATGATTTTACTTTCATCGCTGTCGCTAGTTTACTTATTTGTTGCGCGTCAATTCGTTCACACAATGAAATGCGATGCGACCTCTGTGGCGCAGCGGTTAGCGGATCTGCCTACCGTGCGAGAGGCCCCGGGTTCGAATCCCGGCTGGGGACGAAAAAAAACCCAGGCTTTGGATGTTTATATGTTTGTGATGTGGCTGTTTCTGGTTTCCACGACACAGGTTATCCTAGTGTGGGGCCAGAAGCAATGTATGTTCTTGGGTGTAAAACTAAAAAAAAAAGTGTCCGTGAGTGTAACCCTGGTCCCTTGGCGTGGCCCGCAGATTGACAGCCGCCAGAAGGGCCTGTTTCCCGTCAAGCCGAAGCCGCCGAAAGACTTCAACAAGTATCTGATGAACCGATGCACTTACACTCTGCAGAGCAACGTCAACCCCGAGCCGCAGGTTAGCTATCTCCGTATGACCGCATTTGTCAACTGCAAACGATTCTCCACCATGTTTGCACGTTTCATTGTGTAGTGGAGTCGGAACTTGTCTGTACCTTAATAAGTACTCGTCACGTAGAGGACGGCGAATACTACCTTGCCGCAACACAGTATTAACTAGCGCGGAGGGTAGTTTTGTCATCTTACTGCTATTACTAAAATTGTTAATTTTATCCAATTACCCACATACATTTCACTGTAATATGCTTGTACAAATGTTTATGGCAATAAAGGTTATGTTCTGTTATCTCCACGTAATCTCAGATTATGTGACACAGAAACTTCTGACTTCACAAAGCAACCGGTTCATATGACTTCAGGTTTCAATCAGCGGAACCCGCCCGTCGTCCTAATTCAAAACTGGGCTAGTTTTGGGTGTTTGACAAAATGTCAAATGAGTTACTTTTAAAACGGAATTTTGTATGAAAATACTTGCTTGTGACGTCACATTTCAGAGCACTCTTTTTATGTTTTATCTATTTAAAAATTGTAATAGGTAACTAGTAAATGATTAAAATAAATAGATTTTCCGAAACATTTAGTAATTTTTGTTTTAATCGAGCATCTCAAATAATTTATTGTTGATAGTGTCAAATACCGTATTCGACATCCTTGCCGTCGAAGGAAAATACGTCATAATTTCAGTCACATCATTTGTGCGTAAACGCCTTGTGGTAGATGACCTAAAGTAATCTTTATTTGAAAAAATATCGAAATTAAGGTAAAAAGATAACTTTTCAACGAAAAAAAATAAACTAGGCCTAATTTATGTTACTGTTACACGATTAAAATTGTTCCGTTTTTGCTACGGGTAATTCAAGGGCTTATCTCGACCGGCTACAAACATAATTTTTTGTAACGCATAACATAACACAGAATAGAATAGAATATTCTTTATTGTATGTAAACCAGGAATTACACATAAGATTTGACAATAACATAGTACAGTACAATTGGCGGCCTTATTAGATATATGTATTGTTATATTATGTATTCGAAGTTAATGTATTATAATGATATTATACATCAATGGTAATCTCTAAGTAAGTAATATATCTTTTCTATTTTACTTGGACTTGGTCTTTAGCACTACCCCTTATTCTTTCCACATCACCCATGGTTAGCTGGAAGAAAATACTTTTTAGTATTAAGCTCGCCTTTGTGCAGATGTTTTCTTGAGCAATAAAAAAATTTCAGTCAATCGATAATCTAAGAATAATTCTTTACGAAAAATGCCCAGATTCTTGATACAGATTTTTTTGCTTAATAGATTGAATACCCGCCCACCCTGCCTGCTCAGATGAAGGAGGAGTTTCTGCTGCAAGAAAAGGAGAGGTAATTAACACTCGTTGCTAGAGATGGGCCGAGGAAAGTTGTCGTATGACGAGTCCTTATAAACAAATTAATTATGTCATTGTTCAATCATCTCCACCGACAGTAATCTTACGAAGTTTATTCTAAATTATTTAATCAAATATTAACCATTTATTGTCGGCTTTTCTGAATAATCTTTTACTGATTTTGTAAAACTTTCAATGTATATAATAAATCATCGGCAAATACGCGAATACGAATATCTAAGTAAAGGGCAGGCTTATATATAATTCACATCTTTTCCAGTATTAAGTTCTCGTCATTCGACAACATTCGCCCCAGGGCATAGTGTGCAACACATTCTTAAAATATTTTAACTTTCACTTTCATAGACGTGTGTAAACCTCAACGTAAACCGCAGTTCCACCCGAAAGAATATTACTTTGTTCAGATTTGCTTAATTTTATAGTGATTATAACATGGATGAAACCAATCTTATACACGAAAAAGTGTTTCTGTCGCAAATTACGTATTGTGGGTTGGAATGTTTCGCCTTAACACACAATTCAATTATATTTTTGAGCATGCTAAACTGCTTAATCTGTGCTGAGGACAGTATTGCGCAAGAACACTCGAATGTGCACACAATTTTACTACTTATGTTGTATTTTGCAAACCAGCGTATGACACGACGATGACGATGCTTGTTGCTTGCTAACCGAAGAATAATGAGTTATTTCTGTAACAACCCCTTAGTGGGTTTCTGGATGCTGATCCCTATAACATTATGCAAAACAGCGAAAGATGCAAAACTGCTCACATCAGTTATATCTGATTTTCTGTAATAAACCCTTGTGGGTTTGTGGATGCAGATGCGTGTTACGCAAATCAGGGAACGATACAAACATTTGCAAGAGTTATAATTGTAACTTTAAACTTATTCGTGGGTTTTTTGATATGGATGTTGTATTTTTGTCCATATTTTCTCCTAAATAATCAAGATTTAGAAATGGACACCTTGTTTAACATTAGTGCCCGGTCTCAATAACCTACCAACCAGCTACCACCAGTTAAAATTATATCTTTAGATGCTTACTGCAGTTTCTATAAAGAAATATAGATAGAAATTTTAACTTATGGTTCTTATCTACCCTTTGGAGGGCTGACTGTTAACTAGTGATAGGCCACTCAATAGAAAAAAAAACAGGAAATTTAAATATCTCATTGACAGCTCACTGTCAGTTATCTATTGGGACCGGGCATTAGTTGCAGTTTCGGCGCTGTGTTGACTAAAACTATTTTCATTTGATTTGATTTCATGCTTGTGTTATGCAAACCAGCGAACGATGCAAATATGCGATGCGACGATATTGTGTTTTAATAAATAAAATACGCCTCATTGCCTGAATGCCTACAGGGCCTCGAATCTGTTAGTGCATTATAGTACGATGACAGATACATGGTCGGTACACGTGACTTGTTTTTTCATGATCATTGACGCGTAGAATTCGGCACACGTGCTTGCGTTGACTTGAAGCGGCAATGAAACAAAATCGCCATGTTCATGCAGTGACAACCATGACACTGCATGAACATTGCGAATCTTCACCTAAGCCTAGGCGGACACTAGCGACACGCGACAGCGACAGCTCGGCGACTAGACGCGACGACAGGCTAAGGCCGACAATTTTCATATATTTTGTTCGAAGCTCCGCACACTTGCCGTCAGAGTCGCGGAGTCGCGACGACAAGTTAAAAGAAGCCATCGCAAACAGGGGACAGTCGCGCTCTTTGCTATGGCTCTTATGGTGAATCTATGCCCTGGTCTTCAATTCCTGTTAAACTTACCAAACACAATAATTTTAATTTTATATGACGACCTCTGTGGCGTAGTGGTTGGCGAGTCTGCTTACCATGCGAGAGGTCTCGGGTTCGATCCCCGGCTGGGGAGAAAAAAAAACTCCAGGTCTTGGATGTCTCTATAAGAGAAGATGTCTCTATAAGACCCATAAGACACAAAAATAAATTGTTATTACCCACCTCTCGAATGCAATTATACTCTTCCAGTACATTGATAATGGCTATTAAAATTTATAACAAACTCCCAAATTACTTAAAAGAATTAAATAACGACAACAATTTCAATAAAGATCTAAAGAAAATACTAATATCAAAATGTTATTATACCATAGAAGAATATTTTAAAGATAGTATAGATGAAACAAGATAATTAATTGTTTAGATAGATAGATAGAATATTCATTATTGTACTCACAAATAACATTTAAATATAATCTTTTAAATAGAATAACTAAAATTGCATGATTATTAATTCAATATTATCCAATTGTAAGTTAATGTAATGCATATTTCAAATAGCACTTTAAATGTTGCGTGCCCTACAGGGTCCACAAAGATCTCATCAAATAACTGTTAAGTTAAATTGTAACAACCCTACAACTTGTGGAATGCAATAAAGTATTGAGTATTGAGTATTGAGTTTACATGTTTGTGACGTCGCTGTTTCTGGTTCCCACGACACAGGGTATCCTAGTGTGGGGCTAGGAGCAATGTATGTGCCTGTATGTAAATGTTATGTTATATCATTCATATGTGCCGTTACTGTTAATATTCCTAACTACGTATAGACCTTAGATATAAAAAAATTCAGAAAACTTTCCTATTGCCAGTCAAATGTGCTTGGATAGTAATTAATATTTTGCCATTGCGAGTTGTTGGTTGCATTCATACGATCTTGCTAGGTACTTGTACCAACGTAGGATTAGATTTAAGATGATATGCGAAATTATGTTAAGAGTGGAATTAAATCCGTTTCGTCATCAACCCATTATGTCCCCACCGAGGGGCACGGGTCTCTTCCCTGAGGAAGGTATAGGCCATACTCCACCACGGGGGCCAAGTCCGGATTGGTGGAGGCTTGTAAGACTAGTGGCTGGTCTTACTGTCAGAAGTTTTCAAGCCGCCCTAAGGCCTCTGACTTGGCATAACGACTGCCATCTTTCGACGGCAGCCGGCACCAACTGCTTAACGTACCTTGCGAAGCACGGAATCGCTCGGAAAAAATGCCACTAGCGTTAGTCATAGACGGTGACCCATCCATGGACTGAACGTGCCGTATGTTGCTTAACCTTAGTGATCGTTTAAGATCACTCAGGCAGCCCAGGCTACGAGCGATTCTCAAAAATCCGTTTATGGCCACATAACTGTATGCTGTGGTCGGTTCCAGACACCGTCTGCGCGTGCAACACCTGGTCGAGAAGGAGAAACTGGTGCTGGCTGTGGAGCAGGAGATCTTGCGCGTTCACGGCCGTGCCGAACGCGCCGTGGCTAACCAAGTACGTAGAAACTTTCTAACCCCCAATAAGCCTTTCTTTTCATTTTGTACAATTCTTGGTAATAGGCTAGTTTCCCAAAAAAAATGTAATTAGTCCGTCTTTTAGATTATTCAAAAATAAGGGACACGTATTTTTTTATTTGTAAATTAGACCAAAAATGAAAAAGATATAGCCCATTAAAGTTACGTGTGACGTCACGCCGTGCTGCATTTTTTAGCTTATTTTTTGTTTAATCGAAAAAAGAAAAAATACGTATCCACTATTTTTTAATAATCTAAAATGCGGACTAAATAGAATTTAATTATTTTGACCCTGGAAACTACCCTATTGTACTTGGTGCCGCCAAGAAATCATCATCATCAACCCATTATATCCCCACCGAGGGGCACGGGTCTCTTCCCTGAGGAAGGTATAGGCCATACTCTACCACGGGAGCCAAGTCCGGATTGACGCTTGCCGGTTGTACAAATACATAAATTACGCATGCTGCTAGAACCACTTATTGTACAATTGTTTGTTTGCCTAAATAGAATATTTGCGCAACTTCCGGGAAAAACTATTTTTTTACTTATTATATTCTGTTTAAAAAAATGAGAATTATGCAAAAGTGATCAAGTTTGTCAGGATCGTGGCAGGTGGCAGCCCTTGGTCACTCACTGCCTACCCATCTGGGATACAGGCGTGAGCTTATGTATCTATAACATAACATTTACATACAGGCACATTTATGTTTTACTTTTTTCATGTTTTTATTCAGAGAGGCAAGAAACCCAGGTTTGCCAACAACACTCATTAGTCATTGCATGTAAAGTCCGTTCGCTTAGATAGTGTCGGTACACACGAAGGCAATCTTGGTTGTTTTAGTAAAAAAAAATTTATTTCAATAATACAACTTAGACGGCCAAAACACTTACATAGAAAAAAAAACATTGTACACAATATAACTAATGAAGCACAAAATAAAACATTACTCTTCATCACTCGAAGTGTCCTCAGAATATTCATCTCCACCTGAATTTAGAATAGGTACCTACCTAAGTGATCCAGGATCGTTTCGTTAGAAATCCATTCTAAAATACTGATTGATTTAATTCTTTAATTGCGTGATCTACATAATAGTAGAATGAGACGAGCTGCGAGCCAAATTCACTGGCGTGTTTGCGCCGCGTCGGCTTCCTTTAATTTCTTTTGTCAAAAGCCGCCATGTGCCGAGGCGGTAAATATCAAAGTGACACTCTGATAGCAAACAGACTTTACCATTGAATTAAAATCAATGTACTTACTTTCCATTTACCTTATAATTTCACCTCAACTTTAACCTCCTAAGTCCCCATGTCCTAAAAATAGTACAAAAACCGTTGTTATTTTCAAGGTCGGGCCTCAGGAGGCTAAGTCATACTACTTCAGGCTACTTGCTTAAAGTGAAGACCTTTGTTAATCTGTAACTGTGTACTTATTTATACTATTATTATAAGCGGAAAAGTTTAGATTCTTGTAGAGGGTAATCTCCGACAGTACTTTCCGATTTCAAAGACTGCACCATTATTTAGAATGGATCTTCAGCTAATTTTATTAATAAAACTAATAAAATTTGCTGAAGATCTAGGCTAGGAGGGAGATAGGAAAGAAGTGTCCATATTCCATACTAAAATAACGTGACCAATTCCAGTCGCTCCCGTTCTCGGTGTGCACGATCCTCCGCGACGAGGAAGTGTACAACGTGCTCGCGCCAGAACAGGAGGAGAAACGGAACGCTCAGCGCAGCCGTTGCAACGGCCGCCAGATCAACTCCTGGCTTCAGGAGGTCGACGACAAGTGGGAGAAGATCAAGGTAACCACGGGGATCTCAGACCAGATGGCTTACAAACACGCTGGTTGGTTGGTTGCATGGATAGTGCATCTCGTCGTCATTGACAATGTGGTCTGAAGGTCAAACAGTGCGAACATCAATGCGATAAGCGGTCAGCGTAAAGAAACAAGGTAAGGACCAGAATTCTTCAGAGCCTCTTCAGGCCAGATAGATTACTGTACCTCGTCGCCATTGATAAAGTGGACTAAGGATGAACTGAGAATGAACACCAATGCTATGGGCGGACCACATAAAGAAAGCTGCGAGAGTGTCTTTACGGGCCGCCCTACCTACATTGTATAGGGCACAGACAGACAATAATGAGCATTAGCCCACACATTATTCCATGGTCAAGTCCTTTCGGCTGCACAGAATTTAAGAATAAAGATGGTAAGGGCATTAAGGTAACACAGTTACAACACTGCATAATAATCCTACAGGATCAGCGGGATAGGTTCTAGGATGTCTACGGCAAATGGGAATATCAAGGTAAGAACGAGAATGCCCACGCATTATGCCATGGTCAAGTCCTTTCGGCTGCATAGAATTTAAGAATAAAGATGGTAAGGGTATTAAGGTAACACAGTTACAACACTGCATAATAATCCTACAGGCGGGATAGGTTCTAGGATGTCTACGGCAAATGGGAATATCAAGGTAAAAACGAGGATTTCAAGTTCCTTGTTCGTAACATGTGATGCGGGCGGAGGTAGTTCAGAGAACTTCATCGTCATTGGACATCAATTACACGGTATACGAGATGATTTCTGTGTTAAATTTGTTTAATATAATCTTAATAGGCTATTTGATCGATTTCTGAAAGCCATCTCACATTGTTTTTTGGTGTTCATGGAGTCCTCAGAAAGTGGTCATTTTAAATTCTTTCGTGTATTTCTTCTAAAAAGGCACACGAAAATTTACTTTTCAAATAAGGCGCCAAAACGCTATCTTAGGCAATATGGCGTCGCACAGGAATTATGTCGTCACTTCCCGTAAACCAACCAATGAACATACAGTTTGTCCAAAAACACTAGAAACCGGAAGTGAAAGTTTACTAATACGGTATTTGACACTATCAACAATAAATTATTTGAGATGCTCGATTAACCTTTCGTATGCCGCCAGGAGGCGCTATAGAAGTTGCTAGCATGCCGCCATTTTTCGATCAGTAGAGAGAGAGAGTTAGATAGGTTCATAATATACTAAAATTATTCGAAAATTTCTTTGATACATGACCTAATTGCAAATGTTTTTGGATGTCAGGTAAATAATGAATGTTTCACAGTATTTAGTATTTCTGTTAGCCATCTTATTTATTTTTTGTAGCTCTATGAAATCAGCATTCAATATGAAAATTCTCCCATCGAGAGAAACGAGAAAATTTCAATAAATATTTCACATAAATCCTGGTTATTTTGATTTCCTAAGCTAGGTGAATAGTAAAACAATCAACTAATATAACAATTATTAGTACTACCAAAAGAAATTATTCAGAAATTCTTATTGGAAAACTGCTTTTATGAGTAAACAAAGCAGCCATTTTCACTTTGAAGAAACTGAACTTCTCATTACTCTCAACACGTAAACACTCCGATTTGGTTGTTGAAAAGCTACTATTTACACAAATCTAATATTCCTGCTTCACATAAAACTCAAAAAAATATACTGCTGATGAAATAAAATAATTTTACGGCAAAAAATCTGAGACAAGGTCCACTTTACCTAACCTACATTCATACTCGATTTCTATGAAGCAGGAGTGGTCATTGCCCTATCGAAATGCCATTATCACAGAGTAGAAAGATGAAGGTTTCATTTGTAGTCGTGTTTTATAAATGTTACTATACTAAAAAATAGAGAAAAACCGAAATAAAAATCATAGTTTCAATACAACCTCATCTCCACCTCATATCCATTATTGTGCATGTGTGCGTAATTCATATATTCCGCTGTTGTGCCTTGTCACGGATCCGTGCAAACCGTAACCGCTGTCATATGTCTTGTCACGGATCCATGCCACTATAAAGGGTGTTATGAATAAGTACAAGGTTAACCAATTATTGTTATTTCGGGTAATGTTGTAAATAAAACAAGGAGGTAATTATAAAAAGAAAATGTATTGCCTATTTACAATTTTTCGTATTGTAGGTACTTTGACATATTATGACGCTTCTGTTGAGAAGCACATTGTCCACAACCCTCAGAGACCCCTCAGGTGTTCTCTCGACGTGCATTCCTATAATGAGGGGTTGAGCCGTTGGTGCCTCATCCATAGTAGAAACTTGCTCTTTTCTGCAAAACAATATTTTACTAGTTAAATTCCTGATAACCATCCAAGAGCAATCTACATGTTGAGACCAATCTAAAGAGTCCAAACACGACAGGTCTACGTTCATCCAAGCGTGAATCCTGTTGTCACCTTCAGGCTCCATCATCAGACCCTGATCACCATCCGAGAGCAACCTACATGTTGAGACCAATCTAAAGAGTCCAAACACGACAGGTCTACGTTCATCCAAGCGTGAATCCTGTTGTCACCTTCAGGCTCCATCATCAGACCCTGATCACCATCCGGGAGCAGCCTACATGTTGAGACCAATCTAAAGAGTCCAAACACGACAGGTCTACGTTCATCCAAGCGTGAATCCTGTTGTCACCTTCAGGCTCCATCATCAGGCCCTGATCACCATCCGAGAGCAACCTACATGTTGAGACCAATCTAAAGAGTCCAAACACGACAGGTCTACGTTCATCCAAGCGTGAATCCTGTTGTCACCTTCAGGCTCCATCATCAGACCCTGATCACCATCCGGGAACAGCCTACATGTTGAGACCAATCTAAAGAGTCCAAACACGACAGGTCTACGTTCATCCAAGCGTGAATCCTGTTGTCACCTTCAGGCTCCATCATCAGGCCCTGATCACCATCCGAGAGCAACCTACATGTTGAGACCAATCTAAAGAGTCCAAACACGACAGGTCTGCGTTCATCCATGCGTGAATCCTGTTGTCACCTTCAGGCTCCATCATCAGACCCTGATCACCATCCGGGAGCAGCCTACATGTTGAGACCAATCTAAAGGTCCAAACACGACAGGTCTACGTTCATCCAAGCGTGAATCCTGTTGTCACCTTCAGGCTCCATCATCAGACCCTGATCACCATCCGGGAGCAGCCTACATGTTGAGACCAATCTAAAGAGTCCAAACACGACAGGGCTTCGTTCAGGCAACAATTTTTTTTACAAACATTACAAAAGTTTTATGCACACCCTCTATCATAGGTTGGTAATCATTGTGTACTCATACCATAGGGCGCCATTTTGTTTGCATATGTGTGCGTAAATTTTGAATAGGGCGAGAACAAAAACAAGAATTATCGAAATTTATGAATAATAAAAACTTACTTATGTAATAAAATTTGGATTATTTATATATTTTCTTCAAAATTATAAAAGTTACTCATTGAAAACCTTTCGCCAAAGCTTAGAAAACACTGATGGAAGTACGACTTACGAAACCGTTACATACCTTCATAGTTTTGCCAGTGAAATATTTGAAAACTAGAGTTTATTTTACACTTTTGACTTGTAAATAGGGCTTGTACATAGTATCACTTATAACAAAAAAGCACTTCACTTACCTTTTTCAATGTTTTTCTAATAAAAACTTTATTTTACTTCCACACTGCAACTGCCACAATCACGTTCACCGTTAGCAAATTTGAATGCAATATAACGACCGTAATGTTGTGTTTTTCAAAGAAGTGAATGATGTCTATGGTACATTGGTTCATTCATAACAACATACAAATAATTTTAAACCTTAAAACTCACGGGATAATTAATAAAATCGTCTAAAAGTGATCAAAGTATATTGAGCACGGATCCGTGACGAAGCATTAGAGGGATGGCGCCCGGATCCGTGACAAAGCATACGAAAGGTTAAAACAAAAATTCGAAAAATGATTCGGAAAATGTATTTCTTTTAATCATTTTTTAGTTATTACAATTTTTGAATAGATGAAACATAAAAAGAGTGCTCTGAAATGTGACGTCACAAGCAAGTATTTTCATACAAAATTCCGTTTTAAAAGTAACTCATTTGACATCCTGTCAAATAACCAATTGTTTTATTGAGAAGTCAAAACATTTACTGTTTATTGAAGCTTATTTTATGCAATAGCTCAAGTTTTAATGCTTGTAAGCGTAAGTTATTAACAAACGCAGACAAAAAGTCTGAGCAAAACTACTCTTTAATTTCTACTCTTTCTGGACAAGCTGTAACTGTAGCTGAAACGCCAAATTTTATCTTGTGTTTTTTGTACAAAATCATAATAATTTTTTTAGTTAAAATACCTAGCGGTTTTTAGACACATAATTTATACGAATATGTACATATAAATAATGTTTTTTTCACACTGTCAAATAGCCTATTATGAACCAATATCAATGACCAAAATTAATCAATGGAGTACAAAGGTTCTCAAGTAGATTTTACGAATTGGCAAATGCAGTGTAGAACTCCCTCCATCTTGCTGGCTGGACTGACAGAAAGAAGTGGTGTGCCTTAATAGAGCAATGTGTACAGTTGTTGACAAACATGGGCAGATTGCTCGATTGAACCTTTCATTTCTTAAAAAAAATCTCTCACCGTTATTCCAGGAGGGCATGCTGCGTCGTCAGCACACAGAGGCTGAGACACTCCACGCCGTGCAGACCATGACCTGGGAGTGGAAACTGAAAGAGGTCGGCCTATGCGATTACAAGACCACCCCCAAGATAGACACGACTCACGTTCCTCAGATCCATGTGACCAACTTCGACCTGCCTGCCTGAGTATTCCGGTGGATCGTCATCTGCACCCAGCTCGCTAGGCGGCTGGAAGCGCCCGCTGTACGCATTTATTGCGGCTCCTGGTACCAGTAAATGACGATTTTTGCCACTTGTACTTAGATGTAGAGGACTGTTCGCTGGTAGGCGTGATGGTAACAACACGTTCGGTGGAAAATTCATATCTTCGTGGACTAACATGGGATTGGTGTGTAGAGTCTACTAATTTTGACGTTGTACGATTCAGGGTCTGGAGACTTAAAAAAAGGAGGTTCCAACAGGCTTCGAGTTAGATTTTAATTCACAATCGAATGTTTACTAGTAACGTCGCACATCTTAGGACTCCATTACACTATCATAGATCACAAGTGAAACTCATTAACTCACTAAAACTATTTCATGAATACGTCTATAACTTATATTATTCTATTATGACAGATAGTATTATGTGGGGCTTAGATTGGGTGTGCTAGCTAGTAGTAACTCTTTCCAATGTACGTACCCGAAAAGCGTATCTGGAGGTTGAATGAGCGAGACAGCAGTCAGATGTGACTCTTTGATTTATAATACTTTATTGCACATGAAACGGAATAGGACAATGATGATTGATCGATGATGTCAATCATCGATGATGATTGATGGTTTGATCTATGGGTTGTGTGGGTGTTTTCAATCCCATTTTCATTCAACTATCGAGTAGTCGAATTCCGCCGATTCAGTCCATCTCTCAGTTATGGAACGAAAAATATCGTGCAGACTTGTCATTATTATGTTAGTTTATTGATTAATTTGGTAAAGCGTTTGTAATAAGAGCTTGCGTTATTATTTTATGGGGCAGTTTTAAAATAGGCCAGTAAGTTTGTTGTTACTGAAACTTACTGGCGAACATGTAGCCAGTAATATAATGTAGTAATATTATGTTATTTTAGCGTTTTCTTGATAATCACTCATCAACCAGGTGTAAGCCTCGTTGTTATCAAGCCATTCTTCAATTAAGTACTTATCTAGATTTTTATTGATTCTGAATGTAATTTATACTAATTTTTCTCGTATTAACACAGTTTAATCAAGCTTTTATCGATTTGGAAGGTCTTCAAAGTTAGATATTATCAAAATGTCTATAGGTGTTAACTTAATGTGTCTACCAATTCATGTTTATGTTTCATCTATGTTCGATGTCTACTAACCGCCGACATTTCAGTAGTGAATTCTCATCGTACTAGGCTTAACATTTGCATAGTTGTTTTCATGATGTTCAAGTAAGAAGCTTTGAAATGTTTACTAATTTGCTAATATTTTTTTAGCGCTTTATTTTCTAGGTAACTTGACCCTTATTGGTCTTTGTATCACGATTTAAAATTATTATGTGTCAATGCCAGGTTAATTCATCGCACGTTGTACGAGTGCATTAGGTAGATTAGTATTGCTGCAATTGCTGCTGCAGTGCTAGTACGATACTTCTTTTTGATGGTACAGCGGGCGTATCCAGCCTATTAGTTATTTAAGAATTATAGTTTGTGTGTATTAATGGGCTATCCAGTGCTAACTATCGCCACCAATGGAAAAAAAAATATTTTGTAAGTTTTTGCAAACACTGAACTTCATTCTTCTTAATAATGTTGTAAGCTATTTTTAGAACTTAGCCTAGAGCGTAGTGTTAAGAACTGAGTTGCTTTTAGCAGAACTTGATCGTCCTAGTACTGACTCTAGATTCAGCTTATAAGTTCTAAAGATAGCTCTGTCACTTGTTCACTTTTTGCAGGAATATGAAACAGAGATATGATTGTGTTCCATAAGGGTGCCAGTTAGCACCGGCTCTCCCCTCGAGTCACGCACATCGGCGTGTCATAGTTATAACAACTTGATAATAATATGATAAAACGCAATTGGTAACTAATGTCGAAGTCGGCGATCGGGTAGAGATGAAGTCGATTCCTTGCGTAGAGTTCGAATTGTCGAAACTTAAATAAGCTTGAAATAACAGCTCTGGTCTAGCAGTCATAATTATGGTAGCCTTGATGTGATGATTTTTAACTCTAAATAAAATGTAACACATGTACCTCTACCGGAAATTCCCATACCAATACAATTTATTTTTTATTCACTTGGAGGACAAATCGAGTCTGCGGTTGGATCGTGCAAAAAAACTAACCAACTTGTGAAAAGATTGTATGAAAATGGTTAGCAGACTCTCGTGTCTTTTACAATCCTTGTAATCCTTGTTTACAATCCTTACAATTTCCTTTTAACATATTGAATGTTTCATGGCAATAAGCAATCAACCAATATTGGTTGTAAGTTAAAACCAAACTATGTATTGTACGGGAATCACCGCAAGAGGCGCCCTTCTAATTTAGATTATTATTTTATTCTGAGTGTATATGTGTTGTAATTGAATTAATTTTATCGGTGTGCGTCTCAATAGCTTTGGCGATGTTAGATGTGCCAAATATTTAAGAAATTGGATGTTTAGTACAGATCATGTCAATCAACTTACAGTAAATCAATTTTTGTTTTAATTGCATTGTGATTGTTTTACGATTGTACTAAATAATATAATTCATTATACTTGGTATAGTTGGTTTTCTAAGGATTATAGTTTCTTTGAACGATCTAAGAAACAATTTACGAAAACACTTTATACCAAGACAATGACTAGAAATCAGTATTTATTCTACCGTTATATAGCGATCACGGTAGCTGTCTTTCAAAGTAATTTGATAAAAACAGAGTTTTATTATTTTAGAAATATGTATATTTTAAACTATGACTCTAGATTTACTTTGACCGATTGTACATTTTATTATTTCACTTTGTAAGTGTAAAAAATATCGAATTTATTCGAACGTAACTATTTTAAAATGTAGTTTTAGGCATGTTTTAATCACTGATCAAAAAACTAAGTGATATTAATGTAGTAATTTATCGAATCACATATTTTATTTCCTAATATCAGATTTGTGTGCACAACTTTATGCTTGAAATTGCTAATCCGCGGTTTAGCAATGTATACCTACTCGGTTCCAACTTGATTGTAGCTGAAATCTGCAGTCAATAATTTTATGATTCAAAGGTTTTATTACCTAAAAGTTTTTTAAACATTATTATCGTAATGAGTTATTTAAATCGATAGTTTTAATGTAAATGTATTTTATCTTTTAGATATAATAATTTTAAGAGTAATCAACTGCAGAAAAAATTGACGCATGATCAGAATTTTTGAAATCGATAATTTTAGACTGGCTTCACTTTCTTTTTAGTACAGAGAGATCACGCCAGCCACACATCCAGAAAAAAACATTACCTGAAAATTACTAAAAGGCTGTTGCTTCATTCGTCTAGTACGTTTTAATGGCTTTTAAATGTATGTTTTATATGTTGTGTAAAATTAAGAGATATTCTACGTAATCCCAATACCAATCCGGACTTGGCCCCCGTGGAGTATGGCCTATACCTTCCTCAGGGAAGAGGCCCGTGCCCCTTGGTGGGGACATAATGGGTTGATGATGATTCTATGTAATTGTACCTACATTTCTAACATGACAGGGGTTTCGCATCACGCTTTGCATAAAAATTGTGTCGAATGTTCAAAATTATGATTTTGTTTTTTTCTAGTATGTGTAAAGCCGGTCTAATATGCTGCTTAGCCAATAATACTTTAGAAGCGCAGGCCTATACTAAAAATCCATTCATCAAATGTCAATGATTTTGGATGTACCTATGTCAAGTTTGCACTAAAGTATAACCAGGGATTTATGTACTGCTTTGCATAACATAACTAATAGATTCAAGGAATTAATGTACCACTGTATAATGAATAGATTCAATGGATTAATATACCGCTCCATATAACTAATAGATTCAATATTTTAACCTCTTAATGTTATGTCAACATTTAGGTACCTGCAGTTCAGGAATGTCTTCGGACTGAAAATACAAAATTAAACAAATGATCTCAATTAACGTATTTTTTTATTTCATATCGCGACTTAATTATTTACAAGAATTAGGTAGGTAACTAAACAGAATATTACACATGATTTACGAAACTTTGTTATTTAGTATAATCACAACTGAACAGAACAGATGCCTGTTGGGGTGGAGAAGTTCTGACCTAGCAGCTGTGCACCGGATGACGCAGCATAGGTAGGCTCCCAACTAGAGGAGGGCAGGGAGTCGTTGGATGCGGACGACACAAGGCCTGAAATCTTTGAAAAGGGAGGTCTATGTCCAGTAGCGGGCGTAATATGGCTGATGATAATGATATTAACAACTAAATATATTGAATGCCACTTTTACTTGGTACTGTAAATGGTCCGTTCGAAAAGCCGCCGCGGCGATTTCCATGGAAATACAAAATAGAAAAAGTGAGACTGGCCTTTTTCCAAATTATTTCAATCTCATTATTTCTATTGGGGCCGAAAACGCAGTTTTGTTATTTGAGCATCTGTTTAGAGATATTGATTAATCGATGGGATAAAATAAACACACGACTTCTCGTTTAAAAAAAGGAGAACAAATTAACTATCTCCCAATTATCCTCAATTCAAGTCAATTACTACTATGTTCAAGAGGTTTTATCTAAAGGGGTTTCTATATGCAAGCCGCCAGCAATGGAAATACATAGTGGGATACACCCGCCGCCGCCGCTGCCGCTTACCTTATTGTTTTCTATGCATGTCAACCCATGACACAGCCCTCCCATCTCCTTAGTACCATTGACTAGTGTTTCAGTTACATCGCATATAAATCCTTATTTATGTAATTGCGTACATAAACGCGCAAGACTTTGGGTTTAGCTACTAATTACGCGCACCAAATCCAGATCGATTCCAATTGCCTGTCAAATTTCGGTGACCGTCAGGTCCGCTGGACAAAATGAGATATAGAAATCAAACCATGCGTATTATTTACTACCCATTTGCTACTATTTACTACCTATCATAAAGTATTTGCTACCTTTACGGTATCGATTTTATCAAAAGAATAAAGTGGCCAGCCATTCTGACGTCAGGTTGGTTGACCACTTACATTTTCTTGTAATTTAGTAAAAAGTTAAGAATGTCATTGGTATCAGTATTTACTACCTTTTTGCTACCTAAAGAAAACATTATTTTTACAATGACAAAAAGCTCTCATAAATCTTATTTAGATAACAACATTAAAACGCCTGTACTAATTCTCACACCACCTATGTGCTCCATGAAGGTAATGGCTAAAATATTTTCGCAGGCGCTTAGTAGATTCTAGACCAAGTATTGTAACTAATTATACTTCATGCTAATTTATATTTCTAAATTCTTAAGATATGTAATCTTGTATGCGATATGTAATGTTAAGAATTTAGAAATATAAATAAGCATGAAGTATAATTAGTTACAATACTTGGTCTAGAAAACATTTTTGATTTAAAGCCCACAACAGAGGTAGAGGTTAAACAAATAATTAATAGTATTAATAAAATGGCAACTGGACATGATAATATAAATATTGCAATGATTAAATCAACCCTTGATGTGACACTCCCCATCATAACAGCAATCGTAAACAAATCAATAACATCAAATACATTTCCTTCCTGCTGGAAGAGAGCACTAGTTAAGCCTATACCAAAAAAGAATACTATTGAACAATTAAAAGATCTACGCCCCATTTCAATCTTACCAGTACTTTCGAAAGTAATAGAAAAAGTCATTCTTAATCAAATACAAAGTTACTTACAAGACTCAAATATAATACCGAAATTTCAATCTGGTTTTCGTAAGGGGTATGGTACAGAGACTGCACTTCTACAAGTAACAGACGACTTAACTGAGGCTTCGGACAGAGGCTTAAGTAGTATCATGGTTCTTCTTGATTACTCTCGAGCTTTTGATTGCTTACACCCAGATCTCGTCCTCGCCAAGCTCGACTACTATGGGTTCTCACAAAAAACTTGTGAATGGTTTAAAACATATTTAACCGAGAGAGAGCAAATAGTGGTAACTGAGAGCCTGGAAGGGGAAAAAAGGTATTCTTCATTAAGAAAACTTAAGGTTCATTATTAAGTCCAATAATTTTCTCAATTTTTACAGCAGACTTACCTAAATGCTTACAGTTATCAAAATATCACCTTTATGCCGACGACACTCAACTATACTACTCATTTGAAAGTTTAAAGACACCAGATGCAATAAAACAGATAAACGATGATCTTGGTCGCATTCTTGATTGGTCACAAAAAAATTCTCTGGTTCTAAACCCCAATAAATCACAAGTGCTAATATTGGGAACAAAAAAAACAAATTAAATACGTTTTGGACTGTGAAGAGAAAGTGAAGATTAATGACATTGCACTTGAGCAGTTTCCTGCAGTACGAAATTTGGGACTCATTCTAGATGGTGAACAAAAGTATATACAACATGTCAACGAGAAAATTAGAAATGCATATTTTAAATTAAAAACGCTATACAAAATAAGAAGCTATATAAAAGAAGAGTTACGTTTGCTTCTGACAGACCTGTTAGTACTTTCTCAATTCAATTACTGCAGCTCTATATATGGTCCTAGGCTTAACTCTAGTACAGAGAGAGCCATTCAAAGGGTTCAAAATGCCTGTATTCGCTTCTGCTATAATGTACCCAGGAGAGAGTACATCACCCCTTATCTAAATAAGAAAAGTATACTGAACATGAGTGCTAGAAGAGATCTACATTATGCTTGTACTTTACAAAGAGTGATCTGGAATAAGAAACCAGATTATTTATTTGAGAAACTTACATGGATAAGCAATATAGTCCTAAAAAGCCTTCGCTCTGCCACGCAGAATCTACTGAAGGGACCAATTTTCAAATCGGCGTGATACCGAGGATGCTTCAAATTTAAGACGGCTAAAATATAGAACGACATCCCTCCACCAATGAGAGTCAAGATGAGTGTGCAGCTATTCAAAACTAAATATAAATCAGCACTGCTTCGAAGACAGCTTGCCACTGAAAATTTGAGGCATGCTTGGTCCAGGAATTTGTCCCTGAAAGAATATTTTTAATGTTACTTCTAAAACCCTATCTGTAGTATCTGACTTACATGTACACTCACACACACACATACACACACACACACATTTGCTAATTCTCATAAGAGTGCCTTTCACTTTCTAAGTTACATACTTACATTAGTACCTCTTAGATATTTTTTTATGTTCATAGTTATTAAGATATTATGTCAGAGTTAATTTTCATGTTTTCAAAGTTTAATAATTGTTTATTAAGCAACTGCTTAGTACCTATTTCTTTTGGATTAAGAAGAATTGATTTTTTTTTTGTCATATTTAAATTGATTTTTGTTTCGTTTATGTTTAATCGATCACCATCTATTAGTCGACTGTTTTAAGCCCTCTTTACTTTACTCCCGCACAACACCACAGGGAGAAGGCAGTGGCTGAAAACCAGCGCTACCCGCGGCTGTCCGGGTTGCACCAGCTGAGCCACTACCTTTTGCCTTATTGTAAACCTAGTTTAGTACCTAATTAATTTGTTAAAATGTTATTTTGATGAGGCAATAAATACTTTTATTATTATTATTACTTTTATTATTATTAGAATCTACTAAGCGCCTGCGAAAATATTTTAGCCATTACCTTCATGGAGCACATAGGTGGTGTGAGAATTAGTACAGGCGTTTTAATGTTGTTATCTAAATAAGATTTATAAGAGCTTTTTATCATTGTAAAAATAATGTTTTCTTTAGGTAGCAAAAAGGTAGTAAATACTGCTACCCATGACATTCGTAACTTTTTACTAAATTACAAGAAAATTTAAGTGGTCAGCCAACCTGACGTCAGAATGGCTGGCCACTTTATTCTTTTGATAAATTCGATACCGTAAAGGTAGCAAATACTTTATGATAGGTAGTAAATAGTAGCAAATAGGTAGTAAATAATACGCATGGTTTGATTTCTATGTCTCATTTCAGCGGACCTGACGGTCACAAATTTCGTAAATAACTATGTCAAACGTCAGGGTTCTCGAGCCTTCCGACCACGTCAGTGTACCTCAGTTGCACCGCAAATGAGTACCTACACCCTTGACTATCAGATTCTACAGAAGCGGTAGCTTCCTGACAAAATAGCGGTGCCACATGAAGCTAGTGGCAGCCGAAAGCGACAGCCAAGTGACAACGTAGCTCATGTGTTCGTTCCGAAGCGTCACGCGGGTCTGGTTGGGAATGGGCCAGCCGGGGGGTGGGTCTGGCACGCCGCGGGCGTCCAACCACACTGGGGAGCACCCGATGTGGGCTGACATCTGCTCGAGGTCTCTGCGGGGCGAAAGGAGGATTTAATTCGGGGCCTCGATTCTTTGAGTGCATTGTAGTACGATGACAGATGACACGGTCGGGTCACGTGACGTGTTTTTTCATACCACTGACGCTCAGAAGATGGTATTCCTTCTTCTGAGCACTGACGCCTAGATTGTATGATATCAGTGTGCGCGTAGATTTGAAGCAGCAATTAAACTAAATCCGCTTATTAATTAATCTGCAATTAAACTAAAAATATAACGTTTAAATGTTTTATCGGAGAGGTGAACCGTTGTAAAAAAAAAACCCCACGGTTCACCCAGGTGGTCTCAGGAGGTGGACCGTGGGTAAGAAAGGACTAAATCGCCATTTACATGCAGTTGTTGTATGTACTACAATGCATTAACTGAATCTAGGTCCAAATATTTAAAGTAAAAATTCTGCTACTGGGCTAAATAAGCAAGAAAGAAAGGTAGAGGTACAGTATACGCGGCGCTGACCGCGATAAGCCCGTTAGTAACATTTTAATTGATGTGACTACAAGAAATAGTTATCCCACGTAGACCGCCTGACCGGCGGGACAAAATAGTGGGACGGTGGCGTCGGGCAGTGGCGAATAGCCAGCGAAGAAATTCCACTTTGACAATCTTTTCTCTAGTACCTAATAATGTAATAATAGCTGATAGTGAAGGCAGCCATAAACGATTTCACTGTTTATTGATAACGCGGTAGTTAAGCGACAATCACTGACGGAAAGATTTTTAGCCAGTATCTATTATTACGGACTTCGAAAATTGTTTCTTGTAATCAGTAATTGTTTTTAATGGTACTAAGTAAATCAAACAGGGAGGAGGAAAATGCTATGCCTAAATTTTATTAAGCAAAATACATTTCCGATCATCAGGTCAATCCCATCAGTGGGCAGCCATCCCTCAATGCTGAGGAATGGCTGCTCATACTCCTACTCCGAACTGTCAAATACTACATTCTTATTTTGACTCTTTCGAGTTGCCTAAATGCTTAACCCGATAAAGTGGAAAGTTATGTAATATAAGGGCTGCACCTGTGTCGTTCGCAGTGTCGACTGCCTGGTGTAACTTAAGATTTGTTTCCTTACTGATCTGGTTACTCCATTTAGCGGCTGAGCACACGTGTTACACAGATTTTTGTCCCACTTTGCAACAAAGATTCATCGTCAAAATTGGAAGATCAAATGATACCAATGGTAGACCAAATGATACCAAAAGACAGGACTGACTAAAGTCTGCTTCCCACGGCCGGCAATATCGCGGACGGACGCGCACGGCCGACGACCACGGACAGCCCCGCACCACGAGAGGCTCTTCCAACTGACCTGTCGTCTGTCTGTGCTACCGCGGACATCGACCCTTCCCACGGTGTGTCGTGCGAGCTGGTCCGCGTCCGTCCGCGATATCGCGGACCGTGAGAAGCCGACTTTACACGATTCTCACCTAGAAAACCAGGAATTCTTCTCTGGCTGGTTCTTTGGCATGAAGGGCGGGCGCTTCTCGGTAAGCCGCACGATGCCCACTAACTCCACGTCGCCGCGCACCAGTGACTGGGCGCGCGCCTCTCGTGACTTGAGCGACGTCGGCACCCAACCGCGGTTTATCAGGATCACTTCACTGTGGAGAGGTTGACGAATTAGCCATTTTAGGGTTCCGCAAGCAAAATCTAGGAGCGATTTTGAAACAGAAACTTGCGCATGTGTTCGTTGAGTCAACCTCTTTGTCCGACCAAGTATACAGTCACTATAGACGATGTTACAGTAGCTTAATCTGGATAATATCAGCGATTCACTCAGCCTGTCACGCAAATCAGTGCTCAGGTAGTCGCGTATATTATAAAGAGTCTTAAGGCGATGGAAACAATAGGCTACTTGACCGTTTTCTGAATCCTAATTATCAAATTTTGTCTTGTATTTTTTTTACAAAATAATAATAAAATGCGGTTTTAAGGCTCATAAATTTATACCAAGACGTATAAATAATACTGTTTTATTTTTTTCACACTGACAAATAGCCTATAGCTGACTAAGTTTCTGATATGATTTTCAAAACGCAGTTAACCATCCACCACCCATCCAGATAACAACCTATTCCAACGCTACCATTTGGTAGCGTTGGAATAGGTTGTTATCATGAAATGTTATAAGTATATTTATACTTATAACATTTCATCAACATCGGTCAAGCCGTTTCAGAGGAGTACCTATACGCACTAACAGTGACACGAGAATTTTATATATTACATTGTCTGTACGACCCACAGCCCCGCCTTCGACCAGTGGCGGCTTTACCCTAAGGCCCAGTAGTCCCGAGCCTAGAGCGGCAGATATTAGGGGCGGCAAATCGTGACAAAAAAATCACCGATGATAGCAAGAAATAACTCAAATACAAAGTACCTAAATATTTAAAAGGCTGTGCATAATGATTATGGCGGGCCGCACTGCACTGCAACGAATAGCAATTTTTACAGGTATGCGCCACTAAATTAATTATTTATTTATTTATTTAATATTAGGAAGACTAACAGCACATAACAACGATTAACATATTATTTAAACATACAGAAGGCCAATTTTAAGTCTCCACTAATAGAAACAGCTTAGGAAAAAAGTATTTTGAGCAAGCACACAAATGACAGCTTAAAAACTACCTTAATACTACATTCTAGAAGTTAAATTTACTCTTGACAATTGAAAAAATCTGCACTCAGTTTTACCCTCAGATTATATACCTAGTCTAGCGTAAATTCATTATGTACCTAGTCTATATGATAGGTGCTGCGTGCTGTGTTGAGAAAGGGGCGGCACATGGCCTGGGGCCTAGAGCGGCCAAGACTGCAAATCCGCCACTGCCTTCGACTCTCTCACCCAGAATCCTTGAGCACGAACGGCGTGACCACGTGCCAGCCCTGGTTCTTTTTGGGGTCGGAGACCAGCGAACCGAACCTCGCAGACTGCTCCTCGATGAGCGCCCGCGGCCCTATCAGCAGCTCCTTGTCGTGGACGAACTGCCCGCGCACGCGCACCGGCTGGTACTCCATGTGGTCCAGCTCGGCGAAGCTAGGTGTTCACAAACATAATACGTCTGTTAGCTTTTAGAATATACCTCGGGCTCTAGAGTAGGCTTCGGTTTTCGCCGAAAGCACACAAGTGTAATACTACCTCCTGCTCTGTGTAAAACTTCTCTTCACTATTTTGAAAAGTTATGTAAAGTTCTTAAAGATAACAATACAAAATAAACCTTACCTTATTGCAACATAGTCGGTCTATCCGATAGTAGCCGAGGTATAAGTATTCTAAAAGCTAACAGACTGTAGCTAGGTCTCGATTTTTTTAGTACAGGGATGGCGAACCTTTGGGGGAGTGCGTGCCAATTCGACGACCTCTGTGGTGTAGCGGTTAGCGCATCTGCCTACCGTGCGAGAGGTCCCGGCTTCAAACCCCGGCTGAGGACAAAGGACCCCAGGTCCTGGATGTTTACATGTTGGTGACGTCGCTGTTTCTGGTTGCCACGATACAGGCTATCCTAGTGTGGGGCCAGAAGCAACGCATGTGCCTGTATGTAAATGTATATGTTTTTATGTTATAAAAAAACTAGCTGACTCGGCAAAAGTTACAAGTTACATTCTTTTTACTTCATGTAATGAGGGTACACCAAATTAATTACTGTTCCCTTAATTAACCTACTTACAATACACAAAAAACAATCGCAAAATTCGGTGAAGCCGTTTCGGAAGAGTCACTAGAATTTTATATATTAGAAGATTATCAAACAAATATGAACTAATATTATATTGCTATAGATTGCTTGGCCATCAGTTGCAATAAAATATTTTTGTGATGGCCAGGCAATTAGTTGTCAATAGTGCGGCCACAAATTGCAGTAGAACATGGCCCGTTTAGAATCTTTAATAAAACAAATTGAGTTCCATTAATAAAACGAAGACAAGATAAAACATATCTAAAGACTGTTCATGAAGCGAAAGAGATCTCTCAGGATTGTGGCAAGTGGCAGGCCTTGGTCCCTGCCTACCCCTCCAAGAAACAGAGGATACAGTGAGTTCCATCATATTAGTCAAGTGACTCACTCATGAGGCATCTCCACAGGCATCGAGTTAGACTTGGCCTGCAAGCGGTCAATGAGCTCCAGCTTCCAGCGCAGCCGGTACAACTGCCAGCAACCTAGACCAAATGAGGTCACTGGTATTACCTGGAACATTGTGACATAATACGGTATTTGACACTATCAACAATAAATTATTTGAGATGCTCGATTAAAACAAAAATTACAAAATGATTCGGAAAATGTATTTCTTTTAATCATAAACTAGTAATTACAATTTTTAAATGGATGAAACATCAATGGCATTACTAATAAAGGTTATGAGCTGTGTATACAGCCGTTATGCCAGGTCTGACAAATTGGTTATTTGTACGCTAAATGCGATTAAACCAGCATAAATTGTAAAACGACAAATAGTTATTCAGAATGTATTCCTTATTTATTAGTAAGGCCGAAAGAGAGTTCTCTGAAATGTGACGTCACAAGGAAGTATTTTCATACAAAATTCTGTTTTAAAAGTAACTCATTTGACATCCTGTCAAATACCCAAATTGTATTTTTCATGACTCGAGATTTTCACACTCACACAATTCATTCATTATTTTTGTGTATGAAGTGTTATTTATCGATCTGTAAAGATCTCACACTTGTCATCTTATCATTATTATGTATTTATATACAGGGTGTGACAAAATGAGATGACCTGAATATCCTTTGCAAATGAATGTCTTGTACATATGGCATATGGGTGAATATACGGTATTTGATTTTTTTGTGTCCCAGAAGGAAATGTAATCTGTTCCATTCAATATTGATAATTTCTCTATTTGACACAATTTTTAAATGTTTAATGATGAGGGCCAGTAGATTTTCCATTTTTTTTAATTTTATAAGCACCAGAGGAAAATGTGTTACTAGAGTACTGACACTATTGGCAGAGTAGTCACAAATGAAAGCAGGGAAGTAACAGGCCATTGATTATATCTAAGAAAGGGGACACATATTAAATAAAATATGACTTATGCCAAAGGAGTGACGCCCACAGGAGTGACAAAATCGCACAAAACCTACAAAAACATATCACTCGCTTTTCTGATTTTCGTAACTATAAAATACAAAAACATAGACTTGCCAGAGGAAATACTCCAACGACTGGCAGAAACACGCTTTCCTGCAGTGAATCGCAAATTGACGCTACATTATAGGAATTTCGCTCAACGTCATTAGCTTGTTTCTAACTTAACACTATTGTATGTGCGTAGTTCATGGACAAAAACACCTTTGCGGTTTTAAGTCAAATTTTACTTCTTTGAGTTTCGCCAGATGAAGTGACATTATTGTAACGTGTCATGAAAGTAAGTTATTTTTCTTTATATTAATAAAACTTTTTACTGTATATTTTGATGAAATATGTTTCGATGTTAATAAACTCGGCAAAACGTGGGTCCAGTTCTAGAGACTGGTGCCTCTGCCTACCCCTTCGGGGATAACGGGCGTGAGTTTATTATTTATTTATTTATTTTTTATGTTTCGATGTTTATAAAAGCGTATGATCATATTTAAAAAAACATAATGGCAAACGTATTTAAAAATATCTCGCCATAAAATCATTATAATCTAGAAATGGGGAGGCCAGAGGAGTATACATTTACAACTATTTTTAACGATTATGTCTTAAATTAAACAATTATCGTGAATAGACTATGTGGGCCAAATAAAAGAAAGATATTTCCATACTAGAGAGGCAACTTTTCTATGGAACAGCTGACTAAAAGACCAGAACAGCTGATTCCACACCGCTAGAGCCTGTAGGTTAGGTTAGGTTTAGACGTGTGGTCTTAAGTAGCAGCGTGAGTAAAGCCCTGGTTTGGTTTCTATTACACAATTTTGTCAAAATCAGATTAGTTACTGTTACTTTGTTAGGTTACTTATACTGAAAAAGTCATTTTGGTTGCTATGTTTAATATGCTTATCGCTCAAAAACTACATTTCCTAGACAGGGGATTTAAGACATTTTCATGCCCTCCCTCACCTCTCCAACCCCTGTTATACATATTCAAACTCCCTAGGCAGTCCCTATAATTTAACATATTTATGAATTCAGAAATCTATGAACAAGAACTCAACCATTACATGAGTCAGAATTAAAACCACGGAAATTACCTTGACAATCCACTATATTATCACTGCTCTTTGTTAGATAATAATTCTAGTGGCAACTTCTACCTACAATGTGTAAGTGAAGTGACTGTTATGACTTGGCTCAGCCTTGCCCAACACATCTACCCATCATCTCAACAAGAATGAGCAAATCATTGTGTTGGTGAAAATACAGAGTTGCACTGCACATGCACTGTAGTATTATGGATATAATCCATCTATTACTAACCAGATAAATCAAGAAGTAACAGACTGTTCCTACACTATTACACTGATAAACTCATCAAATGCTAGCATGATGCTCAAAACCAGACCACTAAATCAAAATTGTGTTTAGGGGGATGAAAAAAAAGATGGCCCCAGAAATTTTGCCTTACTTGGACAATTTCTAGTTAACTCTAACGAGTTTGCAGCTTTGCTGAAATGTGATAGCAATTTTGTGGACAAATTTGTATGGTACAATGACATAACCTTACCAATAAAATCCATTTGATGTATTCCACCGGCTGATGCTTCTGCTGTCTCTGCGATCTTGTAACATTGAAAACGTCTGCCTTATGCCTGATAGTGGTGGAAATGGCATTCTTCCCGTGAATACTGCAGATTATTCTAATACTGCGGGAGGAGGCACAAAAAGTTCTCAACATATTTAGATTAATGCGCTTTTAGCACTTTGAAAACAAAACAATAGTGGTGATAATCCAATTCTAATTTGTCATTTAAAGGATACGTGTTTTATTTTCAAGAAATTCGGGAGTCTGTCTATTTTGTTTGTTAATCTCTCAGAATTAGAAATCTGGTGATTTATTTCGGTGGATTTAATTACCTTCTGTCCAAAACAACGTATTTCAACGTTGTCTACAAAAATCAGACAATCAAAACAAGTTGAAAATGTTGAGCAGTAGCGTTGTTTTACGAAACGTCAAGCGCTTTCTGGCAGATGAGTCTAGTGCGTAAACCGTTAAAAATCGACTGAACTTTACCGGTTTTTGAGAAGTCAGTCCGTGCCACGGACCTCAAAATATGCCCCCAGTTCCCTTAGCTGGTATTTTGTGCAACCCTGACCATTCTTTCATTCCAAATCTTTTTTCGTTTTTACTAGCCTAGCTCCCGAAATTAGGTGAGCCTTTGCACGGCCATTCCACAATTTAGCTTTTAAGGCACTGCCCATTATAGACACGAGCAAAAATCAATTTAATCAACCACGAGCAATAACGGAGAGGTCCACGTCGTAGCCTTAGCACATCGACCTTTACAAACATGCATAGGTACACCAGGCAAAAGCCAGGTTTCGCAAGTTGCCCGTAATTTGAGTGCACGCAAGTAAAGGTACCTAGGTACCTATGCTGTCGACAGTACCTTTTTACGATAAGGGTGACTTTTCAAGTAGATAGATAGATATTTTATATTGTAGGTAGCTACCTACATATGTAGCTACAATAGGAATTGCACAAGCATGTACCGACTGTCCACTGTACTTATACCTATTACAGCGTGCTTGGTTAGGTGAACATTTTACTAAAATAATATTATGTCTACATAGCAAGGGTTGGCGTGAAGAGAAGAGCCCCATGGCCAGAAATTAACAGAAACAGTATTTTTGTCTACACTGAGCAAATAAAGCCCACTACACAATGAAAAAAAAAAGGTATAAGAATAAGAAATAAGGAATAGCACCGAAATAAATTGTTTTCCTTATTCTTGAATTGTGTCGTGCTCAACGGTGCTTCCATTGCTGGATTCCGCTATTCCTTCTTGTTCCTTATTTCTTATTCTTATTTTTTTTCATTGTGTAATGGGCTTTATTGTGTAACGTGTTCTCGAGTGGAGGACGCGACTCGGCAAACGTAGTGTAGGACGCCCTCTAACCAGGTGGGATGACGATCTGCGAAGGACTGCAGGCAGATGCTGGATGCGGCAAGCCGAAGACAGGGCGCTATGGCGCTCATTAGGGGAGGGCTATGTCCAGCCGTGGACTAATATAGCCTGATGATGATGATGAATGGGCTTAACTCAACTAACTAGGTACAGCTTGTCCAGAAAGAGTAGAAATTAAAGAGTTTTTGCGGTTTTGCTCAGACTGTCTGTCTGTTTTGTCTGTGTTTGATAATATCTTGTACTTACAAGCATTATATAAATTAAATACTTGAGCTATTACATAAAATAAGGTATTCTGCTTCAATAAATTTAATAAATGTTTTGACTTCTGAATAAAACAATTAGTAAACTTTTACTTCCGGTTTCTACTCTTTTTGTACAAACGGTACAGGTTTGCAAAAAAAAGAGTACCTATGAAATAAATTCTCTTTTTTTGCAAACCTGTAACGTCATCATGCATGTCCCATGACGTTACATCACAAGACGAAACTAAGTTGTACAGCGCCACCAAGTTATCTGTTCAGGTGGGCAAAATTGTAACTAACTAATTAATTGTAAATCCTGTTCCCCGTTTTTTGTTTTATTTATTCATTTACTAAGATTCATTGATATATTTTAATTACAATCAAAAGACGGGTTAAAATATTCTCATTTTTCTAGGTAATTTTCTTAAATGTTACTACTAAATTCTCCACTAGCGCCGCTATCAACTGAACAGATAAGATGGTGGCACTGTACATAGTGTTCGTCGTGTCTTTGTCCACCTATCTTATGGTCTACCTACCCCTGCCGGGATTAGGGAAGTGACTGGAGTTGCATTTATACTCTGTACCTCTGTGTTACGTCTTATATCTGTAGGTTTACTACATGAAGATCATAATGGCGGACGGATCACCATGGCAGAAGTTATAGGTACCAAAATTGTTTGTTCAAGACACAGGTGCGTCGGCGTGGGCTGCCAACTCGATACACGTCGCGCCCATTGCCGCGTGCGCCTACCACGTCGATAACACTCTGGGGATGGGCATACTTTGTCGATAAAAGTTCATCGACTGATAATGGACTGCACTAAGATCTACTGTGAGATATAAGATGCATGTTTAAACGTGAATATAATATTACAATACAGGGAAAAAATACCTTGCACAAACGACAGCAGAGATCTCCATTCTATTTGCAAAGTGAACCGTAACACATCCTGCCCTTGTATTACATAACATTCCACTACCGTGTATAGCATTTAGACAATATCATCATCATCAACCCATTATGTCGCCACCGAGGGCACGGGTCTCTTCCCTGACGAAGGTGTAGGCCATACTCCACCACGGGGGCCTAGTCCAGATTGGTGGAGGCATGTAAGACTAGTGGCTGGTCTTACAGTCAGAAGTTTTCTAGACGCCCTAAGGCCTTTGACTTGGCTAAACGGCAGCCATCTATCGACGGCAGCCGGCACCAACTGCTTAACGTGCCTTGCGAATCACGGGATCGCTCGGAAAAATGCCACTAGCGTTAGTCATAGACGGTCATCTATCCATGCACTGAACGCGCCCTATTTTGATTAACCTTCGTGATCGTGTAAGATCACTCGAGCAGGCAGTATAAAAGCGTTATAATATAATTATGTATTTGGCAGTTCAGTGTAGGCTAAATCAGACAGCTCCATACAGTGGAGGACTTTCGTAATAGGCTATTTTACTGTGTGAAAAAAAAGTATTATTTATACGTGTTCCTATAAATTATGAGTCTAAAAATCACTTGGTACTTTTAAATAAAAAAAAAATTGTAAAAAAACAGGATAAAACTTTATAATTTTGTATTTGCTGCCATGTTATCGAAAACGGCCTGCAAAGGTAGTACGAGGACGCGAGTCGCGCGCGACAACGTCAAAAGTCGTCAGAATTTGACAGTTAATGTACTGGAAAGTCGCGACTTTTGACGTTGTCGCGTGCGACTCGCGTCCTCGTACTGCCTTTGCTGGATTGGCTGATTCTATGATGACGTCACATGCCAGTAAAAATGGCGTCTGTCATTCATTCGTTCTTACGTTCATTGGTTGGTTTATTCGGAAGTGACGTCATAATTTCTGTGCAACGCCATATTGACCAAGTTAGCGTTTTGGCGGCGAATTTCAAAAGTAAATTTTCGTTTGCCTTTTTTCCAAGAAATGCACGAAAGAATTTAAAAATGACCACTTTCTGAGGACTCTATGAACACCAACAAAACATATGAGATTGTTTTCAAAACTCTGTCAAATAGCCTATTGCACCTTTCGTAGATCGGTATAAAAGTTGGTTCGTACTAAGTTACGTTCTTACAGTGTTAGGGGTTTTCAGTTGATGTTTCATGACATAATTCTGTAATTTCCACTTCACCTGCTCAAACATAACGAAGCTTACCTTACTTCAGAAAACTGCACAGGTAACAACCGTTGTATACTGTACATAAAAAGGTACGTATTTTGCTCTAACATAGGTCCCTAAACTACAATAAAGGTCATGGCTGTATGGGATGCAGAAGTATGTCGATTTGCATCTTTCTTTGTTAATGCACAGATAACATTAAGCCATCGCATAAGTAGACTAAAGTCGACTTCTTTTATAGGCATGCAGTTTACTTAGTTACGATGCGGGTGACTTTGCAGCGAAAAGGTAGATATCAAGCTGAGGTTGACTGTATCCCTTACGCACGTATCCTAAGTATGTAAGTGTGGAAGTACATATTTTAAACGATGATCTTTCTTTGAAAATCCTTTCCATTTCTTTCTTTTACTTTGGAGTGTGCTAAAGACAAGATTGTAGTTTGTGGTGAAGTGAGGATAAAATAAGTATTTAATACATGTAAGACAAGTAAATACTTGACTAATATTATTTGAAAAAAAAAAACAGCCATGGCTTACGAGCACTATGTAGGGGTTGACGGTAGGTATCTATTTTATTTAAAAGTGAAGTTACGACGCTAAATTGAACCCCCGTCCGTAGGGACAGAAAATAGGAAGGTGCTCTCAGCACATAAATCGTGCTGGTGGACCGGTGAGATATTGAGTGGGACAAAAAAATATTTTATTCAAATTGTTAGTAGTGTTTGATTTAAACTTGTAGCCGTTTTTCCGAATCGGCTTGAAAATGTTCTTCGAATGGTATTGGTGGAATTAATTTAAATTAGGATTTTATTTAAAAAACGTCAGTAGATATCTATCAGTCTTGATTTCGCTGTAGCTTAACACAACATTATAATGACGATGCAATCGCTTCTGATTAATCGATATCGGTAAAACGACATTGACCAGCCAGAACGGCACTATTAATCTTGAGCACGCGATCCAAAAAGTAATTCATTTTATTTCCAGTGATCATGGCTTCCAGACCATATACCGGCGAGACGGTGCGTATATTTTTTCATTGTTTTCATCATTGATCTTGATGTCTATAAAAGATTAGGCTTTGCTTATCATAATTATATCGTTGTGTTCGTGTTGTGTATAATTTGTAAGTTAGCAATAACTTTGGTCAGTCCCTGAACGAACTTAGACTTACAGCCCGCGCCACCACAAAAGTCCATTGACATTTTCGTTCTTATTTCAATGCTAGTAAGGGTCTTCTCCGTGGGACAGAAGTCATAATGCTCCAGCGTAACTACTGGCAGTTCGCTCCACATGATTCTTGTATAGGCCGCCAGGCGTATAAAATTATGTATATTGAACTAAATACAATGGTCATACTAAACCCTCATTCTGCTTTTTCCCAGTTTAAAATTACGCACGAGTTAGAATATGAGTTTACGTTAACGCGATCGAGTAGTTAAAAAAACTCGCACTAAGCACTCTGAGTGCTTATACTGAGTTTTTTCCTTCACTTTCGATAGCGAGAGCGTTTGCAATTTATATAGGAGTGACAAAGCGCGCCAAATAGTTGTCTCTTTGTTACTCCTATGCAAATCGCAAACGCTCTCACTATCGAGAGTGAATGAAAAAACTCAGTATAAGCACTCAGAGTGCTTAGTGCGAGTTTTTTTAACTACTCGATCGCGTTAACGTAAACTCATATTCTATAGGAGTGACAAAGCGCGCCACCTAGTTGTCTCTTTGTCACTCCTATACAAATTGCAAACGCTCTCGCTGTCGAAAGTGAATGAATAAACTCGCACTAAGCACTCTGAGTGCGTATACTGAGTTTTGTCATTCACTTTCGATAGCGAGAGCGTTTGCGTTTTGCATAGGAGTGACAAAGCGCGCCATCTATTTGTCTCTTTGTCACTCCTATGCAAATCGCAAACGCTCTCACTATCGAGAGTGAATGAAAAAACTCAGTATACGCACTCAGAACTCTATGTGAGTCGCGTCACCTCGTTATGCCTGTACTTCGTTCCACGAGCCGAACTGAGAACCAAATCGCATCTCATTGGGCAATGCTCGCGGCTTCATAGGGTAGGGGAATGTAGGACCAATGGACCAATGGACGTACAATCGTACATGGACGATTTCCTTTGGAAGCCCGTTTCGTGGGATGGAGTATACTTAGGCAGAGCGAGAGAACAATAATAATAATTATTGAAGATACTGGGACTGAGCTTGCGAATAACACGTTTGACTCTATGCGAATTGTCCTCTGCTTGTTTACCGAGATAATTTTATCAAAATCATTGCGTTCGCTTCTATTTATCAGGGATTAAAATATTAAGTAGGTACCTACTTTATTTATATTCGATAAGGCGTGTTAAAATAATTCACAAAATAAACTTCGGCCCCTTTAGTTGACACAACATCAACCTTTACATGTGTGCAGTCCATCCAGTTACTTTACGGGTGATTTTACAACTAAAATGTAACTGTTGTGATGAGCTGTCGACTAATATGTATAGGTATAAACCATTTTTCTATACTTGGCATTTTTTTCAGACTTTAAACGACACTAAATCAAAAACCTTTAGCGGTAGAAAACTCGAAACAGATTACAAATTTAGTGCTAGCTAATACTAAATTTGCAAACGGTATCGAATTATGCATGCAACATTTTTAAATAAATTATTCTTATTCTTATTCTAATGTATTTATATAGGTTTTATATTTAAGTTATTTTTTATTTTTTTATTTATTGTTAGTTAGTTCATTATTAATATTATTTAACTAATGATAACTGTATTAAAGCTACACTTAATAAAAAAAATTAATTAGTTAACGAACTATTAAATAATTTATAAGTCGTGAGTTTACTCTCGACAATAATTTTGTCGGAAGAGTCCGACCAGGTTATAGAAAAATCAACTTGACCAATTTAAGTTTTAGTTCAAAAATTCTCTACGACCTGAGATCTTCGCCCTTTCAATAAGACAACGAAAAAAAAGTCATATTTTTTATACTACAGATCGTCAGAAAAGTTTCTATACAATCTATGAAGTCAAAAATGATTTTTAGAGCCCATGTCACGGCCTTGGGCAAAACCTCAGAATAATATTCTGAGGTTCAAAAGTAGGTTAATAATCAAAACACCTACGATTAGATACAAGTGCCTGGGTGACTGAGCTTTGCTCGGTACTTTTTTTGTACTAAGTAATATAAAATTAAAATAATCCTTTTTCAACAAAAAAAGAACTTGGAAAAAAAACATCATGACTCGAGCCGGGTCTCTTGAAATCGGCCCGAAACGGGTCGCCCGTTTTCCCGTCAGAACTATCGCAACCTTGCAGGTGGACGCGAAATTTACCTCTGTATGTTATTATAGCAAATTTCAATTGCCTTAAAACACGGATAAAACAACGTTTTCTAAAAATGTAACCTAGTTAGATCAATTAAACGCCCCCGAAAGCATCTGCCTACAAAATTTCGTGAAAATCGTTGGAGCCGTTTCCGAGATTCTGATTATATATAAATATATATACAAGAATTGCTCGTTTAAAGAGATTAGATACATTAGATATATACAAGAAATGCTCGTTTAAAGAGATTAGATTAACCCCAAAATGGCCGTTTTTGGCCTAAATGCTATCTAGTCCCAGGTTCGTGATTCTCTAAGTACTTTGTCTTTGGTCCTGGAAATCACAGTTTACATGATTGACGTTATAAACTGTTTTCCGGGTACCTACACTTTGGTACTTGACTTTTTGTCGGAAGAGTTTGACCAGGGTCTCGCTTTAATACGCAAAGCTTAATCATGGTGAGCAGAGGCGGAGCTCGCGTCGTCAGTTGCTCGTCAGAGACCTAAGTTTACGCAAAATTACTGATTAAAGAGCTTTACTAGCTCACTATAGTCGGTTGGTAACGCCTCCCGAAAGTATAATTCTTCGCTTTACCGCTTTAGTCCAAGAATTGCCGCTTCTCTCCATTTTGAGAATCCCGCTCCTTAACCTCGTGAGGCCCAATGTCTTCAAGTGATCACAAAATCAATTGTTCTTTTCAAGGTCGGGCCTTACGAGGATATAGGTGTTTTTAAGGATCCATCCGGAAAACAGTTTATTAAATTAAAAAGATATAAATGTTTTCCTCGCTGGCGCTAGTTTTATCACCCTTAATGCAATCGCACGTGTAGTCTGTCAGCTTTTAGAATATCGGATAGAACTTAATTATTGCAATGAGGTACCTACCTAAGGTTTATTATGTATTGTTATTATAAATATAATATAATATAAATATAATAAACTCACGCCCGTTATCCCCGAAGGGGTAGGCAGAGGCACCAGTCTCTAGAACTGGACCCACGTTTGCCGAGTTTATTAGGTCCCAAACGTGACAAGTGTTGCCACTTCGCCGTTATCCGGGCACAATTTATCAGCGAATGGTGATTACTTTACGTAACTTTTCAAAATATGAAAATAGTGAAGTAAAGTTCAGAGCAGGAAGTAGTATTACACTCGTGTGCTTTCGGCGAAAACCGAAGCCTACTCTATAGTATAAGCCCGAGGTATATTCTAAAAGCTAACGGACTGTAGCTTGTAGTCTGAACAAGTCGTTAACTGTTTTTCAGTGGGGCGAGTGGCTCGTTCACACCAACGACATAAAGCTGCTGTGGCAGGCGCAGCCGACCTTCCTCGTATCCCAGGCGGTCTACATACTCTCCGGCATTCTCACCCTCGCCCATGGTAAGCATACTAAACCCCTAGGTAGAGGTAGCTCGTTGAAGACTGATGATTAGGTATAAGATGAAAATTTTATTGGAACTAAACGTCGTCGTCTAAAAGTGTTAAGCTGCTAACTCCAAAAGTACAAATTTTCAGGAGACTAATAAAACTATGTTTTACAATGCCTGTTTTGCCATCTGTGCAAACAATATAAGGGCTCCTTCACACTAGATCGCAAGCCGCGCGGCAGCAGCGCGACAGTCGCGCTGCTCGCAGGCGGCACAGCAGACTTGCATCCTAAGTGACAGCCGCGCGACACCCGCACGACCGCGTGTGTTTCATAGCGGATGGCAGCGCGGCAGCGGCGTGCGATCAGTCTTTGAGGCAGTGTTGCAAGCGCACGTTTGAACAATTTATTGTACAATGAGCGAGTTGGTACCAATCTCGAATCAAAGGATCAATACAGTACTGAATTTTTTTACTATGAACGTGACGTCGATGGCGGCGAAGGAGAACCAAAAAAGCAGGAACAACCATGATGTTTCTCCGTTGGAACCCGGCGTTGAAATGAAGTACGCCACGCGAGCTGTGTTTGTAATGAGAAGGCATCTGCAGCAGTCCCGCAGTAGCCGCGCCGCAGTGAAGACGCTCTAAGAAGTCGACATTTCACAACGCTTGAAAAGCAGTCGGTCATATTAATGGTACTAAGTAAATTAAACACGCTCACATTTCTCGAAGTAGGTAAAGGCGGATCCATTCACTCGAATGAAGGTTCACTAGAGTGATCATTAATTTTCTATTAAATTTTTCGATCACACAGCATGGTTGAAGACAACGTATATTTTTCTAACACGCGTACCTACTACGATTAAAAAACTGGTCAAGCGCGAGTCGGACTCGTGCGCGAAGGGTTCCGTACCATTATCTATACAACATTAGATATTATGATGTTTTGTTTAGTTTCACCTGTGCTCACAAAAAATCACGTTTGTTGTATCGTATCTCCCTAAAATCAGGTGAAACTAACCTGTGCTCACAAAAAATCACATTTGTTGTATCGTATCTCCCTTAAATCTGCTTTTAAAGCATAATATTTTATAACATATATTTTTTTGCTCTCCGCGTTTCAAATTACTCATCTGCTGTGGGCGTCAGGTTTTGCGGCATAAACGGCCATATCTTTATTCTACGTTACCTTAAAGTTTTTATTTTTTCTCAGCTTAAATGGACTGTAGTCTTGTTCGATAGGGTCCTTTATTGTCCGACAACGGATGCACAATAACAACCTCTGGCTACTTAGACGTAAATATGTATTGTCTTTTTTTCAGCATTCCGCAAGGGCGGCCGCTGGCCGTGGTTCTGGCTGGCCACAGTCCTGCACGGGCTCTACGCTGATAACTTTTGGCACTTCGCTCTGCCGGAATACGACAACTTCTGGCATTCACAAACGCCGGTCATGCTACTGGGCGCTAGGCTGCCAATACACATTATTTTCGTGTGTAAGTTTGTGACCTCTGGTAATTCTGGCATTTACAGGCACTACCGATACTCCTGTGGATGAACTTTGGACACTAACTACCTACATAATTATAATTATATTGATCAAGGTTAAATTGAACTGTTTATGGCATGTTAAACATTTTCAACCAACCAACTCAATTAATAATTAGTGGCGTATCTGCCTGTAATTGGGATGTACATATTATTATTTTTGTAAATGTAAATTTTTAATGTATAATGTATTATCCTGTTGGCGGAGCAAATAAATAAATACATAGGTCTATTAGTCACTGTTTCATGAAGAATAATAATGTTCTTTATTGTAGGACAAAACATTACAAAGATACCTACTGTATAATTGGCGGCCTTATTGCCTATCAGTATCGCAGAGTGACGCTGGAATTCGTGGAAAAAGACCCGCATCGGACCTAAGAGCAGGATCGTAGAGGTGCAGTGCGGGATGGTATCTTTTAGTCGTTGACACCAAAATCCACTTGGGCCGTCGAGCCAATCGACTGGACGTTCGAACAAAATATTATTTACATTGGCTAACAAGTTGTTTAGAGGCACCTATTATAGATGTGCTACCTTTAGCCATCCTTATTTCTATTCACCATCTAAGATCTTTCGCAAACTCCCAACAGACCCGGTGTTCATCTACAACGCTGCGTACGCCGCCTCCAGACTGAACTTGCCTCGTTACGCGGAGCCCTTCGCCGTAGGCCTCCTGACAGTCCTCATCGACATTCCGTACGACATCATGGGGGTGAAGTTCGTGCACTGGACTTGGCACGACACTGACCCCAACATCTTTGACCGCCACTACTGGGTACCGTGGAACTCGTACTATTTCCACGCCACCTTCGCGGCGAGTCTCTTCTTTTTCTTTGACGCCTCGCGGAGGTGGATGGCGCCGAAGATTGAGAAGTGGGAGTCAGCTGGGTAAGTGTATCTTGAGGCTCCTCTACACATCAACACATGCGTTCGCGGACTCTGGCAGATGCATCCGCAGACGAATTTGCACGAGCTGTCCACAAGTCTGTAGGTCGATCTGTTCACGCTTGGACAGACGCAGCTCCACGTTTATAAAGTGGATATTGGGACACTAGCTGCCGCAGCTATTTATTTAATTAGTACTTACTTTTAACTACTACTTGAGTGTACATCGCAGTAGAGTTATTAAAAATAAATGAAGAAGAAGAAGGTGGTGGATTGACTATACCTCAGCGTTGACAGACGTGTGGGGAGACGCCGAACGGTCGCACCAAAACAATTTAATGCGTGCCAAAAACCGCAGATGCAGATCTATGTATCTGTTGACATGTAGAGGAATCTTTATGTACGGGCCTCACGAATAGACGTGTGACGAGGCCGGTAAGGGACATACATTATCCCAGACTGACATACTTCGATCAAATAGGGGATGTATTAGCAAAGGGCAATAACGAGTACCCGAAACCGACGTGCGTGCACGCAACGACTAATGAATGTCGATGAATCGAAAGTAGTTTGTCTGGATCGTGGCAGCGGCTTGAAAACTTCTGACAGTATGACCAGCCACTAGTCTTACAACCGGTGGGTTGTAAGACTAGTGGCTGGTCATACTGTCAGAAGTTTTCAAGCCGCTGGTGGTGACCAATCCGGACTAGGCCCCCGTAGTGGAGTATGGTCTATACCTTCTTCAGGGAAGAAGTGCTCATCGGTGGGGACATAATGGGTTGATTATGATGATGATATGGCAGCTGGCAGTCTCTGGTCTCTGCCAGTATGTGTATGTGATGTTATCCTTAACATTTCCAGCAACAAGACCGAGCTGAAGTCTCTCCTGGTCGCAGTGCTGCTTGGAATGCCGGGCGGTATCCTGATGTTCGTCCCTCTGTACCACCCCCTACACGACATGTACCATGTGCACTCCGAGGTCACCTTCTTCGCTCTCTTCGCAATCTTCGCCAGCCTCGTCGTTGTCGGGCTTACCAGCGAGCGGGAGAGACCGCGTAGCAAGTGAGTTTTCTTTTTTGAATGCCTCCTTGGTCTAGCTCAGTGGTGGGCAAATTTTTTTAATGCGGGCCCACAAAGTTTAAGAAATTCTAGAGGAAGGCCAGAATTATAGAGAGCCAGCGACCTTTTTAGCTGTAGTTATTAATTAGATCCGCCACCAATCCGGACTTGGCCCTCGTGGTGGAGTATGGCCTATACCTTCCTCAGGGAAGAGACCCGTGCCCCTTGGTGGGGACAAAAAGGGGTTGATGACGATGATGATGATGATTAATTAGATGCAGTTATGCATAAAGTAGAATTTACTTTATGTTTCTTAATCGTCAAAACGTAGTTATAGCGGGCCATATACTATCCATGTCGATCCATGTCGAGGGACCCTCAGCGGGCCGGATTAAATACTTTCGCGGGCCGGAGTTGGCCCGCCGGCCGTACTTTGCCCATCACTGGTCTCTAGCCGTTAAGGCGCCCAACTACTAAGCCAGAAGTCGTGTGCTCGATTTCCGCATGGGGCCATCGTGATGTTGTACAAATCAGTTTGGGTGTGTTTTCGTGTTTGTGATATCCTTGCCTGGTTACAGCACCTACTGGGTATCCTAGTTTGGGACCAGGGCAAGTGGTTGTGTTGTGTGGGAGTTTTTGTCGTTTGTTCTTTAGCGTGCCTATATATTTATTTATTTTATTTTCTTATTTATTTCGGAGACAACACAGAGGCATGCCACATATATTAAACTTAAGTGTTAATATTATGTACAAGGCATGCATCCAAAACATATCTCACTAACTAAATACCTACTATAAATACGTTAAAGGTGAGGGCGCTCATTGATTAATTTATGAAAGTACACAGATTGGTTCATGGTAATAAAATATGACAAAGTACAGGAGAAGCTATGGCAACTAAAACTCAGTGTATATGAGGAGCCCTGAAGCGGCAGTTGAGCTCCCTGTTTCTCACACACCAACAATCCGATCCGTGTCGATGCGCCGGCTCCAAGGCTAGACTTGATTTACTGTTTACAGACATCATGAGTCATGATTGAGTCTAACAAAATTAGCGTAACTAGGTCGAAAAATGTTTGGCTTGTTGCTATCTGTTGTATTTTTTATTTCTGTGTCTAATATTTCAAGCGTCTATCTGTTGCCGTTATCAATACAGTGCAAAACCGAGAAAAATTATCACGTTTGTTGTATGGGAGCACCCTTAAATATTGAGTTATAGCAGCAATAGAAATACAGCATCTGTGAAAATTTCAACTGTCTAACTATCACGGTTCATGATGATATACAGCCTGGTGACAGACGAACGGACGGACTGACAGCGGAGTCTCAGTAATAGGGTCCGTTTTCCCCTTTGGGTACGGAACTGTTTGAAAATGTTTTATCATTATCAGATAGGCTAAACTTTATCATGATTGATACTATCTGATAATAAATTATTTTCATTTGATTTCATTTCCACTTTTGAAACTATTTTAAACTGCATCCGAGGAGTATAAGTATAACGTAGCTTTTTTAGCGCCGTGCGATCTGAAGTGCACCTAATTGTATCGCTGCTAGTCCCTTTTTCTTTAATTGATTTTGCGGAGTGAATCTTCTGTATGTACCTGTACTATTATGTATTCTGTGCCCAGGCTAACAACAGTCGACTATCTCCTGCTGGTGCAGTTGGCAGTGCACTACTTCCTGTACTGGGCGCTGACGGTGTGGGGCTCCCCGGAGCGCGAGTGGTCGCTCGGGCTCCACGAGCCGGTGGGGCCCTGCGACCAGGTCGCCTCGCTCGTGACGCCCTTCGGACAGGTGACGGCCTTAGGGCGAGGATCGGCCCTTGTATCAACTTTCCACTCTATTGGGTTACAGTGCCACCATCTTATCTGTTCAGTTGATAGCGGCGCTAGTGGAGAATTTAGTAGTAACATTTAAGAAATTTACCTGGAAAAATGAGAAAATTTTAACCCGTCTTTCAATTTTAATGAACATCATATCTATAAATCTTAGTAAGTGAATAAATAAAACAAAAAAATGGGGAACAGGACTTACAATTAATTAGTTACCTAGTTACAATTTAGCCCACCTGAACATATAAATTGGTGGCACTGTATGCGTTTAGACGTCTACAAAGTGTCAAAATATGTTTGAAAGTTCGGAGTAGGCTAAATCAGACAACTCCATGTAGGTACTTTGTGGCCACACCACAGAACAAAAAAAAAGAGTAGAAATAGTGACATGGCCTATCAGTAGGAAAACCAGTGTGACCAAACTCACACACACAAATCAAAAGCACACTGTGAATGCCAAGCTGCCATTGGCAAATAAAGACAATTCTGAAAAGGTCTACATCACAAAAGTTCCAAGTAAAATATGAACCTTTTCAATCATATAAACAATGATCAAAATCAAATGATAATTATGAAATTAAGTTTGACATACGATCTTTGCTTTGTAGTACCGCTACTCTACATTAGATGGAACTACCGCCGCGTGTGATCGTCGAGAACCTTTAAGTTTCATGCCATAAAGTCGAATATTGAAATCTGCTATGTTGCTACTCAGGCTAAGGATGGGACATATTGCCATATCGACAAATTATAGAACTGTTTCATAAAGCGACAGTTGAAAATGAATTTGTTATGACAATGTTTCTTAATCAGTTTCTGCCAAACTGTACCTACCACGCAATGTTGAATATTTAATTTAAAGATGTCCCTGTAAATTCTCCAAAATGTTGGTAACGTAGGTGTCTTCATAAACGTAATATTAGTTTCACCTTTCACCGTGTGGTGGCGGTGGCGCTAGTGTGTCTTCTTTTTCTTGTGTCAATGAGCCTGAAAGTGTTGTATATTTTTGCAAATAAAAAGCATCGTGTTTTTCGTAAGAAATCTTATTCAGTTTCATTGAAATATAGCAATAATCCCAACACGCAATGTACCTATAATGGAATTCTCATAATCGAACCATAGTCGCTTTATGAAACTAAGCCCAGCAAACTTATCGTATGTATAGTTTGTTTATTTTTTTATTTATTTATTTAAAATGTCGTTATCCATCAACGCTTGTGCTTCACTTATATTATGGAGATGACATTTGCCAACGAAAGTCACGAGACTTCCCCATAGATTTATGGAGTAAGCGTTGATTAAATTATCTAGACCCCCACCAGATGATTTTACTACACGAGCACATAAAATCATCTAACTTTGAAATTATGCATGCTGGTTTATTTTTGATGACAATACGCCAATCTATACTAATAAAAATGACATGTTTTTTTAACTAAAACTTTCGGCACAACACATTGTAAACATTTAGTCCGGATCTACTTACGGGTGTTGTTTTATCGGACGAGTCCGACTAGGTTTCGCCCCGATACGCAGAGCAGTGAGTGGGTGGTGAGCAGAGACGGAGCTTGCGTCGTTCGGTTGCTCGTCTCGAAATAGGATGGGTAAGTTGATCCGGATTAAAAGTTTACAAAAATGACACGATACTGCAGTCAGGACCACATTCTCGCAAAGGAACTAAACAGCGTCAAGGAAAATGATCAATAAATTTTGCGCAGTGTCAAAAATAATTGCAACAAAAAATATGTTAAATAATAATAATAAAAGATGATAATAAACACTTACATACAGGCAAATACATTGCCCCTGGCCCCACCCTGGGATACTCTGTGTCGTGGGCACCAGAAACAACGACGTCACAAACATGTAAACATACAAGACCTGGGATTGTTTTTTGTCCCCAGCCGGGATTCGAACCCGGGATCTCTCGCATGGTAGTCAGATGCACTAACCACTGCGCCACAGAGGTCTTCAATTAAAATAAAATAACGACAATTATTTTCCCAAAGTAGGTACCTAATAAGACGCAGGTACTCTACCTAAAGTACCGATAATTATTTATTACTGCTAAGTCATAGACAAAATATTATCGATAGATTTTTATAATGTTGTGTCCCAGCTGAATTGAGTAGCATTTGAGTAGCATTCAAATGTTGACAGAAATTTGTAGAAAAAGTACACAGACTTCGACGAAAATTGAACATTATATTCCAGTAAATAAAGGTGGTTTTACTTTCTCACTCTCGGATTGCTTTCCTTGTTCATGTCATTGCAAATTTAATTTCTATTAAATTAAATACAATGGAAATACTACTTACCGATGGAATGTTACGGCATGATCGGTACATTTTGGTCCCCAACTTTTATTTTTGCACTCTAACACAGCACAATAAGGCATTTTTGTAGAGTTTTCACAATTGTTTTCTTTACTAGAAGCACACGGCAACTGAGGCAAGAAAAACTGTCATAGACTACGCTTAGGCAATACATTGCTAATTTGAGGCACGCGGGCACCGCCTACTACGATTTCTACTCTTTTTTTTTTTGTTCTGTGGGCCACACCCCTGATGATCTTGATGCTTTACGATGTGTTTCTGAGTTTAAATAAATGTCGAGGATATAATAATTCTCTTGAGTTTTCATTTGGTTTTCTGTTACATATCTTGTATCTTGCATATTTGCAAGTTAGTTTCGACTCTCTGTTTCTCTTGGCAATTTAAATAAATGTCTGCGATTGTCCCCTCCAGACGCTGCACAAGCGGAAGTACTTCTGCCCGGCGAACTACGACGAGGGTTACTTCAACTTCCACTGCGTGAACAACCACCTCCCGTCCAACGACGCCACCTGGTACATCGTGTGTGGCACAATGTTTACGTAAGTATCTACAGAGTGACTTCTGGAGGCTATGAATTCGGTCTAAGTGCTTAAGAGGACATATCATGTTAAGTCGGCTTCCCACGGTCCGCGATATCGCGGACGGACGCGGACCAGCTCGCACGATACACCGTGGGAAGTTGTCTCGGTTCGCGGTAGCACAGACGTCTGTGGCGGTGCGCCGTACCGGCGTGCGTGGTGCATGGCTGTCCGTGGTCGTCGGCCGGCGTCGTCGGCCGTCGGCAGAATCGCGCACCGTGAGAAGCCAGCCTTAGATTCGTTAGAAAAATAATTTGTGTATCCAAGAAAATGGAGCCCATTTCGAGCAATTAATTAGGTAGTTAGTTTACCATTTTTCGTAAATAATTAAAACAATTTAAGATTTCATTGTTTTCCTTTCATTTAATTTATGAAGTTTTTTAGAGAGATTTCATCCTTATAATTGACCTAAACGATCACTGCAATAAAAGTACAGGGTGCAACTTTCACAGATTTTAGTCGGTTCGTTTACCGGATGCGGCAAGCGAATTTTTGAAAATCTTTGAATGCAGTTTTCTTTCTTTTCAAAAATAAAGGAATGTTTTCTTTGAGTAAAATGTTCTATCTACAATATTAAGAGTACTTCCCCTTCAGGTGGTATTACAAAATTCCACCCTGTATAAGGTCTGAAAATAATAGAAAACGACAAAGAATAATTGGGTCGAGCTTTTCATAGTCTTCGACCAACTCATTTGTTTATGTATATCGAAAGACAAAAACGTAAGCATTTAACACAACCTTAATAGAAAAAAAAGCAAACGTTACCGTAGTTAGGTATCTACTCGATATAACTTTAAAGGATGATGGGCAAAAATGTATGAAGCGTGGGCCCACTCTAATAAACATGGCTTGTTTATTAAATGAAAGGTCTACATACATACGTTCATTATCAGGCAGGCGCATGCCAGAATTAGCTGTGTGTCTGGAGTTTTTGTTTTTTAGAAAAAGTTGATGTTTTTGGTTGTAAATAGAAGTTTTTGGTTTATAAAACCATTTTTTGCTTATTATGTAAACCACCTAATGTTACATTCTGTAGAACATAATAAGTTGAGATTTTTAGGGCAGGAAAATAAAAGTTTTTGGTTTATGGAATGAAAATAATATAATTATATATAATAGACCAATAATTATCGGTATCCGTGGCATGGGTGGCGGAGAGGTCTCCATAGTAGCATCGCCTCATTTGCACTCATCTAGCACGCTTCACGAGAATTAAAATTAATGATCGGTTTAGGGCCGATCTGCAAGTACCTAACGCAATTATCAGATTTTTCTTAACGTTATCATCCTAGCGTTATCCCAATTTCCTAGTGCGCTAACTACACTAAGTTTTATGGCGCAAATACTAATTTTTAAATCAGCATCAACCCATCAAGCCATCTATCGCCGGCAATCGGCATCGACTGCTTAACGTGCCTTGCGAAGCATGGAATCGCTCGGAAAAATGTGTTAGTCATAGACGGTGACCCATCCATGGACTGAACGCGCCGTATGTTGCTTAACCTTAGTGATCGTTAAAGATCACTCAGGCAGCCCAGGCTACGAGCGATTCCAATTTTTACATGGTCTAATGGATATGCTGGAAGAGGAAGACCGAGGAAAAGGTGGCTGGATTGTGTGCGTGATGTTACTCGTAGCAAGAATGTGAATGCAGAGATGGCGAGTGATAGGGACGCATGGAAGAGAGTGACATACTGCGCCGACCCCAAATAATGGGAACAGGGCAAGAATATGATGATTGTTTTTTTACATGAAGCGATTGCTAGACAACCCAGAAGCAGATGTGTCTTAGGTCATGTATGAAATGTAGTCTGCGCTAAGGTCTAAATGGCCGTAAGTCACCTCTTACGACATCCATAGGCTGAAATGGGTTGGTCATTTACTATTATAGTAAATGATGTAGCATTAAGTGGTTTACAAATAAGAAAAAAAAATGGTTTTATAAGCAAAAAACTTCTATTTATAACCAAAAATATCAACTTTTTCTAAATCAAATAACTCCAGCCACACAGCGAATTCTGGTATGCACCTACCTGATAATGAACGTATGTATCTAGACCTTTAATCTAATAAACAAGCCATTTTTATTGGAGGTGGGCCCATTTTGCACATCATCCTTTGATCATTAACTAACTTTGAATTCGATTTTTACCAAATTTATTAATAAGTATCTGGGTGACCAAGCTTTGCTCGGTACTTTTTTTTGTAATATAAAATATTTAATATCAAATTAAAATAATCCTTTTTCAACAAAAAGAGAACTTGAAAAAAAAACATCATGACTCGAACCGGGTCTCTTGAATCGGCCCGAAACGGGTCGCCCGTCAGGACTATCCCTACCTTGCAGGTAGACGCGAAATTTACCTCTGTATGTTATTATAGCAAATTTCAATTGCCTTAAAACACGGATAAAACCACGTTTCCTAAAAATGTAACCTAGTTAGATCAACAAAACGCCCTCGAAAGCATTGTGCCTACAAAATTTCGTGAAAATCGTTGGAGCCGTTTCCGAGATTCTAATTAGGTATATACGAGTATATATATATATATATATATACGCGTACAAGAATTGCTCGTTTAGAGATTAGATACAGTCATTTATCCTCAGGGAAGAGACCCGTGCCCCTCCGTGGGGACATAATGGGTTGGTGACAAGAATCCTTGGTTGGTGATGATTAATAATACTATTTACCTATAATAATGAAAATAATAGTTGCTCAAGATCATGCTAATGAATTTGAAGTCACGCTGTAGGGAACCCTTTTAATAAAAACTGCGCAATGGGAATCCCAACTGAGACTGAATTTTCGACTAACTTGATTAGTTTCACTCGTGTGTAAAGGTTGGTGTGTTGCTAACTACTACTCAGTTCGTATGAAAACTGCTTCCCGAGCTTGCTGTGTTTATCGTTCTGCCTACCCCCTTGCAGCAACCGCGTGGAGTACATCACTGTTCTATCCACGATCCTGGTGGTGGCGGCCGGAGTTTTCTACGCGATCTTCTTCAAAACAGCGCCTGCGCCTGCGCAGGGCAAGAAACTGAAGACGAAATAAAGTGCGACGGAATGCGCCTGCGACGCTCCAAGGCCATTGATCCATTGCATGAGCGTTGTGCGTACAGTCGACAGAAATGAGATTTCATAGAACTACTTTACATGATTTACTATGACAATACGATGCCCTTTGCACAACCGATGGATTGGCCATGCTATATTTTTGAACATGAACGGAAATCTCAAAACCATTTCCAGAATAATGCTTTCAGAACAATTTCTATTTATCAGATTTCTACTAATTAATTATAAGTACCTGGGTGACCGAGCTTTGCTCGGTACTTTTTTTGTAATATAAAATATGTAATATAAACTTAAAATAATCCTTTTTCAACAGAAAAAAAAATCATGACTCGAACCGGGTCTCTTGAAATCTGCGCGAAACGGGTCGCCCGTTTTCCCGTCAGAACTATCCCAACCCTGCAGGTAAACGCGAAATTTACCTCTGTATGTTATTATAGCAAATTTCAATTGCCTTAAAACACGGATAAAACAACATTTTCTAAAAATGTAACTAGTTAGATCAATTAAACGCCCCCGAAAGCATCTGCCTACAAAATTTCGTGAAAATCGTTGGAGCCGTTTCCGAGATTCTGATTATATTTAAATATATATACAAGAATTGCTCTTTTAAAGACATTAGATTTATAAGATATTCAATAAAAACCCTTGATCTTAAATGACTTTTCTATGACGTCAGCAAACAGAGTAGGTATGTATGAGTATGAATTTGCCTAACTTACAAAAAAAAAAAAAATGACACTGGTTTTTTTGTATGTAAGCAAAGACTATCTCTTTAATCATCCTCTGATAACGTCACAAACACCAAACTGTTATACATTAAACTAAATTATACAAAACTTCAATAAATAATAAGTAGCATGGCCAATTGGCTTTGCAATGTATCTACATCGAATTTACATAATAGTCTATGAAATGTAGGTAGTTTTATGAACACGACCCAGACAATTTGATGCCAAACTAATAATTTACCCAACAATACGAATTAGTGGGTATTAGGTAAACGCATACATTTTTGAAAAGGTCCAACAAAAATATGTTAACGATATTTTTGTACTGGAATAGTTATGAAATCTTTCATCACATCTTTTTATTATTTTGATTGTTTTGTTATGCTAACGCTACTTATCTTTTTAAAATTAATTTTAACAGAGGACGTGACGGTCGCCAACACCTCAGACGTTCTGCATTAAAGAAAATGCGTTAGCATAACGAAAATTTAAAAAAGGTCAGATTTCCTTATCACATTAGGTACTGTAGGTACTTACTTTTTGGAACTAGAATCTATCGTTACCTATTTTTGTTACCTTACATACTTTGAATAATTTTATTCCGAATATTCTAATGAGCATATTAGTAAGTATAATATTCGTGCTACGAGGCCTGTGTTAAATATGTACGTGTTCACATATAAAAGATAAAAATAAACAATTTCTATAGGAATCTCAGGTGAATGTAGCAGTTATGGGCCTGCCGACTTATTTAACTAAAGATTTATGGGTGTTTGAGTTCGGGTCAGTGTTTGTGTGATCCAAATGATTTTGTTAACGAGTTCAAATAATTTATTGATGTATGTGTACTTTTTTAATTTAATTAGTAATTTTGTGAACAAAATATTTTTGTCTCTTTTTTTGTGTAGGAGAAAAACGATATTTTAGATTCCACAAAGGGCGCTTTTTAATAACTGACAACAACCAATGTTAGAATTTACGTTATACTTACTTATATATTATATATATTAAATCACGTTCAATGATATGTTCGTTTCAAAGTATAATCACATTACTTAACATCCATTTAAATGTCGATATACTATATAATATCATTTCTACGACTTAGTGCCATGCCAACAGTTTTCTTTTAGTAATTTAGATACATGAGTGAAAGGTTAATTATATTCTTCCTTTAGGTAGGTACAAGATTAATGAGCACACAATATAAGTAACCAGTTATATACGTATGTAAATCCAAATCCCTAAGGTTACTAAATAATCAATTGGTTTGAATTATTTCACACAAAATAACAATTTTGGGTCATTCTGATTAACCCCAATTTCAGATTTATGTTCTTAGAATATCAATTACACCTAAACACAAAAACAACACGAATTATATTCATCATTATTTTAATGACTAATTGTTACAATCCAGAACAATTATTATGCAGTTCTTATACTTCAATAGTTTGGTTGCGCTGTAAGTAATACATACTAACGTCATTTCTCATTATTTTAACACACACTCAGAAGGACTCTTAGGAGAAGTATTGATCTTAGATTATTTAAAAAAATCTAAGTAAGCTTATTTTTTAAGTAGATGTGGACGGTAGGGCAGTGAAGGATGCAAATAAAGTAATGGATTAGGGACACATCGGTACGTTATTATTATTATTTTTTTGGTTATTCAGATTCATTACTACACATTAATGTTGGAGTAACTACACATTTATGTCAGAGTAGCTATACATTGTGCTTATAATTATCATTATAGTCATGAAAGTCATGACTTAACAAAAATGCTCCTGTTTACAACATCGAAAGCAATAATGGATATCCATTTTATCAACAGAAAACTAAAATATAAATGTTACATAGTGTCAACTAAGTTTTTGTCGATTCGTCGTCTTACGTCGTACATTACAGTATAGATAAGTATGTGCATCACAAAGAGGTGCAATGAAAGAAGGTTCACAATCCCTAAAAAATACTTAATATTATTAAAATAAGGAGATACGAAGCTTGTAGCTTGTGCGCGAAATTATCTAGGAACCTGTATAATGTAACTAACGTAACTAGGTTTTGCCAATAGCTGTGTATACTTAACTGTTTAAATATACTTTATAATAAGTGCTTACTTTATGTCTCGTAACACAAAGCAATAAATAAATTCGTTATCAATATAAAATCATAAAATTAAATAATAAAAAATACATTGCACACAATCACAAAAGGTATTAACCACACAAGGCTCAAGTAAAAACCTAAATGTACTAATGGAATGACTAAAAATTCGCAAAACAGAGTCAAATCACTTCATAAAACGTAAAAGTACATTTATGTACCTTGTACAATGTTTTTTTTAAATAATTCAACGGAAATGGTTGGGCAATCAACCTTTAAATTTTTAGTATGAAACAATTCCATGTTGCTAAGAAGCTTGAAATTGCCCAAGAATAAATTGAGACGGTTTTGCAAAAAAATAACTCAAGCCAGATCATTTAAGGTCTATTCTTGAACAACTCATCGACGACTCCGGGCTCTGCCAGCGTCGACGTGTCGCCTATATCCCTATCGTTCAACGCCACTTTCCTCAGTATTCGACGCATGATCTTACCAGAGCGTGTCTTGGGGAGACCAGGGGCATACTGGATCACGTCGGGTATAGCGAAGGCGCCGATCCTAGCCCGGACGAGTTTCTTGAGCGAATCAACTAGGCTCTGGTCGAACTTCGCGTTTTCAGTGGTGGTGACGAAGCAGTAGAGAGACTCTCCTTTTATCGGGTGAGGCTTGGAGACTACGGCTGCTTCGGAGACTCTCGGCTCTTCGGTGAGGACTCCCTCGACCTCGGAAGTGGACATGAGATGGCCGGAGACGTTGAGCATGTCGTCGATACGGCCGGTCACCCAGAGGAAGCCGTCTTCGTCGCGTCGAGCGCCTGAAATCAAGTGTTTATATTTATTTAATTATGGTTAATGTTAATGGAAATGGTATACAGTTATCGGGAGAATTTCTAACACTCTTATTGAGAAGAAATGTTAGATGCCTAATTATAAAGTAGGTACATACTAAATAGTTCTGATACTGTGACATTTACCTAATAGGTCGGTAATAGGCACTGTGACCCTGATTTATATGTAAACAACAACAAAAAAACGTAACTAGCAAAATATAAAGTAGGTATCCTATAACTCAAAGAGTGAATTCGTAACGAAATGAACTATTTAAAACAAACTCGCACAATCACGGAAATCTAGCTTATTTAATAACGTAATCAAGTAAATATAATGTACTTAGTCAACTTACTAGCACGAGTCAACCAGTTACCATTAGTTCATTACGGATAAGAAAGGAAGAACCTTGGCAAATACCTACTGCCTTTGGTGGTTTTACATTGGACGATAACGTTCACACAACAACCTTATCTATGAAACTGCCAGCATATATAGTATGACGACGCAAGTCGCGTGTATAGAACGTCAAAAATATTTTTTCACTATCTCAGTTCACACGGACCGGGTGACCTATTTTAGCTACTAATATGCTACATAGCGACGATCTTAGTACAATTCTAAGAAAACAGTCATTTTTTGTAACTAGAATAGGTCACTCGGTCCGGGTGTATGTAATAATAATAATTTATCATTTCTCATCATCCTGTCATTTTAGCACCGCAGAAACCGCGACTCGCGCCTTCATAATTTTATCGATGTGGGCCCTGCAAGGGTTATTATAGAACAATTTGACTTTTGAACTAAAATTTTCGTAAGCACTAGGTAGTATTGACAATTTATTGACAATAATTCGATTTACATTACATAGCACATTAAGGAAATAAGAAGATTAATTATACTAACCGGCTTGCAACGTATAATAGTATTAATCGTTGAAAGTACAATACACGGACAGAATACAATTAATGATATAATTGTTATAATAAACTACTTATGAAACGTAGTTTTATGAAACTCTGCCTAGTCCAATATAATGTCGTGTCGTCGTATGTGAAACTGGTCTTTTGCATGATCAGTAGTTCAGTACATTACAGGTCAGTTATCTAAAGCTGGCACGTTCACAGTACTCACACTTATGCAATTTCACTATACAGTATGTTTAAAAAGAAATGATTTTGATTCAAAATGCGACTCTAGTTTAAGTGTAGACTAGAGTTAGGTTTTAGTAAGATGGGTGCGTTGTAGATAAATAAATACAAATATATGTGTTACTTGTTAAAATATATTTTTAGCAAATTCGAGCGAAAAGTATTTAAAAAAAGGTGGAATCAATGGTCACAAAATAGTTTTAATTTTCAATAAATTTTCACATAAACAAAAATAATTTCACCTAAGAAAATCTTTACCAAAACAGAAAATTATTATCCCAGAAATCCTCAACAATTTAGTTATAATTGGGTAGTTGACAAAATGTCAAATAAGTTACTTTTAAAACGGAATTTTGTATGAAAATACCGGTCTACGACGTCATATTTAAGATCACTCTTTTTATGTTTCATGTATTTAAAAATTGTAATAACTAGTAATTGACTAAAAGATATAAATTTTCCTAAGTATTTTGTAATTTTTGTTTTAATCGAGCATATCAAATAATTTATTGTTGGTCGTGTAAACTACCGTATTTAATTATGTAACAACTGTCACGGAGGCTTAGTGGTCAGTTACTGGATGAATTATCCTAAATTTTTTTCTTATTGCTTGCCACAGATAAAAACTTTATTACTGTTCTGTGATTTCATCGACTGAAAGGAATCTGTGATCAACTGAGCAACATCATTCGGATTCTATTGTGGTTTCGCGAATGTTCTGTTCTCTTATTCTTCTTCAACGTTTTTTCCATGATTTTAGCACCAATAGTTGTCCGAAGTCCAACCACAATCAAATGCAAGAGTCAAAAGAAAAGAGGAAAGACCACAGAATAAACTGGCAGTTCCCATTAGAAAAACAAAAACCCTCTTTTAAAAATGTACTGACTAATGAGCCGTTTTCAGAAGAAAAAAAAAACGAATGGCTGTCAAAGGAATGCAGTTTTGGACCTCAGCCCAATAGCCATTTTTTTTTAGTTCATCTGAAAACGGCTCATTTGGAACTACTTTTCTCAGCTGTCACAAAAATCCCTCATTGAAACGCACATACGGTTGAATACCAAAAAGATCACGCAGTATTTATAAACAGTAGCCGAAGTAAAACTACAGTGTGTCCCTGGATAAAGTGCAATCCCGAAAGGGGATGAAACTAGACCATGAATCATTGACTAGAAAAATATAAAAAAAAATATAAAAAAATATTGTAGGATTTATTGGTAAATTAAGATTTTCATGTTTCATTAAGGACTCTATGTACAAAAGTATTGATTTCTTCCAAAATAATGGGTCTATTTCTTTGAAATAAAAAAAACAGTATGCCTAATACCTGGCGTTGACAATGAAATAATAAATAGTCCGCAAAAAAGTAACTATCTTGGGTAAAAAAATGTATTTTTATGAAAAAAATGATTTTTTTAGACTTTTATTTTAAAAAACTTCAAATTACTAAAAAAATGTGCCCTATAACTATGTAATTTTATAGCTTACTTTTATTCTTTACCATTTTAGCTTCCAAATAAAAAAAAAACAATGTTCTAACTAAAAAAACACGCTATCTACGAACTTTTAAAGTGGACCCTAATCGTGTTACCGTGCAGGTAGAGACCGTTTTTTCCATTGTTTCCGTCCTACTCTGTGCCCTTCGGCAGTCGCAGTCCTTTTGTTCTACACTCAGGTAGAGGGAAGGCGAGGGGAGGGGAGGCAGGGGGTTCGAAACAGGACTTACACAGTCGCTCCGATATTCTCGCCGCTGCTACTACTGTTCTCGTTCTCGCATTGTGTTCTCGATGATTTGTTATTAAGTTTTTGTTACATTGTTGACTGTTACGTTTTCTACTGTTCGTTACGTTTGGACTGTTCCTGTTCTGCTGTTAAGTGTTGGCGAAATGCCGCGATTGACAGAGTTCTCACCTCGAGAAATAGCCGACATGCATTATTATTATGGCATGTCACATGGTCGCACAACAGTCGCTCGGACTGCATACATAAATGCTTTCCCGGGCAGACTCATACCCTCAGCTCGAAATTTTCAAGAGATTCATAGGAGGCTCTCCAACATTGGACTTGGTTTGGCACGAGATCGCCGTGAGCAACCAGCTGTCGTTATTGACAATGCGATAGAAGAGGCCATTTTAAACGATCTGTTTGCTGACCCTACAACAAGCATAAGACGATTAGCGTTGCGTCATGGCATATCGAGACGTCTGTCTGGCGAATTTTGAAAAAGGAGGGATTGCATCCTTTCCATTACCAACGAGTACAACATTTACACGAAAATGTAGATAATCGTCCAAGATGCGTAATGTCGACGTGGATTCTAAGAAAAATTAGAGCTGACCCAAATTTTCCCAAACGCATTTTTTGGATGGACGAAGCGACATTTACCCGAGACGGCATTACAAACTGCAGAAATTTGCACCAGTGGTCTCACGAAAATCCACGATTGAAGCGGGCATCTACTTTTCAAGTAAAATTTTCAATAAACGTATGGGCAGTCTTAATCGACGACATTTTAATTGGTCCAGTCATTTTACCCAGAACCCTAAATGCTGAACGTTTTTTAGAATTACTACAAAATTTACCCATGTTGATGGAAGATGTTCCCCTGGCTACGAGACGGCGTGGGCGTATGTATCTCCAAATGGATGGATGTCCTGCACATTATGGGCGGGAGGTGCGGCGATTTTTGAACGAAAATTACCCGAACCGGTGGATTGGCCGAGGAGGGCCAATAGGCTGGCCAGCGCGTTCACCTGATCTGACACCCCTAGATTATTTTTTATGGGGTGTCATGAAGCAAAGAGTATACAGCACGCCAATAAATACCGAGGCACAGTTGCACGACCGAATAATTCAGTGCGCAAATGACATTAAAAATGATCCAGGAATGATTCGCAGAGCCACTAACCAAATTAATATTCGTGCAGTAATGTGCTTGCAAAATCGAGGAGGCCATTTTGAACATTTAATGCATTAAATAAAAATGCAAAATTGTAAATTACGGATAATTTTATTAATAAAGTTATTGTGATTAAAGTCTGACTTTTATTACCTACTAAAATGTAAATAACTCCTACCTAGCCAATTTTTTAGTTAGAACATTGTTTTTTTTTATTTGGAAGCTAAAATGGTAAAGAATAAAAGTAAGCTATAAAATTACATAGTTATAGGGCACATTCTTTTTAGTAATTTGAAGTTTTTTAAAATAAACGTCTAAAAAAATTATTTATTATTTCATGGTCATCGCCAGGTATTAGGCATACTGTTTTTTTTATTTCAAAGAAATAGACCCATTATTTTGGAAGAAATCAATACTTTTGTACATAGAGTCCTTAATGAAACATGAAAATCTTAAAATACCAATAAATCCTACAATATTTTTTTATAATTTTTTTTTTATATTTTTCTAGTCAATGATTCATGGTCTAGTTTCATCCCCTTTCGGGATTGCACTTTATCCAGGGACACACTGTATAACTGTCCCCTTCACACTCCTATGCTAGACCGCGCACAAGAGAGACGGGCAGACTTTTCATGATGCGCATGCAGTAGACGTCACGCCGCGCGCTTATTCACAGACACTACACAAGCGCAACGTGTAAATGTGTTGAACGTGCCGAGTGCGTATACTGAGTTTGCATTCACTTTACACTGTACATACATCCGCGAACGATTCTTAAGTGTTTTCTCACTTGTTGTTAATCGTCAGAAAAGCAGGCGACAGACCACTGGGCTCATTATGTAATTTTCGCAACGGATATTCATACGTCTTGAAAAGTCACGTCAACACAAAAACCGACGTCGTACGGAGTACTGCCTCACTCTAACATAGGGTCTTTAAAGAAGATAGTATACAGTAGTGGTATGCATGACTTTTTAAGACGTATGAATATCCGTTGCGAAAATTACATAATGAGCCCACAGGTCTGGTTTCTTAGTTTTTAGGATGAAAAAATCCCATTTGCCAAATATGTGAAAACAACATAATGGTGACAATGTAATCGAGGTCGATTACATTTAAACGTAGGTAAGTAATTAGTCCTGAGATGTCCGCACTTAGCGACTTTGCGATGTACCTACATCGAATAATCATTATTAACTTAAATCGACCCCGGTTCAAGACACCATAACCTGGTTAAGGGTTAAATTAATACTGTGTACCTAAAGTGCGTTTTTAATTCGATGCAAAAAAAACTTACGCGCTGTTACCGCTATAAAATACCTGTACTTATGGGTTTACTCACAGGTTTTTTGTTACCGTGAATAGAAGACTCATATGACCAAAATCCTTATCACATCGAAGACATTAAAATTTAATTACTCAAAGAGCAAAGTCTCAAAAAAATAAACACCTATATCCTATTTACTGAAGCGAACGACTAAGTGTCAACATGTCAAAAATTTGGTTTTTCAATATGCCACATTTATAACACTGCATAATATTTAACAAAGTTATAAAAAACGATATGCCTAATAAATACCATAAACCAAAATACCTTAATTACCTGATTTATCCCTGACTCGCAGTTTATTTAACTAAGTATTTTATTTTATCATGAAAATACCATTTTCTTAAGAGATCTTATGCCCCAAAAAATACCTAAAATTTCAGTGGTCCTCAAATAAAAGCGATCCTACTGCTGCCAAATATTTTCGCAACTAGCAAAGATGATGGACTTTTGTTTAAAGGGCGATTATGATCGATTATTTTATGCTAATGCGCTACACGAAGTGTAGGAAGAAGTATGGAGAGCTGACTACGAACCTCTTTTTTAATTAGAGGCAAAAAAAAGTAAGATAGCCACCCCGACGCCATATTTACTCACGATTGACGTTGTTGATGCGAGTGAAACTTCTCTAGGCTATTTTATTGTCTTTAATCTGTTCATCATTGTAAATAAGGTATTGGTAAAGTTTTTTGGTCCATCGTCCAGTTGTTGTTGTACTTTTGTGTTTGTTATTACGAAACGGAAAATATGGGCGAACCGGGACCCAACGCTGATTCTGCCAAACCTATGTATACGATGCAAGCAAAACTGCGTGCACGGTGCATGAGCTATTTTGAGTGAGATGTAAGTTTGAGAGACGCTGTGTCTTTGTTTACCTTTAGTCGTTCGCTTCAGTAAATAGAATATAGCTAATACGTAGCAGACACAATTTTTTCTTGAAAGTAAAATGGGGTTATTTGGTTTTTAGGTACTAGTAACACTCAGAAATTGACAACCTTTGGCTTGATATTGATATGTCAACTCAACGTGAGACAGCCTTTGCAGTGCCACCATCTTATCTGTTCAGTTGATAGCGGCGCCAGTGGAGAATTTAGTAGGTAGTAACATTTGAGGAATTTACCTAAAAAAAAATGAGAATATTTTAAGTCAAAGACCCGTCTTTTAATTTTAGTGCAAATATATCTATAAGTCCTAATAAGTGAATAAATAAAACAAAAAATGGGTAACAGGATTTAAAATTAGTTACAATTTTGCCCACCTGAACAGATAACTTGGTGGCTCTGTAGCTTGGTATTGATGTGTCAACGTGACAGTTATTTTTTGCAATGAATCAATAAACAAACTAGTGATTGCGAATGTTTTGCTTCCAGTAAACCTTGATTTGTAGTTCTGTAAAACAGTCCCCTTTAAGTTAGGAGCTGTTTACAAACCACTCTCAAGGTTGTAAGGCAACTGTCGGCCGTGCTTTTGTTTGTATTATTTTGAAGTGGCTATCTACTTGAAGCCATTGTCAATGCCATGACCTTCATATGCCACGGGACAAACGTAACCGAGTGATTGGATGACATTCTCAATTTGACACCACTGATCACACAACCTCTTTTTTATGTTGCCTGTGTACTCAACGACTTACTACAGCGCACTTCCTGTAGTTAGAGAGACAGTACGGGCTTAATTAATACGCGTGCCCACTGGATTGGCAGTTGCAAGCGCCGAGGTACGAGAGCACCTGAGTGCCTCAGGTTTCCTAACGATATTTTCTATCAAGGTTAGCGAGTTGTGTTGCTATCACTAAAACACAAATCGTTGGCACAAAAAACTGATACGTACCTAACTGAAAAAAATTGTTCCCACATAAAACCAAAGTAGACCTTTAATATACAATCAATTCAATGTTTTTTACATGGTTTCTTCAAATAATTAAAGATATGGACCCAACGGCGTTAAACGTTACAAAATCACCCAAAACGGTGACACGATACATTCACTCACGCCATGTGCACTCTTTCTGCAAGAATAGCTCCTGCGTGCCCGCTAGTGTGGAGAGATTGCACCGGGAATAAACCGTAGTAAAAACATTCACTCACTCGTTTGTTCACTCACTCGTTCGTTCACTCACTCATTCATTCACACACACTCTCTCTTCTGTAACCGCTCGAACCACTAAAACGCGGCTAATTTAACTCTTTGTCCTTACACGCAAAATAACATAATCAACTATAGTATATGGTGACTGTGTTGCGAGCAGAAAATATCATCATCATCAGGCTATATTAGTCCACTGCTGGACATGGCCCTCCCCTAATGAGTGCCATAGCGCCATAGCAGAAAATATAGTAATGTTTAAATATTGCTAACGTTTCATTGCACACCACCGGTCCCATAATAATAGCTAATGCAGCGGTGGACAGTGGATATATGATTGTTACGTACAGAAACCTAATCAAACAACGGAGAAAGTAGGTAATATCCCGCTACAATAATGCAGCCGTAACCCTCACCGTCGCCAGTGCAGTAATAGCCGGGGAACTTGGAGAAGTAGACCTTCTCGTACCGCCCGTGGTCCCCGAAGAGGGTCCGCATGATGCCGGGCCAGGGCCGGGAGAAGACCAGGTAACCCTCGCCGGGTCCGGAGATCAGGTTGCCGCTCTCGTCCAGCAAAGCGGGCTCCACGCCGAAGAACGGGAAGCCCTGGACATCGTAAAAGTCGTTTGACGAATACTGTGATGACGTGGACTTAAAGGATAAATCACACCAACGGGGTGGGGTCGCCATCGGTAGACCGCCTATGACAAAGCTATTAGCATTTTTCCGAGCGGTTCCGCGCTTCGCAAGGCACGTTAAGGCGTTGGTGCGGGCTGCCGTCGATAGATGGCAGTGGTTAAGCCAAGTCCTTAGGGCGGCTTGCAAACTTGTGACAGTAACACCAGCCACTAGGCTTACAAGCCTCCACCAATCTGGACTTGGCCCCCGTGGTGGAGTATAGCCTAACCTTCATCAGGGAAGAGACTCGTGCTCCTCAGTGGGGACATAATGGGTTGATAATGAAGTGACAAGGCGGGATTCAAAAAGGCTCACCGCAGCGCCAGGCTTCATGGGCGTAGCACCAGGCAGCGAGGTGAGGACGTGGCCTCCAGTCTCCGTCTGCCAGAACGTGTCGACCACGGAGCATCGGCCGCTGCCCACCCGGTTGTAGTACCACAGCCAGGCCTCCGGGTTGATGGGCTCACCCACGCTGCCCAGCACGCGGAGGGACTTCACGTTGTGTCTGAGGAGGGGGCCTTAAATGAGGTCGGTGTAGAGATATAGATAGGTATTCTCAGAGTACGCTATTTGACAGGCTTCTGAAAACTGTCTCAGATTTTTTGTTCGTGTTCATTGAGTGTCCAGAAAGTGGGAGATTTATGTCTTTTCGTGTATTTCTTCCAAAAAAAAAAATGACGCGGTGTCACCGCTATAAAAGCTATAGGTTAACTCGGTAGATCTTTTTTACCGTGAATAGAAGACTCATGTGACCAAACTCCTTATCACATCAAAGACATTAAAATTGAATTACTCGTAAGAGCAAAGTGTAAAAAAGAACACCTGCGTAGCATAAACAATTTAACTTGGAAGTAAAATGGGGTTATTTGTTTTTTACGTACTAGCAACATTCAGACATTGACAGCCTAAGAATTGTATGGAGATGTCAACGTGACAATATTTTTTTTTGCATTGAATGAAAAAACAGACTGTAGAAAAAGTAAAGAAAATTCACTTTTAATTTAAGCCGCCAAAACGCTATCTTAAGCAATAAGACGTCGCATTGGAATCATGACGTCGCTGGTCAGTAAACAAAACCAATGGACGTAGGAACGACATGAATAACAGATGTCATATTTACCAATATTTACTGACCTGTTTCGTGGTCACAGATTCAGAAAATGGCTACAGAAACAAAACTATAAAGTGTTGTCCTGGTTAAATTTTTGGATATATTTTATCTATTATTATTTTTTAGTTAAAATGCTTTAAAGCGTTTTCAAGACTCAATACTCAGTACTTTAAGACTCATAACTAATATATAATCAATAATCCTTTTTTTATTCCGTCAAACAGCCTATTACTAGCTTTCTCTAATTTTAGGCGCTAGCCACAAAGGCATACCCAATTACTGGATAAAGGTAGATAGTGCTAGTCATAAGCAAAGCAAAGCGATCGCGGTGGCGGCCATTCACAGGCGTAGTATTTGTTTGGACACATTTAAGTCAACTCCAATGGTTTTTAGAGTTATTATGCTGATGCTTTTGAATTCGCTGTAATAGACGATGAGATCATACGATCGTACAAACAAGGTCCAAAGTCCAAAACCACCTCGTCGCTTTGGCAAATCACTAGTTGAACGTCACCCCCAGATTGTTCACCTTGTAAAAGATTCAAAACATCAAACCCGCAGACCACATTCATGAAAATTACCAATACAAAATTTTCCCTGGATTTATTTTATATTTACTTAGGCTCTTGTCCAGTTAAATTAATCTGCAAACCCAGATTTTGAGAACTTCTTGCTTCAATGGGATGTTATAAGATTAAGGTATCTCACATCTTGACGCATTCGTCCCCGAATTTCATGAGAGCGCGGATGGCAGTGGGCGCCGTGTAGAACTGCGTCACCTTGTACTTGTCCACTAGCGACCAATAGCGGTCATTGTCCGGGTAGAATGGGGTGCCTTCGAACTGGAAAGAAGAGTCCATGCAAGAATCATTATCGTCATACAGGGCCCACTGGTTATTAGGATTCTTATCTTATATCCAAACCTTTGGGAGTCAGCTAGTGAGCGGCGAATTGGTAGAATTGCTTATGGTGTTATAGAAATCGCATCACAATCGCTGGAATCGACAATTTGGGATTTATCCTGACGGGTTTTATCCTAATCTGGTGAACTAGTACGTACTGCGACGTAACAAAAGTAGAACGAAAAAAATATTCCCAAAAAGATCCCTAAATGATTTTATTTACGGATCCACTGGATTTAAACCAGCTATTTTTGGTTGGATTCATCGAATTTCGTTTCAAATTCTGTTTTATTTACGGATCCACTGGATTTAAACTAACTGGTTGGAAATCCAGTGGATCCGTAAATAAAACAGAATCCAATATTACTTTACATTACATAAACTCATGACTGTATCTATCCCAGATGGGCAAGGGCCACGATCCTGAAAAAACCTCTATGTCTGTATCAAAATTCAACAGAATTCGACTGAAGTGGAATCTAAAATAAAAGTTCTAAGAACTTTTTTACTCCAGCCCGAGTAGGACTCTATGTTTTGGAGGCTATTTGAAACGAAATACGTTTGAATCCAACCAAAAATAGCTCATAGTCACGTACCAATTTACTAGGATAGTTAATTGATGGGTGGAGTTCGGCAAGCACGCAGACAAACAGAATTCCCACTTACCAGCACCGAAGTTGCCGCATTCGCCAGCGGGGCGTAGACCACGTACGTGTGGCCCGTGATCCAGCCGACATCGGCAGTGCACCAGTAGACATCCTTCTCTTGGTAGTCGAATACATAGCGGAAGGTCGCTGTAGCGTAGAGTAGGTAGCCGGCTGTCGTGTGCATCACGCCTTTGGGCTTGCCGGTCGACCCACTGCGAGATAGATGCGGGTAAGTCACGGAATTCAGGAGCTTCTTAGGTGTCCGAGGTCTTACAAAGGTTTATTGAATAAGCCTGTGGTCCTCCATGTCCATAGGCCTCCCCCAAAGCACGTCACTTCTTTCTGTCCTAAGTCATCTCGTCCAGCCACTGCCAGCAAACTGTCTCAGATAGTTGCTCAGACTGGTGCGCGTTCTGATCTGCGTTTGCCAGTGGTCAACACTCGAGAACCCTTGTACCCCATCGGCTATCGGTTCTTCGGCAAATATATTACCAGTAAACTGCAACTTCCCGCTGAGCGAAAAGAAAAGGAAAAGGCGTAGAAACAATGTTCTTTGTGTGGACCGTGTGGTCACGTCAGACTTAGATACATAGAACACTTTACTGTAGGTACGACTAGAAGAAATAATTTAGAAGGTTTCTTATATCCAAGTAGTGGATTTATAGAGAAGAGCGGGTGATCGTGCTCCTGCACTGTAACGGCAAATTTCCCGCGAGGCAGATCGCATGCCTGGGGACCGCCGCCGGTCCGACTGTTGTTCGTTGGACGTTGTATTTGTGGTAGGTGATGTGTAACACTTTGCGTGTTGCAGGGATATCGCAGTTTATAGTGCCCGAGCAGAGTTGAACGTGCTCATCACAGGTATCCTATCTCTAGGGTTAACAAGCTAACAAGCTCGTAACAATAACAAGCGAGAAATCCAGAAGGCGGTGTGGTCCCCAGCTTATCCCTAGGGTTTATTAGGCGGCGAGAAATCCATAAGATGATCAGGAGCCCCTCTTGAGGAGCAGGGGGAGGTTCAGAAATGGACGGTCACTGGCTGGCGAAGAACATAATATGGTACATTCTATTTTTGAACGTAAGTGTGAGTAGGTACCATCTATGTTGTATTTATTTAACTATCCCTATGTTGCACTTTTATTTTGTTATTTACCTAGTGTAAAGCATGAACAGCGGATCTTCAGCGTTCATCCACTCAGGCGGGCAGATGGTTGACTGCCCATCCACCAGGTCATGCCACCAGATGTCCCTGTCGTCGTTCCACGGATACTGCCGGCAAAAAGGCGCGGTTGACCTGTATTAAAGTATGAGGATGTGACAAAAACCGCCGGTGAAATAAAGATCAGTTGCACTCGAGTGTAAAAGCCACTCGTTAAGCATAATTGTGTGTTTTTTTATTAGTATACTCGTAGCAATATCTAGTATGTATGTTTCTCTATGGTCACCCAGATACCAACCGGCTTGACCGATTGAGACAAAAGATGCCAAGTTGAAGGTTTTCTTTCACAGTTTCGTCACGGAAAAAAAGAGTGGACAGCAGAAAACAGAAATCATCACATAAAAATCCAACAAAAAATACTTAATAAAAAACCAAAAACCAACTGCTATATATGTAGCTTAAATATGAGTCAATTGAATTTTAAATATCACCAGGATGGACCAAAAAAGTAATTTTACTCGTAACTACAAGAAAACGGATGAGAGATTCCGCCTGAAGGAGTTGAATTTTCAACAGTGTCAAGTCCGAGATTTTTTAAGCTCTATGGAATCGTTTTCCCACGTACCTTTTTCATTTTCAGTCTCTCTTTTAAGTTGACTTCCCACTTAAAAAATTGGTAGGGTACGATTGGGAAAAGCCAATATTCCGACAAATAGCCATTGAACGACTTCCAAAAGAAACCGAAGGCAAAACCCACTTACCAGAGACTTCACGTCGTCCGGCAGTTTACCGCAGGACGTGACCCGGGCCAGATGGGAGACCACGACGCACATCTCCACCTTGTGGTTATGCTTGGTCTGCGCCTTCTCCAGGGCCTCATCGCAGGTCTTCTTCAGTACCAGCAGCTTCTCCCCGCGCCAGGCCCCGTCTGACGTCACCAGGACCTTGGCTTTGCAGTCCGACATGCGCTCCGCTAGGGAGTCGGACGAAAAGCCGGCGAACTGGAATTGAAATGCTGGTTTAGTTACGCTGGCTCTCATTTTCGCCACAATGGGCTATTTGTAAGTGTGAAAAAAAAGTAAGCACTAATTATGTGTATTCCCTTAAATTATAAGTGTGCAAACCGTTTTAAGGCATTTTAATCTTGTTTAATGGATAATTTATCCAAAAACCCAGTATAAGGTAACTATGTATCTGCAGCCATTTTATCGAATAGAAACCTGGTTTGGCTGAATCTATGAAGAAGGCCAATAAATATTGCGTCTGTCATTCATGTCGTTCTTACGTTCATTGATTTTGTTTACTGACCAGTGACGTCATGATTCCTGTGCGACCGACACGATATCGCCCAAAATAGCGTTTTGACGGTTTATTTTGAAAGTAAATTTTTGTTTGCTTAGAAGATTAAACAAGTTTGGTAATCACAGTGAACCGAGTGTAATATTTTTAAGAAAATATCCTCGCTGAAGTGTTAAAAATACTTTTTCCTTTCAATCTGACCCCCTCCGCGGGCGCTGAGTTACGTATACGAGAATGCTATATAAGTCCAAAATTGTTAAGAAAACAACGAAATGAGGCGACTCTACATTGCAAAGCAAATAGGCTCTTCGCATATGTATCTATGAACTGTTTATCTGTGCCGGCTCTACAGACAATAGAGCGTAGCGACCTAGCGACACGAAAATGAGGTTTATTGTAATACTATGTTGTTAGTCGACAGTCGAACTTGTTACGCTTAGAATAAGAGATATCGCTCTTAGCGTTTTTGTCGCCGGGTGTACACAGCCACAGTTACATTATAAGCAAACGATGGCTGTAAACAGTGACTGGTGGGAAATTATGCGCCTAGGAAACGGCAGACAAAGTAGTTGAAATAACATTACTGACTGCCATCTCTTGATCTTTCTGAGTGTTTCTTGAGCCTTGCATAATTTAGAACCCGACGTACTGACAACTTAGTACGTACAATTATGTAACATACCTTTGGGAGTGCGAGTGGAAAATCGTAGGCTGAATTGGACAGCGTTATGTAAGAACAGATCAACCGACACTTTGTTAGAAATGAGAAAATGAGCTTCAAAGATTTCAAATTTAAAATAGTCGCTGTGCCTACATATTTTATGTTAAGAGCATAATTTTTACTCTGAAGGTCTAGCTATGTATATAGATTATGTCAGTTAAAAAAATATTGTGGTATGTAGGTAATTAACTTTTAAAACAATAGGCGTTTTTCCGCTTATTTCGTTATTGTATTAACGCTCTATTCAGACTAATTTTATTTACAATAACGTACTATGCAACGATTACTGTCGTTTGATTCCATAATGCAATTTGTTTCGGGCGAAATAAAATGCGCGATAGGATTAAATCCAGATATTTTAATACAAAGTAGGTAATTAGTCAGTAAAACAAATGTTTTTCCATTCCTTAATGTAACATTTAGTCACTCATTACGATAGATACCTAGGTATTTTTTAATCATAAACGCTAATACTATTACAGGTCAATAATACAAATAAAAAATGCTTCCAAAATTAAAAATAAAAACAAGCTTCATCATCATTATCATCATCATCGGCCTATGCTTGTCCACTGCTGAACATAGGCCTCTCCCATTGCACGCCAGTGAGCACAGTCCTCGGCTTTTCTCATCCAGTTCTTGCCAGCCGTCTTGCAAAGATCATCGCCCCACCGAGTCTGAGGAAGTTCTACACTACGTTTACCGATCCGCGGTCTCCATTCAAGAACTCGGCTACCCCATCGGTTATCAGTGCTTCAGGTGATATGGCCGGCCCACTGCCACTTCAGCATGCTAATTCGGTGAGCTATGTCGGTGACTTAGGTTCTCTGTCGGATCACTTCGTTTCGAATTCGATCTTTCAGAGAAACCCCGAAATTTGTGGACCAGCCCCACCGTGAGTGTCCACGTTTTGGCACCGTATGTCATAACGGGTAGGACGCACTGAGAATACTTTAGTCTTTAGATTCTGTGGAATTGGCTATGTGAAGACTCGACGTAGTTTCCCATACGCTGCCCAGCCCAGCTGTGTCTTCTATTGGCCTCTTTCTCGAAGTTGTTTTTACCCAACTGCATGGTATGCCCAAGGTAAACCTACTTCTTAACAACTTCAATAATACTGCCTTGAACTCCAAGTCCGGACTGACACGTTCATTGAACATCATTTTAGTTTTATCCAAGTTCATCCGGAGACCAATGCGTTGGGAAGAATCAGCTAGGCTGCTCAGCATATGTTGTAGATCTTGCAGCGTTTCTGCCATGATGACGATGTCCTCTGCAAATGGCAAGTGTAAAAAACCGTTTATGTTAATGCCGTACCCGTTCCAGTCCAGCGTCTTGAAAATATCCTCCATTGCATTTGTGAATAATTTGGGGGAAATAACATCCCCTTGTCTCACACCACGATGAATGGGGATAGGTTCAGACTGCCGGTTCTGGATTTGGACGGCCATAGTAGCGGTGTTATACAGACCTCTCAACACTTGGATGTATCGCCAGTCGATTTGGCATCGCTGCGAAAATTCCAGAATAGAACAGGTCTCGACCGAGTTAGCCACAGGGGTTGATTATACTCTTCGGTCTTCTGTATAATCTGCCGTACCTCGTAAATGTGGTCTATGGTGCCGTAACCAGATCGAAAGCCGGTCTGCTTAGGTCGAGTATTCACGCAAGACGGTATGCGATGACTCTTGAAAACAGTTTGTAGACATGGCTCTAGAGTGAGAGTTCTTCAGAAGGGTTTTATCACCCTTTTTAATGAAAAACACGACAACCCACTTATTCCACGCCTCTGGAGTTCACCCATCAAAGAGGACAGCATCAAAGATGTTGTAGAGCTCCTTCACTACGGCTTTGCCGCCGGACTTCAAGAACTCAGTTGTAATACCATCCTCTACCGGTTCCATTAGCCATCAACTTGTTTCTCTTGCAAAATATCCTTCGGGAATAGCTTAGAACGGAGGAATGATGCCCACCCTACCGCTCGCGCCGTCACTCGCCCGTAATCCAGAAATTGCATTAACGAATCAAAAGCCAGTCGATGGCGTTTGATCCTCAATCAAGTGAAATATCGTACAAGTGATGATATGCATTTACGAATTTAACGCCATTTTTGGCTTGTGATTCGATATTGCGTTTTAAAAACGATTGAAATAACAAAAAAATTTAGTAACCCTGCATAATTCTTTAATACGTAACAAATTGGTGCACAGGTTCTTACAAAGGTTGAACTGGCGCTTGATTCAACCCCTTATTATAAGGTACTAGAAGCGATTTTTGAAGAAAAAAATAGTTGAATACCTAGTTTATCATGCCTGGAATCGAACTGCATTCATAACTTTATTTTTTCGATTTTGTCGCTTAATTCGATCTTAAATAACGCAGTCCAATTGATTGAGGCAGCCCTACCTGAGGCAGGCCTACGACCTACGATAGTGATTCGAACGGAGGACCAGCCCTTACATTATGTAACTTTCCACTCTATCGGGTTAAGCATTTATACAACTCGAAAGAGTCAAAATATGTATGTATTTGACAGTTCAGAGTAGGAGTATGACATACCTACTGGGAATAAAAGTCCCAGAATGTAACAGTGTAACAAAAGGTGGTGTGACATACCGGGAACAAAGGGGCTAAATCAGACCACTCCCTACAGTACCTACTTACGTAAAAATTGTACATACCGCAGTTCCCTATCGCTTAGTATTGACACAAAGAAGAGTTCGGAATCACACGAAAGAGGAGGTAATTAAGTTTTTACGATTTCATTTCGTCAGTTCGTCATAGTCTCAATGTAGGTAGGTATTATTAGCTACGAAACTGCTGAGTTGTTAAATCTAACAAAAAACTGCGACCAAAAATAGCTATATGACCAGGCACCCAATCGTCCTTTCTCAGTGCTACTGAACTCTGCTTTAAAGAGACAGTCCAGAGTCCAGGCAATTCAAGTGATAACCAATGCGTATCGGAAGACTTCATGATAGTTGAGCGAGATCTTAAGAAAGATACAATTTACAAAGCAAGTTGTCAGTGGCGGATATGCAGTCTTGGCCGCTCTAGGCCCCAAGCCATGTGCCGCCCCTTTCTCAGCACAGCACGCAGCACCTATCATTTGACTAGGTACATAATGAATTTACGCTAGACTAGGTACCTATAAAAATTGCTGTTCGTTGGAGTGCAGTGCGGCCCGCCATAATTATTATACACAGCCTTTAAATATTTAGTATTATTTATATCAGTGATTTTTTTGTCACGATTTGCCGCCCCTAATATCTGCCGCTCTAGGCTCGGGCCTACTGGGCCTTGCAACACTTGCAGTGTTGCAACAACTTGCAACACTGCAAGTTGTTGTTACACTTTATTGCACAAAGAAGTTGGGGTACTCACAACGACAGAGTGTATTGCGCCGATCCTAGCGCAGGCCAGCATGCAAACCACCGTCTCCAGGATCATGGGCATGTAGATGGAGACGCGGTCACCCTTGCCGACGCCTCTTTCGCGGAGCGCATTGGCGCACTGGCACACCAGGTCGGTCAGCTTCCGGTACGTGATGCGGCTGTAGTCGTCTGGGTGGTTGCCTTCCCTGCGGCAGGAGATTTGGAATAAGCTGCCAGCAAAGGTAGTACGAGGACGCGAGTCGCGCGCGACAACGTCAAAAGTCGTCAGAATTTGACAGTTAATGTACTGGAAAGTCGCGACTTTTGACGTTGTCGCGCGCGACTCGCGTCCTCGTACTACCTTTGCTGGAGCTAGTGTTTTACCATAAACAAAGGTCCCCACAACACAGGCTTCACCTAGCCGGTGACCACAGTAAGCTGTGTGTTGTATGTACATAAACATCTTAAAAATATACTTTTTACTTTAGCTTAAAAACGAATGTTCAATCAGTTGCGTTATGATATTAAAACGATCAATCTATCTTCTATCTATATACATATATAAAATTCAAAGTCCTGCCTGACTGACTGACTCACTCATCAACGCCCAGCCCAAGCCGTTTGACCTAGGAAGCTGAAATTTTGCACAGAGGATCTATACAGGGTGTCCCAAAACTCGACGTCAACCCGGAGCCGGGTGAAAAGGCAAGTCAAGCTGGTTGTCAGAAAAATATAAAAAAAAATCTAAGTTGTATGATTTCAAAATTATAGGCATTTTTTTAAAAATCGTAAAATTACACACCCTGTGACAGTCTTTTTACTCCTGTTGCCACAAATCTTTACTTTTTCCAATTATTTTTTTTGCTGTGTAACCCTGAATAATGCTTCTCTAAACTGTAATCAAAATTTTGAAACCAGCTGCTCTAGCTTGCATAAAAAATAGGACTTATTTCCTAGAAAAACTTTCAAAATAAAAAATTGCCTAGTTTTAACTGACTGTATTGAAAAAAAAATGTACTACGCGAGTTTGGCAAGTTATGTCAAAAGTTGGCGCATTTAGTAAAAATTCCAAAATGGTATAATACTTGGTAAATTGTAGCTGATAACATGGATAAAAAAAAATTTTTCCTGTAAAACCCAGTTTTTAACAAATTTTTCTTACTTGGTTAAAAATTATTCTAATGGGTGCAAGATTTTCCAAAGAGTCGTAAATTGTAGCTTGAGATGAATCAGGCATTCTAAGAAGTATAAGCGAGATAGGTACTGACGCTTAAGTGACTAAGACGGAAAGAGTCACCTTATCAAGTGCGAGCGAGATAGGTATGGACGCTAAAGTGACTGAAACGGAGAGAGTCATCTTACTAAGTGCGAGCGAGACAGAGAGTGACGCCAGGTATTCGCTTTTGTACTCACACATCACAATCACAAATCAGTACGTTACGCTCCTTCGTTTACTGCACTTGTTTTCGTATTCGTTTGTGTTGATTTCGTACTAACTACTTTTGGCTTCGTTTATGGACTTGTGATTGCTTGTGATTTGGATCCGAACTGTTTATTTTCCCTTAACGACGACCTTTGCTTTCTCCTGGACTATCGTGTGACTAGTGCCAAGATGTCTGCGTATACCACTCGCGAATACGCTAATATGCACCTTATTTATGGTGAATGCAGGTGTAATGCCAGTGCTGCCGCCAAACTTTACCGTGAAAGGTACCCAAACGCTGCTCGTTACCCTGATCATCGAGTGTTTACGAATGTGCATCGTTTACTCTTCTCAGAGGGCCACCTCCCAAATCAAGAGCATGGTGGAGGAAGACCCGCCAACCCGATGGAAGACGAGGTGCTAGAAGCTGTCGAAGAAGACCCAAGCACTTCAGTTAGGGCTATTGAAATAACCACCGGAGTGCCCAAAAGTACAGCCCATCGTATTTTAAAAAGACATGAATTACACCCATACCACGTACAGCGAGTACAGACGTTACTACCCGGGGACTACCAAAATCGAGTAAATTTTTCCCGGACAATATTGGAGAGGTACAGGGATGACCCGCTTTTCTTAACGAAAATTTTATGGTCTGATGAATCGACATTCAAAAAGGACGGCTACATGAACATGCATAACTTGCATGAATGGCATGTAGAAAACCCTCATCTAACGAGGCAGGATCGGTCCCAGTACCGATTCAAAGTAAACATGTGGACCGGAATTTTAAATGGTCAAATAATTGGTCCTTTTGAGTTGCCTGATGCGTTGAATGGCGAGGTCTACTTGGACTTTCTACAGAACCATCTACCAAGTTTACTAGAAGACGTGCCGTTAAATATTTACAGAGAAATGTGGTTCCAGCAAGATGGGTGCCCAGCACACTATGCTCGCTCCGTTCGACAATATCTCGATGAAGAGTTTCCCGGGAGATGGATCGGACGGTCTGGCCCAATCTCGTGGCCGGCCCGTTCACCGGACTTGAATCCATTAGACTTTTTTTACTGGGGAGCAGTCAAAGAGAAAGTGTATTCAAAGCCAATTGAAAGTGAATTTGAACTACGGCAAAGAATAGCAGAAGCAGCTGAATTCGTAAATAATGGACGATTCGCTCGAAAGATAGCTCGATCATTTTTAAAGAGATGTTGGGCTTGTATTGCCGCCGAAGGAAGACATTTTGAACATTTATTGTAGTAAAAATAGTTGTATTGGTACATACATGAAAATTTTTAAAAATTATTGTAAATTTAATAAATAAACCTTAGTATTAAAAATTTTGTGTCAATTAAAATATAACTTTTACAAAAAAATGGTGCCTATTTCATACCACACACAAAGAGAACTAAACTAAATTTAGTGGACAATCTGTTTTTTCAATCGGTTTATGATAGATAGTTAGATAAGTTTTGCCATTTTCACCAAGTAAGAAAAAATTGTTAAAAACTAGGTTTTACACGAAAAAATTTTTTTTATCCATGTTATCAGCTACAATTTACCAAGTATTATACCATTTTGGAATCTTTACTAAATGCGCCAACTTTTGACATAACTTGCCAAACTCGCGTAGTACATTTTTTTTTCAATACAGTCAGTTAAAGCTAGGCAATTTTTTATTTTGAAAGTTTTCTAGGAAATAAGTCCTATTTTTTTATGCAAGCTAGGGCAGCTGGTTTCAAAATTTTGATTACAGTTTAGAGAAGCATTATTCAGGGTTACACAGCAAAAAAAAATAATTGGAAAAAGTAAAGATTTGTGGCAACAGGAGTAAAAAGACTGTCACAGGTGTGTAATTTTGCGATTTTTAAAAAAATGCCTATAATTTTGAAATCATACAACTTAGATTTTTTTTTATATTTTTCTGACAACCAGCTTGACTTGCCTTTTCACCCGGCTCCGGGTTGACGTCGAGTTTTGGGACACCCTGTATATATAATGTAGGCAAGGAATAAGAACGGATTTTTTTAAACTCAACCCCTAAGGGGGCGAAAAGGTTTGCCAAAATTTGTATGGGAGGTATAAAAAATGTTGTCTGATTTTCTTGAAACTTGAAATAAATACTCTTCAACACAATTATTAATTGAACACGTGTTTCGCCGTTTTTTTTAAATTTAACCATTAAGGGAGTGAACGGGGTTGCAAGATTGAGTCCACGCGGACGGAGTCGCGGGCGAAAGCTAGTTAAAAATATTTTTACCAGCTGACCCGGCAAACGTGGTTTTGCCAAATACGAATTCTTTTTCATCGATTTTTCCATGGGAATAAGATATTTTCCCGCAGTAAAACGTAGCCTATGTGTTAATACAGGGTGTCACCTAACTCCATACCAAATTTTATTAAAATCGCTCCAGCCGTTTAGACGTGAGGAAGTAACAAACATACACACTCTTAACTTTTGCCTTTATAATAATAATTATTAGTGTGATGTACACTCGATCGGCCGCCACCAAAAATTTTGCAGGTTGTAATATGTGCTTATACCTAAGAGGTATGTAACGTTTTTTATTTTAAGACCACGGGAATACAAGACAAAAATACAGAAAGGATAGGGTACCACTAATTTTATAATAGGACGGTTCGTATACTTTAACGATAATTACAACAACAATGGATGTTCATTGAGTCTATGAGCTTATTATTTCACTTATCTGTGTAACTGCCTGGTGGTGGTAATGAAACAGGGATATCAATATCGCCTAACAAGCAACCATGTAATGATAAGGCCGCCATCTGTATTAACATCGGCGTTTTGTTTTCTTTCGTTTTTATTTTATTTTTCTTGTTTTGTTGACTTTTGTGTATTTTGTTTATTACGTATCTACCTACTTGTGTCTTCATTGTGTTTCTGTGACAATTCTAAGAAAATCCTTCTTTCTTCCTTCTTCTTTTTTTGAACTCAAACTTTCATAAGCACTACATACATCATCATTAACTTTATCCGTATACACTTACTTGTTTTTTTGTTGGAAGACTCCGAACAGATTTCGCTCTGACTCGCAGAGCTGAATCATGGTGAGTAGAATCTCAGACAGAGAAAAGCAACCGAAGACGCGAGCTCGTCTCTACTCACCATGATTAAGCTCTCTGAATCAGAGCGAAATCTGATCGGACCGACAAAAAATCACATAGGTAAGTGTAGGTACGGAAAAAAATTAATAGCATCTGAGCAATATTTTTATGTTTTGTGTTGATATATTGTCGTAACCTATCCTCTAACTTATCTATTTGACATCAGGTCAGATCAGCTAAGTGCCATGTGAGAAGCTTCTTATCCATGTAATCTATTAATTGTGAATCTAACAACAACTTTGACGTTCTTTATGAGAAAATTATATAATATTTGTGTGAGACAATGCGCATTGTCTCACACAAGTATTGTTGTCGGTGGTGGTGTGTTCGTGTCTTGCTTCTGCTTGAAAAAGTGGGAGGGAGGGCGGTGCATTAACTAACCGCATGGTGCTTGTGGGATATTGGCGGAATTTAGCAAAATAAATTTCTCATTTTAATGCTATTATGGATTTCCGCAAAGTAACGCCTGATTCATACAATGTTCATAAAGTAAACATTTTGTCTGTCATAAAATATTTGATTAAGATAGGAAAAAAACGTTTTAATCTTACTGTGACTCTACAAAGGTTCTTTGCAATTCTTCACATCTCGCTCTATCTAAATACTATGCCATAGCATCCGTCTCGACATATTATGTATTTTTTAAGAATAATCTGTATGTTTGGCATGGTAAAAAAATCCTATCCACTGATACAGAGTCCCATGAAACAAACTTACAAGCGTAAAATTTATGTTAATTCTTTTTTAGCCCGACATGATCGTAAAAACCCCGAATTGGCCGGCAGAAAGGCAGTCCTAGTTCTGCTCCGCAGGGTCAGGACATCATAAAAACTGCCCTCCAATCATGTAAACGGTCCACTGTATTGGGTACAACATTTCTACATTTCCGGAGTGTCAAAACATGAACTTAAGTTTTTTTTTAAATGAGACAACAGAATTTACATACAGCACATACATTTGACAGTTTGAGTAGGTTAAATCAGACTAATCCATACAGTGGAGAATTAGCACTTTTTGAAGTGGGTCAGCCTAAAGGCAGCAGTGTTTTATCCGGCACTGAGGACGTTTGTGCGTGACCGGTGACAGTTGAAGATCATTCTATGAAGGTTGCAGCTGAGTGTAAGCTAAGCGTGAGCGCAGGCACTGCGAGGTTGTTATATTCTAGGTCAGCCCGAGAACAATTTCCCGTCGTCTTGCCTGTCCATTCACTTTCGAATTACACAACAAAAAGACAGATACAAAGGCATAAAACGTATCTTAGTACATAGAACTATTTGAGATTACTTTACGTCTTTAATGTAAAGCCTAAATTAATTCATAATTAGGAAGTCGTTAGAGACGTTTCATTCTTACCGAGCAACAACTGTTACGCTCTAATTTTTACATTTTGCAATACACAAGAATTTAGATGTAAGTAAATATTGTTAATTATGATGACTTTTAACCAATAACTTTTGGTGAGTAGTTAATTGGGCTAATTTGGCAGAATTACTGTAATTTAACTGATGCATTGCGCAGAAACGGAAGGATTATAGGTACAGAAAACCACGTTAGTACATAAAGATATGAATAAACTCACGCCCGTATCCTAGAGAGACAGGCACAGACCATGGACTGCCCTATCCTGACAGATCACTTTCGCTTCATCGACATTCATTAGTTGAATTTGTTAGTAAGTCAAATTTTCGAATATTGTCTATCATATAACAGCGATATGTCTGGATCGTTGCAAGTGGCAGTGCCTGGTCTCTGCCTACCCTTCTGGGATACAGGCATGCGTTTATTATATGTGTTTCAAAGATTCACAGAAAGCACAGTTGCAGTTAGTGAAATTGGTACAGCATAGGTAGGATAGGAAGATAGGTAGCTCGTCACAAGCCGGGCTTAGGCGTTCACAGAGAGAGTAGGGGTTAATCACCAAACCCTGTAGTTCCGGGTAACGAATTAGACTACGGCAGCCCCTGCCTGTCGTAAGAGGCGACTAAAAGGGGACCTTGGAGTCGTGGCCGGTGAGAGTGGGTGCTCGATCCGTCCGTCAAGCGACTCCGGGAAGACGGCCACCTGGAGTGGCTCCTCGTTGCCGTAACGATGGCATTTGGGATGGCCCAGCCAGCCCAGGGCAGGGTGCACGCACGGTGCAGGGGAGCACTGGAAGTGTTCTAGTCAGTACCCGGTGCTCCCCACAAAGCACGAAGGAATGCCACCGGGGGGGTTTTAGTGGGTAAAACCCTAACATAACCAGGCTTTCCCCCCTGGAAGTCGGGTATCTTTGGAAGATTTCCCCACCGTCAACAAAAAAAAAAGGGGTTAATCACCACGTGTCGCCACCGCGGATTGGATTGCAAACGGAACCTTGCGGTTCCGGCTAACTCTGATGACGATGACGACAGCGCTTAGCTTATGACGCATTACAGCCAGTGTCGATTTAAGTTCTAAACTCAAAACTGATTTATTCCCGGATGTGTGCAGTATGAGCAGCGGCGTCCTTTGGATCTATTAGCATTCATTATAAGGACTATTTTGGCAATTTTCGACCCTTCTACTTAATACTGTTAACTCCATACCCCAATGAGAACACATCATAGCCTAATTCGTCCTAACTCAGGCACAGGCCTTCTCTCAGAGATAGTTTGGGATTAAGTAATTATCTCGTGGGCCCACCGCGGATTGGTATCTGAACAGCTCAGATAGTCAGATTTCCTCAGGATGTCTTCACATATGTATGTACATATATTCGCACCTTTATAATCAAACTGTCATTAAACGAAAAACGATATTTTGAGATATAAGCGACTAAACATTTTAATAATGTAAATTGGTTTTTTTCTTGATTAAATTAACGTACCACTATCAATTAAACAGAATATGACTCTTTGAAAATGCAGCTTTCAAGTAAAATATGCAATAAACTTTGTCGAGCAACTGAACATGTTTATTTCTTAAAAAAAGCGTTTTAGTGACACTATATCATTATGTGGATTTTCAAACATAACTAATTTCATGAGATCATAACGTCATTTAAAAAACATATTCGAACAGTAACAAAGAAATTAGAAGCATAATCTTTAAGAAAACACAATATTCACTATGTCTATTACCGCAAGATCAAATTTGAAAAGAGGGTTATTATGATTACCTACCCAAAATCATTATTGGGTAGGTAATCGTACCATGTAATAGATGGATTAGTTGTTTGGTAAGTTTCAAAAAATTCAACTGGCGCTTTATCAAAACAATAAAAGAAACCTGGAAATTAAGTAAAGAGACTTTATAAAAAAAATTGAGGAATGTTGGACACTGATAATCACGAAAAAATAAGAAAAAAAATTCTACAAATACAATAGGTACCTGCTAGGTTTGTTTAATGGCAGGCTTATCAGCAACATGACAATTAAATAAGATTTAAATGGATAGAATAGAGAAATATCTGTTAAATAAAAACAAATAAAAGACGATCAAGAAATTACGGGTAACTAGTAGGTCGAGATAGGCTATTGCCACCATGTCTACAAGTCATACATCATAATACAGAGATTAAGTATAACTTTTAATATGTTTAAGTTAAAAAAACAATATCAAAATCAAATAAAATGTGTGCACCTTTAGGTAGGTAGGTACTATACTAAAAACATCTTGGTTTAAATTAAGTAAATGTAACTTTTTGTATAGTACAATTATAAATTAAGTGCTAAAGTTATCAAAAAAATAAAAAAACATACTGACTGTAAATAAAAAAATACAAAATTTCATTAAACCAAGAACAAAACTTACTGAAATCCGTCAATGCATAACGTCTTTAAAAAAATGCGTGTTGCGTTGCCGCGGACTCGTTCATTGAAACCTTTTTTTTAAAGTAGAGGTTCAACCTTCTTGGTCCAGCTGGAGGTTGTATGTCCATGACGTTCGTTCTAGGCCCAAACTTTTGAAGAGAAAAACCATTCTTGCCATGACGCAGTCTTTTCGTTGTGCGAAGTGACTTGACTGTGCGTTTTTGGTGTGCTCTTTGTTAATTTATTCTGACCCGGCTTTTCTTTTTGGACTGATCTTTCTCTGACGCCGATTGTTTAACGATTTGTACTGTTGTGATTGTTTTACCATGTCGAAACGAGGGAAAACGCTAAACAGTCAATCTCGCGAACAAGTGGTGAAATTGTACAATTATTTCGAACGTGAATCTGCTAACGGTGGCCCTCTTTTACCTGTGGCACAACCGAGAGAACGCGTTGCCGAAGCATTAGGAATAGGGAAGAAGACAGTAACCCAAATTCTCAAAGAGAAATACGGACCATAAGGCTTAGAAGAGAATATTTTACGTACTCGTACACCAAAAACGAGAAAGAGAGACAAGATAGTTGTTGGCATTGATAGTTTCGATGCTGCTGCAATCCGCAACCACATCTATGCCTATTACTCAAGAAAAGAATATCCTACACGGATAAAGCTAAGGGGTTCGTTAAAAGAGGCCGGCTTATTTTCTGGCGGTAAATCGTCTCTATCAAAGGTTTTAAATTCAATTGGCTTTAGATATAAAAGATCTGACAAGCGGAAAATCCTACTGGAACGCTACGATGTTGTTATGAAGAGAGTAACATTCTTACGTCAAGTAAATACAATCACAGATTGCGACAATGTCGTTTTTATTGACGAAACATGGTTAAATGCGAACCATACGGTTTCCCAGACATGGACCGATGATACAGCGGCCTCCACATCAAAAGTTCCATCAGGAAAAGGAGCTCGTCTTATTATATGTCACGCGGGCTCAGCTTCTCAAGGATTTATTGCCTCCTCGCATTTGCGTCCAAAACTACAGGTGATTACCACGAAGAAATGAACTTTGAGGTTTTTAAAGAGTGGTTTGTAAAGCTACTAGTCAGCCTAGAAAACCCATCGAAAATTATAATGGACAACGCTCCATATCATTCTGTACAAGTTGATAAGCCACCAACTCAAGCAAATAAAAAGCAAGAAATTGTCTCATGGCTGGAAAAAAAAATGTGGAATCAAGTCCAACTTTATTGAAAGTTGAGTTGTTGAATTTGGTATAAGCAAACAAGCCATCCAAGCTTCGCTATGTAATTGATGAACTAACCCTAGAGCATGGACACGAAGTTATTCGATTGCCACCTTACCACTGCCAGTATAATGCTATCGAGCTTATTTGGGCACAAATAAAGGGTCATGCAGCGCGTAACAATACTGAGCCACCCTTCAGTACTGCAAAAATGATGGTTCTCCTACAAACTGCATGTGCAGAAGTCACTTCAGAAGACTGGAGAAAAGTCGTTGAGAAGACAACTTCGAAAATAATTTTCGATGATTTTGAACGAGATGTGAGAATAGACAACATTATCGAAAAATAATTAATTATATCTCTGAGAGCGGACAGCAGTGATGACGATGACAACACTTGTTATTCTAGTAGTTCTAGTGAATAAATGCATTTTTTCTTGGTTAAATTATGTAAGTGTCTTATTTTGTTTTATAAATTTAGGTTAGACAATAATGGGACAGGGTTTTGATTAATAATTTGTTTATTTGATTTGATTTTCAATGGAACTCAATTAAAATTACAGTACCTATACGTACCTACTTTTTCACAATAACTGCATTCGATTCACAAATGTTTGAAGTCCGTATCGATTCATTCGATTTAATCGATGTTTTTTAGCTGGTCACCTCACTATGAAGCTAAGACTGACACAAATGTCATGTGGCCTATTAAATTGGCTTTACTTATCATACTTCTTCCTAGTTCGATAAAGGTTATCGCCACTGGGCATCTAATCATTTAATGGATCAATGACGTCAATGATAATTATTAATTAATAACATAAGTAAACATAAAGAAACGGATCTTTGAGTAAAAGTGCTTTAACTTGACCCATAGAATTAATAATTTAAGATTTCATTGTTTTCCTTTCATTTAATTTATCTTTGTTTGCAGTTTTCTTTCTTTTCAAAAATAAAGGAATGTTTCCTCTGAGTAAAATTTTCTATCTACAGTATTAAGAGTACTTCCCCTTCAGGTTGCATTACAAAATTCCACCCTGTATATTTATCTAATCTCTTTAAGCGAGCATTTCTTGTATATATATATTTATACATATATAATCAGAATCTCGGAAACGGCTCCAACGATTTTCACGAAATTTTGTAGGCAGATGCTTTCGGGGGCGTTTAATTGATCTAACTAGGTTACATTTTTAGAAAACGTTGTTTTATCCGTGTTTTAAGGCAATTGAAATTTGCTATAATAACATACAGAGGTACCTAAATTTCGCGTCCAACTGCAAGGTTGGGATAGTTCTGACGGGAAAACGGGCGACCCGTTTCGGGCCGATTTCAAGAGACCCGGTTCGAATCATGATGTTTTTTTTCCAAGTTCTTTTTTTGGTGAAAAAGGATTATTTTAATTTTATATTACAAAATAAGTACCGAGCAAAGCTCGGTCACCCAGGTACTTTGTGCTAAAAGGGCGTAAGTGCAACGACAATATTTATTTTCAAAGATGAGTTGTAAAGAGTTGTAGTGTATGACTCTACCGGAATAGTGAAAATTGTTAGTTTTAAAAGGACTGCAGTGAGGATGGGGATTAGGTACCTACTGACATTGACGCTATTAGCACCAGGCCATAGATTTATATTTTTATAATACCTCTCCCTCAATCTCACCTACATAAATCAGATTTATCTAAGTAACTATTACAGTCACAGTCACAGTCAGTATCGTTGTCATAAAAGAGAGGCAAACTGTAGAAAGATTATTGTGGACCTCAATCGTTATCTGATCACACTGGAAATGGATGATAAGGGCAATCAAGATCACGGTATGTGGGAAAACCGGAGATCATAAAGTCAAGCTGTAATGTCTCTACACAATGGGATTCGTGATGTTCGCCTTTTGTAAAACTAGAATTGATAGTTTGCATACCTAATTAGTACGTAGTTACAATACCGAATTTGAAAGAACAATAAATATTTTGAATTGATCAGTGGCGAGCTATATTAGGTAGGTATATTTAACTATTTGAATTGAACTGAAGAACCTTCAATAAGGAGAATCTTCGAAAATTCAAAGATCAATAAAATAGGTAAAGTAGAGTAATACTTAACCTAGAATAAAATATATAAAACTATATAACGATTAACGACTATTTAATTAACTTCATTTATTAAAATGACACTGCAGTCGGGTATAATTGTTTTTTTGTACTCTGCCTGTATTCTCTCACTGGAAGAAGGTAACGGCCTGCGTAACGGTACATAAAAAAAAAACCTTTCTGTTGGTTAATCGGCAATGAATTGAAACCATGAATTTGTAAGTTAGTCTTATGAAATTAAGCCCATCTAAAGTAGTATGGGTGGGCTATTTGCTGCTACTCGACAGTTATATGTATGTATAGGTCGCATCTTATTTACTGTCAGGCTCTTTATTTTCCAATTTTCCTACTTCTCGGAAATAGGCCGATTATAGATCGATCCATTACTCGGTCAAAACGACCTTGGTAGACTTGACTTGAATTGTTCAGATGCCTACTTGAGAATAGATAAGTACCTAGCTGACGTTGTTCAACTTGGAGACTAGTGCGCTGAGGGGAAGATTATGTTGTTTGATAAGGAACATTAAAGGTAATAATAATAATACCACTTAGCAATTACATTTCAATCACATTTTGAGAGTTATATCTACCGAAAACATTTTCGATTCGAAAAAATAAATAATCAATTGACTTCGTTGTGTTATGGAAATAGGTATAAATAATAAGTCCATCGTTTTACAGTGGTAAGTTTTTTTATATAGGGAATTAAGGTAAGCAATTAAAATTTTACCTAATAGGTATAGTACAATCGCTATTAGACCCGGTTACTCGAATATTACAGGCGAATTTAATACCTATGTAGTTTCTAAGACGTTTCAATTCTCTTTTTACTGTTATTTAAGTATTTTTTTGTGCAACAATGCATACCTAACAAAATTATTATTAGTCATTGAGGAGAATTATAGAGGAAGCCAAAATTGTCTGTTGTAAAGGGAAAGACGTAATCACACATGATTTAAACTTCCAATGGGAGTTGTTTTCGATTAATCACCATTGACGAAAAAACACCATTAACGTTATCCTATATTATGCGGTAATGGCAACTTACACTTTTTATACCTAAGTGATAGTGTTGTTTGAATATTGTTCTTAATTACTTATTTACTAGATGAAAACGTGGCTTTGCTCGGCTAAAATATAGTCTAATATACCTATGATATGCCATTAGCATCGAACACATATTTTTGTTCAGCATTAAATTTTTGGTATTTTTCATACTTATCTAGTTATTTGCTTTTCATTTCAACAAATTAGATCTTAGAGTTCATAATGGACACCTGTGACAGGTGGTGACGACACCAACGCAACATTGGTGACATTGGCATGTTGGTTTAGGTACCTACTTCGAATAGAAAGATCATTTTTACGTTACTCGATAATCCGAATTTTCCGCCTGTAAGTTCGGAATAAGACTCGGATCGACTAATTTTTTATGCTCTTCAATTTGAAATCAATTCTTCGATGTACGTTGGATGTAGACCAGTACGAAATTACTAATATAGATTTCTGAAAACCTTAAATATGTCCCACTGTCTTCCTTGTACAGTCACGAGCAATAATATAGATACACTGTCACATTTTCTAAAAATTTTAACTTAAAACAATCTAGTAAGAAGTGTACGACAATTAGTCCTAAATTAAGTAACCAACTTATTTATTAGGACAAATTGTCGTACACATGTGCAGTACAAAACAAAATGTGTACGTCGTACAAAATGTGACAGTGTATTATTGCTCGTGACTGTACACATCGATCGTGTTTAATTTTCGTTGTTAAACAGTAGGTACAGGTAGAGATGTGCCAGATGGGAAGCTTCCCATTCCCGGCAATAGTGGGAAGCTTCCCACTCCCGGCAATAATGGGAACGTTCCCATTATTTCCGGCAACAATGGGAACGATCCCAATGATATGGTTAGGAACATTTTTACTTATTTCTTTGCCAACTTGCGGGGGTGTTACTGTAAATATTAATTGTAATGTTATTATCGACAGATCCTAAAAATCGTAATTAAAAAAATTAAAAGAAGTACTTTTTGTACATTTTGCGCTATGCATTAAAGAAAGAAAGAGACATCTATACATTATCGAGGAGCTAAATGCGGAGAAGGGATAGCGTGCGGAGGAAGTCAGTATTATTCCACGGTTGGCGCTGTGATAGTGTTTTTTTGTTGTTCGTTCGTCAATTTTCAACTTTTAATAAAAAAGTGGTGCCAGCAAGATGCAGTGTTCATGAACATTTTAGAATAGTCAAGGAAGGTCATAAGGAAAAGACTTTATGTAAATACTGTGACGCAGTGTGGAGTAAAAAATGCAACAAAATTCGCGCACCATCTTGTAAAATGCAAGAAATCCTCGCTAGTGATTAAACAATCATTTGAAAAAACAGACACTAACGCTGCGAGCAGTGGAGCTGCAGCAGAACAAAATGTGGAAAAATTAAACAAATTTAATTTTTGCGGGTTTAATAGTCACTAAGGGAGAGACTGTTTTCAGAAATTGTTTTATTTACCAAACATACCGTAGAGATAGGAAATTTTAATGGCAAATAATGTGGTAAAATATAGCTGTAATTAGAAATTAAAAATGTGGTTAAAAAAAAGTACGCATAAAGAAATAACTAAAGTAACTTCTGGCAAAAAATATGCTAAATAAATGAATGATGATTTCCCAATAAACATGAGTCAAAATTACAAAATTTGTAAATATTTCGAAAGTTTTCTTCAAATACAACAATAACAGTATTAAAAAATGAAAGAATAAATGGTTTCAGAAAAAAATAAATGTCAAAATAATTCCTTAAAATGACTCCGTTATAAAATAAACATTAAGATTGATAAGATTTAAAAAAAAAAACAAAAGTACAAAATACCGGAATCGGCCATATTAACTGAAACAGCAATCAAAGTGAATGACGTCACGACTAGCTACAACGGCCGTGTTGTTTGACTTTTTGTTGTGACTACGCGTTCCGATTAATTTTCGCATAATTTAATTAGTGGATGTTATTGTTTATTCGTGGCTCAATATCGTGGTTCATAATCAACAATCGAACAATATTTTATTGAGGCAAATCAGCTCTAGTTTACCCAGAGTTGACTTGTTGATATTGAGCGAGTTTCTCGCATCAAATAAACACTTTTGGTCATCTGAATACCAAAATGTGAAAAGTTCTTTCATCATCAATCAATCAGTCAATCAATCAAAAATTTATTACAACGTAAAGAATTTACATTCTGCTTGTTGAATGTCAATGTACATACAGTTATGTATAATGTTAGCCGCTGCCTTGGGGCCGTCTGTAGTGGAGAAAAAGGCAGCGAAAAAAAACTCCACTCTGACCATCTTATCTCAAATCACCTTAAAGCTAATAAAAATCAAACTTACAAAATAATATCTTGGATGTGTTGAACACTAGACACATTTATCCTCTGATTAAATTTAATATTAAACTACTATTTAAAGCCATACGTCCTTGTCTTCTAAATAATCGTTGATCTTATAATAAGCTTTTTTGCAAAGAGTGTGCTTAACACAATTCTTAAATCGCGTTGGAGGTAACTCTAATATAATATCTTGGGTTATCTTGTTGTAGAACCTTATACAGTGCCCCATGAAGGAAGTATTAACTTTTGCAAGTCTAAATCGTAGAAATGACAATTTATGTTTATTCCTAGTATTAACGTTATGATGGCTACCAAGTGTTTCGAAGTCTTTAATATTTTTCCTAACGTACATAATATTTTCATAAATGTATTGGCTTGCAACTGTTAGGATGTTGATTTCTTTGAAAAAATCTCTTAGTGAGTCCCTACTACCTAGCTTGTAAATAAAACGGATCGCTCTCTTCTGCAATATGAAGATAGTCTCAATGTCTGCTGCCCGGCCCCATAGTAGTATACCATAGGACATAATACTATGGAAGTAACTAAAATAAACAAGCCTAGCAGTTGCAACGTCAGTAAGTTCTCGAATTCTTTTCACGGCATATGCTGCGGAGCTAAGTCTATGTGCTAATTTTACAATATGTGGGCCCCATTGTAGTTTGGCATCGATTGTGATGCCCAGAAATACAGTATCTTCAACAAATTCTAGTTTTTCATTTCCAATCACAATGTTATTTTCAACTAATTTTACATTAGGTAGGGTAAACTTCATACATTTTGTCTTTTTTGAATTTAACAACAGATTATTTGCTGTAAACCAATCTAGAATGTGCGAGAGAGCATTATTTGCTTCGTCAAGATTATTTTCCTGTCTCCTTATTTTAAAAATAAGTGTCGTGTCATCAGCAAATAGCACTATCTCACACATTTTTTGTACCATAAACGGTAAATCATTTACATAGACCAGGAAAAGGAACGGCCCTAAGATAGATCCCTGGGAGACTCCCATTTTTACAAGTGAACCTGACGATTTAATACGATTTAATCGTCAGCATACCGCTGCCCACTGTTGGGTATAGGCCTTTTCCCCCAAATGCCATTTCACTAGGTCTCTCGCCACCCGTATCCACGGACCTTCCGCCGACTCAACGACATCGTCCGACCATCGGGCCGCAGGTCAGCCTACTGACCATCGTCCTGTTCTCGGCCACCACTCTATGATTGCCTTGGTCCACCTGCGGTCTTCCCGCCTCGCCAGGTGTCCCGCCCATTTCCACTTCAGTCTTGAGACTCTTTCGCCAATGTCATCAAATTGTCCGGCGACGGATGACGACATTGGGTACTCGATCTACGAGTCTAAGACCTAGCATGGCTCGCTCCATTGCTCTTTGTGCTACTTTAATTCGGTGCATATTCTGCTTTGTGAAGTTTCGGCTCCATATGTGAGAATGGCTAGAACACACTGGTCATATGTCTTGGTTTTTAGACATTGCGGAATCTTTGATTTGAAAACATCGGCAAGATTCCCGAAAGCAGCCCAACCAAGCTGAATCCGCCTCATGATCTCCTTTACCTGGGCTTCTCGGTGAAAAGATAAACAATGTCCATGGTAGATATACTCATCGACAACTTCTATCGGGCAATTACCGACAGTGATGTTCAGCATAGTCACCAGATGGTTAGCCATGACTTTTGTTTTGGACATGTTCATCTTGAGACCGACCTCCAGGGACGCTTCGTGCAAGTTTGCGAGCATACACTGAAGATCCGTGGCATTTTCTGCCAAGATGATGATGTCATCGGCAAAACGCAAGTGCGACATATAAACGCCGTTAATATTGACACCCTTCTCACTTCAGTCTAGAGTCTTACGTCTTCTAAGACGTTGGTGAAGAGCTTAGGCGAGATGGTGTCACCTTGGCGTACACCCCTGTTGATATTGACAGGGTTAGTAAGCTCATTTTTAGATAGTTTAGCTCTAGTTGTTACACTTGGAGGCCCATACTCCCATATTCCGTAAAGCCAGCAAATGCTTTATAAGGTCACAGTTTATCTCTATCTATAATAACTTTATCTCTCATTATTTTCTTGTTTCGAACATAAACAGTTTGTTCGGTGCTGCTGTTGAAGTGTTTTTGCACAGAGAGACGTTTTGTTCACTTTCTTAATTCAGCATAGATATAATGCCGTATCTACATAGTCATTACGTCACAAGCGACGCCATGATATTTTGGAGCGTTTCCGCGCGTATTTCAAATTGAATAGCAAAAAATATCATAAATTTGTAGGAAAACAATATTTTATTGTTGATTTTTTTTTTCGAAAATAGTAGCCTTCTACCTACTAGACATAATAGAAGGAAAATTCAAAATCTGTCATCATGCCTATTATTGTAAGTCCCTTACAAAATATTAGTGAATTCAAGTTTTTAAATTGTTTTTTTTTTCACTTTTCACACAAACTCGAAACTTGCTACGACAAATTTTTATGAACAGTAAAAAAAAAAATTTGACTTTTAGAATTTTTTGGTATTTTTCAAAAGTCAGTAACCTCTAACAGAGAAATTTCCCTCCAACATTCGGAATTTAGGACATCAGAAGGGGATTTTGTTTCATATTGAATATCATGCTTCATATGAATCACTAATTAACTATTCCCAAGAACTCTATCTTAGTTAACACTTGAACTAATGCATTGTTCCCAATAGTTCCCACCTCTTGGGTCGTTGCCGGTAACGATCCCACGATAATTCCCACTTCTGGGATCGTTCCCGGGAACGGCACATCGCTAGGTACAGGTCAGTTAAAGTAAAGCTGGCACGTTCAACACATTTGTTTACACGTTGCGCTTGTGTAGTGTCTGTGAATAAACGCGCGGCGTGACGTGTACTGCATGCGCATCATGTAAAGTCTGCCCGTCTCTCTTGCGCGCGGTCTAGCTTATGAGTGTGAAGGAGACAGTAAAGTTATAGTTTTACTTTTGCTACTGTTTATAAATACAGCGTATTTTTTTTTATGTTCAACCGTATATGTGCGTTTCAATGAGGGATTTTTCTGACAGCTAAGAAAAGTAGTTCCAAATGAGCCGTTTTCAGAAGAAATATTTTGTACAGATGCTTCCTTCTCCAATATTTTGCTGCAGTCCATAAAAAGGTTGTCTAGAAGAGATCACTTTTAGTGATAAGGCCGCCGCCTGTACTCTTAGATTACTAAATACCTGTGTAATTTCCTTTTTTATGTACAATAAAGTGTTCTCTATCTCTATCTATCTAAAAAAAACGAATGGCTGTCAAAGGAATGCAATTTTTGACCTCAGCCCAATAGCCATGTGTGATACATAATCAAATAGGTCTCAGCGAGCTGAATAATTGTATTGAAAAAAATCTAACATTTTCACTACAATATAACTCCGAAAGGACAAACATTTGGCTGTTGGCGTCATAGTAACTTTTATTCAGCTCGCTAAGACCTATTCGATGATATATCACACATGGCTATTTGGCTGAGGTCAAAAATTGCATTCCTTTGACTATGACCTTTCCTTTGACCTTTACTATGACGCCAACAGCCAAATGTTCCTTTCGGAGTTAGGTATATTGTATTGAAAAAAAAACTAACATTTGGCTGTTGGCGTCATAGTAACATTAAAAAGGTGGATCAATGGTCACATAAAACTATTTTGTGACCATTGATCCACCTTATTTTTAATACTTTTCGCTCGAATTTGCTAAAAATATATTATAACAAGTAACACATATATATATATATTTGTATTTATTTATCTACAACGCACCCATCTTACTAAAACATAACTCTAGTCTACACTTAAACTAGAGTCGCGTTTTGAATCAAAATCATTTATTTTTAAACATACTGTATAGTGAAATTGCATAAGTGTGAGTACTGTGAACGCGCCAGCTTTAGATAACTTTACTGACCTGTATGTACATTACAACAAAAAAAGTTGCTGCACACACAATGTCAGCCAGCCAGGCCAAGATCTTCGCAGGCTACCACTGTGTAACTAGTCATCGGTAGACCCATACTCTACATAATACCTATTACTAATTGAATACGAAAAGGCGCAGCGCATGCATTTTCATTCCTTTTCGACACTCATTTAACTTTGAAGCCAGTGTTACAGTTACGGAACTAAAAACGCAGAGGAATTAAAACCATTCAAAAATATTGCTCAAATTGTTATCCATCCATTCTCATCTTTTGTTTAGCAATTTTGTGTGCAGTTTTATGAAAAAAAAAATAGGTAGTTAGGTACCTATAAAGTAGCATTATTCATGTTTATAAAGCGATTGCACCTCGAGTCCATAATCCCTATTGCTAATCAACCTTAGTAATTTGACCTAAATGGTAGATCATCTAGAAGTTTCCTCCAGGGCCGTAGGGCTCTCGAGATGACATCACATTTCTTTAGCATAGAAAGATTAGTTACCTAAGGTATATCTAAGATTAGTAGAAAAATACGTGATCCTATTGACAGACAGATGTTTAAGTATCTGTCTGTCGTAGCCATATCATAGAATAGGGAATGGATGAAAATATCAGAAGTGCTTGATATTTTTTTTGGTGATAGGAATAACCTTCCTTAGCGCGAGAAAAAAGTTTCAATTTTTTTGGCTTCGGACTAAGGAATATGTCTGATATGCCGTACTAAGCCCAGAACTACGAATGGGAAAATATCAAGTATATTTAAAAATTAACTACGGGGCCAAAAAAATTGAAACTTTTTTCCCGCGTTAAGGAAGGTTATTCCTATCACCAAAAAAAATATCAAGCACTTCTGATATTTTCATCCATTCCCTATTGGCCATATCATGATGTGGTTAGCCATATCACGAAATGTGTCCTTTTCATGAAAAGGCCGAGTCAAACTGGCCGTATCATGAAATGGCTTAGCCAGATCAATGAGCTACCGACGTTTGACGATTTGAATAGCGAAATGCAGGACTATTTCATGATGCGGCCAAACATTAGCGGCCATATCGTATAATACTTCCATTATCCACCGTTAGAGGCGCTGATGTTAGTTTGTTGTGTATTTCTACCATGGAGGCGACATAAAATATTTCTAGTGACGGCAATATTCCCGCAAATACTGTGCAAAATGAGGAAAGTAGGGCAGCAAAACGTTTGTACGACCATAAGCTACGTGAGTTTTATCAAAGCCACTCGAAAAACGAACATAACGTGAAAAAACCCTGGACCGCCGAACGGATTTTGCAGGTTAGTATTTTGATATTCAAATAGCATGATTTATCACTTTCCTTTTGAATTCAAAGCGATATGATTAACTTGTTTAATAACCAAAATAACTCATATTGAATGAACACCGGTAACTTATTAGCGTATTTTTGTTTTTAGGTTATCCAACAAGGAGGGTAGGGTGACCAAGCAGCCGGCGGATTATTATTACATGTCAAAGTATTGGATTGTGGCGAGTAAATCTTAATATTCAAGAAAAAAACCATTGCTGAACCAACTATTTGCATAGTAGGTACCAATAGAAAAATATTATGAAATTCTAACCGAAGTTCATAATAATCATTGCACCGCATTGTATTTTACGAGTGATAAAATATAAGCTTTTGCTTCTTTTATTGGTATTTTATTCAACCTATAAGGTTCAAATGCACCAAAACACTAAATACGTTAGGCATCTTCAATCTATTTTTCAGCTCAATGCAGTAAATATGTCAAACTTAAATCAGGTTGGTGCATGGGAAAGTCATGGGTACCCTACATTATGATATGGCAAAACGAAGATTGCCATATCGTCAAACGTTGATGCTTAAACGATACGGCCAGTTTGACTTGGCCTTTTCATGAAAAGGACACATTTCATGAAATGGCTAACCACATCATGATATGGCACAATCTACGATATGGCTACGACATGTCCATAAATCGAATCCATGAATCGCTCGTAGCCTGGGCTGCCTGAGTGATCTTAAACGATCACTAAGGTTAAGCAACATACGGCGCGTTCAGTCCATGGATGGGTCACCGTCTATGACTAACGCTAGTGGCATTTTTTCCGAGCGATTCCGTGCTTCGCAAGGTACGTTAAGCAGTTGGTGCCGGCTGCCGTCGATAGATGGCAGTCGTTAAGCCAAGTCAGAGGCCTTTAGGGGCGGCTTGAAAACTTCTGACTGTAAGACCAGCCACTAGTCTTACAAGCCTCCACCAATCCGGACTTGGCCCCCGTGGTGGAATATGGCCTATACCTTCCTCAGGGAAGAGACCCGTGCCCCTCGGTGGGGACATAATGGGTTGATGATGATGATGAATGATGTCCATAGCACCTACTATCTACAGCATATTACTGATTACAATCTATATTTTCGTTGCAAAGTAGGTATTCGTAAATCGATCGCAGCGATAGTAAAATAAAGGTTGAAGTGCAGCAGACTTTAAAGTGGCTACAAACGCAATACTTTCACGAGTAGATGAAGTAGGTATACCTAACTAAGCAGATGAAATACACTCTCACGTCAATGACGTCCATCAACCTTTACTTTGTTTGAAGAATTGTTGAGGTGTTCGAGGGAATCAATAAGTTTCATTACATTGTAGTGCAAGCGGATGCGCGTGGTTCACTATATCTGTTTCTCCGGGAGAAAAGGATTGTCCTACCCTGTAGAGTAGGTACGGTTTGGTTAGGTTATGGAGGTTATGGGAGTTAAGTTTTAGTATTATCTATCTCTATCCTTGGTTGAAATTTTAAAAGATCACACTGCACTCAAGTGTAGGTATCTCAAGATAATTAGGAAATAAGACAATACACTTAATTGTACAATAACATGTTTTGCGAACATGCACTTATCATTATTTTCTTATTTAAACTTCATTCATACGAATATACTGTAATACAGTCGACATTATATTATACACATAAAATTCGACAACTCCATAGAGTGGAGAACCAACGTAGTGGCGGCCATGAGCACAAATCACATTACGACTGGAGTAGACGATCGATAGAGCAAAGCAATCACCTATATGCTGCCTATACAATGTTCTACTATTATATCAGCTAAGACAATGATATTTCCTTGTGTTGTGATTGTGATCTGTGAATCACAGCAAATTATCCTAATCTGCATTCATTGACTAATCAAACACCTTGCTTTGCAGCAGGAAGTGATAATGTTCATATTGTCTACCTATATAACAATAATTCTACCAAAAGGTTCATTTATCGGATTTTGATATTGTTTATACAATAATTAGATAAGTACTGAAAAGGGTTTTGCGTGCAGTCGATGTCAAGCAGATTAACGTTACGTCAACCTATGAGAGCACGGTACTAAATACAGTAATGTTGAAGAAATGAATTATTATGCGAAAACTGGATTATTTGTGAGGGGTGCCAACTGGCCTTAGATAATATTACGAAAATTGTTTTATTATTATTTACATGTAGAGAAATTCTTCTTCAGGTAGGCGTTATCTTAGGATATTTTCTAAAAGTTAGGTATGTACATCATTTTGTGAAGCGTTCTGTAATGTGCAATATGATTTATTTTATTTTCAATTTAATCTCTAATATATAATATAGAATATTCGTGCCACCATTCGCCGTGTTAGTGCGCATACTCCTCCGAAACGGCTTGACCGATTTTAATGAAATTTTATACGTATATTCGGTATGTCAGAGAATAGGTTGTTAGCTACCTATTTTTCATATGGAGAAAAAACACGATTGCTCGGTCGGATGATGCATTTTTATGACAAAATACTATACTTGGTTGAAACACTTTACTTATTGCGTAAAAATAATTACTAATAATTAATATTCGCGATTAGACCCGATTTATTTAGCGCCAAATGTATACTGTAGAACTGAGGTGTTGAGCATACCTTACCTACTTAATAAACGTACCATGTAGAAGCAGAAACAAATGCTTAGCAAGTAAAGGTCCGAACTATGTAACTGTTACACCTATATACCTATATGTAATTAGTGAAAATGGATCGCATAGCTAAATAAAAATATTTCGCTTAGTGCATGTACCCAGCATGTACTACCGAAAATATTCGCGTTACATAAGAAGTAGCTACCAAGGTAGGAGTATAGCCCAAACCCAATAGGCTACGGCGTCCCACATTTGGAAAATCAATAGCGAGTCGCGCCGGCCCGCTGCAGCCCGTACAGCTGATCCCATCGATTTTACCAAGTACAGTCGACTCTTACCAGTAATAGGCGATTTTCTCTCCGTGGCCGTTCCTCACGTTGCGGTCCAGCAGGTTGAAGCAGATGTTGGTCACCGCGCCCTCCATCCACTTCGTGAAGATCTTCCCCTTATTTATATCGAAGTTGTATGAGACTATGTCGCCGCTGGCCGCCGTCTGCCAGTGGAATTCCTTCGCTATTTCCGACCAGAAGCCATCAGGGTCCTCCAGCGACTTGGCGTGCATCTGCTTGTACTTATCAAACGAAGGCAGGCGCGACCTCTCGGCGACATGGTCGCTCGGCTGGTAGACTCGCGACATCGCGGTTTTCGCTCGTATTTTTTATCGCGGCTCGATGTGTCGTCCGCGTGCGAATCGCGGCCGAGTTAGACTGGCTGGCTCGTATTCGCGGTCTCGCTCGGGCGGTGATGCCGGGTGACCCCACGCGTGCGGCGCGCGTGCGTACCGCGGGATTGCCGCGTATCTGCGGCTGCGATGTTACGATATCCTCTCTTCTTAGATTAGGAATGTCATGGGTTATTGAAGATACCTCACGCAGCGAACACGCGGCCCAAAAGTTTAATTCAGTTAGCAGGACTAAATATGGTACCTACTTTCTTTTATCGTTCCTTTGAACTGGCTACGTTAAGGTAGGATCTATCTTATCAGCATCTACGGCTTAAGTTCAATACAACACCAGTTAGGCATTCTGTGCCTTTCCTTTGAGTTCTGTGTGAAAAAGCCGATGTAGTATTTTCAGGTTTCCTTCTTTCAGAGATAAACACACGACTCGCAAGACTTCGTCATTGCTATTACTTTCATCAGGCATTAACGATGCAATCAATAGTTATTGCTTATTTTGCTAACCGTAATCTAGATGGTCTTCTATGGAATAAAACAAATTCCACATAGGTGTTTTGCTCTAAAAACCATTTTATCTTTAATAAACACAGTTGTAATGTAAAAGATTTGATTGATTTCATTCACCTGAGATAAAAAAATATAACGCATGACGTTTGTTTTTCTAATCTGTGGCATTGTTTAACGTCCACACATTCTGGTGAAGTGCTAGATACGGCTGTCATGGATGTATGTATGTAACATCCTTGACGGCTGTATACCGTAGCCGTCATGTAGCCGTAGAGTTAACTCTCTGAGATAGCTACGACCGTAATGGACCGTAGGCACCGTAGCACTGTAAATAATAAATAACTAGACGAAAACCCGGCTTCGCTCGGGGAAAATGTAGACGCAAAATAATATTCCACTATGTTTTTTTATATGGTGTCGCCTCTGTATTTATCAACCACCAGTAGATATAAATATCTTAATACATTCAGATACATAAGCTCACACCAGTATCCCAGAGGGATAGGCAGAGACCACGGACTGTCACCTGCCACTATCCTGACAAATCACTTTCGCTTCATCGACATCCATTAGTCGTTGCATGTACCCACATCGGTTTCGGGTACTTTTCATCTTGCCCTTTGCTAATACATCCCCTATTTGGTCGAAGTATGTCCAACTGGGGCGTCCCTTACCGGCCCTTCCACTCACATTCGCCCGATATATTTGCTTTGTCAGTCTTTCTTCGTTCATCCTCTCCACATCTCCAAACCAACGCAACATTCCTTTATCCAATTCTAGTCACTCACTACATCCTCTTTCTCTACATCCTCGGTTTATTGCGTATTCTGTCATTCAAAGTAACACCACACATATTTTTTAAGGATCTCATTTGTACTGCACTAATCCTACTTTCATGATTCTTCTGACTTCTGCCATACCCAAATCTCGCTACCATGCTTACATCAGTATTGGAACCAGCACACTATTACGGATAGCCAATCTTGCTCTTTTGGACATGTTCTGGCTACTCACGAAGGAATGCAAGGCGAAAATCGGATACTTATTATAACTTTGTCATGGGTACCTCATCACAAATTACTAAATGAGCTTCCTTCATAAACTTAACAGCATTGAATTTAGTTAACAGCTAGTGAATCTAATGACGTATGAGACGTAGAATCCACTTGGCTAATCAACTAAAAACAGCTCCCTCTCTTTGGCTTTACAGCTTTTAGTTTTGTATTGACCACATGTTTTTCTTCATCATTTTAATTTTTGGTATTTTTCTTATCTATATAGTGGCTTTTTCATTTCAATAAGTTTATTGGTAAAGTCCGTTCGCTTAGATAGTGTCGGTACACACGAAGGCAATCTTGGTTTTAGTAAAAAATATTTATTTCAAAAGTACAACTTAGACGGAAAAAATACTTTAAATAAAAAAAAAACATGGTAAGTATACAATATAAATAATGAAGCACAAAATAAAACACTACTCTTTTTCACTCGAAGTGTCCTCAAAATATTCATCTCCACCGGTATTTAGTATAGGTACCTACCTAAGTGATGCAGGATCGTCTCGTTATAAGGGTGATTCTCAGAACTGCATAATTTCTTTGCCGCATTTTTTTCATATTAAATCAATAAAAAGTAATATTGTAGTAGATGTCACCAAAAACTACAAATACGTTACAGTACAATCTTCAGGGACCAATAAACCTACAATATGTTACTTTTATTGAGTTAATATGAAAAAAAATGCGCCAAAGAAATTACGCAATTTGAGTCATTTTTTGAGAATCACCCATAAATCCATTCTAAAATACTGATTGATTTAATAATAATAATACTTTATACAGAAAAAAGAATTTACATGTAAATTGGCTTACGCTAAGTGGTACAAGAGTTTTACTTCTTTACTTTCTAACTTCTTACTAAGAGTTTTACTATTTACTTCTTTAATTGCGTGATCTACATAATAGTAGAATTAGACGAGCTGCGAGCCAAATTCACTGGCGTGTTTGCGCCGCGTCGGCTTCCTTTAATTTCTTTTGAAATGAAAAGCCGCCATGTACCGAGGCGGTAAATATCAAAGTGACACTATGATAGCGAACAGACTTTACCTAACTAAGCAAAACAATAAAGATCAATTTATGACTTTGATTTCCTTTTTCAATTATTTTTCAGACCCTTCCAAAACTCAATGTCAAATTATTGTCTTCCCTCCCGCCCTCAGAAGAAGGACCTTCTTCTGAGCTCCCGCCAATGAAAAACACCACAGATTACTTACTACACCTTCTCAGTTGGCACAGATTATAATAACCTTTTTGGATGCCACGGTATTCCACACACCATGAAGTTAACAAATTAGATCAAAGGGCCGGTTTAGATTATCTTAGTGTTTAGGAGAGTGCTTTACTCTACACTCTGTTGCAACATTATGCTGAATCGGGCACATTTTGGGGGCTCAACCTTTAACGACCTCTGTGGCGTAGTGGTTAGCGCATCTGACTACCATGCGAGTGGTCCCGGGTTCGAATGCCGGCTGGGGACAAAAAAAAAAATCCCAGGTCTTGGATGTTTACATGTTTGTGACGTCGCTGTTTCTGGTTCCCACGACACAGGGTATCCTAGTGTGGGGCCAGAAGCAATGTATGTGCCTGTATGTAAATGTAAATATGTAAATGTAAATTATTATTTTTATGTTGTACAGTTTATTTATTTTTACGCTTTTTATGCTTTCTGTGTTACTTTTTTATTATTGTACGCATTCTGTGTGTGTGTGTTTTTTTGTTTTGTTTTGAGTATCAAATAAATAAATTTTCTTTCTTTCTTTCCGTCTTTCTTTCTTTCTTTCTTTCTTTCCGATATACGAATTTTCCGCCCATATGTTGTCGACTCAGATCAACTATTTTTTTACGCTCTTTCATTTGGTGTGCATATCGTTCGAGTCTACCGTAGACCCGAACGAAATTATTAATACAGTGTGTCCCTGGATAAAGTGCAATCCCGAAAGGGGATGAAACTAGACCATGAATCATTGACTAGAAAAATATAAAAAAAAATTATAAAAAAATATGTAGGATTTATTGGTATTTTAAGATTTTCATGTTTCATTAAGGACTCTATTTACAAAAGTATTGATTTCTTCCAAAATAATGGGTCTATTTCTTTGAAATAAAAAAAAACAGTATGCCTAATACCTGGCGATGACCATGAAATAATAAATAGTCCGCAAAAAAGTAACTATCTTGGGTAAAAAAATGTATTTTTATGAAAAAAATGATTTTTTTAGACGTTTATTTTAAAAAACTTCAAATTACTAAAAAAATGTGCCCTATAACTATGTAATTTTATAGCTTACTTTTATTCTTTACCATTTTAGCTTGCAAATAAAAAAAAAACAATGTTCTAACTAAAAAATTGCCTAGGTAGAAGTTATTTACATTTTAGTAGGTAATAAAAGTCAGACTTTAATCACAATAACTTTATTAATAAAATTATCCGTAATTTACAATTTTGCATTTTTATTTAATGCATTAAATGTTCAAAATGGCCTCCTCGATTTCGCAAGCACATTACTGCACGAATATTAATTTGGTTAGTGGCTCTGCGAATCATTCGTGGATCATTTTTAATGTCATTTGCGCACTGAATTATTCGGTCGTGCAACTGTGCCTCGGTATTTATTGGCGTGCTGTATACTCTTTGCTTCATGACACCCCATAAAAAATAATCTAGGGGTGTCAGATCAGGTGAACGCGCTGGCCAGCTTACTGGCCCTCCTCGGCCAATCCACCGGTTCGGGTAATTTTCGTTCAAAAATCGCCGCACCTCCCGCCCATAATGTGCAGGACATCCATCCATTTGGAGATACATACGCCCACGCCGTCTCGTAGCCAGGGGAACATCTTCCATCAACATGGGTAAATTTTGTAGTAATTCTAAAAAACGTTCAGCATTTAGGGTTCTGGGTAAAATGACTGGACCAATTAAAATGTCGTCGATTAAGACTGCCCATACGTTTATTGAAAATTTTACTTGAAAAGTAGATGCCCGCTTCAATCGTGGATTTTCGTGAGACCACTGGTGCAAATTTCTGCAGTTTGTAATGCCGTCTCGGGTAAATGTCGCTTCGTCCATCCAAAAAATGCGTTTGGGAAAATTTGGGTCAGCTCTAATTTTTCTTAGAATCCACGTCGACATTACGCATCTTGGACGATTATCTACATTTTCGTGTAAATGTTGTACTCGTTGGTAATAGAAAGGATGCAATCCCTCCTTTTTCAAAATTCGCCAGACAGACGTCTTCGATATGCCATGACGCAACGCTAATCGTCTTATGCTTGTTGTAGGGTCAGCAAACAGATCGTTTAAAATGGCCTCTTCTATCGCATTGTCAATAACGACAGCTGGTTGCTCACGGCGATCTCGTGCCAAACCAAGTCCAATGTTGGAAAGCCTCCTATGAATCTCTTGAAAATTTCGAGCTGAGGGTATGAGTCTGCCCGGGAAAGCATTTATGTATGCAGTCCGAGCGACTGTTGTGCGACCATGTGACATGCCATAATAATAATGCATGTCGGCTATTTCTCGAGGTGAGAACTCTGTCAATCGCGGCATTTCGCCAACACTTAACAGCAGAACAGGAACAGTCCAAACGTAACGAACAGTAGAAAACGTAACAGTCAACAATGTAACAAAAACTTAATAACAAATCATCGAGAACACAATGCGAGAACGAGAACAGTAGTAGCAGCGGCGAGAATATCGGAGCGACTGTGTAAGTCCTGTTTCGAACCCCCTGCCTCCCCTCCCCTCGCCTTCCCTCTACCTGAGTGTAGAACAAAAGGACTGCGACTGCCGAAGGGCACAGAGTAGGACGGAAACAATGGAAAAAACTGTCTCTACCTGCACGGTAACACGATTAGGCTCCACTTTAAAAGTTCGTAGATAGCGTGTTTTTTTAGTTAGAACATTGTTTTTTTTTATTTGGAAGCTAAAATGGTAAAGAATAAAAGAAAGTTATAAAATTACATAGTTATAGGGCACATTTTTTTAGTAATTTGAAGTTTTTTAAAATAAACGTCTAAAAAAATCATTTGTTTCATAAAAATACATTTTTTTACCCAAGATAGTTACTTTTTTGCGGACTATTTATTATTTCATGGTCATCGCCAGGTATTAGGCATACTGTTTTTTTTTATTTCAAAGAAATAGACCCATTATTTTGGAAGAAATCAATACTTTTGTACATAGAGTCCTTAATGAAACATGAAAATCTTAAAATACCAATAAATCCTACAATAATTTTTTATAATTTTTTTTAATATTTTTCTAGTCAATGATTCATGGTCTAGTTTCATCCCTTTTGCACTTTATCCAGGGACACACTGTATAGAAGATTAAGCATAGAGGCGTCTCTACGACCTCCCTTTGAGTAAAGCTACTGGTTCTAGGTAGGTACCTAGGTACTCTATTTACGCATAGAGGTAATTATGTATTTGCATGTTCTATTTCCAACGTTGAAATTGATTTTTTTTATACTTACCATCTTTATTTTTTACAGGACCACCATTACAGGATCATCAATGAGATATAGCTTGACGTCGTGAATTCACAGAATAAACAGGTATCTGAAAAAGAAAACCCGTTTGCTAAGCATTATCATTGAATACCTGTGGCATTATTTTACTATAATATTAGGCATTGTTGTTTTATACAGCGTGTCCCAAAAATGACACGTCACAGTGACACTGAAGATATACCTGCTCAAGAGGCGTCGAACCAACCTAACATGACCTCAGTAAAAGTGGCACGGTTTTTGAGATATGGCCAATTTAAACTTGTTCGGATATTCGGAATCGGATAAATATACCGACCGGCCAAATACATTACACGCGTATCGGGCTCCATGTCTGTCGGGTAATAAAAATAGTTTGACACCTAGCTTATCCCGCGTTGCCAGATACCTACACCGCTTTTCCTCATCCTTTTTCCGCTTTAAACATTTGCGGTTCCGCTTTTTTCAAATCTGCTTGAATTGCAGGATTAAAAAAGATAAAAACAACTTATTTAAACACAAAGTACCTATTTACAAAACTAAAACTGATAATAATAAAAAAAACTAAACTAAAGCTAATTTAAATAAAATATTGGAGCCAGATCGCTGTCGGCCGGTAGAGTTCCGAGAATTTTAAAAATTTGCATTTCGATTCTTATTCTAAAAATAATTTACTTTATGTTTGACTGCTGGATATAAAGACTATGTAGGTACTAAGACTATGTTGTATTACGTTTAGTATCTGTTGCTGCCAGGGCGGGGAGAACAAATTACCAAAATAGGTAGATATAAACGTCCCTGCTTTTTTTTTTTTAATCTTCTTTATCTGCTAATAGCAGAATAGGCAAGGACTTTCGTCCGTGCAGCCAGAAAACGTCCCTGCATTAGAATGAGCCGTTTTCAGAAGAACTAAAAAAAAATAATATTACGGCTGTCAAAAGAATGCAATTTTAGACCTCAGCCCAATAGCCATGTGTGATACATCTTAAAATAGGTCTCAGCGAGCTGAACAATAGTTACTATGACGCCAACAGTCAAATGTTTGTCCTTCCGGATTTATATTGTAATGAAAAAAAACTAAAATTTTCAATAAAATATAACTCCGAAACGACAAACATTTGGCTGTTGGCGTCATAGTAACTTTTGTTCAGCTCGTTGAGACCTATTTAATGATGTATCACACATGGCTATTGGGCTGAGGTCCAAAATTACATTACTTTGACAGCCGTAATATTTTTTTTTTTTAGCTCTTCTGAAAACGGCTCATTGAATAGATTCTCCCCATCTGGCAACACCCCAGCTGTCAGCTCGCTGTCAGATAGGTAAGAGGTGATTCTGTTTTCAGTGAGAAAATAATGTAAATGCTCAGAATAAGATGACTCTGTCTGAGTGTAAATTAATATTCTGAAGAATTATCAGTAAAACTTTGTAATACCCGTCGCCATTTGAACCAAAAATGAGCATTAACCTGTAATATCTCGCTATGTTATTCCAATTATTGTTATTAGAATAATTATTTTGTAACTATGCTTGTTATTCTAGGGAAAACTTTCGTACTAAATTACAGAATAGAAAGAAGTATTATTTACGTTAGACTGGATGCAGAATAGTTACTTAATACTGTGTGTTATAAGTGGTGGTCAACAAGGAGAGTCCGAAGCCTTGCTTGAGACAGAATGGTTGTTATTCGATGGAGATTCAATTGCAGAGACATTTTCAACCGGTTACGGTAAGCTTTAAAATAATTTTATGTCATTATTCCTTTATATCCTTTAGCACACAATATTTGACCCATATGTGACTATATCAAGGGTACTTTGTTACTCTTACAATAGATCACAGACATGTGAATACTTTTTCAGCAATCTTCGTTTAGTTAAATTACAGGGATTGTCTGGCGAGTTTGGGGGGCCCGGGGGGTAAAGAGGTTAGGAGCGGGTGGAGATAAACATAAACATTTACATACAGTACAGGCACAAACTTTGTTTCTGGCCCCACTCTCTACCCCACCCTGTAAGGGAACTAGAAACAGCAACGTCACAAACATGCAAACATTTAAAACCCGAGGTTTTTTTTCTCCCAGCCGGGATTCGAACTCGGGACTCGGGACCTCTCCCATTGTAGGCAGATGCGCTAACCGCTACCCCACAGAGGTTGTTGTTGCAGATGTCTGTCCGTGATTTTTTTATTATTTACTCCCGCGAGGTCAGTGACCTAAAATGGAACTTAGAGCCCTGACTCGTTATTGCCAGCTACATATTCAAGCAGTTCACATTAACAAATATGGTACCCAACTCACTTGGCGCCGGTCTGGCAACATCACATTTTTACATTTAATGCCTGGATACACAGCTTGTGACATCGCTATGGCGTCCCAGTGGGGCATGGCTCTTAGTCTCTGCAAAGTACAGTAGCAACCCTTCTCTGCCTTGCGCTACCTCCAACTATTTACCCAGTAGGTAGGTACTAGGTAGGTATACCAACTAATCTATTATACAGGGTGGCCGGGGGATTGACGTCAAAAAAAAAAAATTACGTCCCTCTTGTCATGGGGTATCCGAATCACCCCCATGTATGTTCCGCGATTTCTCATAGTTTCGGAGTTATGATTTTTTTTCTGAATTTTCATGAATATTCGCCTTATCAATTTTGAAAATTTCTAAAAAAAAAACTAGAAACTTTTTTCAATTACTTTTTTTTGTAACTGAATCTTCACAAGTTGTTCTTCTATGTATAAAATAATCAGCTTCGTAACTTTGATAAAAGTTATTAAAGTGTTGGTCTAAAGTCAAAAATTTACGTTCGGTAAATTATGACTTGAATTTTCAAAAATAAATTAAAAATCCAAACAGATGTTTTAATGGTTTCTTAGTTAGCCTCAGAAATGCGCAAGACTCTCAGATTTCATAATCATTAAAAAAAAGTACTGCTTAACGAGCTACTTTGTGTACATTCGGCCTTCGAAGACAGCGAGGTGAAGAATTATTAAAATACACAATTTTTTTTTTCTGCCATTTCGTCTTTTCTTAGTTTATTAATGAACGAGTCGTCATCATCATGATGAATAAAAGTTGTTTTGTCAATAAAACACAGATTAAAATGTAAAAAAAATGTTTATTATAATAGGTTTTCAAAGTTGCCACCTCCAACAGCAATACACATTCTACACCTACGTAGGAAATTATCTTTTAATCGTCTAAAAGCTGCTCTGTTTTCCTTTACAACACGTTCGGCTTCTGTTAATTTCTGCCTCAGCTCTTGTTCACTCCCACTTTCTCTGGCGTATGCTATTTCCTTAAAATAGCCCCAAATAAAAAAATCCATGGGGTTGAGGTCAGGTGAGCGTGGAGGCCACGATATTGGTCCGCCGCGTCCGATCCATCTATTGGGGTACGCCTCATTTAAATAATTTCGGACTTGCGTTGCGTAGTGACATGGAGCGCTGTCATTTTGAAGAACCATGGTTCGTCTTAGTTCAATATTCACGTCTTCTAGCAACAATGGAAGTTCATGTTCCAGAAAGTGTCGGTATCTATCTCCATTTAATCTGGACGGCAATTAAAATGGACCAATCAGTTCGCCATTGAGAATACCAGACCACAAGTTAACGCTGAAACGATGTTGAAACGTCGACGCTCTCATTTCGTGTGGATTTTCAACCGCCCACGTGTGGTAATTATGAATATTGAAAATTCCAGTGCGCTCAAAACGTGACTCATCTGACCATAAAACTTTATTGAAAAATCCAGGATCTTGTTGTTCTTTTTGTAGCATTGTGTGGCAGAAATCAATGCGCAATTGGTAGTCTGTAGGCAGTAAAGCTTGGACTCGTCGGATATGGAACGCATGATATCCTTCATCGTGAAGTATGTCTTGGATAGAAGTTCTTGGGATGTTCAGAGTGCGAGCCATAGCTCTGGTACTCGTGGAAGGATTTCGTTGAACTTCTTCGAGCACAACTTCTCTGCGATCCGGGTCAACTCTAGGGATTCCTTCCCTATCGCCTCGTTGGCCAGGAATGCGGCCTGCCATTAAGGTATTGTGCGTGTTAATAAAAACGCGATGGTCGGGATAATGCTCAGGTTGCGGCCCACCACGACGTTGAAGTTGTTCGCGATACAGTCGCGCTGCTTCAATGCCGTTTCCTTGTGCAACTCCATAAAAATAGTGCATTTCTGCGTATTCACTTAACGTGTAACTCATCTTTTACACTTCCAAGTAAACAAAGTCCAAATCAGTATGCAAGACACAGTCCAATTAACGAGCAAAGTAGTCAAATAAGTAGGCAGCGGAATCCGCGGACAAAGCGAGACAGTGAGGTAAAACAAAATGAAGACACGTGTAGCAGTAAACACAAAGTGAGAACGACTGAGGTACAAACTTGTTTTGTGTTCGCTTCTGCTGCGCTGCCCCTCTCACTCTTACCGCTGAGAGTGAGAGAGATAGCAATTGTTCGGCGGCCTCCTATCCTCAAAGACTATTGTTATTACAGGTAAAAAGTTGCGTCTGCATTTACAACCCATGACCCACGAGAACGGACCGCGCAAAATTAATTACTGTAAAACGGAAAATGCCTCCAAATTTTTTAATCTGTGTTTTATTGACAAAACCACTTTTATTCATCATGATGATGACGACTCGTTCATTAATAACCTAAGAAAAGACGAAATGGCAGAAAAAAAAATTATAATTTTAATAATTCTTCACCTCGCTGTCTTCGAAGGCCGAATGTACACAAAGTAGCTCGTTAAGCAGTACTTTTTTTTAATGATTATGAAATCTGAGAGTCTTGCGCATTTCTGAGGCTAACTAAGAACCCATTAAAACATGTTTGGATTTTTAATTTATTTTTGAAAATTCAAGTCATAATTTACCGAACGTAAATTTTTGACTTTAGACCAACACTTTAATAACTTTTATGAAAGTTACGAAGCTGATTATTTTATGCATAGAAGAACAACTTGTGAAGATTCAGTTACAAAAAAAAGTAATTGAAAAAAGTTTCTAGTTTTTTTTTTTAGAAATTTTCAAAATTGATAAGGCGAAAATTCATAAAAATTCAGAAAAAAAATCATAACTCCGAAACTATGAAAAATCGCGGAACATACATGGGGGTGATTCGGATACCCCATGACACGAGGGACCTAATTTTTTTTTTGACGTATTTCCCCCGGCCACCCTGTATATGCTTACTGTGATTTGTGGATAGCTAATCAGAGTTTTTACTGTCTTTTTCTTCACTACAGAACCCACAGCAAGGCTACATTATTCAACACACGGAATGTAAATTACATTGAACCACTCCATGCAAGCAAGTCCCACTCCACTATACCATGATGACGACCGACTGACGACCTATGACCCAAAATATGACCATGCTCTTTGCAGTACGATTCACTCTCTCTTTCTATGTATGTTACTGAATACCTGACCGTGACTTTAAAAATCTTGGTTTTAGTGGCAACATATTGTGGAATTTTGAACAAGCATACCTCACAGTCCGAGCTCTTACATACAATGACCATCTGAACCAGGCATACGTCATTGACTTCATCCTGGATCCCATCTTCTGGTTCGTTGACCACTTCGCAGGCTACTTGGGGAGAGTAAGTCAACAAGTTTTTATTATGTCTAAATTGGTTATTGAACCTAAGCACTTCCACACCATGGGACTGACTGAGAGCCCTCTTTGAAAATGACACACCCACCCATGTGGGTATTTGCCAGAAATTCACCATCAGAAAGCTGGCTTTCAGGAAAGAGATTGGCTAGCTGGATTGATCTAACAGCCCTGCTATGCACAGAAACAGATGCTATGCTTACATGTTACCAGAATAAAGTATATTCACTTGCAACCCCCCCCTAGTACATCACATGACATTAACTGACATGGCGGCGCAAAAAAAAATTACCGGGTTGCCTAAATATCAAATTATTATCTAACCAATGTACGGATTTGTTTGAACCAAAATAATTATACTTTAGAATAACCAATTTACTAAACAATAACAATGTTATCAAAATTCAGACACGCAAATCCTTACTTTCGGAGTACGAAAATATAACGCACTTATTATACTTTTTTGGGTCTGTTGCCTTTTGGGATAAACTTCTGTCTTTGTTGGGCGTTTGACGTTACCTAATGCGTGGAGACAAATCTGTCTCTGCTGCGAGTTGAAAGGTCAACTATAATTATTTATTAACGCTTCAATATAAACCCTTTTGTGTGGGATGGCGTAGAACGTCCAGGAGCGCTCGCCGGACCCACAATGTGAGGCAGATTGCGGGCAGTCTGGATTACAGGCTGACTGGATGGCCAAGCACAGAATTAAGTGGCGTGCCTTGTGGAGGCTTATGTCCAGGGGTGCAATTACGTAAGATTCCGCTGTATGGAGTTGTCGGATTTAGCCCTTTTGTTTTGGTATGTCACACCACCTCTCACTGTTACATTCTGGGACTTTATCCCATTAGGTATCTCATACTCCTACTACGAATTCATTCATTCATTCTTATTTTGGCTATTTCGAGTTGTCTAATGCTTAACCCGATAGAGTGGAAAGTTACGTAATATAAGGGCAGCAGTGGACTGGTATTGGCTGTTCGATTGACTGACGCTAATACCGGCGTCAGATATAGCTTCAAATATTTGAACACATCTTTGAAGACTTTGCAAAGCTTTGAAAACATATGTTACATATGTCTGCGCCAATAATGTGTTCAGAACACATATTGGCGCAACCTGCCAGACATACCTACTTCGCAAACACTTCTCTCCACAATATGCTGGTAGACAACAAACAAGATATTTCGTGGACGGAGTTAGCCTATATTAACAAGGCACGGAAAAAATATTTTTTATTCTGACCCACCCGTCATTCACAAAGTTTCTATTTTTATTCTTTTGGTTTTATGGATTTAAAAATTGATATTATGTACTAATATTTTTATTGTACATTATTCAAGGTCCCTGAATAAATAAATCAGGGGTATGTAAGGAGAGTAATAATAAAAAAAATAAAAAAAAAACAAATTCAAGGACGCACTCGTTGCTCCAGTCAAACAGTTTGAACAATCAAGCATGTATTGCATTCACACAACCGTTTCGCTCAACAACGGTCGCGCCGCGCGAGTGGACTTTGCGCAAGTGTGGCAGGCTCCGCAAACATTTGGTCACAGTCATCTTTGAACGCTTTGATGTGCGCTAAAAAACCGACACCGCATGGCAAAGCGCAAATGTTTCTTCAACACATATTTGAAGTCTCGCGCCACACATAGCAATCAAACATGACTGTGTTCATATTTGAAGCTATGTTTGGCGCCGGGGTAAGACGAGAATGCTCCTCTTCCAGGTGTTCGTGTTCTGCGTGTCAGTCCTGCTAGCCGCAGTCGTGTCGATCTCCTACTGGGTCGGCATCCCGTACTGGTGGGAGAGGAACCCCTACACGACCGCGCTCCTCGTCGTATCCGGCAACTGGATCCTGCTCAATGTCCTGTTTCATTACTACAAGGGCGTGGTGACCTCGCCGGGGCATCCGCCTCATGTGAGTCCTGTCTAACTATAATATAGTGGGAAGTTATTGTTACCTCCCTTTAGATTAATGAAGTAAATATTTGATCAACAATAAAAATGAGAAACTAAGTCATGCAATTGCGTAGCAATTATTTTTGTCAGTAGAATAAAGCTGATTACATGATCAAAGCCATAATTATACGCACAAACTTCAGTCGGACTTCGGAGTCGTTCGGAGTATTTAGTATGGAATTTTACAGTTAGATAATTTTAATAGTCCAGGATCTATATTACGCGCACCAAGCGCGATATAGATGCGTAATATAGATGCAGCCAAATTAATATTTGATCACCAACAAAATTCTGTTAAAAGTCGTTCGATCAGCATATTTGATTCAATTCAATTCAAATATTTTATTCATAGTCCAAACAGTGTTTACTTTATGAAAGTCAAAGTTGTTTGGTCAGTTTTTAAACCTATTCTAGTACAATAGGCTAATTGACCGATTTCTGAAAGCCATCTCACATTGTTTGTTGGTATTCATGGAGTCCTCAGAAAGTGGTCATTTTAAATTCTTTCGCGTATTCCTTTTAAACAAGGCAAACGAAAATTTACTTTTGAAATAAGTCGCCATAACTCTACGGCGGCGTCGCACAGGAATTATGACGTCACTTGCCAATAAACCAACCAATGAACGTAAGAAAGAATGAATGACAGACGCCATTTTTACGTGACGCTTTTTACAAATAATTATTGTGTTTTAGTTATAATGCCATAAAGCGGTTTTAGGACACATAATTTACACGAATACGTATAAATAATATGTTTTTTTCACACTGTCAAATAGCCGCTCACATAAATGATACCGTGATCTAATTAAACTACTACCCAACGAAAAAATAAATGTAATGTTTTATACTTTCAAATGCTTGAACCATTTCAGATGTGTGTCGTGTTACTAGAGCGTAGAGGTGCTGACAATGCCACCCGGAGATTTAATTAGATACATCGTTACGCATTTGTTACACAATTGATTTTGGAAATACCAAGTCATTTCCTCTTTCTTATCATGGGCCAGTTTGGTGATAGGGTAGCCTATAAGCTATAGAACGTAGTCAACTATTGGTATTTATTCTAAACTCCTACCTACTACCTCCTTAATTAGGCATTGGTATGTCCTAAACACAGTAAACACAGTAGGAGTGAATGGATAATAACGCCTGAGGTTGTATAAAGATGCATTAACACTAGCACTGGTGGAAATATATACCTACTTTTAAGTTTTTGTAAAAAGTGTCACTCAATCATATTAATTGTGAACACGTGACACGTTTTTTTCAAATGATATTTAGTACTAATTCCTAGTTTCTCGGTAATAAAGCGCCCCTTAGTAAGGTGTTTTTCCGGCTGCTGTCCCGGGTTCAGCTGCTGAGGCTGCAGCTAGACTAAAGTGTGCGAAATATAGCCAGCTGATGAGCAGCCTACCTTTTTGTGCCGCTCGCTTTAGAAACTACTGGAGTTTGGGGAGCCCTGGGGAAAGTATTCTTTTAAGAGATAGGGTGACGTCTCAGGAGCCGTGGCTTTGACTACCGCTCAGGAGCAGTGGTGCCAGTGGCAGTTAGTAAATTTATTTTTATTTTTATTTATTTATTTCAATTTTCTTACATCTATCATTACAGGACAAGCCTAATGCGAAAGATGCGCTACAATATCGATTATACATCTATACATATATATATATATATATATATATATATATATATATATATATATATATATATATATATATATATATAAAAGGAGAAGCTGACTGACTGAGTGACTGACTGACTGACTGACTGACTGACTGACTGACTGACTGACTGACTGACTGACTGACTGACTGACTGACTGACTGACTGACTGACTGACTGACTGACTGACTGACTGACTGACTGACTGACTGACTGACTGACTGACTGACTGACTGACTGACTGACTGACTGACTGACTGACTGACTGACTGACTGACTGACATATCAACGCAGTGCCTAAACTATAAGGGTTAGAAACTTGAAATTTTGCACAGGGGTTCCTTTTGCAACGGAGGGGAGCACTAAGAAAGGATTTTTGTAAATTCATCCCCTAAGAGGGTAAAATGGGGGTTCAAAGTTAGTATGAAACTTTGCCGCTTTTGAAGTTATTCGAATGAAATTTGGTGCGAAGGTTCTTCTTTTAAAATTATGAAACACGTGTAAAATAGTTTTTAAAAAATCATCCTTTAAGGGGGAAAAAGGGGGGTGCAAACTTAGTATGAAACTTTGCCGTTTTTGAAGTTATTCAAATGGAAGAAGTCATCGAAGTCATCCGAAGGATAGTGATATGGGGCTCGCGCCCGGCTGAAGGACATTATTGAGCATTTTGCTAAATTAAAATATAGCTTATTCTCCCGGCTCCAATCGAGTAGGTACTCTATATATTTCCTGCTGCATTTTATCATGATCAGCTGTATCTTTTATGACAAATATCAGCTTCACGTCGTCAGCAAACAACAGACAGGTAGAATTTAAAACCACATTAGGTAAATCATTCATCATTAAAACAAACTGCAGCGGTCCCAAATTACTACCCTGACTTACGCCTGATCTAGTGTAGTAGGGCTTTGAATGGCATCCACCACAGTCGACAAACTGGCATCGATCTTTTAAATAGCTGGCAAAGAACGCCAAAGTATGTGAAGAGCAGCCCGCGTTGGCTAGCTTCATGAGAAGCACATCATTGTCGACAGTGTCGAATGCTTTCTTAAAGTCTAAATACTCGACATCCACCTGGATCCCGGCATCCACCGCTGGCAATAGGCGTGTCATTAAGCTAAGCAAATTCCCGGCTGTCCCACGCGCAGGTCGAAAGCCGTATTGCGCATTGGTCAGCCGAGCATCTACTTGCGTGTACAAACACTGGTGCACAGCCGATTCGAAGATCTTCGCAAGAGTACATAAGACCGCCACCGATCTATAGTCACTGGGTTCCGGACCACCGCGACCCTTTGGCACCGGCACGACTCTTGTAAGCTTCCAGATCTTCGGAAATTTAGCGGCCGCTAAGCAGACGTTAAAAATGTGCAACAATGGCTCTTCTAATACTCTGTGGCAGTCTTTAAAAAGGAATGTTGGTATACCATCTGGTCCTACCGAACGCTTTGCGGGCAGGCGAGCGAGCGCGCGCTGTACGTCCTGCGGCTCCAGCGCCGCGACATGCGCCCGCGCGCCACTCGCCGCGCTCGCCGCGCTCGCCATTCGAGCATCCAGTTTGGGTGACTCTGAGTTATAAACCGAATAAAAATACTGAGCAAACTCCTCAGCGCATTCTTGAGCTGAGAGAGCTCGTCCATTCTTTATTAATCTATGCTGGTTCAGGTTTCCCCTTTTTGCCCGCATATAGCTCCAGAAAGCTTTAGGGTCCGATGCCAGGTGGTTTTGAACCCGCTCCCGATATCGGTCGTGAGCGAGCGCCGTCTCCGTTTTCACTTTTGCTCTGCTCCTAGCGAATGCCACATAATCACTACGTGACTTACTCTTCTTGTACAGCTTATGTAGTGCATATTTTTCTTTAATATTTCTTATTATGTCACCTGTATACCACACAGGATAGACGTTTCTGTGATTCTGCGGTAATTGCTTTTTGAGAGGAACACACACATCTAAAATGCTATTGATCTTACTGTAGAAACTAGGATCGCATAAAATGTAAGTTTCGCTCCAATCTATATTACTAAGAGAGCTATACAGTAGTGGAAAGTTAGCTTTACTAAAATTCCACTGCTTAAGTGTAGTTGCGGCTGGCAAACGAGGTACCGGAGCATGGTCCGCGCAGGGCTTGGCCGCGGCCGCGACGGCGACGGCGAGCGGCGGGCTCGTCGGCTGCGCGCACCGCCACGCAGCCGCGCCCGCTCAACACTAAGTCCAGCTGTCTATCGTTACAGTTTGGAATCGCGTTGCATTGGACGAGTTCACAAAAGGCTACAAAATATTCGTAATAGCTACAAACAAGATTATTACACGAGAATAAATTAAAATCTCCTATTATTACAATATTGTTCTTATATCTGACACACATTTTCTCTAATATTTCAAATAGTATCATGTACTCAGACTCATCTGTCTGCGGAGGGATATAAACTGTACATAATACAAATAAAAATCGGTGCTTCGTATAAACAAAACAACAGATTAATTCAAAATTGTGATTGTCTATATTAAATTTAATATCAGTCAACGGTATCATCATAAGCTCAAACCGCGGTGAGGCCACTATAAGAACGCCACCCTGCTTACGGCCATCAGCGCGATCGCATCGCAATACCTGGTAACTTGGAAGAGCAATCTCTGCATTTTGCATTGAATGGTTGAGACACGTTTCTGTAATTGCAAATATCTCTGAGCTCGACGATTCCAAGAGGGACAAAAATTGCGACGTCTTTGTCCTCATACCTCTTACATTCTGGTACAGAATGTCTATGTAATTATTCATTGTTGGGAGCTCGCGTCTTTGCACGAAATGGCCGAGTCCATTTTTTATGCATGCGTCCTTGGGCCACACATCGTTTGATAACACCAAATGAGCCAGACTCGATGGGACCACCAATTTAAATGAAGCATAATCGCCACGCGAGTTCAATACTTGCACCTTACAGGCTTCGCTCTTACAAACATCACACAAATAAGCATGAACTTGGGCCAACTTTCAAATAGTAAAGATGAAGATACTCCATCCTTTCCGACGCTTCGAACCCAATAAGTGCGGGATAAGCTGTGCCGCGCAGCACGGGCACCACTGGCGTGGGCCCGGGGGACACTCGACCGCGGCGAGTTCAATACTTGCAGCTTACAGGCTTCGCTCTTACAAACATCACACAAATAAGCATGAACATGGGCCAACTTTCAAATAGTAAAGATGAAGATACTCCATCCTTTCCGACGCTTCGAACCCAATAAGTGCGGGATCAGCTGTGCCGCACAGCACGGGCACCACTGGCGTGGGCCCGGGGGACACTCGACCGCGGCGAGTTCAATACTTGCACCTTACAGGCTTCGCTCTTACAAACATCACTCAAATAAGCATGAACTTGGGCCAACTTTCAAATAGTAAAGATGAAGATACTCCATCCTTTCCGACGCTTCGAACCCAATAAGTGCGGGATCAGCTGTGCCGCGCAGCACGGGCACCACTGGCGTGGGCCCGGGGGACACTCGGCCGCGGCGAGTTCAATACTTGCACCTTACAGGCTTCGCTCTTACAAACATCACACAAATAAGCATGAACTTGGGCCAACTTTCAAATAGTAAAGATGAAGATACTCCATCCTTTCCGACGCTTCGAACCCAATAAGTGCGGGATCAGCTGTGCCGCGCAGCACGGGCACCACTGGCGTGGGCCCGGGGGACACTCGGCCGCGGCGAGTTCAATACTTGCACCTTACAGGCTTCGCTCTTACAAACATCACTCAAATAAGCATGAACTTGGGCCAACTTTCAAATAGTAAAGATGAAGATACTCCATCCTTTCCGACGCTTCGAACCCAATAAGTGCGGGATCAGCTGTGCCGCGCAGCACGGGCACCACTGGCGTGGGCCCGGGGGACACTCGGCCGCGGCGAGTTCAATACTTGCACCTTACAGGCTTCGCTCTTACAAACATCACACAAATAAGCATGAACTTGGGCCAACTTTCAAATAGTAAAGATGAAGATACTCCATCCTTTCCGACGCTTCGAACCCAATAAGTGCGGGATCAGCTGTGCCGCGCAGCACGGGCACCACTGGCGTGGGCCCGGGGGACACTCGACCGCGGCGGCCGCGGCGCCGGCGTACCTCCTCCCAGCCCTCCCGCTCCTCACCGGGTGGAGACACGGCTTCATCTGGGAGCGATGCTCCAGATTGACTCAGCTCATCGTTGATAGGTATTAGCGTTTTCTTGCCCTCCGATGTTTCGATGACTTTTGCTGATATCGCCTTTCCAACTTCGTTAATAGGGAGCCTATTTGTTTTATTTTCTGTGACCTGAGTAAAAGACTTCTTTTTAGCCTTCCGTTTCTGAGCAGGATGTTTTACTGTAGGAGTATCTTGTACCTCCCGTGTTTTTAATATAACACGAGGCAGATCAAAAAGTAACATTTTCTCGAGAAAAGTAACATAACCTTTTTTTTATTGTAGAAACAGAAACCGACCTAACACTTTATAATGGCAGTATATTACACAAACATAAAAATATGTTTCTATTAAAATCGACTATTTGTCTAAAATAGGTACCAACCAATTTAAGAATGTCTTTCAATACTATAACCTGCTTTGTCATCAATGAATATGAAAAAAAAGCCATCATAATAATAATGGAGATGAAGTAACACAAAAGTAACATATTGGGTCGTGTAACATGGAGGTAACATAAGAGGGCCAAAAGTAACGTAAAATGTTACTTTTGTAACATTCTGGCAACGCTGCTCAGGGGCATTTCTGATGCAAAGGATATCCCTTGCTGTGCAGCGCGGTAATGCTGACAGTGTCATGGGTACCTTTGGGTCGGATGTGTCTCTGGGTGGTTTATTCGATTGACTGGCATTTTGACATTGTTTTTATTTTCATTAATTTTTATATTATATTTTTATTATTAGATTATAATAGACTTTGAAATGTGACGTCACGAAATTTAGGACCCCTCTCCCCTTGTCGCACAATATCACACTTTGTCATCCCACTCCCACCCGCTTAACCGGACTGTTTGCTTTGCAGAAGAGATATAAACGGGACTTTATCCTTGATCTAATCACGCAACGAAGACTGAGATGTCCGAAAAACGAAAGGAAGTCCAAGAGAAATAAAAAGCTAAAGCGATTGAGAGTGACTTATGGAATTAAGGTTATAGACGCATAGATAGTTCTTTGTATTTGCATCACTTGACGCCATTTAGATAGGTAGATAGATAACACTTTATTGCTCAACCAGGACACAGAGTTATTATAAAATTCTTATGTCTAAGTAATGGTATAAAATTGGCGGTCTTATCTCTTAGAGCGATCTCTTCCAGACAACCTTTTACTATCTCATATCTCATATGAATATCGCGGTGTAAAAGTAAAAATTATTTATTGCCAAATGAATTATGTTACATGCATGTGGATTAATAATGCATGCATGTACATTCTTGGTGTAAATATTCAATCTATTTATTTATCTATCGTATCTGTCTGTCCGTCCGTCCGTCCGTCCGTTCGTCCGTCTGTCTATCTACTCTATCTATGCACTTTTATTTACGTAGTGTTGAACCCTCGACCTCCCGCGAAGAAGGTAATGGTGTTTCCTAATTTGGAACACCATTTATATTGTAAAGTGATACGAGTGATTAACAATTTTTTAATCCATAAAATTTATTATAAAGACAACAACATGAGAATTTTATAAAGGAATGACAGATAACAAAAGACTATTTTATTATTATGTCTGATATCACTTGACAGAGAGTAAAATTTAATTAAAATCTTATGGTATTCCTCTTCAGTTCTTAGTGATTGGTGCCTCTGCCTACCCCCTCGGGGATAGCGGGCGTGAGTTTATTATTTTTATTTTTTTTATTTGTGTATTCCTTTATCGACTAGACGATATACTCCTTGCTCTAATATAAGGAGACGCCGTTGTTCTGCCTCCGCGCCACCACTATGGCAGTTATTGATTGTACCTACTACTTCATCGCTCTCGATTGTTGTCTAGCGTCTAACAAAAATCACTCCCCTCAGGGCTCTACAATAACCGAGGCGGCGAGCATATGCAAGAAATGCATCGCGCCGAAACCTGCGCGCACGCACCACTGCTCGGTCTGCGATCGCTGCGTCCTGGCCATGGACCACCACTGCCCGTGGCTCAATAACTGCGTGGGCTATTTTAACTCCCGTCACTTCTACCTCTGCATGGTCTACATGGTAGTGGGCGTCACATTCCTGATGGTAGCTGGCGTCGAGATCGGTTACGTGGCTCTATGGCTGAACGATACTGGTTTGTACATATTTTGGATTTTACAACGTAATGCTAATGCACCTAATAGACTATTTTGACAGTGTGAAAAAAACAGTATAATTTCCACGTATTCGTATAAATTATGTGTCTTAAAAACGCTTTAAGGCATTTTAACTAAAAAAAACAGTTATGTTTTATAAAAAACACAAGATAAAATTTGACAATTTGTATCTGCCGCCATTGTATCGAAAACTGTCTGGATTGGCCGATTCTACGATGACGTCACATGGCAGTAAAATGGCGTCTTCATTCTTTCTTACGTTCATTGGTTGGTTTACCGGGAAGTGACGTCATAATTCCTGAGCGACGCCATATTGCCTAAGATAGCGTTTTGGCGGCGTATTTGAAAGGTAAATTTTTGTTTGCCTTTTTTAGAAGAAATGCATGAAAGAATTTAAAATGACCACTTTATGAGGACTCCATGAACACCAACAAACAATATGAGATGGGTTTCTGAAATCGGTCAAATAGTCTATTACATGCTGTCTGTTAAAAATCTTTGCTCGATGTCGGCAGCTGACTCCGTGACTTGTTTGTAGTAGAAAAAAGGGTAACGAAAAAAACTCAAATTTCGCCATCTTTTCTGAAATCGTATTAATTTATTGGAATTGAAGTTTTTGTAAGCACTCCACATAACTTACCTTAAGGTAAGGTAAGGTAAGGTAAGGTAAGGTTTATTGTGTATTGTTATTTATAACTACACATAACTTTTCAAAATAGTGAAGAAAAGTTTTATTCAGAGCAGGAAGTAGTATTACACCCGTGTGCTTTCGGCGAAAACCGAAGCCTACTCTACAGCCCGAGGTATATTCTAAAAGGTAACATACTGTATCTCTCATCAGGAGAGCCTGTAATATCGAGAAAAAATAGTAAAACTATACCGAATTACGTTTTGTAAACTTCTCGGCGAATTCGTACCAAATTTAGATCAAATGTAAGATAAGAGATCATGCTAAGGGGGCACGTGCTGACGTTATGTCTTCGCAGGTGGAATCATCTCACACAACGACCCAGAGCTGATCGGGCACTCGGTGCGACTCAATCGCAGCGGAGTGCTTGTGCCTGTCAACAACATCGCGGAGTATGACTCTGAGGTCAGTGATAGTCAGATCACTCGGCGACCTCAACAAGACCTAAATGAGACAACCTCTGTAGCACAGCGGTTAGCTCGTCTGCCTATGCGAGAGCTCCCGGGTTCAAATCCCGGCTGGGGACAAAAAAAACTTAGGTCTTGGATGTTTACATGTTTGTGACGTCGCTGTTTCTGGTTCCCACGAGGTATCCTAGTGTGGTGCCAGAAGCAATGTAGTATTTTGTGACAGAGAGCGAAGAAAAAAACATAGACTAGATACATGACATATCATCATCATCATTATCAGCCTACCGTTGCCCACTGCTGGGTATAGGCCTTTTCCCCCAAATGCCATTACGCACGGTCTCCCCCCATTCGCCGATGAATATTTCTACAAATTACCGAGTTTTACTCAAGAACCAAGACACGTGATACGACCAACAATATTCCGTCCAGGTATTTCCCCGGGAGCACGAGCTGCCGGTGCCCGCCGTGTCGGAAGCGCAACGCATCACCGCTCACCCCTGGAAGCGCAAAGCCGTTATGTTCATGGCTCTCCTCTGCCTGGCTGTCTTCTTCGCGCTAGGCTTCCTCCTCTACTCCCACGGGACGAACATCAGTCGGGGCGAAACGAGCGTCGAGGCACACATAAACGCCTCCCTGAGGAAGACCCAAGGGGACCTCTTCAGGAACCCCTATAACTTCGGATGGCGGAAGAATTGGACACTTTTCCTGGGACTCGTGCAAGGTAGGACGTTCGTGAGGCACGCTCTCTGGCCCTCGGGACACAGGCCTGTCGGCAATGGACTTAATTTCCACACGGTGTTCGAAGTAGGCGAGGATTGGCCTTGAAGCGGGCTTGTACATTTTTATGATTTTTGTCTATAGAGCTCTTGACTTGTATAGCTTTGTCTACGATGTATTTAGTGCCCTTTTGGGACTTCAGCGGTTGTTAAGCCGAGGATGGAAAAATCTACAAAGATGGTTAGAAAGAGTCAATGCCGATGATGTCTAAGATATTGTAGATGATAGTTGGATTTAAGATATTATAGTAGGTAATTTTGGCACTCTTCTGATAGCGGTGAAACGATAATTAGATGCAAATCTATGGTTTTACACCTTGACTGTTTTTTAATCTATAAAATACTCGGCGTTTTTGTCGGTTAGATGACGAACTTTTCAGGTTTGAAATTTTTGCCAGTACATTCCAGTAAATTATCTTCCGCAATGTTTCCTAGTCATAACTGTTGCATTTATTTATTTTCTCATAAAATACCAAATAGTACTATCGTAGTTCACGTGAAATTAGTCTGTACTTAATCCAGACCTACATACTTATTTTAAACGGGAATAAATTACGTCGTGCTTGGAACTTCCAAAATAAATTTACGCTTTTATTTAAGTACTTAAATGTAAGACAGCTTTTGATTAATTGTAATCAATTAAAGGCGAATTACTTACTCATTTGTTTATTTTCCTACGTACAATTATTTTACAACTTTTAATTTAGAATAAATATCTTAATGACTAGAACAATCGCAGGTATGTATTCAGGTACCAACACAGGGCAGTGAAGGTCTTTAGTAACTTTTGGTTCGAGTTATCCCACCTGCCCAATAATCTACACTATATTGCACGGCATACGATTACGAACGTGTAACTATAACTAAGTTGAGTTGAAATATAAATTAGAGCTGGGGATTTTCCATAATTTTCAATCCTAGTATTTTCTCCTGCACTCAAAGTCTGTACCGATTTTAGTTAAGTACCCTAGATGCAAACGGACCGAGTTGTTAAAAATCATTTAAATATATGGCTCTATCTTGTCGTTACTTGCTATTTCTGCATGTGTTTTGCAGTCTCGAACAATGCAATAATTAATTGCTATATAGGGAAGGGGGGGTTATCGTGCTCTTCCACTATAAAGGGAAATTTCCCGCCAGGCAGATCGTATGCCTGGGGACGGCCGGTCCGACTGTTGTTTGTTGGACGTTATATTTATCTTAAGTCATGTGATGCAGGAATATTGGAGTTTATAGTGCGCGTAAAGAGTTGACATGTGCTCGCCACAGCTATATTTTGCATGTCATCATCATTCAGCCACAAGAAGTCCACTGCTGGGCATAGGCCTCCTCCATGGATTTCCAAAAAGACCGGTTGGAAGCGGCTTGCATCCAGCGTCTCCCTGCCACTTGGATGAGATCGTCTTGTGGCATCGTGTGTCCATGTTGCATGTAAACTCGATGAAATTATGGTTGCTTCCAGTTGTTCTTATTTCACTATGCTGTATATCAAATATTTTTAAAAGCCTTTAGAACTTCAAATTATAGAAAGAAATAAAGAAAGTTTTTCCAAGCCTGATTGTCAACCTAGAAATGGACCAAAATGGCAAAATGACCAAAAACCAAAGTTTTAAAATATACTTTTTTGTAGTTTTTAGGCCCTCAAAAATATACTAAAATCTTTTTTGATATTTACCATTTAACACTTACTTGAAAAAAAAAAGACAAGTAGCGGATTCAGACACTGACTTGCTCTCAGAGATAGAAAGAGATTAGATGGTGTAGCTTTTGCAGACGCTTGCTTGCCTATCAACCACAAGCGGTGGACGTACGAGTCGATTACCATGTTTTCGAGTTCGTTTACATCTAGAGAACTTTTAACTCGCACAGATTATACTTTGATACGTTAAGGACTGGTTTCTGAATTGAGAATTTCACTAAGTACATACGTAAGTAACGTTCTGTCACGCTCTTTTCTGAGAAATTTGATGAGATAGCACTATAGTTAATCCCTCAAGCCCCGAGGACCTACCGGCGGGTCCGGTGTAATCTACGCCGCAGTCCGTTAGGCCCCATAGATCCGCCGGCGGGTCGGTCTTGCAACTGCACTTTGAATCGAATTTCGAAGATTATATTTTATAGACCACAGTTGTGTGAGCATGTTTTATTCTTTGGAATAACTAACTTAGCTGTGAAAGAAAGTGTTGTAGGCCTGAGGGGTAAGTAGTTACAGTCTGTTAGCTTTTAGAATATACCTCGGCTACTATCGGATACATTCGTGTAATAGAAATATCGGAACTTATATGACACTTAATTTCGAAATCGGAACTAATATGACACTTAATTTCGAAATCAGAACTCGATCATCAGTACGTACTCATGTGCTTTCGGGGAAAACCGAAGCCTACTCTAGAGCCCGAGGTATATTCTAAAAGCCAACAGACTGTAATAAGCGAAATTCTCCATTCAGAAAATGGCCTTTAACTGTCACTCGACCTTACAGAGCTGGGGCCCAAACAGGGCCTCTATTCTGTTTGTGCATTGTAGTACGATAACAGATACTCGGTCGGGTCACGGGACGTGGTTTTTCATACCATTGACGCCTAGAATGATTGATATAGGTACGTGCACGCGTCGAATTGAAGCGACAATGAAACTAAAGCCCATTACACAATAATAAAAAAAAGGTATAAGAATAAGGAATATGAAATAAGAAACAAAGAATAAGGAATAGCGGAATCCAGCAATGGCAGCACCGTTGAGCAAGACACAATTCAAGAATAAGGAAGACAATTGATTTCTGTGCTATTCCTTATTCCTGGTTCCTTATTTCTTATTCCTTATTCTTATACCTTATTTTTTTTAATTGTCTAATGGGCTTAAATCGCAATGTTCATGCAGTTGTCATTGAACTACAATGCATTAGTAGAATTTAGGCCCGGGTCTAATTATGCGTATAATGCATATTTTCTGAACTCAGCGCTAGAGACGTTAACACGCTGCGTCGCTGCGGGTTCACGCCCAGGTTCTCCCAGTTGATCCAGGATAATCGGGCTGTCAGGTCTGGAACAAGAGCATTGCATGTTACTTGGGTGTGACCTCTGTGGCGTAGCGGTTAGCGCATCCGTCTACCATGCGAGAAGTCCCGGGTTCGAATCACGGCTGGGGACAAATAAAACTCCAGGGCTTGGATGTTTACATGTTTGTGATGTCGCTGTTTCTGGTTCCCACGAGACAGTGTATCAAAGTGTGGGGTCAGAAGCAATGTATGTGCCTCGACCAGCGAGGCAATAATAAGCCTTATTTAATTTATTTTTCTTACGTGGATATACAAGGGATAACATCTGTCAATGGCAAAGGTATGGTGTGGGTGTAATCTAAATTGTGTCTCGTCTCTAAAATCGGTTCGGTAACTCTGCTCTCAGATACGAGCGCTAAGTCCGAATGACTTAATATCATTGGGACTTAGAGCTAAGACTTGTAACAATCACCATTATAATTTAGTTATCATCATCAACCATTATGCCCCCACTGAGGGGCACGGGTCTCTTCCCTGAGGAAGGTATAGGCCATACTCTACCAGAGCGGCCAAGCCCGGATTGGTGGAGGCCTATAAGTCTGGTGGCTGGTCTTACTGTCAGAAATTTTCAAGGCCTTGGCTTTACCACTGCCATCTATTTACATAAATATTTATGGATTCATTCAAAGATTTTCCCGAACCGGCCATACTCACCGCTAGTGTTCCAATGCGCCCGGTCAGCCTTGATTTCGCCGCGCAGGCATTTTTCCACGTACGTCAGAGGATCATAGTCGGCGTCCAGCACCTGTGGACAGACCACCAGTTAGCTCGCATTCGTCCACTACTGGGCCCCGATTCCGTTAGTGCATTACAGTACGATGACAGATGCACGGTTGGGTCACGTGCCCTGTTTCTTCATACCATTGATGCCTAGAATTCAGGTCAACACGATTTTTGAGTCTGAGTTCTGTAGAGCCGATTTTGATTAATTATGTCTAACTAAACAAAGAAAAACTACTTTTTTCTAATAAAGTTTGCTTTTGTAGCAACCAGAACGAAATTTAAAATTTTAAGCAAATTTCAACTTTTTAATTCAGTACAATTTAGTTTGTACAGGATCTCCAAAAAAACAGTGTCAAGCGGATGTCCAGAGACAGAGCACCTTCAGGGGCACCCGAATCACCCCAGGCACGTCCGCGACCCCTTGCAGTTTTCGAGTTATAATTTTTTCCGTATTTTTTGTCCCACCTTGACAAGACATTATTGACCACAGAGCCATGAATATTAAGATACATGCTTCATTTTTCCAAAATAGGTAAATAGTGTGCTTTGCAGACACAAACTAATTTGTGGGTCAATCCGATAAAATTGCGCTACAAAAAACTGAGAATCGCCAAATCCTCCCTAAAGTATAAAAAGTTTAACTCGAAAACCACAAAAAATCGCGAAACACACATGGTGGCTACCTGGGCACCCCCAGAGGCGCTCCATCACCGGACCCCCGCCCGACACCACTTTTGGGAATCCCTGTATAACAATAAAGATAAATCTCCATGTACATAAAAATAAATAGAAAAAAACTTTAAAAATAATATTGTACACAATGTAATATACAAAAAGCAAACTTTATTTGCTATGAATGGAGCCTCTGGTTACTTTTAGTTGTAGACAATTAGAAAATATGAATTTAATAACAAACCCATTTTTTTTTTTTTTGTTGACTTGTGATTATTAATACATACGTGCTCGCGTCGACTTGAAGCGGCAATGAAACTAAATCGGCATGTCCATGGAGTCGTCATTGCTATGTCATTGCCATGACGACTGACATGATTGACATGGCATCGTCGCCGTCGTTACTACAATGCATTAGCAGAATCTAGGCTCTGGATAATTAAGCGAATTTTCTTTAAGGCTATCTAAGCCAGCCCCATATTGGCCCGATATTAGGTATGCGCGGTCAATCGCAGAAAAAAACACTCACTGAACCCAATCCAATCAGTCGGGTCTCTCAATGCTGAGGATCGTGCTCCATGACGGGGATGATTATACGTGCCCTCCACCTCGACCTGTTTTGTTTCCTTTCGGAACTCTCTCGGAATCCTCACGGTTGCGATAGATTCTTGTCAAAATTTGACCGTTATATCGGATCGTTTAGGTTTGGTACGTATAATGCATGGGCTGATCACGCCATATAGCATGTGGTCTACCTCGAGTTATCTTCCTTTCCATCTTGACCGTCAACAGGATGACATACAGAAAATTCGTAGAATACTTATCTTGTGTCTCAATAATTAACAAAGGACGTAGGTACACACGAATCTAGAGGGGCGAGCAAGGGCGGCCACCTAGGGGGATGCCAAATTTCATAAATTCAAGACAGCGCCCAGTGTACCTATTTCTTATCCCTTTCAGACCTTGGTTTTCTATTGTTATTTTCAAGGTCAGGTCTGAAAGGGTTATGCAACTTTTTAGTAGCGGGAGGGGGGTGCAATGATACCCAAATATAAAATGCTTACATCGGGTCGAATAAATCGTAGATCCAAGGCTGCGGGCGGCTTATACCTGCTAGGACCTAAGTCTCTGCTTACCTCTCTGAGCAGAGCGATGTAGGCGATGGCGAGCCGGAGCGTGTCGATCTTGCTGAGCCGTTTCTCGTAGGGGAACGTGGGCACGTGGACCCGCAGCTCGTCGAACGCCGAGTTTATACTGCTAAAGGAAGAAGGACAGCGCCCTTTAGCTCTTAGTTGCTGGAGGACACTCTTGGAGTCGGTCGGGTATTTTATTTATTTGGAATGTAAAACCGGTAACGATTCTAAGTATGTAAACATATTGGATTGGATTCTAGTGTCAAGCTAGATTCACACCCAAAGTAAGCACATCAAAAACAAGACTGGACCACATAATATTGTGTTGCGAAAGCTAATTTTATCAGTCGCTTTAAAGTCTGCTGTGATGATGATAATGCCTGAGCTAAAAACCTTTCAATAGTAAAGCTAGGGGGCCTTCTAGTCTACATAGTTCTAAGGCACGTTAAGTAGTTCCTGGTGTCGGCTGTTGTCGATAGATGGCAGTCGTTAAGCCAAGTCAGAGGCATAAGGGGGCGGCTTGAAAACTTCTGACAGTAGGAGACCAGCCACTAGTCTTACAAGCCTCCACCAATCCGGACTAGGCCCCCGTGGAGGAGTATGGCATATACCTTCCTCGGGGAAGAGACCCGTGGCCCTCGGTGGGGTCATAATGGGTTGATGATGAGCAGAGTGGCCGTGGCTCCTAAAGTCACATTTATATTGTTTGTACATTACAAAATGTTATCTACACTGCAATAAAACCAATCCCTCGTAATGATAATACATCTGACTTCAAAGTTATATCGATCGCTTTAAAACCGGCTGCGATGATGATTATGGCCCCACTGTACCTACGTCGCGAGAAGACCCGCAGAAGAACCTCAGCTACTAAGTAGACTCGAAGAAGTAGCGATGAAATTTATGAAACTCAGTTGAAGTGGCAGTGGACAGGGCTCATAGCTAGATGGTGGCCGTTGGAGGGAAAGGAGGACGCAGCGTTTACAAGCCCCCACCAGGAGGTGATAGTAGACATTGTATGGAGTTGTCCTACTCCGAACTGTCAAATACAAACATATTTTGACACTTTCGGGTTTCTTGTTTAACCCGTTAGAGTGGAAAGTTGTTACGTAACTTTGTAATAGGTACACGGGGTAAGTCCCCGTAGTAGGTAGGTACCTACTAAAAAAAACACCATAACCATTGTTATTTAGGCAGTGCTTGAATCGTCCGGACGCGTAAGCTTATGATGATAAATGATAATGAACAACTTTGAAGTTCATAAAGTTCAACTTTGAAGTTCATAATCATGATTTCGAACTTCAAGGGCGTATGCTCTGCAGTGGGCGTCAAACAGCAAATGATAATACTCGTACCTACGTTAAAAACATTGAGTAGTAAGGCTAGGGGGCGGTAACAAGGGTGGTACCCATTGGGTCCGGACCTCAGCATACGACGGCGCTCGCGCACGTTTGCGGCGGCGCGCTGCACGCGGTACGGCGACCCGCCGCACTGGTACTCGTCGCCCGCGCCCTCCAGCAGGTTGTCTGGAAGATGCCCGCCTTAAGAGAGAATAGAGAATAGGGTAGTTTCCAGAGTCAAAATAATTAAATTTATAGCGAGCAACACTGACGGCAAGCGCCCTCTAAGGGTGACACGGGGTAAACCTCCGCGTCGCTACTCCCCTCACCCCCGCAGCTAGCTACCTAGTCCTAGGACTAGTTAGTTAGCAACAGGACGCTATGAGCAACTCATGCGCAAAGTGCGCTCCCTTGTTATAACTCATTGTGTTAAATTGTTAGTGCCTTTATACAACTTAATCCGTATTTGTAAACTGTGTCGTGTTGTGACAAATAAACATTTTATTGCTTTGCACACAAACTCTTTTCAACCAAACCTACTAAAACCCTAGCTAGCCGAGTGGTCGTGGCACCTAACACCACAAATTCTATTTAGTCCGTATTATAAAAAAATATTGGACACGTATTTTTTCTTTTTTCGATTAAACCAAAAATAACAAAGATATAGCCTATTAAAGTTACGTGTGACCTCACTACGTGCTAAAAAATGCAGCACGGCGTGACGTCACACGTAACTTTAATGGGCTATATCTTTGTCATTTTTTATCTAATTTACAAAATAAAAAAATACGTGTCCCTTATTTTTGAATAATTTAAAAGACGAACTAATTTTACATTTTTTAGGGCAACTAGCCCATTTCATCATCATCAGCCTTCCTCAGCCCAGTGTTGGGTATAGCCCTTTTCCCCATCACGCTACAACCGCTGACCTGGGGACATCGCCCAACCGTTGGTCTTGCCAATAAAGAATAATGGTACATTTATTTGCGAACACAATACTTTAGAGGTTTACAATACTTTAGAGGTTACCAAATTTTTTATTTCAATTTTTTTATTCATTATCCGTTATTATTTTTTATAGTGTGAATTTTTAATTTATTATCCTGTTGGCTGAGCAAATAAATAAAATAAAAATATTATTACGTAGGTACAATAATGTACAGTTACGGTACACCTGTAAACTTTCAAATTCAAACATACATAATATTCCTCGATAATATGAAATAGTTCAAAACGTTTAAAACTACAAAGGCACAGATGGAATTTGGAATCAAGGAATCTTGATTCACTTACAGTATTTAGAAATAAATAACATCGCCTGCGCGCTTTACGTATGCGATCGAAAAAGCCAGTTGCGATAGCGCGCTCACATCCCTTTAACATGTCCCGAAATGTATAACTTTTTTATTAGAATATAACAGTTTTCTTAAATTAACAATAAAACATTATTTCCCCACTCCCCAAACAAACATGGCATCCGTGGTGAACGGAAACGCGACGCGAACCACGGGTGTCAAATCATAGGGGCTACCGTCCGGACGCCGCTGGATGGTCCCCCTATAAATAGAGTGTTTTCGATCTGTCTATAAAGAATTTTTTTTTTAAATCGTACGTATTCCTCTTGTTTCGGTTAATCCACCAGCCTGTAGTCTTTCGGCTGTATTTATATGGCCTGTATTTATAAAAACTCAATTCCTTAAAACACTTCCTAAACGCCCATTAAAATAGTCTGGAGATTTTACAACGAAAATAGGTAGCCACAGATTAAGTAAACAGAGTTTTAGAGTGGCTTTAGAGTACAGCGCCACCAAGTTATCTGTTCAGGTGGGCAAAATTGTAACTACTAATTAATTGTAAATCCTGTTCCCTATTTTTTGTTTTATTTATTCAGTTACTAAGATTTATAGATATATTTTCATTAAAATTGAAAGACGGGTTAAAATATTCTCATTTTTCTTGTTAAATTTCTTAAATGCTACTACTAAATTCTCCACTAGCGCCGCTATCAACTGAACAGATAAGATGGTGGCACTGTAATCGTGCTTTTCATAAACAAGGCCGTTTGTCTACCACTGAACATAACTAAAGGCTGCTGACCACGGGTAGAGTAAACGGTAGAGTCAACTAGCATACTATTTTGCCAGTTCCAAGTACTTTACCAATTTAAGTAGAGTAACTGTTTACACGTAAATTTTCATTTTGTCGGTAGAGTTGTCACTAGGTAAGAAGCACTAGAGCAATGAACGTCACTAATTGAACGAGACATTGTAAGAAACAATGTTTGAACTAGTTACTCTACCAACCGCTTACATGGGTCGAGTATTCCGCGTATTCGGTAAAGTAGAGTGGACGCTGGAGTGGGGGAAGGAAAGTGGTAGAGTAGCTCGCCCACGTCGCTAGTTACTCTACTCTACCAAAATTCAGTACTCTACTCTACCAATGCTGTCTACATTGGTATAGTTAGTAGGATAGTTAGTACTCTACCGCTCTACTCTACCGTTTACTCTACCCGTGGACGCAGCCTTTAAGGCTCTAACAAGGGCGAATGACTTTGAGCATTTGACCTCTGAGTTATAACATAATAAACTAGCGCAATCTCTTGAATGTTTGTTCTTCTTCGGCGAACACTTTAAAGGCTAATCCATAATCCAAAGATTACACAGATAAGAGATGTGGCGGATGTTCGATGGCGATTATTCCCTGCGCTAATTAAGAAATCGTACAATTTTGTACTAATCACGCTTAATATTAACATTAAAAAATATATGAGCAGATAGGATTGCAGATATTGATGTGGCCGATATTTGCATGAAAGATTTAAATGAAAAGCTACTATCGTTTACCAGCGAAATTAGATTCCGTGGAAAATAAAGCTTTTGGAAAAAAAAATTTTTTTGCTATCTAGACTGGTTAAATGCAATTTTTTTTCCGTACGAATTAGTCACTGATATATCTTTTATTACCAAATATTTTATTCAGAATTTTTTAGTGCGTACATACTTTTGCCTTACATTTCAGTTAAAGCTAGCCAATTTTGCAACATTTACCCTTGTTACACCCTTAAGGCTACTTCTTTCCTCACCTAGATGCTGCCGGCGAACTACCTCAGGGGTGATTCTCAGAAAATGGCTTAAATTGCATAATTTCTTTGGCGCATGTTTTTTCATATTAACTCAATAAAAAGTAACATATATTGTAGGTTTATTGGCCCTGAAGATTGTATAGTAACATATTTGTAGGTTTTGGTGGCATCTACAATATAACATATTATATTACTTTTTACACCAAAGAAATTATGCAGTTCTGAGAATCACCCTCAGAATGTGATAGTGGTTTTTGTATCCGTGGGCCTCCGATTATCGATCCTGAATGCTCTACGGTAAATTGACTAATTTGTGCCAAAATATGCCTGCGGATAAAACCGCAGCGTATCAGTATACGGTTATGAGCTCACTAGCTCGAGGCCATTTTATCGCTGCATCCCTGCGTCCCTATTAGCTTGAAATGATTGTGTTGTAGGTAATTGATTTGTTTTTTGTTTTAAATCACATTGTACAACTGTCATTTGTGGTGTTAAATAAATGTGCTTTGGGGGAAGCCAGTGGATCGATTGATTGAGACGTCTAGTTTTCGGGCATGTAATAAATTAATCGAACAGTTATTTTAAGGTTTAAATAAAGTTTTAAAGTTTTAGTTTTAAGCAGGAAGGCGCTGGATGCAAGCCGCTTCCGACCGGTCTTTTTGGAAATCCATGGAGGAGGCCTATGTCCAGCAGTGGACTTCTTGTGGCTGAATGATGATGATGAAAGTTTTAATGTTTAAAGTATTTATTTTTCGGGTAACGACCTCTGTGGCGCAGCGGTTACGGAATTTGCCTACCATGCGAGAGGTCCCGGGTTCGAATCGCGGCTGGTCACAAAAAACAACCGCAGGTCTTGGATGTTTAGATGTTTGTGATGTCGTTGTTTCTGGTACCCACGACACAGGGAATCCTAGTGTGGGGCCAGAAGCAATCTATGTGCCTGTAAGACCTGTGTCCAACAGCAGGAATCAGTAAATCAGCCCGTATCCGCCACTGCTGGACAAGCCTCTTCTTTTACATCCTCGGATCACCTATGACCCTAGATCGTTAGTTTAGCAGGTGGGGATTTAAATGTATGTAAATGTTTATGTTTACGTCAATCAGTACGGTATGTATCAAACTCTAAGACTAGTAATGCTGCTAGTACCGGATTGCGACGCAATTTGAAACCGAATTACGTGCAGAGCAGAGAGCCTTGACTAAAGTTTCCCGGCGGCGGCAATAGGCTTTCGCCGATTTCAAAAGCCATCTCATATTGTTTGTTGGTATTCATGGAGTCCTCAGAAAGTGGTCATTTTCAAATTCTATCGTGCATTTCTTCTAAAAAAGGCAAACGAAAATTTACTTTTCAAATAAGCCGCCAAAACGCTATCTTAGGCAATATCGCAACAAAGTCACTTCCCGGTAAAACAACCAATGAACGTAAGAACTAATGAATGACAGATGCCATTTTTACTGGTATGTGACGTCATCATAGAATCGGCCAATCCAGGTTGTTTTCGATACAATGGCGGCAGATACAAATTATCAAATTGTATCTTGTGTTTTTTTTACAAATCATAATTGTTTTTTTAGTTAAAATGCCTTAAAGCTGTTTCAAGACACATCATTGGACGTAGTTTAGCAAAAAGGTTCCAACCCACACAAAATTAGTTTTGAGATATTTGAGTTGTTAGGTTTAAGCTGATTTACGCTCTCCATTCATGTGGGTTGACTACCATGTGCCATAACTTTGCACATACTAATCGGATCACTATACAAGTCTTCGTATAGTGTTGACTTTGATTCTTAAAGTTTAGAGCATAGTGGTCATTTTGGTATATTTAACCCAAAATTACCATGTTGTGTGTTGGAACCTTTTTGCTAAACTATGTCCTATTTATACGAATAAAAAAACTATCCAATAGCCTATTAATCTTAAGGACTACGTTAAACGGGACGCGACTTATTTCTCATTACCTGGCAGTCGATGAGGGTGGACATAGGCGGCCAGTGGCAGCGTCTGAAGCCGCGACCGAGCCGCTGCGTAGACGCACGACTGGAGCTCCGCCCCCATGGTGGGCGCCTCGTCGTCGGAGCCGTCGGCGTACGTGAACTTGAGGCCCGCGTACTCCAGCCGACGCGAGTCGCTGGGAAACGAACTGAGTGCGTATACTGAGTTTTTTCATTCACTCTCGATAGTGAGAGCGTTTGCGATTTGCATAGGAGTGACAAAGAGACAACTAGATGGCGCGCTTTGTCACTCCTATGCAAATCGCAAACGCTCTCGCTATCGAAAGTGAATGACAAAACTCAGTATAACAGAGTAAAACTCAGAGTAAAACTCAAATCTCTGAGCCTGTTAAGCTAGCCGGAGGTGTGAAATTTACGAAGTTCGCATGGGACACGAAATTGGTTATTATGTATAGGTAGTCACACTTGTCATGGCCTCAGCATACCTACCCGGTGACTACGGTAGCCAAAGTGCTTATACTGAGTTTTTTTATTTCACTTTCGATAGAGAGAGTGTTTGCAATTTGTATAGGAGTGACAAAGCGCCACCTAGTTGTCTCTTTGTCACTCCTGAGTGCGTATACTGAGTTTTGTCATTCACTTTCGATAGCGAGAGCGTTTGCGATTTGCATAGGAGTGACAAAGCGCGCCATCTAGTTGTCTCTTTGTCACTCCTATGCAAATCGCAAACGCTCTCACTATCGAGAGTGAATGAAAAAACTCAGTATACGCACTCTGTACTAGGTAATTGCAAACGCTCTCGCTATCGAAAGTGAAATGAAAAAACTCAGTATAAGCACTCAGGTAAAGAAACAAATAAATAAAAGTCGCGTAAATAAAACTTTCAACTGGATAAAAAAAACAAGCAGTTGTAAGTTAGAGAGTAGGTAACCTTTAAGCGCATTTGGAGGGTGAGAGAAATTTGAGCTTAAATTTCTATTTGGAAATTCGCCATTCTGTCGACAGTAAATATTTGCCTAATAAAAATAAATAAAATACATACTTATCGTATAGCTTATTTGAGCTAAAATAGCTATCATAATATAGTTCCATGCACCTTTGCACCGGGACCGACATCCGGACACAGCTTTGATGGTGTTTTTAGTATATTATTTTACATATTATTTGAGGCAATAGACGATTCGTCACTTTTATCCCAACTGCCTCTTGAGTACTTACTTATTATAAGTACCTATCTTCAATACATATTTAGCTAAGTAGGTACTTACTTAGGTAGTAAAAAATTTCTGTAGTTGAATGGAAATTATAATTCGAAAATCATTACAAGCATTTAATTTGACTTTCTTTCAAAAAATTACTTATCCATCAAATGCTATGCTAAACGCTTTAACAATAAACCAAAGGAGCAGATGAAATAGGGGACTGATAAAAGGAGATCGCGAGCATGTGTAATGGATATTACAAGCAAGGTACCCACAGTTGACAGCACACCAATCTCTAAATTCGTGCTACCTAAACGACTTCGCAACTGAAATAATAATGTCCCGTCGGCTATGTACCGCTCCTTAATTAAATTGATTGCACAGGAAAAACGCAATATAGGAAATGACATGAGAAAATTCGTCTAGCGAGCAACTAAGTACCTAGGTACCTACATCTTAACATCTCTGAGTACAAAGTACATCTGTGAGATTTTTTGCCAGCAATTCTTTTCTCCCGTTTAATGAAGTAGGTAGGTACATAATTAAAATTTGTATTTTTGGCCCGATTTCTGAATGGAGAATTTACACTATGTAGGTACCTACCTAAATACTTAAGTAAAGTGCTGTCACGCTCTTTTCTAAGAAATTTTGCGAGACAGCACTTGATTTGAGTAGTTACTTAGCGAAATTCTCAATTCAGAAATCGGCCCTTAAGGCCAGTTTCTGATTTGGGAATTTCGCTAAGTAACTGGATACTCAAATGTACCTAGTGCTGTCTCATCAAATTTCTCGCAGAAGAGCGTGACAGAACGTTATTTAAGTATTTCCTAATGCCTGGCCCCAATAACCTACCAACCAGCTACCACCAGTTAAATTGTTAACTAGTGACATCTAGTGATAGGCCACTCAACAGAAAAACGGAACATTTAAATATCGCGTTGACAGCTAACTCTCAGTTATCTGTAGATAGGTTATTGGGACCGGGCTTAGTGAATTTGTTTAATGAAGCACTTAATTAAAATTGGTATCTCAAAACACTCACCTTAGCGTCGGCGATGTGGAGTCCGCCATCTGAGTCCTCGCGCCCGACATAGCGTCTGTTAAACTCCGATTAAAATTAACCTTAACTCTGCACCATCTAAGCACACACGCCCAAGAAATGAGTCCAATTGAACGATCGTCTCCCGCACCAAAACGTTTTATAGCCTAGGGGTAGCACTCTGTGGGGTAGCCGTTCCATCCTCAGCCTCTGCTTTAAAACCAAAATGGCCGAACTCCATGTAGTTCTTTATTACTGAAGGCTTAGGGTCGGTTTTTGTTGAAAAATTTGTTAGCCGAGCGAGGGGTGGCACTCGCTAGGGGCGGATGGGCGGAGCTTATGAAGTGTCTTTGCCTTCAGTGACCAAGGAATGAGCAGAAAACCTTAATCTTTGTATTGTTGTTAGAGAACCTGTGTGATAAACCCACAAAAAATTTCGAAGGTGACATTAGGTGCCTTAATTATTGCCTATATGTCCTTCTCTCCTTACCAGGTAAGTTCAAGTGAATTTCGCGCATTTGTGTGTTGTATTTGTATTGACATTTAGGCACTGACTGAAAACCAGCGCTGAGGGCTCACCTTCAGCATTAGGTATGCTGGGTCACCTGCCTTTTGCAGCAGTGGTTACACACCGAGACAAAACTTTACTGTATATTTGTATTTCTTTATGTATGTTTGTATCTTATCTTTGATGTTTTCTTCTCGATTGTGTTTCGTGTTTCTGTTGTGTAATCTGACTTCTAGAAGGCGGCAGCAGATCAATATTATCATCCGTGTACCTGTTCTACTTGGTAACTTTACGTGCGAATTTGCATTTAAAATAAGATTTTAACAACATTTTGACAACATCTATGTACCTGTATGTGTAAATGTTTATTTTGGCGGAGTTAAAAAAGAACAGCTCTGTTTCAGGGCCGATTTCTGAATTGAGCATATTTTATGCACTAAGTAAATACTTAAATGACGTTCTGTCACGCTCTTTTCTAAATAAATTCGATGAGACAGCACTACAGTTTACTAGCCAATTACTTAGCGAATTGAGAATTCAGAAATCGGCCCTCAGTCACATCAGTTCACGCCTACAAGACTAAGTTGTATGAACGGCTGATATTTTTTGGACTGGACAGGTTTTTGAGAAAATTTTATATTTAGAACAGAAAAATTCTCTTTCATCTTTTCCAACTCGGGCGTGGTTCTTAATGTTATCCATCTTTCTCCCTGTTCATCTGCACTGATGGAGGTTGGTCTGACTGCTAAGATAAGGTAAGAAACATATTTATTGCAAAATAAGCATATTGCTACAAAGGAAAGCTTAAAACTAATGAGTTTTTTCTTCCAGTTGCTGACTACGACAACGGTTGACGCTCTCCATAATCTTGTCGTGCGAAACGTGTCACCAACGCTCTACATTAATTTTCTGACGTTCTTAGCCACAACTTCCTTCTTTTCCCAACCTTTTCCACGACAATAATTTAAAGACGCATCTATAGTATCTACATAATCGTGTGTTATGATGAAACGATTTTAATAACTAATCAACCTGCGGTGGTAGCGGAGCGGTAGAACGCCGGCTTCTCATTCGGGTGGTCGTGGGTTCGAATCCCGGCATGTGCCACTTTGTTTTCTAAGTATGCACGTAGCATTTGTGAATTTATAGTAGCAATACTACTCGCTAACCGTGAAGGCAAACATTGTTAGTTAGTGTCTGGGGTGTTCACAAACGTCAGCGCTTGAAATCGCCAATCGCGGGGCACGCATGGTGGTTAAGCCCTTCACTCTCTCTCTGAGAGAAGCCCTGTGCCCTACCGTTCCACGTATATGCATCTAATCAAGAATTGTTACCCAGCGAGCTGATCTTTCGCTCGCTCGAATCGCTCGTAGCCCCGGCTGCCCGAGTGATCTTAAACGATCACGAAGGTTAAGCAACATAGGACGCGTTCCTTGCATGTATGGGTGACCGTCTATGACTAACGCTAGTGGCATTTTTCCGAGCGGTTCCGTGCTTCGCAAGGCACGTTAAGTAGTTGGTGCCGGCTGCTGCCGATAGATGGCAGTCGTTAAGCCAAGTCAGAGTCCTTAGGGCGGCATGAAAACTTCTGCCAGTAAGACCAGCCACTAGTCTTACAAGCCTCCACCAATCCGGACTAGGCCCCCGTGGTGGAGTATGGCCTATACCTTCCTCAGGGGAGAGACCCGTGCCCCTCAGAGGAGACATAATGGGTGAGACATGATGAGTCGACCTTTTGTGCTTTCCGTTTGACACGAGAGCGGCGCAGCCGCGTCGGCAGCCTCTGCCGATGACAGGTCGTTACACGCCTCAGTGGGGGGGCCGTATCTGGGTTTTATTGTTTAAGGAGACCTACCAATAGGTAGGTGCCTAGAGGACATGTGCGCCGAAGCCATTTAGATCTACTTCGGCGGCGGCGTAAGTGCAAAAACCACTTTGCTTTATGCACAAACAATTTTATGATTTTTTTGCGATAGCACCATAACATGTTTATATGTAATCCACAGAAAAGTTACACTGATTTCGCAGTCGACGTGAAATGAAAGGAACCGGCAGCGCCGCGGCGGAGCGTCCGCGACCTGCGCGCATGTCTAGCCGAAACTTCTTTAAGCTATTTGACAGTGTGAAAAAAACAGTATTATTTGTACGTATTCGTATAAATTATGTGTTTTAAAACCGCTTTAACAATTTCAAGAATTTAAAGTGATAGATAGATAACACTTTATTGCTCAACCAGGATACAGAGTTATTGTAATTTCCTATGCCGATGTAATGGTATACAATTGGCTGTCTTATCGCTTAGAGCGATCTCTTCCAGACAACCTTCGGATGGAGAGAATTGCAGGAAGAACATAGTCGAAACGGAGTCGTCATTTGAGGTTTCCAAAAATGTAGCATGCATGGCCAATTGTTAATAGTTACCTACCTAATTATAAAAAGTAGTGATTATTGGCACCCGACGTGGGGCAAAGGGTAACGCGTTACGATAACTACTAACTACAGCAACACAAACAACGTTTGGCGACAGGAAAATTAGTGAGAGTCAATCGTAGACCTTCTTTCCAACCCCGTGAAAGAAACAGAAGAACTACCTTTGCACTGGTATATGCACTAAGTAAAGTTAATATCTATTTAATTTATTTAAAAACCACACGGAAAAAAAATGTGTTCACATGGTGCAGAGTTATATCTGTGATCACATAATGATATTGAAAAATAGTGAAAAATCACAGCAGATTCCACGCTGGACTAGAGTCTGTGTTGTGGTGAACGACAAATCTACTAGGTATAGGCACCATAAATGATTGTGTCCACCGAGAGTTGACGTTGACGACCTCTGTAGCGCAGCGGTTAGTGTATCTGCCTACCATGCGATACGTCCCGGGTTCGGGGACAATAAAACACCCCAGATCTTGAATGTTTACATGTTTGTGATATCGCTGTTTCTGGTTCCCACGACACAGGGTTTCCTAGTGTGGGACCAGAAGCTATCTATGTTCCTGAAAGACCTGTGTCAAACAGCAGGAATCAGTGAATCAGCCCGCATCCGCCACTGCTGGACAAGCATCTTCTTTCACATCCTCACCTATGTCCCCAGATCGTTAGTTTAGCAGGTGGGGATTTGCCAGTCTACACCGAGTCCATCGATTCTTTTCTCTGGCATTTGTTTATTCACAGTGTTTACCACTAGTTCAGATGTCATCGTTTTTCCTTGAATGTAGGTACATATGCACTATCAAGCGTCAATACTTTAGCATAAGAAATGTAATTGTCCTCGATTTAATAATGAATAGATTACTGAATTTGTGTGGGACATAGAGAGTTCTTCTGTGTACTGTTTGGTGCTGATCCGTGTGCAAGAAGGGGCTAATTCGCGCCCGGCAATTGATTTGACGCGGCGTGCGCGGCGCGTGCGCCACGCCCACGCCGCGCGCTCTCGCAGTTTCTGGGGCTGACGGCTGAGGGTCTGGTCTTGGTGAGAAAATGCTGCTCGAAGTGAAGTGTTTGGTGCTTGCAGTAAGGGTGTATGCGGCGTGTTATATAATTCACCATATGGTGAATGAAGACGAGTGCTCTGCTTTAGTCAGTATGTGCAGTGGATAACAGTTATGTATGGTTATTTTGATACTTGTCTAATGTGTAAAGGTTTTTTGAATGAACCTTTGCGTTCATTAAATTATAAAGTAAAGTAGGTATTTGGTTTG